>LR989982.1:10005000-12405000 GCA_905147175.2 Nymphalis urticae | reverse complement strand
AGAATGATTGAGCCACAAGCACAAAGGACATAACATCTTATTTCCCACGTTGGTTGGTTTTGTTGGTGGCGCATTGGCCATTGCCAACGTCTATGAGCGATGGTGATCACTAACTATCAGATGACCATCCGCTTCCCTATAACACAAAAAATCGTATTAAGCAAAGAATGAAAACAACATGAAGAAACATGTACGTTTCGGATAAATTTATAAGCCACCGCGCAATGGTAAAAATTTTATAGTATGTCACTTTCCAAAATATTTCTTCCCTTTCTTTCTAAACAATCTTAATTAAATTTGTTTTGTAATAAATTTGAATTCTTAATAATTGACTTTGGTCTTTCCACTGAAATGGTAAGGAAAACATTCCTAAGCTAACAATCTATCTACGTAACAGGACACGATCTTACTTCAATAAATATTAGGGGGGTTTGTGACTTTAATTTACTTAACAAGATTAAATTATATGATATCAGCAACGTATACACGATCGAAGATCCGCCAACTATAGGCAAGTACTCTTGGGAATTTGGTATATAATTCCAAAGAAAATTAGATTAGCGTGTACGTAACTCACGTTGTAAGTGGTATGTCGGAACCCTTAAAATGCGCCCTGTATCCCGGTATTGAAAATACTTTCACGTGGTATATTGTGTTAAGGCGCGTGGGCTAAAGGGTACTTTAATAACATATAAAGACTCATTTGCCTCTCTTGATATACTTTACTGGGTATTCATTATTTATAACAGGCCTGCTTTATTTTTTATTTTTAAAAGCTGTTACCTACGCCACGAAATTTACTGCTCCACTTTAGTAAAGGAAATGTAAAATAAATTTTACAAAATAATAAGATATCGTATTATAGTCTCTATTTTTATTGGGTGAAAGTAAAATGTCCTTTATACGCATGTAGTTTCCGCTAGCCTAACTGTTTAAAATAAAGAGATTTAGTATTTTATATTTTTGTTTTGATGTGGCCCCCATGTTTTAGTATATTATATTTGGTTATGTGTAAGTGTGATACTCTCAATAAATATATCTCAATAAATTTATTTAATCAGCAGTGGCGGAAAGAAATTAGCTTGTCACTAAACTATTCCTGCGAACGCTTGGAAAACTTTAACAGTTTTATAACAGACTCAGTGTTAATACCGTAAGACCAGCGGTTTTTTTTATGTGTCGCTTGAGTTCGCAATAAAAATGACTTAAATCTATTATCATGCAACATACAAATATTTATTTACCATCTTAACAAGAATAAACATTTATAATATATAATAGCATGGTGTAAATAAGCAATTCTTTAGTTTTTATATTATTATAAATTTGTATCACTGGTGGTAGGTTTTTGCAAGCTCGTCTAGGCATGAACCACCCACTCATCAGATATTCTACCGCAAATCAGTAGTACTTAGTATTGTTGTGTAACGGTTTGAAGGGCAGTAAGCCAGTATAATTATATATATAATATTATATATCTCAGTTCCCAAGGTTGGTGGTGTATTTGCGATGTAAGCGATGGCTAACAATTCTTACAATGCCAATGTCTGTGGGCGTTGGTTACCACTTACCATCATGTGTTCCAAATTGTCCGCCTTCCTATTTTATAAATATATATATATATTCTAATATATTATATCTATTTTTCTAGATAACCGCCGCGACTCGTCAGATTCCATGTCGCTGACGAGTCGCATAATCCCCGAAATGGCTGCCATGATATCGAAGCTGAAGAACTCACCATCGTCGACGACTTTGCCATTGCCTCTGCCCCTCGAAAACAATCCGATTTTGGACTACTTCGAGATTATCAAGGAGACAAGCTGCGCTGGACCCTGTCTAGTGTGGCGTATCCATGATGCCATCAGGAAAAGTGATTCAAAGGTAAGTTTCGAGCTTAGCTGTTCTAAATAAGGTAGGTGCTTATATTTTTATACAAAACAAATCACCGATTTAAAAAAATATACGGAAAACCTTTTTTCCGTATATTTTTTTTATTAAGTAAAAAGTATCAACTTGTAAATGTATGCTGCTGGCTAAGCTCTCCTCCTCTTTTTGAGGAGAAGACTTAGAGTTTACTCAACCACGCTGCTCCAATGAAGGTTAGTAAGGTAGTATGAAGTAGTATGAAGGTTGGTAAGATACACATGGCAGATTTTTATCCACTATGTGGTGGCAGGTTTTCTCTCCACCGCCGAGCACGAATTATACATAAATCAAGCACATGAAAATTCAGTTAGGCTTGCCGTCATGGCTATACAATGAGTTTACATTTTAGTTATTATCCATAATGAATGTCAAGTCCAATTTTTTATATATTTAGTAGGTAGGCAAACTGGCAAATTGTGGTGGTCCCTAGTGTCCGAAGTTACACTGGCCCATTCATAACGGCATGCAACCTTCAAACCTGCATTCAACTACAATACTAAGTACTGATTAATATGAACCCAGACGATCTTGTACAAAACCTTACCATTGAATAAATGTAATAAATATCCTCGCCAATACATGGCGAATTAAAACTTGTATTTCCATAAAAATGTACTCTGAGAATTTCAATTTAAATGCAATGCAATAAATTTTAAAATCAAATATGGTTTAACTTTTTATTTTGTTAACTTTGGGCAAAATTGAATTTAACACTAACTGACATGACGCCGACCTTATAATTTTTTAATCAGCGAGTACTCTCGGCACTCCAAAATAAGCGATACTCTTTCAATCTTAGGTTTTTATACATAATTACGTTGTTTGTTTAAATGTTAAATGGTTGTTTAATTGTTGTTTAACTATATTAGAGCCCGTAAAAGCCCGATTTGAATAAATATATTTCTGTTTTAGATAGTCCTTTTATTGTAATAAACACCTCACAATTGCACGAAATTATGAAACAATACTTTTCGAATTTTATATGATACCAGTAACCAGTAACAGACGGTGAATGTCCCACTGCTGGGCTAAAAACCCAAAACTTTACCTTTTTGAGGAGAAAGTTTTGGAGCTTATTCCACCACGGTGCTCAAATGCGGGTTGTTGGAATAAACATGTGGCAGAATATTAGTGAAATTAAACACATGTAGGTTTCCTCATGATTTTTCTTTCACCGTCAAGCATGAGATAAATTATAATCACTAATTAAGTACATGTAAAATTCAGTGGTGCTTGTCCGGGTTTGAACCCACGATCATTGGTTAAGATTCAAGCGTTCTTACCACTGGTCCATCTCCGTCTATTTATATGATCCGTTTTTCGATAAAATATTCCCCATTCTCAAATTAACAATTATGACGATTGAACGGAATAGTAACTGATGTACCGCCGAGTTACGACAGTACAAATAGTGTAAAAATGTTCTCCGTGAATAAATATAAATATATACTAACTTTCATGGTGATTAGTCAAACGGTGATTTATTAGAAACGAAGTTTATTAATCTGAAACACATATTATACCAGGAATCAATTGTTTTAATACGATAATATAACTTATAATATATTTACTTTATTATATAGTTATAGTAACTAGCTATAAATAATTAGTATATATCCAAAACATAATTACTGTACCATTCTTTATCAGAGTTTTATCATAAGATTTAAATAAACGTTCAATTTGTTAATAAAAACAATTGTATTCGACAGACTGTTCCAGTTTAAATGCTGAATCCATTATTCCGATATAACCTATAATATGAAAATATTAATCAGGATTAAAAATAAAGGAACGTTATATAAAAAATATGACCGTTGATGTTGATGTTTATTGTAATCAATTGTAATTAAAGAAACCAATAAATAATTATGAAGTTAATTCAATAAAAAACATTAAGTTCTTTATCATAATGATAGCAACGAAAGCACAGTAAATGTGCCACACAGTAGGCTATCTCCTAGCGACGGTGAAGGTAGACGTAGTATGCCGTCAAGGCGTACAAGGCGTTCTTAACCCAAAAACGCGCCAGTTTTACATCATAACGTTATTTTTCTCAACGCCACACACACATTAAATTGATGAACTTGTATAACCATAATTGTAATAACAATTATTTATTAGGGGTCGTTCATTCATGACGTGATGTTTTTTAGCAACTTTTTAACACAACCCCCCACCTCCCCTTATGATATGTAGCGAGGTTTTAGATCACGTGTAATTTTTTAATGCAAAGTTTATTAAAATTTTCAGAATATTATTTTTGAATACAGGCATAATCTGATTAAATTTTGGAAAATTCAAAATCGTGATAATAATATACAATATAAATTGAGGAATGACATTGAGGTTGCAGTTTTTTTTTGACTGGCATAACAGTAATAAAGTAAGGTGTAGAAAAAACATATTTGTTCATGAAAAAACTTAATGGACACTGTCCTCGTACCACGGATAAGCGAGACTTTCTTCAAAACCAACAAGTGGATAAGTATATTAAAAGTCAGCTGTTGGCACTGTGGCTTTAACAAATTGAAGATCAACGTCAGTTTCATCAAACCACTCGACGTCATCATTTTGGTTTAGAAATAGTTTTACGAAAAATAAATACGTGATATCTTATTATAGCCTCCATCCCCACCGTGTGATATTTCGTGATTTCGTGGTTTCGTGATTTCGTTCGAAAAGGGGGGTTGTCGTTTTCCGAAAACCCCCCTTTTCGAGCCTCACGTGAATAATGAGTAAAAGTTAAATGTATTTACATTGTATCGACAATCATTATAATTACAGAATAAATATGATAGAGACATACTGACTATTGAAGTCTCTTATCCTACAAATAAAAGTGAGTAGAGTTTAAAACTATATAACAATGAAGTAAAATATACCTATAAATATAAAGTTTTATACTAGACAAATATCATATTTAATGATGAAACAGATTTGAGAAACCTTTAAAATCACTCCTATATGGTTTTCATTTTTAATCAGTTATGTAGTCGAACCCTTGAAATACCGATTCTCTTTATTCTAAACAAACATCTAAGTCTAACATATTCACCCTAAACACAATGCACCCTGCTATTGTTTCAGACAGAATGTCTACCGCAGGACATGCGCCCTGACCAATCAGTACTCCTGTCCAACATTGTTACAATGCAACGATACCCAACGCACTGTTTAAAGAGCTATATTTCCATAAATACACGTGAATCAATTCTATGTGTATATAATTATCTTCAACATAAGAGGATCATCTAAGATCGGATGATGTTTGATCTATGTCTTCTGACAACTAAGAAAGGCCTTATTCCAGCTAATAATTTTTCATAAATTCCAAAAGTATTTCGCGTAATTCTTCATGTATAAAATGGTCGTGCTATATCTTTCAACATTTTGCTATTATCACAATTATGTCCAATAGTTCTCGTTCAAAAGTACTTCTCCACTAATCTTAGTAGATAGTAGAAATGAGCCTAAAGATCACATGTGTCAGAACATTATCATAAGGTCGATGGATACATCGGTTGATAAGAAAGACAAAGTAAATGAAAATGAAAAATAAAAGTAAATGAAAAAAAATCCAAGATAATGAATAAAGCATAGCATTTATCAAATACGCGCTTAATGTTTCGAAAACTTTTGTTGCTTAAGGAAGGTAATATAAAGCTTAATTTTAACATTATTATTTTAATTAAGCATTATGAGAAAACAATATTAATTAATTTGCTTATAATAATCTAAGTATTTTGTAAAGGCAAAATATATATGGCATAGATAAAAATATAGTTTAGAATGATTTTGTCTACGGTACAAAAATTTGAAATTTCAGATATTTACTGAATGCTTTCAACAGAGAAAATTGAATCTGATAGATAGTACGAGTATGGAAATAAAAACAAATCATCGGACATTTGCCTAAGTAACTCTAAAAAAGGGGAAAACATTTATTTTACTCGGATATGCACTTAGGAGACACATATTGAAATTGAAAAATAGATAGTTTTTGTTTTTCGCATTATAATGCCCCGGGCCTTCATTTAATTGCATTTAGGTCCGATCAGATCTCGTTTTTTTTCAAAAGGTATTATATTTATTTGCCCGAATAACTATGAAAACGGTTAACTAAATTTTACACCGATTTTCACTTACATATTTTTAATATATATTTTTTGTTTTGTACAAGTCTACCTTTTTGTCTTTTGAGTCTACCTTTTATAATGCCCCGAGGCTACGTTTAAATTCGTTTTGTGCACATTTTTTTTTGTTGTTTTTCAGTTAGGTGTTTCATTCAATTTAGATAAATACACTCTAATGATCATGACTACACTAAGACAAATCATTTTTATATTTGAATAGTCTTTTGATTTCAACGAACTTACGTTGATATCAATTGATTGATTTTTATTTTATAATTATTAAAGTCAGTCTTGCCTATCACTTAATATATTTCGATTTCCTCGTGTGCGCTGCGGAGATTTTATTGTATATTCTAATAGAATAGTTTTGTTTGCGTATTTGCATTACTTATCCGATAACAACGACAAATACCGCGAAAAACATGGTAAGTTATATCGATAATAACAAAACGAAAATCAGAAGTGTTTTTTATTGTACTATGATCTTCGTATAATCTGGCTGTAATCTCTAGATAATATTTGCTGACGTCATGAAATCTATATTAAGGTGAATTCTTCCAACACAGACGCCGACGGAATAAAAGATGAACAGCGAATGAAAATTTCAGTTCTCATTGACGCGCATTCACGGAATCGTAATATATTTCATCATTTTTATCACAGTCTATACTATTATTTAATAATCTAATAATATTTTTTATAAATATTATTATTTATTTTGAATGAAACTCCTATTTATTTGTACTAACATTATAAATGCGGCTAAGCCACTATCCTGACCGTTATTAGCCGTTATCCAAATTAGATTTTCAAGTAGTCTGAGAAATAGATATAAAAATAAGTTATTTATGCATATTGCTGAGATGGTCCAGAGGTTAGAACGCGTGAATCTTAACCGATGATCGTGGGTTCAAACCTGGGCAAGCAACACTGCATTTCCATGTGATTATTTTGTGTTTATAATTCATCTTTTTTAATTAATAGCTTTATATAAAATTAAGTATATAACTATTTAATAATCATAGCCGTTTTTTAACAATATCTTATTCCATCCGTTCATTGAAACAAACACACACATATGTGCTAAATTGTATTGTCAGCAGGATCAAAGTTTGTCCAAATTTTTGCCCAACCGACTGGTTTAAACTGGTTTAAAATTCAATTATAACATTTGACGTACGCTTTCATCTAACTGTCAGTTGTAATAAAAGTGTGGTAGTGTGTTCTCACATTCAACCTAATTCTGTACTATTACAAAATTTTCATGATTTAAAAGTGCTTATAATGATCCTTATTTAAGTACTTCTTGAATATATAGCATTATAATGATTTTAAAAAAGCTAATAAATAAAAAATACAAGAAAAATATATATATTAAGAAAGGATGTATATGCATTGAAAATACAATCATAGTTTAACAAACAGTAGCATCGTCTAAAGTAAGAATATAATAACTATCTATATTTTTAATCTGAAACCGCTAATATTTCTTCACAGAAAAATAGGGAAAACCTAGCAAATTTAAAAGCTTTTTACGATTTTAAGCAGTAATATCTAAATATATGTAAATATATCCTTGCGTATCTCAAATCCTTATAATATCAGCCTTGTTACTGGGTCGCATAAAAGAAATGCCAAATATGTGGACAGAGAACTGGGTCATGGATCAATCTTAGCTTGTGATACCTCTGTCTTTGTAAATCTTCTTCAATGGCAAGAGGTAATGAACGAAACAGACTAAGTGGACATTGATATATTGGTAAGCCTGGAGGTAGTTTTTGAAGCACATAACCGTGTTCACAAGAAAGCCTGAAGAAAATAACTCAGAGAAATCACGCGTTTACTAATATATAATTACAAAGTGATAAAACGCACACTAAAGTGTCGCTTGTGTTTGATCTTGAGTAATTAATATAAAGCTATCTTCATTTCAATTAATTAATCCAACGGATAATAGCACAATTATTAACGGCCTTACTGATAAATCTTATTAAGTGGGTAGTTAGTTAAAAAATGCCGTCTTTTCTTTTGAATTTCATATAAATAATGACAGAAATAGAGAAAACAGTGTTTAAATAAACTGTTGCTAAGCAACTTTTATAAGTAAGGCCGTAAGAGTTTAAATGGTAATTGGAATACGTTTTTTTCGTACTAGTAGAATTTACTCAACAAATTTCCAATTTTACTTATAATTGCTGTATTTGTGCTAGAAGTATTTACGGATAATAGGGGTTTCGGTTCAAGGGGTTTCAAGTCAACTCCTAAAATTTTATTCGTTTTTATTACGTTGGTCTGTTAAGACTATTAGTATTTAGTACCAGACTATTAGTATAATATTAGTTTGATTGGACATTAATCAATATATTAATTCGTGAAAATCAAACTGTATGTTAAAGAGAACATTTTTTAAACGGAGGTTTTTGAGGTACGAATTACATAGTGAAGAAGAGAAGAATTATTACCTATAATTATCCTGATTATCCTGGGACATTATTTATACAAGCTATCTGATCCCAAACTAAGCAGAGCTTGTTCTATGGAAACCAAACAACTGATATACTACTTTTCTTTTGTAAATACATACTTATATAGATAATTATACCCATCCTCAGGACAAACAAACATGTACTACACACAAATGTCTGTCCTGGGTGGGAATCGAACCCACACCCCTCGGCGTGAAAGGCAAGTATCTACCAACCACGCCAACTGGCCCGTATGCTTAGAAGAAAAATATAAAAATATAATTGAATGTTAAGCCTCACTCTTAGTAACAATGAATTACGGTCGAGATTCGATCACTGCGAGTCCCCTTGTTATAAATAAATCAATAAAATATCTCGTTTTAGAGTAAACTACATATACACGCGTTATTTCTAATAACTTGCCGTAAAGCAGCTTAATTATCAAGCTCGAATATCTTTTAAACTTATTTCTAAATTTACTGGAAGTAAATTTGCAATTTCCTGAATATGAACTAACTTATAAGTTCAACTTCAATTTGTAATTTAGACGCTTTATTGATAAATTATTTTTATGAACTAGTGGTCGTCTCTTGATCAAAATTCGTGCATGATTATTATTGAAATATTTAAGGAAAATTATTACATTGCTGTTTCGAACATCTTTACACTATTTCCAAAATAATTTCGTTTTGTCTATGCCTATTTACATATAAGGTTAGATGAGTCATATCCAGGGTCTATAAATCATTATTCATAAAAAATAGGTAATTTTTTTTATTTAAACGGTTTTATTGAAAATAAAGATAATAATGATGTAGATAATATATTAAAAGCTAAAAAATAATTCAGTAGGTCCTAGGTACCAGTCGTCACACCAGTCTCCTCATAAATCTAGGGCATTGATCAGTCAAAAAAATAAAATCGTTGGGCGTAGCGTGACTTGAGTAAATATGTAAATAGCATTCATGATGATATAGCGGTTGACTTGATAGAATTTTTACGCGCCTTTTAGTACATTATCTACATCATTATTATCTTTATTTTCAATAAAACCGTTTTCACGTTATTACTTTTTAATTTTGTGCCAATAGCCGCCTTAAATTTTAAATTGAATTGAATTCTACTACAAGCCCTTTCATTTGATACCCATATTGAAAGAGTTCCAAGAAAATATGTACTTAATACGCCATTTTGTTGGCGGCCATATTGGATTTGCATTTTTTTTCATAGTGTACTATTCTAATATTTATGTTTCCATTTTACTTTCTTATAATTGAAATATAATAAAGGTTCAGTAACCCGGGGCGTTAAATAGATCGATTAGTTCTTTAAGACTTGCGAAGTAACATTGAAAATACCCTAAACGCAAAAAGCTTTTTCGGATCATTTATCTTTTTTAAAGTAAATCAACTATAATTGGGAGGTCATGTATACTAATAAAACTAACCTAGTTTACCATACTGTATGTAGATCTGTTATAGAATAAATATATTAAATCTATCTCCTAATTTGTTACATTTCTTCGACGTCTTATATAATTGGTACATCATTAAAAACTAATATTATTTTATAGTTTGTTTCATAAATTTGTCTCACAAACTCACTAATTTATTTATTTATAATATCGTTGATAGAAATAATTCCTTAGAATTGAATATTAACTTATTTAGAATATTTTATCTGTAAGGGAGAATTGTTTCAGTGATTATTATAAAGTGGGAACAGTGGTTAGAATACGAGAATCTGAACCGATGATTTCAATAGCACTGAATTTTCATGTGCTTAATTTGTGTTTATAATGAGGAAAGCTTCATGTGGCGCGTAAAAACTGCAAATTTATTCACCAACCGGCATTGTTCAAACCTATTTCTCAAAAGGAGAGGCTTTAGCCCAGTTATGGGACATTATGAGGCTCACATGAAGAGGCATCTTGTGGACCCGCAAGGTGGCTAGTACAGAACATTATTTCCGATTGTACTGGCCGTCATCGCGTTTGCACTTTACAATCACTTATCAACATGTGGAGTAGACCATTTGCCTTCCAGGTCTATTTATATATATATAGTCGAAAGCTCCCACCAAATTTATATTATATATTATAAACATATATATGTCTGTTTAACAGATTTGAATAAATATTAAGCTCCTAATAAAGTTGGTGGGAGCTTTCGACTTATACATATTCCTAACTACAAATTGTATAGAATTTAACTCGACAGGGAAGTTTCTTGTACAAAGACTTAAAATTGGATTTTCGAAAATCAATTACTGAGGGCATGAAAGGGGGGTAAGCACGGAGGTGTTAATATGTAACGCTCGTGTATTGACGTTCATATTGTTTCTATTTACAATATGTTGCCTTCACGGGACACCTGGCTGATGTAATTATCATGTAGCTATAGTTTGGTTGAAAATTATTAAAAATATAGACTATATATTGTACAATTATATGAAGCAACTAAGTATGTAGTATACGCGCAACGTATACCTGGGAGTAGAAAGTATCGGTGGAGTGGTATAAAAGAACGTAATGTCGCTTGCCGTCACGGCATGCGATTCCACCCCCAAGGTGCGCCTATAGACGTTTCACAACAAAAAACAACTTCTAATATAAGACTAAAATAAGATTTAAATGCTATAATTACGAACAAGTTCTTCAATTGTATAAGTGTACCTTAAATTTTAAAATATACAAATTTGCTTTGAAAATATGAAATCCTCAGAGTGTGAAATCATAAATATACTTCAAGGGATTTATGGTCAAAGGAGTGAAAATACTACGTCTTGAAGATACAAATGGCATGACGTCATAATTTTATATACCTGGAGATTTAGCACAAAGATATTTATAGTCACACATTCACAAGAATCATGTATATTTTTCCAAAATATATTAAGAACTTTTGATACCGAATTTCATCACATTATTTGAATATAATGTTGTTGTATATATTATTTACATATTTTGTTGTATAGCTATTATGTTAAATAGCCATACAACAAAACACTGAGATTAATTTTTTGGTATAAAAAGTATCTTGGGTATTTCTCAGTCTTTCTAAGGGGTATTCATATGGACCAAATTTCATCAAAATTGGCTCAACAATTTAGAATAATGCGGCCATTACAGAATAACGCATCATCGAAATTACTCGATCCATTGCTATATTGCATTTCGCGCAAATAAAGACAAACCGACAAACTGATCGAAGGGTTTGGATTCAATCCACATCCACAGACTTGTAAAAAGTTATATAAAAATGAATTCTTAGCAGCAGTCCGCAGCTTGGAAATTAGCATAGTACCCTTCCAGTGCTTTTGAAAGCACAATAAGTCGTTGATTCTGCGCTTGGATCCTTTCCGGACGTCTTTGCCATCCCAAAGCATTATGAAGGTAAAATAATAGAGAGCGCACTCGTGTTTGCGCACACACTTGTACTGTATAATATCATAGTTGGTTATTCTCTGTGATATTAGTACAAATATTATGTATGCATAATAAAATGATAAGTAAACGATTTTAGCTGTTACTTATGAAGTATTTAAAATTAATTCAAAATTATTTATGGCGTTGTACTAGAAATGGTTCTACCTACTCATCAGTTATTTCATCGTAAAAGAAAAATACTTATTATTGATAAGTTTCGGCTTAAAGGATTGATCTGGTGTAATTAGAGGGCACAAAGAACATTAAATTTTATAGAGTACAATCTAATATACTTAAGCTATTTTAAAAATTATTATTAATTATAATTACTTGAAGAGTTAAACGGAAATGATGTGGAATTTATGGAAATTTTACTGGTATTATGTGCAAGTTCGTCTGGATAGGTACCAACCACTTATCAGATATTCTACCAGAATACAGCTGTACTTGGTATTGTTGTGTTCTGGTTTGTAGAGTGAGTGAGCCAGTGTAATTACAGGCAAAAGAGACATAAAATCTTTGTTCCCGGGATTGGTAGTGCATTCGTGATGTAAGCGATGGTTAACATTTCTTACAATGCTAACGCTTATGCTTATATATGCTAGTCCGCCTACCTCAATAAAAAAAATATGAAAATAAAAATACAGAAACAAATCTGTATTGAGATCTTACAAGACCGGGACAACGTCGCTTAATTGTATTTATTATTATTGAAATACAATTGTATTTTAATGTGAAACAATTGAAGGAAGCAATAAATCATTTTTAAATAAACAAAATGTCATCTACGTATCGTGTAAAATAACGCCCTTTAAATGCTTGAATGCTACACACACACACACGAATACACATACGTGTACGTACGAACCTACAAAGACAAAAATAAACAGAATTACATTTAACTGGTTAATTTATTTAAAGATGTTAAGCTTTATGTAAATTTATAACATTTGCAAAGTGTATTTTTTGATTTTCTACTTTAGGGAAGGGTGCTAATTATGCTTAATACTATTTAACTAATGTTAATGAATTAGCCTAGCTAGGATAGCCAGTACCTGATCTTATGGTGACTACGTAATTTTGAGTCTTATATTGACCTAGATCAACCATATTATGTTCAAATATGTCTTTTGTGAAATAAATAAATAGAAAAATTAAACATTTTGCTGATATTTTAATATGTATACAGTAATATAATATATACACATATAATGTAAAGATTATAAACTTTAAAAAATTCAAAAATCGTAAGGTTACTTTTATTTTATCTGTGGAGTAAAGTTAGGCAAATGGAACGATGACGGGTTAACTTTATGTTGAGGTGGGTTTACTAGGATATACAAGAAGAAAAATGTATTCGAATTATGGATTAGGAGATCCCGTGATGAGTGGTATTTTGCATGTATATAAGGACGTGGGTAATACAGGATAGTTCACTTTTGTACAGTTTCTTATTCAATTAAACGCTACAAGCTGCTTGCTTAGAATTTGCTTAGAAAATAGAACACTAAGTCTAATGTCAATCAATTTCATTACTTTCTATTTTCTATATATTATTATACCATTCTTTGATTATATATGTAATAAATCAAAATTCCCATGTAATTAAATCGTCGGAAATGAGTTCTCGTTGAAATTTCGACGTTAACTTTAAATAATTTAATAATTATTTATTTATTCAAATTTAATTTAATGATTTATATAAATAATAAAAATAAATTATTTATACTCTACTTTTATTTTTAAGAAAAAAATATTTTGATTCCGTCCACCTATATGGACGTAGGATGGTGTTTCTTTCAAATAAACTTCCAAGCTTTATCACTTCCAGTTTAGTAACATCTATTTTTTATTTTCCTTTAGGCTTTTATGAGCTTATACACGTCATGAGTCGTGAGTCTTGCAACATGAAGTGTTTTGACTGAATAGAAATAAATGACTTGAATATAACTTTTTCTTAAATCATCTTGAACAAAGCTCTGCTTCAGAATTTATTAAAAGTCAAAACGGTATATTTGTAGAGAAGCTATGTAAAGTTCTAATTTATATTAAGGTAGCAGGAATTGATATAAGTATAAAACTCGAAAAGGGATAGGCTTGAAAGACGTTAAAATAACTTGACATATATATAGCAATAATCCGTTTGATTACTAGCCCGATGATTGCTTTGCTAGAGCGTTCGTTCAGATGATTTGATGAAAACTAATGAAGTTACAGATATGAATACATCACAACAAACCTTGATATTGCATTGGCAATGTTCCGATTGATGACACTCAAGAGCATGAGATTATCCTTTCTTTAGATGCAATGATTAAAAGCAATGAATCAACAGACTTGAAATTCGTCACTCCGACACCGTTACTTGTAACGTCATCATCAAACGCTGGGAATGAACCTTATTTACCAATATTTTACAATGTCACACTGTGTATTTTTCTTATTTTTATATAGTTTCAGCTAAGTTACTTAGTTCTATGTAACTGAGTGAGTTTTTTATAATATATCTATCTATTTATCATTAGATATCCAGTGGTTAAGTAACGACTACTTGTAATTTTCCTTTATCATTTGTATGTGTTATAAAAGTTAAGTGCAATTAATTAACTGTATGCAATTCATTAATTTACCATGAATGTTTATTTGCTGTTTAATTTTAGTAACCACGTAAACCGTAGCTGTGATTTCTCGCGAACGAAATATTATAAGTGATCGTTCACGAGTTTCGAGGTTGAAAAGTTTCTATGATTGAAGCAATTCGCTCCGAATAAATTACTTTAGCAATAATTTGCCTACGTTTTCCTTATTAGTACTTGTAAATTATTTTGTTGATAACCAAAGATATTTGCACTATAAGAAACATTAACCATCGCCAATGCGCCACCAATAATGGGAACTGAGATTTGGCCCTTTTTATGTTTGTAGTGGTTGGTATCTACCCAGATAGGCTTGAAAAAAGCCCTACCAAGTACTGCACATTGGGACCAAACCTTGTTATTTTTTTATAAATATAATATTAAGATAGGCGAGCAGAATTTCGTCTCAGTGCAGAAATACGTCGTTAACGACGGAGACATTCGACGCCGATAAGCTCCTCATATTGTCAGTGCTTACAATCGAAACACTAAGGTGTTAAATATCAGGTGACTTTAATTGCTCTGAAACTCTTACACACACGCTCATAAAATTAGGTCACAACCATCACATATCACACCTGGCAAGAAACTAACGATCTACTCTTTCACCTGTAAAATTTGATTTGATATTTTCTCCCATCAAATATACTTATGCATTAAAACGAGCAATAACTTCATCATAATTTTATTTTAACTACAATAAAATTAATAGTATATCACTTACAATGAAATAAATCTTGAATTGTGATCATTGTGTTTTATAAAATCGAATAACACTCATTCATTACTGACATTGATGTTAATTGGATAAATCGTATTAGATTGAATATTCTGAATGAAACCATTTAATATTCAGTGTATCACACCATAACAATGCTTATTGATATCTGTGGTGGTTAGTCGAGCATTTGATTTGTATATTGTTGTCGATGCACTAGTGTGCTAATTGTTACGGCGTGTGAGATATTACGTGGTATTGACATGTGTTGACCCAGTATATTCAAGATATTAAAATGTACAAAAATCTGTTAATTTGCCTTAAAATAAATACAGTACTTTATATTTTCATGTAACTTGAAATTAGTATTAATTTAAATTAGCTAGATATTAGTTTTGTACTAATGAATTTAAATCATAAGTATTTTAGGCAATAATTTTAAGTCCAAGATATTAATGAATTTTAATTATGAATATTTTAGGTAATAATTTATTTTCCAAGAATTAGACGGGATTTTACGCCACAAGTGTACAAGCGCACACTAATATAAGATGAGATGGTAATCACGTTTAAAGAGTACACACATGCTTTCCGAGGCACAGGTGTACAACACTACCTGCTCCGATAAAAATTATATTTACAAATTGACAGATTTTAGCTCAAGATCTTAGAGATGGAGTTTGCAATCTTAGATATATTTATATTACAGTTTAGATGGCGTCTATACTCTGTGTCATGACATAGGAGAATATAATTAGTTAATCATGCTAATATAGCTTACAAGATATATTACTCTAGTTACGTTTTCGTCTGATATCTAGATCCGGATTAAGCCAACGGTCGGTAGGGCCGGTAAGGGCCTCATCCAGGCAAAAGTAATATAATTTTACTCTAACCGCTTCGGACCGGAGGGCTCAAGTGTTACAGTGCCTCGGATATCTAAGTCCGGGCCGTTTTTGCCATTGTTTTGACTAATCTGTTACTTTTCTTATACTTTATATTTTTATTAATAAAAGTCAGAAAAAACTCTTCCATATCACCTGTGGATCGAATTATTTAAAATGCAAAATGTTTATTGTTTTCATAAATTCAATTAAAGTAAAAAAAATAAAGTCTCCTTTTGAGGGGAACTTTATACATATCCGACACTTGCAAGATTTCTCAGGTTTTCTTTCAACGCCGAGCAGGAGATGAATTATAAACACAAATTAAGCACATGAAAATTGAGTGATGCTTGCCTGAGCGAGAAGCCGCTATCTGGCCTCTTCAATCAAATCAAATTGAACTTATAATTATTGAAGCATAAATTGAGTTGTGCCAACTAAGCTTGTAAATATTTAACTTGAAATGAAAGAAAGTATTGTATCAAATATTGAGCACCAGCACTCAAGACTTAGATTTTTATTTAGAGTGCATTAAATAGTTCATCGTCCAAATAGTTGATATGATTTTGCAATTGAGTAAGTTTGATTTAAATAATCCTTTGGTATTAAGGATTCCGTTCAACATTTCTGAAGGTACGACTTTAATTAGTTGGATGAAACATCTCTCTATATGGTTTAAGGACTGACTTATGTAAATAGTGCCGCTTTTGATTTATTGCTCCGTCTGTTATAACTTTACACCACCTGTCTTAGCACGAATAATATTCTAATTAATATAAACTTTAGGGTGAAATTTACACTTACAAAACTATCTTAAGTATCGTAATATAGTATGTCGACAAAGTTAGTGCACCATCATAGTAAAAAAAGTATTTGTATGTTATTTCATTAATTATAAAATTTAATTTTGAGATACAATATAATACTTTTATATATATATATATATTATTTATGTAAAAACAAAGTGAATATTTATTATATCGTGATTTGAAACAAGAGCACATGTTATTGTATATTTGAAAATTATTATATCTCGCATGAATTACGAACATCATCTGCATGACATGACAAATAATATAAGACTATTAATCAGTAAATCTACGGCGATGACGTAAATTACTTATGAAGCTTAGTTCATAAATCCATACTCGTGGGACAGAGCGAAAAAGCTTCGGATACTTAACACGCTTGGTCGCTACAAATTTATGTTACTTACCTTTCATATTATTTTTAAATATTCTAATTAGTCGTCACTTAATCGTCATCAGCATATGAGTGAATTTAACGTAACGCGAAAAGCGACTTTGCTTTATTTAAATGTATACATGATTCATACAATAGATATATACTGTAATATTTAAAGAATAATCAGTTCGTTTTTTAAATATAAAAACAATATTCAATATTTATTTGATTAATTACAGTCCTAATTCGATTTTAAATTTAAATATGTAATATATATAATAACTCAATGTTTATTTTTGTAGAATTAAAACAGTTAAAAAATTAATAAAAAATTTCTGAAACGTCTTGCAGCACCGCACGCTTAAAGTCAAAACTGAGAAGAAGTCATGCCCAATACATTTTTAAGAAATGTGAAAAACATTGAACCGATGACGTCAATAACATCCATTTTACTTCAAAATTTATAAAATGATAATGAATAATTCTCATAATATTTTTTTAAGAAATTACCTAATTTTTTTTTGTAATATCTTGTTCTTTATCTAAAACGTCGTTTCCAGCTAACGTTTCTGCTACAATCAAATTAGTTAATTAATCCTAAATTCATCTTTAGAAACTTTTCTTAAATTTGATTTACTTGATACTATTATCGTATCGTTAAAATAGCGTATCGTAAAATCATTGAAATGCGTGGGTGAAAAACGTAAGACGTAGACGTGGTAGTAAGAATATTGTTTATTTTTTTTATACAAAGAGCATGCTATTCAGAAAGTTTTGCAGCTATCGGTAATAATATTTATTTTGAATTATAAAATTGGTTTTAAGATTTAAGCTATTTTTTATAAATGTTAATTTCATTATGGATACAATTTTATTAGTTTGACCAAAGAGTGATGCCTGAGTTACGTTGCGAGAAGTATGAGTCCCTGAGTCATTCATTGTAAATAATGGCTAAATCGACATAATAACTTATGTCACATCGACGGGACCTTATATGACTGTCACATAAACTTTTCACTTATATTTGTAAAGTATCACTTGCCCAAGTCTTGTCCGTTAAGGCTATCACAATAAATGTCACGATAAATATTTTAAGGCGTAAAATACTTTTATTCTATAATGTTGAACAGAATAAGACGTAGATGACTGAAATGCAAAATCGATTTTGAGCGAAGTAGAAAACTCCTTCGTAGCGTAACAACTTTTCTATCGATCAGTTCACGCTTATTTACTGATTTGAACCAAATCAATTGGATTTATATTTATTCCAGTACAGGCCAATTATTTAAAATTTTCGAATTCATTTATCGATGAAATCAAACTTTAGGTTAAATATTATTATTTTAAGCTTTTTCTGATAGCAAACTTAAGACAATTAAAATTTAATTATATACACCAATTTTATTAATAATAATAAATCTAATATATATTATTATTATTCATTTATTTACAAAACATACGAATAAGTATATATTTTCGTGGCATATTTACCTTGTACATTAATATACTTTTGAAATCTTTGGTAACTTACTATGTCAAACAAAAAAATACTTAATAAGTAAGCACTAAAGCTTTTGTCCTATTTTTCGGTAGTCAAATAAGGACATTCAAATAAACTGTCTAGCATTTATGAATATTTGAAAAAAGAATAGACTATTTTATTAAGTTTTGTCCAAGACCATTTGGACCAGTCACTTGTTGTGTTCTTCTCGTTACGTCATTCAATGGATAATATTTTTAAAGCTTCATTGTCTAAGCGGTCGTGACCACTAACCACCAGCTGGCCTATTTGCAATTCCACTTTCCTAAACAAGCTAACTTCGGTTCAAAAGGTCGAAACCGAGAAGTTATCGTAAAAGCATATCGACTCGAATTATTTATTGTTAAACTTGATAATCTTTGGTTAGCTTACATAAAAATTTACTGAGTTAGTATATCGAGTAAGTAGAACATATGTTTATCTTTTATTCAAGTCTCTGTATCGTTCTCTCGTAAGCCCATTCCATTATCGCACTTTATAGTTTTGTTTTTCACTACTAAAGTATTTACTTGTAGTAGTAAAGCTCTCTAGATTAAATAGGATTTCAAGAAAATAGAGTGAAAATTATAAGAGAAGAGCACTTGTATTCTTAATTTTAAGTGTGTTTGTATTTGTTTTAGCACGTAGAGCTTCAAGGATAATTGTAGGAATACTACTTAAATAGCGTTTTCAAAAAGGTACTATTTTATATTAATAGATATATTTTCGCAAGAATTATTTATTATTATTATTATATTTTCGCAAGTATTTGCACGAGTGGCTTAGGGTCTATATAGAATGTTTATATTTTATATTATATTATAAACGACAGACATAAAAAGTACAAAAGTTGTTTTTTTAGCAAGGAACCTTCGCCTACGCAGAACAACTCATCATTGGACGAATGTCTCAGCAACGCATAGGAGTCATTCATACGAACATTCATTTTTATTTGTTAAGATTTTCACAAGAGAAAGTCTTTTATTTTATTACATATTTTATTGATTAAAAAAAATGTATTGCTGTGCTATAATTAGAGGTTGAGGGGGAATAAAATCTTAGAATCCGGCGTTAGTGACGCATTGTCTATGGATCGGTGAACTTTTAGCATGGCCTATTTGCTCGTTTGCCTCTCTAAAATAAAAGAACAAAATATAAAATTTCAAATATATATATATATATATATATATATATATATCGCCGGTATAAGAACGTGACATATTCACCGACCAGTAGATTCGTAATAAAACAAAACAATATGTTAAACATAATTACATCAATTATTGGACGCTACCTGTAATACAGGCTTAATGCGATATGGTTTCACCTCAGGTTTATTTGGATAATAATTGCGTGTTTCATACACGTGATTCTAGTTTTCAGTTAATCATATCAATTGACATTTACTGTGATAAACTCCTTAGGGTTATAGTGTAAAGTTTAGGGAAAATACTAGCATTCGAGTAACCACGAACTAAATGAAAAATGAAATTACGGCGGTTACTCGTACTGTTTATAAAACAAAATTTTACAATTAGTACATTGATAAACATATTTACTGATTAATATTGAAATATTTATCATTAAGTAAATAAAAATGACCGAATACATAATAAGTGGAGTAGAATTACTAAGCTATCCTCTTTTAATAGGTGGGCTTATGAGCTGACAAAGGATTTTTTTGTAAAGAACATATATGTTTATAAGGAGAGGGGGCTATGTCCCCAGGCAAGGGACTGGGTGGAGGGTAAACGCATGATTAATATGAAATGAAATAAGCATTTTGATAACCTAATTATTATCTGGGGTCTGTCTCGACAGAATTGAACTCTTTACCCAATAATGCTTATAAAATCGTAAATAAGCGTTTGTGTTGTTTAGTTATTTTTAATCTATTGATCCAGTTTTGGTCCATGTTTTCCGAACCTAATAGAAAATTACGATTATATTATAATATGTAATGATATTGTTTTAGTTTATTATTCTTTTATAATAGGTAGGTGAACTGGGATATGGACAACCTGATGGTAAGTGGTAGCCATTGATAAAACACTACTAACCTTGCGAACTAAGAATTTAAATTATTTGGTCTATAATTTCACTGTTTCATTCACCCTTCAAACTAGAACACAATACAAGTGTTGTTTAGTTATTGAAGAAATGAAGAGTGGGTGAGTGATTTCTAAAGAATTAATGAAGATTTGGATTATAAATTATTTATTCATTTATTATTTAGCGTAATTATGTAAACATGACATAAAAAAATCTTACTGTTTTTAACAAATGTTCTCATTTTTTTACCTAAATATCAACTTCAAAAAATTGTAAGGAGGTTAAATAGAAAGTTAAGATGATATCACGTCTACATTTAAAATGCTTTTTTTTAATATTGCGTAATTATCGACTACCTCATTGGCCTTGTGGCCAGATATAAGGCCGCAGACAAGGAGGTCCCGTGTTCAAATACCAGGTGGGGCCAATAAAAAGCAGCCCGCAGTCCACTTTCAGCTCTCAACCATTGGGCCATTTCAGCTCTCATCTCGCTCATTACCTATATATTTATATATAACAATTAAATCTATCAAGGTTGAAGTTAGAATTGCAATCATTTATTATAAAAAAAATCTGGCTCACTTCAATGATTTATTTCTCGGACCAGAGAAATAATCAGAATTAAAAACAACGTCAATTATATATTTGTCAGTACATACTATGCAGCGAGAACTTATTAAGAAAGTGGGTCTCTTCAAAACCTACTCGCCGGCAAATTTAAAGTAAAGATTTTGAGTTTATTTGCGCTTAGCTATATAGTTGTATGTATGTGTGATAAATTAACTGATGCAAACTCAGCGGTACATGCCCGGTCTTACAACGCAATCTTCTGTAAAGATTTTCTCTCTCCAATGGGCTACGTTTATTACATAAAGATATGCATATAAGCAATATTTTATTTTAATGAATGATTAGAAATAAAAAAAAACTTAAGGATGCTGTGTGTACTGACACAAAGAAACGACATTTAAAGTTTAAAGAAGAAGTTTAAAAAAATTAAAGTTTATTATTCCACATTTCCTTCACAATTCCTTATTACTTTTTTTACTAAATAATTATTTTTTAAAACATCAAATCATTTTTTAAATTTTCATCATCTAATTTTTTTTATTATCTTATGTAAACTATTACATAAAACTTAAATGCCAATATCAATCTGAACTTATCAAACATTAAAGAAATATTACAATTATTTCTTTACATACATTATAAACATGAATACAATTTTACTCATGGTTCTTCACGGAGATTGGAACTTTATTTCAAAATATACATAATATTAGGTAACCTATCTATCGTATACATAGCGACTATAATTCATTAAAATATATAATTAAAAATATATAATTCATTAAAAATGTGTTTACGAGTATTCGATTAACATGTATAGTATTAGTATTCAATGGTTTCAAATCTTATTATGGTGAGTGCATAGCTTCCAGATAATTGATTATTAAATTGTAGTGTGTATAATGTAATAGAAGCCTATAATTGTATTGAAAATTAATATACAATTATATTACAGCCTGTCAGTTAAATAGACCGCTTAAGAATCAAATAATATTATTAACCAAAAGAGGAATATTCTCTCCCAAGCAAAAATAAATTTTCCAGATTAGTTCATTAACAGCTGAACAGAGGTAACAAACATTTAAAAAAAAATACGATACTGAACCGAATTGAGAACACCTTCTTTTTTAAACGGTTTTATTTAGCTTGCCCTGTTTGTTGGTTTATTTTGGATCAAATTTAGTAATTGAAATTTGACCCCCTTTCTGTTGACAGATTGATAAGAAAATTGGTTTACACCTTTAGTTCTGATGACAATACAATTTAATACATTCTGTCTCATTGTAAATCCAAAATGGCCGCCGCTACAATAAGGCGGATTACATATTTTTTCACAACTTCCTCAATGTGGGTATCAAATGAAAGGGCTTGACTAGTATAGCAGATATTATCAATATGAATTTCTTTTATTTCTTTATTTCAGAAGTAGGAAGTGTATACAGATATGGGCAGTTGACTTGAATATAAACTCAACATTGATAGCAATCAAAATTTAATTTTAATATTGAAGAATATTGCCCATATGACTATTTTTATTTCTTTATAAATCCTAAAATGGAAAGTTTTACAAAATCTTATAAAATAACCATAATATATGCTAATCGTAAAGCATTAATCAATCTGCCAAGAGAACAAAGTCACTGGTGAAATATTGAATGAAAATCTCTAATCAATATCTCACATCGCAACTGAAAGATAAATCTATAAAATGATTTGAAAACTAATACAACATTCATTTTTATTAAACTTTTGCTTGCTTATGGAAAATATGGTCAAACTGGTCATATCATTGTAATATCATAAATCTTCAGACGGACGAATAGATTTTGACTAAGGACTACAATTGTAAAACAATTGAAGCAGATTTTGAATAAAAAACCACATTATCAGTCTATTCATTCCGGAGAAACAAAGATATAAAAAATATGTGCATCAGGCGTTAAATATATCAAGAAGAATATTTAATTTCACCACGAAAAATACCTAATTTTTTTCAAAATATATGTTATGCAATTTTGTAATCCCTCCTAGAAGAGATTATCAGATCTCCGAATAACTAATACATAACTTATACGCTACAAAAGCAACCTGAGACTGAAAATTCTCTCTAAAATCATATAATTTTATAAAGGTATACCTATCTAAAAAATAGCCCCAACTTAGGTCCATGATTGAGAATCTAAAAAGAAAAATATATAATTTATTAGAACGAATACGATAATTGAAACTTTTGGACAGCAAACCGAATGCAGGTCCTCTACAATTTGCGTACCACGCGGTACTGACGTTGCGCATGCATTTTAGTCAACGTGTAAATACTACAACGTCCTCTGAGCTTACTACGTACAATGTATATACAACGAGTGCCATCTATCGAACTTTCTGAGTAAACCTGCTGTAACATAGTAACGTCTATACGTCTTCACCCAACGACGAGTTCGTCGACACTGAAAACATAAAGTGCATTCTGCGCAAGTTTGCAACCGATTTAAATTAGTGCTGTATTCACATTAATGTAACAACTTCACAGTTACTCACATATGTACGAATGAGGCTTTTAATTATTCAGATGTGACACGATTTCAAGCTTCGTTCAAGTGCCCAGAAAATCTTTTGTAATTATATATTGTTATTTATTTACTAAATTAACCGTCATTTAATTTGCAAATTTTTATATAAAATTTTGATAACTGAGGTAGCAATTGGTTTGTTTTCATAAAATCTCATTTGTCGGAACTAAAAATAAATATATATATATTAATGCATCTTGTTGAAAGTAATAATAGCATCTTGTTTCAAAAAAACTGATCAAAGTCAGATTAACTAATAATACATAAATAATCCTGTCTTAATAAGCATTTTTATAATTTTTCCAAATTTACAAACGAAACCATTAATCCTAGACCTGATATTTCTTTTGTGCCAGGTCGTCATGTCGTCGTGTGTGCGCTATCCGTTCTAAGACTCGTCTGCTCGAGCGGCCATCGGTCATTTGATATATGTGACCAGCTCCTTTTCTTCAGTCTGCTAATCTTGCAATTCTTGAATTTGTGGACAAGTTCCCCAGTTGCCGAGACGTGACACTAGGTCCACGTCTCGGCAACGTAAGCCACGGCAAGTTGGATGTATTGGTTAAAAACATTCGTCTTCGAGCATTACGGTATAGGTATTATAAAAACTTCACAAATGTTGCCTAATGTTGCCCGTCCCAAGCGAACTGAACATTAGCTTAAGTAAATCTAACTTTTTCATAGTATTTTGGCGACGATCTTTACATAATCATAGTTTTTTTGTGGTTACATTAAAACCTTTTTCGAATAAAACCAGTCAAAAATTTTTAGAATAATTCATCAAAAAAAAAACAAATAAATTTAAATAAGTTCTTTTATTCAAATTTAAATTTCAATATATTAGTACGAAAAGAACCAGCAAAAATATCTTTTAGTTAATCTAATATGACATAACAACTGTAAAATAAAAATGTTATTTCATTTAATCTAACTCCTTTTTAATAAAACCTGGACCTAGTTATAGTGTCTAGTGTAGTGAAAACCAATTTAGTATTTTATGACCCTCCCTGACAAAGGGTAAGTGCGATGTAGATAGCCTTTTGTTTTATGATTGAGGGCCCGCGCACACCTAACTCCAGCAACAGGATCATAATATAATATTAGATTTCACGTTTCATATCGCAAATTCTCATTGAATTTCAAATGATAATTGTGACCAATATTCCTATTTCAGGCTTGAAGATTTAATGTAAAGATTAATTTACTAAGATGATATTGCCCTTGTGCCTATAATTATATTGGCTTGCTCGAAGTTAAAAAAAATCTGTAACACAGCAATAGAGAGTTTTGCTCCCACACAGAACAAACCTACGTGCTCCCAAGCCGACCTTTTAATAGATTCCAAATTATTATAAAACTTAATACCTTTATGAGAGACATATCAAAATGCAAATTGCATTGTCAATATTACTCCGAGACAAGAGGTTATTCTACGCCGCCAAATTTATAATCTGTCTGCATACCCCACGGGATGGATTAAAATTAAACTACCCATGGTGAAAGATTAAGCGAGGGCTACAGTAGGTCCGGGTATATATATAGTATAAAATTTATTTCCGGAAATTGAAACCCAAACCAAGGTTAAATAGGTGAATTGATATTTTGATTATAAATTTGTCCAAATGCGACGAACGAAAATGTAGAACAACAGGCGTAGATGATCGTAAAATTTGTTACTGTCATTTTAGACTTTATATATTTTAATGTATCATCGATTCGTTTAAAAATAATACTTCACTTGCCTTATACGTAATAATCTACACCATCTTCTTCTTTCTTCTTTTTCTCATGTTTAATACTCCTAAGAATATGATAAAAAAAAATTAACAAAACAAAACAAAAATTGTATACTAATCTGATTCATAGGAAATTCACATGATTATGGCAAGGCTACTTTATTGCAATGTAACATCAGGCTAATTATCATTGGCCACACGTTGACGAATCAAGACTTGATAAACGAAACAACTAAATAATAACTTCATCAACCTTCGGATAAATTTGTATAATATGGGTTCCAAAAAAAATAATTAAAACACATTGCTGTCGATCGATGTAGATATAATCAGCATAGACATTAATGTATTCGCAATATATAGGAGTACCAATGACTACGGGATGAAATATGAAATTTTGGTGGGTTAATGCGCGCTCTTAATCCATATTTCGAACGAAAGTTGTGCAATTAAAAAATTCATAAGCGATTGACTGAAGTCTGTCACATGTTAGTATGCACATTACGAGAACAATTCACTCGTAGATGTTTCTTCAATAAAATTTTAGCGTAAAGAAAATCAAGTGGACCGAACAAAAAAGGATTAAAGAAAAATGCAACTATGAACCGTGTTTACTCGTAAATATTATTGGAAGATTGCACTGAACATCAACTTACTTGTTATTCGTGTTCACGAGTTGAACAGAAATCAGAAAACTACCATCTTTAGAATCGATAAAATACTTTTCCCTCGTATCAGATTTTATATAATCGTGGAAATTACAAAGCATATATATCTAATAGGTTATTAATTTTAACGACCTGAGTGTATTATAATATATTTGTGTCCCATTTTGCTGTGATATAACTTCATATTAAAGTAATTTCCCTAGAAATCATTATATGATTCTTGTTATATTGTGTACAATTTTTCTTTGCTTGCTGTAAATATCTTCGAATGGTACCTCGCTCCTTTATGATAGAATTCGAGATATGGAAAATCATACCTAATAAAACCCTTGCAACGTCCGTTTTCTGTTCTGATCAGAAAGGCGTAATTAAATTGCGCATTCGTTGTCTCGCTGAGCTATGTTCACGCACACAGCCTAGTTCACATTGGGCGAGAGAAAATCGTTTCTTAAGTTCCACCTCCTGAGCAGGAAATCGAAAATTACTAGAAGTTATCGATTCGGTACAACCACTTTATCAGCCGATAGCTATCTTCAATAAAAACTCTGAAGAGCAGTGATCTTAACAAATTTATAAAAATTCTATATTTTATGGAAAATTGGAAAACAGAATGAAAAGTACATAAAATATTTAAATGAATCTATTAATTTTTATTAGTAATTAAAACATATTTCGATAAAACATATCATGCAATATTTGTGTAATTAGTATCTGATAATAATTTCACAAATCTATAATTCCATTTTCTGTTTAAAGATATTTATACGATTATAGTGTTTATGTTAAAGCAGATAAAATTCGATATGTCGAAATACATTAGCCCGTAGGCTGCGAATCGTCCTCTTGAAAAGGGTCGGGCCTACCCAAGACGGTAACTTGGACAATAGGAGGTAATCCGTATTTGTACAAGCTTAGCATCGATGGCAACATTATGTAATTTAAGGATCTCATTAAATATTTAATAGTCTTTCACGTTAGTAAGTTTTCGAGCTTAATAAGCATCAGCAACGAAGTCTTCAATAATTTATGTAAATTATTTTCGATACATTGTTTTATAAATTTATAATTGAAATTAAGGCAATGTTAAGCAACTTAGTAAATATTATCATAGTTAACATCTCGATAAAACGAACCGATAGTTAGCTATGCACTAGTGGTGTAAGAAATAGTTTACATTTCTTAAAGTGCTGGTTTGGTTAACGGTGCAGGTGTGTAGACTAACCATCAGATAAATTAAAAAGAATACAATGTTTGATTGACCTCCATATTTAGGGTTCATCGGGTTTACATTTATATAGAGTTCAGTACGGAATCGCATTGACCTAATTAAATTTTTTTATTTAAATAAAAATCATTGCTACAGCGTTTTAAATGCATATAAATATCCGGGAAACTTCCATCAGTAAGTAGATTAAAAGATAAATAATAACAAGAGATACGAAAAATACTTATAACAAACGAGATATTCGCTTGCAACCATAATAAGATTGTTTGTGAATTTATTCTACCTTTCAAAAGGCATTTGAAGATGATAAAATGTTTGTCCAGTAAATGTTTCAATGAGGCTTAAATTCAAAACTATACATTTTAAATCCAAGTAAGCAACCATTGATTTGCAATCGTCGTTATTACAAAGCTCGCTACAAAGGATTATGTCCAATTAGTAATGAAGTTTCGATTCAACCAAAGTATAACTATGTTCTTCAACATTTATACTTATACTTACTATGAACACTGGACGTTTGTTTAATTAGACATTAATTAAACTACTGCCTCTTTAATAGTTAATCTGTAAATGTATAAATGATTAAGCCTTTATTCGGCAACAAATTATAAAAAGAAATTTATAACAATAATAACATAACAAAGTAAAAGACAATAGGTCATATTAAAATCGTTACTATTAAGTTTCACAGTCGTATGACGTCACAAATACGAAAGCCTCTCAGCTGCTGTGTCAATTTAAGTCTATATATAACATTGGCTTCCAATGCTAATGGTGGCCAGGATGGGCTTACAAAACTAAGACAATAATAAATTATTATTTTATATTAAGTGATTATTTTTAAGCATTTTAGTATAAGAGGCCTCGGTTATTAGAAAGCCGTGATTCAGTGACACGTGACTCGGGTTCAAAGCCGGGCAAGCTCCATTGAGTTTTCATGAACTTAATTTATGTATATATTGCGTGATTGGCGATGAAAGAAAACATCGTGAGGAGGCCTGCATGATGCAATGATAGTCGTCCAACAACCCGCACAGGAGCAGCGTGTTGCGCTAAGCTCTAAAATACTTATTGATCATAGTTAAACTTTTATGGGACTGTTTTTCTTTGCGACATTACACCTTAATTATATAGCGTCATGACTATAAGAGTAAGGGAAAAGAAAGTGTATCTGTAAACGAATTCTATAGAAACTACTATAAAACCGTTACCATACTATACAAAATAAAACAACATGCATAAAAGACCACTTACTATCACGTGGTCCATTCACCTATCTGCCTGCGTGTGATATAAAAAAAAAAAACAACAAAGTTGAAGGCGCAGCGGCAACATTACTAATATCGCATTTTCATAGATCGATAGAAAACCGATTAATAGCAGGCGATGCCTAAAATTAAAGCCATTAAACGAGCGTAGATAAAGCATTTCTAATGGTCGATAAAAACGTAGTGAAAATTTACGTGTTAAACTACTGGCGTACTCGTATATCGATTGACTAATTCTAGTTATCGTTATTCCTTCTGCGGGGAGTCCCCAAATTTGCACATACAGTAAAAAGTAAAGTAAGAAGCCTGTGAATATTCCGCTGCTGAGCTAAGGCCTCTTCTCCTTTTTTGACGAGAAGGTTTGGAGCTTATTCTACCACGCTGCTCCAATAAGGGTTGGTGAAATACACATGGGGCAAATTTTCAGAGAAATAAGAAACATACAGGTTTCCTCACGATGTTTTCCTTCACCGTCAAGCATTCGTGCTTGAATATAACTATAAACACAAATTAAGCCAATGAAAATTCAGTGGTGCTTGCCCGGGCTTGAAACCACGATCATCGGTTAAGATTCACGCGTTCTTGATTATAGGTTGACACTTAAAAAAACTGTTTACGCTTTATCTTTTAAATTCTAGTTGAAATACTTTTTAGACGAGAGCGGTCCTGCTCACACCGCGGCATTTTTCTTACTTTTTGCATTATCATATCAGTCGTAACTTCTAAACGAAACATCCGATTAGAATAATTTATAAATAACATGTACATAATCAACCTTTATTATGAAGCTATTTAATTGAGTATAGGTTAATATTATACGAATGTCATCTTTCGATTCCACCGGTGTTTTTGTTGACTAATTTGAACGAAAAGTAGTTATTGTGACTTAACTTTAATAGTTAGATACATAGCCTCGGGGGCTATTTTGTAGATAATAATGAGTACTGTAAATATGGAATACATTATTTTCGGTACCATCAATAATTTTTGCAGCGCACGCCAAAAAATGCCTTTTATTGGAAGAAAAATAATGATGATGATGAGATTACATTATTTCAATTTTCGCAATAATATATTTCGCAAAAAAATAATATATAACCTATGTTACTCGCTGATAATGGAGCTTTTTGTACATGAAAAAAACAATTAAAATGGGTTTAGTAGTTTTTGTGTTTACAAAAAAATCAAGTCTTTATAATTATATTAGTATAGAAGACGGCGTTTTTACTAATCATACACATGTTTCCGATAAATATACGTATAGTCAACATGGTCAGATTTGTTTAGATTTCCATACGAACTTTCATACTCTATTTCATCACATAGGTGGAATTTTCAAAAACGCTAGAACAAATATTTATTTATTTCTTATCAACTGCCTAAATACAAAGTTTCATGCTTTTATGTTCGACAATTACTCTTCCATACATACCGTCATCCGCCCCCAATATTTCAACCCCTTTTTTCATGACAAAAGTTAGCTTATGATCATTTCCAATGTCTATTCTATCTCTGTATTAAATTTCATCAAAACCGATTTTAGTTTAGTTCAGTGTCAGGTTTAACCGTGAAAGCATAATAGACTAACTGGGTTACTTTCACATTTATAATATTAGTAGGGATTAACACATGATAACTCCATATTAACCCAATTCAAAAGCTTAATAAATACATATATACATTTCCTTTGCTGACTTACATTATGGAAATACTAAAATATTATATGAAAACCATATTTAACAATCATGAAATTCAGTCCATTGTTTATGCCTTTTATATTTTTACTGAATATGGTATAACCGGATCCTTGGTTTTATTACAAGTTAATTGTTTTAGTAATGTTTTCAGTATTTATTTGTAAGAGACGATCTCTCAAAAATAGAATGATCACTTTGAAAAAAAAATTTCACCATGGGGGAAATAATTCGATAACACGCAAGAATAATCAAGCAACTAAATTGTGATGTATTTTACTTACAAAGCAAAACAACAAAGGACTACTTTGGTACAGCTAAATCACCATTCACAATACAGATTTATTTATTCATTCGCTCAGAAAACCTTCGATGTAGTTTTCAAAAGAAAAAAATCACATACGAAATGTATATTTTTTTACATTAAATATCGGACATAAAGTTTATTTATTGACACTCAATGTAAAAACTGTTCGAAAAAGAAAACACGCGGAACTGAGAAAAATAGAAGAAAGAAACTGAGTGGGTTTTTCCACATGTAGAAGAATTTTTATTAGACATATGCTTCCTGATTATGTTTTTCTTCAGCTTCGATGGCATGAGATAAACCCAGGCACATATATCAGGCAAGCCAGCTTGTATGGGGGTCCAACACGAAGTCTTTGCTTATAATGTGACGGTTCTGATTTTCTACCCGTTTACTTATAAAAACAAACTGGTAAAGCATAATTTTATATCATACTAAACAAACTTTGTTTATTTTTATTGCATGCATTTAGTTTATAGTTTCACGTCAGACATAGGCTATATATGTTCTTTATATCACATAATATAATACTTTGTATATTTTTGTGATGTAGCTTAATACGCTGATGTAGCCGGAGAAAAAATTGTCGGCCCAGGCTTGAAGCAAACACTGCTAAAACTTTAAACGTCACATATATTTCATACCTTTATTTACTCTTACTCAAATAGGAATAAACCGCTTTAAATTAAGTTTTTTGACATCGATATACAAATACAACTATCGAGTTAACGCGGTAACGTTATGAAGTCCTAAGTAAACATAATGAACGGAAGTCGGTACTTCTATATTTGTAATGTATCGAAAATCGCTCTCAATACACATTGTTTGACGTTTTAAAGTTAAATATTAAAAGGTATTAGTTTCAAAGCATATATTTTGAACCGACGGCAGCTATACAGTTATCCTTCTTCTCGGTCGTTTGCTTCATTAATGAAGGTCGTGTCCACTCTGATCTAGGGTCTGGGTCACGTTCAATTATTCGCCAGCACCACATCTCGAACGTGTCGATCTTCTTTCTCTCCAGTGACCGAATTGTCCGGGATTCCGAGCCATAAGGAAATATGGCGAATACCAGACTCAGAACGAGCTGTTTTTTCATTTTATTTGATATTTTCCTATTCTGTCATATTCGGGTCTCCTTTTCACAGTCTCCTTGGTCGGTCGGTAGTGAGCCGAGATACAAAAACTCAGATACAAATTCATGGTCACTTAGTTCTCTGGTCCGAGTTAGTGTACCAGCCCTATCTACTATTAAAACTTTAATCTTTGCTCTATTGACTGTTAGACCAGTGTAGACCAGATAAAGTTACGATATCTTGCAAAATTACCTTATGCCTTTATTTATACTGGCTCACTCATTCTTCAAACTAGAACACAGAAACAAAATATTGTTCGGTAGAATATCATCAGAGTATGGGTTCCACCGTAGTTGACTAGCTATCGGTTAAGCGATGAGGATGTGGATTGTATTTACCAAGAAGCTTCAACGCAATAGTCTTTATGAAGTATTAGCTATTTATATATTAGGTCTCATATTTAGAAATATACAGGTGAAAATACAGGTGAGCCGAGATGGCCCAGTGGTAAGAACGCGTGAATCTTAACCGATGATCGTGGGTTCAAACCCACCAAGCACAACTGAATTTTCATGTGCTTAATTTGTGATTATAAATAATCTCGTGCTTTACGGTGAAGGAAAACATCGTGAGGAAACCTGCATGTGTCTAATTTCACTGAATTTCTGCCACATGTGTATTCCACCAACCCGCATTGGAGCAGCGTGGTGGAATAAGCTCCAAACCTTCTCCTCAAAAAGAGGAGAGGAGGCCTCTATCCCAGCAGTGGGACATTCACAGGCTGTTATGGTTAAGTGAAAATAAATGAAGGGGAACACACAAAGACGGTTACGCAACCATAAGTAAATAGCGTCATAAATTATCTGATTAACAACGAAGCATAAACTATATTGAGGTCGCTTTGTAGTAAAAATATCTGTATATTTTTTCTATCTTTAGCCCACTACGCAACGTATTGTGATAAAAATAAATATTCTATTATTCTTTTTAAGGTTTGACATGAAAGTCGAAAAAACGAAAACCTTTTAGGATCACTCTATCCGTCTGCCTAAGTCTATTTTTCCGAATTTACTAAAGAAAATATAACTTCAAAATAAATTACTTCTGATTTTGGGACTTCAATCTTAAGAAGCAATTTAGAAATTAAAAAAAAAAATAAACAAGTTTATCCTTTGACGTATGAAAAGGGATGCTCGTTATAAGAAAAAAAAATGTAATTATATAATTCACACTTTTAAAAACATTAAAGAAAATATTTAAAAATTCAAATAGGGATTTTCTCCATCCGCCTTTAATCTCGAAAACTACTGATCCTTGGTATTGCAATGAACACGTCATGAGTCTAACTCGCCCTTGATCGATTTTATTTAAAATAGCCTAAATATTTGAAATACATTTATCTGTAAACAAAACGAACTTTATTATGACGGGATTCTTATTTTTTCCTTTTCTTTATACATTCACGCAAAAATTATATTATGGTAAATTAATATAAAAGTCTAAAAATAAATTGTAGTTTCAGTAATAAATTAAATAATATTATAAAAGCAAAATTAAGTTTATTTATTTGTTACGGCTTAACATTGAAACTACCAAAATGATCGTCATGAAATTTTGCATTCACATTGTCACGGGTATAGAAGAGGACATATGGTTACACATGCGCCCTAAAACGCGAGCGACATCGCAGATAAAAACTTACGAATTTGTAACGGAAAGCAAGTCTTATATGCATGTATTTAATAAGCTTACCAAAATAATGAAATTCAGTTTATGTATTATTATATTAAATTTTACCGTCATGCTAAACATTTGTAAAAATTTCAATTTAATCGATTTGATATTTAACTCACATACATATATCAATACAGTATAATTAGGATAAAATTTATAAAAAAAAAACATGATGCAAACTGTGATAACAAAACCATAGAAAAACTAAGCACGTATAAGCTCTATTCTATGAAAACGAATAAGCTTCAAAGTACAAAATATATCTAAAGAAAGATTAAAACGGGGTTAAAAAAAGGGGTTAGATAAAGTCGTGTGGTCGACCGCGATGCTGACGCTAATTGTAGCAGGATATCCGTTGTGAACCAGTCTCCGGTACCTGACCTTGCTACAACGAACTAATCGATCGTCTATGAAGGCGTATTAAGATTTTGCTGTGACGTGCACCTTGCATATTAAAAACGGTTAAATGCACTGTTTTGATGCGTGAATCCTTTAAATGATATAATAATTTTAGTCAATATTACATATCACTTTCTGACATATAACAAAAGTGTTGGTTTTTACGGTTTGTTTCAAGTTTTTAAAAAGCTCTACTATTTGTACTCCATTAGCAATTATGTCCATTCATGATCAAGGTCATTCATGACCAATAAATAGCAATAGATATAAAAATGCAATGAATTTTTATGAAACATAGTTGATAGTTCGGTTTCGAAGAATCTACAAGTAATGACTCGTAGATTCTCAAACTATAACGCGTGTAAGTAATGAGCTATTGAAAACAAATTAAAATATACGACGGCAGATCTTTTCCGAAAGCACTACTGATTTTTCTGGTATATTTATATGATTTTATAATTAACTTTTAAGTGTTTGAATATTTTGTACCTAATATTTTAAGTTTCGGTTTTGATCATATATGCAACCTCCTAAGAAAGGACTTTTGCCTAGAACTATGTAAGGATAAAAAAATATGGCAGACATATCAAGTGTCTATTTCCCAAAGCTCAATCTATGCGTGCACACATAAAATATGAACTAAAACGACCATTTATTTGTATATTTTTTTGTATAGTGATGTTTTTTAATACATATTCCGTTATTAAACTTATCAGATACTAGTAGTATAACTGGAGAAACCGAAACCAGTCTTACATGGTGCAATAAAATATTCTTATCATATTAAGCTCTATCGGTGTTGCTTAAAATATTTTAGTTCGGCTTTGTATGAAGTAAATTATTATTACAAAGTTTCATTTCGCGTGGTTATAACTAAATTTTAAAGCTTTCTATTAACATTAAGGTTAAAATGTCGTACTGACATGAGCTGATCTTCGCCACATCCTATGCACTTTGAAGTTTTATTAAATATTGAACTGATCTACGTTGGATTTATTTACATGAAAACCATAGAGTGAAACATGATATGGACAATCCGTAACTCTTCATTAAGAGATACATTAAAACAATGTAAGTTATAAGCTAAATGCTATATCAATGCGCCGTAAGCCCTTGGTTCTAAGATGTTATGCCCCTGCGGGACACGTTAATCTTAATTAAAGATTGCGAGTTCGAACCAGGTCAAGTACCATTAAATAATCACGTGCCTTATCGGTACTTATAATTAATCTTGTGACATAAAACCGTAAAGAAAATAATTGTCTTGTTCACATTTCGTTTCTGCCAATATGAAGTATTCCCGTTTCATTAAAAATTAATTAATGGGTAGTATCTTTTCAGACGGGCTTGCAGAATGTTCTATAGCAATTAGTTAATTATTTTTTTCGCGAGAACGTTGCGATGATGCCACGTTACACTCTTAGTTTTTAGTTATTATCTAAACCTTCTTTAATATCACGAAATAAATTATATACTCCAATCGAATATGATAGCTTTATTGTATCGAATGTTATTTAAATTCATGCTTTAGTTTGTTCTGTCTATTATGTCTTATTTCATATTATTTCATATTATAAAAATAATTAATAAATTTATGTTAATTATTAACCGGTCAAAATATAATAGAACGTAAATGTTATCAATGAAAACAATGCCTAAATATTTGTTAATTTCGCTACACTATTTATAAAATTTAATTGAAAACATAATAATATAATTTATTACATTCCCGCCGCATTCAACCTGTATCGGAAAAGTTTCGAACTGATAAAAAATAGAAAAACGTTAAGCCCAACAGTGGAGCATTCACAGGCTGTTCATTTACTTTTTATACGTATATTCTAGTATTTATTTTAACCCATACAAAATTGTAAGTACTGAGTTTCTCGTCGGTTCTTATTAATTGAATAAATAAGGCGAGGCTATTAAAAATCTCATCAAAATAGCTTATACGAATTATAGACACTTCAGTATTTCGACGAATGCTATTGGTCGGTTACTTTATTCGATAAACAACTCGTTTAGCTTATGGATAGTAGATTTGTCTACAAGGCGTAATAAGCTCAATACATTTGGAGTAAAATTTTAAAAATAAACAAATAGTATGTTTTTTACACTTTAAAAACTAACTATACATAAATGGAACATTAACCAATAAAGTTTCCACTAATTTTAAATGTATATCATATATAGTTTCAATGAAATATTAGCAAATATTTCTGTATATATTAGTTATTGTAGATAATATGATTAAATATAAGAAATATTTATTATAACGCATTGGAGCAGCGTGGTGGAATAGGTTCCTAACCTCCTCAAATGGAGAAGCCTCTACTCAACAGAGGAACATTTGTGTGTTGTATGTTACTTAACGATTTGTTGGTCACATAATTAAAAATAGCAGGTGTGAATATGTTATACCTTCCGCTTAATCGATCGAATTTAGCACCATCCACGTGAGTCTGATTGTTGAATTTTTTAGACGCGTCGTCTAAATAAAGCACGGTTGGTTGATTTGTAATTAAGTTTTCATCGTCACTGCATATGCATATTAAGAGCACCCTTAAATTAAGCGTATTTCACATTTCACACACACGCCCTTACCGAACCCCTCTCATTTATACAACGAATGGCATATATTTATGCAACGAATGGCAGTTTTTTAATGTAGGTAGGCAGACGAACCAATGGGCCACCCAGTGGTAAGTGGTCACCACCCCCCTTAGACATCGAACCTGTAGTTACAATGGCACACTCACCCTTCAAACCGGAACACACCCGTACTAGGTATTGCTGTTTGGCAATAGAATATGAGTGTATTGAAAAGGCTATAAGGCACCTAACTCCTGAACCCACTCTCTTAGGTAGGCTAAACTAGTAAACCGCGGGCGGAAACTAGTTTTTATTTACTATTATTTGAATAACAATGTCTTTATGATTATTAAGCCTACGTAATCCTAATTAAATTCCCTTTTCCCTATTCAAGGAAGCGTAAACGTTTGAAGCTCGCGTCGTGTAGGCAACGTTCAAAATAGCTCATTAAATCTTTGATCCATAAATTCTACGTTCTGATACATATTATGAATATAATATTGTACTGTACATGTTTGTTTATAAATTGATATTAAGTAAAAACTTATATACTTCAATGCACTTTTGTGGTTTAAAGACAAGTTTTGTGGTTTCAAGTAAGTAAGCTCTCATAAGTACTTTTTATTGTTCATGTTAAGTAAAAAAGGTGACACACAGATTATACTTCAATCATAAAACTAAACAAATGTGATCTAAAAGTTAAAAAAATTGAAGTTTCCTCGAATGAATAAAACAGGAATAAGCGAATATATTGTAGACCATTTCACAACTAAAACTCTATCAGGAACTAAATCGGTGGGATGATTCAATATACTGCCATCTAAAATAGAATAAAATGCATGTGTGGACAAAAAATATATCAAATAGGAAAACATCGAATTCAACAAATGCATGCATACATTCATTCATGCATATATTGTGGACATATTAAACAAAATCCGTCTTTACACTACTAATGGTTTGAATAGGCGATGGTCCATTATGGTCCAACTCGCACTGGCCCGTAATGGTTTCGATCAATACAAATAGTCACACACATTTATTGTGGTAGTGACGCCATTGCAAAGCGAACTATTATTTATAATAGCCAACATACCGCACTGCGATTGAAGGGCTATAGTGGTATAGTGGTTCAAAGTTAACTAGATCCTCAGGTAAAACGTATAATATAATAGGGATACAGTTATGCGTTAATAACAATAGATATGCTGGAAGAACTATTTTTTTTTAAATGCATACATTAATATCAACAACATCAGCGCTACCCGGTATGGTGACGAAAGTTCCTAATCCCAGCTGACGTCTAGCCCGGACCAAATGGGCCAATGAATTGAGGCTTTATCTTGTCTTGCTCTTCTCTGCTCTCCATTGGATCTTAATCCATTGTAAAATGTAAACGCGACTACTACGAGTAGATTATCTACAATAAGTATCTCTTTTTTTGCAACTTCAAATAAAAACACTCTGAAATACTTATATACCAAAAAAACATTTTCATTAAAATTTATGATTTAAGATCAGAAACAGAAAATGTAAGTTGTTGATATTGTGTTTAAATGTAAAGCTATATAAAATCCAGATTGGTTTATTTTATCTCCCCCGTGAGTTCATTGTAAGATTAGCTCCTTGCGTTTTGATATGGATTTTCGGGTCGCCGTCAATGTTTGTTACCGTAAGTGGGTCAAGGCTTCGCTTCCGACATAATATTTCGTAGATTGCAATTGATAAAGGAATTTTTCATCAAATTCCACGTACCGCAAAGGATATTACGGTAGTATGGGTAACGTATGTATATAGAAAATATTATTATTATATTCATAAATATATATATTATTTTTTATGCGTTACGAAATTGCAATTAATTTATCTATTGATGCGCTATATCTATGAGCATCTAAAGAGTGCAACAGCTTTACGCACAGACTTATGCGTTTCAATTTCTCCTGTACAGGTGGGAAGCCGTTGCTGAAATTAGGTCAAGGCAACATTTTTATTATATATATGAAAATGTGGATCATTCAATTTGGGGAAATTATTTTTTCTTACTAAACAAAAAAAATGGATTTGGCAATAAAATCAACAAGCGTTGACCTCTCGTTTTTTTATCATTTATATAATCTTGTATACAAGAAGACTTGCATATTATCGTTATACGTTCATACGTTCTGCGAGTGAATACTAATTGTCATGGCGGTCGGTTGCAATAAAAAATATGACTGCCTCTTTAGTGAAGTGGCTAGCTATTATAATTCAAATCCCAAGGCACTGAGATAGTTTCAAACCCCAAAATCAATCCCGTAAAAAAATTCTCATTTGCAGTCTGACAGTTGCAGGTGTCCTAAAAAGCACGTAAATCCGTTGGTCTTGCGCTTTAACTATTCCCAATAGGGTCGGATTGCCATCCCATCAGAATATAAAAGTGAGGCAATAGGAAGTGCACCTGTGTTTGCGCACTCACTTGTGTACTGTAATATGTCCTGCGCAGTTGACTAGTGTTCATTGAGATTGACCAGAACCTTTTCTATGAAAATTTACACATTAGTTTGTCAACTTTCGTGGTAATCAGAGATCAGAATTATACGAACATATGTATAAGTTTATTGATAACTATTTAATACCGCAGTATTTGTGATGAACTATATAGATACTAAAGTAAGGTTTGTAATGAAACCACTGAATCTTGAACTGTTAAAGGAATGTAGGTATTTGTTTGATTAAAACTGATCAACATACCTTGATATACATTAGGCCAGATGAAGCGTGAAGCGTGATTTAAATTAAAGACATAGGTAATATAATCCCATATGTTACTATAGCAAAATGTAACAATGATAATATTCTAAATCTGAAAACCTTGAGCACTCAGCGAAATAATTGTGGTTTCAAGAATCAGTTAAGTGACGTATTGGGTTTAGTATTTATGTGTACATAAACATGTGTGCGTGTGACTGTAACTGACGTTAGTGAATACGGTAAATTACGTTCGCGTAAATACTGATGTGAAATTACGAAAACATTTGACCTTCAAACTATTCCAACAATATAATTTACTGCTATATATTATTTTAAATTATGAATTTAAATCATTAAGAGTATATTAAGAAGTTGTTGTTTTGAAGTAATTAGTTTTGTTAAGTGACGCGTTGTTAGCGTCCCTCACTAGGAAATTACGTAAACAAACACTATGAACATCTGAGCCACGTCAACGGCCATAAATTAGTGATCTATACAACCAAAACATAGATATTATAACCGTAGAATTTGTTGTCCTTCTCAAGCTTTTCATTATCTACAAGTAATGTTAGCTACTTAAATCTTACAGAATCATATGGAAAAAGTAAAGAGTTGAAATTAGTTGAAATCGAGACCTTGTTAATGATGAAATATTCGCGATCACGTGGCACAGCTGCTCTATATAATTACTTGACTACGAGCTACAATTATACAAAATTCTAAAGGATATCCTATAGAAGATTTATGATTCGATTTAAATAAAAAACACAATTCAATTGCGTCTCAATGTTAGATAAGAAAAAAATATTTTTAATTACGCTGAAGAAAAGTTTTATGAGGAAGTATCAAAATATTATTATTTAATTATTTTTAATACCAATTAAGTTATCGAGGTCGAACTCTACTAACTATTAAAATATAAACAATTACAGTATAACTAGTATCCACCCGCGGCTTCACTCGCTTGTGAAGGAGATAGCATACATTATGTTGCTGTGTCCTTTTCTATACCCCTGACAATGTTCATACAAAATTTCATAATGATCGGTTGACTATTTACGACGGTAACAAGCACACTTTCGCATTTATATTATTAAAAACTTAATGAAGACTTACAATAATATCTACTATTCAAAACATGCTAGGATTCTTTTGATATAAAAAAATGAACAAACGCAAATATTGACCTTATATTCTGACTGTAATGTTTATTTAAAATTTGTAAGGGTGTGCTCTTAATAATAGTGAAAGCCTTTAAAGAGCCTCTTACTATAGCTCCAATGTTACGATTGCTTTCATAACCATTTCAAATATTCATTTTGTATATATTTCCAGTTTTCAAATACGCTAACCCAAAGGTTATCTGAGAGAAATAGGTAGAAAATCAAAATTAAATATTTTTTTATTCAAATACACTTTTACAAGTACTTATAAATCGTTAGCGCTACCACTGGTTTGAAATGTGGATTCCACCGAGAAGAATCGACAAGAAACTCATTAGGTACTCTTTTTTACAAAAGTACAAATACAAATTTGTATCAATTAAATACACTTAGTTACTGCACGAAATCCAACAATCATTCAATACATGCATTTTTGTCAAACATATAATATTCAGTAACAGAGTAATACAAAGCCTTTACTAATAAGATTATTTTTTATAACTTATTGAAGCCTGATTTGTGGCAACTCAAGACGACTGCAGAATTTTATTAAAAATGCGTATACCTAGCCCTAAAAACGATTGATTAACTTTAAAAGCCTGGAAGCTTGGAATTTTTTTTTTCTAGTATTAAATTGATGTATGTAATTTTTCTTTGTATATCACTTTATTGATATTGTTACATTTATACATAAAATATTTGCTTAAATATACTGTGATGCAACTGTCATAATACCAATATTCCTACACACATCTCTGAGGGAAGCTCTTACTCCTGAATTATAAATAGACCGTCGGGCCCTTTTTTGAAATGAAATGAAAAGAATGAAAATCGTTTCAATGTCAGCCGCTTTACCCTAAAAAGGATGCCGTAAGACATTATACTGTGGAACTAACTGAAATAAACGATCCTGGCAGTTTCGATTTCTGTCAATTGCCTAACCTTCCTTATAGCATAAACAACGAAGCCTACCTTCTAGAGATGACAAATTGGGCGCCACTGGAGCTTTAAGGTCGCTCCCAAGAATCTAGTGAAGTTAACAATTTCAAGATCAATGTTGTATATCAAAAGCAAACAATTATTTTTTACATTTGTTACATTTAGTTTTTTTTTAACATTTATTATTAGAATTGTTTACTTCATCACAGTTTTTAGCATGTCTTTCAATCTTAAAAACCAAGTAGTATCATTAGCAAATAAAACAATATCACACAAACCGTTCAGAAAACACAGGAGATCATTAATATACATTAAAAATAAAAAAGACCTAAAATCGAGCCTCGAGGAATTAAGTTGATCCGGAAGACTTCTCCTCATTTATAGAAGCTTGCCGAGTTCTTTCACTGAGATAAGATTTCAGGATTTCTAAACCTTTTGCCTTCAACGCTGTAGTAACCTAACTTACTAAGCAAAATATCGTATTCAACACAACCGAATACCTTAGATGAATCACAAAACACACCGATTACAATCTGCGGCTCTACTCAAGCAATATATATGCTGATAGCCATGCAGAAAGCGATAAGTCCATGTTTTGTACTAAATTTCTTGTTTCTTTAACGCTTTGTGAAACATATTTTGAATTTGGGTAATGCGGTATAAAATAAAGAGTACAATTATATAAAAAAAAACTCTTTTATTCATGTTTTTATAATACGCTACAAACAATATTCGAGAAGACAACGAGTTATTAAAAAAATATTTTTTTTATCTAACATTGAATGTCAACCACGTACCCAATTAATGGGAATATATTTAAAGTAAACATTTTAGTATACTATTTGCAATATAGTTACTTTTATATTTTAATTAGAGATAAATGCACACGTAATTCATTCACGTGTATTAAAATATTCAACTTTGAATTTAAATACCTATCACACAGCCCCCACGGAAACATTGAACATACGAATATTCGGATTCTGATCTGATATAGTGGCTCATTAGTATCAGACATCAAAAATAAAATTTGATGTATATATATCATTTGTGTAGTTAAAAAACTTTTATTGTAAGAACCATTAAATATCCCACTTCTGGGATAAGGCCTCCACTGTCTTTGAGACGACTCACTGATAATTGATCGATGATTTTTTTTAATACACCATATATATAAATATGTCGATGATATATGATTTTTACCTAGCCTTACTCGACTTTTAAGCAAACAACAATACAAAGTATTGGTATTTGGTGGTTGAATAATAGTGGATACAACTAACGCCACAGACCCGGAGACGACCCTGACCCAGGACGCAGCTTTATATAGATGTTAGTTACAATCTATCGTGCACGTATATATATGTAAGAAATAGTAGTAGTATAAAAAAATCACCATTAAAAATACATGTCATGGCATATGTGCCAAATTTCATGGTAATCGGCCAAACAGTTTATATATAATTAGTAAAAGAACGAGCATATGGGCCCCCTGGTGGTAAGTGGTCTTCAACGCCCAAAGACATTGGCATTATGAGAAATGTTAACTATTGCTCATATTGAAACACAACAATATCAAGTATTGCTATTTTGCCGTAGAATATCTGATGAGTGGGTGGTATCTTCCCAGGTGAGCTTGCACAAAGTCCTTCTACCAGTAAATAAGTGTCGAAAACATAAGCTCAAACAGATGTACCATTAGAGATATAAATTACATATACATATTACAAAACGGAATGATCCTGATATTAGAGCGTACCAACTACAGAACTCATTAACTGTATAAAAATATTAATTATGAAAATGATGAAACATTAAAACTGTAATCAAAATAATATATTTCATTCGAGTACGCTTACATAAGCATTTTAAATCGAAATTTTAAAAGTCAAAAGTAAAAATTCAAGCAAACAACGAGTAAATAAAATTACATAAAATTTTTATCCTGTACAAAATCAACGCATATTCATTTCACTAATTTGTTAATTTTTTATTGATCTGTCTTTCTTTTAATAAGTAAATTTAATTCAAATTCAAAATATAAAGGGTTCGCCTAATTTAATAAACGGTAACACCATAACTTTTTACAAAAATCAAAACGTTTAACTAAACGCATAGTGTATCCGATTGGTCAATTTATATAAACGCCGGTTAAAGTCCCATCATACGGTTCAATACAAACAACCGAACAAATGTGTTACTGTTTGTTTTGCTAGCCTTATCTATTATTACTTATAGAGTATTCGATATGCTTTATCCGTATAAAATATTATTTATTCAAATAACTTAGACCAGACTTTGCTAACAAACTAAAACTCATAAAGTGGTGACTGGTCATCAATAGCAGTGTTTTATTAAAGGCATGGATTGTTTCCTATATTGCAAGTATCATTAACGCCTACAACATAATATTCAGTTACTTCTTACTAAAAGAAATAGTGTAATAAAGACCTCAGATATACCCTAAATTGCCTTTAAATAGCCATCCAGCCAACAAGGCTAGATTTCTTAATCTCTAATAAGTGAATTCTTTAATTACTCTTAATAAGGAAACAAGCTAAGCAAAATGAGTACTAAATGGTAATATATATATGTATAGCTTTAATATCACATATATTTATATGTCGGATTTTATGTATCAAAGAATGTGTAAATGGGAAAGATAAAAATGCATTGGATTGTAAATAAATATAGATGTAAATATCGATAACAAAATATTCCCGTTAAAAATTGTTTTTTATCTCTGTACATACAGTTATGACCGTGTAAATAAATATTTTGCTTTTGAGTAAAAATACACGTTTTTGAATTACGCACAAGCCATACGAAGGTCAATGTTATGATAAAAACATGTTAAACAAACAAAACGTTACAACACGAGACAAATATTCCGTAACTACAGTATTTAATAAATGGAATTCATCGAATTCCCATTACGTTATTAAACGGGCTAAAAATTTGTAAACAAAATATGATAAATACAGTACATGAAGCAATTTATGTACAATTAGTTATAAAGAAAACTATCGACTTTATTAAACATTGTTAAAACATAGCTAGCATCGAGCAATATATACCGGAATCAACAGATATGTTAGTACACCTTAACTCATAGTTACCTCACAAATGCTTCTTTTTTTTCCTACAATATTAAACTACCTTATTTTAATTTATAGGAGGTATATTATAATGTGACTGACTCGAAAATTATGAGTAAAAAAACGGGGGTAAAATACTATTACCATACTGTACTGTTATGTATATTTTACTTTATTAATACGAAATTTATTTAAGTCGATAGTCGTAGATTTGCATTATTGTCTGTCATTCAATTTATATTTTAAAGAAAAAGTTTTATACATTATTACTAATATATATGTTATGTTATTTCTTTTTTAAAATAAACACAATATAACATATCAGTTTCAAATTTAAATCACAAAGTCAATAAGATGATTCAAAAACAATATTCAGGTACAATATTATTGAAATACCAAACTAAATCCTTTTGAAAAATATATATTCAAAGTTGGTATATTCACAATGCAAGATCTCTTGAGAGATAATGCCGATACTGCATCGAGGTTAGGACATATTCAAAGGAAAGCTTTATTAAGGATATTATATTCGTTTGCAAAGACTAAAGGAAACCTTTACTAAATAAAACACAGATTCAAGCTGAACTTGTTCATAAAGAACGTTATTTTTCATCCTACGTATTGAAACATTGTACTTAAATTTGAGCTCTAAATTTTATTCAAACATCAAACAAAGAATTCCTCTACAAAGCCTTTAATCTTTACTAATATTATAAATGAGAAAGTTCCTCTTTCTATTTGTCTGTTACGCTTTCACGGCTAAGACACTGAACAGATTTTTATGTAATTTATAATAATTACATTTTAATAACTTTTAATTGGTACAAGACAAGCTTGAACACTAAGAAAGGACATAGGGTATTGTTTATAATTAACACCTGACACCGCACCATCGCTGCCGAGGAGGAAAACTTGTACATAATATTAATCTATACAAATTAATAAAGGAAAAAAATTGGTCGGATTTAGAAAACCGCGTCGTTTTTTTTTTTTGAATGTATAATATACCATTATTAGTTTTAAAAAATATTTTTATACTTTGCTTTGCGTTAAAGGAAAGGAAATATGGATCTATATTGCGTGAAAGTCCCTCCGACCCAAGAATAAAACGAACGGATCATAAAATGTTAATATTCACATTCTTTCCTTTAATTAAGCTTCGCACAGTAGAAGAGTTTTATTTAATACTTAACTAACATAATTTTTATTTACTTATTACTAACCACATTGTAGGTATAGTGGCTAGCTTATGAGGTTGAATTATTGTGGTCTTAAGTTTATACTCTGGGTCAGGCCAATAAAAAGTTATTGCGTTATCCGGGTCAGATGGTAGATTTGGTTCTCAGTCGCAGCCGAAGATTGCAACCTTGCAATTTTTACTCCCTATTTCGAAAAGCAAGTAAAGTTGTAAGTTTAACCTCCGTCTGAACGCCGGTCGGGTCGGATTTGCCCTCCCATCGGATTAAGAGAATCCCGCGCAATTGGCTAGTCTCTCTGGAGGAAGGCAGCCACGGTCTATCCAGCCGGACATCATCATCATTACTTAACTTTTGTTACTTGGATACAAAAACATTCTCTTGCTATTATTTTTAATTTTTTTGTTCAAATTTCTAGATACATATTTTTTAATGTTGATCATCCTGATTATCATTTCCACCGCTTCTTGACTTCAATACAGTATTCAGCCGCATCGTCACTTTGAATGTGCAACGATAAAGCATGTCTAAGAATAAGAGATTCGAAAACGTAGCTAAACTTGTTTTTTTCTAATATCAGTCTGAATAATAGTGTAACCCGGATAACAAAAGAGACAGGACAGACAATTGTAATCAAATAAAATAGTTTTATACACAGCGTCACTTTTGTTATTTACATTCTATTTTAGTTAGACAAAGTTTTAACGTCGTTCATACATATATCCTGTCTGACTTTTTCGTTAGGGGCCGGTTTTTATCATATGAAGATCTGTTTTAAAAATTGAAAGCACTTACTTATTAATTATTGACAAAAATCGACCACGGATACAAAAAATTAAAAAATCAGATTTGAGAAGAAACAGAGGAAGTAACTCTTTTATCACCAGTTTTTTACGGCATGGTAGAAATAATTTACACATCGTAGAAAAACTAATATAATATCGATAGCTTTCAAAATTATCTCACTTTTCGAGTGGCATGCAGCGAGCTGCATTTTTCGTAGTCATTTTTTGTGCAACTTAATTGGAAGCTCTTTGGCTACGTTAAGCGGGTTTCGTTTAACTGATATCCCACGCTTCCGTGTGTTCCATTTACACTTTAATATTAGTAGCGTTTTTTTTTCGAAATTGACCTGTTGCTGTTGGCCTAAATGGCCTCGACAGCGTCACCGGGCGTGGGGCGATTCTTTAATATACTCAGCCGTCTAGTAGCGTGTGACGTCACCGTGCACTATAATAGCATAAAAAAATAAAAAGACTACTAAACATGAAAGCAAAACGTAACAAATTATTATTTTATTTTGTATGCTTAAGTAAAAATAATATAAGAAAGACACAACAAAATTTTTAATATATCATTTTAATGTTTTACGTTTAGAGAAAATATAATCAGTGTTTCCGACCAAAGTAGAAACATAACACAATAATTAACTTATTTTTACGATTAAATTTTATATTTTTAAATTGCTATATTTACGATTTAAAAACATATTTGAAAAAAAGAGGTTAAATATCATAAAGGAGGTTTTATAAAAATAAAAAATATATATAATAAAAATAAAAAAAATGATTTAATTAAAAACGCGCTACTAAAGTAATCTCACTAGGATTACATAAATGTATTGTTTGTGTTACGATACGTTTCACACAATTTGTTTTTTACTTATTTTAAGCTGTGTCATTATTTGAGTTTTATTTTCTTTGTATCGTTTCACTAAGTTAATTGCAATTTTATTAGTTATTCGAATAACGGTATTCTAAGTCTTACATTATGTACTATGTATATGTATATCTACTATATATAATGACATGTTATAACTACATATATTATAAAACAAAGCCCTTCTCTCTCCGTCTGTTTGTCTGCCTGTCTGAACGCTCAAAAACTACTAAACAGATAAGTAAACAAAGTGATTCATGAGAAAGGTTAAGGTTATTCATTAATGTTTTGTGAAAATTGACAGAAATATGACGATGTTAAAAAAGACGTCGGAAAAAAATTATGCCGGCTGGGAGCTTTAAAGCCGCGTAAACCAATAAAGTTATATGTATTACCATATAAACGTTGGAACTGTGAAATTACATAGTCACAAATTGTCTGTATGCAAACAATGTCGTTGGAGAATTTAATAAATTCAAGATTTTATAGATGATAGGAATACATATCGCTGGTATAGTTTTATTGATCCATGTATGATATGAAACATATTACATGAATACGAGATTTTATTTAAAATTATAACTAAAGAATTTTTGCTGGTTATTCTAGGTAGAATCTACATAGAACCAGTAGTAGGTTTACATTTCGATCTTGTAACTTAGAAAGTGCACATAAGAACCTACTTAAATAAAGATGTATTATACAATATATGTATATATTGTAGACGAATCAATAAATAACTGAAAATGTAATTGATTATAGTAAGGTATTGAACTGAAATTAGGTTCTATCAACTCTCAACGATAACAAAATATCTAAAGTGATACTTCTCAGAGAACAGAATGGGTCATAATATTAGTTATACTTTATGGCTACGTTTTATATAAAAATGCAATTGTAATGTTGTCCATTAATTGTCTGATGTCTTATAATTATAAAATTCTACTTATTATTTTATACTTTAAGTAGGTGAACAGATGGGCCATCTGATGGTGAGTAAACACTAATGTCCATAGCCATTAGCGCCGGAGGAAATATTGAACAGTCCATATATCACCAATATATAGATATATTTTTGTTTTCGCTGGAAAAACTCATTTAAGAGTTTCCCCTACATGAAGTGGGTATGTGGGTATGTGGGGCTCGCCGACGCTGAAGGCGCCGGAATACCCACAAAAAAACGATCGATACCCACACCGTCTTTTCGCGGGACGACATGAGATCGCTTGCGCATACTATCGTGACGTCCCGACGGTAGGCCCGCCTCTGCAGGCTTCCAAATTCTAAGGGGTTCTCGGGGTACAGAGACCCCCTTCCCCGGCAAATATATCACCAATATGCAGCTACCTTGAAAAATAAGATGTTGTGTCCTTTGTGTCTAAATGGAGCTCAGGTTTGTAGTAGCAATCGGATTTATACAAAAGTTATTGGGTTTTATGACATGAAAATAATTATTGTTACAATTTCGTGCCTCGGAAAGGACGTAAAACTGTTGATCCCGCATCTGATCTCTCTCCGTCTTTATCGAATGATCGTCACATCGACTTATAAGAGTGAGGAAATAGATAACGCACCTGTCTTAGCGCAAGCACTTATGCACTAAGATATCTTCTACACAATTGGCTAGTCTCTCTCAAGAACGGCTAACAAAATGTTAAAAGGACGTCATCTTGTTTACAATATTACAACGCTTTACCTATTGAAGGAAATAAATTGGCTACTATAAAGGTGGTTTTCAAAATTATTTATGTATAATGATCCATTTCGATATAAGTGGGCAATTGCTCGACGAATAAAATAAATTCAATAAAATTGCAACTAAACGACAAATTGCTGCCAATTCATTCTATTTAAAGCAGCTGCGATTTGAATGTTACAATTCCGATTTTTATTATAACTTCAAACTAAGATTCTTATTTTAGCTTAAGTAAAACATTATTATAATTCCTAGTGCATAAGATGAACCGATCTTCATCACGGCAACATGAAGATTAATTACCTCACTTACAACTTAATAAGTATAAAATGTTTTTAATATATTTATATTTATATTAATAACATTTGGAATTTTCAGAAAAGTCTTTCAAGGCTTTTGAATTGAAATATAAACTACATACATTTTAACATATATTGATATAAAGAGCAAAGAGAAAAATTAATTTACATTTTTAATAAAAACAATGTTACCGATTCATAGTTGCGTGCTGTGACATCTTAAAACTAGGACATAGTTTAATATTGAACATATAATGCGAGATGTACTATTTGTAGGAAATCTACTAGGTGGTAGGCTTTATAGCCCATCTGGGCAGGTACAACTCACTCTTTAGATATTCTGCCGCTAAACAGCAATACTTTCACAAAATTACAGGCACAAGAGACATAACATCTTGGTTCCCAATATTGGTGGCGCATTAGTGATGTAAGGAGTGGTTAATATTTCTTACACCACGTACCATCAGGTGGCATATTTTCCCAACCACCTATGACATAATATATGTATATATACACATAAAAACATAAAAAGTAGGAGACAACGTAAAAAGTAGCAAAATAAATGATATGTTTAACCACATACAAAATACACATTTTGATGTAATAATCTCTCGCCCTCGTTTCGTTGCTTTCCACCTAAAGTCTAAACGCTTTAGTGAATTTACATAAACGAAATCTTGATGATTCATGGAGCACATATATTAACAACGCAACTTTTATTTATTACAAGCTGTATTGCACGCTGTGTCTCATTATATTATTTATAATAGATTTGCGGACTGGCTTATTGGCCACCTGTTGATCACATAGAGCACTTTCGTAACGTGCTTATGATAACAATATCATTGGGCAGTTTGGTTTTATCATAGATTGTAAATATCATAATAACAAATGTAAGTTCTAATAATTTACTTGGTGCTTGGAAACAGAATAATAAATCGTAGAATAATCTGTCCGCTTTTATTATGACGTATTACACGAGTTGTTAACTAAATAACCGTAGCGGAGTTCGTACACATATAACTTTATAGTAATTGAATACAGTTTTACTTCTTACTAAACAAACTTTCAACTTTCAGTTTATCACTAAAGTTTTTTTTCATTTAAAGATGACGTATATACCGATGACTAATGCGCTTAAAGCAGTGGTGCTGCGCAGGATTTTCTCCAGTCGTGTCGTGTGTATTCACGACAATGAGAGATAAGATAATAGACCTCTATTTTCACATATTTTGCGCATTATAATACCTAATGCACAGTTGACGGGAATATAGAAACGTTGACTCAAAATTAAACCGTGATATTTTTGCTCAAAAGCGTTTGTTTCACTTGAATAGCGTTTAGTTATTTAGTTGAAGAAGTCGATGTGACCAAGTAAACGAAGATTGCATGATCAAACCCAGGCATGATTAATTTGTTTTAATAACTCAAACTTTGCTCAGTGCTGAAAAAAAACAACGTACCTAAACCTTCTTGTTTTCCTTGAATATTTGCCGCATGATACAGTTACGCCGCGGAATCTCTAAACATTCTTCTCAAAAAGAGATGAAGCCTTTGCCCAGTAGTTATTTACTTTTACTTTTATAATTGAAGAAATAATGACAATCAACCAAACAACAAAGATCACATCCCCTTTCGTTTGAAAGTCTTTCTATAAATAATAATTGCCTCACTCATGGAGTACGTACGAATGCCTAGTAAATCGATAGTACCTATTCTCATGGGCCAAGCATAAAACAACGATAGGTTATATTTAAAATTGTATTATACTTTCAAATCCTATTCAAAATGATTATGCGGAAGAATAGGAACTGTTATTATACAAGACCAATATGCCTATTTCATAATCTCGTAGCCGCAATTTATAGGTTAATGAACTTCTTCAACTGAAGTTGCTATCATAACGCGATATTACTATTTCCTGTGAGATAGCGATGGGAAAACTTAGAATGAGATAGCGCTGCGGTTCGCTAGTATTCATTAGATATATTTTTTTATTTATAATTAAAAACGCAAACGTTGCTCGATATTTTTTTTTATTAATTATAGAATGTCCGATATAAGGTTTTTTATTATCCTTTAATTTAATAAATTAACAGTTAAAAACATTTTTTAAAACATGATTTCATTTACCCAATTGTTTTTTCTGTTGAACGATAAGGACTTGTCATGGAATGCAATTAATAAAATTTTAACTCCGTAAGATAAAAATAAGTGATTATAAAGATTTGTCATAAGTAAACCACCAAAATTGTGGCTTTATTTATTTATATTAAACTAAACTATGCAATACATATTTTAGTGCACAAGTAAGTGTGTATGCAGTGTGCTAAGTGTACTCTGTGAGGGAATAACAAATCTGACGCGATGGGAAAGAGTTCAAGCGCAAGACCAACGGCTTTACATGTTTTCTGAGGCACAGGCAACTTTCCATACACACTTCCAACTTTCAAGCCACAGACTAATACTGAGAATTGATCAACGGAAAAACCCAATACCACGGAATCTATGGCTTTATATCTAGCCATTAAAATAACGAGGCAGTCAATATATAATAGTATTGGGTGAAGGTGATTGTTCCAATCTAACGGGTCTCAAAGGTCCAGCGCAAACCGGTTGAAACGCAGCACTAATGACCTTTGACTATAGAAATTCATGCTATTATTAAATTTTACGGCTTCACGTAAGTCACATAGCTATATTAAATACTAAAAAGTATTTTAAATTATATTAAATGTGAAAGTGAGTTTGTTTGCTTGTTTTGCTTTCACTTTCAGGAGTCCAGTAAAGGACATACTATACCTCACAACTGCAGGGCAGTTGTCCCCGTCGTAAGTGAGTAACGCTGGGAAAGAAAATAGTACGGAATAAACTAGGTAGTAAAGCGGCCAATCAAATATCTTGTATCATATCTAAAGCTTTTGAAATCTTTAAAATTGAATGATATGTGGTTTTTTTTAAATTAATTTTATCATTCCATTTTGTAATTTCATAATTTTTTTTTTAAATAGAAGTATGATTACTGTAAATAAAAAAATATTTTATATGCCATAGAGAGTACTTGTATTAAGAGGTAGTAGGATTAGATGTACATCATTGATTTTGTTTGATTGAGCTGTATCGATAAATATGCCTCTTGCAGACCTCAAACCCTCGGTGCCACGTGATGGTGGAAAAGTGTCTCAAGTGTCCCGCAGTGGCATATTATACAACAGAAAATGCATTGTGATTTTGGGACGGCGTGCACCTATTTCATATAAAAATCGTTATACAGTAACAGTAACACCCGTGAATATCCCACTGCTAGGCTCCAATACGGGTTGGTGGAATACACATGTGGCAGAATTTCAGTGAAATTTGACACATGCAGGTTTGATGTTTCACGATGTTTTCCGTCACCGTCAAGAACGAGATGAATTACAAATACAAATTAAGCACATGAAAATTCAGTGGTGCTTGCCCGGCTTTGAACCCACGATCATCGGTTAAGATTCACGCGTTATAACCATTGGGCAATCATTATAAAATATAATTATAGACATATTGCAAAAATAAACCGAAGGTCCCCTTGGTATTGTATTTTTCAAGAAACTGATGTGAATAAAAAATCTTGACTTAAAAAAGTTTAGTAGAAAAAAGTGAATAATTTCTTAAAGAGTATATCATGCTGCTTTATTTCTATTACTTGTAATTGTTTTTTAAGCGAAGAGGAATTGCTAAAAATGCTCTTATTTAACCTATATATTTAACTAGCTAATTGTCGCGGCTTCGCAGGTTAAGATGAGAAGTAAAACCGATTTTGTTGAGATTTGTGTAAAATCGTTGGGGAAGGAGTAACTGTGACAAGTTTTAAGTCATTTGGGCAGATAGGAGATCTCGTGATGAATGGTATTACCTTATCAAAATCTTAAAACATCGTAATAACGCCACTTTACATATGTATATTCACGCCTCAACGATTTCAATTTATTTTACAAAAAAGGCACTCGTATGTATATGAAATATAAATTATATTTACATTACAATAAATGTACGGTTTCGTTGAATTTTCAAGACATTTTGGAGATCTACGAATCATAATCATAGATTTTTTTATATTATAGTTTTGACTAAATTCACGGAAACAGATAAAATTTTACAAACATAAATAAACATAAGCTCGTAATCCATTAAAAAAAATATATACAAATGGTAATACTTTGTTTTATTAATGTACTTACTTATCCTTTGAACAATGAAAAAAAATTATATTTATAAAAAAAATATGTATAAAATACTGATAACTTCATTTAATATACTTTACAAGTCAAAACGTAAACAAGGCATTGGTTGAACAGTTCCTTGAAACACGAGAACGTGAGTAACGGAGCTCTTTTTTGCTGATTGGGACAATGTTTCTTAATTGTGAGTAATTGTGTCACCAGAACCAAATGTTTAGTAAATCAGATAAATCGAATCGATATTGAGTATTTACTCAAAAAAAACTGTCCAAGAGTCCAACAGTCAGAACACGCAAATAAGGATCTCATGTTGGCGAAGGATTCACCGATAAAATTCAAAATTCATAATAATTTATAGCTTTTTTGTAATAACACAGAATACATTAATATATTTATTTACTTTATCAATAAGTCCTGACGTACGTTCGTAGTTACTTTGTTTGGCTTGAATTAAAAATTTGTGACTTTATATTTTGGCGATAATCGAGTAACTACACGCCACTTTTCTTTTGTAGTGTTAACCATTTACGCAATTAATGTTCATTTCATAACGGTTGCGAAAGTATCTCAATATTACGTAGCATTTCCCAAAAACACAACAAAAAACACAAAGTGAATTCTGCAGTTGCTAAGCTTAAAAATAAGCATACCTTATAAAAAACTACACAAAATGTCTTTTTTAAATCAACTAATATTATTATATTTCTGAACAATTTTAGAAATGTCCACTCTACAGATATAAATTAGGAGGAGTGAGATAGAAGTGTAGAATTATATGAAAAATCTATTTTAAAATCTCTTCATCATCGTTCCAAGCCTCTATAAAGATACCTCGCACGTCTATTCTACTCTCCCAAAAACCATAAAGTCAATTTTAAATACCTTATTGTATAAAAAATCTATCCTCGGTTCAGAACAACAAAATTCAAAACTTAGACGATCCTGCGAAAGAAATTAAGCGGAATTATTGACTTTTTACTCTTACATTTTATATATATTTTTATTTTACATAAAAGAGATATTTTGCAATACTGAAAACAATATAAAAGAGATCCCATAAATCCTAAGAGGCTAACAGAGGTAAATACCATCTATTATCAATCATAGCTGGATGAATAATAAAACGATGTAAGTGGAGCTAGAGACTGCTTTCATAAATCTTTACCTCACGTAGTTTCTTAAAAGATACTGAGATAAAGAAGAAATGTGAAACGGTCCAATTACACTATCGTTACAGTATTATTATTACTTCAGTGATTTTGATACGTCTAGCACATGATGATGGTAATCTAAATCGGAAACAAGTAGAGCAGTTTGCTGTTTGTTATTTCAATAAGTAATTATTAAAATATCACATTTTGGATCGGTTTTATTTTAATACAGCTCCGATTTGGTATAGAACCGTTTAGGGTTCTCAAGTTTATTACCGTTTAAACTTCTTGATTGGTTCTAAGATTTCATATCCCTCTTAGGCATTGGTTCTATATCTAAAATTATATATGGTACTTATTCGGGATAAACTGATTACCATAACTTAGGCTTTGTATATAACTTATGTACTGATTGAGTGAGTCAATTGACTTCATAAATATTTTATTTACTATTTTTATTTATTATACTTTATTTATAAAATATTTAAACTACAAACTATACAAACAATGACAAAATATTTTGTTTACGTAGCAATTTACAAAATATTTATTTTTTTTTTATAATAAAATGCGTCTGACATACGCAACAGTTATATTTGAAAACCAATACTTATGCTCGTATTGCCAAGTTTCTGACTCCGCAAAGTAATTTCTTCCCTTCTGGGGCAGACTTTGCAGATATTTTCACAGTGATTTGTCTATAGTCTACTTGCTTTGCAGATTTTATGTATTTATTGACGGTGTCCAATACCCTCATACCTCACACATCGGTATAACTTGGATCCAAGCGGAATACATTCGGTACTTTTAATATAACATACAAATTTTAAAGTAGATGTTGCACGTGTATGCGATTTTCTTACACTTTTGCTCGTCTTAATTTAATTAGTTTAATTTTGCTGGCGCTTGTAATTTTTAAGGCGATACGAACTCAAATATTGTCTCCCCTGACTCAGATTTTAATTAAAGCTTAAGAAAAAATACCTTTTTTTAATTTAAAAATTCAGTTTATTATGAAATATTTTATTATTACCCATCTAAAAGTTCTCTCTCTGAAAACAAATCTTATTCAAAATTGATCTCATCCGACGCTGATGCGATGCTACACCCTGAGATCAGGATTTAAACCATAAATAGTAGACTAACTTTGCCCGTAAGCCCAGTAAATCGGATGATAATTAGGATATGAATAGAGGAACTATATGATTAACAAAAAGGAGTAATTACAGATATTCTTTCCGGTACTTCTTGGTAGGATCTACATTTTGAATTATTATTCAAAAGTACTCATACTTAATGGTCCTTGTCCGGGTTTGATCCCACAACCGAAATTTAAGATTCTCGTACTCTAACTACTTTCAGATTTATTAATTGTTACTGTATGTGGTTTTTTTTTTAAGCAGAAGTTAAAATGCTCTACTTAAGCCTAAATACCAATAACAAATAGCGCTTTAGAAATATTAACTGTTTTTTAACATCAATATACAGTTAACCACAGAAAATAATATGAGTGACGTACAATATACCTTGTGGAATAGAATACTACAAGGTATTGATGACCTAATTCCTTACCAAAAGCAAAAAGGTCTTCAACGAGTAGTCTTTAACAAAAAAAGTCAATTAGTCAATATTTCATTGACACTTACAAAAGACAGATAAGAAATGAATCAGTCATTACAGACACAAGGGAAATAACTGCATAGTTGAATAGCGATTGCTTTTGTAATAAACAACACCAATCCCGATGTTAAAATATATGACTGTTTATTGAATACAACAGCTTAATCAGTTCCTTTTGCATACTTGAGCTAAATGGCGTGACAATGTTTTATTATTTAAAAATAGCGCATCACCCGCGGCTTCGCTCGCGCCATAATCGAAATTCGAAATTCATATTTTGGCTGCAGTAAAGCGTGAAGAAATCACTAATATTCACAGTACACAACATTTCGAATTTTCGACATTAGTGCGATTATTATTATTTTATTAATTAAAGATAAATTGATATACTAAATTTTGTAATACCACCCTCTTATATACTATATTTTAGGTGTAGTATTTGCATTTACTAGAACAACGATATCTTAGGCATGGCTTATTCGTAATCATGATACAAACAGTTGATAAGCACCGCCAAGGTCTGGAATACCCTCCCGATCTCCGTTTTCCCCACCACCTACAATATTCTTTCAAGTCAAGAGTAAATAGGCATCTTCTAGGCAAGCGCGCTCCATCTTAGACTGTATCTTCACTTTCCATCAGGTGTGATAACAGTCAAACGTTAGCCTATATATATAAGGGGTAAATTCCCAGGTGTAAATCAGCAGTAAGTAATAGAAAAAAATACAACCCTTCTTATCTAATGAAACTATGAATAAGGAAAAAATAAAAGAATTGAATGCAAACTTTATTAAACCACTTAAAACTAAAATAGTTAAAATCAAAACAACAATATTACTTAAGAAGTTAAGACTAATAGAACAAAATTAACAACCTGGTTAAAATTGCTACTTTTATATTTATTATATTGAAATTAATGAAAAATCTCAAAAAAATCAGACGATAAGACGACAGAACAACGACATGATATTATGTATGACATGTACAGAATGATATTATGTATGGCAGAAGTTCGCTCCAGTCTACGAAATCTGCACACCGCGGCTCTGCGCGCCTATGTGCAACATATTATAACAACAAAAATACGTACGTTTTCATAACTTTTGATAGACTCAACCAATTTTGATGAAATAAAGACCAATCGGAACCTTAATAAAGTTCTTATAATAATTCAGTTATTTTATTTAATAAGTTTTAGCTGTTTCAAAGATTAGGCAGGATAAAAAGACGGGCAAAAATTTCAAAAAATATTGTTTTGATATTGGTAACTCGCAAATATTAACTTTAAAAGAGGCAATAATTTTTAAATCATAAACAGATACTTCAATTTTATTTATTTCTATAGATTCGAATTACACCTTTTTAAATTTTAATTTCTAACTCTCAATAGGTACTGAGCTTCAAATATATTGGCCATATTATATTCAATTTTACTAGATAAAATTCAGCCTATTGTCCAGATTTAATTGAATTTCAACTATAATAGATACAAATCTAAAAATCTCCGCAAGTATTGATATTACGTTAACCATTTTTGTATTTCAATTCAATTATTTTAAGCAAAACGATTGATTATATAATATGATGTATCTAGCTAATAATCTTATCAAAGCATCGTATTAAGAGACAATCATTTTATGTTGTTACGAGTGATTAGATTAATGAGAAAAACATCATGTAAGCGGTCAAATGCATTAGCGCAGTGCGGACGTATCGTTTGTCTCGATAGTCGACACAAATTGATATTAAATTAGTTTAAATCATAAACCTAACCTAACCTCACTTTTACTCTGCAAAATGCGGTATCTGCTAAAAAACAAACATGCAAGTTAGAGCTAACTTTGTTTAACTAGAACGCCCTCCAGCAAATAGCGGAGACTATAAGTCAGTCTACTGAAGTAACTTCTAAGAAATAAGTTTCTAAATTGTAACTTTGAGATGCGAATAAGCAACGCATGCAAGTGTGACTATTCTATAATATGAATTGTTAGTTTTAAAATTTAATATTTTTTACTACACAAGGCTTAAGGTACATTTTGATATAAAAATGATAATAATAAATTTATTTATTCTCTCCCACAGACAATAATGTTTTTTTTATAATATATATAAATACAGTTATATGTGGGAGACAGATATTGACAACAAGTTGTTTTATATACATTTTAATACTATTTAACTTTTGCCGTCGCTGTGCGTTCCTGCGCCCGTGATCGCTTGTCGTTGCATATCGTCAGGACAACTTCGTATTGAATTTGTGTTCTCCTGAATTTATATATATCATAACGCGTTTTTTGGCGACCTTCGACAATTCACTCGTCCAGTACAGACCAGAAGCTGTATTTAGTTTATCGAATTGTAAATATAGGAGATAGGCCACCGTGGCCAAAATCAGCCCGGAGGACATTATAACTATTTATATTTTCGTATCAAGTATCATAAAATCAAGATAATACTTTAAAAACATTAAAGAAATCACTTAATAAAATTCAAACATTTGCCACATCGTAGCGACAATTTTAGGACAAATAAAACTTTACGGTTACCGACCACCATTATCGTAAAAGGATCTTTATCGAAGATCGTAAAATTGCCATTTGTCCCATAAAAATACCACAAATATTTAACACGCTTTATATTCACTTTCTTATATTATGTAACTAACAAAGTAAGATTGTACCGTACCGAATATGATCTTTGCATGTGTGTGCTTTAATATAATAATTTGGCAATAAATCAAATCAAAATCATTTGTTCAACATAGAAGTATTACATTTATTGATTGACGAATTGGCATCTACCAGCGGAATAGTAATATTGACCTGAAAAGGAAGACGAAAGAAACTCGGCTGGTTGGTTTGGCTGGTTTTTTTTATTTATTTTTTTGTTATTATTCACAATTTTTTAGTTTTCACTTTCTATTCTCTTTCTCCCATAGTCTAAAGAAGCGACTATACGACACGCCACGTTATATTAAAGATTTCTGCAGAAAATATTGAAAAATTAAAAGTAGCAGTTATGTTTTTGCTCCACCTTTGTTGGTATGAAGGTAAAAGTTGGCTTAAAAGGTACAGTGACACGCGAACATGGTAGGCAAAAAATCTAACTTATTGATTAGCCACTGTACCGAGCTCATACTTCAAGTATACAGTAACAGCCTGTTAATGTACCACTGCTGAGCTATGACCTTCTCTCCCTTTTGAGGAGAAGGTTTGGAGCTTATTTCACCACGCTGCTCCAATCTGGGTTGATAGAATACTACAAGTACACACTCCAAGTATACCATATTATATTTCCAATTTTATAACTAAGTGTCGTTAAAAAAAATAGCAATATTTAAACGATATTTATAAATATTTCTATCATTACCAAATATTGGCATGATGTTATTCTCAACAATATCAGTAGTGAAAGACAAATTTGAAGAGAGTATAATGGCTGTAATTTTCCGAAATCGATAAAAGAACATCACTATTGAAGAAATAAAATTTATTTGTTATTTATTAGACAAACACAGACTTCATTGAAATTAATGATTTATTAGGATAAAAACAAATGATGTAATATACCTTATGTAAGAGATACATAGTTAATTTGAAGTTAGCGCTCAGCTGTTGCATGTAGTATCGGATATAGTTAATATAGAAGTAAACTGTGTAGCTTTATAAAATGGCTGAACAAATATTTAATCTATAGAGGAGAAAATATTTGAATGGCAAAATTATACAAATCAGATAACTACACATCAGATTTTTTTATCTCATAAATATTCGTAAACATTTAATTATTGTTGATATTTATTATTTCGCGTGTTCGTAATAATTGAGATTAAGATTGTGTTATGTAAACAAATAAACCGTCACCTAATTTGAATAAGAACATTAACACGCAACTTTAACACTTTCTTATTCTATTTTTTTTAAATCAACAATCTTTAGTTAAAAAAAAGGCAAATAGGCGTTCTTCCGTGCCTACGGTGAATCTTTCTATTATTTTGATTAAGTTTAGTTTTGATATACTTGCATCACAATTATTACAACTTCAACGACTTTTGTGGTGTTTTGGCGTCTTTTTAATTCTTGCGCATGTTCAAAACAACTGTGTTTTTGGTAATTGGAGTCTTATTAATTTTTATGACCTAGTATTTAAGCAATTAATTTATAACAATAAACACGCTTTTAATCCATTTTAAATCAGGGACAAGTATCAAAGTTCTCACATAGTTACAAAATAGTAAAATATTATATATATATTTAAATACTTCTTAATTTAAGGGAATCAATTGCAATAATATATTATGAGTATTATAAGAGAGATTAGGTTGGCTTAGATTAGATTGTTGCCTGTGCCAGAGTCTTAAAGGAACAGCGTCTCCCACCCATATTTATAAGAGCACGATCCAGAGCACGATTTAGAGATACACCTTTGTTATTGTTGTATACAACTTATTGGCTGCCTCATTGGTCTAGTGGCTAGATGTAAGGCTGCAGACCCAGAGGTCCTGGTTTTATATCCCAGGTTGGGTGTAAAAAGTAATTGGGATTTTCTGTCGAAAATTCTCAGTAGAAAATTCACAGTTCCTCGGAAAGTATGTAAAGCCGTTGTTCCTGCAACTGAACTCTTTCCGCTCGAGTCGGATTGCCGTTCCATCGGATTATAAGAGTTAGGGAATAGAGAGTATACCTGTTTTTGTGCACGCACGTGTGCAGTATAATATGTCTTGCTCTGTTAGATACTTTCTTTTGTCCGCCGTGACCGAAATCGCCCCGGAGGACATTATTACAAAACTTTTATAATAAAAGACGAATAAAAGTACACTCTCACAAAATAAGTGTGTAAGAACTCAAACCAGTGTGTGTACCATTAACTTTGCAATTTTACTTTTTTATTTATATAACAATTCTTAAATAATTACTAATTTAATAATTACTTTATTATTTATATATTTTTCAAATTAAAGATTTAATTCATTATATTTAAACCAACATTTCAAAGTTTCAAGCACGAAGGTTTTACATGGAATTAGAGAATAAAAAAGCATAAACTAATAATAATAGGAAAGCATAAAATATTTTTAGCAGTAAGTTAAATTTAGATCAGTCCTCAGTTTACATAAAGGCTTTCACAATGCTTAAGGCTTCTGTAGTTACATCGAAGTTTGGAAAGAGACAGTCATCTTCATGAAAAATGTATGAATTTTGTGGGTGTTCACTGCGAGCGTGTATTGAGTTCGTATCTCGCAATTTTATTCAATTTATTGGAGCGATAATTTAAGAAATATGTAATATAAGCGTGTAATATTTTTTAACATAAATGTTACGCTTAGTTTGTATGACAACATTGTAAATTAAATGAATGAGAACTTTATCAAATAAATATCAAAAACGTATTTTATAATAACTAAAAAAGCGGCAATAACTATAATATATTGATCAGAGTTTCTGCTGTACCACATTCTCATCCTCCACACTTTTCATATCTTCATATGCTATGCCGTCATACATTGTTAGTGAACCTTCTAGACGGGGCCTCAGCAATACATATAATAATAGCCTTGAGCCCACTACGTGGGTTCCCGAGCCCGCAATTGCGACAAGAGTGAGCCCACTACGTGGGTCACTGGCGTTGAATGGGGTACTTGCGATTTTTTTAAAGATATTTTGTATACAACAAATGACGTCGTGAAGAAACTTCTCTTGAGAAAGCTGAGAACCAGTATCAACGAAATCATCATTATTCAGCCATTCGCGGTCTACTTCTGTACTCCTAGTTAATTGTGCAGTAACTTGTATATGAATATAAAAATGCATTTGATTTAAATTTTTTTTCAACTGTCATGTTAAGTACAAAGATGGGTTTATATATTACTTGGATCCTAAATACGATTCGATTTAAAAATTACATTACTTTGTTTCATAAGTGCGATTAAACTTGCAACTTTTAAATCACTACGCGCGCCATCAATGTTACGTTTCATTATATTGTATAAATTCATATGAAAAGTACGTTTATCAGTAAGTGATTATGTATTTGCATGATCTTAATCTTAAATTAATTTAAAAATAAATGTTAAATCTCAAATAAATTGTAAATTATAAAGTATAAGATTTATATAAAATTAATTTAATTTTTTGTTCTTTATTATAATTTTACTTATATATATAATACACCAAGTGAAACCATCGTCTCTCGTTAAAAATCATTCGACCCTTCAAGCATATTATCAGTACAGGCTCTCGGGACAAAGAATCTTGATCGTCGGAATAATGGGGCCATATGTCATCAAACCTACGAATGACTCGCTTAGGAATGACAAATATTAAGTAGGAAGCCGATAGAAAATACCAACAGTCGCAACAAGATATAAAGAATATGTTCAAATGCTTATTTCAACTATTCATACTTGAACACCTTAATAACACGACTTTGTCTAGAAGAACTCATTATAAAAATGTTAATTAGACAAACAAATTCATATGAATATATTTCCTTTATTTTCTCTAAAGACTTAAATTATGTGTTCTTTGAATGACAGTATTATCTTATTAACTCTTATCTTATGTATATAATATCTTATGAACATAAATACGTATATAATTATAAAAAATGTACGATGCTTTACATACGATTTTTTGAAATCGTCCAAATAATAATAATAATAATAGCGTATATTCTGAGTGTACTCTGAATATGTGGTAGTAATACGATACGCCTCCCTTACAACTAACAGAAAAACAACTTTATTAATATTAAATTTCTTTTCACAGAAGTGTTCGGTGTTCTTCTTCGATAAGCGTATAGCTGATAAGCTGTACAAGCCGAAAAAGAAGGAGAGTATGCTTGATAGGATAAAGGCAAGCATCATCATCCTAGAAAGGCTCCGCCATCCCAGACTGTTACGTATAATTCATACACTTGAAGAAGGTGAACATACCCTGGCGTTTGCAACCGAAGCTGTTTATGGAAGCCTCCATAACATTTTAGCTTGGCAAGTAAGTATTAAATTTATTATACCTTTTTAAGTATTTTTTTTTTGTTTCAACGTGTAATCATTTTAAAATTATTCGAAATATTTTTGTTAATAATACTCAGTTCTAGTTGGGTGAAACACACATGACAAAATTTTGTCTAGTACGTTCAAGTTTTCTCAATATGTTATTTTATCGCTGAACACAAGGTGAATTATTAACATAAACTATTGAAGTGTGCTTTTCAGCTTTCTATTCTCCATTTTCCGTATCCAATCGGGTCAAACCTTTACCAGGTCATTGGTCCATCTGGCTATCTGCGATCTCCACTTTAGGGCAGCTGTTTCAATGGCTATCGGTCTTTCGGCATACATAACCTTTTTTGGATTTGAACCAGCATTCTTCGTTAAAGCTCAACGTATACAACAATTAGTGTGCTGTCATTTAACTTTTAGCAATACATCATTTTATCGAAATATGGTCACAGCCGCGAAGTCCACAAAAAACGTTAAGCGATTAAAACCGACTCAGTTCATGAACTCATATATATATAAATTATTTTTTTCAATTTACTCAGCTTGATGAAGTCTTCAAAGACTCGGTAAATATTATGGGTTGGTAATTTTCTTCCTGCTACGAGAATATCACTTAAATCGCTTACTTTGTTGAGCGCTCGGAAATAATCTCAACTTGCTGCCTGCGATGTAAAAAATGTAACAAATACAATTTTCCAATGGTTTTCTTTTGATTTTGATTATAAGACGTGTTAAATAATAATAATAATAAAAGCAAAAAGTATATAAGGTGTAGTATCAATATACATGGCTAGCAGTGACCTACGTCATTAAAAAAAAAACAATTCGGCTAATATTTACTTACTACTTGATTGTACGAAAGATTAGAAAATAGAATCGTGTGCCCTGTGATGTGATGATGATGATGATAAAGAAACATGTCAAGCATTCCTGGATTAGTAATGTATGTGAAACGGGATTATGTAATTATAATAAAGTTTTGATATCTTATAGTTCTTTAAGTAGAAAAAAATACAATACATAACAAAATAAAGCCAAATTGCAAAACCAATCAATTACTTAATAAACTGATTCTCTAGGGCGACCATATTGGAAACTAAACACTCATTCTCGCAAAAACTAAATATAACCTTTTTGTAACGAAATTATAATAAAAGAAAATAATATAATGAGGATATTATTAAACCCCTCCATGACAATCGATACATAATAGAAATTAATACCAAAAATATACATATAATAAATTAACATAGGTCTACTTCAAAGAAATGTCGTATTGACTAATGGTTTCTACTGGTAGAGTTTATCTGTCGTGATATCAGCCCTCAGCAAGCCGACCCCCAAACATAAAGAAATAGTATTGATTAGCACGATTTGAAAAAAATTATGCCAATGGTATTATTACAGGCACATACAATATGACAGCGTAAGTTCCATTATTCCCACAGTTAAAATGGCTTACGACTACATTTCTTAGTCTCAAAATCGTTTAAAAATCGAAGTATGATTTGGTTGTGGCATTTCGGCTCCAGTTCTAAATGTGATTCCCTGTGTAACTGGCCAGGGATATGATAGCTAAAATAAAATTGCTGACAGCATCTCACTAACCTAAATTAAATTTCATTAACATACAACGATTTTGGAACATAATAAAACTGCAATTGATGATGTACGAATACGCAATCCATAAATTTCAGTTAATAATAATATTTCTTATTTATATTGAACCATATTTAAATAAAAACTTAGGACTTAAGTATATAAAAATCAGAATTTAACACCACAAAATCACACAATTTACCAACCCCTTGTTACAAGTGAATTTAATTAGACCTAATTTAGAAATGTTTTTGTACTATTATATAAGACCTAAGTGTGTCAACTTCAAACGAAACAAAGATATAATTTGAAATTGGACAAGAAAAACAATATTATGATACATGATATAATACTAATGCTATAGCAAAAAAAAACAATCAATTAGCTAGCAAAATATAAGCCATTAGTTCATAACGGTCAACATTAAAATGAGAGTGCACTTAGGGCGACTCTTTGCAATCAATCACTCTCTGAACGAGTTCCCATGGGTGACACACAAGTTTAGCAGCACACACGAACAACTGGGACCTTCGAAAGAATAACGTTGAAAGTATATAAATTAGTATATAGATCGTCAATCATAGGTTTCAATCTAGAATTCTCTTGATATTTGCCATTTCTTCAACGAGTCCCGAAATGTATTCGTTATCATCTGTATAAACAAAGGTTTTCGTATGCAATTACACGGGATACTCTATCGTGCAAGTGAAGCTTTCTCGTCGCTCATTTGATAAGGGTAACTGTCTCGTAATGTAATCCCTGTGCCTTGTGTATTGTGAGAGTGTTGGTACTTTCTCCGTTGCCGTTGCTATATATTATTATAAAATGAAAAAATATGTTATGTATTCGTTTTCTTTAATAAAAAAAAAAACATGTAATAACTGTCCCGGAATCACATTATTTTACAATGTTTTGATTTAATTCAATTCAATAATCATTATTAAATTAATTATTAAGCATAAAGTTGGAAACATTAGATAGAATTTGTTATTCAAGATAAAACCCTATTAGTCAGAGATGAAACCAATTTATATTTCACAAGAACCGCCTCGAAACGAAAGAAACGGTCGTGTTGAGTGATCTTATATTTAATCGGTCAAAAAAGAGAAGTGTACTTTTAAATAAAAATGGTTGTTCATGTTGACATCAGGAGAAAAATGTATTAAATATTCTCCTCGATATCTTAGTGATCACTCACATCAGGTTATATATTATCTAAAAACATAAATTATATTTAAGTTCTACATTATCTTAACATCCCTATTTTTATATATATTTTAATTCATTATAAATTAACGTATATTTTTTTAGTTTATATTATAAAAAGAAGGAATTAAGGTATTTTTTTGAGTATTAATAGGAGAAAACTTCGTATTACATCTAATATTGATGCGATAAAGTGCAACTTTCGACTATATTCGATACAAATCCAGAGAAATAAGATCAAAGAATAACGTATCACTCAGCTCAAAGAAATATCGAATGTTCCTAATATTAAAAGACCTAAATAAAAACATAAAGAAATGCTTAAAAATGTTAATTAAGAACCAACGATAAGTCCTTTTAGAAATGTACAGTCACCGAGAAGCTCTGAAGAATTTCTGTTCTGTTTTTTATTCATTCTATTTTTAATTGAAATAATAATCATCATATCATCTTAATCCATAAAACGGTTTTGTTAAATATTTACTGTGGGTATTCAAATATTTATTTTAATAAATGTACACATATTCGTCGAATACACTTGAAATTTGGTATTCGAGTCGAGTTAGGTTGGGTGAGATTCTGGAAGTTGTTTTTGGGGTGCAAATTAGACAAAAATATAACAACTGTATATCGAATAAACACACTTGTGGTGGGAAATACGATTATGTTTATTTTTTCTTTTTAACTTTTTTATTAAATCCTTAAAGGAAAATTTATGAAAATCAAACAACGAAATTGTCATTATATGTTTTATTACTTTAAAATAAAGATTGAAAACTTATAAAGTTATAAAGTCTATAATCATACCTTGCATTACGTAACAAATATTAGTAAGGTTGGATCCTTATAAGTAAATCTAATTTAGTGACAATATTAAAGTTATTACTTTTAAGCAAGAGTCAATTTCGTTGAACACAGAAAAAAGCTTAAGCGATTGGCAACTCCGCCTGTGTGTAAAACTGGCGTTGCACGACTTACAATTTATTGCGATCTTGTTGTTCCTACTGTAAGGAACATTTATACCGACATAAAAATACGTTTGCCCTACTTTGTTCTCGATATCTAGGCTTGGAAAACAATGGTATTTTTTAATAAAATTAGATCAGTTTCAATCACCTGTTTTCATTTTACGCTTTCTTATCTGAACTTTCTCTGAATTGATCAATCTTTTTATTCTTTATTATCTGGGGGTTGTGCGGTTTATTCTATATCCTTTTTATCAAAAGTAAACTTTCTATTAGTAAAAATGTTTTTATTACAGTCAGTACAGTAAAATTTAATAAAATATCAACAGTAAACTACGACATCACAAATACCTTATGTAATATGTTATAATAACATATATGAATCTACTGCAAGCATACTTGGATTTAGCTTTTGGATTTTAAACAGGAATCATCCCCGGTGCCTCCTGGTGGCGAGATGCCTATAATGCCGCATCCCATATCCTTGGGACCGCCGGCAGAACAAACAACGCCACCTCACCCGCCGTCAGAGCGACCACCGTTTGCCCAAGAATATCATTTCTTGGAAATTGAATTATGTTTTGGGATGCTTCAGGTAAATATTCATTGTTTTGTACTAGTAATCATTAAAAGTAAAATTGTTACTAATAATTACCTACATGAGAACAATAATACTATCACGCGTTTTATTTATTAATGAAATAACGATTCGAATACAACAACAAGTCCCAACGAACTTTTATGTGCTTAATTTATTTTTATAATTTATCTAGTACTCGGGTTGAAAGAAAAACTTCGTAAAGAATCATATTGTTTTGGATAAAATTCTGCTACTTTTGGGCATTAACCAACTCGCATTTAGTAGCGTGGTGGATTAAGCTTCTAACCTTTTTCAAAAGATTTAACCAAGCAAAAATTTACTAGCTGTTACTTTTTACTTTAGTTTAAATGTATTTAAAAAAAATTCAAATCGATTTGTTCGAATTTATTAAATATCTATACCACATTGCAAATCATATTATTAGAGAAACACGTATTACAGACATTAAGGCTTTATATATAGTATAAACACGTACAATTAAAATATAGGTAACCTATACAAGATGCAAATAAATTTAATTCATTTTACTCTCTCATAAAGAGGCCGATAATTGGACAAAGTTGTCTTTAGTAATTCAATACTCTGTGATATTAATGATCATGAATGTAATCGGATTAAAGTACCGTAACACGACGTAGGCCGATTACTAATATATCAAACATTATCAACAACATTTATGTCCGATTTGGCAACGGTAAAACAACCCACGTCAATTTCATGCCACTTTGTAGCAAACTAAATTACAAGGTCAACAAATCAGGCCGATGTTAAAAACTGAGATAGATACTAATTACTGACTGATGGTCGTGGAGTACAATCCGAGCCAATGCTACTTTACATATAATATATTGATGACGCAACATACAAGGCAAAGTAATCTATTCCAAAACAAACGGTGACCAGACAGGGTATGATCGACCAACGTATAGGTTAGCCTTCACCAAATCTTATCATTTCTTAGCTTCGTATCTATTTAATAAAATATCTATGAATATAATCATCAAAGATCTTACTAAATACAATCTCAAGAAAAAACTTCATGAATATCTTAAAATGTTAACATATGATGATACTGAGAAACCGTTAAAACCTGACGTTATAACCTAGCTCAACCTTAAATAAAAGAAATTCTCTTTACAATCTTTGGCACACACAAACACATACACATGCACGCGCACGTACATACGCATGAAAAACTATTTTCATATACAAAATAAATACAAAAAAAAATTATAGAAGCAGTATGTCACTTTTGCATATTATAATCCATCTCGTACTTGGTGGCGAAGACAAATATATGACTAGCATACGCATCTTCATATGGAAAGTGAAATTCTAACACGTACATACGTATATCTATTAATTTCTGTATTTTTTGACTTAAACTCCTTAATAGGAGCGAACGCCCTAGCTCTATTGAACGGTATTGAGAACGAAAAATGAAAATTCATAAAGAGACTAAAAATTATAGTTACAACATTGCTCGTCGTCGTTAAGAGATCCACGTAATTATATTTTATAGAAATAATTAATGGCTATATTGGAAATTTTAATTGAACGAGAAGAATAGCTTTTATTTTGATCAGTACGGATGCTTATCAACATAAAACATTAACTCTAGCAATCATAAAATATTGTCGAACGAATTTGAGTACCCAATTTACGACAGCAGCGGCTTCAGGCGAAACGATCGTATGCTTAATCGAAAGAAATTTGAACCGTCTGAACGAATTTTCAATCCAATTGAATCAACGTAAATCTATTCAATGAAATGTTGCCACCCCGGAAAATTTATTGATTCCAGTTAAATTCAATAATATAGAGTAGCGGGTTGATACGTGTCTATTTCAATTGATCAACATTTGTTGCTCAATAAATAATATAATCATATTATATTGAATTTTTATCAAAATAATTCATAGGTGGCTGTTTTATTAAATCGATTTTGTTGCTCTTGGCACTATATCGACACGATTTTAGATTTAATTTATTTTTTACACTCACATCACAAATATTTAATATGCGATCTCTGAATCTCGGGTACCACTGTTAAATTAAATAAATGTACCGCCTGGACGTCTTTATTAAAATTCATTTCGTTTTGAAAACGATTTAAATATACTATGTGCTACTTATTAACAACTTAAAGACTAGTTTCTCGTTTATATGCTATGCTTATTAATAAAAGCTAGCCATGAACTGAACAACTTCACTGGAATATATATATTTATACCAATTTAACGGTAATAGCAGTTCAGTTATATAATGGAATTAAAAATATATATTATTAGTCTTTCATTACGAATTAAGTAACGTAAAACTAGTACAACGTACAATAAAGAAGAAATAAATTTTCAATGATTACAGTATAAGATTTTTTCTTCTATAATAAACATACATGTATTTTTTAATTAATTAATTAATGTTCGGTTTCTATATTATCAGTCCAGACTAGCTCGAAGCAAATATTGTACTTATTATAAAGGTTACACAAAAAAAATTATGAAATAATTCAAAAGATTTGAAGGTGATCAAAATGTGAGAACAAAGAAATAACCAATACTATATATTTAACTTTATGCAAAACTAGAATATTCGTTTTGAACGCTTAATAGAGATAAATCGTCTTTTACATTTTGTAATTCTTCCCGGTAGTTGTAGAAATATTACGAGATATTTAAATAACGGCGTGAAAAAATATGCGGGTCGTATTATGCTTGCTTGCACAGTACGGGCGAATAAATCGCTTGGAGAATGTTTATTTATCATTTATTAAAGAATAGCATGGCATAAAATGTGATGCTAGTGCCAGGTCAAGACGACTTAGGTATTAATAAATATTTTCATTTCACAAACGTTGAATTTGCTATCAAGTGTGTGAGCATATGATTTGAAACGTAACCCGTAACAGCCTGTGAATATCTCACTGCTGGGCTAAAGGCCTCCTCTCCCTGTTTGAGGAGAAGGTTTGGAGCTTATTCCACCACGCTGCTCCAGTGGGGGTTGGTGGAATACACATGTGACAGAATTTCAGTGAAATTAGACACATACAGATTGCCTCACGATGTTTTCCTTCACCGTAAAGCACGAGATGAATTATAATCACAAATTAAGTGATACTTGCCCGGGCTTGAACCCACGATCATCGGTTAAGATTCACGCGTTCTTACCACTGGGCCATCTCGGATAATATAATTTATAATAAAGTTAATACCAATACGAATACGATTAATTCAGTTAGCTAAGGTTGCTATGTTTTGAGTTCGCAAAATTACTATGTGGGACCAGCTGGCACTGGTGGCTTTTAAGACTTGAAACCGTTAATAAAAGAGCCTATCCTACCTAAAAGGTCGGCAACGTCCCAACAAGTTCTCCAGCGACGCATATACGTATAAGCGGTGCTTCCCATTCGGCGAGACACCTGCTCATTTGTAAAACCTGCACCACACACCACCTGACACCTGCTCTAAAAAATATTAATTATTTCTATAGATTTGCACAAAAAAATAATTACCTTGTCTGACTTTGGAATATCAGAAGCTTGAATATCTCACTCATTGATTGTCTTTGTTTTTATAACAAATATCATCTTCTAAGAGACACAAATATCATATGCCTCTCCAATTGTTATCGTCTGCGTAAGAATTCAAACATCAGGTTTAGAGACATACATGAGTAAATAATCAAACAAAACTGAACTGAAGTCAATTTTAAATGCTATTACCATTGTGGCAGATGGCCTTATAGTAGGGGAACCCATGATGCTGAATGTTGATGTACCCGATCGTCGTGGGGACCTATTGGATTTTAAAGAATATATGATAAATTACCCATTACAGCGGTGGGGGAGCGTCTACACGTTTTTAAAAATGTAAAAAAGAAACAATTACATTGAATTACTTGAGCGTGTCGGATATTGAAAATACCGCTGATATGTAGCGGCATCTGATAGCTATGCGGAAGGGGAGAAAATGAAAAAAAATATATAAGTGAACCTAAAAATGTTCCCATTTAAAGGACTGACGATTCGAAAGTGTAGGTTAGAAATAAATTCACAAACATTAATTCACAAATCATTCGGTTATACAATTTATTAATTGTTTCTGATGTAAATTTAATAATATTTTGCAATGTACCTTGTCCATAGAAAACATACTTTACATTATTATTGCCAGCAGATATTGAACTCACAAAATTCTAGTCGCAAAACTAAAAATTTTAAAACACAAAGAAGCCAGAGTCGTTGTACATATAACATGAACACGTTGTATTATGATAAAGTCAGAGATATAAATAGGTAAAAAGAAAAGGGAGAGAGAGACGCGAAGTGGGAAATACATGCTTTACTCCAGCTGCACACAGTATATAATATAGTATACTATATTATATACTGTGTTTTGCTACTTCGGGTTATGAAAATTAACAAATTGACGTCTTTCTTGCAGTACTTACATCAAAATTAAAAAAAAATAACAATTAAAAAGCCGACAAATGCATGGTTTTCAGTATGTAGTAAATCTTAAAGCCTTAATCGACACGCTCCAGTTATTCTGACCTGATTTTTTTTTACCATTCTGATCTGCTGCCCTTGACGCAAGCCCTAGATGAAGGGCGTATGTATAATGGTGGTACTCAACTGGTTGTAAGGTATTCTTTCCTATGTTAGTCTACCGTGCTCGACTAAATCCCCAAATCTCCTATTGGGCTCCCCTACTATTAATGTTTGTCACAATTATAACCATTTGCCGTATGAGCAAAACATTTCCATTTTCCCCATTAATATTATGAAATGAGATGAAAATGCTTATATAGCAAAGTTTTAGTACGATCTCCGCTCCGCAAAGATTTGGTCGATATTGGTTTCATTGGTAGCGCAACGTTTACCTAAAGTGGAGTTAAGCGTTTCACAACTGGAAACTACAGGCAAAAGTTCGAGATCATCAAATATCACCACTTTATATTCACTGGCTGTAGAACATTATTATTGAAATTCTGTTTTTTTTTTAAGTAAGCTCGGATTTTTTTGCATAGTCCACGTAGAATAAAAAAATGATGATATCATTATACATTATATTAGTTACTAGCTGACCCGGTGAACTTTGTTCCACCTTAAAGGCAATATCACATTATCACATTTTTTAAATTTTTAACTTAGGGTAAATAAAAAAGATATAATTATTAAATTATTCTTTATTTGCCATTTATTGTAGCACCTTGTGATAAACGATATTTTTTGTTTTTTCATTAGGCGCGAAAACAAATAACGCGGAAGGTCTTCCGACACGTGAACATGCCACATATAATTGGCCATGGGAAAAACATGGGTGTTCGAGATTAAGACCACAAACTTTCAACGATTGGCCTTGTGACTTATTTACAGTCATGGCGAATGGATCGGAAATTGAAGCCGTTTAAACTGAAATTGCATGTCGGTTGGGATCATCGGGATCCTCGGAATGAGAACTTCCTCACCTTTGATTTTTCCTTTGAGAACTGTGGCGTAAATCAAATTGTTCATCAATTTACTTACCACCAAACGTGTTCCGTTGCACAATTTTGGTTGGTTTAAGTTTCGAAGCATGATTAGTATAGAACCAATCTTTAGTCGTAAATTGTGCGGTGGTAAGCCAGGTACATCCAAGGAGTTTAAAATTCAATGGGATAGTTGGTGGCATCATCTTCATTTGTTAGACAGTCAATAGATTTGAAAGAATGCAGTGTACCAATGATGTCATCCTGAATTATGTAATTTAAGTCATCTACATCTTTATTCTTGGCTGCCAAAATTGCTCGCTCACTCAACCATTCATTATTTTTGAGGTTAGTCATGATGTTTGGGAATACTTTGTTGATGAGTTCGTATTTTGATGAGACAAAGTTACAAAAATTCGGAGGAAATGAAATCAATCCGCTCGATTCGTCGACGGGTACTCGACCATTGCCGATAGTTAGCAATTGCTCAGAGAAATCTTCAGCAGATGTATCGTTCAGCAATGCAACTCTCATGTTTGTTGTTAGCTGAAGTTTCTTAACATAGCGCCATAGATTCGATGATTTAAGGCAAGCGTTTATTTCGTCAGCAGCAGTCGATCTGGGAATTACTGGCAATGTTTGGCGGAAATCACCAGACAGTAAAATCATTGCTCCTCCAAAACATCTCGAGTCATTACGTAGATCTTTCAACGTTCGGTTAAGTGTTTCCAATGCACGTTTGTGCGCCATTGTGCATTCGTCCCAGATGATGATCTTCGATTCTGATAAAACTTTGGCCGTAGCGGAGCGCTTTGTAATGTTGCATGTTGGTTCTTCAATAGATTGAAGATTTAACGGCAATTTCAATGCAGAATGTGCCGTACGACATCCTTCAAGCAATGTGGCTGCTATACCAGAAGAAGCAACTGCAACCGCAATGTTGGATCTTGCACGAACAGTGGCTAAAACTACTGACATGAGGAATGTCTTACCAGTTCCACCAGGGGCATCCAGGAAATATAAACCACCGTTTCCATCATCAATTGCCTTCATTATTGTATCATAAACTTCTTTTTGTCGGGGATTCATCAGGGGTACATTCGTTTGAACTACTAAATCTAATTCCTGGTGATCATATTCAGGTTCCCGTTCCAATTCTCGATTAAATGCGTCATTCATTTCACAATTTGGCGCTGGCATTCCTAAACTGACTAATAAACTACCGCACATGAGATAACACATGTCTTCGATCAAGAGCAAGGCCCGATTATGTATCTCTTCATTCATTTCAAGATCGGAATTTTCTGAACTGACACGAATTTGATGTAAAATATCTTCTGCCATATTGTCCTTGTATTTGTGCCACAGGTTAGATGGGTTCGATGGAAAGCATGTCGAAATGATGATAGCAAATAATGTACGTATCTATTCAACGATTGTAGTATCCCAATGGGTATCATTTTCTAGTAACTTGAGTTCTTCACATGCAGCACGATATGTTGGAAATATTGTACCATTAACAGTCCGTAGTGACTCAAATGACGTTGGCCCATGCACATTAACCAACAACAATCGCAAATAGAAGCATTCATCATTCTTATGATGAACTGTATATATACGACCAAGAGCATCAGTAGAACGCACATCCGGATAACCAGGAACCAAAAAAAAAAAAAACAAAAAAAAAAAAAACGGGATAAAAAGTATCCTATGTCCTTCTCCCAGTTCTTAGTTACCTCCCTACCAATTTTCAGTCAAATTGGTTCAGCCGTTCTTGAGTTATAAATAGTGTAACTAACACGACTTTCTTTTATATATATAGATATGAATTTACTTAGCCTTAACTTTGATTTCACAAAAAGAGATTTCAACAGCAAACATAAATATTTGTCGCGTGCATTGTTCAATAGGTCTTTTTATATGCAAATGAAAAAACTATAATCATTTTTGTTCATCGCATCGATAATTTAATTTGACGGTGGCTTACAATATATTTTATTTTAACTATCTACCATAATAAAGCCTATATATCTCGGGATACACCAGAATGTCTCTCTATTTACGTACAAACGGCCTACATACCAGCATTACAATATATCGTACATTTAATCGAGTATCCTAAGATGGTAACAAACCAACTTTATATTCTACCGCCAAAGCGCAACACTTAATTTTGTTGGGTTCTTAAATTTAAAAGGACGAGTAAGCCAACGTACACACAAGCACAAGAGATATAACGTCTTAGTTCCCAAGGTTGGTGGCGCATTGGCAATATACGGTTTATACTTCTTATAATGACTGCCTCGTTGGTCTAGTGGCTTGATGTAAGGCTGCAGACCCGGAGGTCCTGGGTTCAATTCCCAGGTCGGGCCAATTAAATGTTATTGGGTTTTTCTGTCAGAAAAATCTCAGTAGCAGCCCGGAGTCTGGAAGTTGGAAGTGTGTTTACTCCCGTGCCTCGGAAAGCACGTAAAGCCGTTGGTCCTGCGCCTGAACTCTTTCCGGTCGTGTCGGATTGCCGTCCCATTGGATTATGAGAGTTAGGGAATAGAGAGTGCACCAGTGTTTGCGCACACACTTGTGCACTATAATATCTCTCTCGGCTAATCTCTCTTGAGATTGGCCGCCGTGGCCGAAATCGGTCTGGAGGACATTATTATTATACTTCTTATAGAAGCAATGTCAAAAGTCACACAGTACATAAATCGGTTGTGACCTCTCTCATGTGTGGCTCATTTTCCTACTTATTTTAAATAAATAAAAAAATATCCTTCTTAATATATCTTAAAATAAACGAAAAGTTTTTTATAATTGTATATCAATAGTATTGTAACATAAGTTTTGTTACAATAAGAAATATCTGGAACAGAAGTTGTGGACGCGACGCCCACGTGTGTCTGTGTGTGTTCGTGTAAAGGCAGGCACAATCATAGCTATACTAAAATATTTTATTTTGTATTTAGATCATCGAAGCGCTCCATTTCATGCACTACAGCATTAGGCAAATCCACCGCAACCTTTGCCCGCAAGTAATCATCGTGACTAAGCGGGGAACTTGGAAGCTTTTTGGCCTCGAATTTATCGGTAAGTCTAAAATACATAATTGCATGCCTTAAATACTAAGTACTTAATTACTAACTTATATTTTCTTAATTATAGTTTAAATAACTATCATATACAAGAAATGAGTCATATATATAAAAATTAGAGCCCCACTGTTCAAGATCGTCTACTTCATATATTTTCTTATATTGTAATCCTTTATAATATTATAAACGCGAAAGTGAGTATGCATACATTTTTGAATAATAGTTGGCGAAATCTGCTCGGTATGGCAATAACAAAAGTAAGTCTAATGAAATTTAAAAAGATATTTGACAACGAACTACAGACTATGTGTTTGACAATGATTGTATGAATGTAAATTATGAATGTTTTATTTTACATTATATAATTAATATATAAAACAAATATACATATATTATAGCTTTCTGTACTTGTTCTCCATATAAGTTAACCACACGAAATCTCACAACCGTACCCGCAAAGTACTTAAAAAGGGGTGCAAGGGTTTTACTTCACGTATTTATTATAATATATAGATTATATATATTAAATTTATATACATATATATCACTGCAGCTGGAAACAGTAACGAGCCAATTATAGCTTATCAATTACGAACGTATTTAGACATATGAATTATCATTTCTTAAATATGACCGGGCATCAAAGAGTTACAAAAATTGAAAAAATTTTACAAATTTTTTTACAAAACTTCCCCGCCTACGTACGAAGCGCTTTGAATCCACATTTATTATTCGCACTGCGAAACTGTGGAATGCTTTGTCTGAGTCCATATTTCCAGATAACTACAATGTAGGTGTGTTCAAATCCAGAGTAAACGGGTTCCTTCTGGGCAGGCACGCTCCATCCTAGACCGTGATATTGCTTAAGATCAGACAAGTCAACGGTCAAGCGCTTGCCTATTAACGGTAAAAAAAAACTAAGTTGATAAAGCATCAAAAACCAGAATCAAACTTAGATCGTATGTGATTTGTATTTAAACAAGCTAAATAGGTATATGTATAACATTTGAAGAGAACAACGTTGTATTTAATTAATACGAAAGTTAAATAACGAGAATACTTTATGCTTTTGACTGGTTCATTCGTTAACGTATTCAATTATGAGCGGAAACTTGAACATAACATTAAAATATGTTTTATAATGTACTGAGGAATGATTTTCCATTGTATATTTCGGACTCTTCGATTTAAAATTCAAATTCAAGTTAAAGTTCTATATTATTTTAGAATGATTTATTTCAATTTAAAATCAGTGATTTAAAAAAGGTATGACAATTTGTTGAACTGCAACATAAGGTAAATAAAATAAGAGCTCGAACACACACCTTGTGTTATTGCTGAGCAAATATTTGTTCTTTTTTTTACATAGAACAGACAGGTGGACGAGCATATGGGCCACCTGATGGTAAGTGGTCACCAAACGCCCTTAGACATTGGCACTGTAAGAAATATTAACCATCGCTTACATCGCCAATGCGCCACCAACCTTGGGACCTAAGATTTTATGTCCCTTGTGCCTGTAATTACACTGGCTCACTCATCGTTCAAACCGCAACACAACGATACCAAATACTGCTGTTTTGCGGTAGACCAGTTCTCTCAATAGAAACATTTAGTTTTATTAAATTAAATTTAAACTCGGGTAAAGTTATATTTAATAGTAAATAGTATGTAAAAGTAATAATAATAGCATTAATAACGCCGTCTTAAGCGATTACGTCCATCGAGATCAGTCTTAATAAATAGCCAATTATGCAGGAGAGCGCCTGATCTTCGGCAATTACAGTATTCCGTGCCCAAATACTTGTGCACGCTTCATTACCTGGCTCTTATAATCCAATTGAAGGGCTATGGCATACCAGAGAGAAGTAAGTCTCAAAACCATTGGCTATATATATGGCACGGGGAATCCCGTAGCATTGCCAACTTAATAAATCCAGTCTACTTCTGATATTACCTTAACTGAGAAAACTATATAACTTTTTATATTAATTATTTTTTATATGAAAATAATTTATAACTATGTATTTCAAGGTATTACAATCAACGATTGATGATATACCATATTAAGAACTAATCTACCGTAACAGCCCGTGAACGTCCTACTGCTGGGCTAAAGGCCTCCTCTCCCTTTTTGAGGAGAAGGTTTTGGAGCTTATTCCACCACGCTGCTCCAATGCGGGTTGGTGGAATACACATGTGGCAGAATTTCAGTGATATTAGACACATGCAGGTTTCCTCACGATGTTTTCCTTCACCGTAAAGCACGAGATGAATTATAATCACAAATTAAGCACATGAAATTTCAGTGGTGCTTGCCCGGGCTTGAACCCACGCTCATCAGTTAAGATTCACGCGTTCTTACCACTGGGCCATCTCGGCTTTTTTTTGAAAAAACTAATCTATTAAACACATATATTTTCCGCTTTTATTTAATTCAGTATACATACAGTTTAAATTATTAACGCTAACTTCGTTACATAATCGATGACACATTGACAAATAAAATATCGATAACAATCAAACCGACTATTATATTATCGATACTTTAAAATATTTGCAGGCTTTCTTAACAATATCTATAACAGTTAGTAACTCGATTTTTGTAAAAAAAGTTTTTATTTATTTTCCAATAACGTATTTTTCAGTTAACTAGTTAAATAATAACATATAATACAAAATATAATAATTGAGTACAAATAATACAATATATAAAAAAGAGTTAATTGTATACAATATTGAATATGTAAGTACATAAGTCACTTCAAGCTATTCGAAATAGAGTTTCAAGTTAAAGGACAGTTCCGGAGCAGTTTTCTAAATAAATAAAATGATATTTTCAAAGTTTCATATATCAGAACCGAATAACAATATTTCATCGGAATATGTGAAAACACTTGACAAGCTATGGGCAAACAACGGGTTGTGTTATATACAGATGTTGAAAAATACAAATATTGAAGTCGAAAAACGACTTTTTCACTTTGAAAATGGAAGGGAACTGATTGCTTGTCTCATATTACAACTTTCGTGAATATTCAGTAAAAACGAAACTCACAGCAGAAGATGGTCGTGAAATGTCAAAAAAGTAGTATGTGATATTGAGCATAAAAATGATACCATTACGAGAATACATCAAAACAGTTATAGATCACTTAAGTCGGTTGTCAATGTTTTACGGGTGAATAATGAACTGAATTCTTGCAGAATTCGAGGAGAAGCATTACTTTTTGAAGAGTAACTTAGGATAGAAATACATGTTATAAATTTAAAAAATAATAATAATCAAAATTTTAAGAATGCTGTTATAGATATTTTTTTCCTGATGAAATACCTCTTGTTTCCTCCAGGTCGGGATACAATTTTGTCGGTGCTAATTCTGTAACGCTGCTCTAATGATTTTCATCACATTATTTTTAGGGTCCGAGACAAAATATGAGCAGAAATTAAGCACTACATAATTTTGTGGAGCTTGCCCTGGCTTCCTGTGTTCCAATCTTCGTTTGCGTGTTCTAACAACTGAGTCATCCCTAAGAACGAAAAACAGACAGACTTTGCTCGAATAAAATAATATTATATAAATAATGAACGACAAACAAATATTATAATATACCAATATCGAGGCGATCTATTCCTGTATTATGCTAATTAATGTACCTAGTTTCTCTCGCATCGTTTTCTCCCACGCATTTATTAATTTGCCATTGTTTGCAAGTAGTTTACTTGCAAAATTTAAACGGATTTAGCAGCAAACATTTAAAATTAATTAGCTATTTATCTCAATAAGGTAGTTAACTAAGGTAAGGTACTTAACTAAGGTTACTTAACTATTAAGGTTACGTTACTACTAACTAACTTAAGGCAACTTATTGAGATAAATAATACTGTATGACAAATATATTTTAAAAATAAAATCAGTATTAGAATAATAATACTTTTGCTCGATACCAGTCTTGCCCGTAGTTTAAAAAAAAAAAAAAAAGTCTTCTGGTATTTAATGTAAAACAATTTCATATTAAGTTTCAAAAGTAAAATAAACAATAATTACTTGCAAAAATACAATATCGTTTGGGATATCATACAAAATACAAGTTGACGGTAGAAGTAGACGAGTAGTAGTAGACGTTTTAGAATAAACAAAAAATTTTAATTACTTTGATAATTACTAAAGTTAACATAATTGGCATAGGTAGTTCTGGATAATCCATATTCATTACAATCAAATTATTATTTACTTATTATCTATATACAGCCTAGATTAACTATGTACGAATGTTCGTTGTATTTCTGAAGTTTATTTTGCTTGGCATATCTAGAGACACAAACAATGGACGTCATAAGCGTAATAACATAATAAACATGTTTTATTTTTTAATAAATACGATTCGTCTGATTTATTTTATAATATAAAAACTCCATTAATAGCTGATGCAAGTAATATTAAACGTAATTTAATCATGTTAACAGATCAAACCGCATTCAAATCAATTTTCCAACGTTAAAATTTAACGTGTAAAATTTATCATTGCATGAGATTATCACATTACAAGCAAAAACTCATTTAAACATATTTTTATATCTTCATTAAATTGTATTGAATGATTATAACAATAAGAAGGATTTCATTTTGAATCGAGTATATTTATAATACATAACCTCGTACCACTTAAGTTGAATGACCTTTCAATCTTTAAAGTTAAATTAAGCGAGGACTCCTTTGAATACGTCATTGGAAGTTCTTCAATCTCAAAAACTCATTTTGGACGGACAAACTTAAAATTGTTCTTTCATGAAACAATCTTGTAAAAATGGAACCCCTGCTATTTATAAAGAATGCCCGTGGAACCTATTGATTGATGAACAAACTTTGAGGAGTAATGAAATTCTTTTGAACTTAAACGGATAGCCAGATGGTATAAGCGATATGCATTGTATTAATACTGACTCCTGTAGTCAGCGTCGTCGTCTATTTCATTAAACATAATTGGACTGTTGGTACTTACTTGAATTCGTCGATCAATTGAAATTCACGATTGAGAGGTGCAATTACTCCATTAATATAAGCAATATCCGATTCGCAATAATTGGATAGCTCACAGACGAATGTGTCGATTTTCGAATTTCAGACCAATGGAGGTCTTCGGAAGCTTGATTCCTATGACCATTTTGTTGCCATATCTGTATAAAAACATCATTTTAATATCAATTGTTAAGTTTTCGTGAAAAATAAATTGAACGAAAGTTACGTTTATTATTTAATTTATGTTTAATCGTATAGAAAATACTATTTTATATCTATAAGAGAAATCCAGCAACTTTGTCTCAGACTACTTCTCAAGGAAGGTCAAAAACGCAGGACATGATATAGTGCACCAGTGTGTTTGAAAATATCATATCAGGAGCAGGCTGCTTCTGCAGAAGCATGGGGGTGTAAATACTGCTGACCACCAGACTTGGGGCTGCATCTTCGAATTTCTCACCATATAGATACATCAATAATTTTTATATCTCAAGTAATATACATTATATACCTAAGCATATTATGTAGCCTATATCTGCCATTAAAATATATGCTAACTAGGCCAATTCTTACATCTTTCTTGCGTTTTAGCGACTTGTGTGGGCGTGTGTGCCCCACAGCAAGGATTTGGATATATTTTTGCTAATACTGAATGAATAAATCAAAAAACTTTTATATAATAATATTATTAAAATAAGACATGTTATACCCGTATATAGTCAGTCAGTCAGTAAGTCTTTGGGGCAATGTATACGGTTCTAGAACAGGATTCTAGAAAGCGTTTAAAATGCATCAGTTGCTAAATATAAAAAAAAATGTAAAGGAACGCGTGTGCGATAAAGTTTATTATATAATTAATGAAGTTATGGATGATAGCACCTTCGGAATGAGATGATCACCGCATGGCTTTTGTTAACGAAACATTATATGTTGTGTGTGGAAAAAAACCCGCTGAGGCTCCAACTCTGGGCTGTTTCTTTAAACCATTTAAACCGGACCGGTGGTAGTTTCTAGTTTGACTATCCATAATCAAGTGTAATGCTTCAATGTCGAATAAAGTATTTTGATTTTGATTTGAGCTACTGCGATTTCTATGAAATGAACAGAACCTAGTGACAATAAACGGAAACCTGTAGAGATCATAGTTAACGTCAACGCTATCGAATAAGTAAAAAATCTCGCACTGGGCCGTTTAATGTTCGCATATTAACTGTATATAAAAAAAATATACAATAAGCCGTGATGCCGTTGCCAAATATTTCAAGTGACTATAATTATTATGTGTTTAATTACAATATTTATAACGGTAAATAACTAATTGACTTTACTTAAACGGAAATGAAGAATATTTTTTTCCATAAAAAGCAATATCTATCCGAAACTTAAAATTTTGAATTTTTTTCAAAGTTGTTCAATCAATATAAATATGTGAATTATTTTGTTTTATATGTTTTATTTTTAAAATAATAGTACACGATTCTCGTGTAAAAATAGTTCATTCTAGAAAATTCTTAAAATACGTATATACACATTATTATTATTTGTACACTAATATTATTATTGACCATTGCATATATTTAGCATTGACTTGAGAGCCAACTTGTTATTATGAGATAATATCTTAGAACCGTCATCGTTTTACCTCGAATTACACTAGCTCATCTCATCTTTTACAACATAATTCCGCAATGTAAACTACTTATGTAATTTACTAGTGTACGGCTGAATACTTGACGAATGTGCATTACAGACGGATTTACACAAATTCTTCTCAAAATTGGAAAAGAAAACGATATCCAAAGAAGAAAAGTCCAACTTACTCAAATTCAATTTCTCAGATAGATAGTCTTATAGAATCCAATTTGATATATTAACCGAAAAAAGTCTTCAAAAAATTATTATGATTTCACATAAGTGTAATGTCAGCTAAAAAGCTAAGATCAAAAATTATTGAGCAAGATTCGTTAGCTGTGATTACAGCAATCATGGATGTGCGCCAGTTTGTATAGATATACAAAATATCTCTGCCCACTCACACATATCTATTTTTTGTCTAAAAAGTTTGATGCTATAGACTCTGTAGTGTTTGTAAATATAATATACTCTATGAATAGAAATACCAAATACAAATCGAAAAATATAGATTCCATTTTTAAAAAATAAACAGTAATTTTAAACTACAAACTAGGAACTAAATTGAAATGATATTAAAGAATAGCATTTTATATGATTCGACATATATGATATTTGATTTTCAACACAAAATAATTTATTAATAAACAGTTGGAATTGTAGGGGAATGTAATATATTATATACATTCACACATACATATATATTTTTCACAGTTTTGTAGGAAATATTTTAAATGTTGAAAAATTGCGCTTATATCAATATGTCATTTTTTATAGATTCTTATGTATAAACACCAATAGAAGGGAATATAAAAGAAAATACATACAAATCCAAATTAAAAAAAAAACCTGTCTTAAAGAGGCTTCACATTAAAAAGAAAAGCGCCGTTTAATTTTCCTCTAATTATGAGGGTGTTACATTATTCGTGTAATAAAATTTGACGAAAAGTTTCTTAGCAGAAAATCAAATATCTTTTTATCCCTAACCGATAAAAGCATACTTGGATACAAACCCAGGCTACAGACCTAGCCACTAGATCAACGAGAAAGATAAAACCTTATTCAAAAACTGAATAAACGAACGAAGATATAAAATATATTAAATGACGTCAAATTGTTAAGATTACCATTTTGTACCGTTGTCATTATCTTTAGGTCCCATTTCATTTGGTCGATAAATATTATTTTTTATCCGAAATATAATGCATGATGCGTAACAAATACGCATGGATTTTATAAATACAATGTGTGTAATAGACTAAGCGTTTTAAAGCATACATTTGTAGTATATTTCTATGATACGCACGATACCCATGCAAGTTTAAAAAGCACGATATAATATCCTAGTTTTCGCCCGCAGCTTCGCAAGTGTGTGGGATGGAATTTGTTAAGTACCCCACGTACTGTGGGTATAAATTCATAACGAATGGTTGAGCAGTTAAGTGAAAAAGTAACAAACAAAGAAACAAGCAAACAAACTCACTTTTGCATTATAATATTCGATTTTATTATAATATAAAATATCCTTAGTTTTTAAAATTAAAATCAAAATACTTTGTTCAAAATTGAAGCGTTACACTTGCGTATAAATGAAAGCGTTCACCTGGTATAAATGAAATTCTCTTTATTCAAGACAACATCACATAATGCATGAAGTTTTAATAAAAGACGCATCGCATGAGCAATGCTCGGTAAGTGCATATCACTTCGAATTGAATGTTAGATTACAAACGGTGTTACTCACAGCCTGTCAAATAGACATGTATGCGATGTAAGAGCTTCATTTTAAATCGTATTAAATTTACACTTTCTATAATGCTATTACGTAAGAACACATATATAATCGACTCGAAGTCATTTTGATAATGTTTGAATCAATTATATATTATAGCTGTTACAGTCTATGTCGCAGCTTACAATGTGGGTTACATTGTTTTACCGAACTCAAATAAGCACTTTTATTATTTTATTTTTGTGAAAAATTATGAGGTTTCAGTAATTTTAATAATACCAATGCGCATTGCTCCAATATCTTGTTCCCATAGAATAATACCAGAGGATTTTAAAGAGCAAAAATATCGACGATTGCTTAGAAATCTGCTGCAGAAAATCTAGCAATGAATATAAACTTGATAAAGAATGAATGTTAAACTGAAAAATTTAATAATATTTTACACGTGCACGTGCATTACATACTAGTATTTAACACGTGCCAACTACTGAGAAACTTAAGCTAACTCCCCTATCCCATAAGCTAGTTATGTATGCAAGTCCTTGGCTCATACCCGTGCATAGTTATGTAAACTTTGTTACTTTTAAAAAGTAGAGAAATAAGAAGAATATATAATATTAAAACTCATAAAAACTTTTGGCTCATATTTTAGTCGATCGGACTCGATCGGTCACAATTGTCTTCACCGATATTGTTGTTCAGGCAAATAGATCGGATTGTTTGACGTTACACAAAATACAAATCGATCAAATACAAATTGGCAATTTGCTAAAACAAAGCCATTCGACCAGGTAGAGGGCACCTTTAGAACCACAATGTCAATTTACAGCTAACCGTAGGATGTGATGTATAATTATTAATATTATTGTGCCAGTAACAATAAATATCGTTGCTTTTTTATATTGATGCAGAATTGGTCTTCGGTTGAAAATAACGGACTCGGCTCTAACAGGGCTGCAGTGTTATTCTGTATAAACTCATTCATTCTCACACGTGAAATTTTGACATCCAAGTTATGGTCAAAATCACATTAATTTTCTTTCTACATATCTTTTTGGTCTTTACCTTCACACACTATTTTATAAAATCGACATTTATTAAAATATTGTAGTCTATTAATATTACGCCTACGTATTATAAAACAAAGTGCCCCCAACAAAGTTTGCCTGTCCGAACTGATACGACTGAATGGATTCTCAACTATGAACGGAGTGATTCATGAGGAAAGTTTAAGTGTATAATTAATTAATGTTGTGTTTGAAATGTCTGAAATATTACGATAATTGTTTATGTTGGAAAAACATCAAGCCGACTGGGATCTGTACTGGCTTGCGCCACGTAAACCATAGAGTTAAATGTACAATATTACGATATAAACTTTTCATGCCGACCCCTATCCATCCCATGCGAGGCCGATGGAGGTACGACTATCACACACTAAACTAGACCGTACTTACGAACTTATTAAATATTGAAAGACTTGTGAGTTCGATTGTTAGCTTACACTAGGAAGTTACCAAGTACTTACATAATACTTTTATAATATTTTTAATATAAAAAACTGAACGTCTATTGCGAGTTTCTTTAATTATTATTTATTAGATTTGATGTTAACTGCGGTTTGTATGTAATTACAATTACTGTCACGAGATGGCGCTGTTTCTATTCGATACATACCGCAGATAGCTTTAATGCTATCGAATAGAAAAAAAAACTCGTAATATGTACACTGATTTAAAAATAATAACCAATTTAATCTGAACGCACACTGCTCACGTCGGACGAAATTGTTTTAGAGTAATATCACCAGCTTCAATATATGAGATAAAACAAATATTCACGAAAAATCCAACAAAAATTCAAAATTAAACTCTGGGAGCAGAAAACGAATAGTCAAAGTCAAAATGCACTTTATTCAAGTAGTCGTCAATTTTAATATAAGGCCACGACCGGTTCGGAATGTGGATTCCCCGAGAAGAACTGGCAAGAAATACCGTAGTTAAAAAATGTATATAATAAGCATATACAATTCTTCTTATTTATCCTACATTTAAATCACCAACCGCACCAACTAGATTAACTACCGGTATAGGAAACATAGTGCGGGACAAACAAAGAAAACTTTCTTTCTGTTTTTTGCATTTGGGCACCAACCAAAAAAAAACGAAATTAATTTTCCGCCACATCGCAATTCGAAAATCGTGATTCAAGCCTAGGCTAGCTTTATAGGCAAGTAGGGTTTTTTTCGTTTTAAAGATAACATGAAATTTCAAACATGTTTGTGGCGTTTAAACTTTGACAGTTCAGACGGGTGAACTTTCAACAAAGTGAGAGTTTAGCCAGCCTTCCCGTGAAATTGTGTTTTTGTAGTTTTCTATTTATTTTTGCCGGCTTCAGGCACGTTTTTCAGAGCTTAGTATCGGTTATTTCAAAAGAATACACACACGTCACTCAAACTAAGGTTGAAACTGAATGAAGTATTGAAAGTATTTCAGGTTAGAATCCATACAATAAATATATAGAACAATATGGGTTACTTTAAAGATTTTTTTAAAGACAACTCTCAAAATATAAAGTTTAGTTTATATGTTAATTATTGGTGTTCACCAATTTTTTGACTTTATGTTAAATGAAAGTTCTAGAAAAAAAATATTAAATGAGTACTCACTTAAATAAAATTTCCGTCTGAATGGCGGAGCCATACTGTAGTATAAGTTTCACGCTGGGATTCAAATTTCGAAGCCGAATCAAATCATCCTACATATTTCGTTCTGCGAATTTCTAACTTTAAGCTCTTTGAATAGCATATTTAATCTTTGCATTTGTTATTCACATATGTATATTAAACGAATATGTATTTAATTAAGTACATAAATGCAGTTAATACATTAAAGATCATTTAAGGATTTCGTTAACGCAGTATATCTTAGTTTCTGCAATAATGAGGATCAACAACCTGTTAGAGTTAGAGTAACAACCTGTAAATCTCCCACTGTTGTGCTGAGGAATCCCGGGGTTGAACCCACGATTGGCGGTGAAGATTTACTCGTTCTAACCACTAAGACATCTTGGCTTTTTTTAATAACAAGGAACACTATATACTATATCATACTCTTTTAATTTCTATTACAATAATACTAATAAGCGCTTATTGTTCTTTAGAAATTACAAAGATAATTTTATTATTATGTCTAACGCACGTGGTGTCGCAGTTACAAAGCCAGACTGTAATAGAATTCATTTGTACAAACTAGTCGTATCAAATTAGCAATCATATTTAACTTTATATGTATGCATGTTTAGGTCTAAAACTAAAAAGGTATAAAACTAAAACACATTTGAACAGTTGTAAATCACCAGATCATCAAGGTGCCGACTACGCAAATTCAATACAGGCCTTCTGGCCTACTGGCCTAACCCGCAGATATTAAGCGAATAGATAAATATGTAGTACATTAGATAAAAACAGAATTTCTTCTAATAAAATTATACTTACGGCTTACGACTAACAAAAATGGTTGTGGAGAGAGACCACGAGACGGCATAGGAAAGTATGATGCAGTTTGTTGTCACGGTATACGAGTCGGTGTAATATAGTATGTTTCACATAAACAAAAAATATATATATAAAGTAATGAATATTTTACTAACTTTAAAGTTAAGCTATTTTTTAAGATTCATGTCAAAACACTAAAGCGCAATATTGCTTCAAGCTGAATGAACTATTTAGATTATTTTAATACAGTAACGGTAGTAGGTTTTTTTATACTTTCATAACAAAGCAAAATTTCGTTAAGATGTAATATGAAAATGTTCTTTTCGCAGATTTTAAAATAAAAGTCTTGAAATGGAATTTAATTTTTTGTAAAGGTTTTTGAGTACATTGTATTTCTATACAAACACACTATATATATATTATGAGTAGTTTGCGCTTTCTGCTGAGTAGAAACTACGTTAAGATTAATTTAATCTTGCTAATTGATCCAAAAGTGCTCTTAAAATCATCCTTGAATAAAGTTTATTTCGATATTATATTGAATATTGAAATTTATCAAGCTCAAGAACACTCACCAGTGTTTTGAAATTATCATTAATCATTACTTCGCCATCAAATTTTGCAAAATAACATATTTCCAAACTGAACGTATATTTTAAATATATCAGTAGATAATGATATAATAAATTTACCAATAACATGGTGCTTAAAAAACATGTAAATTAATTAAAATATTTGCAAGTAAATTAAATATTTGTTAACATACACATTATTAATAATTAAAACATGGAGTAAGTTCAGGCACAGAATTTTAAAATCTCTAAAAATCAAACCAATAACATGATTTCCATATTTGATGTTTACGATATACGGAATTTAATATTGGCATATTTGGACACTGCAAAGAGCGCTCTAACCGCGCAATATTAAACCTCAGCAAAGTTTTACTTTGACTGATTCACGATTCACTCAATAATTAACCCCATAAATTTTATCGTTAATCAGTTTCGAAAGCTACAATTCAATTTGAAATACTGTAATAGAGTCGTATCGTGACATTTTTAAAACTATGTTTTTCTACTGACGATTGTCAAGAGAGACTAGACTAGTCCATCTTCAAGACAAAAGTGCTCCTGCCTTGCACATACAAAAGTTCACACCGCGCTTTTTGAGGCTCGGAAGTGTAAACTGCCAGGCTGCTACTAAAAAATCTCGATCCGAAAAACCGCGTATGTAGGACGTTTATATCTTTTATTACGTAATTATTCTAACCTTTATGATACTACCTTATTCAATTACGATATAGTAGGAGGTAGTAGAAGGTTTCAATAATGCATGTTAATTGCTCTCCGCCGCAATTGATTTATACATTACAAGTCAAGGTCGTACTAATAACTTTACAGTTTTCCCTAATAAACAATAAAACATGCTTACGTTGGTTAGTATATAACAGTAATTACCTACAGCGGGAAGATTTATTTTCTAAATAAGATACGAAACTGTATTGACGTAATTAAGTCAAATAATATTTAATTATCTATGTAGGTTTATCAAATATTCTACCGCAAAACAACAATATTTAGTATTGTTGTGTTCAGGTTTGAAGGGCATTTCAGCCAGTGTTACTACAGCCACAAGGGACGTAACATCTTAGTTCCCAAGGTTGGTGACGACGTAAGGCCTGTCTACCTACCTATGTATAAATAGCGGTTGTTGTCATATTATGCAACCGTTACCTTAGTAATGATTTAAAAAATGTGTATGTCAGCATTTATCTGATATGCACATTTAAAAATCAATGTATCAGATAACGAGTATCGATAAAATAAAAAAATAGAAAAAAATATTATAAATAGTTACAAGACAGAAAAAAATGGTAACCAGTATGGACATTTCGTATTGAAAAATTAATTTAATATTACAAGAATGGAAATGACATGCAGGAAGGGAGTATACGAGGATATGGCTGGGGAGCAAGGAAGGAAAGACCAAAACATACTGTGCCGACCCAATATAAAAGATACAAGTGCAAACCATTGACTATGCAGATTTTATAGAATTTTTACTTGGAAAACAAATTTAGAACCTAGTGACTACAACTAAGTTCAAAGTTTAAAATTAAAAAGTTTAGCATAAAGAATATCGTTATGTGTACGTGCTTATCCAACCTACATACATAATACTACACATCTATTAGGTACGTATACACTCAATGAATTTTTTTTTATCTACAAACAGATGTCTAACAAAAATAAAATTTACAGTCATTTCAAACCACAAAGCATTAATTAAAAATGTAAATATTTCTTTATGAAACGATGTCAAAACACAATCATCTTACCAATTCCATTTTATGGGTAGTTTTATGAGGGGTCTCTAAAACGCGGAAAGATTTCGAAAATGCGGAACTAAAAAAATCATTAATTTTGGCCCTCTAACCTCTAAGTAACTTCATTATGATACCACATAATTCAATTATTAAAAAAAAAAACTAATTGTAACGAAGGTTTCCGTTACAAATTAGACACATTAAGTCAGTGGTGGTCGTCTTGATCTTGCCTACTACCTGTGGTCAATATGTGTGTTGCTATTTCTTGAATATATGATATGATTTGATGATACCCAATCATACAATGAAATATATTTAGGAATACGGCTAGGGAGATAGACACAATTTGAATATATTGTGGCGTCCATCGAATACCAATATTCCTATGAATTAATTTATACTCAAATTGTTGATGTTTCCAACATAAGCCTTGAAAGCAAATTATATTTGGCTCTCGATGGCTGTATCACGGTTATTGCATGTGAAGTAATTTATTATTTTTAATCGACAACCAAGGGGTGTTTCATATGCACAATTTACTCGAGTGTTTTTTTTTTTCAATATAAACGTCATAGGTAGCCGGACGAGTAATTGAGCCTCCTGATGGTAAGTACTCACCACCGCCTTTAGACATTGTCGTTGTAAGAATTCAATGCGCCATCAACCTTAGGCACTAAAATGTCATGTCCCTTATGCCTTTAGTTACACTGGCTTTCCCTTCCAACCTGAACACAACAATACTAAATATTGGCAATAGAATATGTAACGAATGATTAGTAAACCTACTAAGTGTGATTAAGATAATCAAAATTTTATTCTTAAGATAAGTGCTCATTAAGAATTTTCTTTGATCTACCAAATATCGTTTTTTCGCAGAATCGGGAAAAATCATATCCATGATAACGACATCGCGGATTTAATTTTCCTTTTTTTATATTTTAGTATATTTGTAATTTACTTGGTTCTAAAATACAATTTGGAATGCCTTCTAGGCTTTACTTTTTTAAAAATAAAATATTATTTATTAAAACAAATAAATGATTTTGCACATTTTATTGCATCTGCAATTTGTAAAGTCGGTTCATTTTTTGATGTGAAAAATTAATTGGTGGAAGTACGACTCGTTTTGCTGTGATAGCATGATGATTTTACTTTGTTCAATATTTATTTATTATTTTTTTCCTTATAATATCTGCCAGTGACGGTCGTTCATTTTTGGTCGTTCAATTTTGTCTGACATTTGTCTTTTTTATTATAAATTATTATTTTATTCTTCGTTCGTTTGTATCCCTTTACATTAGTTACTATTATACATAATTACTATTTAAATTATACAAGTAAATTGTAAATAATGTAGCAGCTTTATTCGAAATTCGAATCATAAACTCATGCAAAAGTAATGTCTTGAGCGAATTTACAGTGTTCAAGTCTCCTTGAAAGTCAATAAAATTTTTATTTAGTTAAGTTTCTCGACCTTAAATGTCCCTACCCGTTATTAATGGAGTAGGAACTATGAACTTTAAATTAAACGCATATACTTGCATCACTTTTTTAATTTAGATAGACCTAGTAAGATACAATTAATTATTTTATTCTTATTAACTGTGTTCATATATGTACCACATTATTTATTATATCCAGTTTTGCGAACGAAATGTGTATGCATCGTTCATAATATTTCGTCATATTAAAATTGGATTAAATTCATTTTATAAATTAACAGTCCTTAAAATTATCCGGTAAGACGTACAAACATTTCGATATTAATCGCTTTCCATTTTACAAACTCATTTCCTATTGTTAGAGGACTCAATGTTGTCAAAGCCGAGACGAGGAGTTACTTTAATTAATCTGTAAAGATGAGAGTTCGGTTAGTCGATCGAGGACTCGGTCAATAACTTTAAGTAAGCGACAGAAATACGAAGCAACATTAAATTGTTCCGTTCCAAAACGTATTTATTTATAAACATTTAAAATTAAATAAATTACAAATAAATAAATCTCAGGAAATATACTACATGCATTTGCAGAAAAACGAAAATTAAACAGGCATTAATTTATTTATAAATGAATAATGTCCTTGAATACAAGTATGCGTTATATTATTTACATTTGATTTTATAATAGAAAGATTTCTGAAAATCATTTTTTCTTTACAGAAACAGTTGTTGGCCTTGATCCAACTGATAATGTCTCCGTGCCACCATGGTCTACGAAAGTGGCCAGGATATGCCAGCCCAACCTCGATTTTATGGGTAAGTTAAATATTTTCCAGAATTTGTATGTATATATATCAAATTATTTGATTACGCCATTTCACATCGATTTTCTTTCCTTATGTCATCAGTAATTAGAAATATGTACACAAATCATGATAAATCATGTAAAAAGGTCCCCTCGGACTATTCTCGTCCCCACCACTAAGACAAGGTTTACGCTTCATTGGAGTGGTAAATAGGAGAGTTGTTAATATTATTAAAAAAAACAGCCATATAATGTTTATTAGTTAAGGTAAAACACAATATTATAACGCTTTTTCAACAGCCCCTGAAATGCAGACAAACGGCGAATGCACCATATTATCCGATATGTTCTCTTTGGGACTGATAATATGCGCTTTGTACAACCAAGGCAAGTCGCTGATTCAAGCTAACAACAACCCCATGCTTTATATGAAGCAGATCGAATATGTAAGTATGAATTCATTCTTAAACTTATCTAGGAAATGTTTTAATAATATTGGTGACAATTTCAGATAAACCGTATAAAATACCAACCAGTAAAAATCCAACCGATTTAAACCATTGTCCGTCAGATAATATTCATATTTTCAACGCATCTAAAGTACTAAGTTTCGATATTAAGTCCCTTGATGGCAGAACTACCAAAATATCTACCGCCAAACAGCAATAATTTGTATTACTATGTACCGGTTTGAAAGGTGATTGAGCCATCAGAGGCACAAAGGAAGACATCTTATTTCCCGTGGTAGGTGATGCATTGGTCATGAATGAAAAGCTTAGTAAAAGGCCTAATTTGTGGTGGTTAGAGCTCATGTCCGCCACTCACATCGTCTGATCACCATTTATCTCATCATCACTTATAATATGATATACATAAATTATAATAAATTAATAAATAAATATACTTATATAATTATAAGATATAATATATCATCACTTATAATTAAAAATCTTATAACAATGAAGTTGAATATTATTCGGCATATATGTTTGAAATAATGACGATTTATCCTGAATAATATTAACAAATGTCCATTCATTCACATGATACTAACTACCGGTCCGGGCATTATTTTATTATAATTAAATTAATAACGCCAAGTGACCCCTCATTATCCAGTCGCTATCAATGGAGTGGAATGGATTATGGATATAATATATAAATGCAGCTTCTGGGCTCTATGCGTCATTCTCGTTGTTTATAATGAAATAGCTAATGCTCGGAATGTCTTGCAATGGCTCATTAATATTTATAAAGTATTGTGACTTGCGCTAAATATTATGCTTGTTCAAATGTGTATATATATCAACTGATAGTGACGGTAAAAAAGCTGAAGTGCTAAAGCGCTAGTGGCGCGTTACGACTCCATGAAAAAATGATTATATATTATATACCTTAAAAGTGATTAATCAATTAGAGTTCACGTCTCTTAATCTCAAACATATAAACCGACATCCATTTTTTGTAAAATAAAATACAAATAAAACGCTTGCATTATAAATCAGTATAAATACTTTCAGGAAAGTTGTACCGCATTAATATTTTAAAGTCAAATTTCCAACAAAATCACTTAGACAGAAATTATCGCTTACCATACATGTATATACTTATATATACGAGTACATATATATTTCATAATGTAATTTACAAATTCGTTCGCAACATATCGTTTTTGGATCGAGTAATGAGAATATTGCATTAATTGAATTGCAGGAACATTCAAACCAATTAAATATATTCGAAATAAAATGGTCTATATTATTATTAATACCATTTTATATATTTTTTAATATCATTTTACAAATCGGGGTAAGATCCTGGCCACACAGACAAGATATTATTTAGTCCTATGCTGAGCCTAGACGTTTGTTTAGCAAGATTGTTATGGGGATCCTCATAATGTTGCTTTTATAACTCATGTGATTAGCTGTTTTTTTAACGATGTGCTTCTTCTATTACTAGTTCTGTTTTACTCTTATCATGTTGTATTTATTCATAAGCCAATGGCGTTAAATGGATTAAAACATGGCATACAAACTTTTAATATCCCAAACACAAATGCCATGTTTTATTACCTAGTCTTCATTCCGTGATCTTGAGAATTTCGTTAAAAATAGTGATAAGAAAAAAATAAGATGTTTAATACAGTAGCAGTTTGAATACTCAAGAAAAAATTAATGGGTGAGAGGTAAAAATGAAATGTTCAGAAAAAGTCGTCGACTCATTTTTCATTAGTGAATTAAATTTTAACTTCATATAATTTCAACTTGATGTACCAGCTTTGCATATTCATTAAACTTTTGCGACAATATTTCTTGTGAAAAAGTCAACTTAACTAAATTAGCTTTCAGTAGAGTTAAAAAAATGCCTTTAAATATAACCTACAGTTTCGTTATTAAGTTTATAAATTGTGTTATTAATAATAATTTGTAATTTTAAGTTGTCTGATGTTATTTTAAATTAGACAACTTACTTAAATATGTTAGGAACGTATAATTTCAATATATTTTCAAAGTTAATTAGAATAATAGAATTAAAAAAAAAAAATCAAGATTCTACCTAAATGTAGCGATCCGAATCACTAAGAGTTTTGTTAATTAAAGGTATCTAAATTGGGAGTACCTGTCTCCTACAGGGGCATAATCTTATTAGAGAAACAACAAAAGTAAATACAACTATATATATATAAAGCAAGCGATCAAAGCGTATTAAAAGGATTAATCCAATTAATTTTACAGTGGATTTAATTAATTTATTGTAATATGAAACTTCTATATTAAAGAACCTCCCGTAATAAAGTTCACTTTGCTAAGAAATATTTATGTATAATAATTGTCAAACGTAGTTTATAACGTGTTTTATTTTTAATTCTTTATTTTCTTTTAGAGACATATTTACATAATATATTTTTAAATAATTGTAACATTTCTCTTAATCTACATTTCTTTATATTGTTTCTCTACGTAGGTAACTCAAAGGTTGGCTGAAACAAATTTATTGCGACGCTTTAATTTACTTATTTGATTATGACTGTGTAATGTACAAAAGCAAAGTTATATGGCAAATAAAATAACACACGACGTCGTCTTCGAGCGCTACAATATAAAAACATTATATAATTTATTTTATAACATAGTAATTCAGAAGTTATGAGATCGTAATATACGAAACGTTAAATAAATGATTTCTCTCTTTCTGGCATCAGTAATTTGACATTCGCAAGAAGATGAGAAAATATGTTGTAACCATTAATACAATGTTTATTATTAAATTGGATAATAATTAAACCTGACCTGAAATCATTGAGAATTAAATCATAATTCTCATTTATTTACCGTTTTGTTTAAAGCCAAAAATAATACCCTGCGATATAGCTTTAGTTTCTCTCAGTATCGCAAAACGATTGACTGTTTAATCAACAACCTTCAGGCTACTTGTCAAATACAGTCGTAAACACAATAGCACTGAAATTGAAAACGAACTTCATAGAGAAACGAAACAATTGCATTGTGTTCCAACTAGTTAATTTTTAAGCGTAGTCCGTAGTCGACAATTAACCTGCCTGTACGAGGAATATTAATTGAACACAAGTTCATGTTTCATTACTATTTTATTTTACCTATCTTATCTTTCAAATATTTTCATTAAATATTTTAAAGATGAACTAAAATTTAAATTGTACATTTAAAAAGAAAACGAGACCAAGATTACGAGCTCGTTGGCTAACGGATGCTTCTCTTAATTGGTCACTTGGCCAATGGGAATAGACGCTGAAAATAGCACAAACATCTCTGTATGTTATTAATATTCCGCCAAACATGCATGAAGAGCCAATAATAATGTTATATCCTTTGCAATTATACCGTTTCACCCTTCAAAAAGGAACACAACACAAATTATTGACCACAGGTTGGCTTGCAATGAGCCCGGTATTGATATGGTATACTATATATGTGTATATGTGTGAACAGTTGGACCAGCAAGTTTTAGCCGTGCTGCCCCGTATACCGCCGGGGCTGCAAGAGGCCGTTCAGCGTCTGCTCTCGCGCGATCCGCACCCGCGTCCCTCAACTCAGCTGCTGCCGCTCATCAATTACTTCAAGTAATATCCATTCTATTCTTTTAAACGTGTTTTTATTTGGACTTTTCATCGATCCACTAGTGAGACAATTACAGGCTGTTACTATACTTTTATCGATATCGAATCATGACAAACATTTAGTTCTTTAAATGTTTATTATTTTGCTATGAAACCTTCTAAACATTTATTGTACATTATTATGAAAATATGAATGATAATATATTTTTTCCTGTTTTCAGTTAAGGCGTTTTTCGTTTAAATACAATCATTTTAATGATGTATTACTTACTAAAGCTGATATGAGCCAACGAATAATAAACGTAAATTGCGAGGTCAAATCGGGCAAGACCCATTGAGCTTTCATGTGTTTAATTCGTATTTATAATTCATTTTGTAGTCAGCAGTGAATGAAAACATTGTCTTATAAAAACACATAGCACCTACTTCTGTCTATTACTTTACTTGCAATACAATAAATAAAGATAAACCAATAATTTAAAAATAGATAGAATACACATATTATTTTAAAAGGTAACGATAATAAAACCATTGTTTTATTAAGCGAAAAATGAATGAATACTTATAAATAAAAATATCTTAATATCGCATGACCTTAGATGCCAAAGCGAGCCAGCTATTCAGTCGATGCTGTTCCTGGACGTGATCAGCTCGAAGGACGTCGCTCAAAAGAATCACTTCTACAAAGGCCCACTGGTTGAGGCTTTGCCTTACATACCGAAGGTAACCAGTTCCTTCTACCGTACAGTCAAATAAGCTACGCGAATTTGTATTAATTATAATAATATCTTCAATGGGATGGACCGTTGAACTCCAGTGCCATTTTTCAAAACACGCTGCACTTGTTGTGATATACATGTTACAAACCTCAGATCTTTTAATTCTGCTGCTTTATACGAACGTAGATTTCTATTTGTTTAGCCATAATATAAACTGAATTAATATTGCTTTTGCTAAAATTTATGTTATGTTTGTATTTGTCAATATTAAATAATAATAAAAAATAATTTAATATTACACTAGCGAAATCTTTATTAATAATATTCAAGCCTTTAATGGTGTACAAGTTTATAAATATTTTTTATTTCAACAATTTATGAGGCAAATTATGATTACAATTTTTAAAACCTTTTTTTTTTCTTTTCCGAATAATATCGTGAAAAAATCTTGTTACAAATTTTTAAGTCATCATGATTAATTACAAACTTAATTGTTAATTGCTTTTTTGTAAATAATCGGCCATCGTTAATAGATATGGTTTTTGTAATACAATTTCATTTTAATTATTTTATTAGTCATTAATTAAATTATACATATGAGAAACCAAATTCTGTAAGACATTTCTATAATAATATAATGGAAAGTAAGCGTGGTGATTATTTTTTCCAGATGCGAATTTTGGCGATTTCTTTTACCTGCAGCCGCTTAAAATGAACTTTACCAACAACACTGAGTTCATTATGTTATGTTGTTTATGTTTATAATTAATTTGATTGCTTCGTTTCGACGACTTAGACAACTTTCGACGATTCATCTGTGTTTAGAGACAATATTTGAAAAATCCATATCCAGATTACACCTTCACGTATAAAATTGAACAAAATGAAATTTATTCAAATGGCTGTTACAGGAACTTTTGAATCGTCACATTATAGGATTGAATTGAATTGAAGCTCTGCTATCACTGGTTCGGAATGTAATTTTTTTCGAGAAAAAACCGGCAAGAATCTGAGTAGTTTCTCTTTCTCTCAATTAAATATAATTAAAAACGATTACAATTATAAGTCCGGTGATGAAATCAGTGATTACTCCCTTTTTTATTATGATAGAAGCTTTTTCATGATCAATTTATTCTTGTATTGTATAATAAGCCTTAATAACTATTAGGTTACGGTCAAAATATCTACAGAATTTATTAGTAATACTTGTACCAGATATGGTATAAGTATTCGTTTGTTTTCATATCTTAGTACGGATTTTTTAATTACTGCAATAATTATTAATTTAAACGACTCCACATAAAGACGATTCCAACTTGTATATAATTTTTATATTAAACATTGTTATATTTATAAATATTTCATATTCATGTACTTATCTTGCTGCAAAGCGATGGAGCTAAATGCCTTTGTATACAAAACGAGCAACAGGTTACTAACGAAGCGACCTAATCGGTACGTTCGTTGTTATGAATTATTAATTGTCTTTCAGAAATTACGTTGGCAGTTTGTTTGGCCAATTTTGGAGGTCGATGTGGAGACTCCAGAAATTTTGGGCTCCGTTCTTAATCCTATCATGTGGATGACGCACGAGTCTACTATGGAGGAGTTTGAAACTTCTATCCTTCCAGCTTTGAAGTAAGCCTCACAAGTCCTGAATTCAGGACATATATATAATTTCACATAAGTCTTATTCATTTTGCCCGTTGCATTGTACAATTGTTGTTTGGGTAGCTAAAATTCACTGGTACAAAATCTCAAATTCTATTTCACTACAGAAAAGTGGATTTCATGAAAGTGATGCGCTCATCAAACCCTGAGCCATGTCAAGCATTGCTAGTGAATCTCCACCATTTGATACATAAGTGTTCGAGGGAGGAAACAAATACCAGGATTATGCCTCTGCTATACGCTGCCATGGACACCAATAACAGCATTATACAGGTCAGATCAGATTGGCTTTACTAAAATATAAATCTGTGACGTATGAATAATGAATTAACAAAACAACTACATGTATTTTTTTTACAGACGGCGTCTTTAATTGCCGTGCGGAATGTTACTGACATTATCTCTGACAGAGAATTACAAAATGTTATCATAGCTAAGGTGAAGCATCTCCTCGAACTGAACCAGAATGATGTGAAAGTTGTAAGCCTTGTGCTCGGTTTCTTTGAGATGGTTCTTCTTCGTCTACAAAGAAAGCACGTAATGGATGTCGTTGTACCGACACTTCTCGTCATGAAGCTGAGTGATGCTGATATAATTACTCGTGTCGTTAGTAAGTAGTCTTTGAAATAATGCAACGATTATTAGAAAAAACTTTACAAAGATAATACTAATAAACTACTGACTGCAAAGTAAAGATCGAACAATAACTTATATGAAAGACATGTATTGATCAGTTCTCAAATAAGCGATTTCTTTGTAATATTAACTGGCCAAATTGTTTTAGCGCGATGTGCCAAACTTAACAAGAATCATCACTTATGTTAATCGCGGGTCAAACAAACAGTTACATTTATATTCTTATAACATTCTCATTGTCAAGTGAACATATTAATCAAAGTATAGTTGTAAAGTTTTTTCTTCTTTTCTTTATATTAAGGGTGTATTTTATGAAATCTAGCGCTTAGATGTAAAAAAGGTTTAATTTTAATTAAATTTTAAGCTAACCTGCGTCAAATTTCGTGCAGCAGCGAATGTTGCGTTGCGATATTTATTGCTGAGCATTGATACTTAATGTTTATTGTAATTTAAATGTAACAAGTGGAGTTTCCGGTTACAGAACTTTATAAATTCATGATATCGGAATCGAAGTTCGACCTGACCAGCAAGGTGATGGCCACCGAGATGATACCGTCTTTGGCACCTCAGACTGTCAATCCGACGCTTGATCTAGAACAATTCAACATGTTGATGGAGGTAAGTTACTATTTATAGCCAACTTCAAAGAGTAGGTTATCGATTCAATATTTTTATTCTGGAAAACTTCACTTCAATCAATCATCAAAAATTCAATCGATTATATTACGGGATGGTGTTATCTTGATGTGAAAGAATAAGTGGGTTATGGGTGCAAGGATAGTAGATTTGTCACTTGTTCTGAACACATTACTTAATATAATTGCGTACTTTAATTATAAATCAATTTTAATGATGATTATGTTTATATAATGAATGGCAATATTATATATAAAAAAATACCTGATTTACAGTTGTAAACCATGTCCTAAATTGGTTTAAAAACAATTAAAATAAAAAATAAAAAATAACTTTAAATGCAAGTGCAAGCTGTGATTATTCGGCGGTGAGGCGGTGGCATGATTTCAATACGAACTGAAGTATTATTGAATCTTAATATCTCATTAATTATTATTATCGATTTATTAACGACAGAAAATGAGCATTGGGTCATTACTTTTTCTCAATGATCTTGTAAGCTCCGTTATATAATTTAGTCAACCTGATAAATAATTATAATCATAACCGATGTGATATTAATCAGGGCTATGTATAAATAACATAAACCACTTTTAAATTTACACAGCTTAAAACTTGGAAGCACTGAAGAATCTATTTTGTCACATAATTTCTACGCCTCACCATTATATCTATGAAAATGCAATCAGTATGCCGTTGTTGGGAAGAAGACCGATAATAGTCTATTAGCATAAATTCAATTTGGTGCTCTATTTACCGGAGACTAGGGTGAATCAGTCGTTTAATTCCTCTAGATTCTTATTTTCAAAAGCAACATATTAACTTTTACTTTTCCGTTTTTAAAAGCTAAAATAGAACTACAGTATTTTACTGATTTTGTAATAATTAAAAAAGTATTCTACATCCTATTCTTTGATATCAACCTTAGCGGTAAACTTCCAGTAAAATTAATCTTCCATGATGATAAATATGAAACGGAGATTATGATGAGTTAAATTTCATTCTATATAATATTATATTATATCAAAACAGGAATAACGGTCGTACAGCGGTGCACACCCCCACCCCCACCATACCCACGCTGTTTGAGGTCGAGTTCACTAACATCCGCGGACTCCACGCTAACCTCAACGCTGTCCACCACCATCTCGAGACAGCACGGCCAGCAATGTTGTTTCTAACGGAGACACAAATACTCCGTCCTGCCGATACCAGCTACCTTAATTATCCCGGCTACATGCTTGAAGAATCCTTCAAAGCGAAAGCCGGAGTATGCTTGTTCGTCAGGACGGATGTTTGCTGTCACCGACTGCGCTGCTTGGAGGACCCCTCCTTCTCCATGTTGGTGGTACGTGTGGATCTGGTTCGTCAGAGTCGGGTCTACGTGTGCCTCTACAGATCCCATAATGGTGACTTGGAGACAAGCCGACTCTTTGACCATCTTAGTCGGGTGGCAGATGCTGCGCAAGAGCAGTTTCCTAACGCGGAATTGGTGTTTTTGGGGGATTTTAATGCTCACCATGAATCATGGTTGAAATCCCTCAAAACTGACCATGCTGGAAGGACTGCTCATGCTTTTGCTCTCACACATGACTTGACCCAACTGGTTGATCAGCCCACCAGGATCCCAGACATTGATGGGCAAGCGCCTTCTCTACTGGACCTTCTGCTGACTTCTCACCCGGTGGAATATCAGGTTGTGGTTCAAGCTCCACTTGGTTCTTCGGATCACAGCCTCATATCTACCAAAGTGCCACAGGCCAAGCTGCCGCCACCAGCGGTATGCAAACGTCGCGTTTGGCACTACAAGTCGGCAGATTGGGACGGTATGCGCGATTACTATGCGTCAGTCCCTTGGAAGGAACGTTGCTTCAGTGGGAATGACCCGACAGCTAGTGCCGCTGCTGTTGCTGGCGAGATCATGTTGGGAATGGAATACTACATTCCTAGCTCAGATCTCGACAGTAGGGGTGCGCGTAACCGTTGGTTCACTCGCGAATGTGCCGACGCTGTATCATCTAAGCAGGCGGCATATCGCGAGTGGATCAATGGCTGCATTAGCGGGGCATCTAACATTGACTCACTGAAAGCAATCTACAATAAAAACTCCAAGTCCTGTAGGAAGGCTTACACGAGAGCGGATGCACAGCGCATTGTACAGATTGGTCATGACCTTATTTCACATCCTAGGGGCTCCCGTAGCTTCTGGCGTCTGACCAAGTCTGTGCAAAACAATTTCTGCCAACCTTCGCTGCCACCGCTCAGAAGTCCGGACGGATGGCTAGCTCACAGTCCGCAAGAGAAAGCTGATCTCCTGGCTAAACTCTTTGCCGACAACTCCGTCATCGATGATTGTAGTGCTCTGCCACCAATAATACCTTCTTGTGGCCACACGATGCCTGACATCAAAATCAGGCAGCGTGATGTGCGTGCGGAGCTGCAATCACTTGATGTACGGAAAGCTAGCGGTCCCGATGGAATACCAGCCATAGTGCTGAAGAAGTGCGCGGCGGAGCTGTCTCCCGTGTTAACGCGCCTGTTCCAACTGTCTCTTTCTTCGGGATGTGTGCCGGAGGCTTGGAGAAGAGCTAATGTGCAAGCGGTTCCCAAAAAAGGGGATCGGTCTGACCCGGCAAATTATCGGCCAATAGCTATCACCTCAGTACTTTGTAAGGTGATGGAACGGATTATTAACAACCAACTGATCCATTACCTAGAAGATCACTGTTTAATTAATGATCGTCAGTACGGATTTCGACCAAAACGGTCTACAGGTGATCTTCTAGCGTACGTAACACACCTCTGGGGTGAAGCTATCGACAAGCGTGGGGAATCGTTGGCTGTCAGCCTCGATATCTCCAAGGCTTTCGACAGGGTCTGGCACAGAAGTCTTCTCTCCAAGCTGCCGGCGTATGGTCTGCCTGCTCAGCTTTGCACCTGGATTGCCAGCTTCCTACACAAGCGCAGCCTTCGTGTTTTAGTTGATGGTTGCGCTTCACAATTCTATGTAGTGAATGCTGGGGTCCCCCAGGGATCTGTGCTATCTCCCACTCTGTTTCTTTTGCATATCAATGATATGCTCTCTCTCGGGAACATTCATTGCTATGCAGACGATAGTACAGTGCATGGTGGATACCACGGACGTGCAGAGGCTGGGCGAGCGGAAATCAGGGAGAGGCGGGAGGATCTTGTCATTGAACTCAATAGGACGTTAGAGCTTATCGCCAAATGGGGCTCAGATAATCTTGTTGAGTTCAATGCCAAGAAAACACAGGTATGCGCTCTCACAGCAAAAAAGTCACCATTTTCCCCTCTTCCCTCCCTCTGTGGCACTCCGCTGGTGATACAAAGCAAAATCGCCATGCTGGGGATGGACGTTCGCTGCGACCTTAGTCCAAGGGATTACATCGAGGCTGTGATAAAAACAGCTTCACGGAAACTCGGAGTTCTGAACAAGGTGCGGCGTTTTTTCACGCCACAACAACTGTGCCTGCTGTACAAAACACAGGTACGGTCTTGCGTTGAGTATTGCTCGCACCTTTGGGATGGCTCCGCTAAGTACCTACTTGAGGCCTTGGATCGGTTGCAGCGACGTGCGGTCCGCATTATTGGCGACGTAAAGGTCACTAACACCCTCGAGCCTTTACAATTGCGTCGAGAGATAGCAGCGCTGAGCGCTTTCTATCGACTGTATCACGGCGAGTGTTCCGAGGAATTATTCTCCCTTATTCCTACTTCCCCCTTCCTTCACAAGTCTACGCGTGCTGGCTCTAGATGTCACCGACTAACAGTGACATCAATTCCATCGCGCACAAAGAAATTTGGCAACTCCTTTCTTTGTCGCACTTCAAAAAAATGGAATTCCTTACCAGCTCACGTATTCCCCTCCTCTTACGACCCGGGTTCCTTCAAACGAGGCGTGAAGAGGCATCTTGCGGGCCGGCAAGGCGACATCAACAACGATGGCTAGTGCAGAACGTTCTTCCTGACTGTATTGGCCGTCCTCGCGTTTGGACTCTACTACCACTTAACATCAGATGGAGTAGAGTCATTTGCCCTCCCGGGTAATATAAAAAAAAAAAAAAAAAAAAAAAATAATATTTTCAAAATAACTGCCTCTTTATTAAGTTAATATTGCTATTTGCGAAACCAAAACAATCATTTCTTTATTTTTATCTGTTCATCTGTTTGTTTGTTCGGGGTAATCTTTGAAACGGTAAAAAATTACAAATTGCAACAACTTAATGATTATAATATGTATTTCAGGGTCCAGTTTAGTTTTTAGTCTATTAAAAGTCATAAAAGAGTACGTATCTTTGGAGTTCTAATATATATATATAGCGGCCATTACTCCTTGAAAGCGCTGTGTGTGTGACGTCATTTTCTGAATCATGGTGTCCAGAATTTTCGGTAGAGTAGATTGATCTTCTGCTACACACCTTAGCAATCGCATTTCCTTCTGAGTTTTCGTTATGCAGTCGTCGTTACGTCTGATTGCTTTTGTTTTTCATTAATTTCATTATTACAATTTACATTGATAATATTAAATACTTTGTGGCTTTATGGTGCAACTTTAACTGTTAATTTTGTTCTATTAAACCTGACTTCTTAAGTAATATTTTTATTTCATTACTTTTTACTTTTCAGATTACCAATTCCTTAGTTTTACGGTTTAATAAAGTTTACATTAAATTGTTTAGTTTTATCCTTATTTATAGTTTCATTATATATCCGACGGTAGGGCTATATGCAAGACCGTCTGTGTAGATACCAACCACTCATCATATCACATCACATAATTTACTGTTAAATAGCATAGTATCGTTGCTTTCCGGTTTGAAGGCTGAGTGAATCAGTAACTACAGGCACAAGGGACATAACAACTTCGTTCCCAAGATTAATGGCGAATTTGCAATGTAAGGAATGATTAATATTTCTTACATGTTTATGTGGTAGTGACCACTTAACATCGGTGTCCCATTTGCCCGTCCGCCTACCAATAACATAAAAAAGAACATTTATCTTTAATTACTAGAATAATAATAATTGCACTAATATCATAAATTCGAATGGTATGGTCATCACCTATTGTAAATATTAGTTTTTTTTTCACGCTTTATCACTGCTTAAATATAATATAATTAACATATTTTGGTCTTTTTATCTAATTTAACTGGATTTTCGATTATGACGCGGACGAAGTCGCGGGGCAAGCGCTATTTAATTAATAAAAACCAAATTCTAAGCAACAATGATTTTCCCAGAAACTATTTTAAGCTCACCGGTCGTGTCAGATTGCTATCCTACTAGATTATGAGAGTGAGGGAATAGAGAGAGTATATTCACCAACACAAGTAGTGTTTGCTTACACTATCCTGTTTGTATATACAGGAGATATTGTAGTATTCGATTGTGTACTGAGGAAAATGGCAGTCGGGACCAAAATCGGCCGAGAAACATCAACATAATCACATTTAACTGCTGTATTAGAGAAATTTAGCTACAATTTAGCACTGGGTGCCACCGCTGGTTTGTAAATAAAGCGTTAAATAAAACATTTTACATCATTCACGATACTTATAAGTTAACTCATCCAGTGCTAAGTTTAATATATCTTTACTCCAATTTAAGAATTAAGTTTTTGATGTGTTTTAAGTTCGTTGAAATGTTAGAAGCTCGAATTTATGTATAATTATCGAAAAAATCTTACTTGCAGATAATTTATCAATTGCTGGAAAATATTGACAAGCACCAGCGTAGCCTGTTGAAGGAACCCAGTGTTCCTGTGCCCACCCCTGAACGTAGCGTCTTTCGCCAAGCGACACACACAGATATCAATAACCCACCACCGTTTAGTATTCCCAACCTACGGGTAGAAAGACGGAAGCCATCCAGTACCGAGGAAATGGATCGCAAAAACGTAGCCGCTGGTCCTTCTACCTCCAAGGCAGCCAGTAGCACCATTGGTAGTGGTGTCGCTAGTGCAATCGGTAGCGTCGCAAGTGGTGTCGCAGGGAGCTTTAAGAGTAAGTGTATAACTGTGTTTGTACTACTAACTATTATAGAATAATAGTAAAAATCTTTCAAAAGATAGATTTTGATAAAGTGTCTTTATATTTATTAAAATATGTAAAATAAGTATAATATATAAAAAATATTTATTATTAATGTTATCACTTTAATTTTAAAGGTACAGGCATCGGCCAATGGTTCTTCGGTTCGAACAACTCTACAAACAATGATGGCAACTTTCTGCGTGTTGCAAGCGTATTTCCAAACAGGCGCTTATCGGACAACACTATGATAGCACCCAAGATTCGCATTGCTCCATCTTGTGCTTCATCTCCAGGCGGAACTCCAGGTAGCGCCTCTGGATTGCCAACTCGCCGCCATTCGAGCATTGGACCACAAGAGCGCCGAGGATCTGCTGTAAACTTATCACCACCCACTGTAAGTCGCACGATCGCAAATGTTATATATAACTGACTCCTTACATTTACCACATATTGTATTTAAATGATACGTCAATCAATGGTCAAAAGGAATTATTAGGACAAATCAGAGGGAACAGCGCTAACAGCGTCATCAATGCTAATGGTCGTGACGCTATTGTTTTGGCAGGTTCGTCAGTACAGAGGACGTGGCGGCTCAGGCTCGAGCCTATCCGTGCCATCGCCTTCACATCACGTCGTAAGTGATGTTAATCATCCACATCTGCCCTGCAACGGTTTCCCGAATCCTCTATTAAATGTCGACTTGGAACGGCTTAAATTTATGTGGACTATTCTCTTCTGCGATCGCGTCTTCTCCCCACGTGGACTGGGAGAGATTGTGTCATTGCTCATCATCACTATCACACACGTCCATATGCACGAATCTGGTTGGCGTATTTATCACATGTTGCGAACTCTTTCTGTCCAATCATTATATCTCTCATCGCATCATATCTCTAATACTTCCATTCCTGCGAGAAAACCGAGACCGTAACATCAAGAAATACTGAAGTGATGCATGCTCGTTATATTGTTTTGCAAATGAACTGCGATGCATGACGCCATACACGTCATTGTATCAACCCGAATCGCTGGAGGGTAGCTTCTCTCGCGCCTACTTATGTTCTGCTTAACCTGTGAACAACAATCTGCAAGGACCCTCGTCGAATCTGTGTTTTTATGGTAATAATTGGGAACATTATTGGCAATATCAATATAAACATTATAATTTGTGAAACAAAAAAACATTTTCAAAATTCAAAATTTTATATACTCTATTGACGTTAAGTTAAAATTACTGGAGAACGTAATTTAAATCGTTAACGAGTCTCAGCACAAAACACGCGGTCGACTGGAGCTCTCGGCTCATCAAGCGCTTAAATATCGTTTTATGTTTTTTCTGGGACTGAAATGATTCAAAGCAATAGTCATCATTTCATTTATATCGTGGCTGAGAGCCGAATGATAACCGCTGTCTCATTTACTGTTGCTATTTGTTCTTCTATGCAGCTTGCACGGAGCATGATCGTGAGTATGAAGTTCTCTTACATGTTTGTCGTTCAGTCACGACTTTTACATTATCTTCAATTGTGTATGTAATTTTGCGTCACTTAGATGTTGCCCCAACGTGAACAACGTAATATTTCCAATGAAGTCTGATACAATTCAAGTGTACCATCTCGCTAACAAGATGGCAACATCTCCGTGCACAGAACTGTGTAGTCTAGCCTTACTAAATAACTTATGACGCACAAAATATTAACTCGAAATATTTCATTCTCTGATATAAAATATCTACAGTTTAAAGCATGTTTAGTAGTATCTTCTAATAATAAGTTTTAGGTACAAACAGAATCTGTAAACAGTAAGTTACATTTCTACACTAAACCAAACTTATCATATAAAACAAGATAACTATTTTTTTATTTATATATATTTTTTTATTCTTTGTAAATTACTCAGAATAATATTATGTTTACATAAATGCATGAATTTAATTATATAATAATTTTCAAAACGAATGCAGTGGTTGAATTAAGTTTAAGAGTTGACCGTTACTTTAAAAGTTTAACTACTTCATTTGCATGAATCGAATCAGAATAATAAAGCTACTGATACGTAGTTTTTTTGCATAACAACAAATACAATTTCTATAATAAGAACATTGAAACTCGTTTGTGACGGACAAAAGCTACAATGTGCCTATAATGTAGGGTGGTTCGATGCCGAATACGTCATCAAGCGTTCCGTTCTTGCTGACATCATCAATGCAGTCGGTCAGGTCAAGGCGACCATCCGCGCACCTCGGCGGCTCGCAGGGCTCCGGGATTCTACATCATCTGAGCGGAGGCATGGTAAGGCATTTTCCTGTGGGCTCTCATAGCCCTGTACCGCAGTCGCAACGGCCATGGGGCACGTTACAGGGCGCTACGTCCGCAGGCTGCAGCGCTCTACGGCACACAGCTATGGCAGTCAGGAAATGCCCCTCTCTTAACATCACACCAACCCGTTAAGCGGTCGGTCCGACACCCGCTCGTTATAACCACTAACCCCTCCTTCTCTTTTATCCTCATTTGTTATACGAGTGGGATGACTTCGGCGTTGCTCCGAATTCATCGGTACATCGCTCACAGCGTTCCAAAGCACTTTGTGTAGCTTACATTGGCTCCTTACCCTTCCGTATTGACGATTTGCGCGCCCTTACCTTTGTGTATATGTCTACGAGCTTGGGGTGGGGGTTCAAGATACGACTTCAATACTGCAGTATTCATAGTAAGTACTTAAAGCACTTTACGGACGTATACCTGTGCCTCACCTGCCTGTTAAGGAAACATAGGGTGTTATTCTTGCTTAGTACAAGAAGTAAAGTTCTAGGTGCTGTTTCGAGACCTGCAAAACCAAGCTAACATCAACCACGTATCCTACCCTGTGTTTGAAATACCCTACTAGCGGTAAGGTATTGGGCGTTGAACCGATCAATTCGATGCAGCACCGATAACGCTTCCTTAAAAATTCTGCCGCTCTGGCGATCCCCGTCCGATCTCTCCAAGTTCAGTAGTTCCATCAGTGTTGTTCAAGTACCGACGTTATATTTATTTGCTTTTAAATTTCCAAAAATGATCTTAAAGGAGTATTTAATTTTCTTAACAAAGACTGATTCGCTTATTTATCTTAAGCTCAATTTTATTAAATTATTTCATTGTATTTCAAGAGTATGCTGCGGTGGTTTGAAACGGAAAGTAAGCTTTAATTGGTATAATGTGGACATATCACTTCTCCATTGAGCAAAAAAATGTGAATTAAAAATGTCCAATTATATTAAAATTTAGAAATTTTAAAAATTTGAAAATAAAATCAAATTATATATTTTAATTATATATATGAAATGATATATATAAAATGTTACCAACGTAAAGTACGGCATAGTGTTGTAAATGCTGCTGTGATATGGAATTGTTATATTTATTAGTATTATATTTGAATGACTTATTTTGTTTGTTAATGTTATCAAGGTTTTAAATATAAAATAACTCATCGTTATTTATTTACCAGGTCGGTAAAAGAAGGATATCAAAATAAAATGTGCCAAACACGTTTATAAGAGATTGCTAGTCACGGTGGATGTGCCCGCACAAATACATTTTGAAAGCATTCAATTCTGTTTTTGTTATGTAACCGTAAATTCATATGGATTTATTCTATACATATTTCTATACACTGTCATCATTATTTAATTATAATGGTGCAAAAATTAAAACATTTATTTTAGACTAAGATAATTATATTATTACCTTGAACTCACTAACATTATTATTTTGTTCATATTGTCTACCGAAAGGTCGTGTTTTATAATTTTACGAAACTGAATACGAGTAAATCTCTAATTACGTAAACTAACTAGGTATGTTATTAAGGGCACAATCACCAACTAGAATATTTTCTTTAAAAAATATTATAAAATACCCAAAACTGTGTATTTTGTAAAAAAAGCAATTTTGTAACAAAATGTAGTCTTAAATATTTTCGCAATAAATGGCATGTTTAAGATTCCTTCAAGATTAAGTAAAGTATAAGAGTGTTTCGCAAATATACCAATTCATAGTTTAAACAAAAATATAGACAGAAATTGTCTCAAAATTGTCACTTTGTAGGTACTAAATTGTATCCGAACACTGAAATTGATTTTTTTTTTCAACAAAAAATTGTTCATATTCATCCTGTGCTGTCGTTTAATTATAATTTGCTTTTGGCTTAATGAGTGCGATGACTAGTATTGAGGTACTTCGGACGATGTAACAAATCTATTGGGACATTGTTTAGAGTAGTTTTGAGCCTCGGAGCTGGCGGGCGGGGGCCGCGCGACTGCTAACGGCCGCTAAAATGTTCGGTTTATTAGCGTTACATGACTCATGTTCTTGATCCATTGATATTTCAATGACATGTAAAGCCAACTTACATCAAATTAAAACAGGTCCAAAATATTTAAAAAAAAAAGATACATTATGAAACTTATATTTGAAATTTAGGATCTCTTAATGCAGACACTAAGTTCGATAACTTATGTGTAATAACAATTGTGTTTGATTATCTAACCCTGCGTTGCACATCCTAATGTAAAAGAGCTCGAGTCTTGAAACGGTGGTAAAGTCGTCGGTCGCAGGCGCGTAGATTTTAATCAGTCTTTATTGTGGTTGCTTGCAGCACCAGCTGTTTTCCGGGCGTACATAGAGAGAATTTGATTATCGTTAACGTAAACGGGAGCGGGTTGAGGTGCGGCGTGCGGCTCGACGCCCGCGCTTCGCTCCATCGCGCATCGCTCCCTTCACTCATTACATTCCATTTCACGGAATCAAAATTCTCAATTCACTTACCATTTTACACGCTTCAGAAGAACATTCACCAATTCGATGATTATTTGAAAAAAATGCATGAATACATTCCAATCCTCTGTTTTTTAATTATATACAATTGTTTTGCCAATTTGCACCCTCTGACATGGCGGTCTCGCTTTATGCATTATTTCACACCATGATCGCGTACCTACAAGCCATTAACTGATAAAATGTAAAGGTATTCTTGTAATTCTATTGAACAAAAATCTTGAGGGAATCATAATAACATAATTTATTTATTTATATGTATAATTCCCAAATAAAATTAAAAGTATATGTTAAATATCGATATTTGTCGATGAAAATTGAAATCTGTAATTTAGGAACAAATTTAATATAAAAAGAACATATATTTATTCTTATAGATAAAGAAATCATATTCGCATAAAAAACCTATTTATCTGAAAGTATTTTTATAATATAAACTTACATAATAAAATTCAATTCAAAAATAAAATTTCAACTGAATAAGAATAGAAAATGCCATTAAATTATTAGTACCAATATGATCGATCATATTGGGTACAATCTCAACGACTCAAGAAATTCTTATTAATTTTTGCATATCACTTGAAACCTTAACATCGGCTTATCTTATTTAATATATATATTTATAACCAATCGCAAAAGTATAGAGAGGAAATTAAATCGTTTGCAGCCTCAAGTATTTATATGTTTTAAATGTAGATTAATCTATATATATTATTATATTACTCCTGTATTTCTGATTATTTATTGTAATATCGCATCGAATTTAATTAGTAAAATTACGACATTTTATACACGTGACATAATTGGGCTAGGGAGCTATCGTGCAAAGTTCTAAATGATTTTTTCATGTGTCAGTATTATTATCAGTAAAATACATGTCAAAAGTAACACAGCTCGAAATGCTCGCTAGCTTCATGAATATAAATTGATTGTAAATTAGTTTTATTTTACATTAATTTTACTTCGAGTGCATATCTTTGTACTTACCTAGTTGCTAAGTATTTATTTTAAAACATAAGTCAGTAATAATAACAACGGCTACACGGTTAAATTATAGCATTCTTAAGGAATCCTTGAATTGTATAATTAATTATTTTTATTGTACTTTTGTTGATTTTGTATTCGTTCGAGGCATTTTGGAATTAGGAGTGATTTATTTGTATAGTATTATAGGTATAAGAATGTCGAGAAAGTGAGAAATAGAGGTAAATATGTATAGCTTGGCAAATAAGACTATCGTATAAAAAATTATATTATATTTATATGTGAACCTTTCAAAAGAAACTTATGCCTTCATTGTTACTAACCTGATAATATATAATCTATAAAAAAAATATTGAAAATTATAATAAAATATAGTAGATATGTTATATTTGAAATATAAATTAATATATCATTATTATTATTTATATTTGCATTATGGGGATGAGGAAGTAGCTAAACTCTTTTCGAGTATCTACCTACGTATTAGTGAAGTAGTTAAGGAATTTGAAGGATATAATTCTTGCGATTTTGCAATAAACTACATTATGTATATATTTCAAAATTGGAATATGAGTTAACGGAATTTATTTTATTAAAAGAGAATGTAGTGCCTATAATATGAAGTGGTATCGAAAGTACTTCAAAATGCTACATACTAGTATGAATACTGGTTGGTAACATTTACTTTTCTTTCTTTTTTTTAATTATTCTTCAGAGGGTTGTGGTGTTTGCTCACTGTTAGGTATACAAACATACTTATGTAATCGTGCCCTTTATCAACGTTCTCTCTTTAAAATCATTTCTATTAACTATGAATAGTTACTAGTCCTTATGAAAGTGCTCTTTCTATGCGAAATCTTGACTGCTGTGTTTAGGCGAAAATAATATACGACAATATTTATGTATCTTTTCGCCTGCTCGCACTAAGCGAAGGAGGTTTCTTGTTAAACTTTATTAGGATAAAATTAACAAGTTTGAGCTTATCCGAAGGAAGGAATCGTACTGACTATCCATATACTTAATTTTTTTTGAGAAAAAAATCTTTTTCTTTATACATTTTACTATATTTATAGCTATTTTATACTAAGCTCTACCTAAAGCTTTAACTTTCACTTGCGACGGACAATACCTACCCTTATACTAACCCTCTATCGACGTCATTTAACATTGTCACCCTCTTAAAATGTCTCTGCTATTAAGTATCGGGGATCTATTACATCATTTTCAATGTAATCGAACGGAAAAATGTATTGCTGCATCAGAAAGCAAGTAGGCAAAATAATATGAAATGTGGTGTAACTGGTCCAATGGACTAAGTTTCAGACGATGCGTACTTATTCAACCTTAATCAACTTATATTTCAATTATTCTGCATGCATGTTAATGTTATTATGAAATATATTAATCCACTTATTACATAAACGTTACAATTTATCTTATCACTTTATCAGTAGATTCAGAATTAATATGTTATAATTAGGTGTTGTACGGTATAACACGCGAGGATAAAATTTAAAAAAAAAACTCAAAAAAAAAAACTTTCCGCGTGGTATCGTACAAATGTTCCTTAGTAATTATACGTTATATAACTTCAAGTAATCACTCTTCAAGTAGATTTGATGTTATTATAAGTATTAATCACGTACAGGTCCTAGCACCGCACTCTATGAAAAAAAAATATGTTAATCAAATATTATATTCCTGTAATACTTAGGCCGCACTCATCGCGATAATATTCGTGCGAAAAAGCATCACCTACGATCTGCGACGAATATGCTTATCCGTCTGACATCGTCGTCTAGTTTATGGCGAAGTAAACTAACAAAGAACTAATAAGATCGAAGTGCGAACGCGCAAGCGAAGCTCATCGCGATGAAATCCTTTGGTGCGTGAGGGCTTACCAACAGCGGAGCGGAGTGTCTTCGGCTTCGCCCCGATATACCGAAGTCTTCGCATCCATCACCCCATCGAGATAACATGAATATTCGCGGTATATGAATGCGGCCTAGGCACAAATTATATTATAATCAAAAATATTATTGAATGTTTTAACTTAATAGATATATTTGGTTGTCACTCGCCATACTATCTATGTATACGTTAGAGTAGAGAAAAATTATAAACAGTAAAATAAAACAAAAGGTGTTTTATTTCATTCCCAATCCCATTTACTAAATATTTTACACTTTTATATATAGTATAGTAATTTAAACTGGATACCTAAACTTATCTATTACTACTACTAAGATATAAACATACATATATAAGATGTATACAATTACAAGTTTTGCTTGAAAGTCAAGTTTTTTGCTTCGAATAGACATAACCTCTCTTAGGTTATGTGCTTATATATTTCTAATAAATATGTTACAAGGATGAAAGATTATTTAAGATAATTAAACACAGCGACCAGCCTTTTTTACATTTTCTTTTAAACTAGCATCATTCATTCAGACAGCTCAATAATTATGTTGATAGCGAGACTTTCATTATGCTATCAATACGACAAACTTTACGGAAAAAGTTCCATTCTTCCTTTGCATTATTTTAATCCCACAGACTTTTTTAAATTTAAAAGTAAATAAATTAAAAGGTCATATTATAAAAATATTAATAAATAAGGCATACTATACTATATAAAACGTAATTATTAGTATTAAAAGCATCGATTCGACTGTGACTCTTAGGCAAGACTCAACAACTTCAAGACTTGACTCAGGGATGACTTGTAAGCCACGGTAGCATGCGAAAGCGATACCGTGGCGCTCCTCGTTAAGACGGAAAGGGTACGGGGAGGTTTTAGTGGGTAGGACGGTGGCCTTCTGCCCCGGGAGTCCCACATAACCGTCCCGGTCGTGGACCGGGCGGTAGGCGTAAATGCTTTCCTCCTCGACAGCAAAAAAAAAAAAGGGATGGCTTGTAAGTAAAAATCGTTTAGTAAACTTATCACTCATCTTCTCACACAATCTTATCACACAATCGTTTAGTAAACTTATTATAAATATTTTATCACTCTCTTATACACTAGAGAAATATGAAAGCCAAAAATCAGTCTAACATCTAATCAGTCGTAACACCAATTATTAAACATTAATAAATAATTTGGTACCAGTTGATCTGATAATCGAGTTTAAAGATCGAACTTCAATAGCTACTAGAAAACCCCATAGGTTTGAGATCAATTAGTTTTGACGAATACTTTATTATATACTGACAAAAATGTGTTGTGCTTTTTTTCATACTATAACTCAAAATTTTAGTCTAGTTCAATGAAGTTAACATGGCTACAGTAATATATATTTTGTTAAGTATTGTTATATTAAAAGGTCGGGGCGAGGTGCCCCCTTGCGTGATATAGGATTAATGCATAATTTCGATGAATAATTCAGGTGTTTAAAAAGATTTTGATTAAAAGGGGATGTTTTGCAACTAGTGTGTGTCCATGAAGGAAAAAAGTCATGAATACGTATTAAAACCTTCATTGTCTGTCAATGGTATATTTACGTTGGTAAAATTTCATCCGTACTGTGGTAAGAATGATTCTGTACAGTGGTAAAGTGCTGAATTAAAGACAAGTCACATTAACTATTTTAATTTTTATTCATATGCTATTACAATTTTAAGCGAACAAAATCGAAACCAGACAACATAAAATCCATGATTATAACGCCGGTTATAATTTTTATGTAGAAAATGATAATGTTGAAATTTAAATTATTACAATGTAAGTACACATTACATCCCAAATTGATGAAACAAATCAATACAATTAATGTATTAAATTATAATTATATCCAACAATAACAATTTACACGAAAACAACAAAGATACCAAATTGTAATACCAACGTCATTATACAATAATAATTGTTTTTAAATATTGAAATAAAGATGTTACAAAATAAAATAGATAAATACATCCATTGAGCTCTGAATCTACGACATCCACTATTATCTATATAATAATAATAATTGATTAACTGTAATATAGAGGGTAAGTCCCAATAATAGTGAATAAAACATATAAACATGAAATGCAAACATTATCTTGCGTTACCATTTTAACAGTTGGCAACATCGGTGCTTGTAACTATAATTCCTCAGTGGACAACAATCACATCGTAGCATTTACTTTTTTGTTGGCAACACAATTTAATTACAGCATCGTAATAAATACGATATCAATAGTCATAAACATAAAACTTGTTTATTTCCATTTTGTGATCGCGCAGCTTTTGTATATAAAGTGACAGTCGAGTCAAAAGTCCGAGAGAATATAAATATGAATAAAAAGTAATAAATAATTTATTTGATTTCATTCAAATATTGTCTGCTTTTCAAGCTTATACGATACCAATACATCTTATATCGTTAAATATTTAATACATTCTAGTGGCGTATAGTCCATATCATTACAATATGTACGGTTGTCAAATTAAGGTGAAAAAAACGTCACATTTTAAAATATACAGAGATTTGCATTCTTTATCATCTTAAGCGCCATGTTGATCGCACTTGTCATTTCAGTTCAGTTTTGGTTTTAACTTTGTGGTATGTTTATCTACATACAAATTGTAATGAAACGGTACATACGTTTAATTAAATATTGTTTAAAACATTGTATTCCGATAATCATTTAGCCTAATTATATACCTGATTACATTGAAAATGAATTCCATTAAATAGACACGTATAAGATAAAAATGGCCTTAGCCGTGACAGGGGCTCACAATAGGATAATTGAAAAAATCCAATTGATATGCGACATAAGGTCGTTCAAACTAACATCTATTGAATATAATTATGATAAAATTCATTAACATTTATTGATATAATCATGAGATAAAATGTTCGCTACTTGAATAAACTTTTTAAAAGGAAGTAGTTATGATTTAACATTATAGCCTTTTACCTGCGGCTCTGTCTACGTGCAACTCTCCTTTAACTTCAGATATGCCGCTCATTAACGCGAGAAAGAGACAGAGTACGCGACGTTCACGATCGCGTTCCCTTCACGTGTCATTTCTAAGTTATACAATCATAGCTCTGCATTCAATTGATATAACATGCACCAAAACCATCAATAACATATACCTTTAAAATGGTGATAACCCCGTTACGATCCTGCCTGTAGCACAATTTGATATACATACAGACGGACCTTACAATTTATAAGCATAGATATTATTAAATTACCAATCTAAACATCTATTAAACATCAATTATTATATAATAGAAGTTCATAGTGAAAACTATTGTAACTTAGAATTAAGGAAACCAAAAATCTGTAAAGGAATTTTGTTTAAGGATGCAACACAGATATATTAATGGGCTGAAAAAAAGTTTCAAATTTATTTGAGTATAGGATCAAAATCGCAACAATCAGTCAGATAGTTTTAAATTTTTTTGCCACTTTTCCAAATTCAATGGTATATTTTTACGAATATGCTACCATTGAATTTTAGAAAAGCGGTCATTTCGACAGGGTTCCAAATTTTGAATGCCGATTAGGTGTAAAAATTCGCATCACGCTACCCTGTCCATCCGTTTTGAAATATATTTTACAGAATTTAGAAATAAAACAAAATTTAGTATAGGTGGTACTATGGTATTTATCTAACAATAATTATTTGAAACATTTATTTACTACTACACTACTTCAAAAATGTTATATCAGTGTAATGGAGAGAATATTCTCTCAAAGTCATAATCCGTGTGTAGGCGACAAGTGTGGGTGTGTATTTTAACTTTTTAAAATGAAACCGATCGTTATCATTTGTGTATTTATTCCGAGCTGTTTTTGTCAGGCGACTTGCGCGTGCTCGACCTGAAATGAAACACCATTGATTAGAACAAGACTTGGGCAGTAATAATAAATTTTAACGAATGTCACTGTCAAAAAATACATTTATTTAATATTAATTATCTCTTAAGATTAATTTTATTTTAAGTAATAGCATTTTTCTGGCAAATAACTATTATTGATAATAATTAATGGGGATTACGTATATAATAACACAACGAAATTGTTACTTTAAGCTTATTTTAGGTTCTTATGACAATCCCTCAAAAAGCAAATCAACTTTATATCCACTATATTATTGTTTAAAGTTGTTGGGTTTAATGATGGGATCTCTGATGCTATGTTTTTGTGCCTGTAATCAGACCAGCTACCTTATCCTTAATGTTATCTTAAATCATCCTAATTATTAACCCATATTATATGGGTTAATAATTAACGCACCTGTTCTGGTTGAGGAATCTCGCTGTAGCCACAAGCCTGCGCGGCTCGTAGTCCTCGGAGGCTGCGGCTCTGGCTCGTGCGATGCACCTCACATGGTCCCTGAACGCTACGCGTAGTTCTTCGCCCTGATCTTCATCCAGCTCAGATGACACTTCCGATACGCTTTCTGTCGTAATAGATTCTAAATATTAAGTTATTAACGTATTCAGCCCCGAAGCTTAAACGTATCTGTTCCTTCGAGCCATCGTAGACATCATGTGGCCAATAGTCGGTTTTGTCGATCAGACCAAGGCTGAGACTATGTCTCCGCGGGTACGATCTATGTTTGTACGACTCAAGGGGACCAACAGACAATATACCAAGGGCAAGAGCTATTACGAATGATCTGCGCGGCCGAACAGAAAACGGTAGAACAAACGAAATACCATAGCAAATAAAAAAATATTTATGGTTTTAAACAGCGAGGACCTGATACTCCTTGATGTCACTTTGCAGCAGACTGGTTTAAAAACGAGTAAGTAATTGATAGTTGTGCAACGCCGAAAGTTGTGCGATATTCGACTGTGATGTGATAGCTTAGCATAGCTGAATGTCTATGGAGAAAAAAGATATTGACATTATCTCTAGCCACAAAACCTATATCAAAAATCAAAAATCTTCATGAGCGTTCAGAAAGTTTACAATTTGTATTTGCATTTTTTTTCTCCAGTCTGTAAAAAAATGTATTTGAAGTTACGTCACGTTTCGAGAGATATTCTGAAACATATAAGTATGTCAAATACTTACGTCATGGCTGCGTAATATTAGCTCCGATTCCCTTTTAATAACACTCACGATAGCTTTTTCTGTACATAAAATGTTAGTAAATTGAAATCATAAAAAAAAACTTTTGTGAGCATTCTATCTCTTTCTGAGAAGGGATCATGCAAAATCGACCAGATGAATTTAAATGAAACTCGCCTAGACTTTAACTGATTCATACAGGATATTTATTATCCTAGAAAATAAATAAAATTAGGTCCGTAATTTGGTAAAAAATATATCGACACCCAGCACAGTTACGAACGAAGCTCCAGGCGCAACGGCCATGAAACTATGATAATGTCCGCCTGACCGAATTCGGCTACGGCCGGCAACCTCGATAGCCACTAGCCAATTATGTAAGAGATGTCTTAGTGCACAGGTGTATCAGCAACACGGGTGCACTCTCTCTATTCCTTCACTCTCATAGTCCGATGGGACAACAATGCGACACAATCGGTGAGAGATTAGGATCAACGGCTTAAATATCTTTCCGGGACCGGAAGTGCAAGTGTTACACTACCGATACATATACTATTGTATATTGTATTGGAAATATAGTAACATTCACGAACCATTTATGAAGGCATTGAGCGTAGTGGGCGGACGCGACTGCCGAACACAGCGACGCTTCTTTGGCGGCATACCCGAGAGATACGCGTCGCTGTATGGCTCAGCAGTGTCCCGCTGTCGCTGTAAGTCGCGTGTAAATGTGGGCACCCAGTCTTCGCCCCAATGTTGCGCTATCTGCGCAGGTGGTACCTACAACATTTTTGAAATAAAACCCGCACCACCTATATGCTTTCACAAAGAATACGAGACAACATCGAAACGATAAGTGTTGTATGTTGTTATGTCATCATTATTTAATTTCAAGTCGATATATTTAAAGTATAGTATAGTCGTGGATGTTAATTTTATGTGTTTATACACTTTCTATTCAAAAACTATAACCAACACAAAACAACTATCGTTCTAAAACTAAAATACATCTATCTAATTTTGAATTTATATACGTATGGCAACCTAAAACTTGTGTGCATCAAAATGTCAAAGATATATAAACAATGTAATAGAAAATTGCCAGTTATGAAATTAATTTTACCTCTTTTAAAGATTTTATTACAATCGGATATCCATCGGCATAAATAATATTACTATTAGCCAACTTAAATGTTTACACCCATTGATGTATGCGTTTCAAATGGACGTATTTGAAACGCATATTAACATATAGACACATACAAACAATAATAACGTATATTATACACAATAAACATTTTGGTGTTCGATACATAATCAAAGCGTATTTTAGCATTACACTAAACGACTTAGTATTAACAATGAATGTGAGTTACGACACACTAGTTTATGTAAATGACGTAATTATGACACTATTCACTATTAATAGCAATTCGTTAGTTCACAATATTCATACAATAAGAACATGGTAGTTGGCTATTAAAAAGAGGGAATATGAATTTCCTTGGATTCCATCGTAACTATTACATTGCAAGGTCGTTTCGTTTTAAACGACGTGAAGTTATTTACGATAAAAAAAAGTCACAATTCAGATGCGCACGAATGTTGCTTTTTAAAATTTCTTTAAATACGTATATCAATCAATAAATCAATAAAACATTTATTATCACTTTTTACCTTACGCATACGCATCCATTCGCAAGACTAGCAACTTATAAACATATTTCAAAATAAATTATTATTTCAGGGTAAATTCGATCGCATAATTTAATTGTTGCGATTTAAATAATATTTGTGTTTACTTAAATTATATTACATTAGTTTTCGTTTTGTCAATTTCAGTATCTCATTATAATCCAGGACAATCGATGGGTCTTAAAGATATATCGTTTATAGCAATGTAGAAGATTCAACTATCGTGATATCTACTATACTTACGAATCTTATATTGCCAGACGGATCTGACGACGTTGTGGAGCCCGATCTGCTGCCTCGGATGAATCTACGAACAAAACAATTCACATTTTTTTATGTATTTTTTATAAATTCTATTTAAAACATTAAAAATATAAGAAGCCATATTGATCATTTGTTTCAATATTTGTTTTATTCTCACCTGCCACGCCCAGCGTTGTTCGGGGCAGATGTGTTGTCATTGGTAACGTGGGTGATATGGGGTACTGGAATACCGAAATTTGCCGAAACTTCAGGTATTGTCGATACTTCGGATAATGCCGAAACTTCTGGTATTGTTGATACTTCGGATAATGCCGAAACTTCGGGAATTGCTGAAACCTCTGGAATATTCTGATTCTCAATTGGGGCAGATGGAGCGGATGGAGCGGTAGGAGCAGCTGAAGCATTTGGAAACGTTGGAGTAGATGGAGCAGAAGGAGGTGTAGGGGATAGCGAAGCCGATGGGCTGGCAAGTTCTGACGAGGAAGCAACGGCGGATGAGGAAGCAAGAGCCGAGGAGGTAGTAGGAGCCGAGGAGGTAGTAGGAGCCGATGAAGATCCTCCGGCGCCAGCATCTGAACGTTCTGCCGAGTCACGGTTGCGTAACATCCTGATGGCGTAGTTCCCTGGACACTTGAACTGTTGACGGTCCGTAGCTCCAGGGCGATTCGTGCAATGTGCGGCAGCATCGATTGGCTCGCGTTGGCTTGCGCTAGCCGACGCACCTTCCTCCCTTGGGAAGGATTCCTCGGACTCGTTTGACTGTTGAATAAATTTTAATTTTAATATTTATAAGAAACTTTTTAAAGAATAAAAAAAAAATAAGAAGCTTACCGGAGGGCAAATTCTCATCGGCTTGCGGCGTATGAATTGCGCATAATGTGTTTTATGAGACTCTATGCGGTAGATAGCCGCATTCAAGTTCTCCATAGCGATGCTGAACAGGAGGTCGCGCACTGGTTCATCCAGGTTCTGCAGTAGGTCAGCCTGTACACAAACGTCATTTTATTAAATTCAGGCGATTAGCATATTTTTCGAATTCTGAATACAGGTATATGGGAAAGTACATAGCTCATTGTTAGGTATTCTCATAGATTCATGAAGAAAAAATATAAATTATCTCCAATCTTAATCCAACAGTTCAAGTTCGACAATTTACAAAGTAATATAGACCTTATTATTAAAGAGTAAATTCAAAGAAAATTTTCGGTAGTTTGTTTGTTCTGTTGTGATCTGTTCTGTTCTGTTCTGTTGTGTTGTGTGTTGTGTTGTGTTGTGTGTTATGTGTTGTGTTGTGTGTTATGTGTTGTGTTGTGTTGTGTTGTGTGTTGTGTTGTGTTGTGTGTTGTGTTGTGTGTTGTGTTGTGTGTTGTGTTTTGTGTTGTGTGTTGTGTTTTGTGTTGTGTTTTGTGTTGGGTGTTGTGTTGTGTTGTGTTGTGTTGTATTGTGTGTTGTGTGTTGTGTTGTGTTGTGTGTTGTGTTGTGTTTTGTGTTATGTTGTGTTGTGTGTTGTGTTGTGTGTTGTGTTGTGTGTTGTGTGTAGTGTGCTGTGCCTTGTGCTGTGTGTTGTGTTGTGCTGTTTTGTGTTATCAGTGTAAATGCGTTATGTATTTCGAATTCGCGAAGTTTTAATATTTAATTACCGCTCATGTATTGATAATTAAAAAAAATTATATTGTCAATTTGTTTTCCATTTAACTTGAATGAACAATATCATTGAATGATTTTTGGTTTGATTTGATAATATCGTTCTTATTATATATACATATATGTATATAGCTCATTATATTAATGTATAGCTCTATATCCTATTACAATCGGAGTAGAAGTAAACGTAAACAAAGCGTAGATTTACAAATTGCATGCGAATTTAAAATTGTTCTGCTGTATTACACATTGTAAACAGTTCTCGATTAATTTATCTTAATTTATAGTACAACACTATTGGACTTAACTAGTGATAGCCTTCGCGGACATTTCAATGTCGATGAATGTCTATGATTTAATTTCAAATTGAAATTATTACTGTAAAATTTATTTTATTAAGTAACTATTATTACTCACCAAGAAACTACGATATATAGTGCGTAGTCCCTCCACTCCCTCCAAGCAAAAGTAAGAGATTACACCGCACAGTTCATAAAACATGCGCGGGATAACAATTCGGAATCGTCGAGAAAACGAGTCGTTGCTCTCCATGTCCAAAACGGTCATAGCTTCATTCAGGAATCGTGTCAACACCGCCTTCATTGACTCAACAATGTCAACGTTTTGACGAATCGGAGTGATTGCGGCCTATAAATAAATACATTTGACATGTAAATACCAAAATGACGAAATAGTTTTTACAAAAAAAAATCAGTTTATTTCATTCGTGATTTGTATTTTTATATGCAGCGAAATGAGAGTAGTTTATAAAAGTATACTCACAATGCGCTCAATAAATCTCGAATGACGTTCGAAAATCAAATCGGCCAGCTGGTCCTGGGTACCGACTTCGTATTCCCCTTGAATCAGATGGCGCATGTACACCTGCAGACGCTCTCGGAGAGGCAGCAACTCATCGGGCACTAGAGATCGTCCTCTCGAGAACGATGTGGCCTCACGCTAGGTAACAAAACTATTCGTTAACTTTGTGAAATGAAAAACAATCTATATTTCTTGATATTATATGTTCATATATTTGAAATTGTATGTAATTTACTTGGAATTATATGTGCAAAATCACCAGAAGGCCTAATTAAAAACAATTGGGTCCAATGACATAAAAAAAGAATCTCAGCGAACGTAAAGCTTAACGAATGGGAAAGATTATTAGTATTAGTTAATAATAATAATTAAACGGTGAAACATACCAGAGTAACCACAGCAGCGATCAGTAGAGATTCCTCGTTATTGGTGTACCTATCAAATCTTTCAAACAGAGTCTCCACGCTATTCTGTAATAGTATTTAAACGTACAATCATAAAGATCAAAATAAAAACAAATATTTTATCGTATATATTCTTATTCATTTGTACACTTACCTGTACGCGTGACAGGCTGCTGTCTCTCAATAGCAGTCCTCCATTTTGGGAGGCTTGATCACTGTTAAAAAATATTTAAAACAAGAAAAATATTTTAATAGAAGTAATCACATTTTATTGTATGACAAATTAAATTACGATATAAAATAAAGTGTTCTTGCCTTAGTAGCCCACATACTAATATAATTTAGTCTACGAATTTGGGCGTGATACAATGTATAGAGATTAATCGAAAGCCTTACATTAACAGTAAAACATCCAACTCCTAAACCAGAAGTATAATCTTGGACGAGTCTGAAATCATATTATAAAAAAAAAAAACGAAAGGTTATAACCGCCTTTCCTCCGCCTGAATACTGACATCCTACACTACAAATACCTATAATTGCAACGTGTCAATGTCTCAATTTATATAAATGGATCAAATTAATGTATCATTTAAGAAATTTCAAAAGACTTTAATTAATGGCGAACCCTTATTTCCGAGGTTAGTTACTATTTATTACTATACCGGCGTCTATGCAGCTGACGCCTCGCGTGATGGCTGTCGCATGGCAAGAATCGATCGTAGGCCAGAGTGTGGATCGAAAGTGTTGGGACGCGTGGTCTAGCACCTTGCTGTTGGTGCTGTTGTTGTAACTGAAGTTGTCTGCGAAATATTGCTGTAAAAATAACATCACGTAAACAACATTGTACGTTAACTTAAGCTAACAATGCAAATGGACAATGATTTATGATATAGATATATATGTGTTTAGATATATCCATTAAATAAATTTATAACAGTAAATCTGGTTTTTTTTTATATTCATTAAGCGATATTATCTTGATTTAAAATTTCATTTTCTAAAACCACAGAAAAAAAGAAGAAAAAAAATATAACATACCTTATCATCATAAGAAATAAAACTAGTAAAAAAAAGCTTTAGTAAATCTTCAACCTACCCACGGACAATACATAAAAGACTTACATCTAGTAAGTTAAAAAAACATATTTATAAAGAAACTTGTACTGGTTTGAAACGAAAGTGTATGGGATTGGTTAAGTCAATTGCAAAATTTGACTCACTAATGATCGATTTGTGTATACATATTAATATCATATAAATAATGCAACACTTCACATTAAAACAAAAACATAACGAGCTAATCCAATTTTTTTACTATTTTGCGTCTTAAATTCAGCCTCCAAAATAAGAATTCGTTTTTAAAGCTATAACTACAATGAGCTCTCATGCGTACAAAATTTTGCAAAAATATACATTCATCAGAAGCCTTCAAAGCGTGACATGTTGGTAAAAAAATAGTATCTATCGAAATATACGAGTAATACATACAACGTCTGGAGCGATTGTTCTGATCCGAGACCGCGTTTTCCTCGGTGTTGTTTTCTAGATATTGCTCCATTGGCACAAAACGACTCTGATGCTCCGATTGAAAATCCTGACGATGCAATTGCCCATGAGTAGGAGTCTGCACATTAACTTGATCCAGAAAATCATCATCATCTTCCTCGATATGTGGACTATGATCTCTAGGCTGGGTTGCGGTCTGGCGCTGGGTTTGACCCGAAGAGCGTGCCCGACTTTCGCGCTGATTTTGAGAATTGACACGAGCCTGCTCATCGTTTAGGGCCTGAGCCAGGCTTTGAGCTTGGGCCAGGTTTCGGGGCTGGTTCCTGTTCTGCCTCCGGGCTTGTCTCAGAACCTCCCTCTGGGCCTCCAATTCGTCCTCCATCTGTGCATCCATCTGTTCATCCATCTGTGCCTCGTGTAGAGCCTGAGTTACAGCCCGGTACTGAGCTTGGTTTAGGGCCTGATTTAGAGCCTGGTATTGATTCACATTTCTGGTTTCTTCCAGAGTCGGATATGCATTAGGTAAATGGTAAAACCCTTCTACACCAGGCGGTAAGCCATGACGCAGAACAGATGACACGATGTTATGTACGAGATCACCGTGCGGTAGATCATTCAATGGCATCTGAGCGAAAAACACTGTCAACAATTAAAGCAGCATAAGTATATACGAAGAACATTAGTTATATCCAAATAAATTAACAGGCTGCAACTTCATAATAAAAATAATTACATAAAACATAATTCAAGTACTAACCTTGCGATCCAAACTGGGCCTGAGGTGGAGGTCCACCCTCGGTCGGCTGAGGAGCTCCAGTTGTTGACCCGTTATTATTTTGCCCCTGACCTCCCATTGCGTGAGGAATTTCCTCCATACTCATCACGACTTCTACACCTCCAAGGCCTGCGCCTTGACCCAATCCCCTAAAGAGATTCTCAAAATCTACAAACAAACAAAAATATAATAATATGCAAACGACTGCAATTCTAGGTTACGACTCTTGTTTATACCACTTTTGTTAATCAATTTGATTTATTATTTGTCCATCGAGTCGTGTGAATAAAGTAATTTTAATTCTGTCATCAAAATTATATAGACGCAATGTTATGGTTGTCCAATTGTACAAAATGTGTGGTCTATTAAAAATAATCTTTTTTTTGAAGAAAAGAATTGATTTATTTAATAACTAAATGTAAGTCTTTAATGTAAGCTTTTAATATGTAGCTATTGATAGAAACCTATATCTAAATTCTTACCGATCATAACTTGTCGACGGTTCGCTTGCCCATCTTGCGCGTTATTGCTCTGATTCTGTCCCTCGCCCTGTCCTTGGCCGCCCTGACCTGAACCCTGCCCCTGAGCCTGACCCTGGCCCTGGCCTGCAGCTTGTCCCTGGCCCTGACCTGCAGGCTGATTCTGACCCTGGCCTGCAGCCTGTCCCTGGCCCTGACCTACTGCTTGACCCTGGCCTGCAGCCTGACCTTGTCTCTGAGGCTGACTTTGACCTTGAGGTTGACTCGGCCTCTGGTTCTGACTCTGATTTTGGGTTTGATTAGTATTTTGGAGACTGATTGGTATGGGTACGCTGGTCTCTATTTCAACCTGATAGGTAACAGGGTCTGGCTGAATATTTATATTGACAGTCGGCTGGGTGGTATTCCTTCCAGCTTGAGAGCCGTTGATTAGTACTGGTTGAGCATCGGAAGGTATTTGGTTTGTCCCATTAATTGTGGTAGACGCATTAAAAGGCCGCCTTGAAGTAGATGATTGCACGACATTAATATGCGCCTGCGGACAATTATTGTGATTTATTTCATGTAAACCTTAAATGTTTTTTTTTTTTTAAATACCAACATTTAAAAACAACTACTCCTTTCTGGATATACATTATTATGTCGTATTAACAACTATACCTGCACGGGTAGTGTGTGTCGCAAAAGAGCTTCAGAAGTGAGCCGTGAGTGGCCGTTGTTCAATAGCAGACTGACATCGCTGACTGCGTGGAAAGCGTGAGAGAAGCTGTGGTACAACTCCGAACATAACTCAGCTGTGCGCTGTCTACGCTGCAAGTTTTCCTCAGAGAGAGCGGGCTAGACGAATATGAATAAATAAATAAAATTAATATTAACCTATTTACCTAATTTTACTCCATTATATTTTTTTACCGAATATTTGAAAGTTATAATTTTTAAACACTAATAATAGTAAAGATATTATTCAAAAATCAACTTGAGTATGATTTTTATAGACTAATACATGTTTGAGTATAAAATTCATAAAAATCTCTTCAAGAGATTCATCTTCCAACCTTGACGCCTATACCTGACAACAAAGACTCAGCGTGCGAAAATTTTGACACTAAAACCTATTCCAACCACAAGAGGAGTAAACCCAAATAAACAACTTTGATACCGATATCATTGGTCACCGATATCAATTGACGCGATATCATTGGTCGAGATCTTGAATAATCTATTATATTCACTATGGATTGGCGAAAAAAGGGCGTATTCAATGTCCGCGAAGTTGTAATCGGAACTTTGAAAGTTTAATTAATGTGGTTATAACTAGTTAAGTGAAATAGTGTATTATTATAAATTAAGGTAAATTAATCAAGAATTGTTTATAGTGCGTAATACAGGAGAACAATTAGAAAATCGCAATTTGTTTGTTTATCTTCATTCCGACTCAGATTGAAAACCTTACAGTTGTTTAATAAAACTCAATACAAATATATAATGTATAAGAATATATAAACTCTTAAGAAACAGTAACAATAGGATATTGAGGGTAATATAAGGTCATTTTGACTGTCCTAAACACTACTACTACTGAGTACAACAACTCAACAATACGTCTTATATGTTTGTATATGTTTAGTTTATTTGTTATTAACAGAGATTTAAGAACCATGTACTTAACACAATAATTGTGGATGAAAAATATTTAATAATATCGGTTTACTCATCAAATAAAACATTAATTTTTGTATAAAATATATTAAAATATTCAAGAAACATCAATGAACTATGATAAAAATGTCTGTAATATTCTAAACGGAGTTTTAATTGCAAAAATATCTTTCATTGAATTATTTAACTTTTTGTGACTCTCGATACACGAACCACTAATTTCACGATATTGTTTTTTGATATATAATTCCAACTTTCATGTGAAACTCAACATATCAACCTCTTCTCAAATTTTGAGAGGAACATAAAGCTTACCATGTTGGCACAATACAAGCTTGAGTCCATTTACGAACAATAACAATTCTTGGAATAACGTTATCAATTTCTTAAAATGTAAACATATCATGACACCGAGAAACTGTTAAAACCTGACATCGTTTAATAGCCTAGCTCATAATAGAGTAACATATACTTAACATACATAAAAATTGCTGTATATTATATTATATATTGATAAAAATCAATGTATTTGCGTGTAATTTATGCATAGACTATGCAGCAAGTCTCACAATATGAGAGAAGACCATCATAAATTTCACGTAGTACGGACGTTAATTATGAATCAAACTTAGGTTGCTTAGCTTTATTACAAATTAATCAAATATAATCTGTAATATATCAAACAATACTATTTACTTTAACTTTGTGTTTCCTCATATTTATTCGATGTCGCTTAAACTGCTTGCAAGATCTTTATACGAAACCTGAAGATGAGCATTTTCTTCACATTTCCGCTAGTCTTCCAGAGTTTTCCGTTATTAATTTACCACCCTCGACAAAGACATATTATACCATCTTCGGCGAGGGCGGTAAATTTATAAAAGAAAACATGAACGGTGAACTGAAGACATGGAGGAGTCTTCGTCAGTAACTTCCGTCTTCACATCATATTTTCGTTCGACATAAATATAGTCAACAAAAACTGTATTTTCACAAAGATAGTCAACATTTTTTAATATAGCATAGTAATAATTATGATTACACTATTAAAATAAACGAATAAACAAAATATTCCAGAATGCCATGTATGGTTTAATTGGCTACAATTACGAGCATTATTTTATTTGCTTTATAAAACACTTTTAACAGTCTAAATACAAAAAGTTTTCTCCCTTCAGAAGGCTGGCATGAAATAAAATCACCACACACTGGCTAATTGTATTTGCATTAAGTCACAAACTTTTATAAAAAAATTATAAAAAATGTGAAATACACAGAGTATTTTCTCTACAAAACTAAATTTTTGGTTACATATCGTAATACGTACTACGAAGTTATTAGTGTTTTACAAATAACCCTGTATATAACTGCAATATCAAATAACGGAGTTGAATTCGAATCACACTCGGGTGTTAATTACAGGTGTTAGGTATAAAAATAATGTCCTCAGCTTCCACACAAGCTTACTTCATACCAAATTTCATTGAATTCGACCAGACAGATAGTTAAATTCACATTTATAGTATAAAAAATAAGAGTTTAGTAGATAGTAGAGGCTGCAATTTAGAAGTATCATTCTACAAGTCTAACAATATTTTTTTTATGTTTTAATTGTCACTATATGTAATAAATACACTGTCGTTTTATCGTAACGATATTCAGGATTGCATAGGTTTGTTGCGATCACAATCAAGTAAATCGTTAACAATCTTAACATACATTTCTCATGTAGTGTAATGTAATGTAATGTAGATATACGGAACAGTCCGTCGTTTTAGACTGATCGAAACGACGGATATGGGTCCCTTTAGAAGTTTAAAAATAAATTAATTAATACTTACACCGGGACTGTTGGCATCGCGCAGCGTCCCAATGTACAACTCCCTGAAGGGCGCAAACTCGTCGTAGAGGCGGTTCAGTTCCTCAAGGAGTTCAGCAAATTCACGTGGTGGAGTGTGACGTATCGGACGCATTGAGCGAATTCTACGAAGAGATTTCAGTAAATATATTTTTCGTTAAATTTCACTTTATTTAGGAATTACATGATAAGTGGTCACCACTGGTCATAGACATTGCACTGTAAGAGATATTAAACCATCTACCAACCTTGAACTAAGATGTTATGTCCCTAGTGGCTTCACTCACCCTTCGAATCTAAATATCGCTGCCTGGACGTCCAATATGTGAGAACATAGATGGCCTACATAACGCCCTACCGAATTTAAAATACCGTTACTAACCTGCGTCCCCGGTTCTCCCGAGAAGCTCCTGACATAGCCTCAATCTGTTAAATAATAATTATTGTTCATGAAATCAATTAAACAAGTCAGGCAGTCAATTCAACTAATCATATACTACGTTAGTCATTGTTAAGAAGTAGGTATTTCATAAAGAATGAATTCAAAATTGACAAGCAAGAATAAAAATTTATTTCAAGATACAAATCACAAGCCCCTTATTGAAGTAAGAAACGAATTGTTATTTACATATGGTTAATTCAGAAGCGAAAAGTCTAAAAAACCTCACCAAGCCGTGTCAATGTTTCAGATGCAGATAAATCCCATATCCATGATACTAATGTGGGTTAGTTCGCAATTTATGATTTATTCGCTATAGCTACGATTAACACTTGTACATCATTTGACAATTCTGATTCATTCTGATGAAATGAATCCGATTTGCCCTTTCTTTAGCTATTTCGCGTAACTGCCCGAAGCGTCGAAGCGCCTGTCGAATGATTTGCTTAATAATTTATACGAGATCTGGAAACCCCGAAACTCGGTGCGTACCGTTGTTGTTCAACTCGTTATCCATTACATACGTTATCACTATTTTTTTAACTATAAAACTTCTTATTTGCCATTGATTGAACACTGAATGATTCTCAAATTAATAAATTGCAGTAATATATTAAATAGCTCCATGAACCTAGGTTGAAACATTCAATATAATAGAACACGACGTCCTTGCAATGTCGATCGTACCTATTACGTAAATTGCATACTATTTATGATTATACCTAACCACCTTTAACAAAAGACGCATAATGATGAATTACAAAGTCAAAACGCATAAGTGTTAACGCATCTCATAGTTCGTTAGTATTGTCATTTAGCATAATTAATAGATATTCTGAAATTCATAAATATATAAACTACGTTTTATAATGAATATGCAGTTTTCCATTGTTTTTTTATTTTTTATTTTAACACATTCAATAAATATCATTTTATATTTATTGTTTTTGTTTTAAAAGTAAAACTTATTTATTAATTAGCTTTTTGACAATAGTTAGTATGAACCAAGAACAAAAATTAAAATACATTATATTATTTAGAAAATAACATCACTTCAATTAAATACGTATTAAACGGCTCACATACATTAACCGACTTCTGTTCTTGATTTCAATCATACCCATAATTTGGAAGCCATGCGCACCAAACATCTATGTGGTAAAGATAGGATAATCGTTTTTTTTCTGAATTAAATAATAATAATAATAATACTGATATTCCTTATTTTAAGAAACATAAGTATTCATGGAACTATATCATCCTATCTCAACCCGATAGACGTATTAATGATCAACCTGATATAGAAGCGGGCTTTGGTGGATTTCACACATCACCTCGTCCTGCCCCGAACTAGACGCACTCACTCCGCTTGCAGACTCCAATGGATCATCAGTTGGGTAATTACGTGGCTCCTACAGGCACAATATAATAATAAAACAAAAAGAAATGTATGTAACCTTAACTTCTTTTTCATTAGTAACTCGGTTATATTATTTTGTAGTTTTTTATGTTGACTGTACATCTGTTAATGTTTTTTTTTTCTTTTTTAATGATATCGATGTTAACCGTGTACGATAAGTCATTGTGTTAGATTTTTTTTTTTTGAAAAATATAGTTTTCTATTATTTTGTTATTACAGACTAAATATTGAGATCGAGATGGTCCAGTGATTGCGGGTTCAAGCCCAGGCAATCACCGGTGAATTTACATGTGCTTAATTTGTTTTATATCATAATTCATCTCGTGTTCGGCGGTGAAGGAAAACGTCGTGAGGAAACCAGCATTCGTTACCGTTACAATGAAATTCAACTGGTGGAATAAGAATAAGAACTGGTGGAATAAGCTCTAAGATTTCTCCTGAAACGGATAAGACACCGTACCCCAGGGATGGAACATTTATAAGCTGCTAGAATGTGCTTACAATAGTACATATATTACATTAAAAACGGCATATTATTGATGTATTAGAACAATATGAAATGTGTAAAATACGATGACTTTTGTATCGTTTATAATAAGTTTAAGCCTTAGTGTTATTTCAATCAACCTGAAAAATTCGTGTTGGGATTATGTGTTTGTATTGGTTTATTCGTGTTTAGTGACTTAGTTTTGTTAAAAAATTAGCTTCTTTTCTGCTAATATAACCATATTTCTTACATCACTCTCGCTTAATTTTAGGGCTTCAAGGAATCCCTTTATTTCTTCTATAATGTGGCGAAGAAATTCCATTCGCGCAGAGGTCGGTGACTGGGTGTTAGCTGGCTCATCTTCGATCTCAATCCCATTAGCAGTGGCAGCCAAAGCCTATAAATAATGTTTTTCACTGTTACCGATACAGACAACTGCAGAAAACGTTTAAGGACACTGTCAACAAACAAAACTTACCACAAGTCTTCTCATTTGCTGAGTATTATTAATTTGAATCGGACCGTTATGTGAATTGAAGTTGATTTGGTTAGGGAAGATCTGATCTCGATCTCTTTCTCGATCCCTCTCTCTCTCCCTTTCCCTTTCTCTTTCCCGTAGCGCAGAATAACGGGATTCCAAGCATGGCGGGGCCCTTTGCACCATGTGTACTACTTTGTTTTGGACACCTAAAATTGTATTAAACTAATTAACAAATAATACGTTCAGATTTTCGGAACTTATTTAAGCGTTGCTCACATACTTAGGGTTCAAGCAAGAACCACCTTTGTCTTGTGCCTGGTGCCAAAACAGCAACAACGCCGAATCTTGAGTAGCGATAAATAACACTATCTATCAAGCCTAACAAGCTCGTTCTTGTTGAAGGTAGGACATATCACAACAGCCAGGTCCTTATCATGTTACGTGAGTGTGGGTGACTTGTTTTTATTGACTGGACCACGGGATAGACTATATCAATAAAAAAAAATCTAACCCTGAGGGGTAAAACTGCGATGCTGTAAGACATTATACTGTGGAAGTAACTATAGCACACCAGGTGCAGAGTATCCGTTAACAATCTTATTTTTTTTAACTACAAATGCCGCACAGATTAGTCTATTCGCCAGACTTCCTTATCAATACAATGACATAGCTAAGAATATGATATATAATCTAGGCGTAGCTTATGTGACCATTTGGGTTACAATACATAAATATTTACCATTCCTTTCTGTTATTGAATATCTACATGGCCTAAAAAATGTTTTTTTTTTATTTCTAATGTTAATCTAATAATAATCTCCGGCTTATGGCGATTTCAGTTTAAACATTCAATAAACGGCTTTATTAAAATATCAGTACATCACATAGTCATTCCTGTTCATGTTTAAACTTTGACTACAAATTCAATCAATAATTTAGTTCATGCGCAGTGACAAGGCATGGGCTGTGTGAGACTCCAGGAACGACACATCTATCCTATGTAACCTCTGCTCTTCCTTAGAGGACTTATAATGACGTGGAGCTATTTCGTATTTATGTTTGGCTCGTGAATCATAAACTCTAAATATATTTTTTATGGGTTCAAATTGTGAACTGCTTGCTAAAACATCAGTCTAAATGTGGCTTCCCACGGCGCGTGATACTACGGACGGACGCGGACCATCCCGCACTGACGCACCGTGGGAAGAGTAGAAGAGTAAGAGTCTGTAGAAACGCAAATAATTCCATAATGGTGTGTCGAATCCGTCGCGAGTCGGTAACTTCATAGGTGCGAATTATGACATTTTAGAAAGACAAAACTGATTTGAAACTCAGGACAGACACAGACGGATACGCATCGTTAAAAGAGCCAGTGCAGAGCTGCAGTGCATGGCTGGCAATTTAATTAAAAGTTTGATTAGAAAGTAAATTGCAACGCGACAAGTTTAATTTTGGACTCAAATGGGTTAGCAACCGGGTCGTAGTTGTAGACTTATTGAGTTTATGGTTAATTCATTTTTCAGGGAATACATCAATGCTTATTATGTAGTTTTGTCTAATTTACGGCATGGGCAATTGGATAATAGAGTATTTTTTTCCAAAATATAACTAAGTAAAAGAATTAGAAAGTGGCCACGAGTTTGTAAATTATCATCATTCTAAATATTGATTCTTATTGATTCTAAGCATTCCCTCACATGTCATTCTAATTACTTGTAAGAATGTGAATTAATATATTGCTAATGTACTATTTATGTACCTATAGCCTATTCCAACCAAACGAAGAGTAAAGACAAATAAGCAACTTTGACATCCAATTGACGCGGTATCATTGGTCGAAATCTTGAATAAACTATAATATTCAGATTTTTATTCGGATTTTTTGAAGTTAAATAAAGTGATTACAACTAGTTAAATGGAATAGTGTTGTATTATAAATAAAGATATATTAATCAAGAACTGTTTGTAGTGCATACTTAAAGAGAACTATTAGCAAATCGCATGAAATATGTAAATCTAACTTATGTTTATCTTTACTTATGCTTCGATTGGAATAGGGTATATATTGCATAAAATGTAAATCAGTTATGCATCAGTTATCATCGTGGAAATTTTGAATTCCCAATTAGATATGATAGCACTTACCTGTTACAGCGGCAACATGGTCATTTATTCTTTCAAATAGAATGATTGGGGCGTCTTGATTTCTTTCCTCCATAAAAAACTTCGTCCTTTTTAATACCGGCATCGTATTTGGTTAAATAATAAGCATAAACCAAACGACATGACAACGAAAAGAATACTGAGTGAACTACCAAAATGTGACACTTGACAAGGTGTCGATATTTATTCCTATAAAACATCCATTTCATACTGTAGTTAATTTAATGTAAGGCTGATTTTTAGACAATGTGTAGGGCGACTTAGAAAAGTTTAACTTTTTTGTCAATAAAATTTTCTATGAGCTTTATTCGCCGTCTATAAAAAGGGGTATATTTTGTACATTTTTACGATAACTCAGCTCACTATCATGATATAAATATGTGTTGTAAATAGGCACGTGAAAGGTTGGCCTCATCGGTTTTGCTTTTTCACTAACGGGACTTGCCACAGGATATTCATTGCAGTGAAAATACGCGGAGTGCGAACGGCGACGCTAATTACGACTAACACAAATAAATGGAAATATACTAAGCACGCCACGAATTTCAGGCTGCACAGACATATATGTATGTATAGCGCATGTACGATGTCGACCATAATTCGTGGTGATTAGTTAATGAACTGAAATCGATAATTTATAAAAGCGATGCATTTCCACGGCACATCGTGCACAATTTCTTCCGAATTGAATATCTTAAACAACGGCACTACTGATCTCTAGCAATGTGTAGACAACGGATATATATATATATATATATATTCCGCTTTAGGCCTATACCATTCACGGCGGTTATAAACTGCCTCTGTCTTACAAACCGTACCGCACGAATAGTTGCCCAGTTGCCCATCTGCCAGTCCACCTACCTATATTTAAAAAAAACTCTTTCCATTGTAAGGCCATAACACCTTACAAACAGCTATATGTATTTACGGAAATTATATGTAAACATGGAATATCTACGAGGTTGAGCGAAATCGCAGCGAAGTGTAGAAAACATTATTGTATTGTTAAAATTACAATTTCGTTTTCTACACTTCGCCGCAAGATTCGCAGCGAAGTCCTCTTCCCATGGCAGGCCATAACACCTTACAAACAACTACATGTAAGTACGGCAACATGAATAATTATATGTAAATACGGAGCATCTACGAGGTTGAGCGAAATTCGCGGCGAAATGTAGCAAACACTATTGTATAGTTACAATTACAATATTGTTTTCTACACTTCGACGCAAAATTCGCAGCGAAAAATGTAGAAAAAAAATTGTACAACTAGAGTACCAGAGATACCACTTTTGGCCTAAACCGTTCGCGACGCGCGACATTTAATACTATCCGTGAATTGCAGACCGTTTTGCACGAATTGTTGCCTGCCCATCGCCCCCCGCCAAGGCGACCGGGACGGACCGACGAGCGGGGCGGCGCCCATCGCGTCACCCTTTCCCCTTACCAGGCCCTAACACCCTACAGACTATATGTATGAACGAACATATATATATATATATATATATATATATATATATATATATATATATATATATATATATATATATATATGGCGCATAGACGACATCGAGCGCATATCGCGTGATCGCTGATAAAATCAATCAAAAAATTAAAAATTAAGTTAGGTATAAAAAAAATATTTACCATAATCTGCTAATTTTTTCTCATCTTGTAGTACTCTTCCACAAAAGATCAAACGTTGAAGTTCAATCTCAACTCCCATCTGCGCCAACACCTTCTCTTTAAGCTGGCCAACAGTGATCTGCGCAAAAAAAACAACAACTATAGAAAACATATATCTTATTTTATGATACAGAAAGGTAAATATGTTGACATTATATGTGAGCAGACATGGCAGCAATACATGACCACATCCATGCAATTACAAAGGTATAAATCTATACAATCTGATTTTAATTAGAACTAATTTTTTTTTATATTGTTGTGTTTGTCATTGTTTTTTCTTTAACTAATCACCACAAAATTAATACTTTTATTTATTTAATATATGAATTTTATTGAGCAGACAAATCACAATAAGCTAGCAACATTATAAGTGATTTGCTTCTTAGTATTCTCCAGTGTCATATCAATAATTGATAACAAGCTAATTAATGACAGAATCAACTAATGCCTTTTTTCCTATGCCATCCTATTTTACTAGATATGCGAATGTGGGTTGTGTTATATTTGTAGTTTTTCTAAACAATTAAACAGCCATATCCAATTTTTTGAAAATGCTAAATATTTTCAAGGAAATAACTGTGATATAAAACTACATCAGTCATGAAATATTAGAGAAATTAAGTGAATGATTAACCATTTAAAATAGTAGTCTGTAATGTGCACATAATATTAACAAAATTACAAAGATCAGAATTCACAAGTGCAATATAAACAGATTTTGCAGAACTAGAGCTATTTAATCATGGACATTGTTAAAACATGTTTGCACATGTTAAATGTACCTTCAAATTATTATTTTTTAATACTTTATATTGTCATTAAAATAAAAGGCAGAAGCGGCAGTTAGTTGTAATATAAAATATTTGATTTCAAAAACAAGTAGCTTAATTATTAAATGATAGACATAGCTTGCAATATATATTATAATAAAGAAAAGGAAAATCAATATGTTTTAATGTATCAATCGCAATTTTATTGTAAAGGTAGAAAAAATATATTTAAAATAATAATATGTGTTAGTTGTATATTTTATTAAATTATTATAAAGTATTAAAATACATTTTATCCAGGAGCTTTGCAAAAAATAATTTCGCTATTGCAGCAACATACAATTTGATATAAAATATATAATTCATTTTTAGTAAATTCAAGGATTTAAGGAAATAATTATACATTGCAACTTGGGAAGTTGTAAAATGGAATCAGCTATGGTAACAATTTAACATTATATCAATAACATGTCATGGTGTTAAGTGGATGTAGGATTGTATAAGCTTTTTTTTTATTATTGTTAACAAATCTTATTGGAGGAATGCTTTAGTAGGACCTCTTTGGGAAGAATATTACATTACCTTTTATTCAAATAGTTTAAGGTAGGTAATTACTTAATTAGCATGAATTTGCTCATCAACTTTATGCTTTATAAATTTCACATAATAAGTATTGGACATATTTTTAAATAGATATTTCAGTAATTGGATTTTTTTTGCCTAATATTAGTGATCATGATTTCAAAATTAAAGGTTATTGTATTTTTCCATCAATAATGTCGCAGTAGCAGTAATGATTTTGATTGTTGACAATGGTCAACGCTTATCTCTCGGAAAACATGCGTAGCCGTTGGCACTGCAAGTATCTCTTGCCGGTTTTGTGGAACAGTGAAATGCATTTATGTATTTGCACACACTTGTGTAGTCTTTCAAATTGTCTTTGTCTTCCGTCGAGTCACTTTGCTCTTTGTGAGTGAGGGCTCGGATGTTTGTGTGCACACTTGTTTATTAAAATATCATTTTACAGATAGCTAATTTGCTTAATTGACCAAATAAAAATTACAAGTATGATTGCATAGAAAACCTTAATAAACTCTTTTAGATTTGTCATTTCTTATTAAAAAATCAATATTCTTATAATAAAAATGTCCTCTAGACCGATTTCGGCCACGGTGGCCAATTCAAGAGAGATTAGGCAATTGCGCTGTAAGCTTTATTTGCAACAAGTGCACTCTATTCCCTTACTCTCATAACCAGAAGGGATGGCAATCCGACACGACCGGACAGTGTTCATGCACAGGCCCAACGGTTTTATGTGCTTTGTGAGGCACAGGAATTGTATACACTTACAACTTCCAGGCTCTAGGCTGCTACTTAGAATTTTCAACAGAAAAACCCAATAACTTTTTATTGACCTGACCTGGGATTTGAACTTGGGACCACTAGACCAACGAGGCAGTCATTCTGTTAATATATTTGAAAGGATATATTAACATATTGAAAGCTAAATAGGGCACTCCCTTCCTAGATATTAAAAAAATTGAAAAAATGTCAAATAAAAATTCTAAATTTACTTTAAATTGTATCTGAAGCTAATAATTAACTAATAATTATCCTAAAATAAGGAACAATACTGATTTTTATTGATTTTATTAAATCTTTGAGAACAAAGAAAAGGGAGGTGCCCAGTACACAAGTACTCAAATGCAATGAGTGCTACACACACATTTTACAAATTCTTAATTTTATAAATATAGATCTAGATAAAACAAAGTCGGAAATTGATGGTAATAATACCACGCCTTTACTTTAGTTATAAGCATACTCGCTAATATCCATAGACATTCTGCGTATCTGAAGTCAAATTATAATACTTAGTTATAGACTCAAATAATTTCAATTTTACTTACATCATCTTCCACGGAAAATTGATGGTCTTTGCCGTCAAGTGTTTTGATGGTGAAATCAAACATGTTTGTAAGAAAACATGGAACAACCTCGGCAAAGTAGATAATATGCTCCGAAGCGCACCTGCAATCCAAAAATGTCTTCTACCACCATATAAAACCACAAAACCACTTAGAACACACCGATTCTTATAAATACCCACGCTTCAATACGGAGAATTTTCTACTGGAAAAATTATTAGCAAATTTAGCTGGGTATAGGAGACCGTACTGTTCGATTCGCTATGAGAGAGAAAGATGGAGAAAGATTCAAATACAATGTTGCCATATGTGAATTTTTATCATATCCATAGGCTTTATCGCGTGACTTTGTTTGTGTAAATATTATTTTTGAGTAGAATAACTCACCAACAAGAAACGATACTAATACATATAAAAAAAAATCATAAGAATAAAGTATTTTATCACAAATAATTCTGAAAAATATTTTATAGTGCATGTATTGTTAAAATAATTGTATAAACATACAAACAGTACAGTTTCCATTGAATTACATTTACAAATTACAGCAACACTGACCTAACGCAAGCGCAATAAGATTAATCAATATTGCTGATATACCTACAACTAGAATATACCGGCGACCTCCCCAAGACCTCCCGGGGCTTTAAAAAAATCACATCTTTTTGCGTAGGAATAAATCAATATCAATACTTACCTTGCGTTATTAGTGATGCCATACTAAAATCGAAGGTGCCATTGCAAAAAGCTATTGGAAACTAAAATATTCACATTGTAAAAATATATATATTAATGTTATAATTTTAAGTAATTACAATTATTGTTTAAAAAATATGTCGTGTAATTTACACACATATGGGACTTAAAAAGAGACTAATTCCAAGCTTCGTGGTTTTATATTGGTAGCTCAACCATGAGTGACCAATACATAAATATTATTCTTAAGAGTATAATATTTAAAACACAAGAAAAAAAAACTAGTTTCAATCACTAAATTTTTTTGTTCATTTAATTTGATTGAGATTAAAGTTATTGTTTTAAATTATCATTTAAATAAAAATAAACTTGAATTAAATTTGTGGTATGTTTTTTCAAGATTATGACATAAAATCTGTTTTTCGGACACAATTATTAATACATTTATTAGATAATGTACCAATCCATAAATATCAATAAAATACATTATTTTCTCTTTCTAGACATATATATATATACAATTTATTAAAAAACCAGTGCTACCTTTCTTAATCCTTAATAAAATATAAATAAAATTTGTTAGCCACAATTAGTAAGATGTACCCAATTTTAGCTATATTTTTTATTAAAAAATATTTGTCTTCATGACCTAGATAAAAATGAGCAAATAATTAAATATGTTATAATAAAAATGTTGTAATAAGAAGTAAAATAATTTTTACTTTCCATATCAACAGAAGAAAAGATATAAAACGGTGTTTGGTTTGTAAAATAAATTAAAAATAGGTTTTACGGCCTTTCTCATAGAAATGCTTTTTTATAGAAAAATGTTTTGTAGTATATCTAATAATTTAGCTCATGCACCATTGACGAAGTGTGGTCAAAGATTCCAGGCACGGATTCTAAGCAATGTGCTTCTCATTTCTGTGTTTTGGCAATGCATTGATTAAAATAAAATATTGCATCCTTTGTCATTTTAAAGCGTACGCTCGCATAATGCATATTACATGCAGTTAAACAAAACATAAAATGCAATGAATTTAAAGCTTTTTGTGAGAAATTATTTATGATGAAATTTTGGCATTAATAAAACGATCTCCCTGCTTATTCTTTTCAGAGGCTTTATTGTAAAAAAATTGACAAACCTGGACAATATATTGTGCTCCTAAGTCTATATATTCAGTAATTACTGACTCCTGGGCTTTGATATATACGAAGTCGACATTTATTCGGCGCAATCCACCCAGACTTGAGAGAGAGGCACTTGCTGTCTCTTTGGATATCTCGAAAGCCTTTGACAGGGTTTGGCATGATGGCCTTATCAGCAAGCTTCCTGCATATGGCCTGCCTGCTAGCCTTTGTGCATGGATTTCAGACTTCCTGAGGAACCGATCGTTACGAGTGGTGGTTGATGGCCACTCGTCGGATCAAATGGCTATAAATTCCGGTGTTCCCCAGGGGTCAGTGCTCTCGGCGACACTATTTCTGCTGCACATTAATGATCTGCTGATGCCCGGTATCCATGGGTACGCAGATGACTGCACAGTTGTCGAGAGCTACAGGTCCAACGCACGAGCTAGTGAGGCCCTAATTCAGGCTCAGAGAGAAGCTATGGTTGAGCGCCTGAGCATGACCCTTAAGGCAGTGTCCGATTGGGGCGATGCCAACTTGGTCATGTTCAATGCAACCAAGACGCAGGCGTGTCTATCTTCCGCCAAAAAGAGGGAATTCCAGCTACCTCCCTTTTTCCGAGATGTGTCCGTACCTATAACTGACCACCTTGACCTTCTTGGCGTTACTCTCACGTCAACTCTAAATTTCGGCTCTTTTATTGAGTCCAAAGCCCAAATAGCCGCCCGAAAGCTTGGTATCCTCGCCAAGGTGAGACGTTACTTTACTTCAGAACAACTGCTCAGCTTATACAAAGCACAAGTGAGGTCTTGTATGGAGTACTGCTCTCACCTTTGGGACGGCTCTGCCAAGCACCACCTTCGGGCTCTAGAGTTGATTGAGAAACGTGCTAGGAGGCTGATAGGAGACGACACATTCGTCGAGTCAAGACTCCAAAGTCTTGAACATCGACGTGTGGTTGCTTCGCTTTCTGTCTTCTATCGGATACATTTCGGAGAATGTGCGCAGGAATTACATAATCTAATTCCTTCCACCCCCTTCTACTTTGGACGGCCAGGCAAACGCGACCAAAGCGCCATAGGTACACAATGGAACTTCCCCGCCTACGTACGAAGCGCTTTGAATCCACATTTATTATTCGCACTGCGAAACTGTGGAATGCTTTGCCTGAGTCCATATTTCCAGATAACTACAATGTAGGTGTGTTCAAATCCAGAGTAAACGGGTTCCTTCTGGGCAGGCGCGCTCCATCCTAGACCGTGATATTGCTTAAGATCAGGCAAGTCAACGGTCAAGCGCTTGCCTATTAACGGTAAAAAAAAAAGACTACTTACGTTCAGTGGTAATCACAGTTGCTTGAGTAGGTGCTTGTACATGAATACTGATAAATTACGTGCGTTGCATAGTTTTCTCTGCCACCGAAAAATTTACCGTATTCTTTAAATAATATGTGCTGAACATGTGTCGAAGTCAAACCTCGGTTTATACAATCTAAAAGTCAAATAATAAAAGCAACAGCACCTTTTGAGCGACTAAACATTGATTTCAAAGGACCTTTACTAATACTCCAAATAATTACTTATTGACAATAACTAATGAATATAGTAGATTTGTTTTCGCATATGCCTGTAATGAAATGATAACTTCAATTATTATAAGATATTTACAAGATTTATTTTACATGTTCGGAACACCACTTTATATATATCTATATATATACACTTTATATATAATATATATATATAGGATCTGCTTTTATTTCTAAAGAGTTTACAGTTTTTTTTAATTCCTTGGGTATCACTTGTAGCAGAACAAAATTTTATAATCCACGTGAAAATAGTCAAATCGAGCGTCTCAATGGTACTTTGTGGAAAACTTTACAACTTGCTCTTCGCGCAAGAGAAATGCCAATTGAAAACTGGGAGCAATTTTTATCAATGACCTTACAAGCAATTCGTTCACTTCTGTGTACATAAACTAATACAACTCCTCACGAACGACTATTTTATCATTCTCGCAGATCGTCTAATGGAGATTCATTGCCCTCTTGGTTAGTTCCTGGACTTGGGCTAGTAAAAAAATATAGGTATCCGTAATAAATATGATCCCTGATAATAAGATCCTATTACTCTTTTGTAAAGCATAAAAATGGACGCGAATGAAAAGTTTAAAATCATAATTTAACTCCACTCCCTTCTCCTGTTGAACACTCAATGTATCAAAATTTAGAACTTAGAAGAAAAATTAAATGATTCAAATACAAAAAGTCAAAAAGAATAAGAAGACATCGTAGATGTTTTTTAAGATTCTCAAGATCGAGCTCTAAGCTCGGAGGATAAAGACAAGGAGAAAGTACAATCTGCAGCGCCAAGCATGTTTGATGATCATCATCTTAGGAGATCCGCAAGGACAAGACGAACTCCATATAATTTAAAAGATTACAGCTTCGTGTTAGAAAAAGATAGAGGGGGTTGAATGACGTATAATTAATGAAGAAATTATACTATTATTTTACGTTGTCAAATTTTATACATTGTCACTTTATTATTTAAAAGTTTACAATCTTTAAGTTAATAAAAGCCAAGTTTTCTTTTGGTTTTGTTTTTTATGTCTAACCGTTATAATAAATTAAAAAATATATATATTATGTAAACATTTAATACTATCCATGTTTCCGAACGTTTTATATTTCGGTACATATTTTCGAACAAGAAATCGATACTAGCCGAGTATCGAGTATATCATTCAAGCATCATTGTAATACGGGCCTTAAGATTCCAGAACAGTCATATCATACATTTTTGTTTTATAATCAATCTGTGGAGCATTTAATCAGTTTTTCGGTTACCTGCTACACTATATGTGTTGCATGTGTATACCTTAACTACATGGTTTATATCGCTTCTTAATCTCTTCGTGCGCTTCGCTATTTAACGGGTTGACATTTAACGTTATATCGAAATTGGATTTTCTTGGGCGGGTTACTGAAAATGGCTTCTTCTTCTTCAGAAGATACACTTCCGGAGGGATGGGAAGCACGTAAAAGTAGGAGTACTGGTAAGTGCATGTACAATTTAATTATTAGTTATCTACCCTCCTGTTATATTGATTTTTAGACCTCGTGCTAAAATTAATTTTACCAGTGTCCTATATTAAAAAAATAAAATTGTTGTGGAATACACAATGGAATGACATTTGTGAATTAGTGAAAAAATAATTATGAAGTAACTTATTGTAACTAGCTTATAATTTTTTATATAACCTAATATGTTGACTGTTATGCATAGCTTAGGGAAACCTTACTATCCTGCTACCTTGTAGGTCCAAGCCTGGTGTTCAACTGATTTCTTTTTATTTCCCAGTTCTCATTGTTCAGTGTTTTGAAGCAGGAAGCTGTGTGTTCCATAATATTAACATTACATTATAATACACTAAAGAATCTTATGTACACTTTAAGGCGTAGGTTTATATTGTCCTGTTATTTCATTTATAGATGAGCAATGTGTCATCTTATGACACATGGAGACATCCATGTCAGATGTATATATGTATGAAATATGGACTATTTCTTACACTGCTTATGTGCTATTACAATGGTGCATTGGCACCTTATATTTAAATTGATATACTACTGATTAAGCTGATGACTTGCTCCATGCTTATCGAAGTGCTGTTATGCTCCATGCTAACAGTTTTAATAGAATCTTAAATATGTTATTTTCCTCATACTTTAGTACATTGTCTAACTCACCCTTCTAACTGGAACACAATAAACCAACTTTTGCTGTGTGATAGTAGAATGATTGAGTGTCCACCAAAGATGGGCTGGCACATAGCCATACTACCAAATTATAAATAATAGTATAAATGGCTGTTAGTATATGTCTTTCAGATAATATACCTCGACACTGTTTGACTAATCACCTGAAAGTTATCAAATATGTGTATTTTTTCATGGAGAATGTCTTATACTTAGACTACAGAAAATATATAAGTGTTATGTAGTTTACTATGCAAAGTTGTGGACCTCCTTGTAACTTAAAAATAGTCTGTAGCAGGAGTCTCGCACTTACATAACTAAGATCTACAAATATTGTGTACATATTATTCAATATTCGATATTTTAAGAAAGCAGTGTTAAATTATGACAAAAACACACAATTCATCGAGATGTGGTCATTCGTCTAGTAATTAATTCGATCAATTTCTTTTGAAATTTCAAAAATAATATTTTACTTTTTCTATTTGCCTTTATTGCTCATTAGCAAAATAAATTTGCCACCACTAGCTGAGCCACTAGAACTACTTTTAGCTTATTTAGCTGGACCTACTCTGGAGTCCAAAAACTTTTTGAAAAGTGAAAAGTGCTTTAAAAAAAAGATTCAAAAAGACAAATCTTTAAGATAGATGGTCTTTAAGAGATGAAATTACCAATTTCTTTAAGTTCAAGGAAAGTAGAGATGATATAGAGTGAGAGTGAGCAAATACAATTTATGGTCAACGTAGAGGAAGAGATTGGTCAACGATAAAAATTTACTGTGACAATAGATCAGAATTCCTATAGTAAATTAAATGACGAGCATTATTGGCGAGTTGATCCAAAATTTCAAATTCACTTTAGAGAATTACGATTATTCTAAAGCATTACCATGGCAGAAACAGCCTTGCTTCTTGAGCATAAAAGATGTTGAAATTCTCGAATGAACCCCGAAGTAGCAGCTGTGTGAGTGAGCCAGTGTAATTACAGGCACAAGGGACATAAAATCTTAGGTCCCAAGGTTGGTAGCGCAGTGGCTATGTAAGCGATGGGTGACATTTCTTACATTGCCAATGTCTACGGGTGGCCCATATGCTCGTCCGCCTTCCTATTCTATAAAAAAAAAGACTACCCGGTGAAACATTGGTACCAGAAAACAGGATGAAACCAAGCATGTGTTGCTGAAACACAAATCGTACGATCCACTTGTACTACTACTACAACTACGCTAGGATTCTTAACACGCCAAAGTTGTGCTACAGAATCAGACTTCCATGCATGATGCTCAATGTAATTGAAACAATAACAAAAACGAGACCTAAAAACTTGTAAATCATAAAGAATGATATAATACTGTCTTATTCAGCCATACTCAAACTTTTCTTTATAGGGGCCACAAACTCGTCTAAGTGTCGTGTAAGTGGACGCAAAAAATAATAATTAGGTAATTTGAATTAAACAACTATGATCGGATTTATTGCGTATATTTCAACATTTTTTTTATCATTTGCAGTGTTCGTGGTTACAAGCAGTTGTTTAATTAAAATAATTTAGGTGTTAATAATATAAAGGTTTTATAGGTTAGGTTGAAATTTAAAATAGTTGAAAATAAAGTAACATTAGGTGGGCCAACCAACCGTATGGCCGCAGGTGACCCGCAGACTTGAGTATAGCAGGTCTAATTCGATCAACTGCAATTAATGTCTTAAGTTTAGTAGCTTTTTTAAGTTTAGTAGTTTAAAAAACATAATTTTTTGTACATTAAATTACAGGTATGATTTACTTCTTGAACACTCATACCAAGAAATCTCAGTGGGACAAGCCGGATGGCCCTGCTCCTCTGGTTGACGAGGATGACGATGATGTCTGCCCCAGTCAAATACAATGCAGCCATCTGCTTGTGAAACACGCTGGGAGCCGGCGACCATCTTCTTGGCGCGAAGAGAACATCACCAGGACAAAGGAGGAAGCTCTGGAGATGTTGACTGGTAATTTTAAATTATTTAATTCCAACCAACCAATCAACAATCATAAATCATAAGAATTGAAACAGCAACTCTTTAAGCTGTTGAATTGGACTCAAAAAATGAAGTCTAAATGTAACTTTCTTAATATGTAAATTTAAAAGGAAGTTTAAGTTTTTCCATCTCTTTCATAATCGGAGACTTAATTTATTATTATCCCATACAGAGTTTCGCAAGAGGATTGTGAATAAGGAATTGTCTTTCGAGGAACTCGCCAAGACTTATTCTGACTGCTCATCAGCCAAGCGCAACGGAGATTTGGGCCGTTTCAAGAAGGGGCAGATGCAGAAAGCATTTGAGGATGTGGCTTTTTCGCTCAAGATTGGTCAACTGAGCCAAGTAGTCGACACTGATTCTGGCCTACATATTATCGTGCGAACGGCTTAAATTCGTTTCCGAAACCGTTTTTTTATTATGTTTACCAAAAAAAATATGTTTGTTTATTATAAGCATGTTCACATTTGCCTTAAATATTTTTTATTAAAAAAAAAATCAATTCTAAATTTGTCGCTAATTCGTGATTATGTATTCCACAATATCATGATGACTGTGCAAGGAAGTGAATATGCTGCATCAATTTAAAATTGTAATTTTATTAACAATCTGTAAACAGATCTATAGCTGAAACGGCTAAACGTAAATTTTTATCAAATCTAAATGTTAGTTGTTAACATGTCGTCTTCACTTTCAGTCTTCAGTAAATTAATAAATATTTGAAATATTTACTCTCAACGAAACAAGAAATTTGTATCATTGAGTGCACTTACTTCAAATTTCTATTTATTTATTGATGATATCATTTCATTTTAGTGATTATAATGAAATTATGATATCTAAAACATCATAATATCATAATTTTGCAGCATTTGTAGTGGTAGAGTAAATGTTCAAGGTGTCTAAATATATTGTTAGGTGTAGGAAATTTAACATAATGTAATGTAGTATGCATGCACTACGCTTTTCACATTTATACTTTTTAAGTTCATTCATTATTTTTTTCCTTCATCATGATTTTAGGTTATATTTATTAAGAAACATTGTATTTATAAATGGTACGTTTTTTTAAATATCCAATATTCACTAAACTCAACACACAACACTCTTTCGTAAAATGTTTTTATATATGTTTCTCTAAGTACATAGTAAAAGTCATATTTAAAAATATGTTTTTGTTCATCTTGTCTTGCTGGAGATAGAGTGAATTAATCATATTAAACAAAGATTTCACCAAATCACAGAAATTAATATATTGTAACTGTTATATAACCATACAAAGTTGCAACTAACAGTATACAAATAATCATTTTCCAACAAAAGTGTTGCACACAGAAACAATTTTAAAAACTCAAAACTTTGCTATGTAAACTTTATTTATTTTTTATTTTCGAACTTGTTAAAATTAAAACATGAGAATATCTAAATTGTTTGTGTAAAAAAAAAAAAACAAAAAATGCTTACAAAACAAATGTTTACAAACGTTAAACAAGGTAAAGGAGTAATTCCAAAATAAAATGTATGTACCCTTCTAATTTTTTTTTTATGTAATGTGTTTTTTTTTACAAACTTTACCATAATGTATTATATAAGAAGGAACGCGGAATCCGAGGTATTTTTCAAGGACTTACACAAAATAATTCTGTTTGATTCAGTTTTTTGACAAAATAATTGTGTTTTTATTTTTTAGTTTTACTCCGTAAATATAATAATTTATTTGACGTGAGTAGCTTTTTCGAAAAGTATTCACTGGATACATAATGACGGCCACAAGGAATTAAATCGTGAAAACTCGTAGATTTCATAGATTTAACTTCATAATTTTAAAGGGACACAGTGACAAAATGAAGGTCTTAAAAGAAAAGGTTGTGTTCACATGATTTCAAAATTGCCTAAATGTGTACCTATTATGTCATACATTTTGCTTTCCGACCTCCAGCCGAAACGTTAAATTTATGGCATATAATGCCAGTTGACCACTTTTTTATACTTTTATTTTCTTTTTCAAATTTTTGTCCGACTGCGTTTTAGTTTCCAGGGCAATATTGGCATAACATTTATATACATAAGCTCAACATGATCTTCGGAATTGTTTAAGTTCATATTTAGATTTTTCAGAGATTCCAAATATGAATTATTAAATGTCTCTGCTAATCCCGCAAAACAGTGTCCAGTCTTCTTCTCCTTCCTACGTCTTTAATGATTTCATTACCAAATAAAACCTGGATTTCTGGTTGTACTGGTACAGGTTCTGCCGAATGTTGTACTTGTTGGATTCTGTTAGTAGTGGATACTACCGTAACAGCCTGTGAATGTCCCACTGCTGGGCTAAAGGCCTCCTCTCCTCTTTTTGAGGAGAAGGTTTGGAGCTTATTCCACCACGCTGCTCCAATGCGGGTTGGTGGAATACACATGTGGCAGAATTTCAGTGACATTAGTCTCATGCAGGTTTCCTCACGATGTTTTCCTTTGCCGTAAAGCACGAGATGAATTATAATCACAAATTAAGCACATGAAAATTCAGTGGTGCTTGCCCGGGTTGGAACCCACGATCATCGGCTAAGATTCACGCGGTCTTACCACTGGGCCATCTCGGCTTCAATGGATGGAAAGCGGATACTACAGAGTGGTTTTGCGGCTGGACGCAGGTACAGCGTCCTAGAAAGGTTCGATCTAAGTTTCTTTTGCATTGGGCAGCATATTCATCCGGGCGTTCATTTTTTGATTTCTCTCTGTATTTTCTCGTTTTCTCCGCTCCAGTAAGCGGCATTACAATACCTAAAAGGGATATATATTACTAAAGGTTTTATCAGTTTTCTTCTCCTTTTCGCATTTAGACACCATGAATTTGTATCCTATCTAGTCTTTATTTCTGAATTGTAGCTGTAGCCTGATAAATTCGAAAAGCATCGGGCCTTATAACATTTACGTTATTTTTTTGCTTGGAAGTGAAGAAAGTAGTCACATACACGAAATTATTGAAATTATCAACATAATCAGACACGAGTTGGGAAGGGGTAAACGGTACAGGGGGGGGGGGGGTGGTACAGGTAAATTCGATGGTCTTAAATATTTTAAAATCTTAAACAAAGTTGAGGGACACGGTGAAAACCTGCGGTACATTTTTTTTTGAAATTGCTCAGACGATACAAAATAATTTTACCTGACTGTATTTTTTTTATTTTACTATAATTATCTTTTTAATCCTAATTCTTATTCTTTTTACTCTACTTTCAAGCACAAGTTTTTGAATAAAATATTGTTAGTTAGTAGTTTATTATGATATAAATGTGTAGATTCTATGGATTTAGGTGTGTTAACGGCAAAGCCGTCCGTTATCTTCTCTGTTCCTAAATAATTGGTATCTCTATATTTCATGTTCTTTACCATTTATCTGATAAGAATGTAATATTCAGAAATACATAAATAAAGCATATTTGTTTTTTTTTATAATCCTCACATTTTTATTAAATATTACGGGTCTAACATTATCGAGGCGAAATTAACATTTACTCTTTGTAACCTCATAGCGACTAAACTACTGAATCAACTTTAATTAATATTTACGTATAAGTACATGGATAAGGGCTCGTGATTATAAATTAGGGGAAAATACATGTACGTAATGAATAAATAAATTTGACATGGACTGAGTATCGTTCTTCAGGAAACAGTTGATAGTTCTAGATAAAGTAATATTAGAGTTTTTCATATGACTGGAAAAATATTCTGTTAGATGTTAACACCCCTCATTAATATTTAATTATATTTAGTCAAACAATTAACTGGTAACTGGCTAAATGGTTTTTTTTTGTTTCTTATAACGTGTACGATGAGAATTTAAATAGCCTAGAATGAAATTAAAAACTTTTTCTAACATTATTTTCAAGTCAAGTCAACAGATGGCGCTAGTTACATGAAATTTACATTTATAAAGTAATAAACCAAATAATATAAAGATGTTTCATTTTTAGATTGGACATAGTTCACTAGATATTAAAAACATTTGAAGTAATTAAAAATGTATCATTTTTTTGCTGATATACAGTAGGACAATAAGGTCACGTTAGAGTTAGTACCTAGTATATTTTAAAATATGTTAATTAGTTCTTCAAGTTCTTTTAGAAAATTCAAATTAAAAGTAACAGAAAATGAGTAAAGACATGGTAAAGATTATGAAAGGGTGCAACCCCTACAAACTTTCCGCCCCGGGCACCTGCTCCCTTGGCCATAAAGGAAAATACGCCGCTGGTTATAGTTTCATTATAATATCAACATTGACATATATTTTTATATGTAAAGTGTTTTTATATGACATATATTTTTATACATAAAACATGTCGTATTAGCATTTAAAAAAACACAACTAAACAAATTACAAAAACAGTTATTCCGTTAGAATATACTATTCACTATCGCAATAACTACATTATCATAAAAGCTGAGAAACTGGGGCCTTAGTGCATTTTTAGTGAGCCCTATGTTTAACCAGCGGACTGCCATTGACTGGTGATGAATGATGAATGCTGCATTTGACCAATTATTTATTAATAATTATCAAATTTGAAACACACATGTGTGCACTCACATAATACCTATATATAATACTTATATATATTTGTGAAATAATTTATTCCTGAGAAATATAATGTTTATACTTATGTTTATGAAATTTCGGTAAGATGTGTTGGCCTGACGCACGTTGGCTGGCTGGTAAACTTTGAAAGAAGGTAGATATCTACTTAGTCACATTGCATTTGATTAGTCGTTAATATCGTTTTATTTTAAAACAAATAAGTATACAAAAAAATTGGGTCAAAAGATGAAACATCACATTTTAAGAGGATTTTTTTTAGATCACCAAAAGCAATCATTAGAGATATACTATGGTCAATATATGTACCGTGAGTTGAATTAACATCGCTCAGCATATTCTTAAATATAACGATGCCTATACAGCAGAGAGGGGGCATGACGGCATAAGAGAACGTCAGTATGTTTATCGTCGCGGCACACGAGTCGGGCGGTACACCTAATAGGTGTTTCACAATATCATAAGCATAATCTTGCTTTGCTTGCAATTTATTGGTTTCAACATTTATAGTTACTTTAAATCAAGGTGATAAAGAAAATTAACGGTAATTTACCGGTTACGAATTATCCCATCTGATAAATACTTTTTATTATTCATAGGTACTAAGAAGATGATAAATAGAAAACGCTTAGTATTTTATTTGTCCTCACTTCTGAGAGGACGAAAATTAATATTATGTAGCTGAAGATAAGCGAGCGAAATGTCTTCTACATATTTGTATCCAGTTTTAGCCTTTGATTTTGTCTCGTGGTTTTCTTCGTTTCAATATGTTTTTGGTTTGTTGGTAAAGAGGCAAACTAACACATTCTAATCGTTTCTGACCAATTGGACATCACTGCCTTTCAAGTAAACAAACTGAAACGTAATTAAGAACCAAAACGGCAAAAGTATCGATCGAATCGATTCGTAAAGATTAAAGTAAAGTAAAATTTTAAATTGTTTTAACTTGATAAAATATGTTGCATTCCGTAATGAAAAACAACTCAGTTGTATGCGTAGGTAAATAAATAAGCGACCAAATTTCAAATGGTATTACTGAAAATTAATACGAAAAGTAATTATTTAGCAGTGTTATTTTGTCGTTCGAAACATTTATAAATGTTCCACTATAGAGGCTTATTGCCATGGATTAGAGTTGAAATTAAAAAAAAATTGAAGTCATGAGAGTTGTTACCTTTTTACAAGAACTTATAATTTCACCGCTAGTAAACATGTTGGTTCAAAGAGGGGGGCTTTAGCAAGCGAGGATGGGAGAATAAACTAAATAATTGGCACGAGGGGACTGACTATGACCTCGATGGTATAGTAGTTATGTCTGGAATGGACATCCGTCGCATTATACTGCGTAGACTGTGTAGCATTGTTATTTTACTTTTAAAAATTGCCGATCGCAGAGACCCAAGGATTTCTAATGAATATTCGTCGCCATGTGTGTTATTGTTTTTCTAATGAATAGAAGAAGAATAGAATATGAAGAAGTAATTAATAAGTTTGTATTATTTTTCTACATGGTATATAATATAAGCGTTATAGCCAAGTGCACTGAATACCTGAATGTAAACGGAGTATTGTATTTTGTTTGTCATTCTAATTCATTTCGACCTCAATGGCTAACACACGTCAGCAAACCACAAGCCTGCAGAAAACAGCAGATGGAATAAAGTCCAAGCGTTTCTCCTAAGAGGGCGAGGTCTTAGTCCAATTGTGGGGTATTTACAGACTAATACTTCTTTTTAAAGCTTCGTTTGATAAAACGATTAAGATTTTTAAATTTAAAACAAATGTGGTTCAGCTTGAGCGTTCTGATAAACTAAGTATACACTAAATACAACTATCTTTTTATATATAATTCTTCTGTACGTGTGTTACTGTACTCCTCCTGAACGCCTTTGTGTGGCTTATATTGGACCTATTGGGCGGTGATGCGATCAGGTCCACGATTTTTTAATTCTGATACCCGTACGGAATATAAGTACGTGTCTATGTTTACTGCCTCGTTGGTTTAGTGGTGTGATGTAAGGCCGCAGACCCGGAGGTCCTGGGTTCAATTCCCAGGTCGGGCCATTAAAATGTTATCGGGTTTTTCTGTCAGAAAATTCTCAGTAGCAGCCCGGAGTCTGGAAGTTGGAAGTGTGTTCACTCCCGTGCCTCGGAAAGCACGTAAAGCCCGTTGGTCCTGCGCCTGAACTCTTCCCGGTCGTGTCGGAATTGCCGTCCCATCGGATTATGAGAGTTAAGGAATAGAGAGTGCACCTGTGTTTGCTCACACACTTGTGCACTATAATATCTCCTCCGTAGTTGGCTAATCTCTCTTGAGATTGGCCGCCGTGGCCGAAATCGGTCTGGAGGACATTATTACATGTCTATGTACACAATCGAATAAATCAGATCATTTTAATTAAGCAAAATTGTTTTTTAAGCAGTGATAACCTTCTGTATACAATTTTTTTTAATTAGTTTCAAAATGTGAACAAAAAGGAATGTTTTGTACCCATGTAATCTATATTTTTTATTAACATAACCTACATATATAATGAGATAGATACAAGATAACCAGTTTACGGGGCATTTGGGCGATGCAGGTTATTCCCAGACTATGAATATAATATTGTTATTATACTAAAATATTGTTAATGAAATAATAGATTTCGCGCGTGTTTGTGTGTGAGTGTGACTAATTAATAAACGAAATGCACTTATATTTTTTTCATGTTATAGGTAGGCGGATGGGCAATAGATCCTGATGTTAAATGGTCACCACCGCCCACAGGCAATGGCGATCTAAGAAATATTAACCATTCCTTAAATCGCCAAAGCACCAACAGCCTTGGGACGAATATATTATGTCCTTTGTGCGTGTAGTTACTGGCTTCCTCACCCTCAACAACAATACTATATATTGCTTTTTAGCGGTTGAATATCTGACGAGTGGGTGGTACCAACGCCCTATCACCTATTAAATTTTATAATTTTTACATAGGATACCATATAGTCATATCATTTTATAATAGTTTCATTTTATAATAGATGGTCTATAATAAAGGTAGCGATATTTAATATGTACTCATCAAAGAACGCTTACAACGCTATTGAATTAATTATGATAATGCCTGTTTCAACAGACAGGCTAGCCAACACTACGCATTATTATTTGATATAAAATGCAACAGTACGTTCACAATGGTACAGTAATGTTATGCTCATATTGTAACCTATAATTTAATCAGCTTTTTCATAACATACAAATATCTATACTAATATTTTTATAAAAATTCGAAACCCTGACTTCCTGTCTGTGTGTTACGATATCAGGGCGATTTGGAATGAAGCAGCTTGAACCAAACGATAGTTGACAAAACCGAACACCTGCCCCCAATACTCGTGCGAAAAATAATTTATATTTTGAAATGTTTTTTCTGTTATTTATTTTACGCCAAACTAATTATCCTTGTGAAACTTCTTCTTTAATAACGACAACTTTGGCCTAATTAAATATAACATTATATTATTTACTATAATCATTTTAAATAGATAAATATTGCCTTTTACATTTTATGATTCAAAGTAGTAGTTAAGGAATATTACGATGTCAACGACGAGATTTGAATAAATTATTATAATATTATATCATTGTTTAAAAAATAATACGCGAGTTTGTTAATTTTATCCGTGCCAAGCCAGAACGATGTATATTTATATATATGTTCCTGTATATATAAAATGAAATCGAACGGTCACATTGGTAGAATATCAATGCAGTGCCAATATTGAAACCTATAATTTAGTCTGGTATTCATAAGATTGAACAAATATTAATAGGTGTAATAATTTCTACGTAATTTATACTGTTATGTTGTGATGTAACGCTTATGAGTTCGATTTTACGTTTCGATATGTAATTTTGTATGTTCTTATTTATTTCTTTAATGTAAATAAATTTGATTATAACATACATTCAGTTTCTGCTTTGAATTTCTGCAGATTATCGATACATATTATACCTACTCCAAATGTACCCATCTATTTACCTAATGGCTTTAAATTTGAAACAGATTATTGAGACGATATAACTACATTTTCTTAATATTGTTGATAAAATAACATCTATTTAAGTTGTTTTTATTTTCCGTTTTTGTGATCTATTTAGTCATGAACGCAAGTGCCTTCGCGATGCTGCTTGAATCATCTGTCAAAGATGCAGAGGCCTATATGATGATGATGATTTTAGTGAATTTATTAAATAAGTTATAGAGAACTGCTAGGTCAACGATCTATATTATATCGCAGGGACGATCTATCGTTTTATCTACTAATAACAGTGATTCGACACTATCGCCTCTAGAAGACTTTATGTAAGATGGATGGAGCAATGACGAGTTGATTAGCGTCGGCATAACGTCGGCACTTGACAGCTGTCACGAATAAAAAAAAAACAAACAAGAAATGTATAAAATGGGAGATGCGAAGATATAAAAGCATTTTATTTTTTATCTTCCCTACTCCCATATCTGTCCATATCTACTTTCGTTATTTATGTTACGGAGTCGGTGTATAAACCGTTAGACATAGTTTTTTTATAATACTAGTTACCCGTCCTGGCTTTGCACGTGTAGAATGAGGCTTCGTCTTTAATAAGGTTACCGAGTATCGTGAAATTTTGCATACACGTTTTCAGGGGTAAAGAAAATATCTTTGGGAAGCTCAACCCTAGTCTCCTTATTCATACACGGGTGTAGCCGTGGGAGGGGAGTACTAATATTTATAACCTTTATAAATAAATGGGCTACCTAAGGCAAAACAAATAAAACTCAATAGATCATAAGATTAGTGTGTACAAACAAATAAACTCCTCCACTTTACATAGATATAGTCGGATAGATACTACTTGTAACATATTAATGGAATATTACGTCCACGCAAGTGACGACGTCCCGGTTACAAATTTCTATGTGTAATAAATGTGTTCTTTCCCACACTCCAGTTGTACCTACAGTTGATAAATAGCCATGGACGTATTTAATCTGGCTTTCAGAATTATGTGTAGAATTTTTGTTTTAATAGTTGACTATTGTATATTGATGATCGAAATATATATTCATATTATAATGACATATAATATTGGAGTAAGGTTTTTGTCTGTGGTACCAAGCCCGAAAAAAAAAACCACGGAAAATTCTAGCGAACAAGATAGCAAGTTTTTTCGCTAAGTAGCAGTGGTTAAAAAAATATTTGTATAACTTTAAAGATTGTTTGATAACTTTATGTTGTGTGACGAGATTAAGGTGGAGATCGGCTGTCCAGCCCAGCTACGCGAGCCGGAAATAGGCAAGGTGGACCATCGACCATCGTATACACGGAATGGTGGACTAGTTGCTTTTTAGATTTTTGCGTATAGTTATATAATTATACAGATTATAAATAGACGTATCTACAACATTACATAAATAGTATATGTCATCTTATTTTAAATTTTTACGTCTCACATGTATGGAATAGTATTAGTATGTAAGAATATTAATGGAACTTATATAATTGAATTCTTTGGAAATTAGAAAATGTTGGTTATTTATGATTCCTTTGAACAAAACGATAGTCTTGAATCACCGATGAATAATACATTTAGAAGCAATTGTGTCAAACAACCACCTTTAATTTAAATGTGAAACATTACTGTACATTAATTATGAATACTACCTATAGACATTTTTCATTAATCGCGTTGTTCCGTAGACGTACATATTGTAGTTTTATATTTCCACACCATTCAAATTGTTTTTCGCGATGAATTCGATTAATTATTAAACAGCATGAACATGAAATTTGTGTCACTTTTTGAAATCATATATGTTCTCCTTATTCGAGTAAAAACGGTCCTTTGGTTAAGAACGTATAAAATAATTTTCAATCTTGTCGAAAGTTAGTTATAAAACAAAAATTTTAAATAGCTAATTTCTTATAGTGATTGGTTTTAACATTAATCTTATAATCTTTATACCTAACACGATCATCATTCGATTTATTATGTATTTACATATAAGAAATAATCAGTGAAAACAAAACAATACTGATCAGTATTGCGCATGCGTCTTGGTAATTTACTACAAGGTCGGTAGCATGACAGCTCAACCGCGCACCTACGAGTACTATGATGACCATAAGTAAATGGCAAAATATATAGACATATTTTTATATTATTTTTACATACTTATTGCAGAAGTTTCCACTTACCTACATATACATATAACTAGATTGGGTCAAAACAGTATTTCGCCTCCGTTTGACAAACGATTTGTTTTTGGTTGATATGGACGATTGGCTTTAGAGTTATCAATAAATAACTACAGAAAAAATGTTTATGGTATGGGATAACAGTGATAGTGATACATATATAGTAGACGTGAGCACGGAGGTCTAAGAAAACAAACAAAAAAAAAAGTGTCATCTGTCATGATGTTCAAATAAGTAAAATCAAATCATTGCAGCACTCAACTATTGGTTATTTAAATAAATAATTATATTCATATCTATATGTCTGCTTTCTTGACCTTAAAATCAGGATGTCCTCCTGCTTCGCCACATCAGTTTCTATTCCATCCTCTTTACCATTCATACCTACTTTAAAGTCCTTGATAATTTTTCTTACTTGTAAAATAAAGAGTAACGTAACGACACGGAAAAAGGTGGCATGCAAACTGCCTCAAAAAACATTGCATAAGCAAGGTTTTTTAAAAATAATTTAATGGATATTCTACAACTTTATCAGTTATTTAATTGCATTATATCAATACCACAGGTAGTAAGGACATGATATCACAGAGCTCGAGGTTGGGGTCCCATTAACTGTTCTCTAAGCTAAGATAAAATAATAATGCAAATAAATTTGTCACATAATATGTTTATCTTCTACAATATAAAAGAATAAATTGTTAACGACAATTTGAGGATTGTGTGTTGGCTTATTATTAATATTTATAATTACATATATTATATATTTAAATTGTATTTACTTGGATTTATAAAACACATGACATGACATGACAACAACATATAATATATTTTTCATTAAAAGAAATATCCTAGAATATCCACTAACATATTGCTATCCTACATTCTGTTAACAGGTTTTATTTACTCGCAAAGAGACAAGTAGTTCACGAGATTTTACACTTTAAGTACTTTAAGTGTAATTAAACTCTGTTAATAGTTTTTAATTGTCAATTATCTCTGTAGTCGGTAATTTGGTAATATTTAAAGTTTCTGAAGTAAATTTTTTAGTCGTAAAATAAAAAATTATGTAAGTTGGTCTCAAGAAAACCTTTGGATAAAGGACACAAGATTGATAATTCTTATAAAAAGACTTCCTCCTTTAAAGTTGAAATTTCCAAAAAATATTTCTTAGTAGATGCTTACCTTATAAAATAAATTTATGTTCTGTTAACAGTAATTTAGGTTAAACGATTTTATAAGTATACATTTAACTAAATTTAGCTAACAAATTTAAACAAAAGTATCTTATGTCTTTTATGAATCTATATACTAATTACTATGTGCTAATTACCAATCTTCATACGTATCCGTTTAGCAGTTTTAGTTTAACTCAACAAAAAACCTCCAAACATATAGACTTCCGCATTTACCTATATAGTATTAAAAATACGAATATTAGATAATAATACAGATAAAATAAAAAGTGTATATTGAGAATTTAGTTGTTTTTAATTTGTAAGACATTAAGAATTTGAGACTGTTTATATAATCTGTTAATTTAATAATTATCAATTCGTAATTATATACACAAATTTGCATATTTAAATATAATATTGTATACTCCAAACAAAAGACTTCCGCATTTTTGTTTGGAGATATATCCAATAGCTAAATGATTTTTTAAAATACCTAAATGATAATTCATCTCGTGCTCGGCGATGAAGGAAAGCTGTTCTAATGCAGCTTGGTGGCTACACCTTTTGTAGATTTTCATACGGCACATGCAGGTCCTCCTGATCCTCATCTATCACCCTCGAACACGAGATGAATTATAAACGCAAATTAATCATTAATAGTGGGAGGTGCTTGCGCGAGCTTGAACCAGCAATCTTCAGTTAAGCATTACGTATTCTAGCCACTGGTGAAACTCGGTTCTGCTACATGATGAGGTAGTTACAAAATTAAACATTTCGAATTAGGGCACATGGCAATTCAGTGGTGCTTGCCCATTGGTTAAGATTCACGTGTTCTAACCACTAGTTCTAGATATTCTACCGCAAAACAGCAGTTCTTGGTATTATTGTGCTCCGTTTTGAAGGAGCCAGTGTAATTACAGGCACAAGGAACATAACATCTTAGTTTCCCAAGGTTGATGGCGCATTAGTGATGTAAGCGATGGTTAACATTTCTTACAATGCCAATGTCTATGGGAGTTGGTGACCACTTACCATCAGGTGGCATATGCTCGTCTGCCTATAATGGAATAGTCTATTAAAAAAAAACTCGTACAACTACCAGCTTCGTCGTATGATGCTTATATATGCTTATTTACCAAAATATAATATAGGAATTTCATTAGAAAACATGTTTCGTAAATTTTAATAACTGTCTTATGAATATATAAGTAAGTTTGTTTCACCCAAACTGTCAACTTTTCATATAACTAGTTATTTTATGTAAAAAATAAATCGAGTTTCATTAAATCTTAATCATGCATTAATTGTCCCATTATTCTTCGATAACAGTTTCCAAGTTTGAAGGTAATTAAGCGGCCAAAAACGTCCGCAGGCACTGCTTTCCTTAAATATATGTTAAAAAAAAAATACAAAGAAAATAAATTGGGCAATAAAATTCACTATATTGTTTATTGTTCACAAAATATTTTTTTCATATCAAAGATCCCAATACTTTTTCAAATTATGTATTATTATTAGTCACTTGTTTTTCTACCTAACGCTAAATTAAATCAAACATTCTATGCAAGAAATGCTTAGGCATAACTAAAATTTATGTTAGTTCTCTTTCGGTGCTTTAAAGAAAAATAAAAAATATATATTTTTTTGCTATTAAAATAAGTAAACAGAACGAATAACCAGCGATGAGTAGACTCGAGCCCGTTGTATCGCTCGGTGACTTTGACACACTTTGTTGGTTTTCCTCACAGTGTATAATATTCCAAAGCGAGATGTGGTTATTCGTAATTAAATATATCATAAACATAACATTAAGTACTCGTTACAATACACAATTTCTTTTAATTAAATACTGATTTGATTTTAATGTACCTAACATATCGGAATAGACCAAATACTGTTTCATAGTGAGCGTGTTTTCAAATCCTAAGTGTTTTTAAAATAGTAGAAAGTTTTCCTTTAGCTTTATAAATTATCTTCATACTAACTCTATATAATATTATGTTTGTAAAGTATAAATAAATTATTATTAATATTCGAATCACATGCTTTGGATAAGTAAGAAGCAACAATATAACTTGCATTCAATTGAATGGTATAAATATATATAAGTATACAAGCTGCTCTGTGCGGTTACCCCGCTTTTAATGTTACCGCACCGCCCCCGTCGTTGCAAGATGTCATATTAGTCCAAGATTTTCAGACATTGTTTATAGACTTTACTACGATTTTTTAGTTAACAGTCATCATAAATAAGCATTTCTTTGTACATATATAATAACTTATGTCCATACTTTATTATTTTGGGTCGACTGTTGTTAGCTAAATTGTATTTTAATGTCATTCCAATTGTTTGTAGCTTAACATATTTAGTAACTAACTACGTCTCATTTTACTTCAATTTTATCAAATGCTATAATTATTAGATTAGGTGTCGGCATAAAAATATTTTTTCTAAGACTACATTTGAAAGTTGCTGTATTTGTTTAATCATGAAATTTATGTATATATATATATATATATATATATATATATATATATATATAATACATATATGTCTATAAAATATAAACATAGTATCTACTTACGTCTCATTTAATATGTCAAATGCTTTAATTTTCATCCAAAGTTAAAAAATATTATGATAGTTTTTTAATAATATATGTTGTTGAAACTGTATTTGTAAGTTGCTACAATTGTTAAATATTTAGTTCTAATGTTATTTATGTCATATGTTTTGTTTGACATGATTTCATCAAAATCGGTTCAGTGGTTTAGCCGCGAATGCGTGACAGAAAGACAAAACAACAGACAGACTGAGTATCGCTTTTATAATATATATAGATACTGTGAATCAATGCTATAATCGAATGTCACCTTATTTTCTTTTTAAAATCGATACATCGTTGTGTATATCCATGACACGGTTCCTTTCAATATGTTTCTATAAAAAAATAAAACCGCACCGGCACGACCGGAAAGAGTTCAGGAGCAAGACTCAAGTTTAGGGGACTTGACGTGTTTCGTTCCGTGTCCAACGCACGGGAACTGTAACCACTTCCAGAGAGTCTGCTACGGAAAATTTTAGACAGAAAAAAAACCATATTTTTATATTGGCCTGATCTGCGGTTTGAATCTTGGGATTCGCGGCCTGCAAATCCTAAGATTCCATAAATCGTAGATATATATAGCTATAAGGCAAACGAGGCAGCCCTAGTGTAGGAAAGAGAGTATTAACACACGAATGTTGACATGATATGTTTTTTAATCATGAAGTCGCTAATTATATAGTCTTACAGCTATAGGATATATATACCTACTAAGCTACACCTAATATACACTTACATTCTACACTAGGTATATAAACAAAGGTATTTATACTGGAATAGGTCAATTGCTCTAGATGCATCGAGTCGCTTGCGTGCATGGAACAATATGTGGTCAGACGTGCGTTCGAATAATAAGCCCTAATTTAGTTTTGTTTTACAATTGCGAGCTATCCTACTTATATGTACTCTTATAGTATGAGAAAAACATGCGGAATGCGAATGCGAATGTAGTCAGTAATCATCTAGTTAGTATTAACTTTTCCGTTGTTGAATTGTTTACATGAAGCGTAGTTTAAGCGAAGAGGCTAGGGGAATTACGGACTTATACTTTTTATAGAAAAAAAAATTGAAATATTACCGTATTTCTATAGAAGCTGATGAGGATAATGAAAACTCTTAATACTGTTATTTTTAATTCTGTTTTAATAAAAATAATTTCTATCTTATCGGGCTTGCATAAAGGGGAATGCCCATTTGTAGTCTGTTGGGTCCAATGATAGTAAAGTATTATTAAATATTTGAAGTGTATCAGATATCTAAAAATGTATGCCATTATATTTAAAAGAGTAAAAAAGTAATCATTATTTTGGGTGATTTTCTCTTTATCTTATATTTATCTGGACGAGACAGAACACGCATTAATTGACATTCTAAATTATAAAAATATTGCGGGAAATATGAACACATACTTATTTTTATTTGTGAATAATTATTTTTATAAAAAAACATACATTTCCACAAGACGACAACTTACTTTGTAAGATAAGTATACGTTGCACTTTGTTGTCTTAAAGTATACTTGGTCGTTTTGTGGACACAACAACCTTCCGTGCGTTTCTCTATTATGCAGTTACAACAATTATTGTTGATCATAGTGAAATCGAGGAAAATGAACTAAATTGTGAGAGTCAGCCTTCATATTAACTAAATGAGTACTCGAGCGATTAAAATGATATTGAATTACACTATCAACTAAATGGCTATTGGTATTTTTGTCAATGATTGCTAATAGCTTTTGAGCTTCCACTTTATTGAAACACTTTGATGGTACCAATTTATAAAAGCGGTACATACGGACAATATTTTCATTATGTAAGAGAATGCATTGCGCTTTCAAAAAAAACTCCGTTAATAGCTTTGTCAACCAACGACAACCCAGGTGACCTTTCCAAATGAATTTGCTTCTAGTCTGGATATCTGAATTTCCATTAAACTTCTTTTAGTGATGGCTACTTTAAAATAAGTTTAGAATCTCTGCATCAATCATCCAATGAAAATAGTACAAAGCTCGTAGAAGTAAATTATTTTTCTAAATACTCAAATATGTTTTGAATGAATATGTTTTTAGAGCCACTAATAATAATGATAATAGCATAAATGCAGTCGACAAGCTATTGTCCATATTTGGGTAAATATAATAATTAAGAAATTTGTTACCTGACTGAAATTCTCGAGGTTGAATCCGTTCCTTAATCATTAGATCAACTTTAGTAACCGCTAGAGGGACCTTGGGGAAAGGAAATGGTAATTTGGTAGAGGTTTAGTTTCTGATCATAACAATCCCAATCGGTAATATATAACACGAATAGATCCAGGGAAGAAACTGTTTGACAGTTAGGGCAAGGTGGAGTTGTTGGAATCGTGTCACAGGAGACTGTTGGAGCATACTTCCAGGATCGGGTGGTCCTCTAGGAGGGGGGCAATGGACGACTGGTCCGGTGTAAGGTAGGCTTTGGCGTTCCACATGAGTCGGTTCTTAGCTCAATTCTGTGGAACCTGGCTTCGAATGGCTCGTGCGAGCACCAGTCCTTTTCGGGATGGGGTTGTTGTGAGCACTGAGATCATTATTAAAAGCTAAAGTCATTTATGAAAAGTCCGTGTAACAAATTCAGGTCAAAAATATAATATGAGAATAATAAAACAAATCAAGGCTGTTGACATTTGATTTGAATAAATGCAAAAAGAATTTTAAATATTTAATAAAGAAGTTTATATATATTTACTTATTAACTTTTAAAAACTAGGCTAACTAGGAAAAAACTTTAATTATACAAAGTAAAAAGTTAAAGTAATAGTTACTATAGTGCCGAATGTTTAAGTATTTACAATATTTTATCTTCATCTTTTCGTATTGAATAGATTTCTGAACATAAAAACATTCCTAAGTAAAAGTAAAAACGCTATACTAAAGTCCACGGAAAATAATTGCGGAGATACATCTTACATATCAGCGTTAGTAATTAGGTAACACGTAAAAACAGCGTGACACTTGATGTTTGTATATATTTTTTAATAATACCAATTTATTATACTAAACTAACTACTCGTCCCAACTTCCTACGGGCTAGATAAGTTTTTAATTTTCGTTAAAAACGTACTGGAACCCGATCGGAGAACCTACCGGGTCCAACATAAACTCTCTCCAATCAAACACATAAAACAAACATCAAAATCATATCAGATTTTTATCAGAAGTTGCATACCCCGCGGTACTGGCTTTAAATTCCAGGTCAGACCTATTTGCCCAGGACTTATATTAAAAGTTATTTGGTATTTCAGTCGAAAATTCTCAGTACACTCCTGAAGATTGTACACTCCCGTACCCGTCTTGCGTCTGAACTCTTTCCGGTCGTGTCGGATTGCCATCCCATCGGATTATGAGAGTTAGAGAATAGAGAGTGCACCTGTGTTTGCGCACACACTTGTGCACTATAATATATCCTGCGTAGTTGGCTAATCTCTCTTGAGATTGGCCGCCCTGGCCGAAACCGGCCTGGAGGACATTAAATATCCTGCGCAGTTGGCTTATCTCTTTATAATATTACTGGACAAATAATTATATTTTCCTATAGAAAAAGCTACCTAAGCTAGCAATAGGGTCTCCCCATTCTTATTTGTAATTTCTGTTTAACTTTGTGTCCTTCTATTCTATTCGCTTCTATTCGATTCTATGGCTACATTTTATTTGGACTTTTGTTTTTGATGAAACAAAGCTAAATATTATTGTTTTGTTATTATTGCATAAGAGTAGTTGTTATCGATTGAGATCGATTGAGAGAACTTTAAAATATAGACATCGCGGACTATGATTATTTTTGAGTAATAGCTACACACCGACTAACTTATCTATTAATGTAAGTGCGGTAATAGTTTCCTCAAAATAAGTTAATTTAGCATTAAGTTCATTAAATAACGTAATTTTTTTTCTAATATATAAAATATATAGACATCGGCCTTTTACAATTTTATTATATGTATAGATAATGATTATACATAGAATATCACGCACGCATACGTGTATTTTGTAAAAATAACTATCAGTTTTTTTTGTGGAAAATTTAAATGTTAAGCAAATTATAACACAGAAACTGTATGAATCAAGAATTTGATATAATTAGGTACTCTATAAATTATAAGCACATGGTAACAACTGAGAAAATAATGTTAGTGGATTTAACGGGAGAAGACTTATTGTTTTGTAATTTTAAGACTTACTGTAGCTGTCTTACTACGCACAGGTCGGTGGATGGAGCATTCTAGAAGGAAGAAACTTTGCACAGCAGTTCCTTATATAACGATCACTAAAAACTTATATTATTAAAAGGTAATTGTTTATGTATGTAAATTTGATTGGTAGCACTTAATTGTTTAAATAAAAAACGTGCAATTTGAGTTTTTAAGAGATCAGTTGTTGGTCCTTGGCGCCTGAAGAAATTCGAGAGCAACTAGAAAATGGGAAAAGTAAATTACCAAAAAACTCTAATATTTAAGAAGAAACGCTAGTTTTAATAAAATAAACGAAAGCGACTATCTAATATAACTTCTAAATAATAATATTTCTCAACCGTAAAAAAAAATGTCTTCATTAAAGATAGTCAATGATCATCCTCAAAACGACCATGATGTCTCGTGAGTGCGATAAATAAGACAATAATTAATGACAAGGAAGTCCATATCGGCTCTGCATTTTCCTCTAGCTAAATCCCGAACTGCAAGGATTATGGCAACTAAGTAATAAAATCGTTTTATGAACACAATGTAACAAATCAGGTAAATTTACAGTCCTTGTACCAAAACATCTTTTTAATGTATTCTTATAGTAAAACAAAAAATCTGCCTCGTTGGTCTAGACCAGGCTCAGTAGTTCCGGACGTACTGGGTCCCAGGTTCGTCTACTCCCGTGCCTCGTAAAGCGCCTGAACTCTTATTGTGGAATGGAGAATGTACTTGAAATTGATGAATGATGAGAATGCACTTCAATTGATTTCAAACACTTATGTGTTATATTTTATTTTATTGCCTAAAAACAAAATCAGAAAATCTGGAACCGATATGCGGTGCAGTGGCTGTGTGCGATACTTATTATGTAAATCAAACAAGTATATAGAAACAGCCTGTATATGTCTCACAGCTGGGTTAAGGCCTCCACCTTATACCGCCACGGTGCGTCAATGGGGGTTGTTGCATTCACAGGTGGCAGAATTTCATCCGACACATGGTTGTCGTCCACAAGATGCTTTTCTCACCGCAGAGCACGAGATTACGCTCATGATTATTCATTGATGCTTGAAGGGTTTTAACCCACATCCTTCGCTTAATATCCATCTCGGCTCTTTAAGCAAGTATAATCATAATTTAAAACTAATAGACTGCGTGGCATGTACACGTAGGTGTATGTCGATGTATTTCATCCAACCCATGCTGGTTTTCATAATACTCTTAATATTAATATCACCTTGCTTTCAATATAATTAGATAAAGCAACATATAATTCTGACAAAATACAATACACGAAAATATAAAAATAGATATATTGCAATAATAATATCTAATTTTCATTTTATTGGGCTTATGTTATGTATTATAGTCGCAATAGTCTTCTATATTGCGATATATTTGAACAATATCAAATATTAGCTAATAAATATACGGCAAAAATTAACATATTGATAACAGTGGAATCATCTAGAGGTGATGTTAGAGATTTCGGTGAATGACGCACGCGTGTATTATCGTATCGACCCCTCTAGAATTATGTCATGAACTTTGCCTTTATACGTTCGATCTTTTACTAAATATTTTTCAACTTATGTACGATTTATTGATATTTTATGAGTTCGAAACACATACTTTTATTAAGAACATTATTACGACAGCGTAATTTTGCTTCATTATTACCTAATTAATAGCAAATCGACGACGAGACTTAACAATATTATTAACCCCGATCAATATATTATTTATTCAAAAAAAAATTTATATTGTTATGTTGAACGATTCAATTAGATGATAAGCTACTATAGTATGTAGCTACATATATAGTTAACTATTTTTTATATATTTATGTCTATAATTATCTTCAGCTTTAAAGTTTCTTATCTAAATTTAATTTAATGAAAATACATAGAGATTGCATGTTTTACGTGTGTAAGAATACGTAATGCCATTACAGGATTAGGTTTTTAGGTCCGAAGCTAATTATGCCTATCGTGAATTCAGAAAACGAACTCTAAATATCCCTGCATTGAAAACAATTCTATTTTTAAATATAGGCTGAGTAAATTAGTTATTTATATTTATAAGATATACTTTTATTAATCCAGTAATTTTCTTATTAAAATGTGGTTTATTTAGTTAAGATAAGGAATAAAATACAATTTTTAGTATAAGTACGTAAGATACAACTGACATACAAGTTTATAATAATAAATAAGGATATGTTTCTCGTCGCCGTGAGTCAGGCTGGAAATAATAACCAATTTATTCAAGACATTCAAAAATAATTTTATTGTGAATGTGTGCGCTTCAATTATTTTATACAAAGGACGCGTAACACGTCTTTAATTATTTTGGATGTTTTAGCATATATTCTTATATTGGGTGTAAAAATAATTTGATTGGACTATTTTACGCCCTGGAGGGCTGAAATTAAGAGCGTGTTCACTCCCGTGCTTCATGCACGTAATACCGTAGGTCCTGCGCCTGAATCTTTTCCCATCGTGCATAAAGAGTGCCCCTGTGTTGTGTGACACTTGTGCACTATATTATGGCTCGTGTATTAGGCTAGCCTATTGAGAATGGACGCTATGGTCGAAATCGGCCAGGACATCAATTATGTGTGTATTGTCTTTAATAGCTGGAGATTATAATTAGCATTTAGAATAAAAATATGGAATCCAGTAACGAGAGGATTTTATAATTACAAAGAAAGAATAATATTCATTTACAAATGACGAGCGAAATAAGACTTCACTGGTAACTAAAAGAAGTTTGTACATTGTACTACAATAGCTACAATTAAATTGAAAAAAAATTACATTGTTTCCCGTTAATTTAATTCATGCATGCTTGAATGATAATATCTGGTTTATGGATTTTTTAATTAAAATATTGTATGTATATTTTATTATACATGAAATTTATTTTTGTAGTTTGTTGTGTAAAAATAAATCAAGGACATGTAATACAATGAGTATATTAAATAGTATTCAGTAATAATCATAAAAACGTATATTAAGCATTCGGGTGACCACTAAAGAATAAAAACAAATACTGTTCATGGAAAATTTCGTAATATTTCGGTCGCGTTATTCGTATTGACTTGCGTCATTTTATAAACTTGTCTTAAGACAAGTAACGTGTCTTCAACTATTGTAGAGGTCAATAACACATTAAATAATATCAAGTAATGGATCTCTTATCAGTATAATAACCATTTTTTTTCATCGATTATAAAAGATCAACTAAACGCACGCGACACAGGCGTGTTAAATGATAACTTGTTTTTATCGGTATTATTATCACTTTAATAGACATTATCGAACATTGTTTTAGGGGTCAATAATTACTGAAAATACATACTTTATTTATTAGAGGCTAATATCTGAAAATAGAATTAAATAAATAATATATAAAATTTTAAGTTAATTCTTTTTTCGAATGTTAATTTGTATTTTTGCAACCTGAATCTAGTCCAAATCCAATAACTGATAGTTTTTGCCACTGTTATAAAATTTTATGACTCCATTTACCAGCATAAATGTCAGATGCTAATTACTTAAAAAGTATTTATATTATATCATATCTATCATAGACTACAATTCGCACTGTAAGCTATGATTAAGCCGTAACTAAAAAAACGTGATCTCAACGAATCATTACGACAATCAGTAGACATCATGTCTCCAGGTCTCACTGTATTATTAGAGAGGTCACGTCATTAAGCGGTATATTGGCTCATTCATCTTTAACTCGAACACCATGTTAGCGTGTGATCAGTCACCCTGACGCTTTTCTACGACGTACGACAACGACGAACAAAGTGCGCAGGATTTTATAAGGCCCAAATCCGAGGCCCGGGTTTCCCTCACTCTATTTTCTTCTAAAATGCGAGGCAATCATGCTATAGGGGAGAATAAAACAGTTTTATTAGTCCGAATCGGGGATTAAGACCTAGTATCTCGAGATTTAGTTATAAGATATCCCCAAAACTTAAGAGTTAGTTTCACCCGTGCTTGTTGGTTTAGGATGAGATAGATCTTGTCTGAATAGTCTTAATGTTTTCTGCGTGGTATGTACGAATTTATCGCTAACCTCACTATTAATAAGACAATGCGACTTTCATTTAAGACTGCGAACGATAAAACATTATAATTAATGAGATAGCGATTAATATATACTTTCATACCTTTGACATTATGAACCAGAAATCGATAATTATTTACAATGAGGATTTAAATAAATATGTCCAAATGAAATATAAAAATAACTAGAATGCTAGTAGAATTATCCAGTTGAATCGCAATTCTGATCCTCTGGGTGAAAAATATATCTCTTTTCTCACGAGTGAAAAGTGTTGTTTTAGAAATATTTTTGTAATTTTTGCATTTTTAGTTCTAACTGCAAATGGAAAAAATAAATAAAAACTGTAATTACTCATAATACAATTTGGTATTGGAGACGAAGATTGCGCCATTAAGAGATACTAAACTCCTTTTATTTTAGTACTTCATTATAATATAATCATTCAATGACACAATTTTTTTACTTTCATTCAATTATTGTAGTCAATATTAAATAAAATTTATAATAGAGATAAAATTTCTTAATAAATAATAGATCACGAAGATTCCTCCTATTTAATTTTTAAGCCCTTTACATGTAATTGGGCTAATATGGTACCATCCACAATAGACCAAAGCGATCGAAAAACATGGTTTGACTGCCAACTAGGTCCAGAAATGGGTGACCTACAACTACACTTACTTGTGGTAGGGCTTTGTGCAAGCTCGTCTGGGTAGGTACCACCCACTCATCAGATATTCTACCGCAAAACAGCAGTACTTGGTATTGTTGTGTCCCGGTCTAAGGGCGTTTGGTGACCATTTACCATTCGGTGGCCCATATGCTCGCCCGCCTTCCTATTCTATTTAAAAAAAACACACCTTATCTACTTCCCGTTGGATTTTTTGGAGTTTTTTCATCTATTTTCAAGCAGTGTGTTTTTATAATTCATCCCGATGGTAAAGAAAAACATCATAAATAAAGTTCTAAGTAAAAGCAGCGTTATTGAATAAGGTTATCTTTCCCCTAAATTGGATTTATTATTCAGTAGTGAAACATTTACGGGTTATTGAAACGACTTAGCTGAATAACATCCGCGTCTTATCTGAATATTATGGGTTCAAATGCAGCGTATTATTACACTAATTTGTTTTAATTTATTTTACGTTTTTCGTCGTATATACATAATACGGGTACAATTTTGCTACTCGTATTACCGATAATCCAAAAGTGTTAGTGAATCTTATATCCAATGGGAATTATTTAGTTACTTAGTTTTTAACAAAATTAAGATATTTAAAAAAAAACTACAAAATCATTTTTATTTGTTCTGCCGTTTTAGAAACATCCAGAAGATTTAGTACACTTAAACAATATTATCTAAGATATATATTTATGTCTTATAAAAAAATATTTACAATTATATTAAAAGCATTTTTTATCAATTTATATCTTGTTGCTATAGCGCATAATTATTCCTCGTTGGATTTAATGTAGATACAAGTCTTTAAAATATAAATAATACACGATTATTTGTCGCATTTTTTATTGTATAATTTCCTTATTCTACATTTATAGAAAACATTTACAAAATAAATCAATTGCCATACACCTTTCCCATTATAAATAATAATAGTTTATTGCTTATTCAATGGGAGTACGTTCTCCTGACTAACCGAACCAGATAACGTAGGATATAATGCACAAGTATATACGCTTACTAAGATTAGAGTAAGATTAAATTATTTTTATTGGGTGGGTCTCTACAAGACACCTTGTGAGTTGGTGGGCCTGGGCATAAATTCAGGGCTGTATATAAATAAGTTTTGTGAGAAAGAAATTATCAAGAAAATTTGTTTGACAGTCAAATTACAAAGTAAGGATAGTGCCATGTTATTAATATCGTTATTATCATAATAAATATTCAGATTGTTTTATCATTCATTCGATTCAAGCACAAGTAACTTCATTATAATTCGCGATTACTTCATTATAGTATAGAAAAAATTCATTATAGTCGCGATTTTTACGCTGACAAAAAATAAAGTTATTGTCTTAAAATATTAAATGTTACGATTCTATTGTGTTACCAGCTGGCGTAATTAAATGAATAAATCGTGATTGTTATCGACAAAACTTAACCTACTTACAATTTGACGTCGTAAAGTGTTTTACATTGAAATACAAGATAAAGATTATATTTTGATGTACTCGTTTAGCAGACTTGTTTGTATGTTAGGGATGATAAATATTAAATGAAAATCTGATTAAAAAATATATAAATTGCTCGTTATTTGTAGTATATCTACTCCTTAATACATTTTTGTTCCACTATTCCTTTGTCACTGTATTGTGTATAAATACTGCCTTTGCCAGCGGAGTTGGGTTCTTCAATTTCAATAGTCCTGCCATTATTTGTTCGATTTCACACGCTCTGTATTAGCGACTTTCTTTGACAATGTTTCTATTAATTCTTTCCGCTCGTTTCGGATTGCATTCCTATCGGATTACGAGTGTGAGAAAATAATTAGTTCACCTATGTTTGTGTACTTACTTGAACGCTATAATATCTCATTCCCAGTTAAGAATGGTTTTCGTAATCGAAATCATTGGCACTGCGAGGCATATTAGTAGACTATATTATTAGGGCATTACTATTTTTGAGCTGTTTAATAAGGATGCCTATTTCATGAAAGACTTTTGATAGACCTAACAAATATATAAAATCAAAATATTAATCTTAATTTCAATCCAAAAATGATATTTAAATAATTCACATTGAAGTTCTTGATATCACTGCAATGGTATTTGTATAGTAATAATAATTGACTAATTGTATGTACTCGGCTTAATATAAAATAATTGTTTATAAATTATTTGACTTGTCAAAACAAACTTCGAGTCCAAGCTTGAAGGGTTAAGTTTATATATTGCAATATCGCGTCTCCCAAAAAACTTTGATTTTAATAACGCCGACGGCGAAGACGCGTTAAGAACACTAGTGAAGAGGGCATAAGCGGCGAATAATAAGGAGTTTCTACATTATAACCTAAAATGATAATGATGACCGGATTATATACTAGCCGAATAAAATAACGTAATCTATAAAACAAAACAAAACGATCTTTCGTTGTAAATATAACCTTGGCTACCATTTAGTATTATATAATAATTGAAACATCAAAATGTTAAATAATGTAAAACATTAAAACTAATAAATTGTCCCCTTCTTGAACTATTCAGATTTGTAGACAATACTTTTAAGTATATTCAGTTTATTTTATTATGCATGTATTGTCAAAAACATATATATTATGGAGATTGTACTGAACACGAATTTTATTTGATAACTAGTGCTTGGCTCGCGGCTTTGCCCGCACCATAATCGAAAATCCAGTTAAACGGGATTAAAAAGGCAAAAATATGTTAATTTTAGTTGTGATAAAGTCTGGAGAAATAACTAATATTCACAATACACACCTTACCTTTCATATTAATGATATAAGTGCGATTATAATTCAAGTTATTAAACATAAATACTGAATAATTGTAATGTCTCCGTACGTACTATATATCTTTGGCAATTTTGGCATTATTTACATGATACATATAGTTGCCCATGCGTAAAGCAGCTGCAAGTAATAGAAAAGAATTACAACCCTTCAAAACTAATTAAAATATAAATAAGGTTAATGCAAACTTTATTAAACCCTAACTAAGGAATAGGTAACCTTAAAAGTACAATAAAGTTCAAAACAAAAATACGAGTCTATAATTGCAACCTAAAGCCACGGCGTATGTAATATTATTAATGTAATATTGAAATTAATGAAAAAAACTCAAAACAATCAGACGAAAAGACGACAGAACATCGACAGAATGCTATTATGTATGACAGAAGGTCACACTACTTCGGAAAATCTGGACACCGTGATTCAGAAATTGACGTATCGAGCACACCGTATCTGTGAGCAATAATGTCCGCAAAATAAGAGTATATTTTATTAACCCAAATACGTACGTTTTTATAACTTTTGACGGATTCAACCGATTCTTATGACATAACTAAACGGAACCTTGAAATAGTTCTTATAACTCAGTTATTTCAATTTGTAATTTTTAGTCGTTTCCAAGATTTGCCCGGACAAACAGACAGACAAAAATTAAAAAAATGATTGTTTTGGTTTTGGAAATTTAAATAGTTATATTAACATTAAAAGAGGCAGTGATTTGAAATCACAGCCTTCAATTTTTTTTGTTAGTTTGTGTTAGTTTAGCCGAGATGGCCTAGTGGTTAGAACGCGTGAATCTTAACCGATGATCGTGGGTTCAAACCAGGACAAGCACCACTGAATGTTCATGTGCTTAATTTGTATTTATAATTCATCTCGTGCTTGACGGTGAAGGAAAACATCCTGAGGAAACCTGCATGTGTCTAATTTCATTGAAATTGTGCCACATGTGTATTCAACCAACCCGCATTGGAGAAGCGTGGTGGAATAAGTTCCAAACCTTCTCCTCAAAAGGGAGAGGTTCTTTAGCCCAGCAGTGGGACATTAACAGGCTGTTACTGTACTGTACTGTGAGATATAAAAACTCGCTTCTAAGTCCTTTTCCTGCGCTCTTTATGCAAGATGGACTTGCATTGCTGCGTTTCATATAAATAAAATAAAATTTCGTTTATACTATTCTGTTGCAAGTGTCTTTTAAGCAAGTAAGTGCTTATTACATTTATAATTATACAGACTCAATGCCTTTATGTAGTATTTTTGAAATCTCACTTGTTATTTTTCTAACCTTGAAAACGAAAGAGCGTTTTGGACTTAGGGTTGGAATATCTTTTCTGGGAGAGGCCTCCTATGTTCAGCAGTGGACGATGATTGTCTGTTGACTGATTGATAAATTGAAAATGATAAGAATATATGCCGCGGTGCGAGCGCGAGCGGTTTATCAGTCTATTATTTACTTAGGCATATATATTATTTTGTACACTATATTCTATAAAAAAATTAAAAATCACAAAACTAGTAAAAAATCTACTATTTCACAAAACATTGTTACTACATTTGAAAGCAATTCATATAATGAGCGTAATTATTTACATTGTGTGCATATTGCCTACTAAGCAATAACAGTATCGTTTCAAACTCACGTATTTGTATCACACAAACATAAGTATAAATATAAAAAGAATTTTCTTGTTCCAGTAAATAATTTCATCGTTAATATATCATTTAATTAAATACAATTTTAAAATGCGTAACAGATAACTGTACAACGAGTCTGCCAGATATGTATTGGCTTGTATAAAATAAAAAACCTGTTGTAGTTTACGTCGAGGCCTCGCCGACACATTGACATTGCTCCCAATTGTCAGCCCCATGCCAGGATGTAGGTGATACTGGATCGATTCGAACTTACTTCCTACACTAATAATAAACGCGCTGACTGAGCTGTATCATGAACCTGACTATATTATAAAGACGAGACGTTTCTTTGTTATAGAACATGCATTTATAATTAACGAACTAACAATTTACCTACTGGTATGTATTTAAAATAATAGTACATAAATAAATATCTTACAATCAGTTTCGACCCAAGCGATCTCCCATATCTATTGTGCTAATCAACGATTATTATCTGTGGTCCTAAATTGTCCTTATCACATATCTATTTTCTTTTGTTTATTTAAATATTTTATATCTAGGTATCTCTAGAGCGCCAAGTCATACGAAAAGAGAACTGTTCCAAATTCATAGGGACATTTTTATTTATTCGATATGTTAATTTTTTTTTGTCATTATTTTAATGAAAGGCTTAATAACTCGGACTTATCCTTTGAAAATAGATAAACGCTTTTGTGGATTTTTCTGTAGATATTTTATATATTTACAATTTTCTCATATTTTTGATTTATCTATTATACTCTCGGTCGTGTTTGCTTGGACGATTTTCTCTTTATTAACGGCCTACAGTGACATAATAAGATATATATTTAAAAAATATAGAACATATCATATTTTATATATACCTATGTATATACAAAGTCTCGCCAAGTTTGTCTATGTAAACATTCGCTGTAATATCAGTAATTCCTGCGATGACCATTAAACTAATTGACCGATCAACAGAAGATTTAGTTATTTAATTTAACAATATTTCGTGTAAATTAGTTAACATTAGAGTTTTATATTTGTTTATAAAGTCAGAAAAACCATAAGTGAAAAATTTATACCATATACATTTTTCTCTTATGGTAATGGAATAAGCTCCAAACCGTCTCCTCAAAAAGAGGAGAGGAGGCCTTTAGCCCAGCCGTGGGACATTCACCGGCTGTTACGGGTACATTTCTCTTATTGAGAGAAAGAAAGAAAGGTCAGAAAGGATTAGTTAGAAACTTTGTTTTACGAATGCTTCGTAAAGTTAACAACAATACGATCTGCCGTTTTACTTAAATAGTACGAAAATCTAACGGAAGACAACATTCTAAATGAATTTACATTAAAGTAATCGTGTAAAGTGGCAATCAATTTAATCCCAGAAAGTTCTAAATTAACATTAAACATGTCACAAGACAGAATCCGGAAGTCGATGCATTCGGTTTTTAAAAATTAATAAACATATTTCTTTCGTGATTATAATATCATAGTCAATTGCTTACATTGACAAAAGTGAGTGACTATTTTATTTATATTGTAGTATTTTTATTTATATATTGCATATAGCCAGTACCTGCCGGCAATATTTACATTGTACATACTATACTTATCTAAGTTTTTACTATTTATTCAAGTATATTATTGATAAATGTTTAAGAGAACAACTGATTAATCTGAAAAAAGAGCCTAATAGGATATTATAAATTATGATATAAAATAGCCTGTTCAGTTAGGCATTACAAAAAAACGACTTATCATTTTTTTATTAATACTCATTCACGATACGTGCTACTTACTGACTAACTCAAATGTCTTTACTAATTAAAAATTAGGCATACACATTTTTCAATTAATAAATTTAAATCACATGTTAAGAAAACTTTGATTTATAATCCGTATTATTCGATAAAAGATTACATAGATATTATAACATAGATAGTATTCGTTGATTACCATGCAGAATTAAAAATAATTTAATTATATTTAATTATCTATGTAACTTGATTATCGAAAAAGAGTACCTACTAAGTTACTTGCCGGTTCTTCTGGGAAGAATCTACATTGCGAAAAGGTGGTTGCTTAAAATTTAATTTTATCTTGTAAAATAATAATTCTAAATTGCTCACCTACCTAACTAAACACAATAACTTTTTATTTTTCAGTTTTGACTTGGGTTTGAACCCAGGACCTCGGGGTCGGTACATCCACCAGATCAATGTCGTAGCGGAACAAAATTTATACATAATGAGTAGTGAAGAAAAATATTTCTACTAATTTTAAAGTATTTTCTCTCTTCTATTTTTAAAATTAAAAATGTAAATTTATTTTTAAAATCGTCTAAAACTGATTTTTGCCAATCACATATAAACTGCGAAGTTTCTAGAAGCGATATTGTTTAACTTATTACGTATAGCCGTAGCTGATAGTTTAATAAAAAGGACAAGACATATTTAAAGTCTATACGTCGTATAGCACGTTTCACGGAAGTAGTTGGCAAGTTCGGTGCTAGCAACACTCGTGAAGTGCAGAAAATCACCAAGAATTACTCATCAATGCGCCGATTTGTTGACAACACAATTTAAATATAGAAACCTTTATCACGACCGCTATTACATAACACTATTTGGTAATTTTCCTTTTTACTTTTTTGTTGTATAAGGACGCATTCACATCAATCTTATTTATTTAAGTATATTTTTATGATTACGCTTCTTGTTGCTAGATTTGGCATTACCATAGTAATGCGTTAATCCATTATATGGTAAACAATATGAATATTAAAAACGGTTTAATAAGAAAAATAATAATTGAGACTGTTTAAATATAAATACTATCTATCAATGCAATGCTTAAGCTTTGTTGATATTATTAAATATCAACAAATCGCTCTACGAACGCACAATGATATTTGTAACAGGTCGCAGTCGAAGCCGCGTAGTGTAGAGTTAGTCAAATATATTGAAATAAAATAGTCAAGGTTCAAATAGGTGTGATAAGCACGGCACGCATCATAATACATTTATTTATAACCTTATACAGCGCCCGTGTAACGCCGGTCGCTATCGACTATGGTAGTAGCGTTGATTGGTTAATACATTTTTTGTTACAAAAATATGACGTTTAACACGATATTTCTTCCATGAACAAAAAAGTAACAAATATTTCTTTAATCTTCGTTAAATAGATATACTGGCCTGGGTACCTCATGGTAATTGCCCACTGCCCATAGACGTGGTCCGTGGGAACTGTAAGAAATGTTAACAATTCCTTACATAAATGTTCCAAGGGAACGAATTTGTTATGACACTTGTGACTGAGTTTCGCTGTGCATATATTGATGCTGATGAATAGACGGTAGGTGTTAGCTATCCAGACGGGCTCGCACAAAGCCCTACCAATATTGATTTTATCACAATAAAGATAGTTTTAATACTTTTATAATGTCTTTGAAACTGGGTGTTTAACATTACTCCCAATCTTATCTCATTACTTTGTTTAGTGTTATCGTATCGTATAAAAATTCAAACAACGTGAATACACCTTAACTCTTTAGTTAAGTAAAAAATCACGACTTCGATACCATTATTTGGTGTTTATTATACTTTTCATTAGCGTATGTTAACATGAAATCACTTCATTTACATAATAAAAATCTAGTTATCAGTTTTCGATATCCTTATCACGTCCTATCGACATCTAAATTTCAGGTACATTGAACGTAGGTACTAATTAGATTCTTCGAGGTGACCGGCTGAAACCGGATGAGCGTGCAAACATTGTTTATCACAAAGCCTGTTAGCCGCCTATTAGCATAGATTACGGAACATCACGCTGAATGCTCGTGTTTTTCGATACCTACATTGTACGGGGAAGATTAATTTGTATTATAATAAAAAATGCAAATATGTCAACAAACAGTTAGCGTGATAGTCATAATCATAGTTTCACCATTCAAATTCAACCACACACAACAAACAAAGAACATAGATTCATATAAATTGTATTATACCAGCTGTTAAGCAAATTAGCTATATTAGTATAATATATATCGTTTAGTTTGTTTTTGTCGTATTGATTTTATTAATTCTGTCATTAGGACCATCCAAATAATATATAATTAACAACAATTAATGACTAGTTAGCAACTGGTTAATGTAAAAGCCAAGAGTTGTTAATGTTTTTTTAATTAGCCGCCCCTGTATGTAATAATAATGGAATTCAACTGAATTAGTTGCTTGAGAATTTGTCAGTCTGAACGCATTAAATGATCTCTGTGACAGATTTTATAAAACTACTCTCTGCTCCACGTAGGCATGAGAATAATAAAATAATAACAACCTCAGCGCCACCTAGTGGGTCAAGATTTCCTGATTTTCTTTAATGTCGCTATGCTTACATTATGAACATGAGTCATTAGGTCCATAAATATATAATTTGTTATTAAACGCACTACCGTAATATTTAACAAGTGATATGCGACAATGACTATAACAATATATAACATTTTAAGGATACATTTATCAAAATAGCGTATCAACGTCAGACAGTTTCAAAATTTCGCAAGTGAGATACGAAGTTAGTACTTGCGGATTAGCATTGTACATGAAAATGCTTTTAGCTAGAAGCTAACTCGTTTAATCCAATGGGACGACAACTCCGACATGCGTGGAAATAATTTAGGATGAGGACCTGCTGTGCTTTCTGAGGCACGAGATTATTAACACTCAACACTGACATCTTCGAGATTCTGGAATGCTACTGAAAATTGGCCTGACCCGGATTTTGAACCAGGACCTCGGGATCGGCGGTTTTGTATACTACCCATTACACCAACGAGGCATTCAAGTCGAAGAATAGCGATGTTAATTCCAAAAGCGATTATGTCGCATAAAACAAATGTATCATTTACATCATTACATGTCAAACACTACTACGACAAAGAGTCAACAGTACAAACTAGATTGATTTTAATCTTCATTATCTAAATGGATAACCATTGGATTAAGTAATATTTTTCTATTTGAAACGGAACTATCGAGTATCAAAGCGCACGGCTGAGCTGACACCAAGTTGTATGAATTTATCGGAGTCATAAATTAATTTTGTTAATAATAAAACATGATAAGATATTTTAATTATATACATTGATATTTCATTTATCTGAAAAAACTGATATAATTACTCAGATACTCATCGTATGGTGTTTCTTTTTCCTTCTTTTATCTGTGACTTTTAAATAACCAAGCAAAAAATGTCGTTTTTGCATGTTCTTTAAAAAATATGTAATTATTTTTAAATTAAATTAAAAACATCAATCAATATCTTACTAAATAAATATTATGTGTGCTGAGGCTCTAGGTAGTAATATAAGATAAATATGTTAATATATTCATGGCTTCGTTCTTGGATGCACCTATTCGTCAGACCAGTAATAATTATTACCTACACGGATTAAATAAAAGTATACCCACTATATTCCACCTCGCTGGCAATGTGAAAAGGCTTGAATGGAAGCAAGCAATTCTAATCAAATTGGTTTTTTCAATCCTTTCAGAAATCACTTTTGCATGAATTTTTACCTATACCAACGTATTTAAAAAAGGCTATGGATTTTCTATTGCCTTTTTTAAATACGTTGTAATATAAGCAATTATGTGAATATATTTTGTAATGTTAATTTTAATAATGTCATTGTTGTGAGTACTAACCACATTGCAATTTGGATTTATTAATAAAAAACAACTAAGACAGTTTCTTACTACTTATTTTAGCTACAAGCTGTTTTCCGAGTCGGTGGTAGAGTTACAATATTGACGATTCAAAAACGCTTTATTGTTGAATACAGTATATTTGATTTGTTAATACAACACCTAAATCAAAATTTATGACAGTGCTAAGTTTTCGTACATATAATTATGTTAGATCATTATTAAAGCATGCCTTTCAACTAATTCCAAATACACTTCAGATAATGTATGAAATTATACAATTTTTTTATTTAAAAAACTTTGAGTTTGAAGCAACTGTTTTCATCTATTTTGATTGAGATCAGCATTTTTTATTCATTTTCGCTAACTCTTTATAATGATGACTGATGTTTTGTTATTTACTATATAAATTGGATGTAAACGTCAAAATAAATACTATTTATAAGAGCTATGTGGCGAAATATTGTTGTAATAATAATAACTAATCAACATTGGTGCAAGCCAGTGTGGGTAGATAACACCCGCTCATCAGATATTGTGCCGCAAAACAACAGTACTTGGTATTGTTGGGTTCCGGTTTAAAGGGTGAGTGATCCACTATAATTAAAGGCACAAGGGATACAAAATCTTAGTTCCTAAGGTTGGTGGCGCATTGGCGATGTAAGCGATGGCTTAACATTTCATACAATGTCAATGTCTATGGGCGTTGGTGATCACTTACCATCAACAAAAAATAATAATATTTAAATGTTGATAATCCTCGTTCAAATCGTAAGATGATGGTAATTTCGTGGACAGGACGTTATAGTTTTCGGTCCAAAAAATGGATATTTGAATATTTCTCAATAAACTAGAATTATTAATATCATTCGGTACTTTAATTTATCCTGTCGTCATCACTATCATTGACAACCATCTTATCTCACATTTTGGTGTATTGGGCACCCGCATGCCTAGCTCTAGCTAGACCATATTGTCTAGTTAGTTTCTCCGTCCATCTGGTTTCGAACTGCGAATTTGAAATGTCATCGGCACTACAAGTGATTCTTCACTAATCATTATGAAGTACTAAAATACATTACGCCTACAATGAAGTCAGAATGTAAAACGAAATCATTAAAACTTAATGAGTTAATCTTTTTTAAGTGTTCATTACTGAGTGTACAATGTTACAGATAGTCTTTATTATAACGATAAGTGTTTCTGTACTACATTTCTGAAGCTAGATATATTGTAATGTTTATTTATGTCATTGTAAATAAAGGAACTGGCGACCTACATAACTAATTTTCGTTTTATTTCAATTTATTAGTTATTTTAAGCTCTTTTTTTAAATTGGCGAGGCTTCTAATTAGCTCATGTGAGTTGACATGAACGAAAAACAATGGAAAAACTAAAAAAATAAATATTTTGGAATGTCTTTTAAGAATTTTATTTGTCGTGACGATGTTTTATTGCAACAAACACTTTAATGACATTGAAATTTTGAAATTAATTATCAATTTCATTAATCTCCCAAGAAACACCGATCTAGCTGTATTACCCTATATGTTACAGCTGACGGTCAGTCGGAGTTAGCTTAAGTTGTTTCGGTTCGACATAAATCTAGACAAATCTCGTACGTAAATATTACAATTAATAATAAAAAACTTAATAATTACAGTTGAGCGTTGTTTTCCCCTATTTTCCGTTTACTAATAAGGTTTATGAGCTATAATAATGGCCATGTAAATATATACACACAAGGTAGGTTAATATGTGCTTAATAAATTAATATCATCTGAAGAGGTACTGTGCTGTCGATGGCAAGGATAGCATAACTGAATTACCATGAACATTTTATTAAATGTGAATTTTATTTTTATTTTCTCCTATATGATCGAGGGGAAAATTCTTTTAACAAATTGTCACTTTATCGCAATCCATTTGCACGTTTTCCTAATATTTAATTTATTATGATGAGCCATTTGGCGTGGTTGGTAGATTCACGCTGAAGGTTGCGGGTTCGATTCCCACACAGGACAGACATTTGTGTTCATGAATATGTCTGTTTGTCCTGGGTGTAATTATCTATATAAGTATGTATTTCCAAAAGAAAAGTAGTATATGTAGTATATCAGTTGTCTGGTTTTCATAGTACGAGCTCTGCTTAATTTGGGATTAGATCGCCGTGTGTGAATAATGTCCCAGGATATTATTATTGTTTTCTTTCTTTAATTTAGTATTGTCGTCATTAACTGCAGCACAAAAGCAACATGTTGCGTGGAGCCAACGGCTTTACTTGCATTCCCAAGTGTGGGATAATTGCACTGATTAATACATAATTTATATGCTGCTGTTAAAAAATCTTCATAGAAAAGCCTAATAAATTAATTTCTATCTACTGTACTCCACCCGGGGTTCGGAATCAGCAGCCAAACAAGCTAACCAAGCTAACCTTTAAAGAAAATATTTAAGTACAACTATAATAAGTATAAGCATTTAGAATATAATAACTATTTATGAATTGACCAAATCATTTGTGTCATAATTTTATCATTCGAAATTGTAGAATCTTAATACAGAACTCGTAGAATCTTAATGTAGACGAAAAGTACGACAGGATACATGTACGGCAAAACTAGAAAACCACTATGAATGGTTATCATAGCTAGGGCCATATTACAAAGAACAAGCTAGCACGATTCGCAACATGCTTTTGTTTGCGATAGCACTTCCCCTAATGAATCCACACACGCGGCTTACACCTCATACTTCAATTTAAAAAATCACACTAGTAAAAAATTGCACATTTTTTATGTATATGTTCAATAAAAAAAAATTCAAAACTTTATTTTAATTTTATCAATGTACTTGTACGCGATGTGTGTAAAATAATAAGATAATAAGTGAAAAGACACTTTTAAGAATTTTGAAAATTGGAAATATTGAACAAGAAGTTTAACAATAACGGAGTGGTCGGCTATTAGTATTCTTTAACTCATAAACACTATATGAATACACATTTTAATATTTTACAGCAATTTAAAAGTCAAAATAAATAAAGAAGACATACATTCAAATGCATTTTAAATATATATAGTATATATATATATTCTTTATTTCTATATTCACAATGATACGGTCGTTCGCCCACACAAGGTGACAGCTCGTTATTGTCCCACGCCGGGCAAAGACATAAGGTTTATTCCTCCTTACTACACCGTGCTTATTGCAGTTTAGTGGAATTACTTGAGTCAGATATTTACCTGACAACGCAGGTCTCCTCACAATGTTTTCCTTCGCCATTAATTACAAAATGAATTATAACAAATAAATCAAAAGAAGACAGCCTGGCCTGAATTTGAACCCGCGGTCATTTGTTGAAGCGTTCTAGTTGTAGGCTATTCGACTCCTTCAAATCCAACAAACTTATAATTCGAAATCAAAAAGTTATCTTATTTATTATCATATTCAGTTGCTAGCGCATCGCCCGCGCCATAATCTGAAATCTAGTTAGACGAAATAAAAAGGCCAAAATATGATAATAATATATCTTATATTTGGACTGTGATAAAGCATGAAGAAATAACTAATATTCACAACACACACAACCTTTCGTATTTATGATATTAATTATTCTAGTAATTAAAGATAGATTGTTTTAATGAATTATTGTAATCCATATATACTATATTGTTTTATCTATTTTTATTCTCTATTCTCTTTTATTTTATTGATGCCTTTGGCATAACTTACACGTAAAAACGGTTGCCCAGGGGTAAGTCATTGAAAAAATTAAAACCCTCCTTATCTAATGAAACTATAAATAAGGAAATACTAAACAATTTAATGCAAACATTATTAAATCCTAAAACATAGAAATATGTCACCTTAAAATTAAAAATTAATAATCGATAAAATTAAAATCGAAATATTTCTTAAGAGGATAAGACTAATAGAAAAAAATGACGACCTAAAGACTCACGTATTTAATATTATGGCAGAAGTTCACTCTCTGTATGGCAGAAGTTCACTCCACTCCGATAAATCTGGACACCGCGATTCAGATATTTTCATATTTAGCATGCCGCATCTATGGGCTCATGGCCGCAACACATTTTATATTATAACAATAAAAATACGTACGTTTTTATAATTTTTGGTAGACTCAACTAATTTTGATGAAATAAAGACTAAACGGAACCTTGAAATACTTGTTATAATAATTCAGTTATTTCAATTTGTAATTTTTAGCCGTTTCAAAGATTATCATGGACAAACAGACAGACAGAAAGTCAAAAATTTAAAAAAACATATTGTTTTGGTTTAAAAAAGGCAATTATTTTGAAATCACAGACATACACTTCAATTTTATTTATTTGTATAGATTCTGCAACACAGAATAATCTTGTTGTAGCGCGACTGATTTTTTATGCTTCCTTTGTTTTCCAAGGCTTTCAATATGCAAACGACCTAAAATAAAACATAACAATTGTTAACACGTGTCTGTTATGTATTTTTGAGACTTGTACTAAGCCAATGCATTTATGCATATATACAAAAACACATACATATACGTGCAAATAGAAAGCTTAGATATGAATATCGCCTCCTAAAGTAATTGATAAAGATTGTAAATACTTACATCTTTTCTTTGACAAGGGAAGGGACCGCCTAAGGAGTAATGTATATTCATTAAAAATCAATTTACAATCGACGACACTTACAATTAATATACAAAGAACAAGTAATGAGTATAATTAATTAATTAATTACTTAAAAACAATAATTATCTAATTGAGTTCCACTTATTGGAATTTGTCCTTTGTAGTTATATGGCAGGACCCACCGCTCATAGTATTTGGCCTTGTATGAAATTTTATCTATCTCTTACATTGCAAAGGCGCTAATTAATCTTGGGAACTAAGTTGTTATGTCCACCGTGCCTGTAGTTAAACTGGCTAACTCACCCTTTAAGCCGTAACACAATCATACTAAGTGCTGCTGTTTTGCGGTAGAATATCTGATGTATAAGCGGTATCTACCAAGAATAATTACACAAAACCCTACCACCAAGTAAAACTGTTAAGGAATACACACAAAGAATAGGAAAATAATTAACCTCCGTCTTTATGAAGTCAGCAAATTATACCTTAATTAAGTACATTACATATTGAAATATATAATATATTTAATACTAACTTGTAAGAAATAGTTAAAACTAAAAAAAACTGCATATTAAAAGCGATAGAGTTGTACTTAATTTGAGTTTTTATTTGAGTTTTATGAAATGAGTTCATTTTCAGAAATGTCGAGCAGTATAACAATATCAAACTACTTAACTAAAAATATAAACTGCTCATATAATTATATGCTCGCTAGTGCGCAATATTAAAACAGTAATAGGTGAGAAAATTCTATTTATTAATCAACTATATGTATTTCATTAATTACATAATTAATTTTATTTATAAATGTGGCAAATGAGCCAGCCACCTTATGTAAAATGGTCGCCTCCGTCTATCGGCAATGCGCCACCAACTATGAGTTATGTCCTTTGTGCTTTTAATTACACTCACCCTTCAAACTGGAACGCAACATTATCATGACAATATTGCTGTTCACCGTTAGAATAGGTAATCAGTGGGCGGTACCTACCCAGAGCTTTGCCAAAACCTGAAAAAGTACATTTTAGTTAATATCTACTAAAGTAAATTTCAGATTTTACTCAAACTATTTATACCATACAATATCTATAGCATATTAGCAACCACGAGAGGAGTAAAGAAAAATAAACAACTTTGACTTTGAATTGACGGAAATCATTGATCGAAATCTTGAAAAATCTGTGATTTTCACTATGAATTCACAAAAAAATGGCGTGAATATTGAAGAAATTGTTTTCGAAACTTTGCAATAAAAAATTAAGGAGATAGCTCTAGTTAAATTAAAATAGTATTCTATTATATTTATATACATATAATTGAAGATATATTAATCAAGGGCTATTTGTAGTGCATAATGTAACAGAGCTTTTAGGAAATCGTATGGGATATGTAAATCAAAGGTTTATATTTGACTAGCTGACCCGTGCCCACTTCGTTGTGCCGGTAAACATTTTTACTTGTGATGAAATTATGATTGCGGTCCGATTAGTACTGAGTGGTATGATTTATATCCTGACAAAAGTCGCATTGGCCACGACATAGGACTACCACGAAAAAGAGTTTTTTGGCTTAACATATAGCCACTATGACACTCACAAATGTGGCTTTCTATTGGTAAAAGAATTTTCAAAATCGGTTCAGTAGATCCAGAGATTACCCCTTACAACCTCACAAACTTTACCTCTATAATATTTGTATAGATACATATCACTTTCTGACATTTCACGATCGATACCCGTGGCGAGTTTCGTTCTTACAGAATAGGTAACTAAAGTCTTTAAATACACTGATGCTAAATTATGACAACTGTCAAGATAATCGGTATTACAATCGATAACATTATCTTCTAAAATTGCATTCGATAAGTGTTAAGCGTTTTTTTTATAAATAAAATTTACATTTTTTATGTGTATTCTATACCAGTATACAAAACATTAAACTGTACCTTAAAGCAAGCCTGATTATATGTCTGTAAGTCATTCTGTTCACGTAAAAAATGCAGACTATGTAAACAAACAAATTTTCTTCAACTGTTTTGTGTTTCACTTGTAATGAACATTCCGAAATGCTTTGCGTAACACTACATTCACTTTGATACGACCTTTAATAAAATTCTTGTTTGATTTATTCAACAGTTAAGGAAATTACAGAAAACATAAAAAATAACTCAGCTTATAACTTAGCTCCGAGATTACTAAATTTGTATGTATACCTGAAAGAAATGAAATCGTTAAATAATTAGGCACACTTTTTGATTAGTAATTTTTACTTTGGTATAGTATTAATACCAATATGAAGCATCATAAAAAGTAATAACAATAAAAAGATCATATTTACTTATTAAATTAAAAAAATAACTAGCGACAGCAAAATAAGTAGTATCACGTCTTTCTTAATTTCAGTGCGAAAGTTGACACGCTAGAAAAATAATACAAAATGGTAGAGATTAAAATACAGTATATGTAAATGTGAAATTATTGTGAGTAGCAAAAGCCTCTAATAAGATAAATAAAAAAACAATTGAAAAATGGCGTAAACTTAGTAACCACGAAATTGTCACCAATAATAAGAGTAAAATGAGAAATAAATAGCAGATTCGAGAATTGATTACGATTAGTCAATTAAAGAAAATCAGGCCTAACTAAAATCAGTTCTTCATTTCAGTACCTAGTCCTTATCTTTAGCCATAGTCAGTGGGCAATTATGACAAGCCGCCATATTTGTTTGCATAGTATGCATTTTCTATGTGACTTGGCTGACAAGTTACTGGCAGAGATCGAGCAGCAATGGTATACGTACGACTATATTTTTAAAATATGAAGTCATTTATCCGAATAGATACGCGATTGCTCGTTGAATATATAATCCAACTCTGAAATTTAAAACAATATATATTTTATAGATTTTTTTTATATTAATTGGAATAGTCGCGGACCATTTCGTTTCGATACACCGTTTCCAGTGCAACAAACAACAATTACTATTTGCTTTTCATCAATATTTATAAGGGGGATTGTGCTGATAAATAATACGTATTATTTTGTAAAGTTTTTCGAATACTATTTACCCACTTAATTATGTTGACAATATAAATGTTGTGTTTGTTCTTATCTAATCATTTTGTTAACGCATGCATGGTTATGATTTTTAAAATAACTCCCATTGAATAATTTTTGAACTGTTACTATAAAGCTTACCGTTAATACACTCAAAACGTATGCTTTAGTGAAAGTCTTCATTCTATATCCAAAATACCAAAATATAAAATAAATGTTTTAACTCTAAAATCTATTAAGTAATTACTCTTTAATCTATTAAGTAATTAATAACTTTAATTTATTAATGGCAACCTTCTCTTATCTCAACCTTCTGTTATCTCTCAGTCCCTCTCAGTTTTTTAATGATATAATTTTATTTATTAATTTAAATAAGCACTTTACAAAAGTTGCTATATATGAACTTGCTATATTTTGTCATTGCCTTTAAATTACTTGTGTAACGGTGAGGGTGAATAACTTTTGTTTATTTAAATAGAAAAACGCTTTTAAACTAGTAGTTCGTTATATTTTTGTATAAGTATCTTTAAGTAGCATAAAACAAAGTCACTTATTGCATGCGTCAAATAATCATCGTCATAAATATATGTGAACAAAATCATAAGATATATATAATATAATAATAAATATCAAGTACTTCCTATTCGTAGATAGTCGTAAGGTCTAAAAAAAATAAGAAGATAAGTCAAAGGTTTGCAGTACACTTTGTAATAGAGAAGTCATAGCTGACGTTTTTCTATTATTCATAACGTAGAACAAATATAATCATGAACTCACTTAAAAAAACAATTCACACATTGTTAGGTCTATCGGGATTGATAAATGTATTATGTATTTATACATTTATTTAATGTTACCTATAACACAGGCATTATGTGGACCCATTTAGATACAGACGACCGTATAAAATATATATTAATTTACATATATTAATATTTAGGTCTTTGCTAAGCTAAGCTCGTCTGGGTAGGTACCACCCACTCATCGGATATTCTACGACAAAGCAGCAGTACTTGGTATTGTTGTGTTCCGGTTTAAAGGTTGAGTGAGCCAGTAATTACAGGCACTAGGGACATATCACCTTAGTACCCAAGGCTGGTGGTGCATTGGCAATGTAAGTGATGGTTAACATTTCTTACAGTGCCAATGTTACATACATTGGCACTGTAAGCATTGGCGTTGGTAACAACTTACCATAAGGCGGCCCATATGCTCGCCCGCTTACCTAAACCATAAAATTAAAAAAGTGGATTACTTATTCGTTTAAGGAATACAAGTTTGGATATTTGTTTAGAAAACGCATAAGAAATAGAGGCGTCGGGCGTATAGTGAGATGGATTACCATAGTACAAGAAAGATCGCTTAAATCGTTGATTATAATAATTATTTGTAATCTATTATTAAAAATATAATACGGAAAAAATTATGAAGTTTACGGGCTACTCTTAGTTAGTTAGGATATATATTCGATTAATGATACTTCGTAATATTATAATCATACAACGGATAAAATTAAAATGATTTGTTTTTCGATGTTTTATTCGACTTTGTTCACTAGTTACTATATATAGTAATATACTAATTCAATATTCTTTATATAAGATTATTTATAACATTTTAAATCATTAAACATTTCATATATTTTGAACCAGATATCATAAGGAGCAAGAATATAACATTGAAAAAAAAACAATGTTAAAAAAAAACAATTGATATAGATTATAATCTTCAGTTATGAGCTTTGCAAACATGATTCCACTTACAATAATTATTTATTAGGAGTGTATATTTGAAAAGACAAGTCTATCTAATATAGATATTAAGACAGATAGAACAAAGTAATTTACAATGTAGTAAGAACTCAGATTTTATTTTTGACCGTATTTTATATTAAATAACTAGTAATAAACCAAAGTTAATGTATTTTTGAACGAAAACGCCGCTACCAACTATCCCAAATAAAGTGTTTTTACAGATGACACTGCGGATGTTACTTCTGGCAATGCAGATAAATTTGAAATTTCCCACGCAAATTTATTTTACCTCACCGCGGAAACGCCTTCGTTAATGTGGCAATATTTGAATTAAACACCTAAAAACAACTGAAGATTCGTATCCGTTAGACTATCAGGTTCACAAACAATAACATTTAATGGCTCTGAAGTGGGTACCATCAACTATTACCTGTTCCAATTTAGCAGAACAATTTAATGGTATGGGACATCCGATGTCGCCGATGGATATAGGGTAGGTAACAAGGATGTTGCAATACGTAAGTGATTGTCAATGAGTAGTTGACTAGCAATGAGTGGATCACTGTAAACAGTTCTCCCTCCACGCAAGCGCAAAGAGATGCGCGCGCATATATTCACCAGCACGCCATTCAAGCACCAGTCAATTTCTGAGCGGCGCCTGTAGCGCACGGTTGTAAATTACTGCAATACGCACCGCACTACATACGCAAGATTCGCGCGCTACTTCGCGGGACTTTATAAAGGTACTGTTAATAAAATATTTACTTTGAAAGGTGTATGTGAGAGAATAGATCGTGGAATATTATCTGAGCACATGCAGCCGATGCATGGCTAGTACAGTCCGTTGCATTGCGAATTGCATCATGCTCCGCCAAAATACGCGGGGTTACCAACAAAACGCTCGCGATTCTAACAACATCATATTGCTATGCGAACTTTATTCAAAATCTAAAACATTATTATTATTGTCAAATTAATGTAGAACCACATTAATTTTTTTTAACGAATTTACAATACTTATTATTGTAAAACGTAAGTTATTCAAAAAAGTTAGTTTGAAGTTTTAAATATTGTTTTGACATTTAAGTTGGCGGAGAAACGAGATGCATATTATCAACGTGTATTCGTGTTAAATTCGAACATAATTATGTCGTTCAATACGTATTAATTCGATATTCATTAAAATAAGTCATGGTTGTTATTTTGTTAATACTTACGTGAATGCAAATCAAAGTCGTACATATATAGTTTTGATTATATAAATAACCTCATTTTTCCCTTAAGTATTAGTTAATTACTATTCCGGGTCAGTTGAACACGCACTACAAACGTGGAAATTATCGAAGAAAAATTTTTAAACGCTTCGTAATCACGATTTTTGTTTTCAATCAATGGAAATGGTTATCATGTACCTTTAACCTACTTCGGTTCGTTTGTTAACTCTCGAGATAAGCGACAATTTAATAAGTATTGCTGTAGGTATATAAGAACATTGTTATAATAAATATTTTTCCTTTTTTATTTAAAAGGTCGCCCAGTGATGTAATAAAAAAAATCGACTGTAGTAGACCAGTCATACAGCTGGCACCGAATTTTGTTGTCATGGAGACAATCGTAAAATAAGTGAAAACATATATTTTTTTGTACGCAGTTGATCTAATCATAATGTTTTTGACATATTTTAATCGTTACATTTTCATGGTAGTAGGGTACTTAGATTTATTTAAAATTAATTAAATAAGTACTCACTTCACGAATTGTTTTTATTTTATAGAACAGTGTAAGTTTAATATTAGGTCCATCTAACAACGTCTTTGGATGGCTAAAAACATTAGCTTTAAAGTACTAAATACATTCGTTTCTTTTAAGAAATACATTATTAGATATAGTAATATTTAATCTTCGAGTTTATTAAATAATATTAACACGATAGTGAAATTAACAATATCGATATTATTACATATTAACCACAATGTTCAGTCTAATGAATGCTATACTGATAAAATTATCTTCTATAAAGGAGGGCAGATACGTTTATTTATTTTTATAACGAGCTGATACTTGTAGCTTTACCCGTGTTGAAGTACATTGCTTTATGTTAGTGATAAAATATAAAAAAATATCCACAATTAATAAGAATATAATAATTTTATAAAATAATAAATACATCGAAATCGGTAAAAGCAGATGAGCAGATTCGCTTATGAAAGTATTTTTTTATTGATACAAGCGATAAGATACAAATATTAATAAACCACAGATAAAACATTTGATCGTATCATAAAAAATAAAAGGAAGTCAATTTTATAACACCAATATATCATGTTTAACTTTAAAGTTTTATTATACTAAGCCCTCAGAACAAAATATGACGTTGTGTAAATATAAGGAGTGATTGAATAAAACCTCCTATATACCTAACCTTTGTCTTATCAACTAACGCTATTGTTGATCAATTCAATTATGTTTGTGGCAGTAAAATGAATGCCTTTGTATTTGTAAATAATGAAAAATAAACGGGTTGTATCAATTTATTACATCTATTCTAATGAGAATAGTAATCTATGTCTGTCTACGCTTTGACTGCGTTACCACTAGATGATTTGGATGAAATTCGGTATGAAGCAAGATTGAACTCCGAGGAAGGACATAGGATACTTTTTTATACCTAACACCTCCTCTCCCCTAACACGCGGCAGACACAAGTTTCAATTAATGTATTAAAAAAATTAACATTTAACGTACATAATAAACCATCTAGTAGAATTTTGAATATTTTTGATGATAAATAGTTATTTCATGTCGTATAATTATATAAAGTTATTTCGTTTTATATATCATTAATCACATTAAAAACACTTTATTCTAAAATTCATTAAGGATCATCTGAATAGGTTATTTAAAAAAAGAAATGGTTGAAAATATTTAAATTTCGACGTGTATCGTTCATGCTTAAACTACCAAAGTGCATTAAGATAAAGTTAAAAGGGTCACGCTTTCTCCGACGTCAAACCACATGCATACGTATTGTGTAACTATAGTCAAAAATTGTCCGACCGGTATTTTGGGTACTGTATATATTTTATTTAAGAACTATTTCAATCTTACTGTAACAAGCTATCGAATTGGAGAAATAGATGTCAGATGTATTCTTCGCCTGCATTTTAGGGAAGGGTATTAGGTAAAAAGGCAGGCTATGTCCTTATGGTTCAAGCTTGCTTCATATAAAATTTTATCAAAATCGGTTTAGTATTTTAGCCGTGAAAGCGTAACAAACAGAAAGAGTTACCTTCGTATTTATAATATTAGTATAGAATTGTTATAAAAACTATTACTACATACGTAATTATATCACATTTTTTTAATACAGACAACAAAACAGTGGTTTCTGTAAACGGAATATATTCATGTAAAATAATTATCTACGTTTATATATATTTAGTTTCTATCGTCACTATCGTCGAAGTTCAGCTGTTATTATGTAATAATAATCGCTACTTAATGTTATGCTCATGAAACAATGTTGTAATAATATGTGTTTCAAAACATCTTGATAAATGCTTTAATATAATTGTGATACCGATGTAACGGATGGTAAATATTTCTTACAATTCCAACTTCTATGGGCGGTGACCACTTACCATCACGTGGCCCATTGGACCGTCTGCCCATTTATTCTATAAAAAAACTTATTATTGTTAGAATAAGCGCGGTTTGTAATGGTACTGATTTGTAGTTTAGATCTCCCAGAATTCGATTTTGTATTAAGGGTAGTCTGTATGTGTTACACGATGCACACATTTGTAAAGAGACATGCGCTGTTTTCTTCTCAGATTTCTTGGGGACAAGCAATATTGAATCTAAGCAGATTTCTGCCTAATAAAATTTTTTAGTCGATATGTAGATAATGTATTATCAATAAAATATATTTATCCATCCGCTATTTGCTATTGTCACCAACCGTTATAAGAACGGCATGGTGGAATAACCATCCTAGGAGGGCTTAGCCCAGCAGTAACATATTTACCCATCAAAATCCTGCTTGTTATAAAAGCAATACTTTTGAAAAAATATTATTATTTAATAACAAATTACACTTATGTCAATAAAGTATATGGTATTTCAAGTACAAAAAACGATACAAGCGTAGTTATGAATTTCACTGTTTTAATTGATTGAATCGTCGACGCATTACTAATTAAACTGTATAAAGTTACGTTGACATAAACGCTGGCTACCATAGAATTTGGTAATTCGAACGGGGAAAGGTAAAACTCGGGCCAAACTTTATAAGAAAAATCAATAACACTGCCGATGCTGCGGATAACTGTTACTCGTAATATCTATACGCTATTCTTAAAGTAACTTAATGCTTACAATTATATATGTTGATATATACATATATAATAATTTTAAATAATTAATTTCTATATTATTTAAGTTCCAGGATTAAAATGTTTAAAATTTGTATTGGATACATAGGCAAAGTATTTGCTTTTTATATTTAAAATCTCAATAGATTAACAGTATACGGGCAGCTTAGCGACCTAAACCTCTAAGGTCCGATACTGCAACTTGAGACAGTTGAGGTCCTCAAAACATAAAATTTCGACGATATTTTTTTATAAAATTGTTTGGCGAATAGGCTAAAATGGGCACTCGATGGTAAGTATTTACCACCGTCGATAAACATTTGCGCTAAAAATCAACACACAACTGTAATTTATATATATTTACGATATATAATTGCGTTTGTTGTTATAATGTACAAGTAAATAAACGCTGCTAGAACGCTGAACTTGTTATTAAGACTAAATTCAATATTGGAAATTTATCACGATTTCGTGTAAAAATTCATCAAACTCATCAGCTGAACGCGCCACGCGTCGTCAGCGTGCCCACCATACATATAACATCTCTATACATATCTGTGAACACCATCGTATTTAAAGGTCAAACGCAATGTTTATTTTTAAATTCAAGAGAAGCGAGGTGAATGAAATAATATAATGTATTTTTTTCTTTGTTATTAATATTCCGGAATGGTCATTAATAAAAATATTAACATATAATAATTTATTTTAAATATTTCAAAAATAATTTTGCATCCAAATAAAAAACTATATTAATCATCATAATTTGCATTACAAGTAAATGAATAATTAATCCTAATTAAAATTTGGAATGATGAAAATGAATGGGGTGAATGAATGAGACACGAATAAGATTCAATGCACAAAAACGTCTGTCCAGAGCTCCTTAATAATTTCAGTATTATAACCGCAATTATTATATGACCTATATATTTCTTAAAGCTATAACGCCCCAATAATTTGCCTCACAGGAACCCTCTTGAACTCCTCGTTAATTTTTCATCAAAAATCGAAATTGAGATTCAACAGGGAAATACTGATAGTATTCTTGCCACTATTAGTACAGTTGATATTTTATTATATATTTTGATCTTTATAGGTTTATTTTGTCTATGTTAATATTTCCAACCACATATTGAATATTAGAGTATTCGTAAAAAATATATCGGAACAACTGAAAAAATCACTAAAGATATTTAGGTAACTAATTAAATATATTTAATAATAATTTACAATCACGTTACGGCCGCGTGAGTTTGTACGAGTAAACTTCAATTACTCGGGATCGGAAACCGTACAAATAAAAACAGTCGTGAATCATCGGAGCTCGGTCACGCACCTTCACACCCTTGGCTTATATCTGGTTCAAACTTTCCATACGAATTCTATTTATACTTGCAAATAAAGCTGTCATACCATCGCATGCATCGCATTTATGTTAGCTGACAGTTTTACAGTGAACATTTCGATTTGTTTCAATAAAATATATATAATTTAATCACAAATAGTTTTACAATAAAATTTTAATACGTATAATTATACAATGTTCGTTGAGTTTATTATTTAAGTAACTAAAAGAAATAATAAACAAATCGTTCGAAGTAAAAAGCATCACAATGCTGGACAAAATCCTCCTCCCCAAAAGAAGAATGTTTGAAGTTCGCCACTTTCCTATTCCATTGTGGGTTGATGAAAATATGTTTCATAATTCAATCATAAACATGTTTTCTAATAAAGTTTTATCTTAACCGCCGACTTATGAACAAATTCAATCTCAAAATAATTGAAAACTCAGTGTTGCTTATCCGAGTCGGAAATGGAAAAGTCGATTTAAAGACACGTACTCTAACTCACTAAGGACTGTAAGCTATTTATACGAATTACAATTAGATCACAAGCGCGATTATAGACTATTTAAAATTGGAAATACTGCTTTTTCATTCATTTTAATAAGTCAAAGGTCAGAAGTTTTTGTTTCACAAAACCACTCAAAACGTATTAAAGTCATACACGTGACGAGTCTATCATCACGTGTCACAAAAATGTAGAATGATTTGAAGACTTTATCGGTTATATAACTAGCAGCTACTGAGTAGTATGTATTTATATGCGCAATAAAAGCGACCCAGTCATTCTACACAATAATATTTTGTTTATAAACGACGTGAATATTTACAAATATATTGACAAATTTTATTGTATTTTATCAATAATAGTAACTGCCTATTAATGTCTCACAGCTGGGCGAGGCCCTTTTAATGAGAGGGTTTGACAGATTTTCATTCAATACATGCAGGCAAACTCATGATGTTTTCCTTCACCGCCGCGCACGAGATGAATTATGCATACAAATTAAGTACACGAAAACTCAGAGAGATGAGAGAGATGCTTGCCCTGACTTGAACCTAAAATCTTCAGTTTATTTAACTGGCCCATCTCGGCTCATATAAATAGCTAGTTACCCTGGCTTCCAACGGGTAGATAATGAAAATTTTATTTTTGAGAGGATTTGTTTGATCTTAGTGAGTGTCAACGTCGCGAAAGAAGTAACTATGATAAATTACAAGTCAATCGGACCTTTAGTTTCGTGAAGAGTCAGCCAGTCAGCCGGTGGTGTTTTTCTTATATATATATAGACTGTAACAAGATATTACAAACATGAAAATATATAAACAAAAAGCTATCAAACTCACCGCAAAGCAACAAAATTCACGAATTCTCTAATAGAATAGTATACCTGTCAACAATGCATGAACTTAATACATATACTAAAACGAATAAAATGGCATACACCGTATCGTATAAACAGCAGCACCGAAAATATGTGCAATTTTTCAGGTCAATCGGTTGCGTGAAACTGGTATTAATTTAATTTGTAAGATTTGACCCCACACATACTAACACGTTAGTGTGTAAGAATGTTATAAAACTTTCTTTATTGTTCGAACATTTGAAGAAAACATAAATGACTTTACATGTTTCAAATGTATTGTTCTCTATTCCTGTACACTCACGGTCCAAACAACCACTTCCGGTTTTAGTTTCGGTTGACATTTGTTACAACTACGTGGTAAGTGCAATAAGAAAAACCTTTTAAAAAATGGCAACTCTATATTTGAAATGTCGAGACCCTATATATATTGGAGAAAACCAAACGTTAGCGTGATGAGCAACATGTTTAGTCATACAAAAAATAGTCTAAAAATTGACATCATTCATTACGGTTTAATAATTCGTATTTTCAAAATGTGTTTTTTTTTTGATAGCGCTAAAGCTCGTCAATAGCTATCGAATAAAAAAAACGGTTGACAAACAAAAGAGAAAAAGGTACTGAACTGTGTGGCCTATTTACATTAATCGATAAAAGTATGCTGTTATTAAAATCATTATTGCTGTTACTTTCATTGATATAAAAGATAAGTTTCCAAACGTTTTTTTTAAATTTATAATAATGATAATAATGATGACACCAAACCTTGGCCTCGTATTAGGTCTGTATCATTCTGTTGAAGAAATATTGTTACAATTGACCGTGACTTTTTTATCATCTGTAAACAAAGAAATATCCTTGTATGGTAAACGCTTTGAAATACAAAAGTAGGTTATCACATATGTCCTTCGATGTAATGATACATTTTTTTAATTAAAATGATAACATCGATCATTGGCCGGTGTTAGTCGTAAAGAATTACATTTTTTCAACAACATGTTGGTACATTCGCATTGTAATAAAATGTGATATGACATGCAATATCAACACAATGTATAAGAGACTAGATATTTCTGATCCAAGTAATGACGATCGCTTAGCTGAAAGACGAGGTCTGACCATTAAGACAGGTAATGCGCCACTTGGATACAATGGCAATCTCTTAGACGCTTTACAGTATTAGTTAAATATATAAATTCCTAATTACTTTTAATGAAATATAAAGTAAAATTGAAAAAGAATTATTTGCATAATTATAAAATATACACGACGTGGCGTTTCAAAAGATTGTCATGTGACATTGTATCCAGATGGAACTATTTCCTCTCTTAATAGTTGGTCTCAGTATTTAAGATAAGGAAGCGCCAGTTCCCAGGTCTGTTTCGAGGTGTCATTTTGTATTTTTATTGTAATTTCGCTCCAAAATCTAGTCCTAGTATATTTAAAAAATTTAAACGCATCTTAATTATATTCAAAAATAAGCTAATTAAAATAACTTAATCGTAATAAAGAATGTGACCTTAAAATGTTATATTCACGAATATTATAATGTACAATTAACAACTATAATAAGTAATATATAGTAATAATACGCCTACTTTCATCACTTCGATGTTTTGAATACGTAATAATTGTATACAAAATAGTCATTTAACTAACTTACTTATCTGTTAGGTCGTCAAAATGTTCCATGACCCAATAATGCGAGTGACGCAATTTATTCCAATCCGTTAACTCTTAAATTAACATGACTATCTATAATAACCTTTTTTTTTCACGCTGTTTCTTTTACATTTCGTGTCTAATGATCTCGTATTTCCGCCTACACACAAACAAAAACATGTGATTATAAAGTATGCAGTAAGAAAGCTTATGCTATGATTTCTTTCAATTCTTTATATAATTTTTATTTCATATAAGCTACACTATACTACTTACTGTACTGTTAGAAATATATAGTTACATCATTTTATAGATAAGATATAAATATTTTTTTGTATAGTGTTATCAATTATCTGTTCGACGTAAATTTTTGCTTCTAATTACTCTTTAACATGTGTAAGTAAATTAATTTATTTTACGAACTAAGTGCAGTGAACGTACTGTTGCTTCTCATTAGGTCAAGACCGACTCGTCTCAGATAGCATCGTGCGACGCAAGTATTACACGAACAATACTGCACTTTTGCTTGAATATCACTTTAGTGTAAAATAATATATTCTAAATCTTTAATCGATTACATATCAGCTATATTGTTAGATCTATCCAATATTCTTCAATGTTTATAATATTTTATCATAATTTATTGAGTGATGTAAATTGGAAACATTTATAAAACTGTTTCGACTGAGTTCACAATGCATGGTCAAAATATAGTTGTTGGCATGCGTCAGAGTTCATGCATCTTTCACGTCACTGCTTACCGTATTCTCTCCACACGGTTCGCTTCGTATGTTTTATCGTATCACGCCGTCTCAGTAACGTATTCGCGTGATATTTCTGCTTCAAAACACTGATTTTACTTGCCGTGTTCCGGCAGCATAGTATATTTAATATGAGATGAACAAAGGAATTATAGTCAGAACATCTATCATTCGAATAATTAAAGCGCCTTAACCACCCGTTTTGTTGTATGATGAGCAATCAAGAGCTATTTTCAAGAAATAGAATATTGAATTTACGATACGACCGATAATTTAAAGTATTTTCTATTATTTATATAATTTTCTGTAAATGACCTTCGTAAATGATTCATCAGTCAGTTTCTTTACACTAGTACTATTCAGTAAATTATGTCTAAATGTTAAAAATATTATGGTCAAAGTAGCATATCACTTTCTGACATTTCACGATCATGTTCTGCGGTGAGTTTCTAGTTTGTTCTAACAGAAAAGTTCTACGGAAGCGTATTCTTAATATTACACTATTTAATAAATAGACAATAACGTCAATTAATTATGAAAATAATATGTGATGCTTTTAAGTGCTGTTTGCGCTTGACTGATTTTGCATAAAATATGAATACATAAATCACATAATTGTATAGAATTATCGTATCGGTGAGTGATTTTTCTTTTTGCGGAATTGTATTTATGAATATAATTGAAAGGATTTCTTGATTTACGAACGATTTTCCTTTGTCCACGGCCGCATCTTAAACAAATGTTTTTGTAAAATAACGTTGGAATAATCTTGTTTATCGTCGTTTGGAGTTCACGATTTTATCAAATGAACAAGATGAGTTTGAAAATTTCCTTTAACTACGAATTGAATATTTTGATGTATTTTTTAAACATTTCAAATGACGCGTGTTTCTTATTAATTCAACTATAATACATCTTGATATTAAAACGTTTAGGTATTTATTTTGTATTATCATTTTGAATAATGCGTTCTCACATTAATCTATTAATAATTAGTAGAGATAAGGCAAGTGAATATAAGTATTGTAATTAAACAACTAAGAGCGTGTTAAAGGATGCATTTACCCCGAGGTCTAGATTAATTAGACTTATATATACAGTCATGCTTCATAAATTATCTTCAATAACATCTTCTGTTATATACATATATATATATATATATATATATATATTTGTTTTATAATATATGACATGTATTTATGTCATACCGCACGCATTTCTTCAAACCATAAATTGGATATAGTGTTAAAAAATTCAAGAATATGTATGAATTATGACTCTCGCCGAAGTATTGTTTTTCCTTGTTAAATACATCATATTTATTTTATTAGGTATGATTCTTCCTTGTAGGAAGTTAAATATTGATAAAAACGTTTAATGTCGACTGAAATACCTTTTTCCTATGACCATATAACATTTTATTTAAAAAAAAAACTATAATAATATATATATCAGGCCCATATGCTTCTATACTATAAAAATATGTGAAAATAATAACGAGAAGTTTTTTTTTGTTTACATTTCATTATTTTGTTATAAAACCTGTTTGTAAATTATGTTATTGCTCTTTTAGTGCGAATCGTTTCTCTAGTTACAAAAACGTATATGAGGTCAAACAATGTGTGCGTTAATAAAGGCCGACAGGACTTCGCATTTTTATATAATAATATAGTTAAGATTATTTATGTGATAATAAATTATAAGTTACGTTTTATTACATTTTGCTTAAAAACCAAACTAGTGAAATCATGTAGATATTAGAATTTAGAAGAACTTTTTGATATTTAAACCTATGTATATTAAATGTATATAGTATATTCATATTTAAAATACAATATGTGTTTCTTTATAATTAATTGTTCTTTATATAAATAAAACATACATATTTAGAATGCTTTATTTAAAATTGTAATTGGATTACTTTTTTTAATAGTTTTTATTTGTCGAAAACGGTGAAACAAAGATTGTATTTAAAAATGAATAAGGTTTAATAAAGGTACCTAATGCATAACAATTTATTACTGCAAGTAATTACGAGATGCATAATGTATAAGGCGCATCGCCTTATACCAAGATCCTTTAAAGTGCTTGTTCCATACGAATGGATGAATGGCTTAAAGCCGGTCACGCTGAACACCTACATAATGCTAATCAATCAGCTGTCACGCATACTGATTCGTCTTGTTTTTGTAGTAAGTGCGTTCCACAAACATTTTTATGTAAATCTAATTTTAGTTGAACGAAGGCTACCTACATTTTTGTTTAATTTAGTTCCGATTTTATGACCTGTCTAGGACTGTGGACGTTGAAGGCCGTTCGCTTTAAGAATACAAATGTTAAATAAGTATTTTACGTTTTTACTTTCGGCGTTGTTACGTTTGTTTTATAACAAAATGTAGTGCCATAAAAAAAAATTGTAAGGTATTTCTAAAAATTGGTACAATTCTTAGGTGATATTTTTTTTGTAATTAGTTCAGAAAGACCGACAAGGTAATGTCTTCCTGACAGTAGTTCGCCGTCAAACATAGACATTGGTATTCTAAGGAAAATAAACCACTCAGATTTAGAAAGTTTTAAATATAAATGTTTACGCAATCACTGATCATCGAACAACAAGAAATGAACAACGAATTATTTTATTAGTAAATACAACAATGTAGATTATTGTTAATACCTACATATGTATATCCCCACAGCAACGACGTTATCTCATATAGATGTATATCATAAAATTTAAAACTCTAAAACGATAAAACTAATGTTCAGATTAATAAAGGATGACAATAGTGAACGCGGTCTCTTTATATATTGATTACATTTATTACATATGATAGTATTTCTTAATCCCCGCATTAATTTGGTAGAAAGTCACTATTTGGTTTATTAATATTTTGTCACCTAACAAGTATTATTTATTTCGTTTAAATTGATATTAAAACATTTCTATTGCAATTAATAAAACTGTTTTTACCCAGACTTATAAGAATATCGTTTTCGTTACAAGTACATATTTGCATTATTTAATTTTTTTTTAATTCAATTTAGAAGCTTTGGCTTATTAAATTACTAGTTCAGAAAAAAGGAATAAAAGAAACTTAGCTGATTGTTGTATAATCAATCGCCTTTGATCGATCGCACACAAACGTGCCTTCCCTTTTTTTTAGTAAATTTAGTTAGAAACAGATAATACAAATTAAATGATATAAATTAAATTAAAAAAAAATTGAGACTGAAATAACTGGGACATAAAAGTTGTAGAGTAGCATTTTAAAAATGTATAAAGAGCAAGTAAAAGATTTTAAAAGTTAGGAAGTAGGTACTTATTTCGCCAGCGGAAAATGCAGCTTAAGTGATAAGCGGATTGTTACCGATTTTTTGATGTTAAACAAAAGTTTTTTGTAAATATATTCTTCCCTATTTCGGTAACCGGTCACTGCTCCGGCTGTTAGTACTTAAAGTAATATTCATCGCCTTTAGTTACCATCTTGGTTATTAATACAAAAACCGCACTGTTAAAACATGTATTTTTTAACGTATATGCAATTTGAGCATAAGATATTTTCGATAAACATCTCAACGTAATTTATTTAGTAAATATTTTTGTTTCGAAGATTACATTAAAGTAGGACAAAACAAGACGTACCTTATATATTGTAGCTTTGTATAAATAAAACGGAAGAAATGAAAACGAAGAGAATCGTATAATTTTATATTCGTGATCTCATTAGATATGGACAGACACGCAATAGCACATGATTGCTGTTATCAATCGGCATGCCGCGCTTAGTAATTGTCTGTTGTGCTTGTCGGCATATTTAACGTACGGTCACCAATAAACTATTGTAATATTTGTCCTTTTTTAGACTGGTTACATTTTCGTTTTTGGATTAATTCTTGTGCAGAGCTATTTTAATAATGGACCGTCTTTTACTCAATTTGTATTGCATTGCATTTGTTCGGTATTGCTAATAGATTTGTGTAATATAAGTGATATTACTACCTCTGACGATGGGCTATTAAACTGCAATGGCGTTGCCGTTGTGGAGTGTACATAATGGACCATCGTGTAATGGAGCAATAACTAAGTAAACGAGATCCATGCCCAGTCGCTGTGATGGAATCGCTTTGAATATTTAATGACCGCTCGGCTTAAACAGAATATTCATAAGCAAACCTTATTTATTTCGAGCTGTGTATGCATACATATAACTACTTCTTATAAATATACGTCTTAAAATATATAAGAATTTGTTATTTAGATGTTTGATAAAATCTTTATTCATCGATTGTTTCATTTAAAAATTCATTCATGAAAATATATTTATATTTTAAATATTTGATATTTAAATGTGACATCGTTAAATTTATGTTCGTATCAAAATTATAAATACACTACAATAAAAATAATCAGTTATCAATATTCATGTTCATTGTACTAAATATGTCAGTCAGATGATATCGAAGGAACGTGGGTTTCTCATTTACTGCAATGACTGTAATCTGAACAATCTGCGGTCATAAAGCTATACCAATTAAAACCATAGTATCTAGTTGAAAACCACATGCTAGGCGAGTGTTCATAACATATTCAACACGATATAGATGAATTCGTTTATAACTTTTGTAAAATTAAGAATTTAAGATAATATTAATAATTTAAAAGTAATATTAAGTCTCGTTCAGTATTATAAATTGTTATTCCGTCGTGAATCGAACATCAACACAACAATAGACTTTCCTAACTAACTTCAACCGAAGTCAGTAATAGACATTTGTGGAAAAACCTAACCTAACCTAACCTAACCTAACTAACTTCAACCGAAGTCAGTAATAGACATTTGTGGAAAACCATTATGAACCAACTGAATTGATGATAAAATGCATATGGCATAGATTATATCTTAAGCAACCTGACCTTGTGTCGTAGTCCTCAAGACAGTTTAGCTAGTGTTTTGATGTTAGCCCTTTCGTACGTGAGAATTTTATGTATCTAATAACTACTTAGGTTTAATTAAAGACTTCCAACTACAGCAAGAGTAAAGGCGAATTACCCACTTGGTATAATATCTTGCATAATCTATGATATACTTTATGAATTGGCGAAAAAATTGCGTTTTCAATTTCGGCGAATTTGTTATAGGAACTTTGTGAGTAAAATTTAAAATAGATATAACTAGTAGTAGGTAGTGGAATAATGCTTTTTGTATTTAGTGCATAATATAGCAGAGCTATTAGCAAATCGCATGGAATATGCAAATCGAAGGTTTGTTTATAATTTTATACCTACTCTTTACATTAGAATAGGAATTACATGTTCAGTTAAACACTGATATTTCTTTCTATCATTCATGATTTGGCATTCGAAAGAAGAAGACAACTGTCATTCTTAAATTTAATTAAATTGCTTGATCTAATAATATATTGAACGCATATTATTATTAGATTTAGCAATTGACAGTTTACGACATGCAGACACCAATTTAAATTGTAAAATCTCGTTCAGATGCATTTAATACTATTTTCAAAACTCCTGACGGTCAGACAACAACCAATACTCCTTGTATTGGATTAGAAGTTGCATTTATTCATTACTGGCAGGTGATAAGTACTACCCTTTGTCATTTCTACGACAAGACAACGTGTATGTATAATTTCATGATGTTTGGATGAGAATATAAGACGTGAAAGAGCAACAAACTGACCTTCGCATCTATAATATTAGTTACGATGTTAACAATTGAAATGGTCTCTGGATGGAAAACGCGAATCTTAATCGAAAAATGCGACTCAAACCTAAGCAGTGACGCTGAGTTTTCAGGTGTTTCATTTGTGTTTCAAATTCATCTCATGCTGGTTCCAGATATCCGTCTAATTCTGTCATATATATATATAGCCAACATCGCACTGAATTCATTTTGGAATTGTGGCCTGCTCCTTAAGAGGAGAAAGGTCTTTGCCGTCCAATGAAGCATTTACAGACTGTTCATTTGGGAATAATATAACGAAATAGACTTGTGTATATGCGATTCCTTTCTCTGCCGCTTAATCCAGAGACGTTACTTAATTGACAAAGGCTTATCAAGTTAGTGGCGTGTTACCTAGGTTCTCGTGTCGTTAGATAATACTTTACGTATTAAACAGCTTTAGCCAATTTTTAATGTTATAGATGTGCTTGGCAATTGTACAAAAGATTATCTAATTGGTAATGTCATAATATATTTAGTACGTGTCGTTGGCAAATGTTTATATACATTAGAGTGTAGTTAATTGATTTTAAATATATAATTCCAATTCTTATTTTAAATATTTACAAAATAAACGAAAATGTTAAAATGTCAATAAACCGAATATTTCAAGTGGAATTTCGCTTTAGTCATCATCTTCCTTTCCTTTGTTTAAAAAATGGTAAGTTTTAACACTCTGTGACGTCACTACAGCGCTGGGCACGATGCCAATCCATCACATTCAGTGTCTCGTGTCAGGGTCCAGTTTATTTACAAACGTCTAAAGTGCTATATCACAATACTAACTTTCAGCCAAAAACCTTTGGAAATGCGTGACTAATCGGAAAATTTACAAAGAATATTACTTTACAAAATAAATGAGTATTTTAAAATATTTTTTACTCATACACATTGTATTGATTGTAACGAAGTGAACTAAATTATTAAGCATCTCGTTGCTTAATAATTTAGTTTTTTATTATCTACGAAGTAAATCGCAAATCTTTGTATTGTATAATAATAGAAAATCTAAGTAATAAGATTAGCATGTTAAAGAAATCGATTAAAGTATAACTAGAATATTAAAATTTTCTAATTTTAGATAAGAAAATATTTCATTTCATTATCAGAGTTTTCGGTTAGTTATCTAGCTTGCTAGAACCGTTCATAATTGTATCATTAATGACAATTGGACAGTGTTTTTATTTGAATATTTAAAATAGTGTCAGGTAGAGTTTGAGGCGCGATATGCAGTGTATTATTCACGAAGATCAAAACATTGGCGAGTGAACAAAATGATTGCGTGTTTGTTTACATTTTTTGCCACACGTCTTTGTCTATGAGATGTCTAGACATCGTTCATTTACCTGGTTACTACAAAATAGTATTTTTTTTAACGTAAATGACTATGTAAATGAGTTTTAGACTTTAGTGATGTATCATCTAGAATTTATTAATTTTAATTTAAGCTTATTGTGTTATTCCGTATGTATTGGGTTATTCCAAACTATCATTTGATATTATCGTATTTAATTCATTCATTACTACATTATTATTAATTCATTTTTTTACACAATTTAAACTATATCTCATGTAATCTGTTTTATCATATATATTAATATATATATATAATCTTATATATATATATATATATATATATATAATATTAATTTGCTTTTGCAAATATATTTAATTGCTTTTAAAACTTCTGAAACGAAATAAAGATATAATGCAATTTCATATTTATTAATACATGTATATAAGTACTTAAGGTAATTAAAAACATTATTCATAATTACAGCCTTTGTTGCCTTAATTGTCAAACGCAATACTAAATTTATTTATTTTTACATTCACTTCTAAAATATTTTGTTCCAATCGCAATTCGTATATATTTAATAGACTTGATAAGAAATTAATTGCAAATTGCAATTTTGTGTTTGGTCGACATTGCTAGTAATTATATAGTTACAAAATTTATATATTTTCTGAACTAAACAATTTTAAATGATATTGGTACTGGTATATTACCTCTGTACAAATATTTTATTATTTTTCAATATTTAATAAATAATTAAATATTAAATAATAATTGATATTTATTTAATTTATTTGTGGTTATTGTGTGTTTTAAGTAAAATATACAATTGATTAAACTACATACGTTAAAACGCCCGGCCGGGTTAGCAATGCCTTTTTTAGAAAACTATCCCATACGCCCTTCATGCTCCCAATAGTAGGGACATCCAAGGGCAACCCTAAGCATTTTCTGTATTATGTGTGTGTTGTACAATAAAGAATGTTAATATAGGCTATAACCATTTGAAATTTAGATCGCAGAAGATAAAAAACTTTATCTTTACGTATTTCATGCGGTTTGCTAATAGCTCTGCTATGTAATGCAATACAAATAGTTCTTACTTAATATATATGTTTGTATATAATACAACAATATTCGAAATTAATACGTACTTAAAAATTACTTCCAAAGTTTCTATAACAACTTCGGTGACATTCAAAACGCCAGTTTTTAGGAATCGATAATGAAAACCATATATTAATCAAGATCTTGACCAACTACATATATCTTGTCATATCAATGTTATAGTTGTTTATTTGTCTTTACTTCTCCTGCGACTGGAATGAGCTATAGATAGTATCTACCTTGAAACCTTCACGTTTCTAATTGTATAAAATTTCAACTCAATTGGATGAACGATGTTTGGCCGTATAAAATACGAACGAAAACAAATATATTTTTTTTGTATAAAAGAATCGCAATTTCATAGCTTTACTTGTAGTTTACAAGGTTACTCTTGTCTTCACGCATCGTTCACCTCAGGGGTATTGAGGTTGTACAATGTATTTATTCTTCGTATATATTTCATTTATGTACAGTAAGGGATGTTTATACTGTATTGATCTTTCGTCAAAATTCGTCGTCAATTGAATTAATTAAACTTAATTAATTAAACGTCAAATAGGATTCTTATAAGTTTTCTGATGTTTTCTTTCACCGCCGAGCACGAGATAAATTATAAACACAAATGGCTCATTTGTGTTTATAATTTATCTCGTTACAAAGTCTTACTTGCCTGGACTAGAAATCGCAATTTGTGGTTAAGTGTAGTCTAGTCACTGGGCCATCTCAACATAATCAAACTAATTTCTCTTGTAAACTAAACTCTTACTATAAAGGTAAAAAACCATAATATTTAAATGCTAGTTATTAAAAAGACGCAATAGCAGGCCGATTCTATGTCGCGTTGATAAATATTCGTGTTTGAGAAATAATATTACATAATACACTATGCTGACTAATAAAATATATTTTTTACCAAATGAAACCTATTTCTACCTCGAATAGGTATAGGCGTAATAATTTTCGGCTTTGTGAAACATAAATAATCTGTTATGGATATCTTCTTCATTATATTATGTATTGGTTTGTCTTTAACCTTGTATATATATTTCAAATTAATAAAATTATTCATACAAAGCGTTAACATTGAAACAAACATTCCATTTTATTGATCGTAAATTCTTATCCATTTTTAAAGTATTACTTTTGAGTGCGTATTAAAATATGTTTAATTAAAATTATAAAAATAAGTTAAATGTATAGATAGTAATTAAAAAATAAAAAAATACATACATACTAATAAATACATTACTTCTAAAATATAGTAAAAATGTAGTATGCCCCTTAACTGGATTTTTTAAAATATTTTCTATATTAATATCAAATACAAATGTTTAATTGAAATATCCATCATAATGATATAATGGAATACTCAACAAGTGCAAAGATTTTAAATATATAATACAAACGAACAAACCATAGTTTTATGTATATTATTGTTCGCTTTATATCCGTATTGTTTAGGCGTTCGACTGTTTTAGATATTTTATAATTCACCCGTAAATGTCAAGGAAAATATTTATAATGCGTATTAAAATAAATTGATATTACAATAAGCATTAAGCCGATTTTAATGTCACCAATAATACATAAATAAAATTAAACATGTGCAGAACAAGTTTGGATATAATTGAACCTTACATACGTTTAAAATAATTATATTTTTTCCTTTGTTTCAGGTTAATTAAAAAAAACACAAGATGGCTGATTCAGGCCACGCCAAAATAGAAGGTGAGTCGAACATATAAAAATACGAACGTTATGTGTAGGTATAAACGTCAAATCCAAAAGTCATAATACATTTATTTTGTATTTAAAATAAAATCCTTTGTTACACCCATATCAACAATAAAATGAATCATGCCATTGTGTAAAAATGCACAGATAAGTTTTTAATAAACAGTTTTATAATTTCTTAAACACGTTATTATTACTTTTGTAATTTTATTGTAAACGAAAAGTTAATTCTCAAAATGACGGATTTTATTGACGACCATGAAAAAGGTTAGTTGTCATTGAATGACAAAATACTCTACGAATGTACTATACATTCTGAGAAAGCATGAAGATGTTATATAATTGAATTATTTATACCCTAATGATTAATAATACTTGTATTACACAGGTTTAACCGTTATTTTAGAAATTAGTGCTCAGACTAATAATTTATATTAATCCACAGATAATCCAAAGATTCTGTCGGGTCCAGTCCTGACCAACTCCCCGAACGCAGTATTATCCAAGACACTCCTAGGTCGCTACAATGACCTTACACTCCCAGCTGATAGAATCCTAGCTACATACGTGTGGATTGATGGTACAGGGGAGCACATGAGATGCAAAGACCGCACTTTGAACTTTATTCCCAAAGTACCAAAGGGTGAGTATTGTCTATTTATTTTAATTGAATGACTCATTTACGTTCAGCCTATTACCATGAAAGAACTAGTGAAGGTACCCTAACCTAAGATACCTTAATATAAAATAATCTAAGAACCTTAGATTCAAATGTTCCATGCAATTACTTATATCTGAACTTCACCGTCACTCAAAATGCTATTTTATCACCAATTCATAATGAATTCCATAAATTATTTTAGATCTCGATCAATGCTGTCATGTCGTTTCAAGGTCTTAGATGTTTATTTATGTTTACCCCTCTTGTCATTACAATATTCTATATAATAGGTACGTAACTTATTTCTAATTCGTTAGCAACGTTATGAATGATTGATCGTTCAAATAACTTATCATTACTCACAGAAATGTTTCCATTCATATAAATTACGACGTGTTAAACAATTGTATATTAATATGTAACTGCGTAGAACAGGTATTTGCAAAATATAGATAAGCTTAACTGTTTCACGACATTAATGGCTGTTATTATTGCTCGGTTACATCTTATTGACTATGAATAAACTATATTTATATTGTAACTATTCGTTCTTAGATATAATATACTTAAAAATAAAAACAGTTTTTTTTTAAATTATATTTTTTATTTAAATGGTTTAATTGAGACCACAGAGTATAAAAAGTAAAACTATATTGATAAGTATTTTATATTTTGAAAATTAGGTAGGTAGGTATGTGTCTCTTTATTTGTATCACGTATTCCAAATTTGTCCATCAATATCGCCTCATTTAATTGCAAAAGAATTCTTCAAAATAAAACGCGATAAAAATATGGTATCTTGCTGTTGCCTACACTATTTTCATCCTTATACAACATTTCTAAATATAAATACTACTACTACCAAAGGTTGATAAACGTTCATAGATATAAATAACTTATATGAGACGAATAAGCCTTCTACGATTCATAAAATTTATAAAGATACCTAATAAAATTCCTTATTTTTTGTACATTATTTGCAAGAAATACATATGTCGCGCAAAAATAGACAGTATTTAATAACGCTGGCATTAGCGTATAGCTATTTGCATGCGTTGTAACAGTCAACTACATGAAATATTACACTCCTATTAAACAAGCGAGTTTTTAATACGTCCGTATTAACTATTGTAATTAGCACAGTTCCCGTAATTTCGCGGCCTTCAACACTTATATAGTAACATTTGTAAACAACTTTAATAAATAAAACAGTTTCGTAGGAACGAGCCGTAATTATCTATAATTCTATTATTTATGTACAACTGGCTGGTCGGAAAGCATAGGTATAAATTTAGATGAAAACTATTTTATGTGTGCAATATTACATGCAATTTCGATATTATAGTTATTAAATGATATTAGAATATTTCGAATAAAATCGTAAAAGACACGTATCTTGACATTTGGAAAATAACGCATAGTGTAAGTATACTACCGCTGTACAGTTTCTTTAGTATGGGGTTTAGTTTGTGCCCTTACAAATGACATAAATGATTGTAGCTAAGCTCACACGAATAGCTGAAGATATAAATAAGAAGTACGAATATAACCTATGGAAAGCTTTTGAAAACACGTACGAGAAATTCTATTTGCCGCCATATTTTTTCCCGAAGGATCTAGAACACTTGTTCGATGTTCAATGCAAGCGGAGAGAGCACTCAAACCGGGATAGCTTTGATGAGAATTTAAAAGGTTTCATACTAATATAGACTTCAGCAGACGTAGAAGTGTTGTTTTACCGACGATTCATTCAACTTTTGTAGTTAGTTTCGTTTCAGTTAATTATATAATCATTGAGAAAAGTAGTTTAAGTAAATAGATTCAATAAATCGAATGTAGAATCGTGACTTTGCTGTCTGGCTGTATTTCCTCGGATTTATTTAAAATGATTGAAAATACTATTGTATGCTATTTTAAGAAACAGAAAACTATTCTCGCGAATCAACCTATAGAAGAGCAATACTGAATAAGCATAACATTTCCGCAAATTAGTTTAATGACAGACAAAATCCTTTAGGGCTTATGATTTCTAAATAGTTAAAACTACATATTTCTTTATAGAAATATATTGAGTGACGATTCTCTCTGTTACGATTACCGATGAAAGGTAACATGTATAAATTAAATAAACATGAGAACCGATGTACACAAATTTATGTAGTTATTCATTTTGGCAACTGTAGCGAGTCACATCTATATAGGTTTAAGCTAGAATTAGAATTCCGTAAATAATTTGTATGTTAATCATGTTTTAGCTTGTTAAGTGTTTCTACCATGTTTTAATTTCTATTACAAATAAAATAATTAGCGTTTTAACTAAAATGCTAGGGTATGTTTGTAGTTAATTTAAACACTGCACTATATTTTCGAGCTCTTTAACAATTGTACATTTTTATATTCTGTATTATATTTTGTAATTATAAAAAAGTTAGGTTAGGTGTATTTATGATTATAAGCAAAACAGTTTACTTAATATGTGCTTAATATTATACTTTTATACTAATTATTGATAAATAATGTAATCAATATTATTAATTTATAAAATAGATTTGCCGATATGGAACTTCGACGGCAGTTCAACGGGTCAGGCTGATGGCCACAACTCCGACACCTTCCTCGTTCCGCGCGCCATGTACAAGGATCCTTTCCGTCGTGGAAACCACGTCCTCGTTATGTGTGATACTTTCAAGCATAACATGGAGCCAACAGGTTATATAACATTTCATCAACCATATAATATGAATTTGACTTTAATTTACAATTATTTTAAAATTAACACTTAAAGGACTCAAAATGTATTATTTCAAAACAACATTTATTTTTATTGTTTACCATACCTATAAAAATTTGGTCACATTTACTATAATTCTTTGCACGATACCATGCAATTTTATCTTATGGTTTAATCTCACATACAATGTTATATGATTACAGAAAGCAATCACCGCGTGAAATGTCAAGAAGCATATGACTTATGTAAAGATGATGAGCCATGGTTCGGTATAGAACAAGAGTACATTCTCTTGGATTCGGATCTAAGGCCCTTCGGATGGCCCCCAGGTGGCTTCCCCCCACCACAGGGCCCTTACTACTGCGGAGTGGGTGCGAACAAAGTCTTCGCTAGGGATCTTGTCGAAGCACACTACAGGTACCACAGATATAGTTTAAAATTTTATAAAATAAGTACAGTTTAAATACGAAATATTGTAATTTGTATGTTTAGTAAAATTAACCACAAATCGTGAATCATTCGGTTATAAGAATCTTGTGTGGCTTTGTTAAGTAAATGATGAACTTTGTTCGACGAATGATAAAATTTATACAAAATAAAATACCTATCTTACCAGGTGCTGCTTATACGCCGGTATACCAATTTGCGGTACAAATGCGGAGGTGATGCCATCTCAATGGGAGTTCCAAGTCGGGCCCTCTGTGGGAGTATCAGCTGGCGATGACCTCTGGGTCGCTCGCTACATCTTGCACAGACTCGCTGAAGAGTACGGTGTCATCGTATCCTTTGACCCCAAGCCAGTACAGGAATGGAACGGCTCGGGCGCACACACCAACTTCTCGACAAAAAAGATGCGTGAAGAGAACGGTATTATGTAAGTAAATTCATGACGTCATAAGTACTTTTATTCCGATGAGCTCCATATTAACTTTAAATAAGCTTATCAAAATCGACTTCATTTTACAACGTTGTGGGCATGTTTCACAGTGAGATCGAGAAGGCTATTGACAAGTTGTCGAAGGTGCACATGAAGCATATCAAGGTTTACGACCCACGCGGCGGTAAGGACAACGAGCGGCGACTCACCGGCCTGCACGAGACCGCCAGTATTAACGACTTTAGCGCAGGTTGGTTGCGACCTAAATATTTTTTACTATTATAAAACCTTACCAATAAGCTTCTGATCCAATTTCAAAATAATCAGTGATTATTTTATTTTAATTGGCCACCGTGTGTATGATCATAATTACAAATTCACAAATATTACAAACTACTGGAGAACGAATAAGAGATCTTTATTTAATAGTGTAAGAGTATTTTAAGATATAATTATTTCAATTGTAGGAGTCGCAAGCCGCGCGAGCAGCATCAGAATACCGCGTGCGGTAGCTGAGGAGAAGAAAGGATACTTGGAAGACCGCCGACCGGCTTCAAACTGCGACCCTTACGCTGTCGTTAACGCTCTCATGCGCACTTGCATATTGAATGAATAACATCGGAGCCGAAGGAATCACGCCGCTTCCACACGTGTCAGCTAGCACCGACTAAATGCAGCACAACTAATAAAAAAATAATAATATATAAATTGTCGATAGCACATTTTACATTTTTATACACAAGGCCTTATATGAAATGTTAATCAAATTTTGTAATCTATAAAATAGGTTTTTTAAATGTTTTTACGGTTTTAATAATGCGCAATGATAGCTGCAAGAATAAATTTTACTTCTGTGGTACGTGTTTGTATGAGGGCTTGAAAAATTGAAATAACGTGTAGGTAGTGTGAATAGGAGTAGGGATATCGCTTGTAAATTTTTCTAATAGCAGATTAGAGATAAATTTTAACGAAATTAAAGTTCGATTTTTTTGTTTGCCTTAGCTATAAGCTACGATTAATGAGCAATTATTGGCAAAACCACTGTATTTATCTGTAACAAGGACAAAGGCTGGTTTTGTACAAAATTGTATTTCACTACGATAAATGAATTAACCACAATTTAAAACTAAATGACTGGTTGAATTTGACTATGCGACTTTACTTCCATTCGAACAGTATATTGTTCTGTCAGTTTATACCTACGCGTGTCTTGAATTGAATATAGGAATTGATTTTTAACCATTACCGCAATACCATTTAGTAGTTAGTGATCGCTAATTCGCTAGCACACCTGCTTTAGGTCGACACGTGAAAGGAGTAGTGCGTTACGATGGACCACAAGATATTATAAAATATTTAGAGAATATTTTTACGACTATTATGTGATATTTAAACATTATTGTTACTTTCATGTTTAATAGTTTATTGTATACAAAATAACCACATATCATTATTTCTAACAAGTTCATTTATTGCATAGCTAGATAGGCGAATCAATAATATATTATTAAAAAAGTAAATCTGTCATTTTGACATTTGTTACTAACATTATTAAATTTTTAATTCTAAAATACATAGATAACTTATTGTTTAATCCAATTATATAAAAATAAATATACTGTAGCTAAGAATATAGGGTATAATTATGTCATGCCTAAACAATATATAAATATATTAGAGATAATAATGATGCCTTTTAATAACACTTATGAAAAAACCTAAACACCAGAGTACATATAAGCACAAATAGAATCGTATGAATTAATGAATTTTAGGTAATCTTTTTTAATTGCATGCATCCGATGTCTGGATTTGACAAATTTTATTTGTATATGAATATGTTATTACAAAACGTTATCAAAATAAACGATACTTTGTTGTTATATTATTATTTTTTAACACCCAACGTATGAAAATAAATATTAAACACTTTTATGATATAATATGTTGAAATTTATATAACAAATAATTACCTAATTAAATATTATCAAAGTATAACAAATTAATGATAGGGATGCGTGTTATATAAAAAACATTTTTATCTTTATATTTTTTATAATGCTTTTGAAGTAAGAAAAAAACATAAAATGAACGAATGATTTATTTTTCATTTATCTCAATTCATTTGCTTTGTTTTGTGCTTACTATATAAGTAAATAAAAACTGTTACTATATAAGGAAAAAAAGGTGTTAGTGTGAGCAGACCAAATAACAATCAAACTTTTTTATGTAAAAAAAACAATTATATTTGCTACAGGTATTTATATATAGCGTAAATATTGCACCCTTTGAGAATACGAATAAAATTGTATTTACTGTCATTAAATTATATTCATATATGACGCTTCCAAATAAAATATGTAAATAAATTTTAATACAATAGATTAACAATATCTCTATTGTACTAAATAGGTGCAACCAAGGCATAGGATAGAAACAACAACGTGGAGAAACAAAAAATATACATACATCAACAACAACAACATTATACTCTTCCAGACCGATTCCACCAATTTCCATGGCTTCTCGAGGGTAGATAAGACGGCTAGGCTCTTTTGTGTGGGAGTGAGACACAATATTATAGTGCATTTATATGTGCGCAAACAGAAGCGCAATCCCTATTCCCTCATTCTCATATACCAATAGGAAAATAATTCTAACGCGACCAAAAAGAGTTCAGACGTAAGACCAAATACCAATGGCTGTGTATCACGTGCTTTCTGTTCTAAAATATAATATTTACAAATATATCGCCAATCATGAATAGTTCATCAGTGGAAAAGTGTGAAAGGTCTTCTTATTTATTACCAATAAAGTTTTTACCATTGATGTCTTGGATGAGTTACCGCTTTTAATGTCGTAAAAAATAAAATAAAATAGCACCAAAAAAAATAGTAAGTGAGTTTCCTTAACCCAACCATAGTAACTGATGTACTTTATGCATTATATTTCCCTTAAATAATAAGTGTTGATATATTCCCTAAAAATAAAAATATTTTACTAACTGGTTACCCTAAGTACCTCTGAACCATTGTCAGTGTCATTAAGTGCCAATTGTTAAAAGATCCTTCCTTTTCTGGCGTGGATCTAGACTATTTGAGCGCACTGCCTGTATAAAAGAGATGACACATATGATATGAGACCATTCGGTTTTAAATTTTGAAGCGTGTAATGACGGTGACTAGAAACTATGTAATACTACAGTATATATCTAAAACAATATTATAATGAAATAAATAATTAATTGAACACAAATAATTTTTTTTCTTGGCCTTATCGATGGTTCTGTCAGATTAAACTGACAGTTAAACCGTCAGTTTAACTTGACAGGACTCCCCTCTGACACTCTAAAATTAAATTCCTTGGATAGATTATTGATGATATACCCAAAGTGGCTGGCAACGGACGGAAATTGAAAGCTGAAAATCGAGCTCAGTGGCGTGCCATTAGAGAGGCCTTTTTCATGCTAGAAAAACGCATTACGCGTTTCCCCGACGGGAACAGTATGTGCGGCTCGCCGATGTCCGAGGAGCCGAGTGCGCCCCGAACATCGAAATACCCATTAAAAAACCCTTTCCGTCTTAACAAGGAGTGCCACGGGAAAAAATTGGAACCGCGAAACCATCGGAGAGGCCTTATGTCCAACAGTTGACGACAAACGGTTGATGATTATGTAGATTAGATTGATATTTATCACTTACATTTTCGAAGAGAAATAAATTCTTAGGTTTGACATTCTCTCCCTCAGAATCATTTGTTATTTGAATTTAATTATATTTAAAATCAAATGTTTTAAACATAATGAAAAGATTAAAATTAGCCTAGCTTAAATAAAACAATTTCAAGGATAAGTATAATTTATTCAATTAACGCTAATCTAAAACATTTCTTTAAAAGAGGTAAATTTACTAAAATTAAATATTAACATACTTTGTAAATAAAAAATATTTATATATATATATATATAACAAAAACACCTATGAGTTAAAACTATATATAACACTTCAAAGTTACTGTACTCAGGTAATAAATATATATAAAATGACATATAAAGAGCTGTAACTGTAAACTAAGACACATAATTAGGATATGGTTTACGAGTTGTTGCTAGAGTACTTGTATAGAAACCAGCCTTAAACAGTCAATCAAATATCAGATGTAGAAAGATAAATCCCATGATCCTTTTGCTAGTCTTCTATCCTCAAAGTTGTTTAGTTTAGTGTAAGGCCATCTGGGTAGAAATGAATATCATCTTACCCATTATACTAAATACCGGGAATGTTTGTATCGTTGTATCAGATGAAAAATAATTAAAGCATAAAACTAAGATCCCATGGTTGGTAGTGCATCAGTAGCATATGGAATGATTAACCCGTTACAAAGTATATATCTACAGACAGATATATCTATTATTATTTTTAATGTATTAAAAAATCCTAAAAAAAAGGTATCCAGAACTATATGCTGTTTAAGAAAGTCACTTGGCTCGTCTGTCACCTACAGATGATATTTTAATAAAAACATATAAAAAAGATTGATGCAACTAAAGCATTAAAAACTTGTTGGTGATTGAGTTACAGTTACAGCTCAATTATTAGGACCGAGTCATATAGAGGTCTAATATATTATCACTACATTATTTATCAACTCAAGTGAAGTTTAGTGAAGTGTTTGAACTTATTACATGCCATAAATTGTAGTAGTTATAATAAAGCAGCTATGGCTATAGCCCATATTTATTTGTTATGTACCAATTTAATAAGCAATTATAATGAATTAATGACAAATATCTACTTTTTTCCGCTACACTAATACACATATATATTGTAGACATTTATTAATACTATAATTACGTAATAATCAAATTCAAATAACTTGTTACTACTAGAGATACTTGAAAAATAGTTTGAAATTTTGTGCAGAACATAAGTGAAATGAAGCATGAAATGTATTGTTCATATATGAACACAATTCATCTAATTGATATATAATAAATAGTATAATGTTTTCTTAATTACACAAATAGACAATATTTAAATAACGTAGAATCTAATGCACAGATTAAATACAACATTTAGCCACAGACAATCTGATTAAATATTTGGCCAAGTTATAATTTAGTTTTTATGTAAACATGTAATGGATATAAATACTATATTTTAAATATTCTTATATTATATTTATTAGTATTTGTCTACATAATATTTTATTTGTAATTAGAAACAATTATCGAAATTTGTTTTTAATGATCAACCAATTTTTTAATTTCTTTACATATTAATATTCTTTAAACAATTAATAGTGATCTTAATAATATAGTTTTTGTAAGAGATCCTAGATATCTCAATTGTATAAAGAGATCTTGAATGAATACGTATTAATAAATTAGAACTACTAGAATGTGTCATTATAGTTTTATACATAATATTCAGTTCAATCAATAATCGTCAAATCATGAAAAATCATAATAAATCATCAAAAATCAATGGCCGGAAACAGTGCGATGATGGATTAAAATCGCATTATAAAGGAACTCCATTTGAAGAAAATAATTATTGATGCCAAGTATGAGATGACATTAAGAGAAACTATGTATCTATCATATTAATATGAGTTTATCATATTTATATATGTTTACTATAATATCATAGAATGTGTATAGCTATCGATTCATTATCAATTTACATTTGAAGTATTGCATACCTCATTTAATTTTAGAAGTAATATTTTATTTAATTTTATAATAAATGTATTTAATCAAACACAATTATCATAGTCATATATCTTAATTCAAACACGTATTTTTTAATAATTTCATTTCATATTAGAAAGTGATAGATTTCTGTAGGAAGAGATATATGAAATTATTTTTTTGAAGTTATTTAATACTACAGTTTTTTTGTAATCCTATACCATTTATAATAACATTTAGAATAATGTAAGAATACACATAAAATCTTAAATATAAATTATGAAACATTTCTTTAAATATGCATTTAATTACTAGTTTTTTAAAAGTTTGAAACTGATTTATGGACTACATATTATATAAAAATATCTATAAACAAACCTCCGCATAAAGTATTGACATAGGCCAGATAAAGTAGAAAAACTGAATACCTATTAAAAAAAAAAAAAAAACCAAAAATCTATACAAAATATTACACTTTAGATTTTCAGAAGTCAGATTTATCTGTAAATTTTATAAGAGAGCGTTATGTCGTATTCCTTTAAAATCACATCGTTTTATTATGGACCAAATATGTTGTATATTAGTAATAAATTACTTTGTAGATAAAGTTTATAAAGTTAATTTCAATGTGACATAAAAATATATTAACTCTTTGTTAGAACTATAAATACAATATAAGATGCTACACTAGTCCACACATAGGAAAATATTAATTCAACTAGCATATGTGAAGTAGTAACATTACATTTATATGGTAAAACATATCTTAACGTATTTTTTTTTGTATTTTTCGTTTAATTTCCACAAAAACACTGATTAATCATACCAATAGTTTGGATTTACGACTCCAATTGTTCGTGACACTTGTAACCGACCGACGATCTTAACACTACGCCCGAGTGGGTAAAAAGCTGTCCTTAACAGTCTGTTTACGAGTATATTATTAGCAGCACTACACCGAACATGAAGCTTAACATAATCGATATCCAGAATACGAAAAGCTTGAATATTATTATCTGCTAGTCTCGTATGTGAGGGTCGATGTCCTCAAAGTACTCCGTTAGTTAATTGTCCGGAGAACCCGGCGGCGGGGTGCTCAGGTCGCGGGAAGCGTATTTGGCGCAGTTGTTGATAACAACCCAAGCCAGGTCCTTGATCATCGCGTACGGTCCGGGGTGACGAAGCAAGCAGCGGAGCAGTCTTAGACCACCCTCAGATTCCACCAAGGTACAGTATTTGTCAGCTGAAATATAAGAGGTTACATTTTGAATTAGTTATGCATTTTATATATTAGTTGCCACGTGCGGCTTCGCTCACGTGGTGTGGTGTCAGGTTCCTGAACAACGTGCATGCAAAATTCTATGCTAATCGGTTGAGTAGTTAAAACCTGAAAGCTTAATCAGCAAATAAGCAAATAAGTTTATTTGTAATAATAGTTAGAATTTCACCGTTTTAATAGACGACGATGATTGACGGTAAAAAAATATGCTATCTATATATAAATATACTAGGCTACCTTCGTTAAATGTTTTCAGCTTTTGATTAGATTTATGTATGTATATTTGCTTATTATATTATTTTGTCGTGTCGTTAAGTATTTTGTGTGTCTAATAAATAAATTCTTTATGCCTATCAAATGCTATTCACACCGCGCTAACCCCAAATTAATTGATCTTATGACTAGAGAATGACGTGGATGTGTCGGTGTCGTGTGGTTAAGGTACAGTACTCACGGTATACCGTGGTAAGATTGGCCAGAGCCCACACGGCCCAGTGCTGGCACTGCGGCGTGTGGTGAGCATGCAGCAAACTCAAAATCGGCTCGAATGATCGATAGTTTATATTCCTCTCAGCACGTCGGTCCCATCTATCGACTGCGGAGGCGATGCGCTCGAGTACAGCATCTCGAGCTGGTTCATCTACAGTCCAGGCATCCGGACCATCAGACGCCATGTGAGCAAGGACGCCTGCTGCATTGTAGCTCACCTATAAGAACATATATAACATATTCAAAGGAGAATGATTAAGACAAAAAAGCGGAGAATGAAAGGAAATTTTAAATATGTTGTCATCATAGTTCAATATAATATATGACTTTCTTTTCAAGTACTCAAGCACGCTTAGTTATCAGCCTAATTTTATTATTTTAAGCATAAATTAACAATATCATTAATTGACATTTTTTATTGAGTTTTACCTCAATCCCATCACTCGAGGAGTCAAGTAGATCATAGAATACTGATAGGAACAGCTTGTCCATAAGTTTTGGACGCAGCTCTGCCACTTCGGCTACATTTCCCAACAAGCCCATCATGTTTCGAAGAAGCTCTTCTTTGTCGGGAAAACTCTGGAAAAAATATGATTGATTATATAAATTAAGTTGTTTATAATTTTGTAATTATGCGGAAATGACAGAAATTCAATGTTTCAATGTTCAAAAATCGAATAGTAAAAGCCTGAAAATGTTCACTAAGGACTAAGGCCTTGTTTTCTTTCAAAAAAATGGTTTGCAGCTTAATCCACCATGCTGCTTGCTCTAAGGCGGGATAATGTTGGATGATGCCACACGATTCTCGATGTTTTCATTCACATGCACTGTTGCTTGCTTGGATTTGAACTCGCGATTTTTCGGTTCTGATCAACATTTTGCTGGGCTAAGCCATCTCAACTCAATTTCATTCTGCTATCAAAAAATGGTTTACTTGATCATAATGCTAATTTTTTTTGCGTATATTAACCTTACTTTTGAAAACTCAAATGGATAATCGATAAGTTAATTTTCATGCATAAAATCAGTGGCGAGATCAGAAGCAATCAATTGAAGGGTGGAAACTATTTTCAGCGCTATGACGCCAACCGAAATGCCACGACCTAGACACGACGATTATTTGTAGAAATGTTAGGTTACAACTACAAACAGCCGCTTATGTCACAGCTTTGTGTCATAACATCTCAGCTGCCTTGATGAAGGTTCCGTATTCTCCACCATATCATCGACGTTGTCCCGCCTATATTACTTCACCTTATAAATGTTACACGTTTGTTGACAGCGGCGTTTCCTCTAGTAGTTCAGTTAATTTTTGTGCAATTTGGACTGTACGATCAATCAACGGAATTTTATTGAACTTACCTTTAGACAAGCGAGGAAGAACTCCATGCCTCGATTTTCAAGGAAGCGTTGGCAGTTTTGAGGAGTTTCGTCGGTCACGTTCCACATAGTGGACCAAGCTACCTCGAGGACGTCGTCGCAGACGTGTCTCTCCAGACGGTCCGCGATCAGGTTTAGCATTTTCTGTAACAACAAGGATAGGTATTGATTGTAGACACTAAAAGTAGTACTGTAAAACTACATGATACATAATAATAAATATTAGCATAATCTAAAATCACTGGTTCAAATACCGTTAACACAGCTTATTATGTAAAGTAATTGTTTATTTTATTTAAAATAAATATTAATAAACTAGTGACCTATATCTCTGTTCAGTTGTTTAATTGGATATTAGAACATTTTGTTATAAAACTATAAACATCGATCTGCTATTTTTTTGACGAAAATATTGTGAGATCCCGAATCTGTTTTGCACTTTTTTTAATGTATAACAATATCATATAAACTTCGCCATGATAATATGACTAATATTATAGACAACATATATTTTTTCATGTTTTTTTTTTGCTGCTTTTGGTACGTCAAGTACCATTAGCGTTGCTCATAGTTATTACATCGCTATGCTATAAAACTTCTCAGAACTAAAAATACTGTCATATATGTATTTATATAGTAAAATATCTGATTGTGATCAGGCCTTCGTTAGTTATTCTGCTACGCCGATGAAAAATTTTAGCCAAAAAATAAAATATGTTTGTTTTTCAACATAGACCTTTGTAGATTCTTATTCTACGGGGAGCCGATAAACCCGTCTCGGTTAGCTAGTTATTATATATGATCAATTAGTTATATTTACAAAGTTACGCAAGCGATTTCACTGGCTCATAGAAACTGATATTTTTATAATATAGTTGTATCGAAATATCATAAAACAAGGAGTAATATTACGTATTAATAAATAGAAAAGAGATGTGTCAAAAGTGCCGCAACAGCGTAACATATCAAGAGCAGAGCAAAGATTGTAAAGCAACATTGCTGAGCTTTTGCTTTGCAGGGGTTAATCATAAATTATAATATATATTTTATTATACTTAAAATGTTATTGAGACAAAAACGGGATACTTAATTGTATTTACAAATTATCTGACATTAGGTATTTATTCTAAATCCATTTATTTTTCTAAGGTAGGCCTTTTGCACTTATTACAATTTCCATTTCACGATAAACCTCATCTCCTTTCACATGTCACCCATTCTAACACATTACTATATTTGTTTCCAATCAATCGCTGCGGCGCTTTTATCCGAATACATTTTTGTTTTTTGAACACCGATTCAAGTGTTAAGAATTTCATATTTTACTTTTAAAATATCATCATTTTTTTATAATGTAGCTAATTCCCACAGGAATAAAGCTAATAAGTTTTGAATTACTTCTAATTAAACATTAACAAACATATCATTGGATAAATAGCCGCTATAGACGTCGCTATTTTAGAGATAATTTTTAAAGACTCGAGACTCGAATAATGAGCACACTTGCAATCACCAAGCTATTAAAATTTAAAAAATGAATTTAAGAGCATCAGTGAAGTAAAGTATAGGCGCGCACAGCTTAAAACAAAAAACATGTCGTATCGTGCAATCGATACAATTGACAATAATCATAAAATACTAAAAGTTTAAATAACCGATAAATCGCTTATTACATTCCGCGTTGCATCACTCGCAGCCAATAGATGAACGCTGAGCAAAGCACCACGCGATAATAAAATATGCAAAATTGGATAATTATAAAATGAGTTCTTCCAAAGAAAAACAATTTTGAAAACCGTAAAAAATTAGATGGGACCACCCTGGAGCTATAGTGATAATATAGTGTGTCATGTGTCGTGTAAAGTCTCAACAATTTCAATTTCCCGAGACATGACACTAGAATATCAGGCCACGGATTTCAAAACTTTTCTAAATGAAAACAATGAAGTATTTTTTGGTTAGATCTATCGACAAATTATTATATAATTTAGTAATAATTTAACCTTTATTCAATTCGCAGTCTAAGCAATTCGCTAAATTAATAGAATTTTTAATTCCCAATTTATTTTTAATAATGAAATAATTAGTATTTCCAAATAAAGAGACGGAGTATGAAGAATATTTTCTAAGAGTTCGCAAAAACCATCCCGCATAGTTTTATTCATATTTGAAGAAAAAAAAACCGTATTTTCGTCTTTTTTAGTAAAACATTAATTTTTGCTTCTGTTGTGGGTTCTGGTTCTGTTGTGGGTTAAAAAAGTGAGCGAATAAAACTTAAGACTTTTTATAAATAATATAATCATAATACGATTTTGACAAAACTAGAACTTCGAGTTACGAGTCATGAGATTTAAATATTGATTAATACTTTTTATTCAATCTGAATACCAATCAAGTAAAATCAATATATCGTACGCATGTTATTAAAAGAACAGTTTTGTTTATTTTTTTCGGTTTCACGCATAAACTACTAATCCGATTGATATGGAACTATAAAATAATATAATAGAGTATAGTTTCAGATCGGACATTGCCTATAGTGGTAATACGTTGCATATTTTTTTCGAAGCGAACGCTGTAACTGATACGCAAAAACTATGTCTAAAAATTTTAAAAACTCACAGTAATATTAACTATGATTGTAAAAATTAAAAAAAACATTACGATAACTTTAATACAATTTTTATAAGATGGTAATCGTTGTCAAATTGACTGAAAAACATACTATATGTTAAAATGTTGTAGATTTATTGAGATAGATATATATAGATAGATAGCTCATTTTCAACTCAACTTTAAAGTCGGAACTTTTTATATAAATTTTATTCGAGTCGTTTTTTTAAATTAACTGGCTATCAAATTGTGAAGACTTAAGTAATAATACATTTACTTTAAGTAATAATATATAAATCATATTATGATGCGAGAGTATACCATTAAAAATTGTTCATTTTAGTAGAAAAAATAGGTTTATTATGGTAATAAAGTTGGACACAGGTAATATTTCTAAAAGCGCAAATGTCAATAAGCGGTGGTGACAACCTACCATCAGGTGGCCAGTTTACCATTCAGGCTAACTGTTTATATGAACGAAGGTAATTGACTAAAAATCGATTCATATCGTACCCAATGACATCAAGCATTATCGTATTTGGATTGCAATTCATTCCTAAACGATTATGAGTGTGTTAAACAAATAAATACTAACGGGATAATGTATTTATTTCTTGTTTTAATAACCACCAATTATGTAAAATAATACAGATAATAAATGTGCGAAAATAAAGCATAAATTAAAGCAGGTCGCAACATAAATATTCATGACATTTCCATAATCATGTATGTATTATACCCTTGTACAGATTTACACTAACGATTTATCCGACGGTCCAATGTTCATAGAACACTTTTCGGGATAAACGTAATAACATAATCAATAAAATACATTCGATGCTATCAACGTGATCGCATGATAACGTAGTTAGTAACACCCACTCATTATTTATTCTACCACTACACTTTGGAGTCGGTGCATTCACATTAACAAGTTAGTTCCCATGGTTTGTGGCGCATTGAGGAACGGTTAATGTTCCTTATAACGCCATTGTGTATGGACTTGTGTAACCACTTACCAACGGGAGGCTCATTGTTCCGCGCGCTTTCCCATTACATAAAGTAATAGCGCAAAAATATATCACTGATATTCGACTCCATTGCGAGTTGGTGGATATAAACATCGTCTCTTACTTGACGACATTTCACTACGTACCGAGTACTGGTTAAATTATTATAGTTTTCATCAGTTTTTGACACTTTAGGAACAGCCTATGAGTGTCTCACTGCTGCGCTAAGGCTTCCTCTCTCCCTTTTGAGGAGAAGGTTTTGGAGCTTATTCCACCACGAGGCTCCAATGCGGGTTGGTAGAATAGACATATGGCAGAAATTCAATGAAATCAGACACATGCAGGTTTCCTTAAGATGTTTTCCTTCACCGTCAAGCACGAGACGAATTATAAACGCAAACACTAAATTCAGTGGTGCTTGCCCGGGTTTGAACCCACGATCATCGGTTAAGATTCACGCGTTCCATACCACTAGGCCATATCGGCTTTGGCACATCATCAATATCAATTGCATATCACAACACTACATTCTATTAAACAAAGTACTGCCGCCGTCTCTCTCTTTCTGAACGCGATAAACTCAAAGCCTACCAAACGGATTGTCATACGGTTTTCACCAATGAACGGAGCGATTCATGGGGAATGTTTAGGAGTTGAAATATAATGATTGCAGATCTCGAAATGGGAAATTAACTGGCGTGCGCCGCATAACCAATACTTATATGTATTCTATACAAACGTTTTATGTAAATCCTTACGCTACGCGTGCGAAGCCGGGACAGAAAGCTAGTAGAATACAAATTCGCTTTGCTTTTTAATTTGTCACTTAATATTTTATTAATATTATTATTTTGTTATGATTATTTAGTTCGCTAGTAAAGCAGCTCAGCTCAGCTGAAAAGTTTAATTGAAATTTATTTACAAATACGATATTATTTTTATAAATAATATTGTCACGTCGTTATCGTTTTTGAAAGTTGCTTTTACAAATAAATACACATTTAAATATAAAACAGTATCTTATGGATTACGTTCAACATTAATTAACTATAATTATGATTAGGGCAGAGCAGTGCTAAGTACAATAATAAATAACTGACGCTAAAAGGAGTAAGTTAGCTCAATTGTACATAAGTTTTTTTTAAATGCTACCATTATTAGTGTCACTAAAGATTCTTGTTACAAATAATTCCAAATATATTTTTTACTTTTCCTCTAATGCGAATGAGCTTGTCTCCTCGCGATGTTATTACTATAAAAAAAGAAAATAATTAGAAGAACGAAAGAACAAAACTTTTGTGGATAATTTTCTCAAACGGCTTTCCTAGAATTAGAAAAATATATTTTCCTGCGTCACATTAAATATTTATAAATTTAATGTTGTTTGTAATTTCATCACAATTAGCATCAGAAAAAAAAATACATTTGATGAAAAATATCCTTCGCATTCAAAGGCAAAATAAAATGGAACGCAATCCGTCGCAAGCATGTTATATTCAAATTAATAAGTTATAGAGAATCGCAAAGCATTCTGCACTTATATAATATTTCCGTCAGGATGATATTCTACTTTGTTTTACCGCCATTTTGGTAATTGTTTTGACATTTGACAGTCGCGGAGTTAAACGTCGAAAATTTACTATGGAATAATATTCGATAAACCAAGGCGTTTTAATTGTTAGAACATTTAACGCACAGCAATTTAAATTACTGTAACTGTGAAAAAGTTACGTAAAATTATTAAACAACGTTCAAACGACACAATATATAGTGCGCTTTAGCTATTTATTGTGTCGTGCATGACTTCGAAGATCTATAGTTGATAGGCTTTAGCGTGGACCACGACGTACTGAAAAATCGGCTGTGACCATTCGTTCTGTTGATAGTGTTCAAAACAATTTATCGAACACAATTCGACATCGCGTTCAGATACTTGTGGTTAATTTAAAATGTATCGTAAACAACTTTAGTCACAATTCTGCACAAGGATCTAAATTTGTTTCTATTTAAGATTCAATCAGTAAATGAGTTTTCATTTAAGCCGTTGTCCATATGCCATATGAATAACACCTTGCTCACAAGGCTGATCATTCAGAGCTGCATACTTGGACTTGATTCACGTGTGGTTCTAACACGACCTTATCATATCGTATACGAGATACATTATAATACCTAGAGTCATTTCGATATTGATTGTTGATTGGCTTCCACAGTCGCCGAATATGGTTGACCCGGACATTTTTTGTGGGGATGGTGGGGATTTTTGCTTAACTAGAAACCACTGAGCTGATGACAATAAATATAAAATACCCAGTGAAATATTACACAACTATATTAAAAATGTATTTATGTAAAATCATAATCAATTAATATAAAAATATTTTCTTTAATTTCACAAAGTAATATAACTTTAAAAAACGGACGCATATTTTAAAATAAAGTTTAATGAAACAAAATTAGATTACTTACCCCTATGGCGCCATGATTCCCGAGGAAGCGTTTCTGCTTGCCGTCCACCTGGCAAGCGAGAGAGTTCAGAAGATATATAGCGATGCGCTGCACGAAGCCTTCCTGGTTGACATCTGCTACGCCGGTCAGCAGAATCTGCACGACCCTTTCGTATTCAAACAACTGAAACAAATTAAATCAATTTAACCGTTAAAAAATTTGGTGGGACAGTGTTTTTAGCGCCTTAGATCCCATAGTTAGCCGTACACTGATGATGTGAAAGGTAAATCTTATGGTGCCAATATCTATGAGCGATTTTGCCCCTTTGTCACCAGGCGGTTCATTTACTTTTCAGGCTTTCTAAAATATTTACGAATCAACATTTACGCGTCAGAACCCAGCGCAGTAACGATTCAAATAATTATTGATCGTTCGTGATCACATACTTCATTTTCGATAATATTTTATATTATACAAATATTTTAAATTATGATTTATAATTTACACGATGCCGTTATGAATCGTTATTTTTATGGACAAATTGTTTTACAAATTGTTTTACAAGTTTATCGCATTCTGTAATTCAGCTTGTTTAACATTTTTTTTATTACTCCCAAGAAAATAAATCATTGCCCTATTAAAATATATATTTAGTTAAATTAAAACATGCTAATTTTACATAAAATCTAATCCAAAATAACTTTTAAGGTACCTGTGTAAAAAAAACCGTAGAGGTAAAAAAGAAAACTTTTTTTTTAGTTTTTAAACATTTCGTGAAAATAAATTGTCAATTTTACTTACTACGTCAGTAGGAATCTTAAACTGGCAGAGTGCGAGGCAGCCATTACGCATCATAGTGTCATCACCAAGATGAGCATCCATGCCGTCTAGCAGAGCGGTGATAATACGACGTTTAAGCCTTATACCGATGCGAGGTTTCTCCTTTCCCTTGACAATGTAGAACAAGGTGGCGCTAAAAATAAAATAAATTAACTATAACAATCCATTAATATTAAGATTCGGTATGATCATATCGAGCACTGCGTCCCAACCTGCCAGAAATCTGGATGTGTTTTTCTGAGACATGTTGCTCCATAGCGTCAAGCACAACGCATAGTGCTCGTCCAACATACGCATTATATCTCTCAGTACTACGGAACATATAGTACAAATCGTTCAAAACTCGGGTCAGCATAGCTGGACGCTCCATATAAACAACTCCTGCTGTGAGAATTTGTTCTTCGTTTGCATCACCTGTAATCTAAGTAAATTTTTCTATATAAATAAGTTGTTATTTGAAAATTCAGTTTTAGTACGAGTAAAAGCTCCAACGCTAATAAGAAGATAATGATGTAAAAGTTTTAAACGTAGAAAAAGAAATATCAACATATTACAAACAAAAAGATACAAGAAATTAAAAAAAAAGTTAAATTGTTAATGTTCTATTTTATATTCTTATTTAATGAACGTAAAGTGTTGATAGATAGCTATTTATTGAAACTAACTAAACCATCAATTGCTATGAAATAGTTGATAAATAGCAAGGCTACAATAAGACCTTTCGCTAATAAACACTTGTTTCGGTGACTAGAAACAGAAACATACATCATAACAATGAAACTTTATATTAGTAAATTTTGGGATATAAACTAATGCGTATGTTGTTAAAACGCTATTCCTAAAAAAATCTCGATCGAAATAAGACCAAACACACACACGCATGGCACATACTCTATAACGTATATTTTTAAGTTATAGAGTACATATTTTGAGATTTGAGAGAGAGCCCAAATTGCTGACGGAGTCCGCGATAAAATTGTCGGTGCAGCGTTATCGAAAGCGTACGCTGCTAAAACTATAACAGACACACAAACACTTTATACGAAAGATTTGTTGATCTCCAAAATGGCTACATTATGTCAATATAGTCATAGAGAAAATATTATAAATGCGAGAGTAACTTTGTTACGCTTTCACATTTTAACTACTTAACCGATCATCATAAAAAAAATTGCATACACGTTATCAGGAGCACAAAAGGGTCATAGACCAACACGCCCCCCCTCCCCTCGCACAAGTGAAGCCGCGGGCGGAAACTAGTAATTTATGAATAGCATGACTACAATGAAACCTAGATTGCATGTTTGATAACCAGCCTTTTCTTTATTTACCAAATATTTTTTTTAATCTATCATTTCTATCTTATAACATTAAATAAGTAATTATTGTATATATATATATATGAATTTATTTGATTATTTTTATCTCTGAAAGCATCTAGCAATTTGGCTCCAACTTTGTATTCAGATAAAGTACCTTTTAAAGTTTATCTATATAGCTGTTTTCCGTAAAAAAAAAAGTAATTTATCACAATAAAAAAATATTAATAACTAATTAGTTAATAAAAGTATAAATATTATATCCGTTAAAACAAAAACCGTAAGAATAAAAATACAGTAAGAAATATTTTATAATTATTGAAATACATAACTTTGAATATTTATTTCTTAATCATGATTATACTATTTTTTAAATTAATAATTATGAAAAAGTACCAAATATTATGATTTTAATAATAATATGTTTATTTTTCGTTTTTTGTTAACTTAATCTTGCAGTCATCTTAAGCCGAGTCAGGTCAGATGTAACAATTGAAACATCAGATAAATAAAATGAATAATATGAATATTGAATGTTTAAAGTGTAAAATTTTCATATAGTTTATGTTTAGTTACTTCTAGTCGTGTGCTGATATTACTGCTACAGAAGCCATCAAAGTTGTTATTATGTAGTAGTATGTAATGAAATAATCGATTAAATAAAAATGTTACTTTCAATAGTTGCTTTTTTGTATGCTTTATAATTTCCTGGCATAGTTTGTACAAAGTGTTATTATGTATTTTTTTTAATTAAAAATTCAATAAACAAAGTATAATTAGCATTAATAAAATATAATTAGCATATAAGTGTCTTACCACTTTCGCTGGGATGTCGTGCCGCTTGCAGGCTCCATGATGAGTCGCATAAAGGCCTAGAAATTCTAAAGGCCGGTTAACTCGGCTCACAAGCCCAGGAATATCACAACGGACATGATTCTCAGATCCTGCTGAAGTACCTCCTGCTGCTGGGACAGCACCTCCGTTACCAGCCAGATTAGTCCCAGATATATCTAGTGATTCCAAATTTGGCAAACTTGTTACCAGCTTTGACAAAACATCATTTGGACTAAAATATTTGCCATGTCTCTCATTAGACTGAGATATATCCAAGTGCCGTAGAGTGCGCATACTAGCAATCCACTCTATTATTTCTTTTGACCATAAAACACTGTGGAGCACAAGTGACCTCAAATTCTTTAGCTCATGTAGAGCCCAAGTGGAACCCGCTGATGTATATTCAGAGAGATCTAAATGTGTAAGATAGTGTAATGGTTTCAGGAGTAGTAGAGGGAATATAGACATTCCTCTGCATTGAATAGTGAGCCGCCGTAATTTCGGCGCATCAATGATATAACGTCGTTGACGAATCATAGCCTCATCTTGAGAAACCACATAAGTAAGTGGTCCAAATTTAAGACAGACTAGATTATCACTGTTGCTGTTAATCAGGTCAAGCGAGGCTTGAGAGAGATACTCACATTGAATGAGTTCCACCTGATATGGCTTGTGTTCTACAAAGCAACGTAGACCTTCGTCAGTAATCCGTGCGTTGCGTAGTTTTACTCGATCCAGTCGAGTACGGGAGCGATCGCGAAACAAGTTGGCGATGTTATCATTGACACGATTCTTCTTTTGGTAGGTTTGAAGGAATTTCTCACACAGTTCAGCTGGTAATATGATATCATCTTTAAGCTTGCGCCAGCGGCTTGTAGGATCCAGCTTCGTGATAATATTCAAATTGGCTACGATGTAGTCCATGCAAATGTTTAAAAGAGAATCCGGGGTACTGTCGTACAACGTAAATACTTCCGACGACATTCTGAACACAGCACTGATTTTATTTTTTAAGACATAATATTCAAAAGTAACATTCACTATGACACAATTATTTGTTATTGGATGCAATTAACTTAAGTTGTTATCACTGATGTAGACTCCATTGCAGAATGTTTATTATGATGTCCTTCCGCAACCAGGACCGATATTAAAATGATAAATTCTGCTCCAGACAGGGGAGAAATAATATTTCGCACAACGCAACGACAATGGCAGACATTTTTCTCTTAAATGTCAAACTGGATTCTTGCATTTTAGCCAAAAATAATATGTTTATTTATTTATTTATTTTATTTTTATAACAATTAACTCGTTCTTGTAAGTTGAATGTTCACATTTAAGCATTATTTTTTATATTCATAAACATACATTCTATTATGTCTGCCATATGTCTAGAAAGTCTAGATTTTTTTTTCTAACATATTTTATTAATAATAGGGCATTGTGCTTAAAAAAAATCATTGTTATTACTTAATACATACCAAATTAAATATAGGATTAAGAACCCACGCCACGTTTTCACTATTTTAATACAAAATTATTTTAACATAAATCTCGTCGCGCTTAGAGAAGATGTGCGAATACGTCTAGTATTAATCAAAATCGATAAAATTGAGCATTATTACATTTTTATGTCGATATATATAAATATATAAATACAAATAAAAATTCAGTATATGTAAATTATTTCTTAAATAATTTAAAAGTTGATTTTATTCAAAGTAGAAAACGCGTACTTACAACCCAGTAAGGGTTTTTACTTGATAACTCTTAAAAAAATGATTTCTTAATTGAAACAGACCTTTACCATAGACAATATTTATGTTTTAATACCAAAAACCTTACTTCCAGTGCTTTATAAATGCAACATCATCCCCTTCCCCTTTTTCTCCCTTTGCCACCCCTTGATGCATTTGATTTCAGAATAATTTTTCACCAACATACCCGCCTTCTAGTGCTTTAACGCCCTTTTATATCGTGTGGTCTCGCTCGAACGCTCGTAGTTGTAATATATGAAGATAAAGATATCAACATAGTCGTAACTTCTCTTTTGACAAAATTGCTGTAAATTCATAGGATAATAGTACACTGTACTGTGAATATTGATTTAAAAAAAATATATTTGTGTTCATGATGATTTTCATCTACCTAAAGATTTTCTTCTACCTATACACAAACACTTTGCCGAAGCTTTTTTTATAAACGTAATTGAAATAGTATATAGTCTTTGTAATTTCTGTATAATTTAGGTACATTTTTATTAAAATGATCCGTCAATCATCAGAAAATAATGCTTAAGAAAATATAAAGAATACTTTTCGTCCAACCAATTTAGAAGTAGCCGTCTTTGTTAACAAACTGTTTCTATTCTTTTATTAACAATACAATAATTATTTTGTATAATAATATTTACATTTCTTTAAAAAAACGGTTGTGTGCGTAAAAATATAAAGGATTTTACTAGGTATTGTGTTCTGCATACATAAGCGTAACAAACATAAACTTATTGCTCCTGTTATCCGACCACACTAGCTTTGCTATCGTGCGAATCTTAAGAAACGAAGAAAACCACTTATAATAAATTTTTATAGTTTTTGCGTAGTCAGCAAAATCCACAAAATTGCGTTTTATTTTACTCAGATATCGAAATGAACTAAAAATGGTTAATTAATTAATTACTTTGCAATCGGAGCCGACCGCATGACGTGCGATCGAGCGTCACAGATTTAATATGTCTATTAAAGATGATTATATTTTATTACTACCTTCTTAACTGTAAGTAAATTGATAGTCGTAGAGATAATATGTATATGATTAAAAACGCATTTTAATTTTTTAAATATATATTGCATAAATTGCTGGCTTATTTATAATATGTATATATTTTTTTCATTGTTTTATTACTATATAATATAGTATAGCATTTATGTAAGACGGAAAACAAAAGCAGCTCGAGCTTTTTCTTCTGACTTTCTTTACAAATATAATTATTTCAGGTTGAAGTCTATTTTTACTGAAATAAAATATATCTTATTTTCAAGATACTGCTTCCAATTTTGAAATAATTATAAGATCGGTTCAGTGGTTTTAAATTTTATCAATTAGGTACATACAACATTACAAACAAACAAGTCTTTCTTCTTTATAATATTTATGTTGCATATGTAGAAGTATAGATAAAGCAGTTTTAAAAGATTTTGAATAAATAGTTTGAATTAGTTCGATTATTTTAGGGATAATTTTATTAGTTGCCATTAAAATCATACCTGTTAGTAAATAATCATATCATTAATATTCAATTGCAATTAATATTCTATGTTACTGGCTAGTTCGGTTATTATATTGAAACTATTAAATAAAAGTTTTTATCAAAACTAATGGCATAAAAAATATTATCAAAGACTGAGTTGACGAGAGTAGATAAATTGCCGTTACGTTACAACCAAACTAAAAAAATATGGACTGTGTTTCGGTGTTCTCTAAACGTAACCGGAAGAGGTTACTACAATACTCGCTATCATGGTTAACTAAGTTAAGATTTTCGAAGCATAGTGGTAAATTATGATCCAAATGAGGGATATCCTATCCTGAAAAATGAAGTCACAAACGCTCTTAAAAAAGCTAAAACGGGAAAATCCACCGGGCCGGATAATGTTCACATAGAGGTACTCAAACTTATTGAAGACGAAAATATTGACTTCCTGGTTAAATTCTTTAATTTATTATATTGATTGACTCTGGCGACTTACCCAAAGACTGGCTAACCTCAACTTTTATTACGCTTTCTAAGAAGACCAACGCAAGAAAGTGCGAAGAGTTTCGAACGATTAGCCTTATGAGCCAAGTATTGAAACTATTTCTAAATATCATCCACGAGCGAATAAGACATAATGCGACGAACAACTCGCAGATAGTCAGTTTGGCTTTCGAACAGGAGTGGGCACGAGAGAGGCTCTTTTTGCAATGCAGGTTCTCGTACAAAAATGCAGAGTCATGCAACAAGACATTTTCCTTTGATTTATGGATTACGAAAAAGCCTTTGACAGAGTACTGCACGACCGTCTAATTGCAATATTACATGATATCGGCTTAGATAACCAAGATGTACGTATTATCCAGAATTTGTATTGGAACCAGAAGGCTACTGTACGAATTGACAATGAGGAGACTGATGCTATTTAATTTGTACTCGGAAAAAATAATATCAGAAGCAATTGAAGACCTAAAATGTGGAGTCAAAATAAATGGCCGGTATATTAACAACATCAGATACGCTGACGATGCAGTCCTAATGCATCATCTCGTGAAGAGCTGCAATTAATTATGAGCCGTGTTAATGAGTGCAGTGAAAATGCTGGTCTGAGGATGAGCTCATCAAAAACGAAGACCATGGTATTGTCTAAACATAGCTTCGATGACATTGCTATCATTGTAGCAGGCCAAAAAATTGAGAGGGTGCGCAAGTACAAATATCTGGGGACATGGCTTAATGACACCTGGAGCTGTGAACAGGAGGTAATGACTCCCATCGAAATAGCTCGAAGTGCCTTCTGCAGTTTAAAAAAATATTCTGCAATCGCAGACTTAAGATCCCTGTGCGCATACGACTACTACATTGTTACATCTGGCCTATAGGCCGTGGACAATTAAAGAAGACCTCAAGAAACGTATAGAAGCTTTCGAGATGTGGACATATAGTTGGCCATTAGTTGGACTCAAAAGGCTTCGAACGTGGAAGTTCTTCGACGCGTCAACCAAAAATGGCAACTTTTGGAGACTGTCAATAAGAGAAACGTTGCATATCTCGGACACGTGCTTAGGCATGAAAGATATGAACTTTTGCAACTCATTATGTTGTGGAAAGTTGCCGGAAGGAGAGCTGTTGGGCGCAGAAAATAGTCTTGGCTGTGCAACATCCGAGAATGGACGGGAATCACGAGTGCTGCCGAACTCTTCCGCCTCGCGAAGAACCAGAAGGAGTATTCAAAGCTGACTGCGAACCTTCGCTAGTCGGAGTGGCACTCGAAGAAGAAGAAGTCGATTGATGTTTTATAAAATACTTATTGCACTTATAATGTAATATTTTCGTCAGTTCAATCAGTAACGTTACGTTTCTCGATTGACATATAAATATCTACTTATCTATATTTTTTGACAGATATTGTTATGATATGAAAAGATATAATATAATTATTGTATAAAATGTTACCATTACAACGCTTTCATTAAAACCCAGTATTATAAACTAGTACGTTTTTATTCACATATGCTTATATTTATGCCATAGATGATAGGTAAGTTGACAATAAAAAAATCCTTTATTTTATTGCCATAAATAAAAATATGCCTTCCACCGTGTTAATTGTAAGTATATAATTCAGTCTATTAAACAAATACATTGTAATAAGATAGAGAAAATATGGATTTCTTGTAGTGGTAACAAAGTAAATGTTACAATAAATAAATAATTATATCGAGTAATTACATTAATTTATTAGAACCCAATTGTGTAAACCTTTTTTCCTAGTAATCTGAGAGCAACTAGTAACATTTTGTAACGTTATAACAATATTTAAAAGCCATTAATGGCTTCGTATGCAGTAAGGGGTTAACTTTAAAAATTTGTTAAAAACTTTAATTTTACAGAATACGTTGAAAATAAAAAAATGCAGTTACCATTCTATAGAGTCTATTTTCCTTATATAAGCTAGAAATATTTTCTGTTTATCAAAAAAGAAAACATCAAAATTGAGATGTAGTGTTAACACCGAGAACAAACCAAGTGTGCTAACTTATATCTTCCAAATTTAGTCTTGATAGTCATCTACAAATAAAATTGTAGTTATTCTATTGCAATTTTACAGTTATGCCATTAAATTCTCAAGCAATAATGAAACATGAATGAAACGGCTACCCATCGTTTCATGTTTATCTTTGTATAATATTCATTCTGTAGTTCAGAATAATGTACCTATTAACTAATATACGTGCAGTCATGAAGACCCATAGTCTTAGCTTTAGTAGTGACGTGCTCTATGCTCTAAGAATATAAATATAAGTACCAAGGACGCTATTCCTCCATTCACTAACACCTCCAATACTTCCTTTCTTCTAAGACCCCTACTTAACCCTAATTCTTCTTCTACTACTGTCTTATTATGGTGCTTCTTAAAATATTTTTAATAAACTTAAGAGATTACAAAACTTTTATACTAGTTTTATTTCCAGGCTAGGCAAATTTAATCATTTTTCCATATTCGAGCTCAATTACATAGGAAGCCACTTGTTTGAGTGAATTCAAGTGACTGCTTACAACGCCGCCGATACTGACATCATATGAGTATCCTTTAATTCTTATCACCTTCGTGTCATACACAATAAAATGTGTGTATATACACATATTTTATAATACATATGAATGCGCCTCCTCTCATAAAATTTGCTCTATAAATAGATATATCGTTTGTTTAATTGTTCATTGTTATTTAATATTTCGTTCGTTCATTAAGGTGGACAGGATGTCTACTTTATTTTTCCTTTTTGGGTGCGCTGAAAGAAATATCATAAAGAAAAAAGGAGAGTTTTATGCTTAGAACTTATTTAACATTTTTTTGGATCTATTCTAGTTCTGGTACGAATTATGTTTTGTTGAATTAATTGAATACTGTACTGTTTTTTTTTCAAATGTTATAATCTCAATATCGACCTGCTGAATTAATAAAAAAATCGAATTGTCGGTTAGATGACTCATTTATCGTGAAAGGTTATAGAATATCACTCATCACGCAATATATTTGACGGGCAGTAACATTTAATGTGGGAAACCACAAGAAGCAACCAGTTGATAATATTCGCGAATGAATATAATTGATACAAACGCGAACTATATATTAAAATATCTACAGCGGAAACTGAAAATTGTACTTTCTGAATTATATAATAAAAATAGGTAACTGTTCAAATACGCCTTATTGTAATCAATGTAATTGTAATGTTTAGACAGTGTGATTTTTGAATATTTCAAAATTTCAAAGTACACTTTTTAAAACGACTGGTCGATTCTCTTTAGCGTTCTGCTTAACGTGTGCTAGGTAAAGCTCATTAACCTGGATGAATGTTTTGTTCATAAGCCACAACCTCAAGAATCTCATTAGATTTTAACTATTTGCAAAAGTTTACATACTTTAACTATAGGCACATGAAGCATAACTTCTTAGTTTTCAAACTTGGCGTCGCATTAGCGATGTAAGGAATCAGTTAGGATTTCTTATGACGCCTTTTTTTTTTTAAATGTATAGGCTAGCGCTTGACTGTATCACACCTGATGGAAAGTGAGATACAGTCTAAGATGGAGCGCGCTTGCCTAGAAGGTGCCTATTCACTCGAGACCTGAAGGTCGAGAGGGTATTCCAGACCTTGGCGGTGCATATCAGAAACGAGGAAGCAAATCGTTTCGTACGTGTCTTATATACGTCAATGTCAACCACGTACGGGTGCAGATCCTTTCGATGCCTCGCAGTTCTTTGGTAAAAAGGTGACGGGGGAACCAAATCAAATAGTTCCTGAGCACACTCGCCGAAATACATCTTGTAGAATACCGACAGACAGGCAACCTTACGACGATGTTCTAAGGTCTGGAGTTTTGTAACCAGTGTCTGGTCGCCAATGAGTCTTTTAGCACGACGATCCACTGGATCCAAAGTATCAAGCTGGTACTTAGCAGAGCCGTCCCATAAATGGCTGCAGTACTCCATGCACGATCTGACTTGGGCTTGATATAGAATCAGAAGCTGTTCTGGTGTGAAGTACTGTTTGACCTTATTGAAGATGCTAAGTTTTTTACCAGCAGTTTTAGCTTTGGATTCAATGTATTGTTCAAAGTTGAGTTTGGATGTTAATGTAACTCCTAGAAGCTCAATACTGTCGGTGATGGGTACAGATACATTCCGGAAAGTCGGAGTCAGGTGGAATGGATTCCTCTTGGCAGTAAACAAACACGCTTGAGTCTTGGTAGGATTAAATTTGATTTTGTTATCATCGCCCCGATTTGAAACCTCTTCCAATCTCAAATTGATGCGTTCTACCAAGGCCTCCCTGTGCCAATGACTATTGGCGCGGTTGTGACCACTTACCACCGGGTGGTCCATTTGCCTTTGATTTAAAACAAATATATTTCTCATTAAAATAAAACCAACTAGGGACAAATTGAAGAAAAAAACAAAAATTTTAATAGAATGTCCGTTTTTCAGAACGATCCAAATACTCTTTTCATAAAAGGGCTTACGAATTGCGTGCGTGTCAATCATTGGAATAATCGATTACGTACCATAATTATTATTAAATAGTTTCGTAAATTGATTTCTGTACAGACAACCATACTCCTTCAGTACTATATGAGCTGAGATGCCAGCACCAATGACTCGTCATCGTTGAAGGAACATCGTACAAAATCTTAATAAAAAACGTACCATTTACACATACTCCCACATACAAGATGCTATAGTGGTGTGAAGTCATGCTGATTAAATTAAAGTTCATGTGTACCTTTAATTTAAGTTAATATATTGTATGTTGTAAATAATACGGAATATACTTTACGAATAGGTAGGTAGTAGTTACAATAATTAGTTTAAGTAGTTAATGCTTGCTTATCAATTATGAAGAGCATTAATTAAATACCTACATCGGTGAAAAATAATTAAAGATTTATAATTGTTAGGAATCAAATCAGTAAAAAGTAATAAATGTTCTATGAATTCCTCTTAATTACTTTAAGTTACCTTACGCTCATGTAGCCACCAGGCTGTGTGGTCTATGCCGAATATATCTATCATGGTTCATACATAGTAAATTTTAAAAATACATAAACAAGTTTATGTAGTGATGACAATACAGTAGTATGGCGGCATTTTCTATGTGACTGGTACCCATGTCAAATAAAGGATCCGAAGGTAAATCCCCGGAAATATTTCACCAACCGTTGTTACCTTTCAACATGGGTTACCATAAACATTACTGAACACTATCTACAATCAGTAATGTATAAATTAATGATTATGAGATATTCTAGCTATTACCTAAAGATGTTTAAAATAAATACTTTGCAATAATAGGAATGAGCACCTATCTTATTCAAGTTCCAAATTAAAAAACCTTTAAATAACATTTAACTAATTTCTAAACTAACTAAATTTGATCAGCGCCTTAATATGCAAAATAAATAAATAGTACTATTGACTAGAATAGGGTTAAAATAATTTCCAATAAATTTCATTATACAAATATGTAACCATGACAATTTAGTATATTCTATTGTATTAGTATATATTAAATAATTATCAATATGTAAAAATTATATAACTGCATCGAATAAGTCCCGACATTGTACTATTATTATTGGTAATATTGATACAAGTTAAGACAATTTTTTTTTATTTAGTTAAAAACGTTCAAATTCAAAGATGATGAAAATTTTATTTTGGATAGGATTGGTGAAAGAAGACTGATCAGTTACAGACATAACTTATATAAACTTCAATACAATAGGATCTGTAGTTTCGGAGATCTGATGATGAGTCAGTCAGTGATTTTTCGATTATACTTTATATGTAAAGAAGAATGGTTAAGACTTAATTTAAATAGAAAAATCAAAATGTTATGTTGAATAATCCTGAAACATATTTATAAACTTTATGTTACATTTATGTTACATTTAAAAAAAGGCTTTTATGTGGTAACCATTTCAAATTCATACAATATTTCATATTCTAGATTGTATTGTCACCGGCACTAAAAGTACGTCGGAAATTTCTAACTGTTCAATCGGTTGGGTGGAACTCGTATAATGATGCATTTACACGAGGCCAACAGCAGAGCTAATTGACTAAGCCAATCCAAAATAGCTCGCCTAAATAGAGACAATACTCTTCATTCGATTGTCTCTATTGAAATTGAACAATGTCTAGCACAAGATCAAAAGCCTGTATATAAGTATCGTATATAAGCCTGCGTGTTAATTACAAAGCATTTTTCATTCGACTGTCTTAATGGCATAGTGGATTAGCTCGAAAATTGGCCTCGTGTAAAAACAACTTAAATTCAGTATCATGATTTAACCCACACAATGAACGAAGAAGAACAATAAAAACTTGTAAAATATTAACTAATGCTCGACGTGCGTTGCATGTTGATATTGATATTCATTGAAAGAACGACGCTTGCAGAAAGGCGTACCTTAAAATTTCATAAATGTATTAACAGTCAATAAAGTTTATAATCTGATGAATGGAATATAATTGCATACGGAACAAACAAAGAATAAACTATATTTCTCCGACTTCGCTTCAACCTATCAGTTATACTATCGTGTTATTAATAAAAAAAGTTATATTTTTTATTATTTTTAAATAAAAACGGTTACTTCATATTACACTTATTTATAAAATATTCAATAAAATACCAGATAGTAAAGTCCCTATACAAAGTATTGTTATAATTTTACACAATTTTCATTTCACGTTCGAAGCAAAATTCATCGGCCACCCCAACGCCTAAAAGTGAAAAACAATAGAAGCTAAATAAAACCGGACCTTCCACCCTGCCGCCACGGGCAATCGCCCTCTATGCGCTTAGATAAAAAAATCAGAAAGTTACATAACAACAGACAAAAATAGACTGGATGAATTTTCAACATAAATAGCTTGTAAGTTTAATTAAAACTTTGACCAAAACAAACTTTTTCAGGAAACTACAGAATTTTGAAACGTTTGTCACTTCCATCACATAATGAATTATATAAGGAATATTACTATAGTAAAAACTAACTTTTTTTAGATATCTGACTGGTTTCATTTCGTTTTCGTTTTACATTAGTTATTTTTGTTTTGTAAAAGCAAAATAAGTTAGCAGTTAAGATGCCCGTGAAGTGTCATTTGCCCGTGAGTTATAATTTTGTATTATTAGGACATTTTATAAGGATAATAAAATATTTCATAGTGTATTATTTATTCCAAACAACAACTACAATCATTATTTTATTTCCGTATAATGGCGAATAAAACTACAAGTACATCGACCCCTCCGAGTTAACTGAGCGATCTTTATGAGAAAAACAAAACGAAATATTTGTATACAATAACAAGGGCAGGTTTTTAAAGCACATTTATTTAATATGTTTTTTCGTGGTTAACAAAAATGTTATTAGTATTATCGGAAGTAAACAATTTGTTACATCCTGGTAAAAACAAACTGTTCCTACGATAGGTTAATCGCCAATATAAATTACACTAACATCTATAATATTTATAATTAATAATATTACGTTACATAAATTATTTTAGGTACAAATTCAGGGTTTATACACTTGTGTTATAAGTATAGTCCAAGAGTGCGACACTTCTACGTGTTAATTGAACTTCGATATGCCAATGTTTCATTAAAAACAATTGTCCTAATACGCAACGTCTACGCCGGATACACAATCACTCAAACCGTCATAGTATGACGATAATCAATACACATACAACAGTTTCTACTCTATGCTTATAAATGTAGTTACGTATGGCACGTGCATCGCTTTTCGTGTTAGAAGATATCGAATAATATGAAGAAATAAGGATGCATCTGTTACTATGACTCCTATATACATCGCGAAGGTTTACAATGAGAATATTCTATGCATCCAACCAAATCAGACAACACTCTGACCTATCGTAAGTCAAAGGCAGCATATTTTCTATAGGCGAAGCACTCAGTTCGATGGCGTCGTTTAGCGGCGGCGCCGGTGCTCTAACACATTCACTGCGGTGAGGAGTTAAGATCACGTAGGCGGAGATGATCTGCGAGGGGATGAGATTTCTCTTTTCGTTCATCTGGCCACTTAACAACTACGTTGGTGCTGGCTGGAGGCAACGTTACTGGAGGCTCCACCAGCACAGGCAAACCACCCTCACGCTCTGGTAAAACGTGCCCAATCAAGGCACCCACGCGTTGATATGCCAATTGAGATGGTTGAATTTCTCGTCCTTCTAACATTCCTACGCCCGTATGTGTAACAACTATGACAGGTGTATCGGGTACGATGTCATTGAGCGCCCTCATAAGAACAGGCGCCGCCGTTTGAGTGGCAACGCACGTGGACACGCCACTGACGCGCGTATTCAAGCTCTCAAGTATCGCTACGAGTTCATATAATCGCTCTTCGCATAACACAGGGTTATCTGTAAAATAACACAAAAATGAGCAGATTTCAACTGAAATTATGTCTTCCAAAGTAATAAATAACAAAAAGGTTTAATTTTTAATATTTAATTACTCTAATAACATTTATTAATTAAATTTTGTAATATATCGATTTTAATATTTAGTACAGCAGCCATTTATATTTTTTCTTAATATGTAGTTAAGACTTATGGTAAGCAAATAATCGTAGAATATTTTAAACAAAACATCTCATAAATAAAATAACAAAGAATTTTCTGAAAAAATCGCACATGCGTTTTCTAAAATGAATATAAATAATTATCATTCGCAATATCGCTACAGCAGAAAGTTACCGCGCTTATAGTATTAATCTTAGGGCTATATCAATAAAATCTATTTAGAAACAAAAATATTATTTGATATATAAGCGAATTAAAAACCTGCAAAAAAAATTGTAGTTATATCAAGCGAAACCAACCTTGAAGATAAATCTTCAAAATACTGGGTACTCCATTGATAGTACATCTTGATTTTGAAACAACTTCATAATTCACAGATTGAATCTTATTATAAGACAAGTCAGCGATACAAAGTGACGGCAGTCCATGAAAATCTTTATCCAGAATAGTTATATTATTATGATGAGCAATAAGTTCCCCCAGAGAAGGTAAAAAAGTCTGAAAAAAAAGTATATTCATAATGAGGAAAATTTTAACTTTGATCGCATTAGCATATTTTCATGTACAGTGAAAACTTTTTGAAAAATTGTAATTCGCAGAAGCTCGCAAAGCTAACTTAATACTTTAGCGATTACCCAGTACTTAACAAACCTTTGAAGTTTCTTCCAATGATGTTATATGATTGTGAGATACGTCGAGTAATCTCAGGTCCTCTAAGCCAATCAAATCGTCCGGTGATATTTGTTGTATCTGGTTGTGACTTAAATTAAGACGTAAAAGACCATGCAGACCCATTAACGCGCCTCCCAAATTAAGGATATAGTTGTGGTCCAACCGTAACTCAAGTACTCGTGTTTCAACATCAACAAGATTCTGTAATCATATTTTTGTTCGCATTATTGTAAACATTCATATACATTTTTATTGTAAAAAGTCAAGTAAATTTTAAAACGTTAACAATTTAAAGAAATACTATTACAATTTTACCTCCATGTTGCCTGTAATACGACTTATTTTATTGTGTGACAGATCTATCACGGATAATCTTTTCAGACCTTTTATTTCTTGCAAAGAGAATTCAGTTAAGCTGTTATGTGTTAAATTTAAGTAGCGCAGTGATTTAAGACTTCTTAAAGAACCATTCAGTGATCTTAATTGATTATAAGCAATATCTAAATCAGCTAAAATTTCTGTTTCCGAAAATTCGTCTTCAGCCAACTGTAAAACAAATTGCATTAATAATAATATTTGTTTCCGGATATATTTTTTTTGAGCTACTATTTATATTGCTGTTGATATCAGATGTAGTTTTGGTCATTACTTTTAATTACAGTCAAAACTAGTGATTGAGAAGCAGTTTTCATAATAAATTTTACATATAAATTTTTTTAAACAAATCAAATTAATCTGAATAATTGACTCACCGTTTCTATTTTATTAAAAGATAGACCTATTCTAACAAGCTTTCTAGACTTCTGCAATGCGCCATCCAATGTTTTAATATTATTGTCGTAGAAGTACAACGATTCTAGAGAAGGCATTTGCCTTAAGTCTTTCGGTAGACTTTGTAATTCATTATGTGCAGCGTGAATAAGCACAATCTTCTTAGCTTTCTAAAAATAAAACGTAAAATTATATGTTCCTTTAAATATGAATAAAAATATTTTTCATTAAAGATATCCTTACCACTGGTAGCTCATTGTCAATAGTTTTTAAATGATTCGCATTAATGAAAATCCATTCTAGATAATCGAGATCTCTTAGCGCTCCGTTCAAGGTACTTAATTTATTGATTCCTAAGTGAACATGTTTGAGAGCCTTGGGGACTGCGTGTCTTTCAATCTTAGATATTTGGTTGTCAGCCACGAGCAGGTGTTCTACTTCTTGAATGTCCTATTAAAATGAAAATAAATAGTGTTTCATATTCTCTAATATATACAAAAGATGTATCAATTTCATTAATTTTAATAAAATATTAATGGTATGCTTACTTTAAAATCTTCCTCAGTTAATTTGGTGATTTTGTTTCTGCAGAGGTCGAGCGTCTTGACGTGAGGAAGATGTCGAAGCACGTGTCGCGGCATTTCCATCAGAGAGTTGTCTGACAAGCTGAAGTAGTCCACTAAGTCCAGCTTCGTGAAGACGCTCTCTTTCAGTTCACTGAAATTTTACAAATGTAATTATTAATATCTCATATATGTTTCATTTTATTCATATACATATAAATGTTATATATAATTTGTTTAGAATAAAGTTACATGGTCAGATGTTGCAATTAACCTAAAATAAAAATATAATATTTTATAACGAACAATATATTTTATAAACTAGAATTCAACGAAGAAAATTAAAATGTAAAATAAAACTATGGACATAGTTTAGTATTATGTAGATTTTAGGTAGTTGGGAAAATCAAAAAATGATGTTAATATTTATTATTAAGTAATTTTTGTTCTTCCAAAGCTATTGCGACATATATGTGTACGTTAAAAAATAGCAGAAAATCGTTAAAATTAACTTGAATATAAAGAAATGGTGCAATGGTGAATAGTGTACAACGCCGACAAACATTTATATTTAATAAAAGATTTATTACATTAAATAACTTAATCGCAAGTTCAGCAAAAAAAATTTGATTGCTAGTGACCTAGTTTTTTTAGTAAATTCTCATTTCGTAATTTTCCCTTGTTAACACTTATGATAAAATAATAACTCAATACTAACAACTGTGCTCACAACATTTTAATTCGAAGAAAACAAAACGATTGACCGCGTATTGTACTCTAAACAAAAAATACAAGTTCAAATTAAATAAAAGCATTCGTAGTGAAGTTGATAAAAGGTTAAAAATAAAATTCTTGTTTAAATATATCTTTTATCGCTTACTATTTAACGGCCCATATATTATCAAATTATTATTTTAAAATGTGTTTGTAGCATTTTTCATAGTAAATAATAGTTTTAAAACATTGTCACTCTTTACTCGGAATTTTATTGATTGTATTTTGAATATTATTGAATGGTAATAAAGATTTCACTGCCTTGACATCACATTAAGAGTAAATCATTATACGTTGAATTACCTAACTTGAATTAATAATATCAAAATTATGGTATGTATGGTACCACTATTTAATATTTAGTTTCGTAAGAAAATTTTGTGTATTAAAATTTAGGTTATACAAGTAGTATTTATTAATAAAATAAAATCTTTAATGTAAAAACTATGTCATCATAATTCTGCTTTATTTATTTGATGTTTTACTATGACAGTTACTTTAATAATTAGTCGAGTTAATCACAAATTCTTGGTCTTCATTGCTTAATCTAAAATTTTATAGTTAAGAAAACTAATATCTATAAAATCTTATTTTATTTTTTACAAAGAAGTCACGTATCTTTTTTTTTTGTAAGAAGTTTACTATGGTTTACATTCGATTAATTTGTACCATAATCTTAATTATTCATTATCAAAATAACTACTTAGGAATACTTTTGCTTATAAATTAAATATATTGTAAAAGAAGTTGTTTAATGATATTCATATATCTTTGATATAATGCTATCGAGACATCCCCTTGATTTTTTAGTAAACGATTTTATAACAGCAAGAGCAGTATAAAAAATAACTAAAATATACCAACTTCCCTTACGTTTATTTAGTGTTCTACAGGGAAGTTTTTTGGCTCCACTAAATTTTCTTATATACCTATATGATCTCTGCAACATAAATGCGTAGATCGAGTCACCCTCGTACTCGTCGAGAGTACCCTTAATACTTAACCCCACAGTTGGTGCAAAAAAGGTGACAATCTCACTGATGGTAGGCCTTATTCGTAGTCAGTGACGAAGACGTACCTTCAAGCAATTCTTTTGTATTCCGGTACGATGACCGGCGACACCATTCAGAGAGTCGGGTCAGAACAGTTGCGATTGGGGTTCAAATAGTGAGCTAGCCACTTACAAAAGACTGCTCCACCAACTCACGAAAGATTCCGAGGTTTGGCATTCGTGCCGGTCGGCGACCGGGTGAGAAGGCTCGATAGACATCCTTGGGGGGCTTGAGCGTCCCCGGGGTCTCGCGCTTAAACTGCACCTTAGCAACATAATGGTTCGTTGCATTCTAATATCGTGCCAGCCCACCACCATATTGAGACTGAAAAATCCCACCTCTTATTTCTTACGGAGACGCAGATTAGTTGTTCGTATCGTATCGTATATTTTCTACACTGGAGAACAATTTTAAATCACGAAAAGACGTATGCGTTTACTTAACGGGAATCAAGAGTCGACAATGCTCATAAAATACCTCAATGAGGTAGCTGAAGCGGCTCAACAGATATACCCCACAGCCTAATTAGTGTTTCTGGCAGATTTTTATGCCCACCATAAGGAGTGATTATTTTCATACCAGGACATGATGCAGTAAACAGGGCTTAAAACGTGTAAGCTAGCCTTAGCGTTAGATCTTACCCAGCTGGTCTTACACGACGGTGAGTCGCATAAAGCTTATTGCTTGGACCTTCTACTGACAACCGATTCGGACCATTACTTAGTGTCGATCACCTTTAGGTAAGTTCGACCACTGTTGCCCCGGCTAACAATAGGCCCATCTCGGTTACGTATAGGGACGTATCCTAAATACTCGGCTCCTGACGTATCTGGAAGCCAATGAGCTTCTCAGAGACCAAAGGTACGCTACACACATCTGAAGTGAAACCATCGCGAAACATGGGAAACTGCGTATAGCCTGCCTGCTAGCCTGTATGTGTGCGTGAATTTCAGATTTCCTGAGGAAGCCATCGTTACGAGTGGTGGTTGGTTATCGCCGGATCAAATGGCTATAAATTCCAGTATTCTCAGGACTCAGTCCTCTCTATGACACTATTTCTGCTGCACATCAATGATCATCTGATGCCCGGTATCCGTGGGTACGCAGATGACTGCATAGTTGTCGAGAGCTACACGTCCTAGTTAGTGACGCCCAAATACATACTAATAAGAGACGACACATTGTTCAAGTCCAGGCTCCAGAGTCGCGATGATGGATAGTTCGTATAGTTAAGTTAGTGTCCGTTTTCTATCCCTGAAGATCATTTTATTTTAAGTCATATACGACAAATACTATAGATGTGCAGCTTTTTGTAAAAAAGATATGGTGCTCTCTATCTTACAGTTCGGTAGGTCGACTTAGTATAACCTCTTAAATATTGTACTCAAGAAAAATGTATATTAATATAGAAAGAAGAAAAGATTATAATATAGAAAGAAGAAAAGATTCCTGCAATCAAATAAATATCATTAACATAGTTACTTTACGCAATTCCCTACAAAGTGTCGACACAACAGCCATTTCCTCCATTGCTAATATAGGTATAAACAATTGTATACATAAATACCCTCACATTCTCGCACAAGTATAAATACAAAACACACTCGTGTACTTACACAAACACCCACATACACATTCACACGTATACACACACGCAGACGCATATGTATATCTTTGTACAATAGCCACGATCTAATTTAATTTTAATTTATAATGTTATTCCTTTGACGTAAATTCTTAATGAATTAAGAATAAACTGGATTAATTACCGCCTATACCTACTAGTCTTTGAGAAAGAGCAAAAACTCAAGCATTAATTATATTACTAAAAGCTGAATCTGATTTATATATATGTATATATATATTTCCTATGTATTTATTAAATATTAAAAATGTAGCTAGCGAATTAAAAAGTTGTATAAAAAAACAACAAAAATAGTTGGTTTTAAATCTTTACTTTCAGAAACACCAGACCAAATCAATTCTAAGCTTAGCAAATACAGAATTACTGAATAAAGAATTGTTCAATTCTAATTCATAATAATATATATAATATTTTACTCTCAACCTAATTTAAATGTTTTCAAATTCGACCTCTGTTGGGATAAAAAATGTGTTTGAGCTATATAAATAATTAAATAAATAATATTTTAAGGCTTGATTATGATTATACAAATCTATATAATTTTTTTTAAATGTATTCATTTTAAACAAATACATATATAGGTATATATATATTATAACATGCATATTCTTTCATTTGCGTGATTAAAACCGAAGCTCTAGGAATATTGAGATTATCTATGTAATTTCTCTATTTAAGGAGTTACTTTTATTCCTATTTCTCATTCTAAATAGATGTAAAGCTTGTGTAAGAAGTGGGTACGAATATAAACCTTGAGTCAGGATTGAACCTGCGACTTACATAACTAGGCGGCCCGTATACCATGAAACAATTACCCTTAATTATTATAACGTGTTCCTCTTATATTTGCAATTAAAGCATAGAACAAGTATTGTTAAGCAACGTGTAGGAACCGAACGCGGAAGACATCATAGCAGGTGATGTGCATTGAATTGACGTTGCATCAAGCGTGCATGATGCCTTAGTAAACACGAATGTGCAAGGGTCAACGTGCCCGGGGTTATCAATGCAGGGGCGGCGCCAAACGGTCGCATAGCTCTCTACCACGCTGCTGGTTCATGGAATTAGCGAAATTTTGCGGAAATGAATTCGTCGTTCGATTCATCAGCCGTCATATTTACATCACAACTCTAAGCCTGTACTTTATTTTAAATACATAATTATTTTTTTATATACCTATCTATATTTTTATTATAATCTTATTTGCCATAGAAGAGCATGCCTTATCCAAAAGTATGGAATGATTGTTGCTAGACTATTCTATAACCATGGTTGAAGGCTACTAGGATAACCCTTTAAACAATAATTTATTTAAATAATAAAACAAATTTCAATAATTGTTACATCTTCGTAATTAGTAATGTTAAATTCGCATGAAACAATTGTCTTTGTATATTGGACAAGATATAACATGAATAAGATCATATAGAAATTACATTTTATACTTTAAAGAAAGAGAGGATTGAAATTTCATAAAAGTGCACTATTAAATTTATTCAAGAACAAAGGAACGTTGAATTATTTTTTTATCAAAGTCGACAAACATGCTTTTTTACTTGTATATAGTATTGGAGATATTTATTTTTGTAACGTAGTCTCGTTTAATTGGAATTATCAGATAAAGTTGGGAATTACAGTTGTATGTTTTTCCCTCTTCGCATATCGTGAGCAGGAAGCGTAAATTATATAGCAAATAATTTGAGATTTACACATCCATCTCCACGAGAAACCTAAAATATTTTAAAATAGTAAGAATAGTTTTATACATAATTCTCGAACGATCAACAGTTCAATATATGTCGAGTTTATCATCTTTTCTACTAATTACAATTATGTATACATACAGATCAAGAATTAAGCAAATTATAATTATTAGAGGGCGCGTGTAAGTCTTTATCGATATAATTGCTTCTTTATTTTTAACTTTTGTTCGGTTTGATAACAATTAATCTTACATTGTTTTTTTTTTTATTTATAAGAAGAAGTTGAATAATTTAACAGGCAATCAATACTTACAGATACATACGTAATAGCATTAGTGGTTTTTAAATTGTAGTTTCTGTTTCGTTTTTCTATGTTTTCTAGAACATCAATAAAAAGTGAGAAAAAAAAGCTTAAGATACTTCTTATAAACCATTTTCTCGGATACACTTTATATCTGTATTTAAGAGTGAGTTTACGCCACATTTCCCGTGCGTAGTGATTTATAATAATAATGCCAATCGGAATTATATTTTATATATCAAGAAATTATCCGGACCTTTTTATAGTACAAAGCCGAGAAATAAAAGCAAAGTATTACATATTATAACATAACTAACTACTAAGCTCACATTACTTTTACGATAACGACGACACCAAAGATGATACGTATATATATATTATAACAAAAATGCATAGAGATTATGAATTCATTATTCACCCGAAAATAATATATACAAATACAAAATTAACCCACAAGTTCAATAGTAACGTAAGTTAAGTAGAGTAACGTATTAATGATCCAATACCTAAAATATTATTTGAAATTTAAGCTCGTCTTTATTTTATTTATCGTAAAATTTCGTTAAAACAAATTTTTAAGCAACCATTAGTGTATATAATTTATTATATTTGTACAAAGTACTCTTAAGCCTCATTTAAAAAAAAACATTTGCCTAAAATAAGGGGACAAAATACGGTCCGGTATAAAGAGTAGCAGTGGCCGGTCCGAACGATTCGTAATTGTCATTCTGGCTTAGGCCAAAGGGTAATTAAATTACAAAACGAGACCAATTAAACGAAGCGCTAGGCTCAGCCTGGACGTGATTGTACTGGGACCTACATTGATGTATTAACCGAGGCAAGGTTGACAGAGAAACTAACCTTGTGAGCCATTCAACCTCAATGGAATGGATGGACCTAAAAAAATCAGGACATTTTTACGATGATCTATGTAAAGCTGTGATCATTTTAAAATAAAATATGGGAATAAATTAGTGTAGTAGGAAATAATATATTTTTTAATCGTAAACATATGAGTGCCTTTGATAAAGGATTTAATGCTGTATAAAATTTGTTGTTTACAATACTTTGTATAGATGTTAAGAGAACACGACTGGTCAGATACACGAATGACCTATACATACCCCACATTATATATAGCCTTATAATTCTATGGATATTTAAATTTTTATTTCACGTTTCTTATTAGTTCTTCTATTAAATGCGAAAGTTATATAATAAAATGAATATGATTTATAATTTAATTACGTTTGTTATTATTAAGCCGCTCAACGGCAAAGATTCCAATTGATTTCGATATTGAAGTCGATTACGTCCTGGAATATGAATAGGATAATAGAAAAAAAGGTTGACTTTAATAAACACCAAGGAAAGCGATTCAATCAAATGATTGTATGTTGTAAATAATAAAAAATATATATAAAAATAAAAGCTGTTCACTTCAAATTAAAATGCTACCATTGCGAATAGCTTATTAATTATATTATTATAAATATAATTTGCTCTAACGGTTAGTCGACTTTATATTATTTACTAGTTGATGCGTTGTAATTCTTTTAAAATATGTCAGTTTACAAGTATGATATCATCTTCTTCATCTGCTCGCCCTTAATTTTATAAACTGCGTGTAAAAAGGTTTCGGCAGAGTTTTTACGGCCACCTGCCTGATTCATCCTTGGCGATAGTTTTTGTTGTTGGATTGGTTGGGTGTGTAGGGCGCTTAAATGTTCAATTACAAGATGCGTTAAATTAAAATTTCATGAGTCCGCTCTAATAACACCCATTGGTTGTGTTTGGCTATATTATATTGTGCCAAATCGAAGCTGCTTACTAAATATGATCGATTGTATGAATCCAACATCCCCGAGCTGTATCTAGACTATACTGGCCAACTATCATGAAACACGTATGATCGTAACTGAATGATATGTTAATATATTACAAATATTATTATAAATAATTATATTTTACCAATATCAAGTATTTTCATAGTAGAAAATCGAAACCATTAAAAAATAATTAAAAGAAATGAATACTGGACCCAAATAAGGGATAAAATAATAAAAAAATATAAAGAAATAGTCTTTCTAAAATTCACTTGCCGAGATAAGCCGAGATGGCCCAGTGGTAAGACCGCGTGAATCTTAACCGATGATCGTGGGTTCAAACCCGGGCAAGCACCACTGAATTTTCATGTGCTTAATTTGTGATTATAATTCATCTCGTGCTTTACGGTGAAGGAAAACATCGTGAGGAAACCTGCATGTGTCTAATTTCACTGAAATTCTGCCACATGTGTATTCCACCAACCCGCATTGGAGCAGCGTGGTGGAATAAGCTCCAAACCTTCTCCTCAAAAAGAGGAGAGGAGGCCTTTAGCCCAGCAGTGGGACATTCACAGGCTGTTACGAAAATTCACTTGATGCAAACACTTTGTCTGTTTTACGAACTTGAGTGAGAATCAAAGTTGAACTGACAGTAATGAATCAATTATTTGATCAAGGACTAAGAACACAAAAAATAAAGACATTATTAACCATTTAAATTATAATATTGATTGACATCGCACTATTCCTAATATTACATAACATGAAATTATTTTGATTATTTTAATTTTTAAACGCCATATAATCAGGATATGTTAAAAAAATAACATTTTGTAAATAGAATATCTTTCATTATTTTAATTTTTATTATATTATTAGAATTTACGATGCTAACTAAACGCTGAAATAATCGGGGAGGAGTTTTGTAGATTTACTCTTGACCCAGTTAATATGTTATCGCACTGACGAATGTTAAAATATTTAAAGTTTTAAGTAGGTTCGAACATTTATTAGCAAGTTGGCAACTCTTTTTAATTGCATAGAATAGCAGTAGCGATTCTTTTATAGTATAGGTAGATGGACGAGCATATGGGCCACCTGATGGTAAGTGGTCACCAATGCCTATAGACATTGGCATTGTAAGAAATGTTAACGATCGCTTACATCGCCAATGCGCCACCAACCTTGGGAGCTAAGATATTATGTCCCTTGTGCCTGTAATTACACTGGCTCACTCAACCTTCAAACCGGAACACAACAATACCAAGTACTGCTGTTTTGCGGTAAAATATCTGATGAGTGGGTGATACCTACCCAGACGAGCTTGCACAAAGCCCTACTACGACCAGTATCATTTAGATTAAAAATGACGAAGGTAAATTCAAACAGTAGGCTATATTTAAAAAAGTTTACAGGGCGCTCACATATTTTGCTGCTAATATGTGTTACAAAAAATATTTATAAAAGGTTATTATTTATAAAAACTAAGCAAAAAAATGCTATAGTTACGTCGTATTTCGATAACATTTATTTACTACTTAGTTAAGCTTTTGCAATTTAATGGTAAATATTTACTCGATTATCTATTTGTGTCAGGAAAAATTACCGAAATATTATTTATTTAATTCGAGGCTAGACAATGTTTATAAAGAGTCGCGAAAAAGTTAAATATTATCCGTCTGGTATTTGGTAATGTTCTATATTGGAACATGTACTTTTATAATTATGTTGGATACATTAAAAACGTACCGTACTGACCCTGTAAGAAGAAACAATCTGTCCTCCTCAGATATCGACACACCGGCCTAAGATTTTATACCGGTTATTAATAAAATTTCAAAGAATATATAACACTATACCCAATTTCAATCGGATTAGGAATAAAGGTAAAGAAAGGTTTAAAAATTGCATGCGATTTTTTATTTTTTCTGCTGTATTAGGCACCATAAACGGCTCTTGATTAATATACCGCAGATATTCTACCGCAAAACAGCAGTACTTGGTATTGTTGTGTTCCGGTTTGAAGGGTGAGCCAGTGTAATTACAGAAATAAGGGACATAAAATCTTAGTCCCCAAGGTTGGTGGCGCATTGGCTATGTAGGCGATGGTTGATATTTCTTACAATGCCAATGTCTAAGGGCATTGGTGACCTCTTACCATCAGGTGGCCCATATGCTCGTCCGCCTTCGTATTCTATAAAAAAATATCTTTATTTATAATACACCACTATTCCACTTAAATCGTTATAACCACATTTCACATCCGCGAACCCATAGTGAATATCATAGATTATTCAAGATCTCGACCAATGATATAGCGTCAATTAGTATCAGTGACCAATGATATCGGTGTCAAAGTTGTTTATTTGGGTTTACTCCTCTTGTGGTTGGAATAGGCTATATATAGAAAGCCATAATACATCAATACAATGTATTGCTAAAACCAATTATAAGGGGATATAATTGGTTTTAGCAATATATAATATATAATATTTAGCAATATATAATAACCGGTAAATATCCCATAGAATTTACACCCAGAGTTGTAGCCATGTCTATAAAAAATCATCAAATCTATATATTATGTGCACATATGATAAACGGTGATAATTTCAGAAACAAAATGGAATAATATTAAATAAAAAAAATACTACTGACATTCCTACTACATGGTATTTAAACAAAAGCAAATAATTATACTACAAAAATAATTATTTTTTTTTGGTTGTTACAATAAAGAATTACTTACATTGAAACCTTTTAATATATACAAATAAAATTTAAAAGTAGCTACTGTACAAATCATGACCACGTGAAATGGTTGCAAGTATGCTGCTCTTTGGCTTGGAAAGACCGTGTTAGCCGAAAGAAAGAGGGTCCCCCTTTTGCCACAAAGTGCTCAAAGCACAGTTGTGTTCCTGTGTTAGACTTTTGAAGTTGGTGGTGGCGGATATTGAATATCAGAGATATTTACACACATTGATTATATAATATATTGATTTAATTTTGTATTATAATTTAAAAAAACAATAGAATTTTCTAGCATGCCGCTTCGCATACAAAGAGTGCAACAGTTACAGTACAAATTATTACTACGGAGACAGTGATGGTGTCAAGAATGCCAGATGGATAATCCATGCTTAATCTATTCAAAAAAAGAAAATCGTTGTAAATTTGGCGAAGACATTGAAACATATTCACAAAAGGAAACAAACGGCTAAAAATAAATACAAAAGACATTATTCTCGCTTTCATAAACAGTACAAGGAAAAAACAACCCTCAAAAGAAAATATATTACATGATCTAAAAATAAAATGATTAGATCAGTAATTGGATAACGAGAAAATAATATTTAGAGGAAAGAAAAGCTTATTTAATTCAGTACACATAGCAGACAAAATATTTAAAATAAATCTAAAAAGATATAAAATAAACACAAACAATACATTTATTTGTGTTTATTTTATATAACGATAATACAATTACTAAATTTAATTTAGTGTCTATAGCATTAGCATGTCCAATGCCAATTTTATGGTTACGGCAATGGAAAGGAAAATTGTATTTTGTTGATACTTGCCAGCTACAGTTTATCCTTCATTGTGTGCAAAATTTTCAGTTTTATTATGTCTAAACTAGTTGATTTGACGTGTAATTGTATTTCAACGTGGGTGAACATTCAAGAAGTAAATATAATTATATTGACCATGTTCTTAATAAATAATTTATTAAACTGTCACTGCATTATGTTCGCACACAAATATGTGTTATTGAGTACAAAAAGGACAAATTTTCATAGTACGGTTACGTAGTTCAGCGAAAACGAAAGACATTCGGAGCATAAATTCAATAACTAAAATACTTAACTGCAATCGTTTTTCTATAAAAGTCGTGTTAAGTTGTTATTTTTTTCAAATAGATTTTGTCCTAGAAATCAAATAAGATGGTCTCGTCTTGTACATGATTGATGATTTTGAGCATGATTGTAGCACAGATAATTACTGGATAGGAATTTAATATAATGTGATTCCCAAACACCATCGTTAAATATACGTGGCAGTTGCTGTACGACTGCACCAGCTGTAGACATCAATGTAACCCTAATAGATGTTCCTGCGTCGGTCACCACAAATTAAGACCAGCGTGAAGTTTTAGTGCATAGAAATATTCTCTTTATCAAAGCTTATCATCAGATGATGATCTTCATTAATCAAAAATAAAATAACCGAATAAAACGGCCTGAGTCAGCCTCCCGAGTGTTTCAACCAAATTTAACTATATGTAGATAGAGCGTAACAATTTGAAATGTATGTCCTTTCTTGTTAAAAGACTTTTGTTAAGTCCTTTTGTAGTGAAATTAATTCAGAATTATGACGATACGAATTATGACGAATACACTTGCACGTGGATTTAGACCTCCGTCACGTTTTAATATCAAAGCAAATTAGAAACGAAAAAGGGTAACGTGAAAACTTAATCCCAACGCGTTTGTTGTTTTTAAATATTTAAAAAAAAAACTTTTTTACCATTAAGGTATTTTCCAATGAGCGTAGATAAAAAATATTTTTTTATTTTCGAATAACGATTTGATATTGTTTTAATCTTGTTTATTTTATTTATTGTCCTTTTCGTTGCTACTTTTTATAGATTTATTACTTAGCGTTAATGTCTTCGCAAATATGACTCCAAATTTCAACTAAAACCTCTCCCAAGTATTTCAACCAAAGCTAACTCATTTATTTTCATACTAAAGTAGATTACACGAGGTAAATGATTGAAATGTATTTTTATTAGCTTACTATACGAAAGGGTATCTTGTTAAGTTCTTTGCCTTGTTGTATAGTAAGATTACTTCAGAATCATAAAAATCTAAATATACTTGCTCGTGGTACAGGACACTGTCACGTTTTTAAATATATAGTACCAAATTTCATAATACTTTAATGTAAAAGAAGAAAAGAATGGAGGTTTTCCGTTTTTTTGTTCTTTTTACTTACTTTGAAAAAGTAATTAATTATTTTTAAACATCGTGTAATTGTGGCCATTTATTTATATTTCCAGAAAAAGTATGAACATTGTTGTATTCAATTTTATTAAATTGAGAATTGTTCGATTTAAACGCCATTTCTAAGGACTAATATTCCATCATTTTAACACTCATTTGCATTTGATCCAACTTATATTTGGTGAACAAAAACATCTACTAAGGACTTATAGAAATAATTATTTTGAGAATTACCTGATTAAGATTCAAGTATGATACATTCTTATAATAAACGGGAAAAGAACGACATAACAATTCCATTTCCCTAGACTGAAATGGTATTCTTCGGGATATCGGTATAATAAACTTGTATGCTTCTCATGACAATTAAATAAATGTATATTTAGAAATATACTTCTGACTTCTGCCAATAGTGATTTGATATTTGAAAGAAGCTTTGCCTTACTGACCAAACGCTAAAGTACGTTTATAAGTGAAGCTGTAATTATTTAGAAATATTCATTCATCTTAGTTCCTTAATGGTCACTTACCAATCATTTTATATCATTGAAACTGATATAAAAAACCTTCTTCTCTAACTGTAACACAACGTGTCGGGTCGAGATGCATAAATACACTTTCTTCTATAAATTGTGTTAGTAATATAAATATTAAGTGAATATCGTGACGGGATAGTGTACTGTGATAATTAAGTATATGAGGTAATCTTGTCGATGTATGGTGTGATTGTAGCACGTGCTTGATCTGAGAAGTGTTTGTAGGGATAATAATTCGAACCAGTCAAACCTTTTTCACGTTTACATTATATATATTCGAATCTTACCTATCGTTATTTCATTAAGGTTTGCCTTAATTTATTAAAAAAATATGTTATACGTTTTCTCTTTAGGTGAGGGTGCAGGGCAAGCCAAACTATGACCTTCCTTGCGGTTAAAGCTTCTTTGTACCATTTTTTTTAAATCAGTTCATTGGTTTAGCCTTGAAAGCGTAACAGGCAGATAGAGTTACTTTCGCATTTATAATATTGGTATAGAAGTTATTATTATTATTATTAAATTATGTTGCGTATTATAGTTGCGTCAATGATAATGACAAAAAAAAGAACAAGTAATCCCATTTGTGTAATATTGATATAAATTTCAATATTTAAACGATCATTTTACTTATTTATTTATTGGGCATTGAAACAGACCGACTCTAGTGGCGACTACAACTACATTTTGCCTTTGATATTGTTATTTTTTGAAATTAAACATTTTAAATCGAGAGTAAACATAAAACACCATTAATTTCGTTTTAAATTTTGTAGACAGTTATATGTAACCATATTGAGTCTATTAGCGCTAATTGGCTCTGATAAGACGTTGCTCCTACCTTCCGATCTTTATTGATTGAACTTCTAGCAACTGTGTAAGGACGTGAAATATTTTCCATTAGCTACGTTGCACTCAAAGGTTACATAAAAAATGCGCATTCTACCTTGATATCTTACTTCCATAGCGCTCAAAAAAGATTCCTGAAAGCCTGATTTCCTGGATATGTAGGATCACCGAAGATTAACGCAAGTACATACATATACACGAGTGTTATGTTAGTTGTATTATTAACTAAGTGGTAAGTGGTAAATAATGTATGAGCTCTTGCTTCTTTATAGTTCCTAAAATAAAAGTTAGGCGATGTCTATAAATACGCTTAATTGCTTCCTACATAGTACTTACATTAGAAATGATAAAATAATTTATTGATATGTTTATGTTATTGTAAATTTATCCAGCGCCAATAATCGTCTCTATGACCTTTACAAGATAGGTTTAGAATCTATATTCGTAGTAGATGCGACGATAAGGGCATGTTTATAATTCACCACGCTTGTCTACTTCAATTAATCGTATCACTAGCTTCGAAGTATCCTATGATCAAATTTCAAATTATTGTCTTGGTTCTTGAAAAGAAGGCTTAAATATTATTTCATCACGCTGCTTCAATGATTTTCATACGACCCAAGCATCGATATCGCATCGATTTCCACACGATGTCTTCCTTCGCCGACGAGCACGAGATGAATTAAATTAACACGTGATACTTCAGTGGTTTATATAATGGTTTGAACCCGTAATCTTTAGATTCAAAGGTGGCTTGAGGTGATTTACCAGCAGGTTTAGTAGGCTGCAAAGGGCGGCAGACTTGAAGGGCGACCAATTTTTTTATAAACTTTGTTTGTTACAACTGAAGCATCGTGACCATAAAAAAATCTTAAGACCTTACTAATGATTTTATCTTCCATAATTTCACACTTGCTATGTTTTTGAGCTATTTTAGCGCAATCTAAATTAGGGGGCAAAATCTCGATACGATACTTGGAAAATATGTAAATCCATTAATGTTCTGTAGCTATTGTTACATTATTGATAAATACGAAATAAAGCAAATTATTTTGATGAAATTGCTTATGATTTTTACGTTTCCGTTTCAGTCAACTGGCTCGAATAATAAGATCAATATTAAAATATGCCAAGTGATTGTTACGAGAAGGGAACACGAACGTACGGTAACAAACAGCACTCGTAATTGATTTTCATTTCAGGCGATTATAAATTTTCTCTTACATTTATATTTTTATTTCCCGGAAATAATCCTGACACTTTCATCGTGCACAAAAGATACTTTGTAAATACTTAGTGTAACATAATTTCCATTTGAATAATTCTATTGTAGTCAGCCCCAAGTATTGTATTCGTAGCTTTAAAAATCGTATTAAAAATATATTCCGGAATTGAAAAGCTGTTATTAAAATCGGTAGTTACAATCCGTTTTAAGTAGAAACAGTTTCGTAAGCTCTTTCATAAAATTTAAATGAGTTTAAGTATTTTAATTTGAAATCATGTTTCTAAAACAATTAAAACTTGGTGCAGAGTATTTAACTATGTGGCTGCCGTTCCTTAAAATAACTATTGCTCGACAAGATATTTATTTAATTTTTTGTTTCTGGTACACTATACTTCAAATTAAATGTCAAATATCATATTTATAAATTGGTGGTAAGGCTTTGTGAAAGTCAGGCTGGTACCACCCACTAATCACATATTCAACCGCCAAACAGTATAACAATAATTGGTGTAGTTGTGTTCCGAATATACGTGGACATAACATGTATGTTCCCGGTGGCGCGTTGAAGATGTAAGAAATAGTTAATATTTCTCACAGCGCCAATGTCCACGGCCGATGGTGACCAGTTACCAACAGGTGGCCCATTTGATCCTCCTATTTATAAAGTTCATAAAAAACTGTACTATGGTTGACTGTCAGTATTTAGCGCTACTTTGCTTTTGTCATTAGAAATAATATATTGGTCTTTGATCTGATATATAATAATAATATCTTTGATTTTATTTATTTCATTTATTAATAAAAAATATTTAAGAAATATGAAATAATAAATTCATATTGGCAATTAGATATAAGTAAGCAGTTTCAAATACTCAAGTAGAACCGCAAACAATCATTGTTAGTACCAAATGTTTAGACCAAAAGCGACTAAATAATTCGTGAACTTGCTAGATGTGTATTCTGCAGAGGATATAAATTATGTTAAATAAACTTGTTCACAAGTAAATCTATCTATATAATCTAAAAAATATATATTTTTTATAAAATAACTAGGCGGACGGGCAAAGGCCACCTAGTAAGTGGTCACCATCGCCCATAGACATTAGCGCTATAAGAAATATTAGCTCACTCACCCTTTAAACCGGAACACAACGATACTAAATATTGCTTTTTAGCGGGCTTGCACTAAGTCCTTGATAGGACTTAGGTATATGTTCATGCTAACCGCTAAAAACAATTGAGTATTAAATTACCACTATATGAACCAACCAAGCAACAGAAATCAAATTCTATAGAATTTTATATCGCTTCTGATATTCTATAGAAATTAAAACATGATTACAACAATACAGGAAGACCTACGTGATACAAAGCGATTACAATATGTTTATGATGACATTTGCTAACCTCAGATACAAAGTTAGCCCTTATGGTGCCAGCTAATATAATACTCCAATAAATGCCAGATGCATTTATTGGAGTATTATATTACATTATGAAATTACAACAAATTGTTTTGAACTCTAAAATCAAGTTCGCAGTAATATTACTCAGACGTTGAATTCTGATAACTTTTTTTTTTAATTATTAATACTTTCGAATCTAAGCACCATGCCATTGTTTACTTACACAATATACATATACTTATACGTATATTTAATTGTAAAATATAAATCCCTGCTCACTGCACTTTTCAGTCCACTTTTATTGTATATATAAAGACAATCCAATACTGTCTCAAACTCTGACTTACGTGCTGCCATCAATATAATGCATCTCTAACATATCTAATTTAGTTCTGTTCTGTAAGATAAAAAAACTCATAACTAACCACAAAACAAGATTGTTAAATTTCTAGTGATATGTGACATTGAATATAATAATTATAACATTTAAAGGATGCACGGACGTATCAATACGTGTAATAATAATAATCTAAATGTTACATATAATAATATATCGGTTTTCAACATTTCGCGAGTAATATACAAAGTGAGTTCTAACAGAACAGCACTGATATTTCCTGTCTACAAACAAAACAAATAATTCGAAATTCAAAACACTGAGTCGATATTATTGTTTATTAAAAGTACTTACTAATTTTATAAAAAGTTTTGTTTTTATTTTTCTGACTCACACAGAAACTCTAATATTGACGTTTAACATTTCACACTATAGAGTGAAAATTACAAGATCATTTAGATCAAAGCATACTTAATTAATAGCTTACTTTTAATCTTTAAATCTTACTGAGCACTAATTTTAAGCATTATTGTTTGAAATATTCATTAGGACCTCTAAAATATAGTAAAATTAAAACAATTCATGATAAAACAAAAAGCTTTAAGTATGCGATGTAACTCATTAGTCTGTACGTTATGTTCCTTTATAAAATCAAGCAAAAATTAAATGTTTCACGAAAATTCCACGGCCTTAAGTGCAATCCGAGGAACAGAATTGTTAGCATTGCCAATATCAACTTTTTTTTGGGTGCAGCTTTTATGGCGCGATGAAAAAAATATTTAAATTTCGTTCTTACGTTACCCTTCTATCCAACAAACATTTTCTTTCGCGTTTACAACGTTGCACGCGCTTTAATTTGTTTTTTATATTATTACCTAACTCTACGGTACTATTTAATGATGTTTTAACAATAATTAACATGATTAAGATACGTACAGCGCCATCTATTATCAGGGAGAGTAAATAGCAACCAATGGAAATTTTAGTAAACCGATTTTTTTACAATTTATTATTATTTTTAAAAGCTACATCGTTTTATGACCTGATTCTCTGTGCGATATAAATATTCGAACATATGATAACCCAGTAAGGTAAAATATAAAAATAAAGTTAGCGTTTAAATACACCGTTACAAGTACTTCGTTATAACATACAATTGCGTCATTTATAAGTAGATGTCTAAGAACAATAAACGATATTATTAAAAAAAAACTTAGAATTAAAGAATGAAAAAATTACAATAGTTTTTTTTATGCAATGTAGTAAATAAAGAAATGTTACCTATGTGTATGATCAAAGTATTTATCACTGTACGCTGTATTGATTATAATACTATTTTTATTATCTGTACCGCACGGTTTTTCCCACGTTAAACGTTCCCACTCAGCACCCGTGGGACTTAGCGTAGAAATTAAATAACCTAAACGTCTTAAAATCTTCGGGCTATCAAATACAAAAATATTTTTTCAATTCCGACTGGTTCCAGAGATTAGCACATTTAATCAAAAAAAAACAACATAAACTTTACATTAAACCTACTAATATAATGGATACATTATTTTTTATAAGAGATTCATAGGTCTATAAAATGTCTTAAGAAGTTTCATATAACTTTTATAAAAAAAGTCAGTTACCATTTTAATATTTCAAAATATTAGGAAAAATTAACGATATTCAGACTGATCTATGAAACTCATCTGGTCTCATTTCACATCAAATATATTGTCTTACACATTCATCTTAAATTTATTTTATCTACTTGTGACATCCTTTATTATAAAAGGCTAGTTCAATTGCATTGTAAAATCAATTCACCATATCAAGGTAGATTGAAAAGGTGCATTTTGCAAATCAAAGGGGTTCGTGCAAGATCTGATTAAAGGTCTCTATCATGGTTTTCTGCACAAACAAATAAATTATTTCTACAACGCAAAAGTGCTCAGCGTACTTAGCACTTAGCACATGAATCGTAACAATACAGCCGTGGTGATGTTATTTGCGAAACTTAATAATAATTTGCGTATTATTTTTAAACAAGAAAATACATTTACGTACAAATAATCAATTAAAAACTAATAACCATCAGTACTCTGTGAAATAAGCTATTTCTCGAACTATCTACTTTACTGATTTTTTTAAACGATACATAGCTCATCTAAGCAACATAACTTAACGAGTTGATCTTAATGAAAATAAATCTTTTGGGGCTCTAATCAATAGGGAATCCTACAGAGCTCAATTATTAATCAATTTATGTGGATTATAAATATGAGATTATATTGTTTGCTGATGACACTATATTATTATTATTTTTATTAAAAATATGTCAATGTTAAGCAATTATAATAATTATAAAGAGGGACCACTTTATATAATTTCAGCCAGTATCAATCTACTGCTGGGTGGACAAACCTTTTTTCTGCCACTCCGATTTTCAAGCTGTCATTTCAGTATGTATACGAATATTGTCTTGTTCTTGACCACGATTCTCTGAGAGCTTAAGATTATCGACCATGGTGTCGTTTACTTAAAACTTAACTTGAAAGGGTAAAACGCATTAATTGAACACCATGGTCTTCTTACGTTTATGGATTAATAATTTGAAAGTATCTTCAAGTCTATCGAAGGAAAAACTTTTAAATAATCATTGTGTGCTTGATGTGTTTTTTAAAAATAACAAGTTCATGGGAACAATAATAACACTAGACTAAACTCTAACTCTAGACTAAGCTGGGCCTATAAAAATCAATTAATTTGCAAAAATGCGTTGCAGTATATATTGAGTCTTGGCAGTTTTTCATATATATGTAATAAAGGTTTGGTTAACGGTTTTTTTAGTTTTATGTATTCGGTAAAGTCCCAGTGGTTAGGTTAGGTTAGGTTAGAATCTCAACTCAGTCAGGCACCATGGGTTAATTAAGCTCCAAACCTTCTCTTCAAAACGAGAGATCTTAGCCTAGTAAAAAAAATACAATTGCATAATATATATCCAGTTTCATTAATATGATTTTATACAAAAAAGGCACAATAATCATTTAATAAGAATATTTTTATTTTACGATGATGAGTATAATAAAAAAATTCGCTCAAGTTTTTAACGCTTAATAAAAATGTCAATCAGCACTCATTTTAACACGTGCTTAACTTATTGCTTGGTTTATTATATGCACTGAAATATATCGCAAGGAAATTTGTATTTCATAAAAATGTACAAAGTACATTTATATGCCAATGGAATTGCAATGTGCTCAAAACATATCGTTTGCTACGCAAACATTATTAAAGAGATTTCCAATGTTTTATAGTCTATGTAGAGTACTACAGGATGGTTAAATTTGATATATAGTTATAAATTCAGACAAATATTTGGACCAATACTTATACCCAAATCACTTTACGTTTAGAAATGTTTCTCGTAGTGAAATATTTGGTGTCATAAAGTCCTTTTTTATACCAAATGAATGATTGCAAAGTAATAATTAATTTAACAAAAGTCTTCTGGCAATGCACGTCAAAAGCCCTTGTTTAGGTATTTTAATTACCTTGTCTACTCGTAAGTATGATTTGGGCAATGATTAGGCCTCGTTCTAACTAAGCAATGTATAGAATATTCTTAATAAATTAAAATATATAGCTACGACATTCCCAAAAAACCCCAGCCTAATTTTCAGTAAATTGACACTGATGATGATAACTGTATTAATTACATATATTTTTTTGAATGTATATAATGACTTTTATTTTATTAATAACTTTGCAATAGATATTGAAATCATACCGGATACGGGAGATTTTCAAAGCAAGTTGTTTACTTGCTATTTGTTTAACTGGATTTGTCAAACAATAACAATTGACAAACAACGTCTACAGTAATTTGTTAGTACACCATTAATGGGTAAATATAGTGAATATGACACGACCAATATGATATCATTCAATTTTACTGCTTTAGAGGCGACCTGCGATAACCCGGCGAACTATCGCACTGAGTCTCCTAGATGTGATCCCCATACGTAATTGGAATTCATGTTGATAGTTTTAATAATTAAAAACAGTACTACGTATTTCCTACCCTCTTATTATATTGTATATCTTAATATTATATACCTTTTCTACTCTCTTCCATTATCACGTCGCAACTAAACTGTTGTCTATCGCATTGTAAATAACACCTACGAAATAAACAGAAGATTATAATTTGAAATAATGTCGACTCGAGCACAAGTGCAGTCGGTACCTACTTTCTGATGACTCATTATTTCACAGAAATTAGGAGCGATTGAGGTACAGAGAAATTATTATATTTCGTGTACATTTTTATATGGTACAATAGTGGCTATAAAATATTAAGAAGATCAATTGCGGTCAACAAGTTTCGGGTTGACGGGTCACAGACGTCTTAAACGACGTTTTATAGAAGTCGAAAACACTATAATGATATGTCTAAATACCGACCGTCAATGATTACTTTATATTCTTCGTGTTTGCTTTTATATTGATAATCGACGTTATTGTGCTGATAAGCTTCTCTTTCAATAATAACGCTATTTCGAAAGGAAATTTACTGAGAAGCGATCGTGTGTACGTTCACTAGCTTCTTCCTGCGGCCTTAGAATTGTGGATTTGCAATCAACCCTGGAGAGGGCGCCGCCCACACTCCTGATAACAAACCGATTCCCATCGCTGTCGTGTCTCTTATCACAGACCTGTTGTTTCTCTTTCAACTCACGCACTGTTTTGATGTTTCATTATCACGTTTCAATAGGTTATTCGTCCGACCGTTTTACACAACAAAGAGCTTACACATTTTTGTTTATGGACTAGCACAGGATCCTAACAGAGTTTAAATCGACTTGCCTTAAGTTGTCGAAGTTGAGTTTGAGCCTCGTAATGGAGAGACCCAGCTCGCGGAAGCTGTGGTCGGCGAAATCAGGAAGCTGAGAGTAGGAGATGTCGAGACCGATTTTTGTTTCTGGACTGAACTTGTTGGTAAGGGCGCGTGCAATGTCTTCGTAGGTGTTGATGCGTTGACATATTACGAGGATAGCACCCGTGCCAACGTCCTCGCGTCGGCAAGTACATGGAGAAATCTCGCGCCTCATGGCACAATGCAGGCTAGCACCGGCACCGAGCTGGCCGGCCAGCGCGCTCAGAAAGGCGGCAGCAAGCGCGAGCGCGATCATCGTGTGAGCCGGTCGGGGCTGGTCGCGCTACTGCCGAGTGCCGCTGCGCGCACGCTGCCGCACCCGCGCACTCTGGCCACCGCGCGCCGCCACCGTCGCTGCGGCGCTCATCGCGCTACGCACCGCCTTCGTCACGCACCAATACCGCCCATAGGCAATCTGCATTTTTCTTTTCAAAAGTATACTTACACAATGTATATTCCGTATAGGAATACCCATAAATATATTTTTATCAGTAAAACAAAGTGTGTTGAATTTTTATAGATATAAAAGTCATATTAATAAAAAAGAATAAGGATGACATAATTCTTATAATTTTTATAAGATAGTGTGTTTCATACGGTTATTAAAAGTAAAGCAAGCAAGCACTGACATAGGATACAGATAACGAATAATTACATCAATAAAAGTGAGTAGGTGCATAACAATTCCAAGAAAATAACCAATAAATAGTAAATGATAACATTCGCATAATCGACGGACATCTGTAACGTAAGAAAACGATTAGTTTGTAAAATACATTCAAAATTATTAATTGTATAAAAATATTTATTGAAAATGAAATATTATTTCGTTTTAATTGATCAATTTGTAAAAGTTATATTTTACAAACATAGGCCCGATTACATAATATTAAGTATAAAGCGACCACGTCTTAACTTCAGCCCTTGGTATTTGTTGTGGTCAATTCAGAGGGAATATTTTTATACCCCGGCTATAAAACGTTTCGTACATGTAGACCTAGTGGCTTACAGATCCTTCACTGTAAAATGAGCTAGCGACCCCGTGGCGCTCGTCGAGAAGACGGAGAGAGTACCGCTGGTTTTTTTAGTGCGTACTCTGATGTTCAGTGCAATGTCTTTGGGTGAAATTGACCACTTATCATCAGATGTTACATTTGTGGAAATAAGAGAGACCACACAACCCGCTAAATATTTTGTCTGACAGTCGATAACAATAAATCGAAAGCCATTGTGAAAGCAGATTAATCTCAAGCTACGTCGGACTTAGAAGCAGCCTTAAACGTAAGTTAGAAATATATAAAAGCTCTAAAAGTTACGAAATACCCTCACTCACAATACTTACAATAACTTTTTTTTCACGCAGTGGAAACCTTCAAAAAGGTATCCGGCCAATTGGAAGAGAATGGGTTTATATGGATGACAATCTGCGGCACTGACAAGACTGGCTGCGGGGTCGTAGCGACATAACACATCCGCTGCTCCTCCCGTGTTGTGCTAAACTCTTTGCTCGGCAGAGTTCTCCTTACTCTCACTTCTGCGTATGACAGCGCAAAGCCATCCCAGCTGCCATCCTTTTCAGAACGAAAGAATACTCTGAAATAGGACATTCAAGCCCCCCACTTAACACCTCTTCGGCCCCAGATTAACGTCCTTCCTTTTAACCCCCAGGGATGGTGGCTGATACTTACCATACCTTGCACCCACTGATTTTTTTCGGAATTTGGGATAACAATGGAAAAAATTCAAAATCGATGAGATGGTGAAACCGCCTGTAAAAAATCTTCGATTAATATACGTGACCATCAAATAATGTCTCATATTTGCTTAGTTTATTTATATATTATTTTAAATAAATTAATATATATTTATGTCCTCAAACCTAATTGTTATCAGGTATAGACTTAAAATACTTAGACTCTTCTAAGTTACAAAAGTTTCATTTTAACTAGTACACAAATAGTTATTTTAATACATAATATCACAGATTGGAATGCAAAATAAATATATCACATATTTAAAGTCAAGGAATTTCAGCAATGAGAATACGTAAATCCCGACAATTATTTCTATTTTTTTTAACCTGTTTTGTCTTTTCTATATATAATTGTAGATGATGCACTCAATTTAACTTTATTCAATGAATGACTATGTAAGCTTAATCTTTTGGTTTAGGATGAAATGACAAAAATAACATGATTAAAATAATTAAAAAGTTGAAAATATAATCATTGAATACATTGCATTACATACACTTTTTATTTCGTTTGCTTACGATACATAAGCACATATTTAAATAATTAAATCTTCAGATATTATTACTTACTTAGAAGTTAACCAACGCACGCTTCTCTCAAAACCTCTCTTTTTTCAAACCTGTTATAAAAAAATGTAATTCGTTAAAATATACTTATTTTTATTTAAAGTCCTCCAGACCGATTTCAGCCACGGCGGTTAATCTCGAAAGAGATTATCCAACTGCGCAGGACGTATTATAGTGCACAAGTGTGTGCCCAAACACAGGTGCACTCTCTATTTACTAAATCTCATAATCCGATGGGACGGCAATCCGACACGACCGGAAAGAGTTTAGGCGCAGGACCAACGGCTCTGCGTGCTTTCCTAGGCACGGGGGTGTATACACTATCAACTTTCAGACTCCAGGTTGGTATTGAGAATTTTCGACAGATAAACCCAATAATTTTTAAAGGCCCGACCTGGGATTTTAACCCAGAACCACAGTGTCTGGGTTCTTACATCTAGCCACTAGACCAACGAGGCAGTCATTTTTATTTATTTGTTTATTAGATCACCAATAAAGTACACACTAATACGTGAATGTATATAATTGACAAAATAAAAACAAAAAGTGGTACCTCAATTAGTGCAGTGATAACTGCATGAACAATCAGTGAAAAGACATATTATAACCAAAAAAATAATCCAAATATAAAACAAATCAAAATTAATCAAAATGTATTTTGTGAACATCAAAGTTGAGAGAAGAAAAGCTTAAATAATATTAAAAATAAAAGGCACATACAATTTTAAAAATAATTTCAGTATATAAAAAGAAGACGTAATGTAAAATAAAACAAAAATAATGGATATAAATATCAAAATCAGAAAAAAAATTCAAACAAGAAATATTAGAATAAAATTTATAACTGAGGTTACTGCGCCATTCCGCCTTGATAACCGGAGATCCCTCGAGCTTAAGTTAATTTGGTTTGTGTTAGCATTTTAATGAAAGAATATACTGCTGGAATATCAGCTTCTTCAGTTGCTTAGTACAACATTCGTTTTAATTTAAAAAAAAAAAATATAACCCAAAATGTCCGACAATTGAGCAGCAGCTTTCTTAAGGTGAAAGGTTATGGCTAAATTCACCACAATTTTATTATAAAATATAAATAAAGCACAATGAAAACAGTGATTACATAGATCGCTTATTGCTTAATTTTTCGGTTAAGATACATACCTACACACTTTACCTTTGGTAAGCTTCCTTTTCCTGCTTCCCCCTTCCACCGCCTAACGGTGACATCAATTCCATCGCGCACAAAGAAATTTGGCAACTCCTTTCTTTGTCACACTTCCACGAAATGGAATTCTTTACCAGCTCACGTGTTCCCCTCCTCTTACGACCAGGGTTCTTTCAAACGAGACGTGAAGAGGCATCTTGCAGGCCGGCAAAGCGTGGAGAGTGGAGACCTTTCTTCCCGACTGTACTGGCCGTCGTCGCGTTTGAACTCTACTATCACTTACCATCAGGTGGAGTAGAGTCATTTGCCCTCTCGACAAATTTAAAAATTTGAGAAATATTAATTTATTTAGTCAGTTGGTTTTTATATACTCTTCTAATTGAAACATGGTGCCTTTTCCTATGTGCATTCCATTTGTACAAGTTCAAATTTCCTATTTTGGAATCATTTTAGTGCTTAATTTAATTTTATCTATCTAATATCTCTATGAAATAATACGTCCAAAGTGACATATCATATACCATTTACTGACTCCACTTACTAAAAAGACTTACCTTCTTCCCTATAATAGACTAGCTGGTGCCCGCGACTTTGTCCGCGTGGATGTGGGTCAATAATGAAAAATAAAAAAAATATATAAAACTCTCTACAAATTTAAAACTATCTACAAATGACTGGCCAGTAATGAAACTAACTCCATTAATGTTACTAAGCTGAGCTTAATCCGCCTATTAAAGCGCAAGAAAACATGAGTCGACAAAAAAACTTTTTTTTTTATAGAAAAGGAAGGTGGACTAGCATATGGGCTACCTGATGGTAAGTGGTCACCAACGCCCTGAGGCATTGGTATTGTAAGAAAGGTTGCCCATCGCTTAAATCGCCAATGCGCCACCAGCCTTGGGAACTACGATCTTATATCCCTTGTGCCTGTAATTGCACTGGCTCACTCACCCTTCAAACCGGAACACAACAGTACCAAGTACTGCTGTTTTGCGGCAGAATGTCTGATGAGTGGGTGGTACCTACCCAGACGAGCTTGCACAAAGCTCTACCACCCGTATTTTTTTGTATCACACACACTCGTCCCTGATGAATTTATTCAATTGACACACGATTTCAACTGCTTTATTATATGTATAGACAAAAATCTAGAACATTTAGGGAAAATCGGTTAAAAAAGTGGAATAGGAATCAGGAAGTTGATACTCAATATAATATAATTTACTTAGATTTTTACTTAGACTAATATCGTCAAACCCCCCAGGAAATGCCGCCTCACACTCCTCGCCAGAGCCTACGGCAGTGCGAGGCCATCCCGGCGGCTGTCCTCCTTAATTTACTTAGATACATGCTAACGCAACTATCGAATTTCGTCTTAGCTTAACTGTCACATGTCTGAGTAATAAACTTCTATAACAGTCGGCTGGACCTGATGAAATAACCTTAATAATTCAGTAATAATTCAATATTCCAAAATGTTATATAAAACAGATAAATGCAAGAGTTTCTGTTTTTCTGTGCTTTTAATTCAGTCACACTCTGTACTAAAATATTAGACCGATTCCAATAAATGTCATCATAGAAAGGTCTTGTAAAAGTCTAAAAAAGGCTACGTTTATAATTATTAATATCCATCGAGTCCATAATAGAAATAGAAAACAAAAGAAAATAGAAAACAATTGAAAAATCCATGTAATCCCTATACAAATAATAACATATAAAAAAGTACATAATAAAAAAAATATTATAAAATAAAATAGCAAAATTACAAGGAAATGAATAAAACCACACACCAACCAAAGGCACAGACTTTACTAAGCAATCACTTACCTTTGTCTTTGATGGATAAAGTTCTTAAAACTAAATTAATCGTTAATTAATAATAAAAAATTAAATCCCCGACACAAAAAAAAACACTAATTTGCAGCGACAGTTGGATCTCCTTTTGCGAGAGTGCTATGTCGCAGAAGGTGGCCATGGAGCGGCAGTGTGAGAAGTGCCTCCGCTGATCCGATCCGCTGAAGAAAACCGGGGAGAAGGCGTCGGCACTAAGCACACGTCCTCCCCCCGTCGTAAGCGCCACCGGGGATAGTTGGGTTCTTTCGCAAAAGTCGTAATTAATGTAATTGGATTATTATCCAAACTATTATAAAATTATACACTACTAATTCCACAACGAGAAATGGCTAAAGCCTAGACGTCATTCTAATGCTCTTAATAATATATAATATTCCATTAAGATCAACATTTAATCACGGTTATTATTCGAAAATATCGGATTACACGAAAGAAATCTTCTTGATTGCAATATGACAGAGTAAAAAACTTATCAACAATATAATTAACAACATAAAAAGTCATCAATTTACTTTCGCATATATAATATTAGATAATAACAAATCAACAGCAGATTTTGCTAAACCCTGTCGTCATTCGTCTGTGAAAGTTTGACTATGCATCGCAGTGCACTCGCGAGGTACTCGAAGGGTTATTGTTAAAGCATATAAAAATTCCTTTGGTGACAAACCGCTGCAAGGAATTTTGACAATCATTTGAAATTTGAGTAATTGGAACTTGGACTTCCAAGCAATTCCATTCATCGTTTGTTTAGTACCTATTTTTAATTATGATTTTTATATGTGTATGTACTTTAAATCTCGATGCAAGGCATTCCTATGTAAAAAAGTGTTTTAAGTTATTTCGTTAATAAAATTCAAACACTATTCATTTTTCATTTAATACGAATTATCCCTTTTTATAATATAATTTTTGAGTTATTGATCTTACTTGCGTCCTATTGATGGAGTACAGTCAAATAAGTTTCCCAACATTCAAATTGAAGCTTAAAAATATTTTATGTGTTTATCATAATTATAACAAGCATACTTATCTAACATTACTTAATAATTATATATATTTCCTTCAAATAAATATGTTTATAGGTACTTTTATAGTGTGGTCCCGGAAAATTAGAATAGAATAATTAAATTTCATCTCATTGTTGTGAAATATCATGAAGCGCATACATAATCCATGAAAGCCTAAAGAAATATATAATTTTTCTACAACGTGGAAGTCAAATTAAAATGCATCCAGGAACGTTCGCACGTGCAATTTTGTCAATGTAGTTTATTTACCATAACAATAATAGAAGAAATTGAAACACTAATAGTGCGATTCAGGTAGACCAAGAAAAATCATACAGTCGAAGTAGGAGGGCATGCATAGCTCCAGTCAGCTCGTGACCACGACAGATGCAAGTCTGTCGAACCGTCAGATAAAACAACTATGAAAAGATTTAAAACCTTAAAACCTAAATAGTACGTGAAATACTTACAAGAAATAAAACCCTACCAGAATTCTAAAGCTAGAAAAGTACCTAGAGAGCTTTTGATGGAAAATAGGTACAAGTTTTATTATTAAGTGAGTGATGTTAAAAAAATCAATCTTGAAATTATGGTGGAAATATGGTGGATTAGTGGATTAAAAAGTGACAGAGATAATAATAATAAATTCATTTTTGTGAACTCGGCTTATAATATAGTTAGTGTACTGTAGTGTACAGCACCTCAAACTAGATGCGACCACAAAATGACAAATAAGTTGTGGGAAGCCTTTATGGATGTTCCGCATGGTAAGCTTTATTTAGAAAATTTAATGGAAAGTTTACAGAATGAATGCGGTTTTTGAAAATGTGCAAAACGGGAATATGATTTGAAACGACGAATGATGTGCCCTTGGTACTGGCCATAGTCAATTTAAAAATAATAATAATATCTAACAACATATAAAAATGGCTGAACAAGACACAGGTTCAGTATTTATCAAATAGAAATCACTTTTGTCCCTTATGTACATGTTTCGTCGACACCACAAATTTTGCTAATTTTCCTTATCTTCGGAAACGCACCTTAAGACGATAATACAAACCGAACATCGAAAGAGAATTTATATTTATTATAATCATCGACATATTACTAACGTATCCTGTGATAATATGATCGCCCTTAGTAACATTATTAGTATTAGTGCAAATACTCTGGAAAATACCCGACCAGACGTTTGTTCACACGCGTCAGGTACTTTACTAATGTTTTTTATAAAAAAAGACGAAATTAATTAATGTAAACAGTTATATTATAAAGTAAAATCTCATTTCTTATATACTTGCTGATATAAAAATAAAAGTTATATAAAAAATAGCATAACATAGGTAAAAAGCTTTACAATAGAGCCTTATACTTTATTAATGGCAACATTTTTCATAATTGTTAACAATAAATTATTATTATCCAGTCGATGTTAAACATCGAAATTACGGTTATTAAAATAATTCAGAAATAAGGAACACCAGTAATAAATAAATATGGCATTAAATAAATAAAACCATACAATTTCTTCAATAAAACAAATGTATGATTGCTCGTGTGCAGTACACACACAAGGACAAATAACTAATTATGTATATAGTGTACGCGCCACGCACACATAACGTAATGGAGAGCGGCGGCAGTGTGCTGCCGTTTGCCGGCATAGCATGCCTCAGTCCACCCAAAGCGCTAATAGACGTTTCACAAACAAATATTGTTTTAGAAAATAAATAACGCCTATTATTCGCCTACAAAAACGAACGATGAAAACATTCTTCGAAATGATAACTTTTTAGAATTAATATGAAGACAACTATATGTAAATGATATATGATAAAAATAATGATAAAAATATGACAAAAAGTTGTAATGGCAATAAGTAGACTTGTTAGTCGTGTTATTGTTAAGAAAAATAAGATTCAAAGGCATTGAAGAAAATATGCATTTATTATGGAACCCTATTTCCACCACAGTTTCCAATTAATTCTCAAATTCAATTCGCCTCTAGCTCGTATTGATTACCGTTGTAATTGCTCTATAGCAGTATTCTCGCTGTACGCCTCTATCTACGATTCATTCAAATTTACATCAAATATTTTTCTTTTGTAATAAAATTATATCGAAAAATCGAAATGATCCTGTTGTTAAAAGCGTGCCAGCCGATTTTCAGATTTAACCAATGCGTCTCGCGCCAACGATCAGACGATATTTTTCATTATTATTTTTGGTTTATATGAGATGTGATTCATCGCGAAATGTCGTAAGCGCCAAAAGATTTTCAAAAAACGGTCGTGGAATAAATCCTTAATAACAGCCCTATATTATTTGCAAATATAATTAAATTTGTTTCAATAACAAAACACAATACAAGTTTAAATTAAAGAACATATAAAGATTAGAAGACATTCGTGATTTTTTTTTCGAGAAATTTTTATTATTTTATGTTTTTGATCAAACATACCACTTAAAAGTGCAATTTTACATACAATATTTTATTTTTAACTGTGAAGGTAATATAGTATACCATATAGTAATACGAGGTATATTTTTTTTTTATAGGCTAGCGCTTGACTGTATCACACCTGATGGAAAGTGAGATACAGTCTAAGATGGAGCGCGCTTGCCTAAAAGGTGCCTATTCACTCGGAACTTGAAGGTACCCATATTGTAGGTGGTGGGGAAAACGGAGGTCGGGAGGGTATTCCAGACCTTGGCGGTGCGTATCAGAAACGAGGAAGCGAAACGCTTCGTACGTGTCCTAAATACGTCAACGTCAACCACGTACGGGTGCAGATCCTTTCGATGCCTCGCAGTTCTTTGGTAAAAAGGTGACGGGGGAACCAAATCAAAAAGTTCCTGTGCACACTCGCCGAAATACATCTTGTAGAATACCGACAGACAGGCAACCTTACGACGATGTTCTAAGGTCTGGAGTTTTGTAACCAGTGTCTGGTCGCCAATGAGTCTTCTAGCACGACGATCCACTGAATCCAAAGTATCAAGCTGGTACTTAGCAGAGCCGTCCCATAAATGGCTGCAGTACTCCATGCACGATCTGACTTGGGCTTGATAAAGAGTCAGAAGCTGTTCTGGTGTGAAGTACTGTTTGACCTTATTGAGGATGCTAAGTTTTTTACCAGCAGTTTTAGCTTTGGATTCAATGTATTGTCCAAAGTTGAGTTTGGATGTTAATGTAACTCCTAGAAGCTCAATACTGTCGGTGATGGGTACAGATACATTCCGGAAAATCGGAGTCAGGTGGAATGGACTCCTCTTGGCAATAAACAAACACGCTTGAGTCTTGGCAGGATTAAATTTGACTTTATTATCATCGCCCCAATTCGAAACCTCTTCCAATCTCAAATTGATGCGTTCTACCAAGGCCTCCCTGTGCTCTCGAGTTTCTGTTGTACTAGCTCGGGGACCGGATATGTATCTCTCCGTGACAGTGCTGTCGTCTGCGTACCCAAAGATACCGGGTTTCAGCAGATCGTTTATATGCAGCAGGAAGAGTGTGGCGGAGAGAATTGAACCCTGAGGAACACCGGCATTAATCGCCATTAGATCAGACGAGAAGCCATCTAGGACAACTCGAAACGATCGTCCACTCAGGAAATCTGATATCCAATTGCAAATGCCAACAGGTATCCCGTAGCAAGGAAGCTTGCTAAGAAGGCCCGCATGCCAGATATATATATGTATATACTCAAATTGGGCCAAAGAATAGAATACGTTGACCTTATAAAAAGTTTGCCTTCAAATATGGGCAAGCATCACTGAGTAGAGGCTTTTAACGAGCTACGATTATATTAAAAACTGTTATACACGGCGAAGAAAATAAATGAAAGGGAAATGTCGGAGATATCTGCAAATGTATTCCATAATTCACGCTGGTGGAATTAATGCCAATAGTTTTCTAAATAGGAGGCTCTCCAGCAGTGGGAAGCTATTAGAACAACCTGCAATCCTAAAATCTAATTATATCCAGAATGTTTTATTTCTTGGCTGATATTCAAATAAACTATAACCAATAATTAATTTCTTCAGTGTTTAATTTGCTACTGAAATATGTACGTCGATATTATCTTAAATAATTATATTTTGGAACAGCTGATTATATTGAGTAATACCTTTTTAAGTTGAACTTCGATAAGTCGAAAACCACCCAAACTCTCCATTGCTCGAGTAGTCGACAAGTAAATTCCGTACATATTTTCCCTCTATAAAATCGAAAGAATAAATTTGTATACAATAAACCAATTCTATGAAATGATAAAGTAATTTATGACATACATGCTTACTTTTGATTGAATTTTAGCGAAGTTATTTTGTTGATTGAAAAATTATCTGAAGTAATTTAGTCCTACTGCAATACATACCAATTAACTCGGAAGAAAAAAAATCTGTTCTGTTTATCTTGGATAATGCTATAGATAGAGAACATCCGAATTGTTTTATAAAAAAACTGACTTTTTTAATACATTTTTAAATAAATGTAAATGTTGTTTTTTTTTATAGAAAATACATAACGTTACGTATCATTTAACTTGAAAATAAAAATGTTTAATACCTTTGTAACTAGAATTTTTATTTATTTCAATGTCTAACTCACAATTAATTGGAATAAATCTTAACCTCTTCAAAGAAAAGTGGAACATTTCTTGGCAAAATACTAAGTCAGCGTCTCCATTCAAGTTCGACTTACAGAGGTTCTACTGTATTTACGAAGATTGGCAGTTTGAAACCAATGTCGCTGCGGAAATGGAGACTTAACTCCGTTTCCATTAGTGGTGGAAGGATTTACAAAGCAAAATTAGCGAACACTTAGTTACAATCTTTTTTTTTTAGCTTAATAAAAGATCAAAGCTATACCGCTCTGCAAATATTTAAAGAGTTCGTTTATTATCGATATATCCAATATTTATTCAAAGCACAATTTAATGGTACTATATATCTAGTTAGTGCATGCAGATTCCATAACGAACCCCCTCAGGGCGAACATTCCCCCTCGAATCAATATCTAGGGCCGAGTTAAGCCCTGTAGAGATTTATATGGATATCCAACATACTCGTTCATATTCCATCTGAACTACGTATGATGTATACATACTTCTTTTTCACAGACCACAAGAACTTATCATGCCAGTTGGTTAATTTTAAATTTAAATATACTAATTTATTTATGACATATATCAGTTTTATTTTTTTCCAAATAATTTCAACTGTTTTAGCGTAAATGATTGACAAACATTTGGATTCATATGTTATTTCTTTTAAGCAATTATAATGCTTTAGACTAATGATAAGAGCCGAGATGGCCCAGTGGTAAGAACGCGCGAATCTTAACCGATGATCGTGGGTTCAAACCCGGGCAAGCACCACTGAATTTTCATGTGCTTAATTTGTGATTATAATTCATCTCGTGCTTTACGGTGAAGGAAAACATCGTGAGGAAACCTGCATGTGTCTAATTTCATTGAAATTCTGCCACATGTGAATTCCACCAACCCGCATTGGAGCAGCATGGTGGAATAAGCTCCAAACCTTCTCCTCAAAAAGAGGAGAGGAGGCCTATAGCCCAGCAGTGGGACTTTCACAGGCTGTTACAAAAATGCTTTAGACATATGTATATATCTTTATTCAAATAAAATAATTAATTTTAACACATATAAGACTAATATGAGACCTAGACATATTTTCTGACGATCTTTATTATTTTATGATGCCAACCGTTTTCGTCTAATTGATCCGTAAAAGGATAAATTGGTTTTAGCAATATACCTAAAAATAATTATAATAATGGTCATATTCAATTTAATAAGGAAATTAAAAATATATAAAGAGTTATATCCATACAAGGAGCCATGCCAAAAACACTGTCAATACCAATCACTGTAAAGGGTGGACAGACCCCTGTTTAATGAAAAGGGCAGTAATTATGGATCAAAATTTTAAAATCATATGCCGATACACGACGGACAAATACAATCAAACGATTTTAACAATACCATAAAACCTTTTTATGGTATTTTTTTTTTTTATTATTTTTTTTTTATGGTTTTATCTATGATCTTTTTTGTTTGTCTTTTTTTATATACATAAATATACGCAACTGCTTTAGAAATTTCTCAAAATTTTATTTGTGTTTCTAACTGCTTAACATATTCTTAATTAAAAGAGGTGCCCGGGCGCCGTCTCCTACGCGACCATGACGGTCTCACAGAAGGAAGCTATCGCCCTCCACGCCGATTTCCTGTCGAACATCGTCGACACGATTATTCTCAGGAAGATGTCGCGTTCGACTATGCGAACGTTGATCTGCCACGTATTCAATGTATGCTGAATGGTGTCCCGATTCATCCCACAGTGGTGACAGTCGTCTTCGCTTCGTAAACTTAATCATTATTTGCGGGTTAAAAATCAAGACAAGCCATTTAATTTGTTATGTGCTTATTTTGTGTATATAATATATTTCGTGCTCGACGGTGAAGGAAAACATCGTGAAAAACCAGTATGTGTATCCCATATTGAAGCAGTGTGGTGGAATTATCTTCAAGTCTCGACAAAAGAAGAGGAGTCCTTAAGCCCAACATTTAATATTTAAATAAAGTTTTTCATCTAGATAATACCTATGATAGGACTTTATACAAAGACCGGACCTTAAAATTAAATTAGCCGGTCTCTCCATTCAAAGCTGCACGCCCCCTGTCACCCCTGTTATTTAAGCACAGAGTCTATAACGCAATAATACGAAAATAGTAATTCTGCAGCCGAGTTTCCCAGTTACCGCAAAGCCAAAGGGAGTATAATATTAACTTGGTATATTAAATATAAGTACATACAAATAATTCTTTTACTGATAGGTTAATAAGTTTTATTCAATTTTAAATTTAAATTTTGTTCGAATTACAAAAATAGATATGTTACGCCTTAGTTGTGCACATATTGCATGTATGATATATATCTGATAGGCGAATTTGTATTGAGTAACAGCCTGTAAATGTCCCACTGCTGGGCTAAGACCTTCTCTCCCTTTTAAGGAGAAGGTTTTGGAGCTTTTACCATCACGCTGCTCCAATGCGGGTTGTATATTTGAATATATATATATATATATATATATATATATATATATAGTGACTTTTCAGCGCGATGCGTTTTTTAATATAATAACAATATAATATACCGTAACAGCCTGTGAATATCCCACTGCTGGACTAAAGGCCTCCTCTCCTATTTGAGGAGAAGGTTTGGAGCTTATTCCGCCACGCTGTTCCAATGCGGGTTGGTGGAATACACATGTGGCAGAATTTCAGTGAAATTAGACACATGCAGGTTTCCTCACGATGTTTTCCTTCACCGTAAAGCACGAGATGAATTATAATCACAAATTAAGCACATGAAAATTCAGTGGTGCTTGCCCGGGTTTCAACCCACGATCATCGGTTAAGATTCACGCGTTCTTATTGTTATGTCAAAATAAGTGAGCCAGTGAATCTACAGACACAAGGGACATAAAATGTTACTTACCAAGTATTGTAGCGCATTGGCGATGTAAGGAATGGCTAATATATATATATATATATATATATAATTATTCAATTACATCTCCCAAGTCTTTTCCATCTGGTGGCTTCTTTGGCCGTCCACCTGTTACATAAATAAATGCTAGAAGTGTCTTTATATGCAGCGCTCTCGTTTAAATCACAATTTCAGAAATTTATTTCTTAATATTGAAGATTAGGTTAGATTGTGATACGGTCCTCTGAATTTAAATATTTATTTTATATACTTTAAGGATTAGCTTGAGTCAGTCGGTTAGAATATTATGAACTTAATAATATACTTGTATAAAAAGACAATAACCATACTATGTATGTATATATCTAATATTTTATTTTATTTAACCTTTATCTGACCAAGTGGTCGTTTTCGAATTGGTGAAAAAAGCTTAAGATCTTTTTTATGCTCTCAGCTCAGTTAACAAACATGTAGATGATATAGTCGACGTCCATTTTATATTTCATTAGAGTCGGCAATAATTTCCAAACCCAATATTTTAATTATGTCGATAATGATGACAGTTACAAACTTCGGGTAACATAATCACCGATATCAAACAGTCACCCCGAGTACATATTATAATGAGCAGCTTAATGGCATAATAGCGCAAGTAAGTTTGTAAAACGGTTGCTTATTGAAAGTTGATTTATATCAACGTTCAATAAGCTTCAATAAGTTCAATAAGCTCTTGAAAACTTTTATACTCGATCGCGTCTCCAAAGAGAAGTTGCACCTCCCTATTGACAATATATTAACGTTGTGTTTGACGTTTTATTATTTGTAAGAAACACGATCACGAACATCCTCCATATAATCATTTAAATTAAGTTTTAGCTCTGTAAGAATGCTACAATATATCACATAAACAAATGTTTTTTTAAAGTTAATATGACTTTGAAAGTTACCGAAATCAAAGTAACCATAATTTTTATTTTCGCGTATCTGTTGTCCAGGGTATCTTAAAACAAGTAAAAGTTTTATTTGTTTTAAGAAAGATTTTAGAGTATATAAATATAATTCGACTTTCATATTTCAAATTATTGTAGTACGTTTATATCTATATATATATATATACATATAACATTATAAAGACTAAAATTAAACAAATATTTACCGCTTTCTAGGCATATACAAATCTGGTAACTACACGTGTTAAGTGAGTAGTAATGACCTAAATTATAAAAAATAAATTAAGGCTGATTAGTACACTGATTACTCTCTTTCGGACTGATTAGATAATTCACTGATTTGACATTCGAATAACAAAGACACGGCGTTGTTTAACTAATCATCCGATGATATAATTTATATTTATAAATAGGACCAGGTATTTACGTGCATGAAAAGAGAACATATTAGTAAAAACTTTGAAATCCATATCTAAGTTAAAAAGTATCGATTAAGTATTAATATTATAAAAATATAGTCATAAGCATCACGATATTAACACAATTATTTTGAGTAATAAAATTAATGCGTCGTGATTTTGCTGCCGCCCTCACTCCACATAATACCTTCGGATATTTTATTGATTTTATTTATACACCCACGCAAGCAAGCTCGTAATATAATGTTGAAGATGAAAAGTTTGATATATGAATTACTTCAGTTGCTTTGGAGTATTTGTAAATAATATATTTCATATCAGAAATAAGGTCACGGACAGAATCGTTATATTGTCAAGCTAGGTCTAACTTTATACAAAGTTACATCTTCTATTATACTAATTAAACAGTGCTTGATTATTACCATTAATTTTCTAAGGTTTCTATATTAAGTATGCATATTAAGACATTCATACATAACAACAATAAAATCTAAATATTCTTAATCTTTCTAAATTGAAAACGGTCTAGCGTAGTGTACTGACGGAGTAAAAATAACGCAATGTAATACAGATGGTTTTGTACATATCTGTTATGCCTCGTCGAGTCTTTGGTGTGGTGCGCTTTCAGCAATTATGTAGCGGTCGGTCATGTTTTCCGAGGCACGTACGTCTTTGATGCGCCTAATTCGTAAAAAGACACCCCGACTTATATTATAAGGTACTATAGATATAAATAGTTTTAAGATTTTTTCTTGAAGTGTGTCATTACATTTTGTATTTACTTATATTTTATGAATTGTGTTTAAAATCTGAAGTTTTTTGTACATTGGTAACAAATGAAAATTATCTGTTGTATAAAAATCTTTGTTTATATTACGTTAGTTCTATAAACACTCATACTCTTAGCTACTCAAATCCATGTATATTTAGAGTTGTATATTATTGCACTTTTTTATGCATCTGTGACTTTTTGTTTTAATTTTTTAATATACATAATTTGATCTTTGGTACAAGTATAATTTTAATTTTATATCAAAAAAATAAATCTTTATAAACTATTTAATCCAAAAATAATATGTGTTATTATAAGCAAAATTATGTGAATAGTAAAATAGAAAAAGTAATAAAATTTCCCCTTGCAGATATTTTAAATGTTCTTTATAATAAACATGAAACACTGTCACCTCAGCTACAAAATAAAAAATAACCATTTTCCTCTAAATCCCTTACGTAATAAAGAATAATATTTTCTACGAAATAAGTAATCCATGTATTAGATATTTCATAATTTAAGTTCGAAAAATTAATCTAAATATGTACTAAGCTTCAATTTTGTTATTAAATGCTCTACCTATTTCAGATTAGTTCACTTACTTGTTAGGTTAGGTATTGCCTTCAAGCATTATAAATTAAGGTCGCTCAATTATAAGATTACCGACGCCATCTTGTGTTTCAAAATTTATTAAGGATTTATTTTTGTTATATTATTCAAGGTGATGTTTCTAATAAACAGTCATCTAAGTTTATATAAGACTAACGCTTGTCCAGCGGCTTCGCCCGCGCCGAAATTGAAAATCATGTTAAACGAGATAAAAAGACCAAAATATGTTTTTAGCTGTGATAAAGCGTGAACAAATAACTAATATTCACAACACATACAGTCTTTCGTATTAATGATATTAGTGCGATTTTTATTATTCTACTAATTAAATATAATTAATGAACTATAATGAATTATTGTAATGCCTCTTTATATACTATATTACTATATATGTAGTTTATCTACGCGTTGTAATTTTATTTTCCAAGGTAAGTAAAATTACAACTCTCCAAGGAAAAAAAACTAAAAAGAAATTTTCCAAGGAAAATAAAATTACAACTTGTAGTCAATATTCATAACTATTTTGAAAATAATTTCTTAGGAAACATAAAACGTGTAAAGTCATCCGACAATTCACATCATCTTTAATTTTGCAGGCTAAGTAACGTGGTGCGGAAAATGCCAGTTCGACTTGTAAACTAGTTTGCACCACAGAGTGCAAACAATTGTTAGTAAATTGAAGGAGTTCACCCTTACATCCTGCGACCTCAAGCAAGTTCATTTCTATCTTAATCAGGGTTTCTAGAGATACCGTTTAAGTCACTGTTCGGTTCAGCACTTTAAAGGTTGACAATATTTCTTATAGTTTTATATTACGAGATCTACGAAATTGCATTCCCTAATAGTTTGTTAACATTGCATATAAACTAACAATAAAATGTTAAGCGGGGTTGATTCTACTTATAATATACGGAAATACAAGATTTATATAAATTGTGCCTTTGGGAAATAAAGATTTTTGTTAATCTATTTACAAAGACTTAAAACATATTCGATATACACACATTACATTCGATACACTTAAATATTATTCGATAAAGCATCGAAATTGTGTTAAGTAAATACTTTTACATTTTATACTTTTTATATATTTTACTATTTTTACATTACATTTTCGTATCCTGTTTAGAGAGTATAAAATTAATTCCCAAATTAAATACGCAATATATTTAAAAAACTGGAACGTGATATTTAAGACAATCATAATTCAACGTTCAGTCTAAAGTTAAAAAGATGAGCCAATAACCGTATGATATTTGGTTCACAATAACTACTCACAATAATTAATTCGTTAATAACATATTATAAAAATGAATACTTTTCTTTATAAATATATTGAGCCAGAATGGTCCAGTAGTTATAGGGATGTCGCTCTGAATCGAAGGCAGCCTTCAATTTCTGTGGTTCAAATCCGAAGAAAAACGAGGAGAGAAGTCCTTAGTCCAGCGGTGGGATATACGGGCTGTTACTAGTTTTAGTTTTTGTTATCGTGTGTATAAGTACGAAAAAATAAAGAGCCGTGATGGCTTTGTGGTTAGAAAATTTGAAACTTCACCGTTGATTCTGAATTCGAACCCGGGCAAGCACTACTGAATTATCGTTAATTTATATTTATAATTCATCTCGTGATCGGTGGTGAAGAAAGACATGACGAAACTTGCATGTGGCGGATGAACATCTATCACGTGTATTCACCAACCCGCATCAGAGCTTGGTAGAGTAAGCTTCAGACCTCCTGAAGAAGTAGAGGGGGCCTTAACTCAGCAGTGGGACATATACATGTTGTTACTTAACTTATTATCACTTTAAAGTGTAATTATAAGCACAAAGTTTATAACATCTTATGTAACTCACGTTGTAAGAAATGGTTTAGCTACTTGCAGTGTATATACATATGTTCAAAGGCCAAAGGATAACCATTTCTTATCAGGTCACCTGATACTGACACCGGATTTGAGAAAAAAAAATAAAAAATAAAATCTTTAAATACAATTTATTTTAAATATAAATTAAAATAAAAAGATAAAAACTAGAATTCATAACACAAATTCGAGGAAATCACTCTTTTTGCTTACGTTCTTATAATTATATCTTTATACATCATCGCGAACGAAGCCAGGACCGGGTTGCTAGTTATAATATATTAATAGTTTAATTACAAGTCTAACGACCTCTCGTCGTGGAAACGTCGAATCATTAAAGCAGCAGTAGCAACAATAACAAAGTTTACAAAATCTAAACATAACGACCGAATAAGGATGACAACAATCGTTAAAAAGTAAAGCCAGAGTTATTATATTATTTTTTGTCAGTTTTATAGTTACTTTTCTATTAATTCCAGTAAATACTTATTGGTTTCATTTATTTTAAATATCAGCCTTAATTTTACTTAAGTAATAAATTTGGCATGTCCTATATTTGTTTTCAGTTATATTCCTGGTACTCAATAGTTCATTTAATTCCGGATGTGTCAACGGTCGCTCAGAGAACTCTTGAGATAACAGATATTTCGAAATGTATATAGGCTTTAGAATTATATAAAATACGAATTTAAATGCTTCATTGATCTTGTGGCTAGGTAATAGGCTCGCGCTCTATTAACAAGGGGACTTGCAGACTGCTCTTCTTCCTGGGACGAACCATCCTTTTCGTGGTGGTAGAGCTTTGTACAAGCTCGTCTGGGTAGATACCACCCACTCATCAGACATTCTGCCGCAAAACAGCAGTACTTGGTACTGTTGTGTTCAGTACAAGGGACAAGATCGTAGTTCCCAAGGCTGGTGGCGCATTGGCGATTTAAGCGATGGACAACATTCCTTACAATGTCAATGTCTAAGGGCGTTGGTGACCACTTACCATCAGGTGGCCCATATGCTCGTCCACCTTCCTTTTCTATAAAAAAAAAACCATCTAGTTAAATTCAAACAAGGTAATTTCGTAAATACTTGTGTAAGGTCGGATGCGAGTTGAAAACAACCTGCAGTCACAATGGCTTCGATTGAAATACAACACAGCGTTAGTTGAAGGGCCGTATCCTCCTTGTACGTATCCTACTTGTCTCTTCAAGGTCCGAAAAAGTTGACACTCTCTTGAAAATTTCTCAAACGTATAGAATAAAAAGTATACTATGGCATGAAGTCTCCTCACACCGCTGTTAGAAGGATGGTAAGCGAGACGGCCTGGGTTCCTTTTCGATGATTCACCCAATGTAATTGAAAATTACAGGTGGTCGTATGGCGACTCAGATTCAGACTGGTTACTTTTTTATGAAAAAAAAATAATTACCCGAGTAGCTTTAGATTATTAAATATGTCATCAAATAAGCTGTTGTGTGACAGCGTGGACTAAGAGGATATACTATGAAAAATACAAAGTATAATCTGTGCTATTTAGTTGAATCGACATTTATGTAATAGGCATCACTTATACTAGTATATAAATATAATACCAAATATACTCATGATTCAAGTCGGCTCTTGCGAACGCTTTTGAATCATAACATTTTATAACATTGAATAAAATTTAATGTCACCATTTCAAAGTCTATCAAGAAGAACCGGCAAGATATTCAGTTTAGTTCCTCCCTTCTGACAATCAAGTTAAATAGGTAATTAAATACAATTGAATTATTAATTTATCCTGTATAGGAAAAATTTATAGTAATTCCTCACACTTTTATCCAAAAATTCCAGAACTTACTAATAAATTTATTCAACATGCCTTTTTTAACGGTCAATGTACATTAAAAATATGCGTTAGTAGGCCGCCTTATTGAATGACGAACACCGAGGCTAGATATGTAACGTCCACCCGGACACTAAACTTGTTTCTCGGAAATACCAAGATTATACAAAATATTGAATAAATTATGAGGTTAGGTCGTTATTACCAAAAAGGTTTACGTAATTTGCCGATATTTTGAGTTGGTTTTAGTAAATTTATTGATGAGTTCAGGAAACTGATGATAGAAAGGCCTTCTTTATTTATTTTACCAAACTCATACATATCATACATACAATCATACATATACCTTTAAAACCACGTTTTACGGGTCCCGAGAGGAGGAAACAAGTTATGTGGGGTTCATATCCACGAAAACCTATAATGGCCGATCTTAACACAGACCGAAGAGGCTACCAGTGCATTTCATCATACGCATCCACTGCCCTTTCCGTGCCGTGCCATGGCTTGGCGGATCGCTCCTCAAGAGTCATTTCCCCCTCTCATTTCTCGTTAGTGCATCGAAGATCCGCCTTATTCCGGTCTCGCTCTCAAGTTCTTATTCTTCTTTCAGACCATAACTTCTTCTTCTTTCAGACCATAACAGAAAACTAAATAAAAATAAAACTACGTTTTTTTTTTTTATATTTGCCGGGTGGGCAAATGACTCTACTCCACCTGATGTTAAGTGGTAGTAGAGTCCAAACGCGAGGACGGCCAGTACAGTCGGGAAGAAGATTCTGCACTAGCCGCCCTCGCCTTGCCGGCCCGCAAGATGTCTCTTCACGCCTCGTAAAGAGACGTGAAGCGAGCGACGTATTGCCACGATAGGGATGGGCAAAGTGTGGAGGCGTGTTTCCCCCGGCATTGGTTCAGCAGCCGTCTCCACTGGACCAACACCCATCGCGGCAATGCTCGCTCGGGCACTGGCTGTACGCTGGCTGACCTCGAAACGCGGCTGCAAGCCACTTCACGAGATTTTCACCATGCGTACGGTGGTAACAAGCCAGGAGGATGTTTATCATCCTACCACCAGATGATATCCCTTAGTCGCCTCTTACGACACCCATGGGAAAGGGGCAGTGAAATGTATTCTTTCTCCGTCACTGCACGGATAAAGAATACATGTCTCGCCAAGTCGATAATTTGTACCTCCTCGTATATCGTCCCGGTGTTAAAAGCATTGAAAATGACAAAGCTTATTCCCATAATTTGAAAACCAATGAATAATCAACAAAAGATATAAAATCGTATTATTCTATCCGATCTGACTATTCACTAACGATTCAAAGGTCGCTTATCCAGCAGCGGTTTGACATTCATACAAAATTTTAGAAGATTCGCGTTTGAAGTAACGTTCTTGTTCGACCGAGCAAGGCGAATACGATTTTGGCTCGTGGAATTATTATTGCTTGATTCTTATTAATTTCTTAATATCGAGATCGAGCCGCAACTATAAGGCAACGATTATGGTTCGATTAGTTTGCGATAAAGTGATAATTTGTTTGTAGAATCGGCCCCTGGATTATGTAGATGTATTTTTAGTTTTAAATATTACGAAGTAGTAGTTGATTATAGTATATATATTTATCTATGTTTTAATATTATGTTCGTGTTTTATTTTGTATAATATATTCAAATTATACGGTCCATTACTGTCTTATCAGTTAAATTAATTATATACTATGTCTGTATTTAATTACATAACTTCATAACTATTTCATAATTATAGTAAAACGAATACACCTTTGTATCTTTACAGTGAAACCGTAGGTTCGAAACATATTTCCTTGTGACGCATGATTAACTTGTATTTCCAGTACATATGAAGATAATCGTACATATTCTAAGATCATTCAAAAATCAAAAAGATTTAGAGCAATATTAATAAAAAAGGTGCAATATTTTTTTATACTCATTTGGATACTCTTATGGACAAACGACGTAGCAGGAATTCTAAAAAAGAACAAACTTCCTTTAAGCGAATCTCGTCGTCTCCATATATTTTAAGACATTTATAGTACAAATACAAAAATCTTGTTATTTTTTTGAATATACAAATAGATAAAAAATATCGGCAACGAAACCTGATAATAATTAAAGTTTACAATGATGTTCTTACAACAAAAAGTCATAGAAAAAATCAGTTTTGTTGTTGTAATAATATTTGTGTATTATATTGAGCTTCTCCAAAAAAGTGAAATCTAAAAGCTAATTAGAAGCGATAACATGTTCTATGAGAAATATGACTGTTTTAAATTTTAGATCCTTTTTATTATTTACAATATCGTCGACTATTTATATTATTTATATTTGTGTTACTACTACTTGTGTTACTTTGAAAAAATATTGGAAAATATTTTATTGAAAATATATTACGCTGTTAAATATATTTTTAAACAATGAATCAAAAAAGAACAAAAGTTCGTCAGATAAATTAAATTACATGGAAAATTATGAATTGCGAAACTAGTAGTCTTTCTGATCACAATATCCGACTTTAATTTAATCAATGACAATATAATTACTACAAGGATGTTGTTAGTGCCTTTAGAAACATTTTTTGCTGACATTCCAATTTCGACAACTAAATCACTTATTTATATTTATACTATCGACAAATCAATACTTAAAATAATTTAAAATAATAATAAAAAGTATGCTTGGAATTCAATAGGTTGAAATTCAATTCATAGGTTGAAAACAAAAAAAAATATTTTGACTTATAGGTAACAAGCACGGGGTAGTTTTAGTTACCGATGACATTTCTTTGAATTCGTATATGAAATATCCTTTGCTCATATTTGATATTTCCAACATAATTCCCTCCACCTCTTGAAATATTATTTTCTATTTCTCTGGTAAATCATCCTTCCATCTCTTGATCGATTAATATGCCTTTTCTTTTCCTATTTATACTTCTTTAGTACCATATTGTTGCTGTTTAGTCCATAGCTGTTCTTGTTGTCATATATCCAATTCGTTTCATTTCGTATCTTCTTGATATAATATATCTGAAATATGCTGTTTTCGAATACTTTTAAAACACCTTAACAGTATCGACGGCTTTATGTTTAGCTAATGTTAGTATGATATAAGTAATAACATTATCTGTGAACCTATTATTAACACTCAACAATGAATGAACTGTCAGCTACCAGACGCGAGATCTGTATTTTGTTTGTCTTTTTTTGTAACAAAGATGTCGTTCGACTTTGGTACAGATAAAATATAAGCGTTGTTGTCTGGATATAAATGTAAATGATTAAGTTATGTTGTTCAAAATTCATATGTTTTTAATTAATTTTTGACAGTACCGTTATCTTGTTTTTAATTAGCATTATAAAGTTAGTTTTAATAAAACATCATCGTGAATTCCATTTAAAACAAGATCATTAAAAAATATATTAGTTATATTTTCGTGTCAACAGTTTTACAATTTAATTTTAATATATTCAAGGTTAATATGTGGTTTCCTTTGTTATGAGGAACCATATAAATAAAAACATTAAAAAATATAAAAGGTCAGAAAAAAAAAAAAAACAATATGTGTCTACCTCATTAAATACTATTTATTACACACACATCAATTTACTATCGGGTCTTATATTGAGCAAAGATTTAAGATTAGCTAAATAAATAAATACTGAGCAACATTATATAATTATTAATAAAGTTCAGTTTGTAAGTTTAATCATCTGTATAAAGTAGTAGTACAGGATTCCTGGTCCATTTTTACCATTTTTAATGACCTTATAGATACATGTTGGAATTAGGAAGGAGACTCTTTCATCAAATCATACATTTTGTACAAATATATTTTCAATAATGTTAACAATTCTCTTAAGATTTAGTAAAAAATCCCACAGTTAGTAATACATTTTTGAGAATCGTCAAATCGACATATTTTATCCCTGCTACTCCTGTTAGCTATCACAATCGAGAATTATTGTAAAAGGAAAAGTTGGGCGTCTCGTAAAAATAAAGTTACTCACGGAAAATTAGTTTGATAGTAATAAATGGTAAATATAGTCCAGGGATCCTGGACTATATATAATATTCTCTATAATTATGTTTATGACCAATTATATTAAAAATCGCCACAGCGCCTGTATTTATTGTGAAACCGTACATATTTGATCTTCGATAATTTCAATATTAATCATGAAATGGTTAATTAAGGTTCGTTACACGTGCAACTTACACGAGTGTCTGCGCTTCGGTCTTGAAAAAATAGTTAATATTGAAGTTCAAAGTTGAGAATCAAGGTCAAAGTGAAACTGAACTTCACACACGTGTTGAGTTCGTTCCGTTTTCTGTTTTCATTTTAAATTCCAATTAAAAATATTCCTCTCACATTTCTAGCGTTGGTGCATTTTAAATCCATCTAACATCGTGTATATAATATACCCTGAAATATACATTGGAAATGATAGTAGTAAACTACTACATACTTTAATGATCTATGTCCTGTATTTTCATCTAACTAAATTTAAAACACGTTAGGACGATTATTCCGAACTTCAGTATTAGCATGAAATTTTTACATCGCTAGTCACTATTGAAGTACCAAAAGGTCACATAAGAAGGTAAAAAATAACACAAAAAGAAATATCGTTACTATATAAAAATGATAAGTACAAGATAAACACATTACTTTATGTAATAGAAAACAATAAACGTATACGTGTTACTTAAGAAATATACATTAAAGCAAGCAATATAGAATATAAGATTTTCTAAAGCAGTAATGATGGGCAATTAATTAATTCCTTATGTGGTATTATGGTACTTATCGTTATTTCAAAGGGTACATGATACTTCATTCTTCAAAAATAACGAATACATGCCGCTAAAAGCTCCATACATCGCGCACTAATTGGACGGCTAACTGAATACCTTTCTATTCGCAAAATGTGCATATCGATAGCTCCCCGTATTGACAGGCTTATTTTAAAATACACTGAATAGATGGGTGGGTGGAAGTCTCTAGTTACATATTCTATATTAAAATTATATATGTACATAACAATAGAATAGATATAAATTAAAATTGTTTAGTTAGGTACGGTTAATTGGTTGAAAATATTTTATTATTAACGTAGTGGTATGGAGTTATGTAGTATATATACATGTGGCTGGTTCGGTAATTATGGTAATGCGGTAATGCGGGCTGAATGGTGAAATAGTAATTGATATTGAGGACACGAGAATCGTTCGGTGGTTCGACTTGAACTAATTGAAAGGAATGAAAATTTAATAACTTATATCTATGTTCATTGCGTTAAATTATTAAAAAATAAAATACATGGACCGTACAAAGGTTACACTACTATAATAAAGTATTACGTAGGTGAAGGCTACGCCAAGAAGGCCTGTCCTGTCCTTCCAAAAAAAATAATGTAGCTATGATACTTATAATGATTTATTATTATTAATTATTAAATTATAATAAATCATAATCATTGTATAGTGTAGTTATATTTTTTTCTAAATTATAACTATGCAAACCTAAAGAGATTCAGAAAAAGGACAACGGTTTTTCGTCGGTAATTCCGCTTGTTTAATTTTCTTCGTTTTCAGAAAGTGTTCCTTCAAACGAGGCGTGAAGAGGCATCTTGCGGGCCGGCAAGGCGAGGGCGGCTAGTGCAGAACCTTCTTCCCGACTGTACTGGCCGTCCTCGCGTTTGGACTCTACTACCACTTAACATCAGGTGGAGTAGAGTCATTTGCCCTCCCGGCAAATATAAAAAAAAAAAAAAAAAAAAAAAAAAAAAAAAAAAAAAAAAAGTTATATCAGCTTTATAGAATTCTAACACATAAATGTTAACCTCAAACGCAGATGTAATAAGTAAATAATATAGTTAGTTATTAAACAAAATGGATGCGCCGTCGGATAAAATGATCGATGGGATGGTGAACTGAAACAGAACCACTCGATCACCCACATAACCAAATCCAAAGTCTCGATGACGAAAGCGCATTATGTTTAGTAAATAAAATTTAATTAAATCATACCAATTTATTTATTTCTTATTGTCTTCTTCTGCCAAATGTCCAATCAATAATGAAAGAAAGAGCGAAACCCGCTTAACAATTTTTATAAGCCGGATGATGTTCAGGCTATTTTATTATCTACTGCGTTTTCTTTTCAATTACTCGATTAGACTCAAATTATAAATTGTATGACTTTTGCGTTTGATTGGGGGGGGGTGTTTGTTAGTTACCATATATCCTTTCTGTATCCCTGAGGACGTGTAAGCAATATTGTATGAAAATCGGGTAATTAGTTAATTAATTACGCGTAACAAATAAAAAAAACTCATTTTCACATTTATTATCTAGTCACATTAAACAACTTTACTTTTATCTTGTAACGAATACAATTGGTGTCTAAAAATATATTTTAAAATTTTAAAATATAATTTATAACCTAATATGATTCTCAAACCTGTTACCTACTTTTAAACTAACGAAGGTTTTAAAATATTTCAATTATAAGCTCATACATATTCAAACTAGTTTCAAAAGAAAGAAAAACATAGAATGTGGGTGGATCGTGTTTGCCGACTTGTTGTTGTTATCTTAGATCATTTGAGAAATTGCGATTATATTTAGTCGCTTCATTCGAAGTTATAATTTAATCACTAGGTGTCACCATCTACTTCTTTTGTAGGCAAAATATTTAAACTCTTTAGAGAGAATCTAAATCAATTCCAAAATCAAACTCTTAATAAAATTCGTTTGATAATTTGTTTTTAAAAAAATCATTAAAATAAACTTATTATTTTATACAATCAATTTAATATATTACAAGGCGTAACATAATACTAATTTCTATTGACACTCAACAATGCGAAAATAAAATTCATGCAAAATTACTCTAACACGCCATTGCACGTGGATATATAATATTGTATTTTTATTATTTATATTTCTTTAAAGTAAAACATTTATGAGAATTTTTAAAGCATTTTAGAAAAAGATCATAAAAATAAAATATATCTTATCTTATAAAGCCGATTTGATTCAGTGGTGTTAGAACACGTGAATAATAACTGAAGATTGCGGGTTCGAGCTACGAAAAATGTCACCATTGACACCCCATAGACATTGGAGATGTAATTGAAATTTTAGCCATTCCTTACATCGCCAAAGCGATACAATACTTGGTAAGTAACGTGTTATGTAAGGATGAGTGAGCCAGTGAATCTACAGACACAAGGTCTGTAGATTCACTGGCTCACTCATCCTTCAACTGGAAAGCAACAATACAGGTATTTAATAGAATATCTGATGACGGGCCTGCAAAAATCTCTACCACCAAGTAAAATAATACTACTTGGAATAAAACGGAAACAATTGCTTATAAACCTTTAGTAATAAGCCGTTTAACTTGAAACTCCCTATTAGCAGGAAAATAGGTCTTTACCTCGGGTTTTAAATTCGACCTATTATTACGGCTGATATTTCTATAAAATTGTCTCTCAGTGAAACGGAGACAGTCGTCTCGGTAAAACCTGAGTTTTTTATATATAAAAGTGATAAACATCGCCATTTTTATGTTAGACGGTAAAGGGCTCACTAAGCCAATACTGCTTTAATACGCCTCTTGATAAATAAAAATTGAGAATATTCATTGAAGTATAGGTACAGATGGACATAGTAGTTAGAAAATGTATATTTTATCGACCGGGCCAAATAGGATAATTAATAACAACCATTATATCAATAATTACATTTATTTAATATAATATTACCTAAAATATGATAAACTGCGAAAACAGTTCGATTCATATATATATATATATATATATATATACGTTTGCGTGTAGTGCTTGCACGTGGAATTGCTTTTGCGTCATATTTTAATGTTTAATAGCAGCTTTTGACGAAATGGAACTGTAAAGAGAAATTAAAATGAAATTTTGTAGTTTTCGCTTTAGTCGGTCACGAGTTTTGCATTAATTGTACTTTTAAAGTGTACGTTTGACTGCCTCAAAGCTATAGTGGCCAGTTTATATGCATTGGTCAAGTTAATGATTATTTTCTGTCAAGAAGTTCTGAGTAGCAGGAAAGCTGCCGGGAGTTTGCAAGTAGGCAATGTTCAAACTCCCATGCTTCGGAAAGCAGGTTTCCTTGTACTTCATCATTTCCGGTCGATTTGGCGTCCCATCATATTAGGAGAGTGCACTTGTGTATTAAAATCTTCTCTATACTAGTTACAACTAGTAAACGATAGTATAATCATAAAAATAAATGACCGAACTAGTATCTATTATAATTTACGAATGAAGTACGGATCATCGAACGATCAAATTATAATAAAGTCATAAATTTCATACCGGCTTAAATGTAAAATAGTTATAAATACCTAAAAGAATAATAACTAAACAAAAAACAACATTCCACGTTTTGCATAATGTTTTAAGACGAAGAGCGACTTATTTTATAGTTGCTATTTGCTCTTGTATGAAGAAACGTTACGAGTCCAATATTAGATTAAGAAAAGGTATTTTAAGAATAACACAAGATTTTTTTTGCAGTATAATAAGTATATATTCGTAACGATCTTTCATTTATAGAATAACGGCCTTACTTATAAATTGTTAAAGGAGTGATTACTTAAACAATGATGTGTCCTCTTATTTCAAATGTCAAATCAATAATGACAGAAAAAGAAAAACCATTGTCAAACTAAATACACACTAAACAATCGTTTATTTAACCGTATATATTATAAGGTCACAAATGAATTAATTATAAGTTTAATTTGGATTCGAATGATGAATTCTTATGAATTGAACCATAGCTCACATAATTGTATTCCACACCAGACGATACATTTTTGGTTGTTTAAAGACGGATCAGTATATAATAATTTTAAAAGTATAATATATATATATTCCTGGTCAATCACTAATACACACACAAACAAATACAATCATACACTAATAATACACTAATACACATACAAAAGCTTTAGCTTTTAAGTAGAGGATTAATTACCACTGTGTCAAAGTGAAAGCTTTATTAAAAAAAATTATGAACGTTTTATAACAGTAGTATAACAAATATTTTCTAAAATTCTAAGCCCACGAAATAATTCCTGTTATCCAAACAAAAACCCACCCAAAAAAAGGTACTAATTTCAATCGCGTTATTATTTAACAAACGAAAATTGAGACGAACCAAAAATAAACGATTGTGTATAATACTGTTGGATGTCGGTCTAATCGCTCCATATACTTCAATTCAATTCAAAAAAATATTAAATATTTTTTTAACTATTCAAGAATCCTTAGATTTTACTACAATGCGTTTTTTCTTATTACTATGAGATCGTGATACGAGCTGAGCTTGATGGTCTTTCAATTTCAATTATTTATGGGTAACGATATATATATTTTTTTCATTTTTACCATACAAATATAACAAGCAATATAAAAACGTCATCGATAAGGTTCAAAGCGCACGCCCTGCCTCGGTCGCTTGCTATAACCAAACAACGCCATACATTTTATCTATAGTGTCGGAGTCGGAACACCCCCGGCCGCTTGTCATATTTCACAATGACGTAGTTTGGTCACCATTTAGAATTTAAAGTACCAGTTACGCTCCCTCTAAAAGTTGGACCAGTTGTTTTTCTGAAGTGTTTTCACAATTAAAACATTTATAAATTATTTTACTACTTCTTAGGAAGAGTATTGATTACATCTATGAATATCAAATATTGTATTGTTTTAACGGTTTTAAAACAAGTTCAATTACATTTGGGTACTTCATTCAAAATAGTGAACATACCATTTTTTTATCGCTTGAAATACGCATTACGCGTTTCCATTGGGTGGGTATGCGGAGCTTGGTGCTGTCCATGGCGCCGAATGCGCCCTGAACATCGAACAGCGCCACGGGATCGCTTGCACATGCTACCGTGATAGTTAATACCAGCAACAAGATTTGCCCATCAAAATAAGATAATTACTATGATAAATAACATAATCATAGGTATTTTGCACAATTTTGAACTGTCATGCCTTCAAGCAATTTTAATTTGTCTAATTAACTATATATGTATGTAAAAGGGGTAGGCGGACGTGCAAATGCACCACCTGATAGTAAGTGGTCAGCCCATAGACATTGGCGCTTACTGAAATATCAACCATTCCTTACATCACCAATGCGCTACTAAGATATTATGTCCCTTGTGCCTGTATTTACACTGGCTCACTCAAACCGAAACACACTATTAAGCACTGTTTGGCGGCTGAATATAGAATGCAGGAGGAAACTTCCCAGACGGGCTTGCACAAAGCTAACCGACCAAACAATACTAAATAATACTATTTGAAATTGCAAAGTTTTTATAAATAAGGATTATTACTTTGTGACGGTAAACCGAACAAAGGTTATTGGTTTACAGTGATAGCCTGTGAATGTCCCACTGCTGGGCTAAGAGCTCCTCTCCTTTTTTTGAGGAGAAGGTTTGGTGCTTACTCTATCAACTGCTCCAATTTTTATGTTAGACGGTAAAGGGCTCACTAAGCCAATACTGCTTTAATACGCCTCTTGATAAATAAAAATTGAGGATATTCATTGAGGTATAGGTACAGATGGACATAGTAGTTAGAAAATGCATATTTTATCGACCGGGCCAAATAGGATCATTTATTAACAACCATTATATCAATAAATACATTTATTTAATATAATATTACCTAAAATATGATAAACTGCGAAAACAGTTCGATTCATATATATATATACGTTTGCGTGTAGTGCTTGCACGTGGAATTGCTTTTGCGTCATATTTTAATGTTTAAAAATAGCAGCTTTTGATGAATAGAACTGTAAAGAGAAATTAAAATGAAATTTTTTAGTTTTCGCTTTAGTCGGTCACGAGTTTTGCATTAATTGTACTTTTAAAGTGTACGTTTGACTGCCTCAAAGCTATAGTGGCCAGTTTATATGGATTGGTCAAGTTTATGATTGTTTTCTGTCAAGAAATTCTGAGTAGCAGGGAAACAGCCTGCAAGTAGGCAATGATCAAACTTCAATGCTTCGGAAAGCAGGTTTTCTTGTACTTCAACATTTCCGGTCGATTTGGCTTGCCATCATATTAGGAGAGTGCACTTGTGAATTAAAATCTTTCCTAGACTAGTTGCAACTAGTAAACGATAGTATAATTATAAAAATAAATGAACGAACTAGTATCTATTATAATTTACGAATGAAGTACGGATCATCGAACGATCAAATTATAATAAATTCATAAATTTCGCACCGGCTTAAATGTAAAATAGTTATAAATACCTAAAAGAATAATAACTAAACAAAAAACAACATTCCACGTTTTGCATAATGTTTTAAGACGAAGAGCGACTTATTTTATAGTTGCTATTTGCTCTTGTATGAAGAAACGTTACGAGTCCAATATTAGATAAAAAAAAAGTATTTTAAAAATAACACAAGATTTTTTTTCAGTATAATAAGTATATATTCGTATCGAGCTTTCATTTATAGAATAACGGCCTTACTTATAAATTGCTAAAGGAGTGATTACTTAAATGTGTCCTCTTATTTCAAATGTCAAATCAATAATGACAGAAAGAGAAAAATCATTGTCAAACTAAATAAGCACTAAACAACCGTTTATTTAACCATATATATTATAAGGCCGTAAATGAATTAATTATAAGTTTAATTTGAATTCGAATGATGAATTCTTATGAATTGAACCATAGCTCACATAATTGTATTCCTCACCAGACGATACATTTTTGGTTGTTTAAAGACGGATCAGTATATAATCATTTTAAGAGTATAATATATATATATTCCTGGTCAATCACTAATACACACACAAACAAATACAATCACACCAAATGCACAGATTATTTTTAATCAGAGCAATTAAGCTTTAGCTTTTAAGTAGAGGATTAATTACCACTGTGTCGAAGTGAAAGCTTAATAATTAAAAAAAATATATATAAACGTTTTATAACAGTAGTAAACAAATATTTTGTAAAATTCTAAGCCCTCGAAAAAATTCCTGTTATCCAAACAAAAACCCACCCAAAAAAAGGTACTAATTTCAATCGCGTTATTATTTAACAAAGGAAAATTGAGACGAACCAAAAATAAACGATTGTGTATAATACTGTCGGATTTCGGTCTAATCGCTCCATATACTTCAATTCAATTCAAAAAAATATATAATATTTTTTTAACTTTTCAAGAATCCTTAGATTTTACTACAATGCGTTTTTTTCTTATTACTATGAGATCGTGATACGAGCTGAGCTTAATGGTCTTTCAATTTAAATTTTTTATGGGTAATGATATATATTTTTTTCATTTTTACCATACAAATATAACAAGCAATATAAAAACGTCATCGATACGGTTCAAAGCGCACGCCCTGCCTAGTTCGCTTGCTATAACCAAACAACGCCATACATTTTATCTATAGTGTCGGAGTCGGAACACCCCCGGCCGCTTGTATATTTCACAATGACGTAGTTTGGTCGCCAATTAGAATTAAGAGTACCAGTTACGCTCCCTCTAAAAGTTGGACCAATTGTTTTTCTGAAGAGTGTTTTCACAAATAAAACGTTTATAAATTATTTTACTACTTCTTAGCAAGAGTATTGATTACATCTATGAATATCAAAAATTGTATTGTTTTAACGGTTTTAAAACAAGTTCAATTACATTTGGGTACTTCTTTCAAAGTAGTGAACATACCATTTTTTTATCGCTTGAAATACGCATTACGCGTTTCCATTGGGTGGGTATGCGGAGCTTGCTGCTGTCCATGACGCCGAATGCGCCCTGAACATCGAAAAGCGCCACGGGATCGCTTGCACATGCTACCGTGATAGTTAATACCAGCAACAAGATTTGCCCATCAAAATAAGATAATTACTATGATAAATAACATAATCATAGGTATTTTGCACAATTTTGAACTGTCATGCCTTCAAACAATTTTAATTTGTCTAATTAACTATATATGTATGTAAAAGGGGTAGGCGGACGTGCAAATGCGCCACCTGATAGTAAGTGGTCAGCCCATAGACATTGGCGCTTACTGAAATATCAACCATTCCTTACATCACCAATGCGCTACTAAGATATTATGTCCCTTGTGCCTATATTTACACTGGCTCACTCAAACCGAAACACACTATTAAGCACTGTTTGGCGGCTGAATATAGAATGCAGGAGGAAACTTCCCAGACGGGCTTGCACAAAGTTAACCGACCAAACAATACTAAATAATACTATTTCAAATTTCAAAGTTTTTATAAATAAGGATTATTACTTTGTGACGGTAAACTGAACAAAGGTTATTGGTTTACAGTGACAGTGACAGCCTGTGAATGTCCCACTGCTGGGCTAAGGGCTCCTCTCCTTTTTTTGAGGAGAAGGTTTGGAGCTTATTCTATCACGCTGCTCCAATATGGGTTGGTGGAATACACCTGTGACAGAATTTCAGTGAAATTTGACATATGCAGATTTTCCTCATGATGTATTCCTTCACCATCAAGCTTGAGATGAATTATAAACAAATAAAGCAATGAAAATTCAGTGGTGCTTGCCCGGGTTTAAACCCACGATCATCGGTTAAGATTCACGCGTTCTAGCCACTGGGCCATCTCGGCTCTATTTGTTTAGTTGTATTTAATTTTACAAAACAAATTAAAATATCTTTATCTTAAAAAATCTGCAACATTCACTTAACCGACCTGAAATTATAAACTAAAATAAAATAATAGTTCTATATTAATCGGAAAATGCGTTCAAGCAAGTTAACTCTTTATGATATTAGTAAGATGACGAAAATTATGCATCATTATTGTAATACAAGATATTTAGAACTAGAGTATTAAAAACATTGCTCTTAATCCGTATTATATCAGTTTCATCAGAAACCAATTTACTATTAGATGAATATTTAATGAAAAGTTGGAATAGTATAGCATTGAACGAAATATAATTTCATAGATAGCGAGCTCTTTGACATAAACAGAAATTAATTTTCAGCTTCACAAAACGTATCTCTTTGACATCGACAACTAAAACGTAATTATTGCAATCTGGTTGAATAATAATCCCTTTGCAGTTCGACTCCCCTTACAAAACATAATGTTATGATCCTTTTGCAAATATTTTGGATTGCGTTTTCGAATATAGCATAAAGGTAAATTTTAATGAAATTATTATATTTTCCGTGTTCGCAACTCATTGCAATAGTCGCTCACATTTGCTTTGTAATGTTTTCGGGGCACGTATGCATCTTCTTCTTATTCGCCGTAGCAGTCTAGTCAGACCATTCGTGGTCGTCATGTAGTATCACAATTGTTCAGGGCAGATGTTATTCGCGTCATGAGCGTTCACCATTTGTCCCGATTTTTAATGTGCCTGGTGCACTCATGTAAATGACCGTCAAAAGTATTTGATTTGAAATAAATATAATCTACACGATTGTATTTATTTAAAATCAAATACTTTTATATTATAATACTACATACATACATTCTTACTGTAACATTTCATGAATATTTTTACAAAATTAAACAGATCAAAGAAATAACGACAAACACACAATTAATTTAAGCTCCAGTTTAAAATGTTGTCATTAATTTCACATTGTGTTCCTCTACCGCAATACCGACAACAGAACGGACATGAGATTCAATTACGTCGTGTATTTAGAGTATTACAGCTCTCGCTGAAATCCCGTCAAAAACAGGCATTTCAAACTGACAGTCAGTAATAGGGAATCAATTGTTTGACCGCCGGCTGACAATCATTGGATATTGAAAATACCTTGCAATTTATTTAACCTTGTTTCTGAAATGAAAGTACATTACAAAGCGATATCCAATCATTCAATGATTTCGTCATAATCAATGCACAGAAAAAAACACAATCTTATGAAATTAATTTGTATTCTTCTGGGTTACGACTGTTCTCATATAAAATGATAATTGATAGCAAAAGAAAAGATAGCTTTATTGAATGTTAATGAAGTTTACATTCCTTCCAATAATATATTTTTTCACGTTGATATTTTATCATGTTTCATTAAATATTTTTAATATATAATGAAGTAATCATATTATGTGATATCAAATCTGTACTATAAAAAAAAGCTAAAAAGGCTCTCTATATTTGTTTAGTCACTCTCGTATGATATGACAGAAAGTATTCTTACCGGACTATCGTGATTAAAAAAATAAACAAATAAAAAATTTATGTATATAGCACTCACATTATATTGTTTTATATACATAAATATAATATTATTGACATTTTATATATTTTTTAATATTACTTATATATTTATTCTTATTATTATTGTTGCAAAGTTTAATAAATAAATAAGCCTTTATTCAGACACATTTTGCTACATTTTACATTGCTAAAATTATCACTCTAGTGAATTGACATGGACAACTTAATCTGTTACCCAAATTTGGCAAAGGCCTCCTCCATTCTTTTCCACTTTATTTTATTTCGCGCGGTCCTGGTCCATGTATTCCCAGCTGTTGCTTTTATTTCATCTTCCCACCTTCAAAACAGTCTTCCGCGTTTCCTTTTAGCGTTTCTGGGATACCAGAAAACCAAAGTTTTGTTCCATTTCTCAGTACCTCTTATTATATGACCTGCCCATTTCCACTTGAGTTTCCGAATTCTAGTTATTACGTCGTCTACTTTCGTGCGCTTTCTAATGGTTCTGTTTTGTGTTCTGTCACTTCTCCTGACATTCAACATGCTCCTCTCCATAGCTGTTTGGCATGTCTTAATTTTTTCATTTTGCGCTTTGGTGAGTTTGACAGCCAGAAGTGAGTACAGGCAGCACACAGGTATTATATAGCTTCTTCTTAACAAACATCTTAGTTTCTTTATTTTTCATAACTTCTTTTAGTCTCCAATAACTTTTCCATGCGTTACCTATTCTTGTGTCTATTTCTTTTGACATTGAATTAGTTGATGAGATGAGTTGGCCTAAGTAAGTGTACTCTTTTACATATTCGATGGGTTCACCATTTAATACAATAGGGTCTTCGGTCGCGTTTGTCAATACTTTGGTTTTCAGAGTTGGTTTAACTATGAATACCTTATTCATAGTTAAACCAACTCTGCGGCTTTCTATATCCAGGTCCGTTAGCATATTTTGAAGATGGGCACTTGATACAGCGAATATAATTATATCGTCAGCAAATCGTAGGTGGGTAAGCCTTTCTCCATTTATGTTTAAACCATAGTGGTCCCATTTAACTTTACGAAAGACGTTTTCTAAAACCGCAGTAAATAATTTGGGAGATAGGGGGTCTCCTTGGCGTACGCCTCTGTTAATTTTTATTTCTTTTCCCTGTTTTCTAACTTTATTTTAGCTGTTCTGTTTGCGTATATATTTTTCAAAATTCTTATGTATTTATGTTCAACTCCTTGGTTTTTTAGGCTTAACCAGATACTTTCATGTTCAATTGAATCGAAAGCCTTGTTGTAATCTATGAAGCAACAATAGAATGGTACATTATATTCTCTATTCTTTTCAAAGACTTGCCTTACAACGTGTATGTGGTCTAGTGTTGAGAACCCCGCCCTAAATCCGGCTTGTTCTCTAGGTTGGTACTCGTCTAGAGTTCTAGTTATTCGGCGGAGAACAACCTTTGCAAATACTTTGTATATATTGGATATTAGGCTGATAGGTCTATAGTCATTTATTTGACTAATATCACCCTTTTTATGGAGAAATATTATTGTTTTTATATGTTTTTTTTTTTTTTTTTATATTTGCCGGGTGGGCAAATGACTCTACTCCACCTGATGTTAAGTGGTAGTAGAGTCCAAACGCGAGGACGGCCAGTACAGTCTGGAAGAAGATTCTGCACTAGCCGCCCTCGCCTTGCCGGCCCGCAAGATGCCTCTTCACGCCTCGTATAGAGACGTGAAGCGAGCGACGTATTGCCACGATAGGGATGGGCAAAGTGTGGAGGCGTGTTTCCCCCGGCATTGGTTCAGCCGTCGTCTCCACTGGACCAACACCCATCGCGGCAATGCTCGCTCGGGCACTGGCTGTACGCTGGCTGACCTCGAAACGCGGCTGCAAGCCACTTGTGGAATTCTTCCACTGAGATGGTATTGTTTCGGTTTGTAGTATGTCGTTATAAATAACTTTTAGTATAGGTACAACAACTTTCTTACAGTTGATTAGTAGTCCATTGCTGATGTGGTCGGATCCAGGGGCTTTGTCTGTTTTCTGTGTTTCAATGGCTTTGACTATTTCCTCTTCTAGGATAGGTGGCACACCGTCGCTACTAGTTAGATCGGTTTCGTCTAGGTTATTTTTCCTGGAATATAAGTCTTCGTAGAATTTAGTAGCTATTAACAATATATCTGGTCTTTTAGTCTTATCCATAGAATATTGGTATTTCATTTTGGGTATCCAGTTTGTCTTATCCTTTAACAGCTTAACAGCTCTCTTGATGCCTCCGGTCTTGATGATATGTTTCTCAAAAACCACAAGTCTAAGGCGTTATTTGTCTTTCTTAATTTGAGTTTTTATTTCTTTACTTACTTTGCTTATTTCTTCCCTGATACTTTTTGTTTTGTTTGTAATATTAATCAAATTCAACCTTTTTTCTAGAAGTTCATTAGTTTTATGGGACAAGATTTTCTTCTCGTTCGGTTCGCCTTTGTTATTCTCTGATTTTGTTGTTAGTATTTCGTGTAGTACATTATATTTTTGTTGAGTGTTTAGGTATTGAATAGATGTTTCCTGCAGAGAGTTAAGTTTTTATATGATGGTGGCTATCGATGCTGCATTGTTTGGAGTTTGAGATTTTATTTTGAAGGGCCATCTTAATTTTGATTTGTATGCTATGTTGAGATATGCTCGGAGCATTCTGTGGTTGCTATTGAAGTTGAGGTTAGCGATGGTACTGCGATCATCAAAAGAATTAATTTGGTTCGTAAGAATATAATCTATTTCATTCCTATACCGTCCGTCCGGTGATATCCATGTCCATTTCCTTGATGCCCTTTTTTTGAATTTACTGTTTAATATTTTCAGATTATTTTCGAAAGCGAATTCCATCAGCTTTTGCCCATTCCTTGTCCTTTTGCCTTTACTATGAGGGCCCAGTACGATATCTTCTCCATTCCGTGGAGAACCAACTTGAGCGCAATTGATTGCAAAGTTTACTTAATTTTTTTATCTTTCTATACTTATTAAAATAATAAATTGTTTCAAGAACACGCTGTTACATCTATTAAACGTAGATGGAACGCTGTCTGTAAATCCTACGATTGTATCCACCACACAAGCTTGCTTAATGTGAATGCCACCGGAAGTACAATTATGATACCGTTTCAGCAAATAACCCAGCTATCGTATCAAGTGTGTAATATTTTCGCTGTAAAATAAACTATTTTTAATTTTAATATTACAAAAAAATATGTCTGGTAAAAAAGGATAAATGCTTCTCTCTTGATTAAGAAAAAAAATACACGGATGTGTTTTGCATTCAATCAAAGTTGCAACCCATCAACCCGTTCTGAACAAGAACGATATCAAATGTCAAAATCAATAAAAGGTTTTATATAAAATCTATATTTAAGTAAATACATAGTAAGGAAATTATGAAAGTAGAGTAAAATTTAAAAGATTCGCTGTTCTCTCGATACTTTATGGAATTAGTTGCGGTAATTTATGATAGGTACCTATTATAATGTTTAGATTTCATCTCTTCATCCTTAGATGGTCTTATGTTATAAAAAATAGCAATATATTCAGTTTATATTTGAAATGTAGTATCAATAAATACAAACCACGGAAATGAATCACTCCATGAATCCTTGAACTACGTTTTGGTGAATGCTTTAATCAACGTCGTGTCGCTTCGGGCCGTAAGCTTGCATACAAAATAGTTTCCAATAATATTGTTACGACCGCACTGTTTTACAAATTCTATATACAGCATTCAACAGGCGGTATATTTTCAGAAGCGATTGTAAAACTATATTTGCGAAGCGAAATTCAAGTAAGATATTTGCGACTATAGCGAAGACTTGACCACTGTTAACGATAAAACTGTTAGATAAAATAACAAATAGCTTTTTTTTCTTTCTACTATATTATATCGGTTTTCTTCTTTCTATTATATTATGTTTCTTTGTTTATCCTCTTTTTTCATTATAGTTATTCATATTATAATAATGATAATAATAATCATACCATACGAAGACAGATATTGAAACTTTTCCCAATCGAAAAATTTTTAGTATATCGATCATATTTATCGAAATATCGAAAATCAGACCATATCCTGATTTTCAGACCATTCCCATACAAGGATCACACGAGACTACTCTATTCATATTGATCGCTATTCGCTAGTTATCAAATGTCAGTCCCTGCACTAACATGTTATTCTCCGAATTAAATCATTACATTTCTGCTTTGAAATAGAATTATTAGAAGCACGTAACTAACTTCAATTAGAGTTACCAGTTTTAGTTTTAGCTCAGTGGTTGAAATTAGAAACCATATATGAACTTGAATTTTTCAAACATGTTTTAGCTACTCTTATTTCTAAATTATTGTTATTGATAAAACTGAAGCTCGTAAATAGCTACCAAATAAAAAAGAAGAAAATCTGTTGACAAACACAGAAAAAAGTGGTAATAAACTGTTTTATCTTCGCCTATTTAAATAGACAAAATAATATAATATAGACGAAAATCATGCATGATATTTATATATAAAATATGTTTAAAACATAAAATATATCCATGACACGATTAAACATAATTTAATTAAGAATTCAAAATCAATCTCTTTCATAATAATATTTGGGAATTTTGTTTGGTGTATTGGCGGGGTGCACAGACGCCGCAGTAATGAAGCGCAAGTGCAGCTCATATGCGATTTCTACTGGTTACACAAACAAGCAGCCTGGCTTCATATAAAGGAAGCCTAAGTATTATTGAATTGGAATCATTTAAATTCAATGTAAAGGTACGAATACGTACGACTATCGTATTTGATCAAATATGCTTCATTTTAAAAAAATATGACAATAAACACAAATATCAAACTTTTGCTTAACGTGTCGGTCTTTATTTACACATCAGAGGAGTCAAATAAAATATTTGCGTAAATCGTACAGACTCATTCGCTCAATATTATATTCTTGAGGGTAAGGATTATATTTAAATAGGTAAAAAAGCTGTGTGTGAGCTTGGACTATGTAGATATCGGTTTGGTGATATTTCTGATCCATCAAATATTTGGTCAAGCAAAGCGATAACGCTATGCTCATGCGCTGAACCAAGTGAAACGCTGCCTTTAGAGCTTTAAACAAATAAGTACGTTTTCTAGAAAATTCTATTGTGTAGAGCGACATTCGAATCATACTCGTATTTTATATTCTTTCACTGACAACTATAAGTAACAGAAAATGGAAATAAACGCAACGATTCTATAAGTTCAACATGTTATATTGTAGTATGTAGGCTTTGTATGCAATCACGGTTTTTCAAAACAGTAACAGTAGTTATGAGTAAAATAATATATTCAAAACGGTAATAGACTAATTAGGCTAATACAGTTTGAGGTTTTATTGGCTTATAATAGATCACCGTACTTCCTTACAAGCTTACAAACACTGAGATCTAATTACGTTTTTATATTATTTGTTAAAATAAAAGCAACTTGATCATCATCTATGCATAAATATAACTTGTATTCAAAACAATTTATATTATAGTTCAAATGCATATAAATGTCTACGATGACAAATATAAATATATTCAATTTAAATTACTTATTTTATGCATTTACATATTTATGTTATCCTTTATATGCAAAATATATATTTGTGACGTTTGTAGTTGAAACATATTAGGAAAAATAATGCAAAAACATATTAAAAACATAATATAATACCGTTTCCTGGTGTAGGGCTTTATGCAAGGCCGTCTGGGTGGGTATCGCCCACTCATAAGATATTCTGCCACTAAGCAGCAATACTTAGTATTGCTGCGTTCCGGTTTGAAGGGTGAGTGAGCCAGTGTAACTACAGGCCCAAGGGACATAACATCTGAGTTCCGAAGATAGGTGGTGCGTTGGCGATGTTAGGAAAAGTTATTACTTCTTACATCGCCAATGTCTATGGGCGGTGATGACCACTTGCCATCGAATGTCCCATTTGCCAGTCCGCCTGCCTATAACAAATAAAAATAAATTTTAAAAATAATAAGATATTCAGTGATTAGAACGCGTGAATGTTATAGGATAATCGCGGGTTCAAACCCTGGTAAGCACCACTGAATTTTCGTGTGCTTAATTTGTACTTATAATTCATCTCGTGCTTGGCGGTGAAGGGAAACATCGGGAGGAAACCTGTAAATTTCTAAATTTATTGAAATTTTGCGATATGTGTACATGTTTCTACCAATCCGCATTTAAATTGCGTAGTGAGCTGCGGACCTTCTCCTCAAAGGGAAAGGAGGCCTTAGCCCAGCCGTGGGACATTCACAGGCTACTGTATTTTTTTATAACACCCAGATTATCTCTCACCCGTTCACACCCACTGGTGAGATAGCATCAATCTCCTAGAGAATTGGTACTGCTAAAAAACTGCTAGCATTCTTGCCACCATTGCACAACTTTGTAAAGTAGATATTTTTAATTTTGATTTATGTATAATTACTAGCTTGCCCGTCGTTTCACCTGCCTATAACGCAAAGAAACCATTAAGAGCAGACAATATTTCAGTATACACAACAGTTTTATTTTTGTGGGATATTAGTATTTATTATTTTTCGCCGCACCCGGATCTAGAAAGGGCAACATAAACTTGGCCATGGGAAATACAGCTTTCCCTTTAATATATTCCGACATACTTCAATGTCTTTCCCTGTGCTCAATTTATTGTGAAATAACACAATGTGCAAACGATAACTTCACATAAAATTGTGTCCTTTGAAAACTGAAAGGCAAATCTGTATATTAAAAAAACAAATATCAACTAAGCGACTAAGTATAAATTTAACAAAACGATGACAAAACATATATATGCGGTGACGAAACGAACTACCTACCTAATATTAACTTTAACTTACAAAGTTATTTACAAACCGAAAAAAAAAACTTAAATATGAGTAATTCCAAATATACTACTCAAAAATTTAATCCTCAAAAATTAAGATAAGTTCATATAGAAATTATTCAAATTGATATACATACACGTTTTATTTTATAAATTTAGTAATAATAATAATAATGCACTAAATCGATTTCGGCCACGGCGGCCAATCTCAAGAGAGATTATTCGACTACGCAGATATTATAGTGCGCAAGTGTGTGCGCAAACACAGGTGCACTCTCTATTCCCTAACTCTCATAATCCGATGGGACGGCAATCCGACACGACCGGAAAGAGTTCAGGCGCACCAACGGCTTTACGTGCTTTCCGAGGCACGGGAGTGAACACACTTCTAACTTCCAGACTTCGGGCTGCTACTGAGAATTTTTCTCTTAGAAAAACCCAATAATATTTTTATTGGCCCGACCTGGGAATTGAACCCAGGATCTTCGGGTCTGCGGCCTTACATCAAGCCACTAGATCAACGAGGCAGTTTTTAGGAAACAATATAACTGTATCAATATTATAGAAGCAACTTTGTATGATCTGCGATAACTATCCTAATTAGTTAGAGTTAATGAAGTCCTCCTGACTGATTGCGACCACAGCGGCCATTCTTGAGAGAGACAACTGCTAACCAACTGCTTGACACTTATTATACTTTTTTATTCGACAGTTATTATCCAATAAGCTTAAATTGAGACAATAATTTCATTAAAAGGAACTCTTGAAAGTAATCTTGCGTTACGCCATTATACAAATTAAAATGCTAAGTTAATATTTCTTTGTAATACGTGAAATATATTTCAATTGGTAATGGAATTAATGTGAATTAAAAAGAATTTTTAATAAAAAACAAGTAATTTATAAAAAAAAATAACTTTAAAAGTCAACTTATAGTAAATACAATAGGCACATCCCTAAAAATGCATTTAATTATAGTTTTTCTATCTTGATGAAAATGTTAATTAAATTTGTCCGTTTTCATTTTTGGTAAATAATATACCAAAAAAATACCCAAATTTGGTCCCTGATATAGATTTTATCTCTAATGAATATGCTCCAAGAATATGTATTTAATGAAAACATATCAAGAGCTTACGACATTAACTTCATTTTATTATTAATATAAATAATATTGAGTTAAAAAACCCACTTCAATAATAAATTTAATACGAGTTAAATCAAAGAGAGAACAAATTTAACTTTAAGTATCATATCAAAAAAACTTGACGCTAAAAAATTACATAATTTGTTGTTCACAAGTCAACTGAAGCTTTTATTTTCATAGAGCTTTCGTCTATTACCGGTTTGTGCGTGACATGGCCTTGTACTTGGGCGCATCGGTCATTAAGTCTCATCTCGGTATATAAGTGGGATTTCGGCTCGTGTACCACATTCTCGGGTCTGTGGGGACACGGTGATCGGACGGAGACAACGATGAACACGATTTGGGTGCGTATACACTGTTTATTGAGTATTTACATAGTTGTATCGGACACATTACGGAATGTGATGAGAGATGAAATTAGTTCGCTCGGATAAAGTGTTGTGATTGTGATTTTTGGATAACATCAATTTGAAAAATAACTTAAATGGAATTAAAATATATTTATTCCTTCTTTGTATCGTTATTTAAATCTGATGAACCAACTAATTGTCTATTTGCTGTGCGAATTATTTAAAATTTTCAATTAAAGAAAATTCGATAGATTTAATATTATAATATGAATTGAATTACATTAAATAAATGCTGAAATTAATTTTATTATCCACATAAGTCGCTTTTTCACATAAAGTTAATATATGACTAGAAAACTTAATATTTTTGACGACATACATATAACATCTATTTACCCCCTCTATATTAAATTGTTGACTAAATTATATTTTAATTGAATATATAAAACAACGTGTGTAAATATAACAAATGCATTTCAATGTAGATTCTTAGATAATTTATTTCAAAAAGGAACCCATTGATTTGAATTACCCCATAATATTTACAAAACTAGTATTAAAATAAATTTACTTAAATATTTTTATAATTTTTAAATATATTTATTAGTTCACTACTAAATGACATAATTAATCGATAATCATTATCGAATTTAATCAATTATAGTTATCATATTATCTCATATATTAATCAAGCCTTCATGTTCTTTATTTTTAAACAAGTTTTTGTAGTCATATGACTCAAAGTTTAAAAGACTACAATACATAATATAGAAAATATGAAATAAAATTGATTAAATATGTGTATATATCACATATAAAATAAAAAAAGACATTGCAAAACTTAAAAATAGTTATATTAATTATTTAACTTGTATCTGCATAACGAATTAATAAACGGCTTTCAATAAACCGTTATTGCTTCTTCATTTAAATCAAAATACGATCGACTTCACTAATGACATAGAAGCAAAATTTATATAAAACATAATACCTGATATGATTAACGAAATAATTTTCTAATATTTTAAATACGTATTTGGTTTCAAAATTCAAAGTAACTTATTCCACTATTACAAACGGAAGACATTTTATCCGATTATATATTAAATTAGTATGGTAATACATTTTTTTATATGGTGGCGCTGCAATCGGCGCAAATCAAAATGCAAATTTTTAAACATAAATAAATAAAATTCTTATTTCGCATATATATAATAGGTGCTTGCCTTAGCAATCGTTTTATACTTAGGTACAGTTTTAGCATATTAACCAAAATTAATAATAAAGACTATTGCAGTGATGTAATATAATAATAACTATTAATTATTAATAAAAATAATAACATTTTAAAACCATTTTATCACCGTTAAGTCAAGTCATTACAATCTTATTGTATTATTTATGACATTAATAATTAACATAAAAATATCTGACTTTTTTATTTTTTGTATCGTAATATTGCGTCTAAAATAAGCTATTAATTATATGACATGACATTTGTATCAAAATAACAAAACTCAAGAGTATTATATGTATTATATATATATATATATATATATATATATATATATATATATATATATATATATATGTCTACTATTATTACAAATAACAATGAATATGTTAATCCCGGACATATTTCATATGTTATTAATTTACTTACAACACACTCGTACTTAAAATAAGATTCCAAGGTTGACTACTATAAAAGTTTAACCAATAATTATAGAGGATTTAAAGGAGTGTATATAATGTGGCCTTCGAAATACCCACATAACTTAAATTGCGGATGTAAGTAAAAATACTTACTATATAGGGTAATCCCACATGGTACTCTGTCGACTTGAGTCTACACGCATTGTACGTCATACGTTTAAGTGACTTTCACAGTATCAACGTTTTATAAAGCGAATAAAGCATTTTATATAATATTTACGGTCAACTAACGCATATTAAGTTAACACTATTTATTTTATTTAGTCCTTTTTCTTCTTTGTTCGAAGTAAAACGAAAAAAAAGTATATTTTTAAATTAAGCTTATTTTAATTAATATCATCATATCAATTTTATATGAAAGATATTGTGAAATATGACATAATAAACATGATACCTCTGGCAATATATGCTTACTAATTCACTATTATTAATTCGTCCAATACAGATAATAAAAATAATTAATAAAATTATTAATCGTTAGAAGATGTTCTAAGCACAAAATGCGAGCACAAACTTCATTAACCAAATATCACATAACAGTTACCTCATCTTTGTAAATTTTTTATAAAGCAAGATCTATTTACTATGAACAAAAAAAAAACTGAGAACCACACTTGACATTCATGTTATATCCGTGTTTTAAGTGCAATCGCCGATTTCACACCAGAACGAGATAATTAACTTAATATCAAAATAAAACTAAACTTAAATTTATTTTAATGTATTTTTTATAAATATAGTTTGCAATATAATTAATATTTACAAATAATTGAACTTATTAGAACGTCGTCTATGATGACGTGAAGTAAAAACATGTAGAAACCTGTGTCGGATTAAATTCCATCTAATGTATATTCAAAAACCAGCAGCAGCGTGGTGGAATAAGCTCTAAGAGGCCCTTTACTTAAGATAGCAAAGCATTTGAATAAAGAACATCAGAATAATTATAAGCTACAATATATATTATTATATATAGTTTTCGCCCGCGTGTAGGGGATGGAGGCAGGTGTTAGGTGTAAAAAATTATGTCTATATCCAAACTTGGGCTCAAGCTTAATTCATACATAATTCCATAAAAATCGGATCATTGGTTAAGCCGTGCAAATGTAGCAGACAGACAGATATACAGGCACAGTTACTGTTTATTCGCATATTTTGCATTTATAATAATAATAGCGACAAAATAATGTATTATAATACAATATAAATAAAATGCAAATATGCAATCAGAAACATCGTTTTTTGCATATTGTCTTAATAAAATTAAAATAAAACACTTTACTTGATTTAAGTTTATTATTATATCACGAATTTATTTCATTAAAAAAATAGCAATATAACTCATTCAATCTCATGACCTTTACACAAAGGTTGTCTGGAAGAGATCGACCTCTTAGCGATAAGGCAGCCGTTTAGCTTTTTTTAATTATTTTTTTGTGTAAATCTTTTTCTTTTTTATGTACTTATTAACTTGGCTTTATAATCGAATATATCCTGTGAAGTTTATTTGCTGCATTGTTTTCTAATAGCGAAATAGAAAGAAGTGGACCGTATAAAATTGTTCTCCATGAAAAATTTACACATGGACACATGATGATGAAAAGGACTCATGTCTCAACTTTCATGATAATCGGTCTAACCATGTCGATGTCTATATACAAACAGTATACAAACTTCCTTATATATATAATAAGGGCGCATTTTCATTGGTCGATAAAGCCCGCATTCGGGGTGCGGGAGATTTCTGTAACGCATGCCATAGGGCCCGCAAAGAGTTTATCGTTTTCACTGGTCGTCAGAGCCCGCATACGGGGTGCGGGTGACTTCTAAATATCTAATGATTTATTATTTTTATATTTCATTATATCACCCGCACACGTTTAATCGACCGAGTTATCGACCAGTGGATTTCTTTGGTTGTTAGCTCGCATGCGGGTACTCCCCGCTATCGGGCTAACTACCGACTTATCGACCAATGAAAATGCGCCTTTAGTATAATCTAAACCTTATTAATATATTTTTTAAAGGAAGACGTTTTTTTATTACCTAACTGAAAAAAACTACTAAATATAAATACATCAAAACTTATACCAAAAGAAGCATCGCATTTCGGGGAAGGCTTTATTCTTTAATAAATACATGGCAGACAACGTCTGCCGACGATTTTTTTTTTTTGTATATCATAGAAAATGAACTCTGTCGACGGGTTGTATAAATAAGACAAATATTGACTATACATGTAAAGGTTTTGCGGTAATAATCCTATTTAAAGTGATATATGTATATAACATGAAAGCATAATCAAGAGAGAGATAAAGAACTATAGAATGAAGACTTAAATTTCAACCAGCGAGTGTATTTTTTTTTAATAGGAATTATTACATATTGTTGATATTTACTCTCAAGTTTAAATTTCAAAAATAGCATTTCTATCATCTCTGCTTATACATTATTATAGATTAGATAAAATTGAAAAATTATCATTTAGAACGTTTTGTTTTTCTTTTTTTTAAGAAAACAGACCTGATGATAATCGGAAACCTTAGACGTTGACTTACTGATAGTGAGAAATATGAAAACCACTTACACACACGCCGTCAATACGACGCCAGCCACGGTGTCTGAACTATTTGTCTATAGTGTCTATAATTACACTGGCCCACTCATTATAGACATATTTAATTGTATATAATTATTATATAAATGCGTATTAACGAGAAGATTTGGAAAATATTGCACCACGTTTGAATGTGGGTTGATGAATGAAAAAGTTTGTTGAAGTTTTTCCTCGGTAGAAACATTACGCTAAAAACATTCACCTTAAAAATTAAATATTTTCATATAAAAAAGTAACCAATTTTATAATAATAATGTTGAATGAACACAATAATTACAAGTATATATTTTTATAGGCAATAAAACTGTACCAAAACTTTGAACGTAAACAACGTCACACCTACGTTTGATCACACATTGCTGCCAAAATGTCAAATTTATAATCCAAATTAGCAACATTGTATGTATCCTTCATATAAGCCTAACTACTTTAAACAATATGACTTTTTCACGGACACAAATATTAAAGTAATGAAAATAAAATTTTGAACTTGTTAAATTTAAAATAGGTGCATAAAAATAAATCTATTAGTAATAAATATTAAAAAACTCAATTACAGAATAATATGTTTGTATATTATTTTAAAGTGAATCCTTCAAATTATCCCATTGATTAATATATTTTCATTGGATCGATAATATGAGACATACCGCAGATTTTTATATATCCATATGTCTTCGATGACCGGTTTCCCGGCATTAATATTAATATTACCATTTGTTATTTATTGATTTTTAGTCTTCAACAGGATTTAATTTTCGGCCCGCGGTCAAATTCGGAATTAATGTAGCGTTATACAGTTCGTTGATCTTGACTCAAAGTCATGGTTCGTGTTACGCAATGACTGGTAGAAGAAGTTTGGAACGCATTACTGGTTCGGTGACGGTCACGAGAACCAAGTATGTTATGTTATTATGTAAACGTGATTGCGTACGTCCATTGATTAGACAAAAATAATAACTTAGACGATAGCATAGTCATGTTTTTGACAGTGACATATCCTGAAATATTACTTAATACGATAAACACGTTTCCTTGTTTGAAAATATGTTGAAATTGTATGTTGCATGTAAAATAAAGCTTTACCGTTGCTCTATTTATAAGGGATTTCTTCGAAACATTGTTATTAAGAGCTCGAATTGTTTTAGTTCGTATATCCTTACTGGGAATTATATTCCCAGTTTACAATGTACAATTTATCGATGTTTCTGGTGGAAACAGTGGGACGGGGTATCTTCCCCCTACCCTTTGAGTCAACGTGATCGGATTTGCAACCGAACCCGTGTTTATAGTTACTTTGTTGAATGTTGATGTTGAAACTTTGAATTCGCAATGATAATTGAATATGTGTATAATTGAATATGTACAAGTTTGTCGAAGTGCATTTGTATGTTTGTATAAAAGAACAACAAAAAATATAATATAAAATATGTCTATTATAATTACAATACAATACATAACCTTACTTTTTTATTATTATTACTTTATTATATATGTATTCATTTACGCATTTATCAATCCTAATATATATATAATAGTATGTGTTAAGTTAGGAAGTTACTCTAAAACGATCTCTTCAGTTATGATAAAAAATTGTTCCTGTACTTAATTTTGTAAGACAAAATGTGGGATTATTAGTTAATTGTATCCATATACAAACTTATATAACCATTTACGTATTCATTACGCAATTACATTATTTCCAGTAAAGTTTTGAAGGACATTAAGCTAGTCTTTGACGTATGACTTCCGTCTACTATTTATTGCCGTATTTTGATTTGTCTTATTTTTTGCAATACTTAAATCAGCATAGTATTATGAATTTATTAGTTATGATGAGATCATCATTCCAAATTAACATTACTTAGTATTTATTTAACATGTATTTAGTTGTAACCTGCGACTTCGTCTGTCTGCTCTATCTATTTATCTATCGGTAATTACTCTGTTCTCATCTAAACAAGATAATGAAAACTCATACTTTATTTCAACAGAAGAATATAAAAATATATTAAAATAAAAACAATGTTTGTTCCTTGAATTTTGATATTGGTAATTTCAGAAAAGATGAAGATAATTAATTAAAACCCTTAAAAATATATACTTACGCTTGAATGAGAAAACTACATCCACTTTTTTTTTTACTTTCGGCGGACGGGTAATTGGGCCACCTGATGTTAAGTGGTCACCACCGCCCATAGACATTGGTGTAAGAAGAATTAACCATTCCTTACATCGCCTATGCGCCACCAATCTTGGGAACGAAGATGTTATAACCCTTGTTACATTTGCTCACTCATCCTTCAAACCGGAACGAAGCAGTAATAAGTATTTTACTGTACTATTTGGCGATAGAATATCTGATGAGTGGGTGGTACCTACCTAGACGAGCTTGCACAATGCCCTCCGACCTATAAAATTATTAGTATTTACAGGGCCAGATATTTATTTATGTTAAAATACAATAAAAATTCTAAAACTTACTCGTTTGAAAGATAGTTTTATCAAAAACGGTTCGGCGGTTGAGCCGTGAAAGCTTAAAAGACAATATTCTCAGACGTTAAAATGAATCAAGTAATTTACGAACAAATTAATAAAAGTAACAAAATTTATTTTATGATGTAACTATTGAATGTGTTCAAATATCTCAAAAATACGTTCAAAATCGACGGGATTTGTGATCTATCAGGTATTTTATTAAAATAATAACGTTGATTGAAATGCTCAAGTCGTTAATAAAACATACACTCAGTGACGATATCAACAGGTATCTTTACTTGGTCCTATAAATAAAAATACATTATACTAAGATTAAAAACAAAATTAAAATATAATTTAGATAAATAGACTTTTTACAACTTTAATATTATTATCATTACAATTAGTAAAATTAGATGTAAATTTAATGCTGGTTTTGTATGTATATTCTACCGAGAACAACTGGCAGGAAACTCCACAGTTACTATTTTTCTCAAATGAAATACAAGATCAACGATAAACAATTATATTTATAAGAGAACGTATACCAGAGTCTGGAATTCAACGAAATACGCTTTTTTATTGTCAATAATATATTCTTGTAAAATGTTTTGTCTATTAATGTTTTTAGGTATAAATTGATTAATAGCTAAAGTTGAAACCTTTTTCCTTGCCGGCTACTAGTTCACTTTCAAACAAATTTCACTTTCGAGGCCAACTCCAAGCGAGAGGTTATCAAACCTGTCCCACAAGCCCTTTAGTTCGTTCGTCAATATAAGGTCATTGTTCTTGTAAGAAGGTTAAGAGCCGAATTATTATGTTACCTATGAGAGCATATGGTCATATTTTTTATTTACTTGAATTAGAAATATTTACAGTAATGCCTGAAATATGTACAATTAAAAATTAAAAAAGCTACTGTACAAATTATGAACGCATGGAATAGTAGGAAGAATGCTAGGCGCATTTTCTCTTTGAATCACAGTTCCGATACTTTGGGCGAAAATTGTACCAGTCCTCCTGTCACCTGTAGAGGAAGTAAGACGAAGTGTCATAATTTTAATTAAGGTCTTGTCCAAGCGTTTCAAAAACAAATGAAAAAAGCATATAATTTGGAATAAGAGACGAATATTTGCAACATTTGTTTGCTTCAGCTTTTTCCGCGGCGGTTCCGGCTTTTAACATTGATTCTCTGGTATAACATGAGCGCATATTTAATTTCACATAATATTTACCTACTTATCCATTTATTACCCTTTGAATTAAATTAATAATTGATTTGTAAAATTTTAGACGAAACAAAAATGATTTTAATCTTTTAAAATGAAATATGAGTAACATATTAAAAAAATCTTATAACAAAAGCACGTTTATTTAGTAATTTACAGTAACAGCGTGGAAATCCCACAGCTGGACTAGAAGGTTAAGAGCTAATACCACGACACTGGTCAAGTTTCATTAGTAATTTATAATTTACTTTAGTAATGTATTTTTACAAATTTGTCAATTTATTTAATTAAGTTTTGAATAGTTGAAATTTTCGGTATCGTCTCGTTTTGTTGAAAAATCAAATCCTTTAGAAAAAGGCTATAAACAATGTTTAAACACATATATATAGTTATAATAGTAAGCTTTTAGACTAACCATAAAAAAAATCTTGTTTCCAGGTATTAGCAGTAGTGGTCGGGGTAGCGTCAGCAGACGTTAGCCTTGGATACCACTATAATCCACCGACTACAACCTTTGGCCTTCCATCGTATCCAGTTGGTAGCAGCAACTATAATACTGCATACTCAACAACCAACAACGTTGCCAGTTCTAGTGTGGGCTCCGGCCTCGGTTCAAGCCTTAGCTCGGGCCATGGTTCAAGCCTTGGCTCCGGCTTAGGGCAAAGCTCAAACGGAAATACTGGTTCGGGCTACAGTTATAATGGTCTTAGCTCTGGAACCGGTTCATCATCTAATTACAACGTATTGGGATCTTCTAATTACAACACAGCTGGTTCAGGCTCTGGGTCAAAGTACAATGTCGGTACATCAGGCCTTGGCTCCATATATAACACATATAAATCTTCTGAAGTAACTGGGTCTGGCTCAAACTCAAATTACAACTTTGGTTCATCTGGCACGGGATCTAATTCAAATTATAATACTGCCGGTACCACGGGTTCAGGATTCGGGTCCAATTACAACGTATTTGGCACTAGCGGTGCTTCTGGCTCAAACTACAACGCTGGACAACAAGGAGTATACCAAGGATCAAGTTTCGGACAAAATTCTGGTTACCAAAGTACATACCACACTACCGCAGACACCAGTGGTCTCGACAAAATCGGTAGTTACTATCAATCTGCTAGTGCTGCTAATCAATTTATTTCTTCAAATCAGTACCAAAGTACTGTCGGACAAAATTATAATGAATATTACAATCAAGTGCAGCAGCAACCCGCTCAAGTATTTAAGCACTTCTACGTTCATGCCGCTCCTGAAGATCCAGAACCAACAAAACCACGACAACCAATAGTACTACCCCCACCCCAAAAACATTACAAAATTATCTTTATCAAGGCACCAGCCCAGCAGGCTCAAGTTCCTCAAGTTATTCCAGTACCACAACAGAATGAAGAGAAGACTATTGTGTATGTCCTTGTTAAGAAACCTGAAGATGCAAAGAACATTGTCTTGCCGAAATTCGAGCAAAAGGCACCAACTAAGCCTGAAGTCTTCTTTATAAAATACAACAACAAACATGATTCCCAGTCTTTGATTGATAATATCGTTAGTGACTACAACAAAGGAGGAGTTAGCGCTACATTCTCTGGTGCAGGTATCGCAGGTTCTGGTTTTAAAACTGGTTCTTCACAGACTTCTTCCTCTACAAGTAGCTTTCAGCAGCAGGAAGATTCTGGTGACACGTCTTCAGTCTCTCTAGATTCTATTTTTGGTAGCTCAGGTAGTCCTAGCTTATCAACAGCTGGAATTTCCTCAACCACTCCTAGCAGCTTATATGGTTCTGGTAGTACGCTGTCGTCTTTTGGCTCTAGCTCTGCTACAACTTCTGGAAATACTTATGGTTCCAATAAAGGCAACAGTCTAACATCTGGCTCTGTTTTTACATCTGGTAACAGCTTTAACTCAAAACCTAATTCTAACTTTGGTTCGAGCTCCGGTTCTAGTTCTGGTCTCACTAGTGGTTTTGGATCAGGTAGTAGCAGTTCAACTAACTATGGTTCTTCATCTGGCTTTGGCTCGGGTTCTAGCAACTTTGGTTCAGGTTCCAATAAATTTACTTCTGGATCAGGAAGTTTTGGATCTAGTTCTAGCAGCTTAGGCTCTAATAAATTTGAATCTGGTTCAAGCAACAAATATGGGTCAAGCTCTAGTGGCTTCAGTTCTGGAAGTTATGGTTCCGGTTCCACTGGATTGGTTTCCAAATTCGGCACTCAGTCTACTAACACAGGCTCGGGTAGTGAGCTTGCCACAAGTTCTATTGGTTTACCAAGCACAGGAAATAGCTATGCGTCAAGCAGTAATAACTTGGCAGCAAACTCCGGCAGTTTTGGTGCTGGTTCTACTAGTTCTGGTATCAAGAAATTCGGTTTTACTTCTAGCAGTTTCGACTCTACTTCCTCGTCTACAAATTCTGGTTCATCTACCTCAGCTGCAAAACCAACGACTTTCGGTTCAAGCTCTACTACCGGAACAGCTGGATCCACAAGCACTGGAAGTCTTTCTTTTGGCAATAATGGCCTTAGCAATATCAATTCAGGTTATGGTTCCGGCTCTAACAGCTACGAATCTGTTTCAAATAGCTTTGATAAAAATTCTGGCAGTCTTAGCTCCGGATTGGGTTCTGACAAATACAGCACTGGCTCAGAAAGCACAAACTCTAAATATGAAACAAATGTTTTTACGACTAGTCAAGGTGTTCCTCATGAAACCTATGGATCACCTATATTTAAAGCATTATAGATTAATAATGGCAAATTTGTAATGCTCATTTTCTTTTTTCTTTTTGAAAATAAATAATACGAGTAAGAAAATATTTGTTTTAATTACTCATAAAACTTAACTACAAAAAACCGTGAATTAAATTAAATCATTACTAATATTTATTATACTAGGTATAAAAAGTCATAAATTATTTTTAGCCTTACTATTAGGCTGTTTTAATTTTCACCAATATGCGATTCAACTAAGAATTGCTGCTTCATTTTGGCCACCATTCATCATGATTTGTGCACTAAACTATTTTTATATATTTTTTTCTGTATGTACTAAGTTATGTCTGACTTACCTTTTCCAATATATCAAAGATTATATAGACTCTGGCTTCGCGACAAATGACAATTTATTTTAATTGCATCAGCGAATACTTAGCTTAATATACAAAGTCAACTTACTTCGAATCTTATCTACTTAATCAATCTGTCGTCTACTATTACGTAATCTTATATTCTTATTTAAAATCTCCTTAAAATAATAAATAAATAGTCTTTAAAAAAATAATGAATAAAGGCTCATTATTCTAAAGAAAAACCATAAAATGTTAAAAGGACAACTCACCTGATATTGTGATAGAAACCCAAAGGACAAGATAAGAAATCGATTACTTTTATCTTTAGTTATTTATTTATTTTGCCTTTTAAATATGTTTTTATTTGAATATAGCTGACTAATCAAGACACACATGCATTTGTATATAAAAATCAATATACTATAAAAGTAAAAATAAGGTTATTCTCAATGCTTATATAATATAATACACCTGCCAATGTTTTGATATGAAAGATGACGCTATGTTGTTTCCGATGGACGTAACTGGAGTTAGCTTCTACGCACGAGCGACGTCAGTAGCTTATTATTTAGTATCGGAACTATTAGTTGATTGTAATTGAAGTTGGCATATTACTGGCATTTTAATGGGCCACCCATCCGCATAGCTGGCCGACGTTATCTTGATTTATAGAGTTCGCTTCCACTGGAATCGTGAGCAAGAATATCGAATTCCGAGTGGCTAATTTAATGGTAATGCGTTAAAGCTGATAGAATTGCCTGATATGCATTGTTTATGAATGAAACGAGTCTATATTGAGGCGGTGGCGCGTGATGTCTTAATGTTGATGCGAGTTCATTGAGAGGGTATTCATGGACGCACTTTTCTCGGGATCGCCTGGAATGTGCAGGCGCCGATGGCGCCACGACGTAAAGTTTTCTCCACACTATACGATTTTTTATTAATCTAGTAATTATAAAAAAATATCTTTTTGAAATATTCATTGGTCCAAAATAATTAATTGCATCTTTCTTTTGATTAAAGTACTGATATTTTACAACATGTCTTATTTTATTAATTGAAGTACCTACAAGCCGACTACATTAATTTGATTATATTAACTTAGCGGATTAATCTATTAATGAAAACAATAATCCTATCCAGATACATATTATTTTTATAATCACACAGCGTTAAATTAATAATATAACGGTTCACGGAACACAATTTTTTTTTTTGTATAGGAAGGCGGACGAGCATATGGGCCACCTGATGGTAAGTGGTTTACAACGCCCTTAGACATTGGCATTGTAAGAAATGTTAACCATCGTTTAAATAGCCAATGCGCCACCAACCTCGGGAACTAAGATTTTATGTCCCTTGTGCCTGTAATTACACTGGCTCACTCACCCTTCAAACCGGAACACAACAATATCAAGTACTGCTGTTTTGCGGTAGAAATCTGATGAGTGGGTGGTACCTACCCCGACGAGCTTGCACAAAGCCCTACCACCAGTAAAATATTAATTAACAATCAAAGCCAACGGCAATGCATTGATTTGGTGGGTATGTCGGATGTTTCGAAGACTATTGTTAGAGATTACACGTTAATTAACAAACATCACAATCCAGCAAACGAAATTTCAGCAGGACGATACAAAAGGATGCTTATTGGTTTCCAATACACTTACATATAATTTTTATACACTGTAATATCTATTTTTAGGTATATACATGTAAATATATATATGCATGTTGCGCATTTATTTATAAGCCCCTTTGTCAACATGAAGCTGGATCGTAACTAATTTTCCTGTTTTAAAACGAAAAGATATATCGTGATTTGTGGAGTAATATATACACGCCTTTACTCATATGCAATATATAACATAAATTTGCAATATATTTGACGAAATTATTTTGAAATTTATTTAGATAGGATATACAAAATAGTTTTCGTCCGAAATCAGTCTTTTGCCGTCCACTGCTGGACGGAAGCCCCCCATAGAACGCCAACCATCCCGATCTTGGGTAGTCCGCATCCATCCCGTACCTGCCACCTTTTTTAAATCGTCGGTCCACCTTACCGCAGGGCGTCCTACACTACGTTTGCCTAAGCGTGGTCTCCAATATAACACGTGTCGGCTCCATCGGCCACAAGCCAAAACAATACTTACCACGAACTATTTCCAAATATATCATCTAATGTAAATTTACACATGACTGTGTGCAGCTACAGACATCAAAGCAATTTGACTATTGGCTTAGACCAAACAAATAAAACCATCTCTTATTGGACAGAAACAAATATACCACAGCTAAGCTGGCATTATTATAATTACAATCTCGTTAATGTTGGTGTACATATTTATCGTCATATCTATTGCAACATTATAATTTTCTTTAAACGTAACGAAAATACATTTTCCTTATAAGAGTATTATTTTGAGGAATTATAATACGTATTACTTTAGCATTAGATGTATACAATTAAAAAGAAACCTAGCAATTAATACGTTATGTATGTATGTAGACGCGTCTTTATTGAAAAGCATTTCATTAGTTACATCGAGAACACCAGGCGTACTCATATGTTTCAAGGGTGTTTGCATGATCCTTGACACAAATAAACAACTCGAACGTCTTGTGTGTGTGTGTGTGAATCGAATTAGGGAAATTTACATCTTTGTTAGACGTTATTACATATGTGAGAGTTTAAATCTTTATATAAATAGGCGAAGAAAAAACAGTTCAGAATCTTATCGTTCTCTAGCTATTGACAAGCGGACAAATTTTCAATAATGATACAATACTCGATTTAAAATCTCATATCGACTTATTACAGTATTGTATTAAATGTAAACCACTATACATTACTTCTATCAAGAAAAAACGGCAAGAATATCGGTAGTTAATATTTTAATTACATTCAATCAAATAAAATTAAATTTATACATGCTTGAGAAAAATAAATATGAACTCCACGTTTTTTATCATTCATAAATTATTGTGTTGAGTATTACTCAAATCTCCTTATTTATCAATGTCCTTATGTCATGAGATTTAAATTACTTACAATTATGTTTGAATATATTAGTTGAATTTTGATCACAGGATTAAACGCATTTATAAATAATTAACTAATTTTATAATAATAGTTAACCGCTACACGTAGCATAAAAAAACTGAAGTTATGATCGTTTTTGACACTAGATAATAAAAAACAGCTGATCCACTCTGCTGCTTTATTTAAATATTTTCAGTCACTCCTGGTGAACTTATATCGACAAATATTTATAAAATTCGTGGGATATCATAAACAACCATAAAGTTAATGCTTTTGAATGCAATGGGGCGTTCCTTTTTTGACAGTGACCTTAATAAAGCCCGTAAATATTTAGGTCATGAATGATTTCAGTGGAAAGTCTTTGTAGCATAATTCTACAATTCTGTTATCACACTAAAACGGATGACAAATTTTATCAAATTTCGTATAAAGGGAAATTAAATCTTGGAATAACACTCATGATACATATTATCACAAACAAACGATTTCTGTGAAACAGCTTTGTGGAATTCTGAAATTACCTTTTCCAAGTAACACAGCTGTACAGGTTTTATGAAATTTGTGGAAATGATTTGTTCGATTGGGATTCAAAGTTCAAACATAGTCAATATTTTAATCTAACTGTTCGTATGTATGTACATATGTTTGTGTGCCTACGCTGAATATGTAGGCTAAATACGAATATGTATAAAATGAAGATATAATATCATAACTTATGCTAAGATAAAAGAAATCAATGGAAAGCTCAGCTCTTATTATACGTATTTATTTTTTTATACGTGGGGAAATCCTCATGGATACCTTCTACCACAGATGACGATGAATACGGGCACACTTGCATATTCATCCGCGACTCCTCCAGCGGTTGTTCAATTGAAGAACCCTTCATTGTAGAAAACTCCTATTTTTTTTTGCTACATGCTTGTTGAGATTGGCACTCTTTCGTCCTAGGGGGACCCTATACTTTTCAGGTACTTAACATAATGACCTGACCTATATTAACCTATACCGAGTACTTTTTTCTTAAAACTTACCTACTTGATGTCCTGTCCGCTTTGCTTGGCGCAAAGTCTGTCCTCATAATTTGTCGAGTAGGTATATTATACCGGAATTTAACTTCTTGAACATTTTGTTATAGAAATAAGATACTTCTAGCTCCTACATTAATCGCACAAAAACTATCGAAAAACGGACTGTCGAAAAACTATAACCGAAGGGTCTGGAAAGGGGGGAGGCAAGCCTGGAATTGATTGACAAATGAAAGCTCTCAAAGAGAAAAACACTCCAAATTAAAACCCTAGTTTCAACAGGTTTAAAATATACACGTATAACTAAAAGGGTTTCGCCCCCGGGGCTTTAAAATTAACAAACCCAATCCAAAGCGTATAGAATCTCTTTATAACACTGTTATAATAGAAATTCGATAATATCTGACTCAATAAATCTTCGTTATCAGAAAATAAAAATAAATGTATAAATAAATGTATAATAATATATGTGTAACTCGTATTAGGTAGGCTTTATAAATTTCAGCAGTTAGATACACACAAAAAAAAACAATAAAATTCTAAACGACCTTTATTACAGTCCACTTCAAATTAAGAATAAATTTATTTCAGCTCATATTTATATAAATAAAAAATTCGAATGCAGTTTGAAACTTTATTCAATAAACAATAAAAACGCAAGTAATCGAATTTAGAAAAAATCTATAAATATACTTTTACTGCACGCAATGATTTTTATTGCGTGCGTATTATTGTTCCATGTGGTTATTATTCAAAGCGTGCCTATTAATAGCATTGCACGTTTAATTTGTAATCGTTGTATACCAGAAACTAATAAATGTTGCGTTGGTACAGCTGTATCACCCAAACATTTTTTAACTACTTACTATTGTGCAGCAACATGCCAATTCGTAAAAAGGGGTAAAGAAGAAGTTCCAATAGAAAAGATTCACATTAATCCATACCCAAAAACTTTTGTGATCAGCAACACTTTCGTAGGACCGAACACCGTTGCTTTAGTGGAAGTAAAACGTGAAGAGAATAGGAATTATACTTTCGTTAAGCTAGAAGTTAATAAGCATTCAGCTTCCCCATTCTTGAGCGTTAAAGCTTTCATCCCAATATTTGATCAATCACTTAAATTCAGAGCAGCTATAATTAAACAATGTAACAAAAATACTGAATATTCAAATGGGTATTATGTTTGTGCGGCGGACGAAATTTATGAAGATTGTGAAATTCCTCAAGGTACCCCCTTATTTTTGGAAGAACAGTTACTGGGAATTACAGGAATAACGAATTCGCTCACTTGTGAATATGCTCATAGGATTTTTATAGCCTTAGAACCGACAATTTATTGGATTAAAAATGTTCTTGATGACGATATACTATTTTACATGCAGCTTGTAATGGGAAAACCAGTTAATGAAAAACATTCAAATATGAAAAATGTTACTACACAAATCGTTTTAAAAAAGAAGCAAATAATTTCCAATCTTTCTATAAATTATTACAATACAACAAAACATAAAAATAAAAGCGGACTACATACACCTTTTATTAATAGAAATATAACGGTGATTAAGAAAAAAGAAATTACGAATAAGGTGAAGAGTAAATTATCAATAGCAAAATCGAATACAAGGAAATTTACTAAAGCGGAAATATATAAAAAACATTTTAATAATATCAACTCCAAAAATCGAAATCTGAGCAAAAATTACGTAGCTAAAAATAAAAATAAAAGCATAAAAATTAAATCGCGAGATGGCTGTTCAAGGCCTGAAATTAAATCAACCTTAATAAAAACGACCAAAACGAAGAGATACGTTCAAACAACTATTAGAAATACCTCACATGCATTAGTTAAGACTCCTCAATTAAATTACACTAAAAGACAGTTAAAAAGTACTAAGAAATTTACGACCAATACGAAAAAACAAAAATTTACTAAAATTATTTCGAAAGTATCAAAAGGCACCAAAATAACTAATGTTATGGACTGGTTCATTCAAATTCGTAATAAAACTATAAACGATCGCCCGAAAATACTTGTACTTACTACATCTGACATACCACTTCCAGAATTTGTTGACCTTACATAGTTCTAATCAAGTATATAACGCTTCATTAATTCTTGTGATTTATAAATAATTATTTTTTATTAATTATTTTAGCCGACGAGCAAATTGGCCACCTCAAGATACCTTCAATCAAATTTGGGCAAAATATAAATGATTAATACTGAAGATACTGGGTGCGTAGGGTGCACCCCTCTGGGGCACTGATTTGACTCACTTTACTTTTTTTTTGATTACTTTCGTTAAACTGTAATCGTGATTGATGATTACATATTGTAACCGTAATCGTTAATCATTAATTATATAATAATAAAAAAGTACTTTATAATATTACTGGTTATTTAATATTACTATCAAAATATCTCATAAAAGCGGTTATTAATAAATTTTGTATTTATTATTATTTCATATTCCAAATTAATCATTTTCTGTGCATGCCACTCTATTGTATTATTAAAGTAAAAATTTTAAACGAATATTTAAAATGACAATTTTGATTTAAACTCTATCACCAATGTCACATATTTAAAGCCTCCAATACACGTTAGGCTGTGTGTTCCGTCAATGTTGACATTTAATTAGACGATATTTTGCGACGGTTGCATTTAATCAAATAGTATATATATTATTTATCAAACAGATAATGCCTAATGAATAATAACGTATAAACAGTGCTCTTATTGCAATACACTGTTTTGGTCCAAGGTGTGTTGGAGGCATTAGATATGTGACATTGGCAGAATATTTTGCGCTCAACTAGCGTAGATATACAAGCCATAACAAAAAAAAAAGTTGTCAAATCGCTTCCTTTACGACATCATAGTTCTATGTCGACTAATAAAATTTATAGCATTATTAAAAGATTGTTAAGGCTAATAGACCTAATAGACGTCTTTAATGTTTTAAAAGTTGATGTAATTAGTATTTATTGTACGGTATAAATGTCTACTTAGAAACCGCGTTAGATTCCGTGACAATTTTATTGAAAGTTTCCCATTACAAAGACATTTTTGTTTCCACAATGTCTACAGCTCCGAGTGGAACACATAATTTTAAAGTGGTATTGCTAGGAGAAGGCTGCGTTGGAAAAACGTCTCTTCTGCTACGATACATCGAAGATAAATTCAATGATAAACATTTGACTACACTACAGGTATGTTCTAGAAACTACACAATTTAATCCAATTTGAAATCATAATAATAAATCAATACTCTGCAGCTTGTTGATTTGTTTGCTCTTGTGCAAAAATATTGCATAATTTGTTTTTGCCATTGTTTTAATCAAATAAAATAAATGAATCAATGCTTTATCAATATGGCTGTAACAAAACAATCTCTTATTATTATGTAAATAGCTAAATATTACTAGTTACTTACAAACATAATATGGCATAATATTTAGGGAAATGGCAAGCGATGTTTTTTTGAAGAACGATTTGCTCATGTCGCAGACATTATTAATTTGGGCCTTAAAAATTTTAAGGTCCACACCTGCCTCCATGGGTGCACTGCATAGTCTATTGGCAGAGTGTTGGATTTTTTTTAAACTGATGGTAGGGCTTTGTGCAAGTTGTCCGGGTGTGAACTACCCACTTAATACAATTTTATCACCATCACATATTCTACCGTTAAACAGCACTGCTTAATATTTTTGTGCTCTGGCTTTATTGGTAATTAACCTAGTGTATATATCGGCACAAGGGACATAACTTATTAGCTACCAGGTTTGGTGGTGCATATGAGGAATGGTGAATATTTCTTACAGCACCAATATTTATGGGAGGGTATCAACATAAGGTGACATCATCCAGTACTCCGTCCACATAATTTAATTACGAAACAGGGTTTTCAGAATACTTCTAAATGCATTAAAAATTGGAAAGGCACACACTCAGACTGTAGTAATCTTGTATATGAAGGAGGACAAAACAATATTTTTCCAGTATGTGGCCTTTGCAAAGTCAATTGAGAATGCTACAAAAATATTAAAAAAGGTGTGCTATACTATGTGTGGGATGTTTACATTTGATCATAATTTTTTTTGACTTGATAATTGCATATAACTTATAAAAACATATCACAGCTTAGATAAGAGCTATAGTAACTTTTGCTCAGCTCAAAAATACCTATCCAATGATGTATAACACATAGCTATTGGAGGGAGGACCAACATTTGCATCCTCCTTTGCAGACATTTCAGTTTCATATTTTTTTGTTCCTTGGATTTTAACAAATTGATGGAAAATCCTCATGACTCTAGATCTCTTAAAGAATTTAAGAAATTTTAAAGATGAACATCACTGTCTATGGGTAAAATTGAAATATATAAAACTGTCTACTTATGTATTGGTATAATATATAATTAAACTAGTAGATAAGAATTTTAAACAAGAATATTTTTTTGTTTCATACTTTTCAGAGTGATCTTTATTTTATGGCTTTAAAAAAATTGTACAGCTCATAAAACTGTCTTTTCTCATGTCATTGAGTCATAACAAGTAAAATGGACACAATATTAAGAACTATGTGCAAATGATTTAGTAGAACATTTTACATTTTCACAACCACTAGCCAGGATAATGCAAAGCCCTGGATATTCTTCATTTCCTGGAGAATTTCATCAATCAGCTCCAGAGGAACTCGAGAACAAATAGCGCCATTTTTATTTTTACAATTTAGAAGTGCTGTGACTCAAAAACTCTTATGTCTGACAACCAAATTGATCTATACTTTAATCGCTATCGCAAATCATAAATCAAACTGCTGGTCAGATCCCTACTAATTACCCAGTGATAAAAAATTCATATATAACTATTATTAAAAACACACCAATAATATAGTTTATTTTCAATAGGCAACATTCTTAAACAAGAAACTTAATATCAATGGAAAACGTATTAATCTCTCGATTTGGGATACAGCTGGTCAGGAGAAGTTTCATGCTTTGGGTCCTATATACTATAGAAACTCAAATGGTGCTATACTAGTTTATGACATCACAGATGAAGATTCATTTGGAAAGGTAAGACTTACTTAAACTAAAAGAGCTTATAGCATAACTACATCAAAACAAATGTCTTGCTGACACGCCATTGAAATACTTTTGTACTTTTATTTTATTTTTATTTTCATAATTATCCTAATGACCTATTGAACTTAATTTTTGTTTTGTATTCATTTTAATTAAAATTATTAATTTTAGTTAAAATGTATCACTATTGTTATGCCACGGTTAGGCGGTACTGTTTAATAATAGATACTATTATGAAGGGGCAACATGATTAAGGATACTATGATATTAATCCTTCATTTACTAATTAAGATCATATACTGCAATAAATAATATATAATGTAATGTAACAGCCTGTGAAAGTCCCACTGCTGGGCTATAGGCCTCCTCTCCTCTTAATTGAGGAGAAGGTTTGGATCTTATTCTACCACACTGCTCCAATGCGGGTTGGTGGAATTCACATGTGGCAGAATTTCAGTGAAATTAGACACATGCAGGTTTCCACACAATGTTTTCCTTTACCGTAAAGCACGAGATGAATTATAATCACAATTAAGCACATGAAAATTCAGTGGTGCTTGCCCGGGTTTGAACCCATGATCATCGGTTAAGATTCACGCGTTCTTACCACTGGGCCATCTCGGCAATAAATAATATTTTATCTCGAAATAACTTCAACATTACATGAAATAACTTTGATGACCTGTGTTGTCTTATTTTTATAGAAACCACTTTTTATCAGTTATATTGAAATAAGTTGTTATATTGAATAACATACACGTTATATATTGTTATGCATAGCACATACAGATACATCCACTAATCAAAGTTACTTCAGGATCCTATTTGTTGTGTAATCAACAAAAGGAAATAACCAATAATACTACATAAAAGGCGCATGCTACAACTACGATTGATGCATTCATGTATAAAATATCCTGAATTGCATTTGTTTTAAATTCACCTTGTAATGTTTAAATATTTTTACATTCTCATATTTTCGTTCATTAACATACTTGTTACATTACGGATGGTCTAATATTAATAAATTGAAATAAAACGAAATAATACATTTATTTATTATATTATTATACTTTATATACTTTAATATTTATAGGTTAAGAACTGGGTGAAAGAATTGAAGAAAATGCTCGGATCGGATATTGTTTTAATAATTGCGGGCAACAAAGTTGATCTAGAACATGAAAGAACAGTGCCCCTAGAAGAAGCTGAGAGGTATAATTACAAAGTACTTTACATGTTAATGTGTCAACAGTAATAATTTTATTTTATAATGCATTTTAATTAACTATTTTATCACATTAGGCTTATTACTGTTAATTACAACAGGAATACATTAAGGTCATTTAAAATAACCAATTAACAGGATTAATCTTTATAAATTTAAAATCAATTAAATGATTAATACTTCACTTTAACTAATGCTTTCAGTTATGCAGATATGGTTGGTGCAAAACACTTCTACACATCGGCAAAGTTGAATCAAGGCGTAGAAGAACTATTTTTGGAACTGACAAGAGAGATGGTTGAGAGGTTTGAGCAAAACACCCGAATTGATTCAACTAGAGCATCTAGGGTCCTAGTCGTCGATGATGAGGCACCAACACAGTCATCTTGCTGTTTAGGATATCGAAATAATTGAATTGCTTAGGTAATATTTGATGTACATAAACATTCTGTCATATTGTTCGACTATTTATGGAACTAATTATATCAATGTATAACATTGACTTGTAGATCAATCGACTAAAATAATTTTTTTTAAGTTGTTTAAATTTAAATACTTTTAAATAAACAAAAATTGAGTTTGAAAACCCACAGCCACAGCTTGAATGTTAACTTATTTGATTATTTAGTAGAAACTTATACCGTATAATTACAAAATTCAACCTGAGCTTGAGCTATATTCATTATATCGAATAGTAAGAAGGAACTGGTAGTAAAGTGTACATTATTCTCAACTTTTTATTAATTTGTGAGGTACATATCTACTTTCAAGTTACTATCAAAGTGTAAGTGCCAATCCAATATTAAATTGGACTTAGTAAATCTTATATTAAGTATTTAAAACTTGTCAAATGATTTTTTCTTATACTTGGGCAATGAAATTTAGAAGATGTTTAGATTTTTGTTACTGATATCGATGTGGTTGATGGCTAAAATATAGATAATTACTAAATTACTTCTTAATTTTTAGATATGTAAATTTTTTTTTTTTGTAAATTTATCAGTTACTCCCAAGAGATTACTGTAGTGCCTATTTACTTTGTTATCTGTTTGATAGCCCACAAAGGATAATTTTAACAATTATATTTTATGATTATAACAAGAAATTTTAACATTTTTAAGTAACTGTAAATTGTGACAATGTATAAAATATAATAATAATATGAACTCTACTCTACTCTCTTATTTTTGTTTAAATTAATGTGTAAGACAAAAAATACATTTATTACACGGAGTCATTATAATTGTTTCAACAAACTTAATTCTAGACAATTTTAATTATTTCTCTGCCTTATTAAATGGTTATTAATGGTGAATGTTTTTACTAAAATTGTTTGATCCGAAATTTAGTAATTACCATTCCTTATCAAATTTCACAGAAATATATGTATATATAATATATCATTAAATATTATATTATGATTTCTGCATATTGTTTTTATAATAAGTAATTTAATTGCCTTAGTTAACAAATTGAGCTGTGACAAATATTTTAATAGATATACTAATTTACTCACTTAAATTAAACTAAAATCTTTTTTAATATAAATGTAGTTGTAATAAATAAATTAAAGATCATTACCATGTCAGTAAATAATGTACCATGTTACTTTATAGTCATTGTAAAACATTTTTAATAGTTCATCTTCCAGTTTGTTTTTAAGTACATATTTGAACTCATATATACAATAGCTGTGCAAAATAATCAAACACAGCGATTATAATTACATGTAAATATAACGATTTATTTTGTTATTTTAGTTCTGTATTATTATTTAAGTAACTAATGTTACATTCACAATACAGTAAAACACTATAATATACAATTTAATGAGCAAATATTATCTTTTCTTTTATAACTTTAATTAGATTAAACATATGATATTAAATTTATTTAAGTAGGTAATAGAGTTTAAAAATGACTGACACAGCCCAAATCTGTGTCCAACAGAATGAAATTTAGCAGAGGGAATTTGTCATTTCTGATCTTAGAACTAATGAAATTGGTATTAAGGCTCATGCTAATAAGCTAAAGACTTAAATTCCATATGCAAATGCATACTGTAGTGATATAAATAATTTTCCCAACATCCGAAAAAAATAAAAATTCTAAGATGAAGAAACAATACTTTTACATTGGGTAACTGATACAAAAAAATATTAATTTCTTATCATTATTATCATTTATAATCAGTCTAGATAGTCTTTCATATTTGGTATTGGTAAATAAATAGTTAACTTTTCATACATAACAAAATATAAAATTTTTATTATTGTTTTACATCCGTTATAAATAAAATATTAATTTTAAGACAACGTAACAAAAATCATAATTTAAAAATTTTAATTCAGTGACGATTTATATACTTTACAGTACATGTGTAATGTAAAAAAGCCTAGATGACTTTCTAATGTGCGCGTATAAAATGAACACAAAAAATGCACGAGTTTTTGCTCAAAACAAAGGAAATGAAACAGTAATATTTTTTTCTGCGAGACTTACACAATCATTATATATTATTATTACAGCTTCTTATTTTCATACTTGTTTTTTATTAATATAAATTTGTTGTAAACGAATAAATACGCTTTTGCTATTATAGACGGAATAATATATTTATACATTCGCATTTAGCAACCGTATTCCCATTCGCGAATACTTAAAAATATATATTCGCTATATCTTCGTCTTATTTTAAAACATCGTAACTGAACGTCTCTGAAAGGAAAAATAGCTAAATACAGTGAATCTAGAAAAATCAATTTTATAGCCAAGACAAGTATGATGAATGATAATGTATATCTAGAACAAGTTATGCACACATATATCACAGAATAAAATGATTTTGGAGGTACGAGTGAAAATATCACTTATTATAATAATAATTAGCTTAGCTTCACATCAATAATCATATCTCATTTGAAAATAAAAAGCCGTTTTATGCGGAACGGAAAATTTGCATAATGTACTAATTATGTAGTTACAATAAATATATTTATTATAACTACATAATTATTTAAATGTACGAGTCTTCAGGGAACAATGTTTTGATTACGCAAACAAATATCATAAAATTAGAAACGTAAACACTTGGGTGATCGCATTCATGTTATCAGACAACTATGATCTGAGGGTTTGTAACGTTTAAAATAATATTAATTGTTTTCTGTTATAATTAACGGCTTCATTACAGAATACAACAATATTTTTATGTTAACATCTTAAAGCAGTAGGTAGGTATATATATAGATATTGCTCATATGATATAGGATTGTTAAATAAAACAAAAATAATAATTTTAACTAGTTCTATTAACACTACATACAAGGTTAAAGCAAATAACTTTATACATTGCAATTAAGAAATAACCATTTTAAAACAATTTATCTTCAATATAACAACTTACAATTATATATTTTATTCCTCTATTAGACAAAACATCCATAACCATCTATTTATTAAATGCTGCAAGTAGTTTCAATTTCTTAAAAATACATTTTATTTGAAGACGGAGTGAGAACATTTCAAAAAGTTATTCTATGTTTTTTTAGAGTATCATACAAACTCATTAATATCTTTCACATTTCAAATAACATATTATATTTTATGTTCCTTGACTATTAGTTACATAGTTTTGAGAATTTTTAATGTACTTTGCGTGATTCACAAACTATATTAAAATTTCATCATCAATAATAATCAATCTAAATCTAGCATAAAGCAATCAACCACTATGAATAAGCCAGCCATACTAATAAGAGTAATTTTGAATAAAATGCAATTGCTTAGCTTTTGTTTTAAAAATATAAAAAAAACGTGGAATCGCTTTGAGACCTGACATTTTTATAAATATTAAAATCATACACTACAAATGCATTTACATTACCAGTTTGTGCCATTCCGTTTTACTTATTACTGTGCTTTTTCTAATTGATTTTACATCATTTTCATGCACAATAAAAATACACATAAAATATGTAAAATTTATTAACAATGCTTATTGTTACCAGAGGTTATGTCAAGACGCATTGAAAAGTCTATGAGTAAATGCTGTAGAATATGATAAACATGGAAATTCTTCTCATATAATTCAATCTAAATAATCAGACAACATAACGGGATACACACTCCTTTTACAAAAAAAAAAACTGTAGAATATGTAAAAACTCCCAAAGAGAATGTAATAATACATAATGTAAAATAAAATTGAAACTTATATCTATGGTGATAATTACAGTTGTTATATAGTGGAGAAATATTCTACAAGGTTTAATGTGTTTGTTAATGTACATTTGAATTATATTAGCAAAAATATATATGTAATTCCGTTACATAGTTACGCCCATATAGACAAATAAAGCCAAGTATTTTAGATCACTTTTTACAATAGAAACAATTTATAATCTGTATCATATAGAATGTAGATTATTAAAAGTTTATTGCACAACAACAGCTTCATATTAAACAGTGGCTTACAGCATACATTATAAATGACAAATGAGTTTTGTAATTTTATTATTGGGTATTCCCAAGAAATAATTAAATTACTTCATGTTTTTGATACTTTTCACTTTCACTGACAATTGACACAATTTGTTAAAGTCATGGTAAGATAATAATATATGTGCTTGCAATTTTGATACCCTAAACTCATTATTCCACTGTTTATTATCACATTTTTTATTTTTACTATCAGAATGTGTCTTTTGCATAGCTACAGGATCATTATCTGTTTTTAGGAGGTGTCACTTATCCATGTCTTCCTTGATCTTTCTGCTGGGCGACTTGATTTTAGGTTCCTCTTTGGTTTCTGGTAGCTCTTTAATTGTTGCCTGGTGAATATTTTCTTCAGGTTTGTCTAGTGGTGGCAAATCTAAAAGATATGGCATCATACTCCGTGTTTTCTCCTCCGCTGACAGCCATTCCATCTGTAATTAAATAAAGAAATTAATAAAAATTTAACGATATTTATATTAATTTACAATGCAATATGCAAATGGCCAGTTCTTTCATTTCATTATATAAAAGTTCTCAAATATCGACTGAATACTAGTGTTAAAGTTACTTTTTGTCTGTGATCCTGGACAGCATCATCGCAGATCTCTATGCACATTTTTTCTGTAAGTCTCCCATCATCAGAAGCATAGGCGGCCGCTTGCCAAGCCACGCCCAGTTTAGATAATGCTCGACCAGACATACCAGCTGTTCTTTCTGCTAGCTTAGCACATAGAGCACCATAGTCAAAGTGGTCAACATTGAGACGTCTGGAAATAAATAAGGACTTAAAATATGCTTCGAATGTATTATATGAATATTTTTCTTTTAAGAATTATTATAATAACAATTGATACAAATCATTTTAAGCAATGTATAAAAGGCTCATGAGATAAAAATGCCAACCCACCTCTTGCCTTCTGATGCTGGTTGTAGTACAAACTTATCAAAGTATAGCCTAATCAAACGTTCCCTCTCCTCAAGACCAGGTAAACCAAACTCGATCATCTTATCCAATCTGTCATTGATAGCAGAGTCAAACTGTTGTGGTGTATTAGAGGCTAGTACCAACATGATGCGGCTACTTTGGTCAGAGGTTCGGTACAGAAAAGCATTTAGAGCTGCACGCAAATCTTCACTTATTTGTGCAGAAGATCTTTTATGAAGGAAAGCGTCTGCTTCGTCAATAAATAGCAAGACACCTTAAAATAATTATTGTATTTTGAATTAAACTGAAACATGATTGTACAATAACAAAACAATTTTACATATTATTAACTATAACTTACGAACCTTTTCTACTAGTGTTGGCCCAGTCAAACATCTTATGTATTGCAGCTACGGCATGTTTGCCCATTGGAGCAACGTCTCCACCAGTCATTATTGCGTAATCCATACCGGAATGCTTTGCTAATTTCTGTGACAAAGGAATAAGTATAATGATTACTATTTGCTTACTTGCACAGAATTATAGTAAGATTTTATTTGATTCTAATTTCAAATGATATACATTTATATATCAGTCAACTTACTTTAGCTACAAAGTAAAAAATATACAATTCCGAATAATTAGAAATACTAGTTACTACTAACCTTTGAGAATAAAGTTTTACCAGTACCAGGTGGCCCATACATAAGCAGATTTCTGTAGAACCCTTTATTTACTTTGGTATTTTTTGTTGCAATAGCAATATCTCTGAGACGTTTCTCTAATGTAGGCGCTAACACTACACCTGCTAATGCGTCAGATGGTTTACGGAAATTCGCGATGGCACGTGATATCGTGAGGATGGGATGCTTAACCGCTTCTAGTAGAGAAAATCTTGATGTCTCATTCACTAATGTCGGCTTACCTAATAACAGAATAAATAAAGTATTAAAATAATATACTTTATTACACAAATCAGAAAGCAGTAACTAAAATCTATAACATTATGAGTATTCTTAGAATCTTACCGATCCTAGCTTCAATGAAACGAGCAGTCACAGATGTTGCCCCTTTAGCAGTGTAAACACCAAGAGCGACCAAGGACAAACCTCCAGCTGCTGCCAGTGTCTTATCCCAGTCTGTGACAAGTGCATTTAAACCTGTTCCTATGACGCTACCTGCTGTCCTGCATTACACATATAAAAATAACTATTTATAACATGAATTATACATTAAATTACTTGAAGTCTAGACACCTATGATTTTTGGTAATGTTATACAAAATGAAATTATGTATAACATAATACAAAAAATAAGAGGATTCAATTCAATTGAAGTCTATAGCTTCAGAATAAATAAGAAGGGCCAGCAAGAAACTCCGTAATTCCTTTTCTCAATGGATATTACAAAATTACAATTAAAGTTGTATAATAGGTTACTGTAGGAATCCTTGTATATTGACTACATTAACACAAAAGTTAATTTATGTACTTTTGGGAATGACAAAAATTATTAGTAGACATATTTAAGTAGCATCTACCTACATATAATAATAAATAAATAGACGATTTTTGTAATGCCTAAATGCAAAAACTACTAAACCAATGTATATAAAACTTAACTTTTTTAAAAGTAAAATAAGTAAAATTTCTTAAAACTCACTGTATACTTTCCAATATAGTTGTCCTATTTTCAGCAGCTTTCAGTTTAATTTGTTCAAGTGTTATATCTCTATTCTCTCTATCAGCTTTAGCGCGAGCCCTGGCCTCAGCTTCTATTGCTTTAAGTTTGTTTTTCTCACGCAATTCCATTTCATGCTCAACAGTGGCACGACGCATTGCCTCTTGTTTTGCTACACTCTCTTCTTGCCTGTATAATTGTAATTATATAGATTTTGTAAAATAATATTGTCTATTTAAATATTGCTGAACTAAGATATCCATGTTATGAGTTTTTAGATTCAATACTAATAGCAACTACCAACAAAAGGATCTATTTTGAAAAACAATAAATAAATTTATATATAAGTATAGATCTTAGTAGTAGAACATTGTATGTATATATAAAACATACTTTTTTAGTATCTCATCCTGATTTCTTTGATGCTGGACTAATTGTTCTTCATAGCGTGTCTTTGCTAATTGGTCTTGATACTGGGCACGCATTTGGTGCTGTTTTGTTTCTTCCTATATCAAGAAATGAAAGCAAATTTAATTTGCTAATATATACAATATATATTAAACATATATTAAACATGAATATGGTATAATAAAAATGTATGCTGCTTTAAAAAATATATGTAATCAAAATAAGATTTATATTTAACTCTACATAATAATTGTTATTGACTAAGTAAATAAAAATATATTATTATAAGAATATTGATTTAGAGACAAACCAATTGTCAAAATAATCAAAATATTGTCTTACCTGTAGTGTCTTCCGTCTTTCTTCATGATCAACTCTCTTCTGATCTACTTTGGCCTGTTCAATGGCTGCTTCATATTCTTTTATCTTAGCCATTTGCTCTTGCTGACGAGTACTCTCTTGCAACTTACTGAGTTCCAATGCATCTTTAGCATGTCCTGACCAAAAAAATAACTAAGTAGAGAAGCAGCAAATATTTAAAATCAGCACAGATATACAATGAACACTAGAAAAAATATAATGGGTTCCCCTTTTCCTACAAAGCAGATATCTCCCCTTATCTTATATTTGGCTTCTATTCTATATCCATCTATTTAGTAAAAATGGATTTATTTTAAATTAAATCATAAAATCTACCATTCCTGGTAGATCCAGCAATTGACCAAAAAATACGCTTTTACTAGTAAGGAATACAAAGAGTTGAAAATTAGTTTGCCTTGAGTTTGAAATTTAGTTTGTTGAACTGGCTTGTGGTACTGTTTTTGCAAGAAGGTGGTGTGAGCGGTGGATGTTAAATTAAGCAGACTCGAAATATCAATCAGAAGAGTAAACTATACTAATCTACCAAATCTCCTTGACCTCTTATAAGAGAGATCTACCCAATGACTAGGCTGCAGTGTACACTCAGTAAGTTAATCAGCCAATATTATAGCACAATTATTTAAGACATAAAGATTTAGAACATCTTTCATAGGTTTTAGGTGTGGCATCCGAATAATTTTAAAATAAAGATTTTTCTTCTTTTTAAAATTTACTTCTAGAAAAAAGGAACTGTAACATTTTTATTATATAAAGAATTATATTCAGGTTTAAACAAATTTCATTAGGTTTTTTGACATATGATTAAAATAAATATTCTATAAGTTGTATCCCTCTATGAAAACTGTTAAGTGAAATGTGTGATCGTTATTATTCAGGCACTCCAATCTTGATTTGCTTCAAACAACATACAACATTGCAAATAATCCTTTTTAAATGAAACTATCAACATTAAACCACTTATATACGATATACAATGCAAAATTTGTTAAATGTCCTTGATATAGTAATAAATCGATATATTAAAAAATTACTTCAGAATCTTAATATCTCTAAATCTGAAGTTAAACTGGTCAAGGCTTAAAAAAAATATATTTTTGTTTTAAACCTATTTTATTGTTACTTAAATTAGGATTGTAGGTTAGGCGGCCGCATTATGCAATACCTTAAAATGTGACTGATAAGACTAACTACATACTTGATCTTTCTAACTCCCGGGCAGCCTGTGCAGCTCTCTCCAGAGCGCTGGAATCAAATCTATATGATTCCATGGCTTTCTTTTCAGCTTTAGTGAGGTTAACTGGAGCGGCGGCGGAGCCACCACCTTCTGCTGGAGGCTCATCAGTAGGCGGCTGCTGAGGCCGGCTGTATCCGAATAACCAAGACATGGCTAAAAACAGGTAGTTTTATTCATCAAATACGTATTTATTTATTAAAATGGAAACTGTATCCTTCTTTATAATAAATCACACCGATGGACATTGAACAATTGATCGATTGAATACCATAGAATAGATCATATATAGAACTAAAGCCATAGACTGCAATATCTAAATACAGGCTATAAAATTATTTGACAGTTAATCACAGATACTATATTTAAAATTAATAAAATATTTAGAATGAAATAATGTAAAACCGCAATCAGCATTTCGTACGAGTTTAATTTACGCTTTAGGCTCCAAATAAGTAAGAACCTATTGTATTGATGTAGTCCATTTTCCTAAGGAAGTAGGATGCATGCGCTTTGCGTTCAGCAATAGCAAGCGCAGGCAGTTCCTCCCGTTTTTATGTGTTTAGTGCGAACATCAAAAATTTTTTAATAGCTTTGTCCTAGTATACGATTATTTCATTTTATAGGTATATAATTATTTAGGGGCAGTTTACACACGAAGGGAATGAGAAATGTAAATGATGATTTGAAAAAAGGTAGACTAGACGACGTTAAATTTATTTTATTATGTTTATTTTAGTTACAGAAAAGTAGATTAACATTTTGGGAATATATATGATATATGGCGTCATTTAATCTATACCTAATGAAGACCATACTAATCTTATTTGAGATTTTGATATTGTTTTGCTAGAAGAAATATTTTAGGAGATTAAATTATAGACAAATACTTAAATTTTTGTTGATATTACATTAGTCTTTTTTATTTTAGACTTGGTTGGTAAAAACGTTGAAGTTATATTTTTTTACTTTTTCTATGCATTGTAGGCGGTTACAATAACTGACTGAAAACCATTTTCAGGAATCAGGATTATGCGTAATTTCCCAGGACATTATAAAAAGCGTCGTATTGCTTGTCTTTTCGTTAATATTGTTAGGTATTAGGATTTTTAAAGAATTCAAGTATAATACAAATTAAATATAATAGAAAGCTAGTTTATATATTAATTTAGAGGTAGTTTACACATGTGCATGATGATAATTCGGAAAAAAGTACACTAGGCGTTAAATTTATTTTATTGTTTTAACTTTTTAGTCACAGGAAAGTAGTATAACATTTTGCGAACACATTGAAGGCTAAAGCTGTATGGTCATTTATAAACAGTGCACATAAAGGATTCTTTAGCTGATGATTTAGTTACTGAGTTTAGCTTCTCTATTTATATTTGCATATTTCACAATATTTTAAATAAAAAATATACTAAACATTAAGAAGATCCATCCAACCAGAAAATTAGTTTGTTGTCTGTGCCTTTTGATTATGTTAATTAGAGAATTGTATTAATCATATTAATTATAATAATATTAATGAGTAAAGGTACTCATTATTAAATAGTTAATTTATATTTATCACGATTAACACAATACTCTAATTAAAATCCCTATAAGGCCCAGTTAATGTTATTAGATCAATCATTTTGATACCAAGTAACTAAACTATCAGCTGTTAATCTAGTATGTGCATTATTAAACATCAATTACATGTACTTTATTATTATTATATTTAAAATGTAGGTCAAGTATTGATTATTATAAACAGATATATAACGTGACATTAAGACCCCATTGAAAAAAAAAACTATAGATAAAAACATCAGGCCTGACATAGTTTAATTTAACAACAAGGGGTTTCAATCATAATCCTGCAAATTACTGAATTGTAATTGTCAGAATATTATTTTAATTGTAAGGGTTATCATTAACTTTATCTATAACATACCCATTGCAGTATCAGGAGAGTTAATATTAAATAGTCTAAACATTCAAGATCATACATAGTTCATTATTTTCAATTAATAATAAAAACATTGGTTTTAACATTGTTAATATAATATAAAATAAAATAATTATTAAATTATTTAACTAGATTTAAGGACAACATAACAATTTCAAATAGCAGATCTGTAAATTAAGGGCACATAATTGTAAGCAAAAAAAAAAACAAATAATTTAAAATTTAACGTTATCTTAAAACTATTTTTTAAAATTATTTGTATAAAATTACTAAAAAACAACCACTATTGTGGATCGGAAATCATAATAATTTAAAATAATTTATCAAGATCAACATTGTAAGTTAAATATTCCAAAATCCTAAAATATAAAAATTGTACATAATATACTTTTATAAAAAATACACAAAAGATACCTTATGTATTAATAATATTAAATACTTATTCCTATTCAGTTACATTAAAACTGGGCTTAGAAAAGACGTTTTAAGATGAAACATATCATTTCGAAACATTATATAATATAACCTGGCTTATTAATAAGCATAGTTTTTTTATATATGTTATCAATTTTATTTTTATAAAATTACCATGAATATTTGATGATAATTGAAATGACAATTTTTTTTATTGAGTGACCTTGTTTATTAATTAGTCAGGTAAGTCTTAATAGTAATATTGACTACACAAAAAGATGTGGACATTTAATTAATAATATATACATCTCTTTGTTTCCAAAGTGGGATGATGTGAAAAACAAAAACACCAGTACAATCAGTCTACAAGGCAGTTATTGTCTAAAGTAGATAGATAGTGAGGTGCTTGGAAATAGACCATTACTTGCTGCAGTAAATAAAAATCCCATGGCTCTTTGTGAACTTTAAATTATCGCCGGTAACGACCAAGGTAAGCTCCGCAGTTGGGACACTTGTGATGGACGTCCATGCAGCTATCTATACAGCATGGAATCAAGCAGCATCCTAGAAAACCTCTGAAATAGAAAATAATTACTAGATTAGACATATAGCATTGACAGTTTTATTCATATGAACATTTTAGTAAGTTCAAGCTAATTAGAAAAAAAAAATTTTAATTTAATATATGCAAATTTTATTACCCCATCATACATATAACTGTTCCAGATATATAGGCAATGAGTCCTGGCTTTGTCTTTGTATAAGTATTTATCTCAGCATGGCAACTCGGACATATCATGTGTGTGGGTTGTGGACCCACTGGCACTACTGTTGTGACAATAGCTGGTCCTGATGCTACAACAACATAATATATATTAAAAGAGTTGTTATGCAAATTTTTATAAATAAAATATATTTGTCAAGCTAATTAACTGCTAAAGCTAAGTTTAAAAAGGTTATCATTAATTTCTTAATATTATAATTATGTTATAACAATCTTAGTGAAGATTAATTTATAGTTCACCTTCACATCTCTCTTAAATTAAAATGGTTACAAGGGCACATTACTCATACTTCCAAATATTTTGAGGTAAAACTTGTTGCTTTTTTTATTAATTTATTATATATTTATTACTTACATGGTGAGTATTGTGGAGTGTATGGACTAGAAGGTCCTACTCCCCCAACAGCTTGGGAATAGCTAGGTGGTGCAGCCGGCGGCGGCTGCATTGTGTGCCCATTCCAACCATATGGCGGAGGATTTGCACTTTTGTCCATGTTTTACCTTTAACCACAGAAAAACAAGTAAACACAAAGCACTCACAAATGAACACACTCGCTGTAAACCTTCGCGTGATGCAATACAATCTTGTTGCTATTTTTAGGTATGATTCTACCAACCAATAAAACGCAGATGTTCATTCGCAGACTCAAAGGTCCATGAGTAAGTAAATATCGCAAATTGATTCAATTAAAATAATAATTATAACTATATGATACTAACACAAATTAGTAACTGATTATCCTATTTTTCTTTTTTGTTAATAATATAAAATTGGAAAATAGGTCTTTGTCTGTTTTGATATTATTAGAACGATGAACGCGATAAAAATCTATAGTTATGAGATAAAATTAACCACAGACTAAAAATCAATAGTTAGTTTATTTAAAGGCACAAATTTAGAAAAGAAAATATTTTTCAAGTGCCTTACAAGTAAGTCATTCTCTTAAAAATTATTATTTGTAAAAAATATCATTTCAAACATAATATACCTAACAACAATAAAAAAATAAAAATAAAACTGTGTGCAAAAATTAAAATCAAATGGTACACCGGTATTACTAATAGTAAACTGGATCAAATATATTTTGTCTTGTTATGCATCATTTTACATACTCATGTACATATTTTTGTTTTGCCATTTAGTTAATTCTTATCGACTTGAACTATTTAAATCTCATTTGCCTGTCATTTAGAGATAATATAATAAGAATAACATTATAAGAAGTGACTTAGACTTCTTATAATGTTATTAAATTATATTGTGAATACAAAGACTTAATTGCTTAATAAATAATACAAAGAGATGCGACCTATGTGTTTTCCAAATAACCTAGGGATAATTTATTATTTTATATAACTTAGGGATTTAAAACTAAAAAATAAATACCTAGGTCTGGTTTATTGATATATATATATCAATAAAACATATTATATAATTATAAATATAAATAATATGATCATATAATATGATTGATGTCACAAGGAGATTATTTAAATTCCGGTGCCCCTTTTAAATGCTTGCATCTCTAGTTTTTTATTATAACATTTATGTGTTTCTTTAACTTTATACCGTAAATAAGAATAAATTTGTATATATATTGGACATTTCATACTTCAAACTTTCATTATAATGGAAATTTATTAGAAAAAGAATGAAAACAAAATAATAGTTTTTCCACATTCTTTTTGTCTAATGTTTAGCTGTACTCTATGGTCAAGTATAAAAAAATAAAAATTTTGTAAATACTTGACCTAGAAGTAGTTATATCTATTATTTTATTGTTTGTGTTGTGTAGACTTATTAGGGTGAATATATTGAAAGCTAATTAAAAATAAGGTAAATGACTAAAGACTATAATACTTATAATATCTGTGTTTCGAGTTGATTGTATTTAATGATTCATTAACGCTATTTTCCTCATAAGACGCAAGTTAAAATGTCATCACCACGCCCAAAATCACCTCGGACTCCAGTTTTACCCAAAAAGGAGGATAAAGAAGAATCATTTTGGGATAAAATTGGCACTATCGGTCGTAAGAAACGCATAAAGGAAGGTTTGTCTTTCAATTTATTTTACATTCTAGTTTGTGTGTAGGCTGACATACCTTTAATTTGAATTTTAATGGCTTCATTTTCTTGCAGATGTTACATTTTGACCTTTTTTGTAATGACACTTTATTAAATATTAATGCTTTGTTTAGTTCAAGAAGTACAAGCAGAGGGAAAATATGCAATAGATTCACCTGGAAGCCCTACAGCACCAGAAATCCCGCCCGAAGAATATAGTTTACGTATGTTCGTCCTATAGTTAAAATCTTCTTTTTTATTATATTTATGGTGACTTAAAATATTATTTTTGTTTCAGACGATAATGAAGAAAGAGCAATTATTGAGCCTAGGTGCTTAGATGACCCTAGAGTAAAAGAGCTGGTCCAGGTTTTGATTGATTGGATCAACGATGAGCTAGCAGCTCAAAGAATTATTGTTAAAGACATTAGCGAAGATCTCTATGATGGGCAAGTTCTTCAGAAGTTGCTGGAAAAGTTAACTGAGACAAAGCTAGATGTTCCAGAAGTGACTCAGTCAGAAGAGGGTCAGCGACAGAAACTTGCCATTGTCTTAAGAGCAGTAAATAGGGTATGTTCATTATTAAAATTAATACTCAATCTTTAAAACTTATAGAACTTTATACTTAACTGAGATTTTGCCAATACCTTGTTTGTGTTTGCTAATAATTTTGTGCCTAGTTAAGAAAGAAAACAACATGAAAATACCCATCTGAAGAAATTACTACACTATACTACAACTTTCAAACTATGTAAGACTAATATAATTATAAGACTAATCAGTGAGATGAGATTTATAAATTCTCTATGCTTATTATTCCAAAGCAATTGTCATAGACTATTGAAATGAGATATATTCTGATTGATTGATGAAGACCATACTTTATATGGATATGCTGTAATCAAAACAAGTTATTAAAGCAAGATGCATGTGTGTTTTCTATACAGTTATCATGGTTTTGTTTTATGTTTATATTTACAGTATAAAGATTGCTTTGTTTTAGGAGTGTTATATTGTTTAGTTTTCCTTAGTACTGATGTAACGAAATTGATGAAATAGAAACTAAAATTGAAATGATTGCTTGAAAGAAACTAACATAATGTAAGCTGGAAAAATGAAAAAAATGTATTTTTTTATTTATAATATTTACTAATTGGCTTCCCTGGGCATTAATATTATTTTTGTGTATATGGTCATTCCTATGACATCATCTTCAATGCTAAATATGATTGAGTTATTTGTTTGAGTCCTTCAGAGCTTGATTGAGTAAGATGTACCAAAACATGTCAACATTTATAATATTATTAAGAAATATTAATCATTTCTAAGATGTTTTACATCTAAATTAAACAAAGTTATCGCAAATGTTACATGCTTTGTCTTAGTAACAAAATGTAAGTTTCCTCACATTGTTTTACTTTATGATCAAGCGTGAGAATGATTATTATAAGGACAAAAAAGTACTTGAAATTTGAGTTGTAATCATATATTAACGTGAAATATTTGGTTAAGCTTTATACATTCTTTCATAATTGACACAAGTTTCTGTTGTAATATTAACCTAGTTTTTTTTTATATATATTTGTATTCTTTTTGCAATAGGTGCTGTATGGAACATCAAAACCAGTTCAGAAATGGAGTGTGGATTCAGTACATTCCAAGAATGTTGTTTCGATATTGCATCTGCTTGTCGCTCTGGCCCGTCATTTCCGTGCACCCATCCGTCTTCCAGAAAATGTTAGCGTGAATGTTGTGGTGGTCAAGAAAGATGCCTCTAATCAACTGTCTCACAGGTAGAGCGTTTTAATTAAGATCCCAAATGCTTTTGAGTTAAGTAGTTCAAAAAGTTTATTAACTAATTATGCATATTAGTATTTGTTAATCTTACTGGAAATCCAGCTTTTTTAGTTATTTGAAAAACAAACATCTAGTAACAGTAATTAATATAATAGAATTATGTTTTTGCTCACAGTAGGAAATTTGTAACAGTACCTTAGACTGTCTATTATATATCAGTTATATATAAAAATACATTTATATTCTTCTAGGACATACATTGAAGATATAACTACTACCTACGATGATCTGGGTATGAAATGTGAGCGAGATGCTTTTGACGCATTGTTTGACCACGCCCCAGATAAACTGCAAGTTGTGAAGAAGGTAGGTCGCATTTAGTGTCTGTAAAGAGTCAACATTTGTATTAAGGCCAATAACCTAGTTTTTCGTAATTTTAAAACGTGTGTCTTAAGGTTTTAATAAATAAGGCTATATAATGCCCATATTATATAATTCAATTTAAACATTTATACTTTTTGACTACTACTACTTTTTTTATTGATGTTATGTATAAATGGTTCAAACAGATGATAAAAATGGAAGGTGGTATAAGGCAATAATTGTTCTTTTATTTTTAAATAATTCTCATATGCAATAGAATTATATAAATGTTTGACATATGTACAAACCTTGCAGTCACTCATCACATTTGTGAATAAGCACCTCAGCAAAGTGAATCTGGAAGTGATGGATCTCGACACGCAATTTCATGATGGTGTGTACCTTTGCCTCTTGATGGGACTGCTTAAAGGATTTTTCGTACCTCTGTACGATTTCCACCTAACACCTCAAGACTTTGATCAGAAAGTGCACAATGTTTCATTTGCTTTTGAACTGATGCAGGATGTTGGCCTCGCTAAACCAAAAGCAAGACCCGAAGGTAAATAGTATAAACTGTACAATGTAGAATATTATAAGGAAGTAATAAAAGATATAATATCTTTGCTTTTATTATTTTATTTTAGAGAAGGATATGTATGTTTTTAAATATTTGTTTTTATTTAATATTTTATCATTTTATTCTTAGCTTACAAAATTGTAACTTGACAAATTCGTAACTAAAATGTTAGGATTGTGGATATTTTATCTATATTGACAAAATTATGTCGTTGGTGTTAAATTTAGAAGTTGCATATACTTAAGAGCCATCAATATAACATATACAAGACATATTTAATGCATTAACACATTCTATGAAATTTCTAAAGATATTACAGTATATGCTAATTTAGTTTTACGTACCATCGTAAGTGTTGTTTTAATGTTCTTATTGTTTCAGATATTGTGAATCTCGACCTAAAATCAACTTTAAGAGTGCTTTATAATCTCTTCACAAAATATAAGAACATGGCCTGAAGTTGTCAAAAGTTTATATTTGCAGCGAAATATTTGTATGATGCTGGGAGTTGGGATTATTGTTGAAGAACTCAGAGACTAATATTTATCTAATCTGATTAATTTGACTATGGATGCGTAAAAAATACTGAAATACTATATTTACTGATAATTTTAACTGTTATTAAAAATATTGTGACAAAAAGTTTAACATAAAGTATATCCTTATATATAACGTGTTGTTGAGTACTTATAAAATCTTTATTTAAAAAATTGAAAATAGGGCGATTGTAACATATACATATATACCTATATGACTAAGCAAAACTGCCATACCTGTAAGAAGTATCAATATAAATGAGTTTTGAAAATGCGTGTTAATCACAATATTATAACTGAATAGACTAACAGATATGATGCAGATAATATGTGTTTGGAAGATATATTATTTTACTGACAATTTTATTATAAAAGTTAAATTACAAATATCAATATAAATGGATATTACAATGGGTACAAAAAAATAAAATAATAAAATAAAACAAACAAATAGATTTATTTTAAATGTTTAGTTAATATCATACGGTCTTACTTTTAAACGTTACTTAGTGTTTGTCTAGATAACACAGATTTCTTACTTTTTGACGTTTTTTATTAGACATTTGAAAGATGACACAGTTTTGTTCAACTAAGGCCGAAAGTTTATAGCATGAATAAATATGTAATAGTCATTATTAGCAATTGACATGTTTGTTATAGCTGTGACATTTTATATTTACTTTGTTAAATCAGAAGAGTTATTATGGAATGCATTTTTTATTTACATTAAGTACATTTATTGTTAAATAAAAAATATTCGATGTCAATGTGGTAGTATTGTGTTCATCAATTTGAAATTTCATCAATTATGACACTGCTTGTAAAAATTACGAGTTAGTCGCAGAGTTGTTCAAGTGTGTTCGAACCCTAATATTCGCTGCAAATTCTTTTGTGTTCATATGTAGACTTAACATGCTAATAATCTTGCTTTATGTAGTAAGAACATAAAAAACTAACAAATTATATTAATTTATTAACAATGTGCCTTGTCTTATGTATTAAAAATAAATTAACTACGTTTTTTATTTCCTTGTTTTATTTATAAAATCACACAATCGAATCTCATCTCTATAGCTGTATACATCATAAAGAAATTGAAAATTAAATAAAAAATTAAAAAAATGGTCAAGCTCTAAACAATATTATAAAATATAATATTGTATTAAGTCAAGAGTGGTTTTATACGAATTAAATAAAAACAAATTGGATTTATCGTAAACATAATTATATAAATGGAATATAATGTATTTCCATATTCGAAGATGTGGACGGTACTATTCGGTACGAGGTACAAAATAAAAAGCAATTTATTAAACAGAGTAATTTATTACTTAAAATACACGAGGGTACAGTTTCAATCTATTTTTACCAATAATAATTACGAAAAAATAAAAGTTTCCAGTTTAAGCAAAATATAATACGTCGTCATCATATTAATAAATAAAAGTATTAAAAACAAATGTAAACGAATATTAAATATAGGCCTTGTCACAAATAAGATTTATAAATAAAATTTACAGGAAATAACATAATATTATTTTCTTATAATTATGACAAAATCTTTATTTAACATGTTACATTTAAAATAGCATTTAAATTAATTTGGTGCCGACATAAAATATATTGGTCTATGGTACGTGAAGTGTTGTTTTATTACAACTGAAATAAACCGAAGTCTTGCTGCTATTGACCGAATAAGAACAGTCTTTGGGTAATTCTTTGAATAGAAGTGAACTCTAATAAATGTTATCGAATATTCATATTAGATTATACTGTATGTTATGAGACGTTTATAACTAAATCGAATATAAGGCGATTTTTCTCTTGTTATGGAAAATGACGATAATAGTGAACTAAAACAAAATATTATAACATAATGTTACATTCGAAATTATTAAATACAAAAACGCCATTGTTTTTTTGAAAGTTTTTTTTTATCACACTGGACCAAGGTTGAACTAATGATTTATTAATAATGTTTATAATGAAAATATGAAAACTGTATGAAAGGAATAAGGTATTAATAGTCAAATGAAGAAGGGGAAGAAGTAAAGTTTATTTTATTTTCTTATGAGTTAAAAATATTAATGGAGATAGTCAATTATAGCCAACACAAAGAACAGTAAACATAGTCCTATTCAGTATTGGTCAAAATGTAATCAGATTATTGATTGGCGATTACGGTATGTAATCATCAAGCACGATAACAATATAAGGAAAGTAATCAAAGTGAGTGAGTCAAGTAAGTACACAAGAGCATGACACTTACTTGACTCACTCACTCTCTCATTTTAAATATTTAGAGCATCCCCGCGCGCCCTCTTCTGTATTAAAAAAGTGAATCTGTAATCGTGATTGATGATTACAGATTGTAATCGTTGTCATTAATCATAAATGTAATTAAATTTTGCCAAAGTTTAGCCCTTTTTTATATTTTTTGAAGTGTTTCCATATATGAGTACAAAATATGTGCAGTGGTATTTCTATATTTATTAATTTCGGGTAGTACCTGGTAGCTGGTACTGATTAAATCAAGCGACGACTCAATTAAAATGAAATTCGAGACCAATGTTTAATAATGTCTTAACAAATAAATGAATACAATAAAATAATATTTATAAATTAATAAGATTTCGCTATTGCACGTACGTTTCGCTAGAAAGAAATTCTAAATCAACCATAAAGAAAAATCTATATATAAAATATTTAATACGTTTTAAAATATATTATATCTGGGGAATAATTTTTCATAATAACATAATTGGTTATTATTAATTAACAATTAAATTATACAAACTATTAATAACTGCCAAAGAAGATGCTTTTATAACACACAGAAGGATATATTTCGTACTTATTTTATTTATAAATAAAATACTTTTGCTTACATAAAATTATTTTAAAATTCGAAATCAGAGATAACGATGAATATATTAATGACAATAAATTGATGTTTTACGCAATGGGAGTAAGAAATTTTATTTGGTTAAGCTGTGCATTTTCTTCTAGAATACTTATAAATCTTACAGGTATAATTGTTTGACGGTTACAAAAATAACATATAACGTTGACAAACGTTTTTGCTTTTATCGTTTTAATTTACGCCTTTTTTTGTTTTTTAAATATGATTTCCGAACGAGCAATGAATTGTAATATAAGAATTTAGAGAGCACGAATAATAAGATGTAAGATATTACATACAATATTTTGTTTAATTTAAATACACATTTAAATACAAGGAAAATAATTCCTTTCTTTAAATACTATTTTTTTCTTTGAAAGATTATCAATGGTCTGCGGATAAAGGGCAACTTAAATGAGTATTGACATTTAATATTAAAACCTTAAAACCTATAACAACAAGTAAATAATTAACTAAGTACATACAATCATGTTGAATGTTAGTATGACATACATATATTGTTTGTCTTGAGATTATATTCGTAAGATTTATCAATTGATAAGACCGTGTTTAAATATGTTAAACATTTGAAAAAAAAAATACGGTTTCTTCAAAATAATGAATAAACCGATCCGTTATTTAATAATAATAAAAAAGTCGATTATAATTCGTACACTGTTATATAGCTTGTAATATGTTGTTGGAAAAGTCAAGATAATTCGGATTGGGTCACATTAGCTGTAATTTCTTGACCTAAGGAATGATATATATGAATGGCTTAAACTAATTCTAATAACAACATATACCCACACAACCATAAAGGCAATAACTTATAAAATTAATACGCATAATGGAATGTCACGTTGTTATAATATTAATGATTGTCTTAATTTATTACAATGGTTATATAAGAAAGGATTTAGTGTTTATGTGAACGCATGCTTATATATTAATACTGAAATAAGAGAATAAAAAAAATACTTAAGTAGCAGAGAAAAATAATCGATTAGAAAATATTTTTAAAGTGTTCGAATACGATTCGTTTTTTTTTCGCGTCAAAATTTTAGTGTTCTCGTTTTTTAATTAATAAACTATTCATGATCATTAATTTAAATAGTATTAAAATTTTAACGTAACACAAAATTTAATTTACATTCATTTTGCCGTTTATAAAACAACAGGGCAACGTGATAACTATTATGATATATTAAAAAAATTAAGTAAACTCGTATAAGTGCAAATTTTGATTTAATTACTGAATAAAATGTAACCACGTTTAATTACTACCGCCGTACATAATTAGGAGTTCTAAATTCGTTCGTAAATATATATTGAGGATAAGATAATGTTCTATAAACTTGGCATCGGGAATTGGACACTATTGTTATCTAGACTAAGAGAGTACAAACGATATTAAAGACTAATCTAACGATGAAAAACTTCTAGAGAAATACGTGCATTACTTTCAATACATTTTATTTAAAAGTTTAGCCGCAACATCATACTATGAACGCTATTTCAATTGAAAACACTATTATTATTATTACATTTCTAAAAACCTAATTTCTTATTAGTAAGCGAGTTATATGTTTTTGCTACTAAGTTTACATAACCGATTATGTTGTACGCAATCCCTATACTGAATAAATTAATCTGACGTGACAGCAAATGGGCGACGTGATGGTTATTACCTCGCATTAACATTGATCGGACTTGGGAAAAATGGAATCAGATTGATGATTTGCGATTATGATTACAATATGTAATCATCAATCCCGATCACAGTGTAATGAAAGTAATCAAAAAAATAAAGTAAAGTTAGCGAATCAAGTAAATGCCCAAGAGCATCCCCGCGTGATGATTGTAATCGTTATCGTTAATCATAAATGTGATTACATTTCGCCCGAGTCTGCCATAGACAATAGCGACTACGCACTTATGATAATATATCACTCACCTCTGTAACTTGCGAGATAATCTCACTCAGCCTTCAAGAGACAACAGAGTACAATGTACTGCTGTTTGGTTGAACAGTAATGAGCGGTCAAAGAAATTGCATACAGTAAAATCAGAATTCGGCACATTTTGTTTAATAAGGCGAGTTAATCAGACTTATTGAGTTTAGGTGTAGATTGAATTATCTCAGACCAAAGTTGCGGCTAGTCTAGTATTATTACAAATTGACTAATTGCGATTAAATCCTAGTACGGTTATTTACGATATTTAGTTTTATCGACTTTAATGTCTACGCGATAGGATAGAGACAACATGCTATTGCTATCTCCCTAGTCTAGTTTATTCTTAGAGACTATAGTTTGCTTAGAAACGTCGTGAGATTTGATCGATTCGAAATATATATATTGAAATTTTGTTTGTTATAATTGGGTTAATGTTTAATTGTTTGTTTTATACTTTCATATCTGTAAATTAAATTAATTGATTCTATAATTGTATACAATTTAAATCATCGTCGCACACCGGTATATGACAATGATATACCATTTTCCTATACTTAGCAGTCGTTATCAAATCTCATGAAACACGTTATCATAACCGACTAACATGAAAATGTCTACAATACAATATAAATATATAAAAATGACATCGTATTAAATAAGTTGCCTTATTATTATAAATTTTATGACCACAATATTACAGAACATTTATTCGGAACTTGTTTTAGTTGTACATAAAAAATAGGCTCTTTATTTCATCACAATAATACAATGATATAAATTAAAAAAAAAAAGATATGGAAAAAACAAATAATTATTAAATCCATCAAAAAACGGAAATAATATTTATATATACAGACACACATGCATGCGCGCACACAGTTAACGTATAAATATACACGCAAAAAAGTTAATTTCTTCAAATTGAACTTTACATTAATAAACATTTACCGAGGCGACATTTTGCTGTCTACAATTTCTAAATTAAATTGATTTCATAGCAATATGCTATTGCTATCTCATCCTTACGTGCGATGTAGAAAAGGATAGCAATATACAGAGATTATACAGCAAAATAGTCACCATTGTCCAGTGTTAGCTAGACTATGTGTGGTATTATGTAAATAAATAAGTACAATAGTTAAGAAAGCTGCGCGATCAATAAAAATAATGATAATTCATTTATAAAAAAAAATACGATCAAGTTCCACAAGTGTAATGCGTGCTACGTAGTCTTTCTATTGAGGTCGAGTGATGCTGAGGATTCCCTCCGCAGGATGAGATTTAGTTTATCGTCATCTTCGATGTCGTCTTCGAAAGAGGTGGTGCGACTGAGCGAACGGCCCAGCACGCGCGCCTTCCACGCCTCTAACCTCACGACCTGGTACATATAATTATTATAATTCATGCTTTCTATGATGCTATGTCTAATAACTAACATTCATAGCTTGTAACGGACGTTTTGTGAACGAAAATGGCTATATTCAATTAACGCACATTTGTTAAAGAGATACGATGCAACGCACCTCATTGTCGGATAGATAGCGGATATCATGTGAGTGAGCGAGACAGATTACAAGGTCAAAGTATAAACATTTTAGTGTCAATATAATTTAATTTTTAAAATAATATTAATTATTACAAATAGAAGAATATGGACGTCTAAAATATAAAAAAAATACATCTTATTATTATATCGATATTTACTGTCATTGATTACAAAATAAATAACATTCTTATAAAAATATTTTCTTACCAATCAATTACTTATATTTTTATAGATTTGTAAAAAATTATATACGACTAGCATATCCAGCCGACATCGTCCAGCCTTTGTATATATATATATATATATATATATATTATTGATATATAATTGTCATAGCGGTCGCTTGAACGATATACAAGTCATATAGTGGCAAGCTTTAACCAGCATAAGGACATCTCCATAAAAAAATGCAATGTGATCGAACGCGTGTAGTCTTGTCTCAAACATATAAGCCATCCATTTTTGTTTATGAGATCCAAATTTAAAGTTACTCGTCCGTTTTCGTTCACGCCAAATCTACACTCAATAATAAGCCTAAAAATCGTTTCCACTCATTGCCCGCTCATGCACTAATATGTCTGCGTCACGTCGAACAAGTAAACGAGCAATTAGCAGACGAATTGTTAAACGCACTCGCTATTATATTATGAAAACAATTAATGCGTTATATATTTACAACCGTCTTGAGTAACGATTCGCTCTAAGTACGTATAAAGAACACAGTAGTCTCGCTATTTCGTTCTCCGTACCGGAAACACGGTTAATCTGGACAAGATGAATTAATACAAAAGTAGTATTTATGGGTATCTTAGAATCTACCCATAATCCTGAGTCAGCAATCAAAAGTCAGCAATTAAAAATATAAAAAATATTTCTTAAGTAAATTCGTGGTTGCATGTTGCGGTAACATCGGCTGTGACGTCGCAGCAGTGGTACCACCGAAGCGAAGCCACAGCCATATTAGAATTATTACCATTCAATTTTCGCAACCTCATTTTAATTTACGCATTAAATTTTTTATATACCAAACCAAAGTTTTTAATTATTGCATTAAGTAGAAGCAAGACATCAGACTTCAATCGCTCATTCTAAATTATATATTTACGTTTACATTATTACTAATAACCGTTTGTGTTTTGTAATACAGCCGTGGAACTGACACGGCCAAGGTTCGATTCCATCTTCAATCCAGTCCAGATTAACGGAATGTTTCATATAATAAGCTTTTGATAGCGTATTAATTCAACAATTAGCCTGCAGAGGTTAGTGATTCTTTTCGGAGACTACGCAAACAAATTATCTATATACGATACGTGATATATAATATACATTTACGACAACATCTAAGTTATTTTAGAGTACATTAGATCTACACAAGACAAGTGACAAGGTTTAGTAAATCGTGAGCAATTACACAGTATGTATGGAAGCGATATGAACGACGTTATCGTTTTTATGGGCGACATGCAAGAGAAAATAAATACGAAAAGCTTAGCAACAAATAAATAATCCCTTGGCCATTATAAAATATTTATAAGCTAATTTTTTTTTAAATTGAAATAAAACATTTCTGGCGATTTGAAAATTGATTTTGAATTTCGAATTCGATCGTTTCAAAACGAAGCATCCCTGACGCTAAGAGAGGTTTCACTTCTGGCATATGTACCGATTTTCACGCGATATTTTAATGCTATATATTGCAAAAGTAAGCAAAAAAAATTTAGATAGTGCAGAATTTGCATTAGCATGTATTAATTAATTAATTATTATGTTGTTAATAAATAATTACACAATGATATTACATCCCTGCCGAGTCTTGACATCTCCGATCCACGTTCGCGTAAAAGTAAAAATATCGAATCGTAATCAATTTAAATAATATAATAAAGAACAATAATATTTTAATATGACCAATGGAATTGTGGTTAAAAATCAAGCAACACGAATACATACATACAGGTCGAATCGAAAAATTCCTCCTTTAATGTCGTTCAAAAGAGCAATAAATAAAACATTGAAAAAAAAAACACGCGACTGTGATGCGACTAATATAAAATTATGTTATAAATTCTTGTGTGTTGACCTTTTCATATACCTATTCAAAGTCACTATGTGGTATAGTCAGAGTTACTTTTCACTATAATGGTACTAACTAGTAACGTGTTCTATAACTTTCATTTACATTACATTAAATTATACGCGTAATATCATCAATACAAGCCATTACTAAGTTGAAGGAGCCAATCATAACAAATAACACAACCAGAGGTTTAATGATTTTATATATATATAATAAATAAATAGTTGAGTGTTTGTTGTTGATAGTATGCTTGTGGTTGATAAATGTAACTTATTTATTTTTACGATAGGATATTTTTTATGACTACCTATATATAAAATTTATAAAATACAAGTACATAATATGCTATCGGTTATATAATACTCATATGTACATAGACTTAATCTTTCGATATTTGTTGGTTATTTAATAACACTTACGTCCAGATTCTGAAACGGTAATCAAAGTCACATTGCTCAGAGTCAGATATAATTTGACTTGGTAATTTGTCGGTGGCAGCCGATGCCCAATGAGTATTAAGTATTTAGTCATATCAGAAGTTGGAGGTAAGTAGTATATAACTATGTACACAACTATCTATGTGTTTAAATACTCGTTGATGTGTATATGTGTGTATAATGTCAAGGTCAACACACGGACAAACACGTACTGATGTAAATAATTTCGCGCGTCGTCGAACCATTTCCAGGGCTCTCCGTCCGGCGTTGTGATCGGTGTCGGATACTGTGCAAACATAACGTATCAGACACGCTAAAGCAATGTACATAACAATTTTCGAACTACCCTCAAAAACGCATTAAACTGTCTTCAATATTTGTCAACATGTTTATATCATTGCATACAAATTCACGAAAGAGAGTACGATATCCAAAAATATTGATTATTAAGACCAATTCACAGAATATACATAAAGACGATTTTCAATGACTGTTGTTAACGCCGATGTATATTATAAAAAGAACACAAATTGCAAATAAAAAAAAGTTATTATCACAATACTTTGAATTAATCTATATATTATACAAAATCTTATAACAAACAAAAGACAGTTTAAGCGTTTTAAAAGCAGTTGCTCAGATGTAATCTTTGAATCGATATATTATGTATATTATTCCGTTCAAATGAATCATTTTTCAACACGCTAAGACATGTGGATGTATGTTAGTCGAGAGTAAGTAATAAGCTCCAGTATGACATGTTAGAATTAGTGCTTGTCATAGTGATTATTTACAAAGCATGTCGTCCGACGTGCTGAACCCAACCTGTGCTATTTAGTTGAAACTGACGATTAATTTAAAATATAATTAAAAAATAATTATTATTTTGCTTTTTATTTTTTTTAAACATAACGACAATTAACTAAAACGTAATTAAAGATGTCGATAAAAGTGTCTTTAAATAAATATTTTTTATCGGCAATAACACAAATTGATTGAATATATACAAGTTGTTCTAATTTCGACGCGAACATTAATTATATCATGTTTCGAAAGAGTTGCATTTGTCGTATTAACAGGGTCATGACAGCGGTTACAAATCGAGTACATAATCGTGATTAATATTAGTTAAAAAATATATATCTAATTCAACTAAATGCAACAGGGTTATAAGCGAAGCAAATGTGTTAAATGTTAGAAACTGTTCCTTAATCAAAATTTTTCTCGCGGTAAAATCCCTATAAATTGACAAACATTTAATTTAACATACAAAAAGAACATTAACAGTGTAGCCTTATTACGTTCCATTTTTAAACTATTTAATCTTTTAAATAATACAGATTATAAAAAAAGGCATATATGGGAATTAATATAAGTCATGTTATCGAATAATAATATTTTTAAAATGTCCGTTAGTAGTAAATGTGGTCGGGTAAGTATAGTTAGATAAAGAAGTATTATTTTAGTGGAATTTATCGGTTATTTATCATTATTATTTATTAAAACAAAATATTCTGTTATAAAAGCGTAAATAAAGTAAAAAAATCATAAGGAGTCTAGGGATATGACGCAAGGCATGCTGTTTCATGCCGTATAATCTAGACATATTTTCCTACGTTGAATTTGAATGCAATAAACATTTAATCAGCAAGATAATATGTCGTTGTAAATTTTGCATGCGAATTAGCATAGTTGCAGCAACGAAGAACAGTGCAACCTTTTGCTAATATTTTAGTAACTGAATGCCCTACGACATTTACTACCAACATATCGATGTCAGTGACATTAAATGCTAATATTTCTATTTTATTCTATCTTAGTTTTTGATTATTAAACGGCACGGCAATACTTTATTACCTCTTTGGATACAATCGCTTTAGATATTTTAATTTTTAGTTTGCGCTAAATGTGGTTTAATGAAACACAATTTACCTCGGCCTTCAACTCTGCGACTTGCTCCTGCAATTCGCGAACTCTGTCTGAATCGTCCATATTATTACTTCTTAATTCGCCCTCCGTCGCCATCACTTCGTTCTGAATTAAATTGAAAATAAAAAATATTAATATCCGTAACAGCCTGTGAATGTCCCACTGCTGGGCTAAAGGCCTCCTCTCCTCTTTTTGAGGAGAAGGTTTGGAGCTTATTCCACCACGCTGCTCCAATGCGGGTTGGTGGAATACACATGTGGCAGAATTTCAGTGAAATTAGACACATGCAGGTTTCCTCACGATGTTTTCCTTCACCGTAAAGCACGAGATGAATTATAATCACAAATTAAGCACATGAAAATTCAGTGGTGCTTGCCCGGGTTTGAACCCACGATCATCGGTTAAGATTCACGCGGTCTTACCACTGGGCCATCTCGGCTTCATTTAAAAATATTAATATATTCAAATATAATTATTTTGCAATATACTTTTGTTATCGTTTTGAATGCAGTCTTACATAAAGCGAGTTCTTCGTTTTTAGGGTTGCCAGGCTTAAATAGAAAAGCCAGATGTTGTATAAAATTAGGCCGACCGTTTGATCTCTTCTTTATGTTTAAATTCAGAATACTTTGGTTAAGCTGGACTTTTGTATTATTATTCTACATGACCTCGCTCGCTATACACTGCATGCAACTGCTATACATTCGAGTATTGATTAAAAATTGAACAAAAAACATGTTCGGCTAACGCACCTGGTGAGGTTTACACGCTTGATCGATGTCGTTTTACCGTATTATTATAATGATACATTCATTGAGTATATAAATTATTGTTGTTATAAATATGTTTGTGATTAAAATCGTCAGCCATTACGTAATATGATCTAATATACACACATAAAAATATATTTATTGTTGTTCCATCTATAGACTATTCTAACAAATAACAACTTCGTCATTGAACTGAAGTGATACCATTGGTCGTAATCTTCGAAAATCTATGATATTATTTATGGATTCGTGAAAAAATGGCATCTTGAATATCGATGAGGTAGTTATGTCATATAGTGTATTATATATAAATTAATCAAGAACTGTTTTGTAGTGCATAACGTAACAGAGCTGTAAGCAAAACTCATGGAATTTGTACGAATGGAATACGGTATAGTTGTAACTGATATTTTACAAATTATCCAAAAGAGGTCGTAAATGTACTAAAGTAAAGTAACAGCCTGTTAATGGCTAAGGGCTTCTCTCCCTTTTGAGGAGAAGGTTGGAGCTTATTCCACCACGCTGCTCCAATGCGTGTTGGAAGAATACACATGTGGCAGAATTTCAGTGAAATTCGACACATTCCGATGTTTTCCTTCACCGTCAAGCACGAGATACACACGTAAATATACTAATAATACATAAACTAGAATGATTTATTATAATTATAACCTAAATCTAGTCAAACTTCAGGTAACTTTGATTGATTGCAAAAACTATATTTGTGGTTTTGAAGTTAAAGATCTTGAGGCAGAAGCAGAATGAGAGTGTGAGTGTTTGAAAGTCGAATCCTTACAACGTTTTTTATATATAAAATTTCTCTTTTCAATTGATTTATGTATGTAGAACTACTAGAAACTTACTTTTAACTTATATTCTGATACTTCAGTTTCTAATTCGGCTATTCTCTGAGCGTCTTCCATGTTTCGTATATTAGCTTGCATTGATTCATATTTCGCCTGTGGATTATCATAATAATTAAAAAAAAATAACAACGAAATATTTACACAAATAAAAATAATCGCGAACAGCGCTAGCTTAGTAAGATCATCTATAACTTTTACTTAGTATTGATTTATTATATGTAATACATACATTATGGAATTATGTCAGCAACACTGTATTTAAATAAAGAGTACATCAATATTAGAAGCTAAATAGTTATTATTTATTAATTTTCACTTCCAAATAGCAAATTTCACATAGCAGTTTTTCGAAATGGTATTTGCGACATTCGCTTCGCTTGCCAGCTAAACATAATTAAAGAGGCAATATAAAATTTTGTATAGTATAAACCATCGCAAAAGCAGAGGACATAAAAACAATCAAAATAAGAAAATAAAATGAAATATAAGTCTAAGACTATCATTAAATTTGCAAAACAATTAAATCAAAATATATGTATTATATTTAAGTGGATTCTTACAAATAATTAAAAAGTCATTAAAAAATTTAAATTGAATGATAGGGGAATGAAATTCAGATGTTATTTTTTAGTAATTATAATTACGCATTTTTTTATATCCTGTGCATGTAATTAATAATAATAATAATAATATCCTGGGACATTATTCACACACGGCCATTTGATCCCAAACTAAGCAGAGCTCGTACTATGAAAACCAGACAACTGATATACTACATATACTACTTTTCTTTTGTAAATACATACTTATATAGATAAATATGATACGTAATTAAAAAATACTAACTCTACGCTTGTTATTGTATGCATAATCTTGTATTGAGTATTATGTCTTGTATATTTTTTTGAATACTCCTTGTCATAATACCTTGCTCTCTAGATCCGAATATTTATGCTGGAATTCCCGTTGCCTGGTCTGCAGCGTTCGTTCCCTCTGCAACGCAGAGTCGAGCGCCTCACGTAGCTGCCTTAATTCCTCGTCCTGCCTGCGGAGCTGGTTCGTCGACACCTGCACTTGGGTCCGGAGCTCCATTTCCTGGAAATTTCATTTATACTATTCAACTAATGTATTGAAGTGTATAAACCACGTGGTTCTTAACCAAAGTCCCTGAGTTAAATTCGTTTTACTTTCACATTAATGATTGAATTAGATTAAAATATTAGTTATATGAAAAAGTGTGAATCTCATTAAGAAGAAAAGATATCAGTCGTGGGTTTTTACTTTTCATATACCTAAAAAACTTGCACAATAGTCACGAGTTTATTGTGTAATATTCTGCTGACATATGTGGTATTAACTGCTGGTTTATTCTATCATTTCCTCGTTGTTGTGCTTGCTTATAGGAAATGATTCAAATGTACTGGGTTTTCGAGTGTGATAAATAAAACTTAATTGGGTTTGTATGTCAAGAAGTCCTCAGTGTCAGACCAAAGTTTTGGGAGGAAGTTGACGAATGTTTATTTAGCATGAACTCTCTCCCATTGCGTCAGATTGCTTATTGCTTATGATAATAGGAAAACAGAAAATGCCTGCTTGCGCACACTTTTGTGAAGAAAACTTTTAACCTTGATTTCCGTTAAGAAATATTACCGCGGCTGGAATCGGTTAGGACAACATTACTATACTAATGAGTAATTAGAAAAGACAAAACTTTGAAAAGCCGGTATACACGATTAATTTCTAAATAAATGATTAATTTATTCGCCAAATAAAAAGAGTGAGTCACTGTAATTAGTGATATATATAAATGGTGGCGATTTGGATTGAATGGTATAAGGAATAGTTAATACTTATGTATTCAAAAAATAAAATCAAAACCTGTGCTAGTACTAGTGCACCAGTGTAAGAATGCCATGACTCTAAAGACAGAGCCGTTGTTGGTCTGCTTACCTTAAGTCTGAGCTCTTTCAACTCAGTAAGTGCTTCGACTTCCTTTATCCTAATAGTCATTAATTCCTCTTCAAGTTTCTGCATGTCCGTGGACCTGCCTTCCCAGGCACGCAGCAACTTTTTCGGTGTTGCCATTATATCTGATACAACATTCGACTGAGCGGGTGGCGGCGGTGCCTCTTGTTTATGTTCCTGTATTTTAATTTATAATTTAAGTTTAAACCAATATACTTAAATAATATTCTTAAAACAATAATAATATTTATAACGAGATTTCAAATCAGCGACTATGTTCATTTTAGTTTTATTATGTTTATTGATGAGACAGAAAAATATCAATAGGTATAAAAGATTCAATAATTTGTTTAATATTTTTATATATAATTACTTACAATTTCCTATTCCTTACTATATTCATAAGTAAATATTATTTTGATCTTTTATGAAATATCAGAATTTTATTATTATATTAAAATTGAATTTTAACAAAGCAGCTTCAGCAGATTAACAGTCAAAACCTATTGTTTTCAAAAGTAGACAATTATAAAATACATAATTTTTTTTTTCAATAAGTAATAGTTAAATATAACCTTGTAATTAAAATAAGACGATATTACCTGCAAATGCTTTTGCCAAGCATCTGATAATTCGGTGACACGTTGCCGTAGATCCTTTAACGAAAGATTAGCTTCTGCTTCGCGAAGTTTTACTGCTATCAACTCGTCCTAAAAACAAAACATCCATAAAGCTCGTATAAACTAATAAAATAAAATAAAGTTATCAGCTTCACAATATTTAACTTAGTTAATAATAATGTTATTATTATGCTGACCATGAGCTCAAAACAAATTAAATAATTATATGCAGTATTAAAAAAATACAGTAAATTGAATGAGAACGTTTAACGCAGATTAAACCGTAAGTAGAAGCTCGTATTATATATTGCAATAGGCCGGATTTAGGGGTGCATTCCGGGCTACATCCTCCGGACCTCCACAGTAGATTTATTAAACAAAAAACGTCCCAATTCAGACAACTAACATTTATATTAATAAATTATATACAAAGATATAATAAAATCAAAGTATAACTCTTGTATTTTATTATATCTAGTTAAAATAATTGAATTTGTTCAGAATAAATTATTAAAACTAATTACGCAATACGAAAATAATTACTAATAAGGGTCTCCACTCCTTTGTTGCCCGGAGGCCTCCAGACCTCTAAATTCGACCCTTATTGCACAAAAACCAACCTGCAAGTGAGCAACGTTATTATCCACGCGTTGTTTTCTTAATATTTTGTTTTCATTTTCTAGTTCTGCGATCCTAGCGTTCAGTTCCCTCTCGGCAGCCTGTCTCTCCGCTGCATCGAGCCTCGCACGAACGAGTTCTCGTTGAAGACATCGTGCGAGTTCTTCGCCTTTCGCGTTGTTACCTTCAGTGCCTTCTAGAGACGATTGACGGGAATTGTTCTGGAAAAATTCATTAAATGTTTAGCAAGAAATGCGTTATTTATGTTTATTAGTACAAGCTATTATTCTCGCTGACCCGTTTGATCTGATGGTCTGGATGGATCTGACGTCTTCTTTGACTGTTGAATAATGGCTCATTAACCATGAAACGGCCTATATCACGACTCAGCACTATCCCATACATACATATATTTTTCTCTTTATTTTGGCGAGTTGTTGTGAAAATTAAGTCACAAGTAAAAGTTAGTAAACAATAATAAGAGTTATTGAGCATCAATGTGCTGCCTACCGTGGAACTTAAGTTTATACATCTATTGTTATTGGAATTATATTGTTATGCGTGCCTAGTGCGTGTTTTTTTTACGTATTCTATTCAACGTATGGAATGACAACAACGCCATCTAGTGAAAATAATAGGAATTCTATACAAATAATTACACGCTCTAGTCACACTTGATACATAACGAAACAAAGTCATATAAGTGAGTGTTTGTCGCTGTTGTACTTAGTGATCATTAGCGAATGATTGTTAAACAATGATGTGTCTTCTTCTTTCATATATAAAATCAATAATCACAGAAAGAGAGAGATCAGTGTTTGACTTAACATATAAATTCATAAATAAGACTGTATATTGTCATTACATTATGTCGAGCCGAGATGGCCTAGTGGTTATAACGCATGAATCTTAACCGATGATCGTGAGTTCAAACCTAGGCAAGCAGTGCTTAATTTGTTTATAATTTATCTCATGCTCAGAGGTGAAGGAAAATATCACGCGGAAACCTGCATGATTCTAATTTCGCTGAATTTTTGTCACATGTTTATCCACCAACCCGCATTGAAGCAACATGGTGGAAAAACCTCTGGACCTTCTCCTCAAAAGAAGATGATGCCTTAGCTCTGCAGTGGGGCATTCACAGTGTTACTTTACTTTGCCTTTTTATTGTCATTATGAGTTATACTGTTACCACCTCACCATACTAACACCTGATACTCCATACATACACTTGTATTTGACTATATATAGAAAGAATATTGCCTAATATATCTAATGCATAATTTTAAGTACATTTTCATAATTATAATTCGGGGAGACTTTATTAATTTTCAAGAGTACCTCTGCAATTGTCATTTCCAAGCTCCTGATCTCGTCTTGCGCCACTGCTAATCTCTGCTGAGCGTCCATATTGGCTCGCCTCAATGCTTGAACCTCTCGTGCTAAAGCGAAAGTCTCTTCTTCGCCCTCAGCTCGGTCTACTTGACCCTGGACCAAGCGTTCCGCGAGCGCCGAACTTTCTTTCTCGAGGAGTTCAACTCGCTGTTTGAGTAGACGATTCTCTTGCCGGAGACACTGTGGGTGAACATTGATGGTCATCGTACATATACATATTAGTTTTATTTAGTTTGAGTTACATTTTTACTAATATTATAAAAAGGTATGATTGGAGTTTTTGTATCTTTGTTTGTAATGAATAAACTCAAAAATTACTTAGCCGGTTAAAAATTCTTTCATCTACAGAAAGCTTCATTGGCATTGAAAGAAATGTTAACCATCGCTTACATGGCCAATGGGCCACCAACCTTGGGAACTAAGATGTTATGTCACTTGTGCTTGTAATTACACTGGCTCACTCACTCTTCAAACCGGAACAAAACAATAGTAAGTACTGCTGTATTGCGGTAAAATATCTGATGAGTAGATACCAGCCGTATCTACCCAGATGAGCTCGCACAAAGTCCTACCACCAGTGAAATTGCAACAATATAACCCAAAGTGTATATTTCCTCTTTAAAAGTCATTATTGGCGTAAAAAAGACAATCGTTCGCCCTGAACGAAGTTGGGGCGGGCTAGGGTAGTTAGATATTTGCTAATGACACCCGAGCGAGCCCGAACTTAGAGATCCAAGCACTTTGACATTTGCGGTGTCCCTGGTACGAAGTGGTTAGAGTATAATTATATTATTTTTGACTTGTTGGGGATAAAACATATCTTATATACATATAATATTTGGAAGAATTTGTTTCATTTCTAAGTTTCCTTCACAGGTTCTTTTCAGGTCTGTTGTGTTTTTTTTCTGGGCCCGTGGTAGATTTTATTACCAATAAGTAATTGTAATGCTATTATATATATATTTTTTAAGTTTACACTATAATTACTGATTATTATCTACTTTATTGTCTCTAGCCACTATGGTATTGCTGCACATACAATTATATAAAATACATACACATAACCAACCAATCGCCGTGACAAAGTATATATCCACGGTCAGGAGTCTATCGACTACTAGTTAAAATATAAATCGCAAGGCAATTGTCAAAGGCGTGATATTAAACCTTCAATACCGAAAGTACAAATTCAAGAGATTAAACATATTAGTCATTAAAGATGTTTATAATTATATTCAAACGATCGGGTATTAAGAATGAGTAATATTTTTATTAATTACGCAATGATCTTGTATACTTATAATATGTAAATCTATTAGCATGTAAAAACCCACTCACTCTGAGCACAGCAATGTCTCCCTGCTCCTTAGTTTTTATAACCGTGTATTCCTTTTCTAATTTCTTCATTTTCTTAGGATTAACTTTGATTGAATATGCGAGATTCATAAACGCGTCCTGATCGGCCTCCGCTTTCGACGGCAACTCCTTCTGCATGTACTGTTATCAAATAATTATAGATAAATAATGATAATATGTACAATTGTATGCGATAATTTATTGTTAATCGTTAAAGTGTTCGATAGTTATATGTTTATCGTTGATATAATATTATTTAAACGCTTCACAATTGATCAAGAACAAACAATAGTAAAACCTTTTTTGAAGAAATATAAAACGAAAGTTTCGTCGTCTCAAATGATAGATCTTAGAATGAGATCTACAACAATGGGATAATATTAAAAGATTTTAATAATTCAGATATTTATTAATTGTACCATTTTACCGTTAAATACAAACATCTATATTAATTATTGCTGTATTTCGATTGAAAAGATAAGTGAGCTAGTGTAATTTAAACAAAGGACTTAACGTTTTAGATCCTATGATTGATGGTGCATTAACGGTGTAAAATATGATTTATTATTCTTGCAAAGTTAGTGCTATGATTATAGATGACTATTTACAATCAGTTGATCCAATTATGTGGAATATAATTTAAAAAATATATATATTTAAAATTAATTAATTACCTTTAGAATGCTTTCCATATCCAGCGACAAAAGATCATTCTTGCCAAGCGTGAGCAATGCTAGAGCGACCTTGAACACAATCTCTATGCCCTCAGAGAGGAATACGTCCATGATACGACAAGCTAGCGGTAGCGAGAGTGTAGTCGTGAAGAGTGTCAGGAACCAGCTGCTTGCGTATATCGATGTACTGAAGCTCTGTTAAAAAAAAGTATATAGTAAATATCGCCGTGTAAACATGAGTGGAATCTATGTAATGGAAGATATTGTAAGCCAGACACAGTTGTCAAGTATTAAACCAGTAATCTTGTAATAAGTACTGTACTGTACTGAACTATAAAGCAAACAGATTATTTATTCAGCTCTTTAAAGCATACTTCTATATTACTGTTTTTCTTTTGTTTTGGTTTACGAAAAAGTATATTATTATTAATATTACGGGTAATTAATTTTTGGGTGTGCTATTGCTGTTGTAATTTTCGTGTCGATTAATGAATCAGCTTAAGATACAATTTCCTTTCAAGTTCTTCTGATGATGATCTGATGACTGATGATGATTATGATTAGAGAGATCTAATCAAACTATAATACATCCAATTATCCTATTCAAAACAATCACTTATCAGATATCATTGTTGTATTATTCCAATCAATGAATATCTAGAAACGCTGACTAATGCAATATTTACTTGCGCTACCTGCTATGACTAATAAATGCACTACAGACACGAAATGTTTCCGTATTTTGCTATTTACTAATATTTTCTATTTCGCCTCGCAGTTCAAGGTTACCAAATTGAAATATGAATAATTCAGTGTTGCATACATTTAAATAGTTAGCTGCATTCAGGATATCAAGAATAATTTACAAGCCAGCCTGGGTACCGTCATGTTCAATAATAGTTCATATTTTACTTAATGATGTCATCCTGACCGATTCTGGTCACGATATTCACTTCAACACAAGTGTGTGCAAACACAAGTGCACTCTATTCCCTGACTCTCATAATCAGACAGGAGGACACGATGTTTAGGTTTACGTCAGGTGCTTCTGAGAATTTCTCGTGAGAATTTTTTTATTAACCCGATTCGAAATTTGATCTCAGACCTCGTAGTATACGGTCTTTTAAGTTAGCCACGAATCCTACGAGGTATAAAATACAATAGAATAACACTAACTCTATAATATTAAGTTTGTTTGGAAACACAAAGGCAATTGACGACTGTTTGACGCAATCTCGCAATTAGACTTGAAATGATTTATAGTACCAAAAATATTTATATACAGTTATTTGTTTCAGCACAGCTCTAGTTGCCTATGTCTATGTGCCTATGTATGATGGCCTAGTTATTAAAACACGTGGATCTAAACAGATGTTTGCGGGTTCAAAGCCCAGGCAAGCACCAGTGATTCATGTGACTAATTTGGGTTTACAAATAACCTCGTACTCGGCGATTTTAGAAAACATTGTGGGTAAATCTGCTATTTGTAGTATAAAACAGATCTTAGAAAAAATATCAGCGAATATTTTTTTTTTCATATTTTTATGTCAATAACCTCAATCAATACGACATTTGTCTCACAACTATTATAAACCTTTCCGTAAATTATATACTGGATACGGACCACGGCATCTATATCAATGACATTACTTCACTGAGGATTCGATACAATTGAATTTTAGCACCTCTCTTCCTTTTTTTGCCCAAGAAACGAAATGTTTGCTGTGGTTACATTTTAAATTGAGGAATATTTCAATTTAAATAATTTATAACAAACCTGAGACTGAAAATGTACGTGGAGATCAGGCAAGAGTTCTTGAACGAGGTTCTCAAGTTGGAACATGCACAAGCCGAGTTCAGCCATACTCGGCTTGAACATGTCTCGCATCCGATGATGCTGCATTATCTTCAACAGCACTGCAAAAGCTTCCTCCTCAGGCATCTGTTAATTAACTCGCGTCATTGAAAGCGTCTGAATGGAATAATTATTTTAATCGGACCAAAATATTAATAAATTTGATAGTTTTGAAGCATACTAATTAAGATAAATAATTTTGTAATGGAGAGGCAAATCAATTCATGTACACGGTAAAAAAGCCTAAAAATATTCGATTCATAATCAAGGCAATTGATTCGAACAAATATAAAAGACCATGTAGTTAAATAGATATTTATAAACCTTACCTGCATTAATAGCAGCCCAACAATGAAACCAGAGCCTTGACAGTAGCCGACTTCTCTGTCGTGGAGCGAGTACGCCTTCATTACATTAAAAAGGGATTCTTGACCGAGACCATCTTTTTCTTTGAAGAAATCGTGCTCTGGGTAGGTGCGAGCAATATCGCGACGAATCACCTTCTCGCAAGCTGATTTGGCCTATGTTTAAAATACAAAATGTATTAAGCAGAAATACACCACCTCATGCAGAATTTGATATAATGATTGAAAAATTACGTTAATTTTCACCTTTCGATATGGACTTGACTATTGTGATATTATTTTTCTAGCCTGATTTGGTGGTCCCTTTATATTGCAAAAGTGTACATCGTGTTACAGAACATCGTACCTTAATATAAGACGCGTAAAGCTTCTTATCAGGAGAGGCATCGACTCCTGCTAGTAGCTGCCATACGATGCCTCTAAAATGATGAGGGACCCCCTGCCGAACGAGGTCTCGTACGAACTGGTTGCGACGACGCCACTCCGTCTCCCAATTGCTAACCAGTCTGCCCCAGAGACTCCATAAATCTTCCTCACCGTTGCTCTCGACCTTTGCTTCTTCATGGCTTGAGCTTGTTGCTGAAGAATATTTAGTGGATGAGTATTATATTTTATTGATGTGTAGATGGGAGGACGGCGAATTTGGATCCCACTTTTTAAAAATCCGTGCAGATTCAGAAATCTGTATATATTTTTATTAATACTTATGCATATATTATAGCAATTTTCTTTACTAAAACCATATTATTAGGAGCAGGAGATCAAAAACAAAATTATTATAACACGTTAAAAAACCGATAATGGCAATATTTAATATGGTAATAACAAATCACGTGGTTACGTTTCGCTTATTTAGAAATGAGAAACTAAGACAAGCCATTATAAAATTTCAACAGTACAATGTAATATATAGTCGATATGATAAAACTATTTATTTTGACTCGTATGTAACGGAGCGTTAAAACTAACTTGTCAAATGTCATTCGTAGTCGTCAGTCATTATTTACGTACGTCGACGAATGCGAGTATTATTTTGTTCGTTTTGTGTTCCCTCTATATTATAGTAGATTTGAACACACACACAATATTTCTGAACTTTTCGATTGTAATGGAATTTAGTGTTTGCGTTGAAAATGGCTCATTGATTTGTTTATTGTTCCTTGCGTATTCGCTTGAATAAGACGACATAGTTTGTCGGAAAAGAAGTGATGGAATCAAGCGGTGTAAGTAAAATAAGATTTAGATAGTTCATAATAACATGTTACAGATAAGTATTCATTCATGCTGCAATACTATCTTGCAAGAACTACATCTCATTATGACCTTAAGAAGGTAGCGGGACCCGCTTGGATGCGGGACCGAGAGCTTTAGTGCACCTTTGGAGACGTAGCAATGATGATGTACAAGTACCGTTTATTCAACTTAATTTTTGTGATTGTGTTGCAGGTAAATATGCGTCGTCGGCAGTTATTCGTATATATAGTATGTAAATTGTTAGGTGTATTGTAGTTGTCGTTATTAGACTAACTGTTAATAATTTAAATAAATAAATATGTTATCTTAAATTAAACTCATTTCAAACTTTATACAGCATATATGTAACGTATGTTTAATATCACATTTTAGATTCAAAACAATGTTAGATAATAATAAATAAAAATTTAGTCTGTGAGGCTCAATTTTTTCAATTTTATTATGAGCGGGCGCGCATGGAGATACGCTCCCGCTCATAATGAGAATAGGACCTAAGAGATAAGTAGGATATACAATATATATAAATTATAACAAGTGCCCTAGCCCGAGCTTATGAGAATGGGGCCTTACTGTGCTACCATAATGTCATTAAATGTCACGCGTACATCGATTGTAAATAATCTTATTAATTCCCGAAAAAATCAAACTTTATTTAAGTAGGTTCTTACAAAGTAAACCTACAACCGGTTTGGAATGAAGATTCTACCGAAAATAACCGGCAAAAACTTACTACTTACTCTTTATCATCAAACAAAAAACATACATGTAATAATCATATACAAATATATTGAATAATCCTGCATGAACATTAACGAATATTCAAAACTTTTATAATATTTAGATAAACATGTACAGTTTATTAAGCCTCACTGGTGTTAGATCTTTGTGCAAGCTCGTCTGGGTAGGTACCACCCACTCATCAGATATTCTACCGCAAAACAGCAGTACTTGGTATTGTCGTGTTCCGGTTTGAAGGATGAGTGAGCCAGTGTAATTACAGGCACAAGGGACATAAAATCTTAGGTCCCAAGGTTGGTGGCGCATGTAAGTGATGGTTAACATTTCTTACAATGCCAATGTCTAAGAGCGTTTGGTGACCACTTACCATCAGGTGGCCCATACGCTCGTCCACCTTCCTGTTCTATAAAAAAAAGCCTTATTACTTAGTGTATATTTTTAACACTGATCTTGTTAAGTTTTAACGTAGTGTGATTAGATACTTTAAGGGAAACCGTATCCTCTTTGGCATAGTCAGTTAATCGGCAGTTTGTCGTACTTTTTTTTTCAAAGATATCAAATGACATCCTAAGGCTCATTTGGCTTAGAAACAGATAATAGAAACCTGAACTTATATTTAACAACCATTAAGACTATCTTTTTTCTCTCTACTTTATTTCATTGATTTTGATTGTTTTGTTATTCTGGATAAGCGGAACGTTTTATTCGTGAACGTTTGATTCAAGTCTAGGTTCGAAAATATATTTACAAGTATTTATTTGAATTAATATCAAACTTTTATTTTTACTAAATTTATCATAATTAAACATATAAAATAAGGTGTTTAACACACAAGCAAGTTGTATTTTCAACAAGCGTTTATTATTATTTCGCGAGCCTGCATGCAAGCAGCAATTATACTTTAAATAAAGGTTAAAATAATACTTAAAATAACCTACAACTAAACCTTCGAGATATTTGAACATTCGCTTTGCCTTAATTAAAACACAATTAATTCGCAACTATAATTAATTTTAACCAGCAAATTAGTTTAAAATCGCTATTGTCTGTAATCATTAGGTTCTATATGTTAGGATAGTTTGGGTGAAATAAGCATTATTTATTAATTCGAGTTCACCTTACAAACTTAGGTACTATTTGTACATAGCAGTTTCGATGAAGCCGGTACGTGATTTCGATTTCTAAATTATTTTCAATAGTTTTTATATATTTACAACATTGAAGTATTTTAAAATACTTTTTAGGTCAAAACAAATCTAATAAATCGAAGCTGTAGTTTGAGATATCTAAAGATAAGTAGACGTATATACAAGCGGTGCATAGAGAATAATTAATTTAAGAACATCATTAAAAACAATCGCAGACTAATCAGCTTTGCATGATTAATGGTAAATGTATGTTATTGTACATCAAACAAAGTAATATAGTAGAGATTTTTGTTCAACTGATTGTTGTAGTATTTTTGCTTTATAATAGTCGCACTGCACATGATATTTCGTTATGTATCGTTTGCAAGTTAAGACAGTCACGGACATAATATTGACAAGCATAAAATTAGTAGTTTCTTGTATTTGCGCTGAAGTACTTATTACTTTAATTTAACGTTATTATAACACCGTATTGCGTTTTGAATGGTGAGTCTAACTAACGGGCAAAAGGGATATAACATCTGTGTTACTATTGGTATAGTTGGTCGCTCTTTAATAGCCAATGTCTATGAGTGAACCACTTACAACCAAGTGTCTCGTTTGCCAATTTGACTTTAAATTAAAAATATATATATAAAAATTACAACAATATAATGCATACAATAATAGTACTTTATGAGTGTTAATTATCGTGTGAAATTCGCAAAAATATAACAATACATAAAAATATTTCGACATAATATTTTATTTACACAATTCAATTTAGCCTCGTATTAGTTACTTCGGTCAGGTTGCACGTTTTCTGTTGACAAAGTCGTACAATTTTGACGATTAATTTTTATTATTATTATCAACACATGATAATAAATAACTGAAAACGTACACATTATTACATAAACACGTTAGCATTGAAGGTTGAGGTGCATTTTTTAATATTAATAAAGAAATGAGCGGAATGCAATTTACAAATATAAGCTCGATTTCTATATTAATTTATAGTAATGAACGTCAGTAAGGCGTAGTCTAGAGTACCATCTATTTTTGACTGACAATTTAATTAAAAATATGACGTAGTTACACGATATGTATGATTAAATTACGAACAATTATATAATGTAAGTCTTAGCAATTAATTTAAATAAAATAATTTTAGATTAATGGAGAGCATTTTAGAGACATTATAAAAAAGTAAGTTGTTGTTAAAATGATTAATTAAAAATGAGCATAACATTTCATTATACCTTACATTTTGTTTGATGCCGTTGTTTACCTTATTTTAATTTTAATATAAGAACGCACAGTAAAACCGATTTTTATGAAGATATTTATACTATAACAGTAAAATATTATATCTACATACCCAAAATATTATCAATAAGTGTTGATATATAAAACTCGAGTCCACTAACACTTGACTCACTTTTCTCACTCATCTCAAACTGATATTAAAAATAACTGAGTAATTTGTGTACATGTTATATCTTCGCTATCAACGTGAAACTGAGATAAGAGATAATGCTCTTATTACGAGCTGAATTCTAAAATCGGTTTTAAAGACGAACTGAATTCGAGTTTCGCAAGCAATGAAACGAAAATTGCGCATAAAAGTAAATGTAACACATTAAGTAAATCCACGCAACGCCGCGCGCAAATGTGACGCAAGACACACCAAATACAGTTTAGAAGCGTTCGCCTAAGAGCGGGCATAAGGTCTAAATTACTGATCTTTTACTTGATTTTGCATTTGTGAATCTAGTTTTAAGTTAAAAATATAATAGTGTATGTAAGTATAACTATTATAGATTAAAGTTTGATCGAAAACATAAAAAAAAACGATAAAATATAAAACAAGAATTGTCCTCTAATTATTATACATTTTTTTATCTGTATTCGTAATGCTATAGGTTATTAACATAAAAAAACTGGATAATTAATTATATTTACAAATAATCCCTAGATTACATTTATTAGGGATTTTTTGTGAATGCTTTTCGGTTTATTTTTATAACGATAAAATAGGCGTGGTAAGCGTAAAATAATTTTTGAGATAAAACATATCACCTGTCGGATGTCATACTTATTTCAAACACATATTTGTTATTTAAATCAGTAACTGCGGTTCTGTTGACAGTATAGGAATACGATAGACAACAAGTCGTATTAATTATCATATTACAGTTAAAAGAACTCCACCATATTCATTGTCTAAGGTGCCCACGGTAGAATTAAAGTCTTAATATACAATATACATATTTCTTAAGTTATATTCTGAAGCCTGTTATTTTAACAAATACTGGTAGTTAAGGGTTTACAATAAGAATTAAGCAATCCTTGATCGAGATGACAGAAACAAATTTTAGCAGGCATCAGTTACTACACGCTTTGAATTAAATGAAATAAATCTTGTGAGTTATTTTAAATCCAGTATCAAACTAGTTGAAAATCCTATTTCAATTTACACAAAACACCGGTTCGAAAAAAAATAACGCAGACCCGAATTGGTAAATTAAAATCAGCGGACCTTTTGTCTTATATTTCAATCAAAAGTTTTCCAGTGAAAAACTTTACATGAATGGTCGGGTAAATCGTAAACAGTAACAGAAATCAAGCACGTAGATCTAAAATAAAGATCGCGAATCAGTTAGAAGTTGCTGAATTTCCAATTGCTTAATTTGTTTTTGCAATTCACTTGTTGTTTTGCGATATTATTTTAAAAAGCTGTTTTCTTTTTTAAAGAAAACAAATGAATGAAATGAGTCAGAAAAATCAACGTAACAATCTATAAACATTTCTTTAAAACTGTCATTTTGTTACGGTTTAGCTGCGTCATTTAAACTGAAAAGCTTCTTGTGTTAGACACGACAAATTTATCTGTTTAGTTTTAACAACCACACTGAGAAACAAAATAACTACTATGCAATTATAAAGTATATAGCTATCATTAAGCTGAGAATATGAATGTTAGACATTTACAGACTAAATATACCTATACTATATGACAAGCTATTCTTTGTCGTGTATTATATTTTACGTCTGAATTAAGTTAAAATATATATAAAGTATATTAACTTACCCGAAGCTAACGATATCTGTGAGGTATCAGAGCTCTTGCGACTGTGCACTGTGGTTAGCGAGGGGCACTTTGCGTCCGCCTCGATCCTCCGATTTTCCTCCTCCAGTTTGGCGAGCAATGCCTTCTCGGGCGTCGGGATCGAATCTAAGGTGGTTACACCGCAGTCTGGAGACGACAAAACTTATTAGTATAAATAGAAAATTATTGAATGATTGATTTTAAACAAATAAATTTAATGAAAATATATTTATTAAAAACGAAGACTTTTCCAAGTATACTTCACGACTAAACAAGATTTTTTATTTTGAGTAATAAAATTATTTACATTGAAAATTTAAAATTCTTTTTATACGAAGTAATTGTTTCTCTATTGTGATTGCAATAAAAAGTTATTGCTGACGTACGTGTATTGTGTTATTATCCACGTTATTATTGATCATGTATTGTTATTATCGAGAGGTTGTTAGTTCGAGTGTTTCATATATCTTATAAACGGAACTAGCGTTCTCGTAGTGGAAGCTAGGTTACGTAAGATATCAAATAAATAATTGTTCACTTCCTAAAATAGCTCTTTTTTTAATTATGAAGAGTATTCTGATCTTAATTTTTGACATATAATTCAAACAAAACAAATATATTCACAAATACGTTACCTGTTATGTTATTATATAATAGCTAAAACATTATGAAAGCACATATTACAATCTCATTCTAAAATAATTGTATTAAAATTAATGGCTTTATTAAAATTATTTATAACTCAAAATATACGCTACGCAATTAAATTAAAATATCGTCGCTTGATAATTTTATTAGATAACATTGAGGAATTTAGTGTGCAATAGGTTGAATCCTTGAAATTAAATTCATCGTTGAATTAGTAGAAGTGAGGGGTGAAGCAGTGTCGGGTTAGTTTCGGGGTTATGCGATGCAGGCGTATTTACAGTGCATGCTCTCGAGTACGATGAGAATTTCTGTCTGCTGTATCAATCGTATTGACGATGCAATGTAATGCTTTGTATGTTTCTGAATACTGTTTATTAAAATGAAATGGGCTCTCGCCTGCGATTCGTTAGTGTATATGTACTTCTTGTCTATTGAATTTTATCAAAATTGTATAAAGTAAGGGTTATTTTAACAAGTTAAAATCTTATACTTATATAGAACTTTTATAATTGATATTATTTGCTCTATAGATGACGTCGAATGCCGATAAAGTACGTTGAAACAGACCGAAATCCTCGAGCGCGTATTAGTGTGTTAATCAGCAACAAACCGTCAAGGAATGAGACAGGCGACTCTGTATTACTAGCAATCGGAGTAGCACTGCAGGCTGCTGCTTCCCGGCCGTCCGCGTCCACCTTCATGTTGAGGCCTCTGCCATATAGCGGGCACGCGAGCACCTCTCTGCACCACAACTTTACGTCAGATCCATCGCTTCACTAACTCCAATAGGATATTCCTTGAGTAACCCATATTTTATATAATTATGTTTTTTTTTTTTTTTGTATAAATTGTGTGTTTGTAATTTTCAACTTTGTTTTCTATAACTCAAAAGAAATGTCACCCGCCTTAATTACACGTGAATCATCGATTACTACTTTCCGACATGCACATTTTATGATTGTTTACAAAATACACAAATATGTATTCTATAACGCTGGTATGCAGGGCAGGTATCAAAAAGTTTCCAAGCAATATATCTTATTTAATTTTGTATGAATGATTAAAACCATTACCCGAAATGAATTATAAAAGTGCGCAGTCATGCATTTGGACATTTTATCACCTCCATGATATGATATGGTGTACTTTCACCATAGAATAAAATTATTATGATGTTCACAGTAACATGCAAAAAGAGCATGGATAAACATAATACATAATGTGTGCATAACATTACACTATGTTTTGAACTTACGGTTTTTTTTTTAAATAAAGTCCGAAAGAAATAGTATTATTCTAGAATTCTAAGACATATACTCACAGACAGAACTAAGTAGACAGTAATTAAATAGTCAGCGTAAGCCTCTTGGGAAATTAGGCTGGTTTAATCCTAGACGTTTAAATTCTGTCTGGAATTGTTTGACTGGAGATGCGATAGCGATGCACAAAGTAAATAATAAAATGACAAGTTATAAAATGTAAACACAGGAAATTTCACGACATTAAAGATTAGGGAGCTGAAGATCGCATGAGTTTTGATGAAACCGTGTAGGTGAAAGTTAGTGATACTCGCGGCGGTCGGCCGGCCACTAAGCATGAAGGCCGCGCATCCGTCACTACTAGGGTAACCACGGTTTTAAGAAAGGTAAACTTCAATTTTTTAAATAAAACTGTTTAATACGAAGAGCATTATTAGCGGATATATAAAAGACATTTGATTTAGTCGGTACAGCAACGCTTACACTTAATATATCTCAATTCATAATTTTAAATTCAAAATTTGAAATGCGTGTACATACTTATTTGTATTACCTTCACAGTATATATTTACGTAAACGGCATTGCAACCATATATGCATATATATCAATCCCACTTCTAGTTAAAAAACAAAATGTTCTAATGTAAATTCATACTTAAAATATAATAACGTAAAAGTGTGCGCTACACGAGGGAATGATTTCGTGATGCGTCGGGTAATTGACATTTTAATTAATATATATTAGTTGGATATTTAACACAATGGAACGCAATATAAGACAATAAATTAAAAACAAAGGTGTTTTATTTGACATATGATCAATTATATTATATTTATATACACTTTGAAAAACGAATGTTTACTATCTGTTCATGTGGTCTTAAATAATATTATATTTAAACATAATAAATTCAAAGAGACTATGGCTAATATTATTGGTTTAAGTTATATAAGCTGACGAGTTGTTCGTCGTGTCGAATACATTTTCGCTTTAGATTCCGGATTTTCCAGTAAACCTCGTAATGTCAACCTTTGTCTACATCCAGGTTCCAAGATCCCTTTGTGTAAAATTTAATTACGATCAGTTCATTGGTTTAGGTAACAAGCAGAGTTATAGTTTTTGTTACTTTTTAATTTTACTTTTCTAAAGGAACTAGAAGAACTTGCTTAATCAACATCACACAAGTAAATTAAAACTAACCATTAGTAACCGACTTACTTTTAATTAACTATAAATAATTAGCAATATAATACGTATTTTTCCTTAAATTAATGGATCGGGCTTTTTATTATGCCTGGGGCGCAAAATCTTCAAATATACTACTGTATCTGGTTCGTAGTTTAGGTATTAGTCTGAGCTAGTATTAAGAGTTTAAGGTTTTAATATTTATTTAGCTCTGTGACGAAGGAAACCCTCGACTTTGTAGGTGAGCTCTTTCTGAATAATTATTTTCTTTAATAGGAGAGCCCTTTGTCAAGTCGTATTACTTTCTATATATAACTTTTTAAATCAAACTTAAGCGCCAATTAATTTATATATTGAAATCTCAGTCATAGCGGTAAATAATATTCTTTTCAATTACAGTCTCTGTTTATTCTGTAATCCCGTTTACCACTCATGTTCAATCAGAAATAATTTATTATATCTTTTAAAACGGGAATTGGAATCAGTTGAGATTAAAATGAATGGAATATCAGTTTTTCAAATTAAAATAATACGCTCGACAGAAATAATAAAGATACGTTGTGTTGTTGCCAGTGTACGTGCGGTTTACTTGCTTTTAAATTTAATTAAATTTTATTTTATTTACACCTAAGTATGTTTAATGTAAGGTATAATTATATTGCTTTATGTTCAAAGTGTGTATAGCTACGATGAAAGACTTTATATATCCACATTTAATAAACGTCTGTAAACGTCATACAGTTTGTTTTTTCTCGTTGAAAAAACGTATTTACGCGTTTCCCCCACATGAGTATATATGGGGGCTACACAGGGCCTCACCGGCATGGAAGTGCGCTGGAATACCACCCCAAAACCCAGCAGTACCCCTACCTTCTATTCAGGTGGCGTCACGGGATCGCTTGTGCATGCTATCGTGACTCCTCCTCTTGGCCTGCCTATACGGGCCTCCATTTTTAGGGCGGATACAGGGAACCCACTCTCGCAGAAGGAGACCATTTCTAACTAGCACCTGGTTGATTAATACCATGCTCGGCAGGCAGTGATCTCCGCCGACTATGACCACCAGGGAATGCCTCTCAAGCCCCTACCAAAGGCGAATGGGTGGAAAAACTCGCGGCACGCTTTTATCTCAATCATGCAGGTTTTCACTTTAAACACAAATTCAGCACATGAAAACTGTAGTTCATATATAACTATCATATGTGTCGCATCAATAACCACTGAGCCATCTCCGCTATTATCTATCGATATATGGAATAATGATGATCGATTTATAATTAAGTAGTTTTATTAATAGGACATACAGTACTTTTTTATTTAAAAATATAACATGAATAAATCATTACTCAAGTTCAACTTGCCAACGCCAAGTGGGCGGGTATGAACGATTAAGGTCATTCGTTCAGGGGTCTATGGATATTATTTTTGGATAACAGGTATTAATTAGGCTTACTGTACCACGCTTTGTGCCTGAAGTACACTGAATCATATGATATTTAAATTAAACAACTACTTATACAAGATAATAACCAGAAGCAAGTTTTTTTTTTATAAAATGGGCAAGTAGACGGGTATATTGGCCACCCGATCAAAAGTAGATTCCACCCATAGACGGCATTCCACCCATTGGTTCTGTACGGAATATTAACCGTTCCTGACATTGTCAATCCGCCTCCAATCTTGGGAACTAGATATGATGTTCCTGGCTCACTCGCCCTTCAAACCGGAATACAACAATACTGTATTACTGTTTGGTGGTAGAATATGTGACGAGTGTGTGGTACCTACCCAAACGGGCCCATACTAAGCCCTAACAAGTGAACGTTATTACCTTTTCTGCAACCCTGACATGTATGCATGCATCAAATTCAAAATTCATGATGACTCCTCAAACAGTAGTTAAGACGTGAAAGCGCAAATATAAGCAAATAATCAAATTCACTTTCGCATTTATTATTTTATTTAAGAAATTTTTTTTTGCTAGAATAACTAATGAGATCCTTGTTTGAGGTTAGAAGAAAAACTTAAAAAAAAATCAAATAGTTATATTAATCGCTTAAGTAATCATATTGGTTGTTTCGATTGTAATGATTTGATTTTCTCTCTGTCTTGATAAATATGTCACTTCTTTGACATCATATATAAAAAAAATAAAAAAAACAAGCACTTATTAGTTGATTTGAATCATTATTTATTAATTCAAGAACTGAAGTTCAATGTTGGCATTTCAAGTTAAATAAAAGAATTTTTGAATATTAGATTGAAATGATTTACGAGCGTAAAATTGTGGCATTCATAGCAGAAAACTTAAGCAATTTCTGGACTTAAGCTGTGATGAACTTCCACTTTATTTTGTTTTTTATTGTTACTTTTTGACTTGTATGAGAATTTGAGCTTGCCTTCCGTCAATAAATAGTTGCGGGTTGGGTAGGCACAACCACCCCGATGTGGGTGCGACCAGACAGGGCGTAGCACTGAACTTTATTTATTAGGCATTATTTATAGGTCTATGTCAAAGTAGGTTGAAATAAACCAGGACATTTTAAAGCTACAATTTCTTGTCTTCTTTATGGTATCGTGTAAGTCCAAGTTTTATTCGATGTTTAAATTATTGCAAGCTTTCGGATATATTCATATGAAGTTTGAATTTAAACTCTAGAAAACCAATATATGAATACTGATCCCTGTTAGTCTAATCTAATATAACCTTCTCATTTAGTATGATATTATAAATATATGTAAAATTCATGTTATATTTTTTAATTAAAACTATTGTAATAAAATAAATATTGAAGGTTACTTCAAGTATAATAATATTTTCCTGACTATTTCAATCAGATTAGATTAGTTTCGTGTGATTTTTAATGTGCACACGTAACGTAATTGTTTACAATTTCTAGAAGTCTGCTTTTAATAGTAACGAGTTATTTGTGATTTAAGCCCTTATAAGCACCGGTAAGTTATCGTGTGCTTTATTCGTGTAAATAATTCATCTCGTGCTTCGCGTTGAAAGAAAACTTTGCGAGGAAGCTTGCACGTGCCGAATAAAAATTTGCTATATGCAAACCGCATTGGAGCAGCGTGGCAGCGTCGAGAGGCCTTACCTTAGAGAGGGACATTTGAAGGCTATTATTATTTCTTTTTTGTTATTATATAATTGCAATTCGGTAGGTTTCCAGAATTAAACTTTTGAAAGTCTTTTTTATTCTTAATGCCATTGTGTTATTTAACTAGTATTGTTGATATTAAGAAAATAAATATAAAAATTCAATTGTCTTCTATATATTATATCTGACGTAGTTATTTTTACATTGAAACGTGATCCTTTGACTTTCAAATTGTACAAGTTGTTAGGGTGGTAATTACGTGACTCCGATTCCACCCAGGATCAAGCGTCTCAACGACTTTTTAATGAGAATTTTTAACGAAAAGGCGTACACTAATTAAAAGCCAATTGTCCCGAGGATTACCTTTTCACTCGAATTACACTCTACTGTTTTTTTTTTAATGTAGATGAGTACGATTTTATTGTAGCTGACTAAATTATTAGTTATATATTTTACGAAAATTAACAGGACGCCCTGATATTTTATGTTACAAGATTTCCTAAAGGTTTTAATAGTCTAGCATGGACAGTAGTAGTGAGTTAATTCTGTGCCATATATGGTACAGTTTTGATTCATTAGAAGTTGCAAAGTTTTTGATTGTTATGGAAACGGTTGCTATTCAAAACGACTTATGTATTTGTATACTAAAATAATTTCAGATATATATGGCACGTCGTTGTGCCTTACGATAAAACGAACAAACAATAAGTATATTTATTTTCTTTTGACTGTTCACGATTCCGATGGGTTTTTAATAACTCATATTTAATACAGACGATCTAGTAGAACTAAATCCATTACTAGGTATTTAATTAATTATATTTCAAACGTAGAACAAAGTACATATGTACCTATAAATCAATTTGACCTAAAACTGTCATAATGCGCTCGCTCGACTTCAGTTATCGACGTCAGCGTTCAAGAACTTTATTTATTCGTTTAAAAATACGTTTATGGTCATTTCTTACATTATTTTATATAAATTTAAATTTATAACGGTAAGAAATTAACTATTTCTAAGATTGTCAATGCTTCAATAATGAAAACTTATATGTTGTGTTAATTGTGCATGTTACTACACTGGCTCACTCGCTGTTCAAACAGGAACACAATGAAATTAATGAAATATAAAGTATTGCCTGTTGGCGGTAGAATCAGTATTGGTGGTACCACGCCAATATTCAATATTTCAGATCCAAAACACAGTCGTTATTTTTATAATAATTGCAACATCAAAGGCTACATATTCCATTTCAATCGAACTTATGGTTTTATCCTTTAAATTAGAAGAAGTCAAAGATGCACAGTAATACAGGATATAGTAAATATTATACACGTTATATATATTACGTAAACATGAAATGCCTTTTTCCTTCCGCAGGATATAAGCAGGATATCCGCAGGTATACGTGTTACAGATAGACTAACGGGTTACCTATGTATTGTTTAATGACATATCGTACGGATGCTGTTGTGGTTTATTTGCTAGCTTATAGCATATATAGATCTCGAAGTATATGATTCAAATCTTGGGTGGGGCCAGTAACTTTAATCCCGTGCCTCGAAAAGCACGTAAAATCGTTTGACCTGCGTCTGATCTCTCCGGTGCTATCGGGTGTTAGTTAATAAATTAGTCCTTCCTCGGTGTCCAAGCTTGCTTCTTACCAAATTTCATCAAAATCGGTTCAGTGGTAGTGATGTAAGCCTACCGGACTGACAGAGTTACTTTCACATTAATAATTTTAGAATAGAAGTATAAAGCCTTATCGTATAAGCCACTAAAATACTTAAAAGAAATGTCTTTGCGTCATATATTATCTGATACATAAACAATTTGTTGTTGAAACAAAATACCCAAATTCAAATATATCTAATGCGGATAGTACCTACAATGGGTATTTTTACGACAAACACTTACGACAACGCTAAGACAAGGGTCACCTTACAATATTACTAGTTAATGTACCTTAGTGTCGAGTTGCAGATTTTATATATTCAGAGTCGCTTTTGTATACGGTCTCAACTTTTCAAAGCATTAATGCTGGGGTCTCTTAAAGTAATTACTTTACGGAAAAACTTTTCCACTAGCAGCGTGATTATTACTGGTGTAAAAACGAGCCCGTTTTTTACGGTTGCATTCTACGTAAAATATTCCCGAGCACGTCTAGTCTGGAGGACTTGTGGGCGATGGTAAAACGAGAACAAATAGTAATAAAATTAGTGACGTAAATAATGAAAATGTTTCGATTCAATTCTAGTTGTGTTTTTTAAAACTTTGTCTTTTCAACAGTTGTAGAACATTCAATTTGTTACAAGTTGAAAAACACTAAATTGAATGTTTATGAATATTACAACTTGATGCAAATATTGAATCTTTTGTTTTCAAGCGGGAACTTCTCCCACTTTGAAACATACATCCATACAACACAAATTGAATGCTTTAAGTACAAGTGTCGCTTATACGCGTACAGTTATAGCTCGTAAATACCCCACAGCTGGGCAAATGGGGCTCCGATGCCAGCTGTTGGATAATAATATAAACAAATAATTCCATCTGACATATTATGTAGGTTGCATAAATATGCAGAAATTTTGAAAAGGAAATTGAACGGAATCTGCAGTTAAGTATTATAACCACTGGACAACGTAAAATATTCTTCGTTTAAAGGGAGCTTAATGTAATCTTTATGGAACGAGAGTATTATCAGTTTAAATTATTCATTAATTTATTAGTGATCGGTACAGTGTATAAAATACATGAGAAAAGGGGAATGAATCTTTTAATGACAAAAGAATATTTTAAGCAAAGCTTTTTAAGAATGGTTTTACACCATACGACTGGTTGTACCACTTGCTCGATTAAGGGACAGACACGAATGGACATATGTATAAAATTGAACTTATGTCCGGTTATTTACGGGTGTCACGGGTTGAGGCGAACTGACGAGATGAGGACGGTCTATTCTATTCTGTCACATCAATACGTACATATTATGTTCTAACAATCATTATTTGGATGACAAATGATTAGCTACGATTTTTTAATACCTAGCCTTTATTTATCGCAAAGTGTGTTTATTCTCAAATCACAAAACATCGTCAACAGCCACAACGCCATATAATGTACCGGTTGGTTTATTGTGAGCGAAAATTAAATATAAATAACTGTTTAAACGCGAACGTAATCGCGGGAAAAACGTTTGCGAAAGTCAATTTATATTTATGACTTTATAAATATTTATAATTGCGAATTTATATTTGATTTGTAAAAACAAGAAATAACACAGTATATTTCAGTAATGAACTATTATTGGTAAGGAATGTCACAAGCCACTTTCTTTTCTTCTCCAGGCCAAGTAATGTGCCAGTCTGTCTGATATGTTGCATTAGTTTATCTATTATTGATGCAAAGGTAAAATTTACAACATTTCGACTTTAAGTCACATACTATACAGTTAAAATGTATATAAAAAGAAGCAACCTTTCTGAAAATCATAAATTCAAGTGCACAAAGTTAAATTCGAAATGGAACAGACATTTGTGTATTCATAAAATATTTAATACACTCGAGTCAGCTGGTTATTTTAGAAACATCTTGATATTGTAGAGGGCTCCCGATATATCTCGATGCATTTAGCCGTCATTTAAAATAATAAAAGCTTCTAGAGACGAAAATATCATGGATCCAACAGTGTCATCTCTCGAAGATATCCGATGAATAGGATATATGTAGATGTAGACATAATATATGTAGATTTTATTAAGCCTAACTGAATGTAACTTTTTTAATGTTTTCTATTGTTTAGAGAATATGAAGGTTGTATATTTTTGTTTGTATATAAGTTTTTAATTATATCAAAATTAAAATTCAGACGATATAACGTTGAAATGTTAAGTTTCGAATAGAGTATTATTTATGTATGTTTTACTGTATGTCATGACGTTTTATTCCTATTACACTTTTGCTTGAGTGCGTTTTAAACTAACAAATAACTTCCAATCCATTTAGATAATTTTTTATTGAAAAAATTAAGCGTACACTACACACGCTTTTTATATTTGTCTAGAAGCAACTATTGACATAATGTTGGCAAATTGGGAATACAAGACTATTTCTAAAGTAGCTGCATCAAAATATTCTTTTGGATTTTTCAAATATATAAAAAAAAATATATAGTTCAAAATGTGCGAGCATATAAGATAATTACTTCAAACTAGAATTGATGCGGTTATCAAAGCGCGAAACACAATTCCACAGAAAACTTAAAGTCAATTCATCTCAAAGCACAAATGTAGCACCCGGAAACATTTTTACGTGTATTTAAATTAAGCCCATCTATATGCGTAAGTATCAACCGTGATAGATAAGTAACAATTCTTCTCTAGATTACACTACAATGTTTCGAGACGACATTTATTTTTTCTCATAGGTCGTCTGTTTGTAAGTGGTCACCACCGACCATAGACTTTGGCACTGACAGAAATATTAACCATTCCTTTCATCGGCAATGCGCCACCAACGTTGGGAAGTAAGATGTTATTTCGCTTGTGTCTAGTAACACTGGCTCACTCATCCATCAAACAGGAACACAACTACTCTAAGTGTTGCTGTTTGGGGTAAGGTATGTAATAGGTGTACCTATCGGATATAAATATATAGTATATACGAAAAGATACGATATATCGTTTCAAATCGAAAGTATTTGTCTTAACCACGTAGTTTATTCATACACCTGTGGCTAAATCAATCAAAACGAACATCCTACGTTACATTGCCACATGTTTGGACATGTTTGGACTGCATTTAGTTTTCATTGGTGTCCTGAGGCAATTAACTGGACTTGATTACCTTACACGGAAGTGGCATAATTAAGTTTACTTAATTAAAGTTAGCACAGTACACCGTGTTTAAGCTATGGCGTTCCGTCTTTTCGCAGCATCTTGAATATGTAATTAATTTCATTTAACTAAATAAAGCTTTAAAATAAAATGATTAAGTAATCTGTATATAGTTATGAAAAGTGAGTAAATAGACCTATAATTTACTTTTGTTTGAAATGAGAATATTTTGATAATTTCATTTGTAATGTTGAGAATAGGCTGTCATGAAATCATAACCAAACATTTGTGAGAGACGAATTGACTCCAACGTTATATTATATAAAAAAAGCAAATACTCGCAATCAATCTATATATAAAAAAAAAAACACATAAATCTTCGGGTAAGCATTACTTACCTTTAATTAGAGTAAAAGTCGATGTACACGTCACGGTTGGCGCTGGCTCGAACATTAACTGAAAAAAATATAGAATTTTATACAACAACGTCTGCTATATTTATTGCACGAAGGTGCATTTTACTTTAAAATAATCTTGGTGCCAATTTTTAGTTTCCACATTTCAAGTATTATTGGAGTAACTGTAAACGTATCGTTCCGAAATTGCAAAATTTTGTTTAAGCATGGTATTTACGCTACACGATACTCTGCTAACAAATTCCGTATGCGAGAACTACTTCAATTATTTACTTTAAGTCTACAGAAAGAAGTGTAACCAATATAATTCAGATATATTAGTTTAATTCTTACTTAAATGTTGTAAATATATTACTTAAAATAATACAAGCAAGTCATCAATGCCTACCCCTAATTATATTATTGATATTATTTTTAATATTGGCTATGCACTACAGACCGTGGCACGTGTTACGTCACCAGTTAATTCTAATAATATGAATAATACTAATAGTTGATCTGTAAAGTAAAAAACGCATCAATGTTGCTTAGCGGAACAAAACTGGTGAACAGGTACTATTGGTAACAGAATGAGTGTCATTAGCAGTGGTCGATTATTAATACTTCAGTTTATTTGAATAAGCTTGCTATTACAACGGTAATGCTACAGAAGGATTTTCTGCACATTCACGAGTAAATTCAATAAGGTTAATTAATCTGACGTCATATACATTCAGAATTTTGAACGTCGATGACGTATCCTATCGAAGAAATACGCGAAGTCGATTTCGTTTACTTTTTATTTTCATAACGATCTTTTATTTACATAAGTAAAGAATTATCGAAATTTATCGAGCCTTTAATTAGTGTCTAACTATTAAAATTAGTTTATCGCGTAGGTATTATATAATGTAATGATTTTCATTACATAATTTATAACAGATTTCATACTTATAACCTATTTCAAACGAAGAATGAATGGAGTTCCCTACTTAGATTTAAAAAATATTTAATGAGATTTGTTAATAACTGTCAATGTTGTTTATGTGTCTTTAATCCTATTGAAATAAACTGCCGGAATTTATTCGTTTCTAGGTGTAAATACTTAAAAAATACTGAACACAAAATGTGTCAGATTTCAGACACCGTGACCAACTCACGAGTGGACTTAAAATGATTACTCTTTAAGCTTGTTACGAGTACATGTATGTCATTTACATTTTTGTACGCGGCTCTGAATAGTTTGCCTTTGTTCTATGACGTTATTATGTACTTTGTTTTAGATCTGTTAAAACGTTATTTTTTGTCGATATGATTGTTAGTTCAAATTTTTTTATGATATAAAAAATGAAGAGTAAAAATTTAAAAGTACAATTATACAGGAAAAGTATATAACTTTCATAAGATTAAAGTTGTTAACCATATATAGGCGTATAATACAAACTTTTAAAATAATTAATTTTCTACACAATTATTTTTTGTTTTTGATCGTACTATTAGTTGAACATAATGTATTAACATTAAGTGGCTAAATACCAAGATCACATTAAAAACGTGAAACAGGGTAAGCATGGAGCGCAATGTTTGTGTGCGTTTAAAACCGAGAACAGACCACGTGGGCAGAATGACTCACTTAAAAACCAGTTTCCATCAATGCGAGACAGGACATACACGCACCAGTTTGCCTTGCTCTGCGGACTACTAATCAACTTCTAAACAATAATTTTCACCGTTATAACATATGAAAAATAAATTTACTACAGGAAAAAGAAACAGTATATAAAACGAAACTATGTAGTTGACAGTTAGATATACATATAGCCGATACAATTTTTATCCATCCCTTGGAAAACCCTTTATTTCTCATTGTATAAAGCCATTTACCATGACGAGTTTTTTTGAAAACATTTAAATAATTCCACGCTAGATTGTATTTACAAACAAAGAAACAGTCAATATTATATGTTCTCGTCAAATCATCAAATATATTTAAATTATATATATACAGACCTGTTAGGAATATTTTGGGCCCCAAAGAGATAAGATGAGCATACATTTACCAAGAGAGATCGACCTCTGTATGCATTAACAATAGTAAAACTACAAATTCAATCAAAGTGTCAAGAAATTTGACTGAACAATGATTCACTATTTGACATTCAAACTTGATCAAAGATTTATGAAATATATTCTGATGTATAATTATACGGTACACATTTACAATTTATCGAATTTATAACTTTATAAAGCGTGTACAAAATTTTAATACATATATAAACAGCTTGGTATTACATTGGTTATAATACTAATCAATTTATTTTAATCCATAAAACGGTTAGTAACTGAATTATAGTTAAATGGTATTCATTAAGCTGCAATAAGATACAACGGTCACTACTACGCTATAAACTTGTGGTATCTGGATAGGTGGTATCTATTGGTCGATGTGATCTTTGAACATTACCGTAACGATGAGGATAAATTTTATTAAATCGAAATATCCGTAATTATGTAACGTTTGTAATATTGTTTTATATAAAACAAATGTGGGTGTAAAATTTTGAACTTGGTGGCTTTTGTGTATTTCACGGTAGGTATCACAAACTCAGCTGTTCGGCCATCGCACAAAATAATATTTGGTATTGCTGTATTCAGGTTCAAGTGAGTGAGTCAGTGTGATTAGGATGAACAAGGGAATCATCGTACTTCCCATAGTTGGCAGCACATTGTAAGGAATAGCATATACTTGTCCTATTATACATACATTCCTATGAGCCGAGTTAAAACCAACCATCAACAAACAAGCCAACTAAGCCATTTATCATCAGAGACCATTGGTCCCATCTAGGTAATATAAATAATAAATTGCCTTTTTTATAATCTTCGTATAACGGGTGAATGAGAACAATGTGTGTCATTTCTTTCCAATCAAATCAATATTGATGGAAAGGAACAAATCTGTGTTGAACTCAGCAGCTAAGCACCATTTGTAAGTAAAGCCTAAAAAGTTTATTTAAACTAATTATTATAGGTAAGACTTTTGACTGTGTTACACTACTTAGTATGTAAATAAAAATACAAAATTTCTACCTTTAATTAGCTGAAGATATTCGTAGTTTCAATAAGCTGAGTTCTTGTTTTATCATTAAGTTGGAGCTCCATATTCACCCTAATTAACTCTTTTAGCAAAAGTAAGCATTAATTAAAACTTCAGACCGAAATATTCCTTTTTATTTTTAACTTGAATAATATGATATTTTGTTCATGAGAGATTTAGTGGTATAGTTTCAGGTTCTTATTGTTTACAATTCGAAATACACTATATACATATTTATGTATAATCCATAATTGTCATATTTCAACTAATAATCCTTGACATATCGTTTGTAAACCATTTATATAGATTTTAGGTCATTATCTATAGTAATAATAATTAATTTATCATTTAAAAAAAATTGCGAAATTTTGACGATGAGGGCGGCGCTGCAACAAAAGCATCTTCAACTTAAAATTAACGATGCCTTTAAAGTAATGTTTGTTCAAATACATATCACGCTAATGACGCACTAGTATTTAGTTTTGTGCTAGATTTTCATGAAGAAAAAGAAGACTAAAATATTATTATAATATTATATAATAATATTATAAATATTATTGACGAAAAAAAAGCGAAAGTGAACAAGTACTACTGGTATCTTATATACTTATGTTATAAAATAAGTATATAAGATACCGATTTTCGCAGAGAGTTCTGGATATATATTTATATAATTAGTACCAGAGTTTTACTATGAACAACTTGTCACAGATTACATTATATAGAATCACACTTTTTGCATTATTTAAAAATATGTATACTTCTCTTTTTTTGTTTGGAGAGGTATCGTATTACATTAAATGTTGTGTTGAGTGTTATTATTGTTTGAAATTACAAATTAAACTTTCACATCCAACTAAATTAACTTAATTTCAAAACTTACTATATTATTAGTTTCTATTCATAAAAGTACGAACGTAGCCTTATTATTAATTGTCACATTAAAATCACGCAACTAATGTTATTTGTGTGTTTACTATGTGTGTATGAAAACTTGAAACTCTAATTATCTAATCAAAAATTGTAAATCATTTCAGTCTGTTTTGAAGCGAGACGAGAGAGACGAGAGAGAGAGAGAGAAGCCTGTAGTCATCATCGTGACTCCTGACGAATGTCGCTATGTTCACGTTTGAGCCAATCGAATACAATTGCGATTACGCCCTTTGTTTCACATCCGAATAACCTCACAAATAGCGCCTGTCATACTAAATTAAATTCATTTGAATGCTCATGTTGGTATCCAGAGACAGTAAAATATAATAGCCAATTCGGATATATTTAGAGCATTTCTATTATTGTATTCAGTCACGTGGAATAGCGAACTAATTTGTAATTGATGCACAATGCTTTCACATGGTACTGACAGCTCTGTTAAAGGGTTTTATTATTTGGTTGATTGGAAGCAAAAGGCCAATTAAGTATAATATGTAACCTAACTAATTAAACTAAAAAATATTACAATATGTTAGGATTACATTTATTCAAGCAATCTTTTTAATGATTAATTAAATGTCAGTAATATGTTCCAGATATTATATCTAGACTAATGGACAAGAAATGCAGTTGTTACTTTCAAGTGAGTCGTACTGATTAAAAATGAAATGAATATATGTTTCCTGTAAGAAAAATAACGCGTCCTAGTTTCATGCAACGCCTTTATCAAAATGTAATATTAATATAAAATTTATTTTGCTTCAAAAGGCTTTTTCATAAGTCTTCGCATCGTTTTTTGATAGTTTAACAAACGAAAATCACATTTCTGTCCGGACCCAAAACCTCGAATACCTGGCAACCCTTGTCTTATGTCATTCGCTGGTGATGTGTTCACATGATGTATAACAACAGTATATACAAACAGGTTATTTGACACTGGTGAGTCACTTAGACGATAAGCACAAATTGCCATGACTGTACTTTTACGTATACTATAATATAAAATACATTGAATTATATATAAAAATATTACGAACAAAAAAATATTTATAGAAATGATAGATTATATACTTAATATTTGTTATTATCGTATTTGTTGTCATTATCGTATCGTATCGTAACAACAATCTATATTTCTTCGTTTATTTTATTACACCACACCAGCTCTACAATATAAAATATATTTATTTATTTATAGCTGGTGTTTGTATTGCAGTGGTTGGTTGAACGGCGCATTCATCCAGTTTCAGGCACTACCTCTTACTACCACTAGCTATTACGTTTGATAGCTCGTTTAATGAGGAAGGTTTATAGGCTATATCACTATACGAAACTTATATAATCCAAATTTAATGAGTGTAACCGCGAAGCACAGCTTGAAAACAAAAATATGAAATATATTACAAAAGGTGAAGGTTTTGATACAGCGTAGTACAAGCTGCTTCATCAAAGTTTGGGCCATTATTATTTTCAGTTCACGTCAATTTAAAAAGATAATCCTCAATATATATTCGTAGTCAAAAATCGAAAAAAAATAATAGAGCCGAGGTATTAGTGTTGATTTGTTTAATTAGAATTTAATTTATTTTTAATTCGACACTGATAAAATATTGTCAAAATTAAATTGCAGCTCGAAGATATTTCTTTATTTCATTTCATGAGAAAAGGGATTTTTATGTGAATTGTTAGCTATTTCTATACGGTTTATTCTTATCAAAAAATTTTTTGAACGAAATGCACCAAAGTACGAGATAACCAAATGCCAATAAACCAAATAATAATAGTCATTTGAATATTCAAACATTGTATGCAAATATAAAACAGATGTATGAAACTAATACTCGACATATCAGATTATTAAACTTCATATAACATTTTAATTATTAACAGTCCATAACATAAAAAAAAATCATTTGCAAAGCGATAAGGAAACATTCGTTATTTCTATCGTTTCAGTTATAAATTAATACAATCGTAAAATTAAAACGCTAAAAAAAAAGTTACGTAGATTTTATCAATTTCAATTCCGATTCTTAACTGATACATACGATTCGATATAATAATCTTTAAACATGATCGTTATCAAATACATAATTTCAGATTTAAAGCTAATTTCGTAGTCCTACTAATTTGTTATAAATACTTCTAACACATTAATACATAATGTTTTAATTATCGTCAAGTTACCGCTACGTCTCATCTCCATCAGCCTCTATAGAGATCGTAGTCATAACAGCGCGAGTACATCGACCTAAAGCATGCTCCAGCTCACTCGCACTTGGAGGCGAAAACTATTTCCATCTCGTTTCGATCAATTAATTTTTCGTGTGGCATAGCTTTTTCTCTGATACACATTTCCGCACGCTTGACTCTGTTATTCGTTGCGAGCAATCACGCAATCTTTCTAGTGACGACAACGTAATATTACCGTTTTATGATACTATAATGCGACCACTTTTCGCCACAACGTGTAAGGGTTCGATAGTATATGCAGGCATACTTCAATTATCTGCTAAATATCGCTTTATTATATTAATATGATTAGCTAATGAAAAATTATAAACATTATTATATTATGATATACATCTTGTAAATACAATATGATACAATTAAATTTTAGAACGCTTAACATGTAATGACATTGTGTTGTCCAAAACTGATTTTAAAACTGTTCATATATAAGAAATATTAATAAACTAAAACGAAAAGCCTAGCCTTGTCTATAATTCGTTATAATTACAAAATTGCATGTTCACGAGGTACGTATTAGGTTTGTTAAGGTTATATGTAAAATGAATGCACAGCAGGTGTATTAAAAAAATCTAAGACACTCATTATGTACGTAAATTGACTTTTAGAAAAATAAATAATTGAAAACTTTAAAAGTACTTTTTTTATGTTTGTAATGCATTGTTGATTTTTACAAATGTTTCTTCGGTGTTATATTACATTGGCTATAAAAAAACGTATTACGTTCAGGACATTTGAATGAATTTACTTGTCATTAGTCAAGAGTAGTATCAAACGAAACCATTTATTTTTGATGATTTTCACAATGTGGATTTAAGATTCATGGATGAAAAATAAAGTAAATGTGACCATTGATATTAATTGACATACATTATAGCGGGAAAATGCCTCATACTGTAGTTGATAAGCTTAGTAATGATACAAAATGAATCAAAACATTATTAAGCTACAAGAGTAACATGTTTAAATCATTTATTTGACTAGGATAATGCAATTTTAAGGTCGTTATAAAGCACTTAAGTACTATAAGAGAGGAGGTGAGCTATACCTATAATTATATACGTCACTTATTGTATTTATTATTAAATATTGAATTCTAGAATCGTTGTAGTATTGTTGGAATATCAAATCTTTTTGGTTTTTTAATTTTAATATTAGGCGCGGTCCAAGCGAACGTATTATATACTACTTGCTGGAACAACAATAATAGTAGTTATTGAATTTTTTGGATTCCATTTTTAAAATATCAGTTAATCTCTTTCTCTCAGCATAGTAAAATAATGGTATCCTACTTTTTTTTTCTCTATTATTTTCTCAACTAATACTTTGATTTGAGAGTTTGTACAGCTGAAATCTTTAATTTCTACCTCAAAGCGAACTGTTTTATCGGCCGCATTAATATTAAATATCGAAATTAGGTAATAGGTCATATCTAAATTAATTAATAAGTTAGGTTTGATATATATCAAATATAATATAATTTCACTTCAACAAGTTCAAAATCTGATACTTCTTACATTAAATATTTAAGTTGATTACGTCTTTCGGTTTAAGTCAATTGGTTTTTTATTTATAAAATAATTAAAATGATATAACTTCACACAAAGTTTAATGGAAATAAAATTGTTTTACATATCGTATTATAAGATAGTTTTAGAGATGTATATTTAACTTTCTGAAAACTATTAGCGGATGAAAAGACACATCGAATTGTTTATTTTACGTCGCACTTGCGGATACAAAATTTATTTAAATAATTACGACATTAACTGAAACTCATTTTGTAGATTAATTATTCGCGTAAATGATAAATACAGTTTTGATTTATTTAATAGGCGGAATTTGGACAAAATTTTTAGCTCATATTTGATGAACACAGAAATATATAAAATATTAATGTAATGTAAATATTTAAATTAATATGTATGACAAGTGCCTCTTGGTATGAACAAATACTCTTATTAATTGTAAGAAAATAACTATATACCTTAAGACACTATGTTGATATAATTATTTTATAATAATAATAATATCCTGGGACATTATTCACAAACGGCCTAAACAAAACTAAACCTAAACAGAGCTTGTACTATGGAAACCAGACAACTGATATACTACATATTCTACTTTTCTTTTGTTAATACATACTTATATAGATAATTACATAATCAGGACCAGACTCGAGACAGACAGACATGTTCATGCACACAAATGTCTGTCCTGGGTGGGAATCGAACCCACAACCTTTGATGTGAAAGGCAAATATCTATCATCCACACTAACCGGGCCGTTAAATATATATATTATGTTCTCTGTTTTAAGTTACATATTAGGTATTTATATTGGATATTCGTGTTAAGGTGTTTGTTATTATTCCGCGCTGGCATGAGATGATATTTTAATATCTTTTATTAGCTTTTGTTACAAAAACATGTAAAAATCAGTGAAAAACATCAATCAAATCACTCAAAAACAGCCCTAAATATATTTATTTTGTTAAGTTGTAAGATACATAAAGAAATATCTACTATAGGGCTTTCAATGTACTCTACCCCTCCTGGATATAGGTTTATATACAGTAAGCATCAAGCAATCTGCATGGAATTGGTGCATTTATTAATTTATGTGTACAATAAATTAGACAAACATTACACTAAAATATCATAATGAGTTATTGTGCATGTCAAACTTTGAAAAACTTAACACAATTTTTCGCAGAGCATCATACATAACAATTTTCTATGTGTCAAATTAATTTATTATATTAACAACACCACATTCATTTTATACGTTATATTGAAATGTTTCTGTTTTTTAAATAATTTTACCAAATTTTCATTAATATATGTACTATATTTTCATAAACATTAACACTATATGTAGTTTTGTTAATTTTCAAACGGTTCTGACGGTGTATAATACTAGTTAACTACTACTTATAACTTATGTATTTACTATAAGTTACCTATATTATCTGTTTTATATAATAAAGTATATAATCAACTATTATATGTAACAAATTATTTTCATTTAATGCATCAATATTGTTACATTCGTTAAAAATAAAAAGGTAGTTAACTCTATCTGATAAATATAGTAAAGTTCGATATCTTATAAATCAACTTTATTTCAATATATTTTCCTTACATATTTGCATTACAATTTAATGTCACACTTTGCATTTATAAAGAAATAGAAAGTGACGATGAAAAATTTGGTATAATATGTGTATTAATTAAGAAATATATAAATGTAATTTTATTATTATCAATTTAATTTTTTAATTGTCTTTGATTCAGGGGCGTATAGTGGGGTATGTTGAAACATTTTTTATTTTTAACATGAATATAAGATGTTAGATATATCTGGAAAAGTAAAGACAACTTGTCAGTTTAATGTGAAATCATTATTGTGATTAGCATTTCTAATAGAAAAATTGCAGTATTTAGAATTAAATATATTTTAAAACAATACAAACAAAGTCGTCAAAAAAAATTTTTTTTTAATTGCCGCCTTTGTATCTATTCGACTCATATTAATTAAAAGTTAGTCATTATTTCAAAATTAGTTCATTATTCCAAAAAAGAAAATAGAAGCTAACGCGAATATGAAAACTTTATACGTATGCATAAACTTACATTTAGTTTTATAACGAGTAAAAAAGTAAATACAAATCATATCAAACTTTGTTTTAATTGAATTTAATACTAAGAATAAAAATATAAATTAATTTAAAAAACAAAATGAAGTTTTAAAATAACTATTTTAATAATTAATAATAATATTTGTTTTGTTTGCTATACAGAACTTAACACGTTAACTGCATACATAAAGCGTCGGAATTTCTATTTAGTACTGTTACTTTCGTAACAAAGTTCTTATAACGTAAAAATCCCTTGACTAATATTGTAAAAAAGGAAAAAATAAATAAAAATATACTTACATTTTGTTGCGTAGGCACACAATGGCAAAAATAATTTGTTTTGTTTAATTATAATATAAATATGAAAAAATCGGAACCGCCCAGCTGGCAGAACTGTGATTATAAGTCAGTCACAGCACAGAGAATGTGAACAGACTATAAACAATACAAATTTGCGACATTAGTTTTCGTTCAGGAAATATCATGTCACTATACTAAATAGATAAAAACTCTTATTTGATAGTTATTTCAAACAAAATAAAGAATCCCCAGGTATTTAAAAAAAAGTAATCCGTTTAAATTATTTTTGTGAAAAAATCTGATAATAATCAATATGTCCTCTAAATTTTATTAATGTTTATGCTTTATAACTTAAAATTAATTTAATAGAAAAATATTAATTGTTGTTGTAATAGCACAAATAATTATTTGCGACAGAAATATAATATTGACATCTGTGTAATAGTAAATGTAAAGAAAAATGTTTAGCTTGAAAGCGACATCTAGTAACGCTAAGAAATATTTAAAGTGCATAAATGTCTTAATAGAGGGCAGCCGTATATAGTTTTTTTATTAATGAAATAAAGATATGTGTAAGCTCTTTCGTTGTTAGACGTTAAATTAAAAAAAAAACGCTTTAACATTGAATAATAATTGTCATACTTTAAGATATAAATATTTAATAAAAAATATTAAAATTAAATTAATATAATATTTATGTTCGTCTAAGATGTATCTGTGTTGTTTGTTTCAGTATATAATAATATCGATATAATGTATATCATTTTTTGTTTTAAGAAAGTTTTCAATTATTCTTATTAAAATAATTTATCAATAAAATACGAAACGTAATGTATGCGTACTAGACGAACATTGTGATGTAGGTAATCATATAGTTGTTACATTTAAAATATTATTAGCGCATTCGATAGTTTTCAAGAAATAATGTTTTGGTTTCCGATTATTATGGTAAGTAGCTGCTTCTGAGGCCTCAGGAAAACAAATATAGATAATAAAAAAATTGAAATTATATTATGTACATAGCTTGGGTTATTGGGTTATGCGTGTTGGTATAATAAATTTAGTGGTAAGTGTTGCAAATCGAGTAATTTTAAAATATAATATAACAAATTTCAAAATATTAAGTTGATTTAAGTTCACGTAATTATGGTACTTATATTTCGTATTATATATATTAGTTCACGAATGTCAATAAGAATTAATCTTTTTTTTTAAATGTATACGCTAGCGCTTGACTTTTATCACACCTGATGGAAAGTGACATACAGTCTAAGATGGATAGCGCTTGCCTAGAAGATGCCTATTCACTCTAGACCTGAAGGTACCCATATTGTAGGTGGTGGGGAAAACGGAGGCCGAGAGGGTATACCAGATCTTGGGAGTGCGTATCAGAAACGAGGAAGCAAATCGTTTCGTACGTGTCTTAAATACGTCAACTACGTGTAGATCTTTTCGATACCTCGCAGTTCTATGGTAAAAAGGGAACCAAATTAAATAGTTCCTGAGCACACACTCCGAAATATATCTTGTAGAATACCGACAGACAGGCAACATTACGACGTTGTTCTAAGGTCTGGAGTTTTGTGACCAGTGTCTATTCGCCAATGAGCCTTCTAGCATGACGATCCACTGAATTCAAAGCATTAAGCTGGTACTTAGCAGAGCCGTCCCATAAATGGCTGTAGTACTCCATGCACGATATGACTTGGGCTTGATAAGTCAGAAGCTGTTCCGGTGTGAAGTACTGTTTGTCTACTATGATATAACGGTTGAAACGCATTTATAATCTATATTAATAAATTAGGAGTAGTTTGTTTTGTAATACCAAACTGATAAAATCGATGTACATAAATATTACACTTGGTTAGAGTTTTGCACAAGCCTGCCTGATACCACTCACTAAATAGATATTCTTTCGCGAAACAGTAATAATACTCAATTATGTTCCGGTTTAAAGGTTGAGTAAGCCAGTTTAATCACAGGTTCGAAGGACATAACATCTTAGTTCCCGAGGTTGGTGGCGTATTGGCGATGTATGAAAAGATTAATGCTTTTTACGTGTCAAAGTTTACAACGTCTGCCGACGATTATATTTTATAAAATTAATTTATTTAACCTAAATTACAAGTAACAACTTTTCAAATCATGCCCGCTTGTAATTAAAACAAGAGTGCTAGCAGTGTTTCCTTGTTGAATCGAAATTGCGATTCTCTTGGCGAAAAATTAACTAGCTCTCCTGCCACCAGTGGAGATAATAAGATGGAATGGAAATGCGTTCTATATTACGTTAGATGTGTTTCAACTGCAAACGAATATTTATTATTCGTATTACAATATTAGCTTCAGCATTTTCTGCTGTGGTTTCGACCTTTAGCATTATTTGCCTAATATGAATGTAATCAAATGTGATTTATTAAAGCAAGCGTTACAATAAATCGTGAATATTTTAACTACCACCGTTTCGCCTCTTGCGAGAAAGAGTAAAGCTCTCGTAGTTGCTCTTTTGAAATAACTCAGATGTACAATGTAGTTAATCGTTCTTGATCAGTCTTGCGTTGAAATCTGAGTTTAAATCCAAGTAAGTTTATCGTAAAAATTTTTTAATCCGTATTAAGATTTATTGATTAATTGTGACTCGTAGTTATTTTTAATTTTGTAAAATGGTAAACTAATAGCATTTTCCGGTATTTTATTACGTGTGAGTTTTATATATTCTAGAAGTGATGAATAGTATTTTTATATGAGACATGGCCTATATGTCAACATATATATCGTTCCACAAAAGTGTCAGTTCCCGTTTCAAGGAAGTCAGTGTCTATCTTAAGGTTTTATGTACTAACTCCAGGGTCAATTAGAGCAGGAACATCGATGGCAGCAAGAGCCACCTTTTTAAATAAAATGAAACATAATTAAGAGAATAGTGACAGAAAAGCTTGTCTGATCTCTATGAGCAATAAAGACCACATATGTATACTGTAATAAAAGGAAGACTCCTTGTATGCCTCAAAGCACCTCTATTCTTCTTGAAAAGGTTTGGAGCTTATTCCACCCTGCTGCTATAATTCCGATTGGTGGATACACTATATTAAATATGGAGGTCTAAATGAAGTGCCTTCGGTAATTCGTCGAAGTGATAAAATTAACTATTGAACTTAATTATTATAATTGTTGTTCACATAATAAATCAAATGCCATTTCTATGGAAATAACAGCTCATAATACAACGTATATGGGGTGTAAGGGGAGTCGACAACAACCTAGGCTCCCTACCGTCAACCTCACCTGCTCGTGGTGCATCCTGCTAATCAACGAACGAGGCTCTGGCGACCGAAATCGTGGCGGTATAACCACACAAATGCTGGAATCCGAAAATGCTAATCCTGATAGCGGGCAGCAGCGCTATTAGTGAAAGATTCCAGCCACTGCGGTCACCAACCCGCCTGCCAAGCGCGGTGACTAAGGCAAAAACCCCCCTATGAGCGACGACAGAAATTCACGGCCCCCAATTCCCGGTAATCGCACTATTCCTGGCCACGGTACCGGCCATGGTAACGGTGCGATGGGGGGTGCTAAGAATCCCCGGGCTACGGCAGGGTACCACAAACGGCGACTGTTTCTGGCCACGTATAATGGACGCTCTCTGCGGCTGGACGAACACCTGACAGAATTGGAAGTAGAGTTAAGTCGTATTAACTGGGATATAGTAGGTCTATCAGAAATCCGAAGACAGGGCGAGGACACGATGACACTAGATTCCGGTCACTTACTCTACTTCCGAGAAGGACACCAACCATCCCAAGGTGGCGTCGGCTTTTTGATCCACAAGTCACTCAGAAGCAATGTCGTGGAGGTTGGCAGTGTGTCGGCAAGGGTGGCATACCTTGTCTTAAAGATAACCGAGAGGTATGCCTTAAAGGTAATACAAGTGTATGCCCCAACGTCTACATACACTGACGAAGAGGTCGAAGCCATGTACGAAGACATAGTGAAAGCTATGTCTCGTACCAGTACCTTCTACACAATTGTTATGGGTGACTTCAATGCCAAAGTGGGAGTACAAGAAGATGGTGAATCGAGGGTAGGAAAATTCGGCTATGGGCACAGGAATCATCGGGGGCAAATGCTGGTAAACTTCCTTGAGGCTCAGGGATTATTTCTGATGAATTCATTTTTCCAGAAAAAGCCCCAAAGGAAGTGGACCTGGCGAAGCCCCGATAACACAGCGATGAAAGAGATCGACTTCATTTTATCCAATAAGCGCCAAATATTCAGGGATGTCTCCGTGATCAACAGGGTAAACACTGGAAGTGATCACCGCCTGGTAAGAGGCACCCTGAATATCAACACTAAAATCGAACGATCGCGGTTAATGAAGTCGACTCTTAGACCAACTCTGCCCCAAGTCGAAGCTGGTTGCGAAAGCTTCCAGTTGGAACTACAGAACCGATTTGCCATGTTGGAAACCAGGCAGGACATTGACGACGCCACCAATAGTCTGGTGCGTGTCATCCGCGAAGTGGGCCAAAATTACTTTCGACAAAAGAGCAATGGACGAAGGTCGAAGCTCTCAGGCGAGACTCTGAACGAGATGACGAGGAGACGAGAACAGCAGAATATGACGCCATCTGAGTGTCAGGCACTTAACAGGAAGGTTAAAAAACTAATAAGGCGTGACACAAGACGAGCTAATACCCGGAATATTGAAGATGCCATAGCACTCAATAGGGGCTCAAAGGTTCTTGCAAAGTCACATACCTCCTGTTGTCACCTGACAAAACTCAGAACCACACAAGGCACAACCGTCACCTCAAAACCAGAGATTCTCGCTGAAGTCGAAAAGTACTATGGCGATTTATACTCATCACGAGTACCTCCACCTGAGTCCCACAGTGCGGATGACCCACGAGCCAGACTGACACGCCACCTATCAGACGATCTTCCCGACATCGATTTGGGCGAGATTAGGATTGCTCTCGGACAACTTGGAAACAACAAGGCTCCAGGAGATGACGGAATTACCTCAGAGCTTCTTAAAGCAGGAGGCACACCAGTTCTGAGAGAGCTGGCTAACATCTTCAATTCCGTCCTCCATAATGGTACTACACCGAAGACATGGAGCAGAAGTGTGGTGGTTCTGTTTTTCAAGAAGGGTGATAAAGCTCTTCTGAAGAACTACCGCCCCATTTCACTTTTAAGCCATGTTTACAAGTTGTTTTCGAGGGTAATCACGAATCGTCTTGCCCGGAAATTCGATGACTTCCAACCCGTCGAGCAGGCTGGGTTTCGAAAAGGCTTCAGTACCGTAGACCACATACACACACTTAGGCAAATAATACAGAAGACCGAGGAATATAATCAGCCTCTATGCCTAGCGTTTGTGGACTACGAAAAAGCCTTCGATACCATTGAGACCTGGGCTGTTCTGGAATCCATGCAGAGGTGCCTAATTGACTATCGGTATATCCAGGTGTTGAAGTGTTTGTACGAAGCCGCATCCATGACCGTCCAAGTACAAGATCAGAGCACAAGACCAATCCAATTGCATCGCGGGGTAAGACAGGGGGATGTAATCTCCCCGAAACTTTTTACCAATGCATTGGAGGACGTCTTCAAAACGCTCGATTGGAACGGACGCGGCATTAATATCAATGGCCAACATATTACACATCTGCGATTTGCCGACGACATTGTCATCATGGCGGAGACTCTGCAGGATTTGGAAGAGATGCTAAACAACCTGAGCGATTCTTCGAGACGAGTAGGTCTCGGGATGAACATTGAAAAGACCAAAATTATGGCAAACAATCATGTATCCCCGGGACCAGTGGTCGTAAATGGCTCTCCACTTGAAGTTGTGCAGGAATATATCTACCTGGGCCAAACTATACAACTTGGCCGGCACAACTTTGAGAAGGAGGCTAAAAGAAGAATACGTTTGGGCTGGGCGGCATTCGGGAAGTTGCGTCATATTTTTGAATCGTCGATCCCACAGTCGCTTAAGACCAGGGTCTTTAATCAGTGCGTCCTACCTGTAATGACTTACGGTGCCGAAACGTGGACACTCACCGTAGGACTGGTCCACAAATTTAAGGTCGCTCAGCGAGCGATGGAACGCGCGATGCTTGGGGTTTCTCTGGGCGATAGAATCCGAAATGAGGACATTCGCCAGAGAACTAAAGTCACCGACATCGCGCGGAGAATTAGCTCGCTGAAGTGGAAGTGGGCTGGTCATGTCTCCAGACGCATTGATGGCCGATGGAGCCGACACGTGTTAGAGTGGAGACCGCGCTTAGGCAAACGTAGTGTAGGGCGCCCTGTGACAAGATGGACCGACGATTTGAAGAAGGTGGCGGGCACGGGATGGATGCGGACTGCCCAAGATCGGGATGGTTGGCGTTCTATGGGGGAGGCTTTCGTCCAGCAGTGGACGGCAAAAGGCTGAATAATAATACAACGTATATACTATAGTAGTACTTCTTGATAACGATTATTATATATATCCTTATGTATGAAAAAAACCTACCAAGCAACCCACATGGCTTTCCCCGTGAATAGTAACTTATTCCTGTTTTATGACTTCATTAAGCACTGTAAAAGCCACACAGTAAATATTTAAATTTTATGTTTGCATACTATAAAAAAAACATTATAAATGCCTGGTGTTTCAATAGCTGATCCAGTTCTATTTTTAAATAAATTAATGTTAAATAAAAAATACGTTACTAACGGAATATACCTAATGCGACGTTTACACTTTTGAAATCGGAATCATATTTTATATCACATACAATGCAATTTCGGGTTAGATTTTTCCGCATTGAGAGCGAAAACTATTTATTAAATGAATATAGATAATACTTATTATAGCTAGTAGCGGTGTTCTTAGTCGGAGGCTTATTGGTATATGAAAATATAAACTCAACCGTAGAACATATTCAGTATTCTAAAGCGGCGATATAATTATTAATTTAATAAAATATAAACGGATTCATTAAAGTTTTGGGTAAAAATAGCCAAACTTGCAGTGCCATTCTAAAAGAAATCACTTCGTATCTCAATCGTGAAATGATTATAGCCGTATTTCGGCGATTCGCTATTTTGAGGCGTCATCCTTTAGGAGCCCGGTATATTTATGAAGATGAAAATTGTTTTAATAAAAAACCGTAAACATAAAATAACGTAAGATTATCTTATTTTTAGGGAAAATTAATCGTTGATCGTTTTGAATATAATAAAAGGGCATCAATTTTATGATTATTATATTAAACGTCGCGTATTACTTTGAGCTGCAAGTTTATTCTTACAGAATGTCTCTACTTCTAGTTTCCGTTATATTTTTAGATGGCGATTTAAAAATACGTTCATTTTTCATATCATTATGAAATTCTCTTGAAAATCCACTGAAAAAGATTATTATTCTCGAACACGTTGCAAAATTCCCTTCGGTCGGACTCTACCTCCTCAAAAATGGAAAGACATCACGAGAGACACGAGAGAATGACGAACCGAGATGAAGAAAGCGTGAACGTTTTAATAATAACCTTCAATTTCAACCACATTATATTAATTTATTCGATAACAATGTTTATATGGAATATTGAATATCATCTTAGTGTCAATGTCACGCGCTAGCCTTTTAAGCAAAGTTCATAGGCTGTCTGGCTCCAATTTATTCACAGAGACAGTTATTACATAAGAATAATTATTTTATTTGAAAAGTCAATTCTTTGGGAGCGTTCAGAATTAAATTTTGATTTGATGTAATTTATGCGAGAAACGCAAAAGTTCTTTGACGCTCAGTTTCTCATCTGTCACGAGTACTTAGTTGCACGTCTTTTTTTGAGTACAATGCCTTTGTTAGCTATAAATCATAAATGTCTCTTTGGTTACGTTTATTCCATTTACTTTCAAAATCATATACTTTACATTTACTCGGAGCGTTCTCAAATAAAATAACAGATAATTAAACATGATTAAAACTGGTTGGCGATTATTTTAAAAATGTGATTTACTGCCAAGCATAAACCTTAGTCACTTCAGTGCACGGTCGAGGCGATTTTCAGTTAGAGCCATTAATTTTGTCAAGTTGACGACAACTTTACCCCAAACTGGCCGATAGTCGTCGGCAACTTAATTACGGAGCAAGTTTATGAACGTGTAAATTAATTAAGCTTTATCTCTGGTCAAGACGGTTACAAACTTCTGCTAAGGTCGTAATCGTTTCAACAAGTTTTCGTTCAATAGATATTTATGTCTATAATCATGCATTATGTATTAAGTTTAACTGAGGATTTGCATACATTGCAATATACAGAAGATAATTTATAATATTACTTACTATTTGAATAATAATTCATAGTAAGATTGAAACTTATTTTGTAACGAGATTTCTACGTCTTAAGCATTGTTATAGTTAATTATAATTTAATTATATACCTCTGTTTATTATTGGTGCTAAGTTAATTATATATATCAAATATGAATAATTTTTCGATTTATTGTTTCAGACGAAAGTTCCAGAGATGTACGACATTCGGTCTAATTATTGCTTTGTAATTTATTTCCAGTATTTCTTACAAATCATTTCAAGTGATTTCACTAAGTTTGCTTCGCCATAATCATTAAATAAAGACAGACGTATCACACGCACTCGAAAAGTGGCTTATGTAACTATGTTCTATAATATTCTGTTATTGTCATGTTTTCTTAATTTGTATATAGTCAAGTGTTGTTACGAGAACGAAGCCATGGACTTAAGCTATTGTACGAAAGAGGCAACATTTAAAAAAAAAATACCCAATTTATTTACTGTAAATCGTATGTTTTGTAACTTTAACTATTAAGTTTAAATTTTAACAAATAAAAATTTTTTATACGTATCGTATTTTAAAGGTTAAAATGTTTATATTTAAACGAAGCATTTAATTTTAAACGTATTTGTTGCAAGCCCCATATCTGCGTAACGATCCTTTATTTTGCCGGCGGGTGTTATTACAAGTGTCTTTTGCGTTTTATTCATTGTTATGCACTTTACTTTTTAGGGTTCAGCAGTGCATATGTAGGAAACCCACTTCATTACTCATCCGTTAAATATTGACAACCGACTTATGTTAATATACAATTTTTATGCGTGTATTCTTGAAATGTTATAATTATTATGGTCAATATTAATAAGGATATTAGACAAATATAATTAATTCCTGTATTATTGTCGTCTATAATATACTCGTATTAATTAATGAATATCACGAAGTTTTGTATTTTTATTTTGATGTCTATTATAAAAGCCGATTAATTATGAAGAAATAAAAATATCGATTTTCAGTACTTACGTGTTTTGACACGAACTTGTAAATATTTACCCAATACCTACAATAATTTTAATGGTAATTAGGGTACTGGTAAATAGGCATTTAGTTGTGGTCTAAACTTAGTTGTGGTCAACGCAAACTAGTTGCTATACGTCATTGCACTGCATCATCATCCGTTGATTGGTAATTTTCAAAAAAGCTCGATTTGTCTCGATTGTATCGTATCTTTTCTATGTTTTGGAAAACAGTTTTAACAAGCAGGAATGATAGGTACTAGTAGGTAAGTCATTATTTTTTAATTGACGGCATATTTCTTTTGAAAGCGTAATTTGAGGTTACGTTCAGCGCTTGGGACTCTGTTGCTATTGTTATGAATTTTGGGTTCTCGGGGAAAGTGTGCGCTGGTTTGTGAAGGCACTTGCCCTCGAAGTGATAAAGTAATGAATTTATTATGTGTAGATTAGGCACTTATTATGTATTTAACTGAATAATGTTATTACTTATTTAATTGTCACAGAGTTTTTTTATAATGCCTCAAAATTGTATAAGGAAAAAACCTAAACTTGCGCCAGTTACGGAACTACAAATTGAAATAGTAAAAACTCTTCTTGAACAAGGGAAAAGCAAACGATCTGCTGCAGCAGACATTGGTATAAGCGAGTCATGTTTTCTCAAAATACTAAAATTAAACGTACTTATGTTTATTTTTTGTTATTTCCAACATGCTCTCACTTACCCAGTGCGTCTACTTTCTCCATAGGAATTACCCATAATACGGGTCAAGTGTACGCATTCTGACTTTCAATGATTTGTCTATGATTGATGATAAACAAGAGTAGTAAAAAGCGATACATCGTTAGCTGTATATGACCTAAGTTAACGTAAAAGGTTAAAGCGCGCTGAAGACTGTGTGGCATTAGGGTAGACAAAAATGATATGTCGTTAGCATTTTCCCCTCAAGACTTGGGCGCGTCTTGTTTTATTAAAGCTTTGCCCTTCTATTGAATCTCTAGGGGGCCGCCCGTTATAATGTCCATTACTTGTGGGAACAAAATTGTAACAAATAAAAATAAAACAAAAACAAACAAAGGTAAAACAGAAACTGCAACACAACGAAAAAGCTTGAAAAAACAAAATAAAAGTATACAGCAAAACCTGCAAAAGATAGTGAAAGTGAAACCAAGAGTCGATTACAGAAAAGGAGAGAGTGTCTCGCATCAGAATCACCAATGAGCAATATGAGACCAGGTTAATAACGTGAGAGACATAGGGAGATGTTTGAATTATAAACACCATGGAACATGAGGCTACGTTAATAAGGATACGTCAGCAATTACCATTAGAGACACATGTACAACATGGGGCTAGGTTATAACATAAACGTCAGCGATTACCATCAGACACCTGTACAACATGGGGCTAGGTTATAACATAAACGTCGGCGATTACCATCAGAAACACCTGAACAACGCAAAGCCAGGTTAAAAGGTAACGTGAGCGTTCCCAGCAACGTAGAACTGAGAATCATCTGCAAGCGTTCGAAAATGCTATCAACACGAAGCATATATGTTTGTGAAATTCGTACCAAACGTTACTATCCCAATCAAGCTTATACAGTATGTTATAAAACTGCTGCATTACGATATTTGAAGTATCTGAAGATGCCTGTAGAGTTGTCTTCGAAAATGACCTTGCTTTTAAGTTTCCGTCGAAAAACACACGTCACCAGTCATAAAACAAAAGCACCAATAACGAATTGCCGGAATAATCTGGATCCAGGTAAAATCCAGACTTGATTCAAGCACTGATGCAGGCAGAGCAATGTTTACTCTAAATATACAATCCACGATTATATTTTGGAGTCTGATCAGTGGAGCGGAGTGGTGTAATGACTGGTACCTAGGTCCTAACAAATTATTTTTTTAGCTTAGTGCATTATCTACATAAATATTATTTTTCTTTTCAAATACAACCGTTTAACTTGTAACATTTTTTTACTTATCTATATGGTCATAATTCAATATTAAAATTTATATTATAATACATAAATGACAAATGTCAATCATGATTATCAATAACAAAATAATTTAAAATCATATGATTATGAACATTAGTGCCACGTAGTTTTTTAAATGTTATAGTATATGCTAAAAGTGCGAGCCGCGCGGCTGAGGCGGGGTCACCAGGTTATTACAGTACAGTTGGGTGAACATCGCTTATCAGCAAAGCGGCGCTAAACTCTGATTTATATTCACTCGGCGAACTTGCCTCGCTTTCTGCACCAGCCAGGGGCTGCCAACAACGCAATTACTCCCCCAGACACTTTTAATTTTTTTTTAATTTAAAAAAAATTGAAATGTATTTTATGTTACAGTAACATGAAAACTATTAATATTTCCTATTTTACTTGTTGATTTCATAATAGAAAAAAATAAAAGACTATTTTTAATTATTTTATTATACAATTCATAAAAAACTTTGTTATTTTTTTGATCGAAGATTTGAAAAAAAAAATCAATGGTACAAAAAATACATGTATAAGCTTATTGTAGTAAACGTAGCGCAAATATTATGTTGTATACGTTATAATATGTTCATATGAGCGAATAAAGAATATATGTGTAATTTTTTATATTACAATGTAATTGAAAAAAGTTTATAATGTCTGTAAAACGTATTGAAACCACAAACATACGGTACGGACTGCGGCAATGTTAAAATGTTGTAACATTTACCGGCGTTTAGCACTATCTAGTAATTTTTTTTAGTATTGGCAAAATGTTTCCTTTCGAGCAGACGTAGACAAAAAAAAAACATAAAAACAGCAGCGGTAGTTGATTTGAAATAAAATGCGAGTGTCGTTCATGATTTTTAAAATTCGTAATATCATATACGTTTGAAGGCACGAAATAAGTAAGATTGAAATGATTTATTCGTATCGAAACAATCGCATTCAAATGCATTATTCTATTTTGTCGTCTAGACATTCAATATACTTCTCTTTTTTCACATCTAGGATATCTTTTCAAATCACCAACACGAGGTTATTTAAAGTAGGACTTTGTCCGTGTGTTCTGTTATTTCAATGACATTTCACAGCCACAGCTATGGTTTTTTTGTAGAAATTTGAAGAAATTTAATCAAAGATTGTGAGTTCAAACGCGGCCAAATACCACTTAATTTTCATGTCTTTAATTTGTGTGTGTTACGTGTCAACCCGCAATAAAACAACGTGCAGAATAAACTTCAGATCCTCTGTTCAAAAGAACAGGACATTTGCCTAGAGGATGTACATTTACTGGCACCTTACTTTTTATCTTAATACAACTAATTTATAAATCATATAGTTTTATTTTAATATAAATTGTAATTAAAAAAGTTAAAAATATATGTACCATTTTCTTTAAAGGGTTTATATTACAAAAGTATTGATTGTAGAGTTGGTGAAACTAAACAGACTGTTTCAAAGTGTTTACATCGGAAAGAGATGAGATAAATTAGAACTGAAGATTTCGGCAATTTAAGGAGAAACGGAGGAAGTTTGACTATATGGTTAAAATTATCTTCACACTTTTGCATAGTAGCCAGAAATCAAATAATTATATCATTTAAGGTAGGAAAACTTTAATTATTTTGTCGATTTTAAATTATGAGATATAATTATTATTATTTATAAGTTTTAATTGAGGAAATTGAAGTCTAAATTAATTTAATTCGTTGCTGTAATGTGGGTTTTTGGACCCTCATTGCACATTTCCATCAGATACACGCAATTCCATACGCTATTTTTTAAACGCAAAGCAAAAAAAAAACGATATGGATTGTAAAATCAAATTAGGCACTAGATAACAAAGTCGTGTTTACCAGAATTTGAGCCCACAGTATTCAGTTAAGATACAAGTTTTCTAAACACTGTACAATCTAAGCTCATTTATAGCATTTGTTAAGGACATAATATGTAAAATGGCCTTATATGGGTTGCAATGAAACCTGTTTACTCGAAAATTGTTATAAAATACATGATAATGTAATAATAATAGCAATAGCATTTTCGCTTTGTTTCTTTTTTTGATGACAATTAGTTTATAATAATCATTAATAGCATAGTAATTTATAAATAAGCGAAGTACCCTCTGCTTACGTAATTGTGTTGTCTGTCATAAGATATTTTTATTGACATCGACATATTGAATAATACAACACCAAGGGGAACCTTTGGCATATTTTTGCAATATATTTTTCATACTATTTTTTAACAATTTTTTAACGGTATTGATGCGCGTAAAACGCGACTAATCCCTCTAACACTGAATAAGTGCGGGCAAGACGTTACACGACACACGGAATGTAAAGCCTGTTTTTTTTTAATGGTGGGAACATGCATTACGCGTTTCTCCCCACGGGAACAGTGGTAGGGTATGTGGGACTAGTCGGTGTCCATAGCGCTGAGTGCTCCTCGAAAATCAGAATACTCACTAAAAAACCAGCGGTACCCATTCCGTCTTAACGAGGAGTGCCATGGGATCGCTTGCGCATGCGACCGTGACGCTCTGACGGCTGGCATGCCTATGTGGGCCTACGCGATGTAAAGTCTCCGCAGGGCATTTATTGGTAATCGAGCTTAGTTCAATTTCCCAAAAATCTAAAACTTTAACGCTCGAATATAAATACATTTTTTTGCTTAGTCTGAGAATCTTATAAAATTTCATTATACGCAGGCAGTTAATATTTAACATTCAATAAGGAGATCTTGATTTAAGTTTAAAACGTTTGAGTAAAAAGAGACACATTTAATAAAAGTCCGAAGCCTTTGTCATAAAACACTAGCCGTAACGACCTTTAAGTTTTATAATGCTTCTTCGAGTTTCTCAATCAGACTTAATGACGAAAAATAAAATAAGGTGTGTCCACGTGACTGTTGTGAAACCCTCTTTAGAAACATCAGCACAAAGGTTATATAAAGCCGTTACTTTTAAACTTGTTTTTAAAATGTGACTAATTAACGCAAAGAAGTCGTACAATAACCTGGTATTGTTTACTTGTAGAGCTTGAGTCAAAACAAGCAAATGTTTTATACCAATACAATTATATTCATTTAGGCATTTAATAAATAATAAAAACTTAAGAATATTAATGTAGACTTAAGAGTATAAAAGTAGAGATTTTATAAAAAATAATAATTTAACAAACCAAGAAAGAGACACTATATTAGAATAAAATATGATTAGATCCTTATTTATATTTATATGTTATTTTAAAATTTAAAAACGCGTAGGTTAAAAGATGGCAGGTTTTGTTTTTAAATAAAAAAACAAACAACAGCAGATGCCGAACATCTGAAATAAATCTAGAATTTGGCTGTATGTTATGCTTCCTACTGAAATGATCTCGAAACCTTACTAATCATTAGCGTAAGATGACCACAGTACAATTATTTTAATAAAAACCATCTATAGTAAAGAGTAAAGTGGTCACAATTTTATCACAATCGGGACTCCCTTTGTTAGTGTGCTTCGTTTGAATAAGAGGTGCTTGACTACACTCTTACCGAAGGCTACTCGGACAGGTGACTAGTCCAAGACCCTCTTATATTCAGAGTAAATAAACAAAAGCTTCCACTTCTTTGACTAAATAAGTTGCCTCTCTTTTATAGTAAAATGTTTAAATTATGATAACAATGGGTGAACGAAGGATGTCCCTGGGCGACTTGCAAGGACCTTATGAAATATTGGTCCTATTGTGTACCAACTGGCTGTAATTAAATTATTTAAAAAATATAAATGTAGTTGAAATGTTGTTAAATTACTTTATTAAAAGTACTTTATCAAGTGTTAAAATGGGACTGAAATGTATAAGATTGCAAAATGTTCAAATGCCTTGTAAATTAAAAACCGTAATTATATTGAAGCACACTAGCATGACCCGGTGGATATTCTCCTGTTTGGTTATCTCCTAATAGAGGAACATTAGGTAATGTAGGTTAAAAAAATATTTATAACTTGTATGTTTTTGAATACACTCTATTTAAAACTATTTTAATAATCTTAAACAGAAACATGAAACAGCCGAGATGGCCCAGTGGTAAGACCGCGTGAATCTTAATCGATGATCGTGGGTTCAAGCCCGGGCAAGCACCACTGAATTTTCATGTGCTTAATTTGTGATTATAATTCATCTCGTGCTTTACGGTGAAGGAAAACATCGTGAGGAAACCTGCATGTGTCTAATTTCACTGAAATTCTGCCACATGTGTATTCCACCAACCCGCATTGGAGCAGCGTGGTGGAATAAGCTCCAAAGCCTTCTCCTCAAAAAGAGGAGAGGAGGCCTTTAGCCCAGCAGTGGGACATTCACAGGCTGTTACGGTAATAATCTTAATGTCCTACTTACATACATCTTTTTTCCCCATTAAACTTATTATTAAATCACGACAATAAGTTTAATGACGGCTGGTTAATAATTTATACATATATTTTCGCCCGTGGCATCGCGTACGTGTCCGGGTGGGCATGTGTTACGTATAAAAAAGTAAAGCATAGCATATAACATATATATCCTTTCTCGGGATATAGCTTAATTTTTATTATACTTATTTTATTATACTAATAATTTGGAATTTTATATTTTCCGACTAGAGCGTCAATTTCTAAATTATAAAAGTTGAAGTATTTTTGATTAGGTAAAAGTTGTACAAGTTGCCGTGGCAATCCATTAAACGGTATGGAAGTTTATTTGCTGCAGCGCCATCTATAAAAAAGTAGATTTTTTTTTTATAGAATATGAAGGCGGACGAGCATATGGGCCACCTGATGGTAAGTGGTCACCAAACGCCCTTAGACATTAGCACTGTAGGAAATGTTAGCCATCGCTTACATCGCCAATGCGCCACCAACCTTGGGAGCTAAGATTTTATGTCCCTTGTGCCTGTAATTAAATGGATAAACAAAATGCTTAGATAATTAAGGCAAGAGGTGGTCTTAAGGCTAATTAGCCTTTTCCTACATATACAATCAAAAAGAGATTTTAAAACATACCGCGTAGGTAGTGCAGTGATCGACTTACATATAAATAAAAACAAACTAATACATATACTTAATATTAATTTCAGTAAACATATATATATATGTTACTATTATAGTCTAATAAAGATTTCAATGCATTATATCAACTGTGATATAAGTAACGCAGCTTTGATCTTCTCTAATAAGTAAATTGTTTTCTTTAGGAATAACATTTAAAAAACAAAATATTTTCAAAATATAAATTCGTTGTCACCCACCATCTCCGAGATACACGAAATAAATTTTTATATGAATACAATAATAACTTATTTAATATTATTAGAAAATAAAAAAAATTGAAAAACATATATTTATAATAGAAATTACGAATACCGATATTGTTTTGGATTGTTTAATAATAAAAGATAAAGAACCTCCACCAAGAAAAATCTACAAGATATTGTTTTTTTCTTTTCAGTTCTTCTGTACTGTGTTATTTCACAACAATGCACCTTGCACCAGTTGTGTATATAAACGTATATGTTGTGTATAACAAATAACACAGTACAGAAGAGAAAGAATATGCAAGTTCCGGCCATAGCGTATAGGAAGCCACTTAAGCTTTGAAGGAAATTCAAAGACATGGCCATATTTGAGGAGGCAGAATTTAAGCCTAATAGCGAGAATTTGAAGTCGCTCAAGTTTATTCAGTTGGTTTTTTGGCATATTAAGATATCTTGCATTTGCATGGCAATATTAGAAAAAGGAGAGAATTTGCTATAAAAAATATCTTTTATGATCAGCTAATAATAAAATATTTAAGATGTGGAGTGCCGTAATAAGGAGGTATCTACTAAAAATATGTTACAAGATAACAATAATCGAAAAACTAAAGGTTTTCTACCATTAGTCTAGAAATATCTTCTTGAAATTTGGTTACTATTTAATTAGTATATATAATTATTATTAAGCATTATACAAAGATATATTTAAATATATATTTTACAAATATAAGTTATTACGTTTTGTAGACATTTACTGTAAAGATGGCTTTAAAAATAATTAATCTTAAAAGTGTTGTGTAAAAGCAATAGATAAAATAGGTAGATTTCTTTTTTATTACTAATTCTAGAGGTTTAAACGCATATAGTAATAGTAAATAGTATAATTATAGGTTATGTAACGGTGTGAAGAAAATTTCGGGTTAAAAATATTTATTGTAAATTATGCAGAATTTAATTTTAGAAGTTCAATATATAATTAGTACAACCACAATGACAATATGTAAATAATAGAAGTAACATTTTTCAACGATTCAACCTTGAAGCTTGAATCGGCACTGTAGCCATTTAAGGCTTAAAAAATGTCTGCTTTTTGAACATTTTTCAATAGATACATAGTACTATACAGATACAGCTTTTGATGGGTGTTATAAATATGAAATTCCGAGAGTACGAAAGCTATGCATTAAAGTTCTACTTGCACACTTTAAGTCCAGGGGAATTATGGTTTTAAAATTAGTGTTCAACTCCTAAAATATACTCCATAACTATGAATTTACATTTTACCCTAATCGAAATTTACAATGTAGAATAATAAATCGATTAGGATATTATATATCGTGCAATAACTATCTACTACATAATATATAAGTACTAAATTTTACCCAAGAAAAGTAAATGTTTTTGGGATGCAAAAAGTTACCTACCAAATAGGTAGGTAGGTATCAATGTTAAAACCAATTTATACACTAAATTTTATCCTTGTTACAGATCTTAGTGTTAATGCTCAAGACATAATATTTCAATTTTTTTAAAAACATATTTACTATATTAATCGGCAAATAGATATAAAACACATTAACATATCTAAGCTATGTTCATCACAATACGTTCACGTTAATATCAGTTTTTTTTTAAAGAATCATGCATTGTTAGATTAAAGCACATTGAAATTTGTTTAGTCGTATGAGTATAAAACAACAATATACAATAACTGTAAAATCTAACTCAGATTTGATGTATTTATTAGGAAAAAATAATACTATAATGCGTAAACTAATTGCTTAAGATTGACATTCAATTAAAATTGAAATAATAAGTGAATTATCTTATTTGAATAAACTTATTACTAGCCTGTCGTTGTATGTGATAATTGTATCATAATAAGATTGTGATCATACGGCTTACGGTTAAGCGGAGTTCACATTTTGTAAATATTAATTAAATACACTTCAGAAACAGTTTGTGAATGTTCCAGAGGGAGACGAAGCGTCCCGCTTAGCACAACATCAGAGCTTTTTTTCACCTCGCTGCTACAGCGCTAATTAAAATTGATTTTAGTCAATTGATAATTTACTAATGCTCTTCTTCATTTAAAATGTTACGTTTAAAAAAAAGCAATCAGTTTTAATAATAATTAATCAAGTACTAATTTTAAAAACAGGCTTTTACTTGGACAATTTGAACAAATTACAACTAAGATTGTATTTGTCACCACACATTAACCGGAGTCAAAATTTCACATTTTAGAACAATTGGCTGGGTGGAACTAGTTTAAATTCAGTTGCATGTGCCAGTTGCTTTGACCCACACATACTAACATGTTTAGTAAAATAAAAGCTGGATAAAAGGTTTTATTGAAACAATCGTTTACACACTTCGGTAGCTTGGTTTCTAGAATACTAAATGTTCGGCTTTTGCTCGGACCATTTCAAATTATACAAGTATTCACACATACTTGATCCTTACGTTCAATCGATTCTCTGATTAATTTATCTATGTTCATTTTTTGGCTAAGAAGAGTCAAAAAAAACAATTGTATTGTTTTTTTACCATAAGTAAATCTTATAAGAAACTTATTGTTTAACCCACTCGCTTAAATATAGCCATGATAACACATATAATTATTGAGTACATTTTACAGAAATTAGTTCCTAGGGGGTTCTCAAAATAGAAAAACTTTTACTTTAATCCATCAATTACAAGATTTTCTCCGTAAATAAAACCTTGCCAGATGCCTACCAAATATATGGTAGGCATAAATTATTATCTGTCAAATGCAAACCACTAATTATTTTTTCAAGACAAGAGAAGGCACTACTTAAGGCTATTAGGGCTAGGTAGCACCTGTTTATTAGTAAACTAGGGCCCAACAATAAATTGTACAATATGTATGTCTCTGTTTCGGTTCGAGTAAGTCTGAGTAATTACCAGTAATAGATACATGGGCATCTAATTTCACATGGTTTGTTTTATCTTATTGTTCAAATTGCTTTATCTTAATTTATGCTAAAAAAACATACTCTACTTTTAGTTCACACTATAAGCTAAATGAATTTTTTTGTTTTATTCAACAAATTTATTTTTTTTATTTCGCATCTGTATGTCTGTCTGTATCATATGTATATTCTAAATCTGTCTGATAATTTTATGTGAATTAATCCAAAAATCTTAGGGGATAAAAATAATGCGTGGTAAAATGAAATGAAAATTGTGCGTTACATACAGAAACAGTCTCGCATTAATAATATGAAAAAAAGAAAAGTAAACAACCCACCTTTCTTAACACATAACCTAAATTAATAAAGATTTAAAAAATATTTAACTGTAAAAATAACAGAACAAATAAATTTCATTAAAGTGTTACTTACCATGTTTTTTTACTGGAAAAACCTTTACTCGTTTCCCCCATATGAAGTGGGGATATGTGGGACTCACTAGTGCTATGCGCATAAATAAACACCAATCAAAAAACCTATTATCTTCTCCGTCTATTTCGGGAGCGTCACTGGGTCACTTGCGCATGCTACCGTAATGCCCCAATGTTATAAGGCCATGCGAGCCTCCATTTTTAGGAGGGGAATTCCTCTGTCGCCAGGCCTGCTGATGTGAATAAGGGCTCATTGGGCTTAAGGTTCCCGTCGTAAGGGCGCCGTGATTGCGGAATTTTCCTCGGTACACACTACGGTTTGTACAGCATGGGTCCCTATTTAGAGTCACCAGCAGCTCCTTCCTCGGTCGCTCTTTACTTTGACTTATCTTCAGCTACAAATCTTTTTTCAGTCGACGGTAAGCGGCGGTCCTGATAAGCTTTCCCTCTAAGCACACATCGACCCCGTTTCGGGTGCGTAGGCCATTCATGCCCGATTACACGTCACTCATCAGGTATATTGGTGGTCGCCACCAGTACACCAATTTCGGGCGGTCGTAAATTGGTGTACTGGTGTACCTACCAGTGTACGTTACGGTGCGGTGCATTGCGCCAAGTCCTCGGCATGACCGCATCGCACACCTCCTTTCGAGCACTGCGCATCGATCCAGTCCACGATCAAGCTGGCCAAGGACCACATCGGGAACGTTTCTCACACTCCGTCAGCAATTGTCCAAATACAGACCGTCCCCGTCGTTTCTCGTCGTTTTCGTCGACGTTTCTTGAGCAGACTATCTCCAGCGTCTTATTTGATCTGAAGGCGGATGACCCGTTGTCCTTTTGCCTCGGAAGCCCTCCAGTACATCGATGACAACACATTGGCTTCTAGATACCAGGGTCCTGGGGGTACCTGAGGTCCTACCCTAAACTAACCTATCATAACTTAAAAAAATGACAACAGATTCTTAATTCAAATATTGACGACCAGAAGCAAACTATTTTAATTTCAATTCTCCATTACGTAATAATTAATACTCGTAATAATAATATTATATAACCTCACTTCATACAAATAATTAAATTAAATCAAAATAGTTTAAGCTAATTTAAATATCATCAGTAATTATTTAATAGTATTCGAATGAGCCACCACAACTATCAATTCCCTTTTTCTTATCCATGTGTAAAATAATATAAGCCGCTTTCAAGCGTCGTTTTCGTCCAAAGCCTCTTCTCCCTAAAATCAGCTGAAAAAGTGTGCCTTCGTGAAGTCATCAAACCTTCTGTCATTCTTCTTTTTAAATTCACAGAATGTCTATAGTACGTCACACTATAAATATTTCTATACATATAATAATAGTATAAAATTATTTTATTAAATATTTTAAATAAATTTTCTTTATATAATAAACAATTGCTTTACTACCGTTATATGTAAGGTTATTTTTCCAATCAGTTCCGTCACGAACTGAAGTTGAAGTGGTTTTACTAGCATTAGTCTAACACCCAGTTTTCTTTGTACACTTCATAAAATAAGTTAAAAAAGGAAACATTAATTACACGTATATGTATTATCTCCTCTGCATGTAAATTATTCCTTTATCGGCAATAGGGCGGGGCATCGATTCAGATGCAAATTGAGAATCGACCCCCGTTTCGTCATTCCTTCAGCGCCATACCCCTTAATTACTGACTACCGACGAGAGTCACTCACTGTCTAATTCACTCAATCTTTTTTGCTGTTTCTTGCATCTTCACAAAGGAAAGGTTTTGTGCTTACTACCGATGGATGAAAAGTGTTTTAATTGATGATTGAAAATGTGGTTCAGACAATCAGAAACTTACACGACCTTTCGAATTTATGATATAAATGTTAAAGAGGAAGTTATTTTGAAATACAGACAGACACTTCAATTTTATTTAATTTGTATTGATAATAAAATTTCATGCTTCTTCAAAAATGACGGACTCCCCATGCAAACTTTCAACCCTTAGTTCACCATCTATTTCATGGTTTTTTAATCACTAATTTATTTTTGAATTAGATATTTATTTTTAACCATACAATACTAATTAAAGAGAAATGTACATGTATATTATAATCAAACTTTATAATAAAACTATTTAATTGTATTAGGATTAATATCATCATACGAATGTCATCATCTTTCGATTCTTATTTAATTATTCTTATTTCTTTCGAATATTCTACATCTAACTAATTTGAATAAAAAACAGTTATTGTGATTTAACTATAATAGTTAGATATATAACCTCGCGGACTTTTTTTATTGTTAATATTGAGTACTGTAAATATGCAATACATTATTTTAAGCATCATTAATAGTTTTCGCAGCGCATACCAAATAATGACTTTTATGGGAAAAAGTATGCATTCTATTCTATTCTATACTATAGTTACATTATTTTCGACTGCCGCTTTTATGAAACAATGCTACATATTTTTTCGTACATTACATACAGACAAACAACAATTCTAAAAACTGTTGTTTTGGCTTCTGTTGCTTTAATAAAGACATATTCGTTTTTTTCCATTATCTCTAATGTACAGACATCGGGCTGATACAATTTTATTATAAATATAGATGTGTTTATAAATTATGAGAGCAACTATTTTAAAAATGCAATTTGTTCGAAAACTGTCGACAATATCAGAATGTGACAGATGGCCAGACGGACGAACATTAAGAATTTATAAGTGTTCTGAGCTTCAAGAAACTTGACTACTTTGAATTGAGTATTCATAAATGTATAATACTTTTGAACTAAATTTAGCTTGACTTGATTTTAAGTTGTTTTCAGATTGTTGTCAGATCAGATCGTTGGATCGTAGGATATATTATAAAAACCGGTTTCTATACTTATAATCCTAGCCGCCAGTCCCGATTCCTGATCGTACGGTTAAAAATAAGCATATCTCTATTTATTAGCCAATGACATAATATAAGCTTTCGTTAATTAAACCAAAACAATTACGCTCGCGCCGCGTATTTTTTATTATTTGTTTAACTATGAGGTAATATTTGTAACACTACTGGCTTGATATGCAAAATTTAAAAAGACAATATTTGTCGACGTAAATATTTTGAAATGAATATGTTGTTTATTTTGATAAAGATAATATTTTTGTAATACATTTTTTTCACACCATTTTTTTTATTCATATTATATAGGTAAGAAGTTGGGTATCCTGCTGATTTCAGATCAGAAATATAATGACATTCGTATCCAAATATATGTTACATATACAGCTTCGAAGACTTTTCTCGAGTTTTCTCAAATTTGCAGGGCAAATAATGACATTTATAGGAAATTTTTGACATCTTGCTTAACTATTACAATATTTGTAGGGATCTCGCATTTTTTTAAAAATAAAATCAGCCTATGTTACTCGCTCATAAGGTAGGTTTTCTGTAGGTGAAAGAGTTTTTAAAATCAGTTTAGTAATTTTTAAGTTTATTCATTACAAACAAACATACCAAAAACAAATCTCTTTATAATATTAGTATGGAAGTATGGATGCAAAAACTTTTACTATACCATTTATTTCCTTTAAAAAACTATCTTTTCGGTAATCAGATAACGTTTTCTACGTGAAATAAGGTTAATTATTTTTTTCATAAGAACAGACAAAACGTTTCTCTGTCTGTCATCGAATATAATAAAAAAGACACAATCGTTTTCCTAATGGCATAAAGAATGTCTTAGTGAGAGAGCTCAAGGAGATGCGAAGAGGCTCAAAATTATAAATGGCTAAAAGTCTGAGACTTCGGGTATTGTTTTAAGCGGCCTTTGAATTTATTAAACTACCCCAATAATCATCTTTGTGATTTTATAGGCTTTCAGTGATTTAGGGTGATTCATATTTAAAACGATATTGACCTTCAAATCGATATTTAAAATTTGCATTCTATTGTGATGCGGAGTACGTGAAAATGTATTTTATTAAATTTGTCACCGTGATTTCTTCCAAAGAAGTACTTCATTATTATTTGACGGTAAAAAACGACGATTGAGCGATTTTTCCTAGAACTAATTATTAAAATAAAATAAATATGAATAAATTACATTTTACTTTTATTACTTAAACTACATATAGTATAGCTATTTAATCCTAGCGATTCGCCTCGCTCTGCACGAGTACAATTTACTAATAAAAAATGAGCCGCTTAGCAATAAATATTAAGTAGGTATATAATTTATTTGATAACGTTTATTTATGTATTACTTTAGCACGGTAATAAGCATGTCATTAATAATATTAAAATTAGTTTTAGTCGTAATTTTATTGTGAAACATAGATAAAAAATTGTCCACATCTTATAGATACCAATTTGGGCAACATTCATTAAAAAATTTATTCGTTTCGTAGCGAACGATTTTCTTGTTTGCACGGAATTTGAAAGCGGTGATATCTATTAAAGTAATCATTCGAATGATATAGTATATAAGACAATTTTTATCTATATTGTTATGTATCTTAATAATGTTTTAAGAATAATCTTAATGTTTAGAAGAAGTAAGCGGAAATACAGACAGAGCCAGAAATCCACTTTTTTTACACTATTAACAGATATCAAGTTTGCATTTTGAAATAATTGATACAGATCAATGTGTATGTACATATGTTAGTTGAATAGAATTCAGTTCAAATGATCGTCACTTGAAGGTGTTCTCTTTTAGTTCGTTAGTTTGACGTTCTCAATTGTACGAGCTCTTTGTGGATTGCTAAGCTCTAAAACCGGACCAATTCTAAGTTATTAATATAGCCGTTTAAAAGGTTTCTGCTGTACAAAGTAAAATTAAGTTGTAATTTTGGAAAATTGGAATTTTGAAAATTGGAAATGTCAACCATCGCTTACATAGCCAATGCGCCACCAACCTTGGGAACTAAGCTTTCATGTCCCTTGTGCCTGTAATTACACTGGCTCACTTACCCTTCCAAACGAAACACAACAATATCAAGTACTGCTTTTTGCGGTAGAATATCTGATGAGTTTGTGGTGCCTACCCAGACGAGCTTGTAAGCAATATTTTACTAACGAAACTATGTTTTTATTAATTTTACTCCATTTATTGTTTTTTTTTAATTATTAATTATTTCAATAAACGTCATTTTTGACGTTTCACACCCGCTACATTTTTTTAACCATTTTATTTTAGAGCCAATTATCGTCGTCCTTTATAATTAATGTTGTTAGTAGCAGGACATTTAATAGTTGTTACTAAAACGATTAGGTGTCTGTGTAACTTTTGTCCTTAGGGTACAAACATCACGGAGGGTCATAAGCAAATATATTACATTATGTAACGACTTACTGACGTCAAATTAGCTTTGATAAATATAACGCACTAATTAAGAGGAAAGAAATTTGTAATATGTTTAAAAAAAATTGAATTATTTTAACAAGTAAGATAGTTTTTTTTTTAACCATGCCATGATATATTTCGTAAATTACTTCTTTCATAATTCTTTATTCAAAGTGGCAAAGAAAGACACCGTAGGAAAGTTATCACAGGTCAGCGTTGTTCGTGATAATAAGGCTAATTAAACACATTTGTTGTTTACCTGACATCCATGACATGAAAATTTTCCCTTTACGCAATCAAAGCACATTTCTCTCGTCATACAAAAGCTTTAACTAATAAAACAATTTGGGTTATTTCTCAATTTTGAGATTATATGTTTTAGTCTTGTTACTTTAGTGTACGCATGGAAGCGGGTAGTGATATATGAACTAAGAAAACCATAATATTATGAAGAAGTTTTCTACTTATTAATACGTTTATTAAAATATCGTCAACATTTTTAATTATTATTAAAATATTAAATGTTATGTTATTATTACGCATTGTTTTATAAGGTTTGAAAAAATATGTACAATAATTCGGGAAATAAAAAACCACTGGTCTATAAAACGCGCTCATCGCCTATTATGCATATGCCTATGCATGGCTAAGCTACGGCGTTACCCTCTGGGGGATGTAGCTCCCTCTCTACGGCTGCTTTGCTGTGCGCTTTGTAGCCTATCACCTAAAAATCATTGTGGAATGCAATAAGTAATTAACGAGTTAATCATATGTCATAGTCCACATGATTAGTTTATTTTAAAACAATCTGCGGCAATCAAAAAAGCGATCCGATCATACCGGACGCCTAAAATTATTATACTTAAAAGTCTTCCGAAATATTATGTAATATATATCCGAAAGTATTAATCCAAATTGCAAGGGATAAGCAGCATTTTTTTCTGTTTTAAATAAACATTTAGTTTTGATAAAGATGAATAATTTTAACTAAAGTTTCGGATAATAGTCGAACGTAAGTTAGCCTTAATGTACGCTGCGTAAGTATAAAGTGATTAAGAAATGAATTCGATGTCGAAATTTTTGGTGTCGGCTACATATTCAGAATATCAATAGCTTAAATTGGGTTTAAAAATAATTACGTAACAATAAAGACCAGAATAAATGTACATTTATCTTTGGCTTGTACAAGCGAACGATATTGCAGGAAGAACAAGCTTTAATGAAATATTTTTCATTAACAAAATAGAAAATCAGGGAACCGGTAAGCGGTCTAAAAACAATATTAACATCCAATATCGATATAAAAAACAGCTTTAAAATTACGTAATACCGATGGATAAAATATATTTTTAGCATCTTGGATTTTATTAATAGCGGCTCTCGTGAAATCACTTCTTTTTTTTCTTAGTCGGTTTTATAAAGGCACTCAGACTGTATTGATGATTTTTCATATATTTTATCGGATTAATATTATAAATACGAAATCAAAGTTGTTATTGGATAAGGACTAAGAACTGATCTGGTAAAGGGAATAATCATATATAATGGGATTTATGGTAATAGTAGTTTATTTATATTTTACAGTAAAGTTTAGTAAACTGAATTAAAACGTTTTAATCATGAAGTCATGAAATGTTGAGTCTTGAGCCCGAATGTCCGCCTTGAGAATTCCTCTTAATGCTTGTAGCTTTGCGATTAAGTTGTAACGGAAATTATGATTTCCTCGGTTTCAAATTTCAAAATATATCCAACGAGTTTCAGATATCTGTAAAGATTTATGATATTTTACTTCACCTTAAAGTATTTTTTAATGTGGGTGATTCGTTAAACTATGCTGTGTCTATTTCTTTCGAATGTCAAATTAATTATGACACAAAGACAAAAATTATTACAACAAACATCAAATAAAACAGGTTTATATGTACGACCCAATTGCTTTTATAATTTTATAAATTTTTGGTTTACCAAGGTTTTGTAGTTCATAATTTATTTTTTAAATTTAAAGTTTTTTATGTATTAATTTTATTTAAATGTATTCAAACAACGAATATAACCAGAAAACTTATCTTGTTATTATTAATGATAATCTTTAGATCGCTCCGGGTCTTACTTGGCGCAGAGGTTGTCCATTGCCGTACAACGTGGAAATGCGGCCTGCATCATGGGCAGCTTTGCGTCGGGCGGTAACCGGGAGGGACTATTTAAAATTTAACTTTATTAAAAAAAATTGACAAAAAAAATAAATTTATTATATTTGGTGTTATTATGTTTGGTGTTATTACGTTGATTATTGCTGTTATTCATTCATCATTTTTAGAACTCGAATATTAGGGAAGAAACCTTAACGACGTAATACATGTTTTATTAAAGATATTAATAAGAATTAAGTTTTGAAAGAACGAAGATTTTTTTTAATCGTTCCAATTATGTTAAACCTCATTTTAAACTATTGACATGCTGAGTATATAAACGACGATGAAAAAAGAAATATAAAATATATAGAAATACTGCATGCTTAAATTCATTTAGTTTATACATGGTTTTCTAAATTTTCATATTTTGTTTAAATATATTTTTCGCAACTCACAGCGCAATTAACATACAATGTATGTTACATAATATCTTAACGGCTGATTTATTTACTTGAGATATAAAACTTTAACTTCGTAAATCAAAACAATTCAATTTCACAAAGAGCGATATGATTTGTTATTGAAGTATCGGTTTCCAATAACGAAGCTATAAGCGTATATACGAAAATTGAAGTCATCTCGATCTAATATCTCAAGCGACTCATATCAAAGGGACTTTCAACTAGTCATAGAATTGAGTGGTTTGTGACCGTTGTTCGTGTATTGGCTATAGACCAATCTTTGACTGATGAGTAATGTCCCTTAACTTGCAATATAATCTGTGATTTGTACTCATCCTGTGTTATGTAAAGCTGAGATCAAATTTATGACTTTACTTTGGACTTTGTCGTTCTTTTGTACTCGATTTTATTGTAAATATAAAATAAATATATGAAAACCTTATTAAAGTATTATAAAATCTTTAATCGTGGAATTTTATTAAAATATAAGCAAACCATGACATAGTTTATCTATCTGTTTGTCTATCGGTGTCAAAATTACAGGTTAACCACTGTATGAATTTTGATGTTTTAGCAAATGATATATTCGATCAAAGTTTTTTTTTTTATTTCAGACTTTTGCCGCCCACAGCTGGAAAAAAGCCCCTCCATAGAAAACATCCCGATCTTGGTCAGTCCGCATCCATTCATTAACTGCCACTTATTTTAAATCGTTAATGTTAATGTTCCATTATATTTTATTACATTATATATCACATTTTTTTTTAATTTTATTGTCTATTACTATATAAATAAACATGTTCCTAACAGTTATTCGATGCGCTACAAAAAATACAACCTGTTTACATATTTGTTAGATACAACAGCATTTAGTAATTACATGTTTTGTTATAAGTTCTCACCAAGCACGCTTTGATACAATTATTCGGAACAGTAGATTTAATAGTTTTATTAAGTTGCTGTAGTGAGTTTTTAAATGATATGAACGCTAATAATTAATGATTGAACACAACTTTTACGTACGTGCTTAATTTACATAATGTAAAATAACACCTTGGGTTTATTAATGCTTGATAAATTCTGAGAACTTTGGGAGAAATATCAAACTATTTTGGTAGTATGGTAAATTTGTTGTAACAAGTACCAGTAGATGACAACAGAAATACTATCGGGTAATTTTAATCGAAATCGATATGCCAACTAAATTAAAGAGCGTCTTATTTAGTGTTTTTCTTCTTTTTGCGCCAGAAAGATATTACGTTAAACTTTTTAATTTGTACAGTCAACCTTCAACAGCCAACAAAATAGTTATATTTAGATTATAATATTTAGATAATGACAAAGTATTTTACATGATAATGTGATTTATAAATAAAATCCGTAATGTGCGATTACAGAGGCACATGAATAATAAGAAGTATATACATGAGACTGAATGCTCATCGCGCGTCACATTGCACGCAATAGGTATATGTCACGTGTTAGTGAAACAATGAAAGAAAACTGATATTTTTAATACGCGCTTGTTTTATATTCAAACATTTAAATCAATGCGACAGACGAGATCGTTACGGATGACGTACTGGTCAGTAGTTCTTTCTGGAAAATTACTATTAATGGTTCACCTTTTATACCTCTGGGGCTTCTCATACATATGATTAGGATTAAAAAATATATTGTGTAGCATTAGTTATTGTGTAAAAAAATATTGTATATCGCCCTTAGACATTGGCATTGTAATAAATGTTAACTATCGCTTATATCGCCAATGCGCCACCAACCTTGGGACCTAAGATTTTATATCCCTTGTGCCTGTGGCTCACTGGCTCACTCACCCTTCAAACCGGTAATATTATACCGGCAGTAATACCAAGTACTACTATTTTGCGGTAGAATATCTGATGAACGTTGTTGAATCGTTTTTTTAACGGCCAATCTCGACTCTGTTTAGAAGGCGAAATGTATATGGCAATTTATTTGCAACGTTTTGTTTTGAAACATTTCAGGATTGGATTGAAGTTTTCAAAACAGAAAAATCTTGAACAAAACAGATACTTTTACGAGTTTTTGTTTTGAATGACTTGGTGGAGCGAAGCCTCAAAACAATATTTTGAACTTAGTATTTTTGGAGCGTATTTATTTTAAAATATTTACATGTTTGTTTTGTTGAATATTAAAATTATGATAAAGAATAACGATTAAAATTAAAAAAGGTAACATTAAAACGAATTAATGTGTGAATAATATATTTTTTTGTTTTAAATAAAATTTTAAAGTCAAAGCAGAAAAGTCTTTTTATTACAGTGGGGGCTCGACAACATTTTGTTAAATTTTTACCTTCAGGCGCTAAGGGGAGATTGCACCCTTACAACGCCCTCTAGCGTTTGATTCAAGTACTAGACGTTTGCTTTTTTTACCAATGTCTGACTCTTAACCCTTTCTCGGCAGACTATTAAAAGAAGTCGTAAAACCTTAACTTGAAGGATCCACTTGAACAACCGCGTCTACTCGTATTTCTTCGTCTCCTTGTGTAAAAAGTAACAAGCACAGCGATATAATTTTTATCATTATTTGTGAAAGAAAGACCAATATCGTGGAACAATGAAATATTATTTTATTCAAATAAACTTTTACAAATATATTATTATATATGTCACCGGTTCTAGACATTCATAATACCTAGAAGAATAAAACAGAAATTAAGTTAGTAATTTAAAAATATTTAAAGATACAATTTAATATAATAAGTATATACTTTATTTTTTATAATTTCTTTATATATATATATATGTATATATAACCAAGCAACGAAATCACATTAGACTGTTTGTGATATTGGCTTCTAGACGAACTAAAAGCTTTTCAGTGTATAACTAGTGTATAGATGACTAATGTTGTATGTATATATATATATATATATATATGTATAAAGAATATATATATGTATAAATATAGAATATAATATAATTTGACTGATTTATTAAAAAATAAAAATTTGTTAATATTTCGTTTCTACCCAAAAGTATATTTCTGTTAATGAAAACGATTTGAATTTTAATCTGTCGAACTCCTTCGTTAAAAGTTGACGATCGCACGGTTTATACTTCTACCGATGTTAGTTTTTTAATGATGGATTTCTTTATAATAGAGAAATATATATTTGCGAATATCGAAAACTGCCGTACGTTTTTTTTTATTCATTTCAAATGAAGCGGAATGAAACTTCATTGTGCCATTGATGTACAAAAATTGTTCGTATGACGTCAAACAGAAGACGAAATAAGACCCCACGTGTTGCTTGTTACAAATAAAAACGTGTAACAAATAGTGAATTAAAACCAGTTGACAAGGTTTATAATCCTCACGTGTTATCCACTGAACCATTCAGCTTTATGTAGTTCATAATTTCATCACTAATTTTAATTACAAGTCAGGCATTCGTTTCTGTCGTTGGTTAATAAAAAATATTCCCTTTATTAAGGCTCATACAGACATTGCATTTTACCCCCATAGCAAATATATGAAATACCGCATACCATTAGCGTGATCATGTTTGCTTCGGACATTGTCTGCTTAAACTTTTATACCCTAAAGGTATAATAAAGTCTAGGTTTATACATCGCCCCAAGCGAGTGGGGCTCAAATAATTCTTTACACGTGTACAAAGATTAATCGAGATTTGTATAGCGTATGTTATATTTAAAAAGCCACTAAACAACTTTAGATATAAACAAAAATATCCTAAATACGTAATGCTGACTATCTGCTGATCTGAGTGCCGTGGAGTACCGGCTTAGAATAGTACTCCCCCAGTTTCATCCCGTGGGTGTCGTAAGAGGCGACTGAGGGAAGGGGAAAGGGGGGATGGGCAGCAGCGTCCCCCCATAAGCATCTTACCCCCTACTGCGCTCGCCAACACGCCTGCCCAGCGTGGCGAGTATGGGCAAAACTTCTCAACGATAGATGCGCAAGAAAAAAGGCCCCCAGTTACCGGCAAGCCCGCTAGGCCCGACCAAGGTAGCGGTCGCGGTATCGGCAGGGCAGGGGGTGCAAAGAATCACCGGTTCATGGCAGGCTACCATAAAAGGCGACTAAATATGGCAACGTACAATGGACGCTCGTTAAGGCTGGACCATCACCTCGCCGAATTAGAAGTAGAGCTAAGTCATATAAACTGGCATATACTGGGGTTATCTGAAGTCCGAAGACAGGTGGAGGACACGATAACTCTAGAGTCCGGTAACTTACTCTACTTCCGCGAAGGTGATAACCTCTCCCAGGGTGGTGTCGGTTTTCTGGTCAAAAAGGATCTCATTAGCAGCATTGTGGAAATCAGTAGTGTGTCGAACCGGGTAGCGTACCTTGTCCTAAAACTCTCCGACAGGTACTCTCTGAAGGTCGTACAGGTATATGCGCCAACTTCGGCATACTCTGATGATGTGGTCGAAGCGATGTACGAGGACATCGCAAAGGCCCTCAACAACACCTCGAAGGCCCACTACAATGTTGTTATGGGAGACTTTAATGCTAAAGTGGGAGTACATAATAGCGGTGAATCGAAAGTTGGACCTTACGGTTTGGGCTGCAGAAATCACAGGGGGCAAATGCTGGTAAACTTTCTCGAAGCGCAGGGGCTCTTTTTGATGAATTCTTTCTTTCAAAAGAAGCCCCAGAGGAGGTGGACCTGGCGAAGCCCCGATAACGTGACAAGGAACGAGATAGATTTTATCATTTCAAATAAAAGGCACATATTTAGAGATGTCTCAGTGATCAACAGGTTTAATGCCGGAAGTGATCACCGCTTGGTTCGAGGCACTCTAGATATCGACTTTAAAGCTGAAAGATCGCGAATGATGAGGTCTACTCTCCGACCTACCATGCTCCAAGCTGCTCAAGGTGCCGAAAAGTTCCAAATGGAACTTCAAAATCAATTTACCGCGTTGGAAACCGTAAGCAGTATTGATGAGAAAACCGACACGCTGGTCAAAATACTGCAAAACACATCCCGCAAGTGTTTTCCGTCACAGAAAAGAGACAACGCACCAAAACTCTCTGCTGAGACACTCGAGCTCATGAGGAAACGACGAGAACTACCATCGTTTTTGTCAGATAAGGCCTTAAACCGAAAAATAAAAACGCTGACGCGACGCGATCTCCGATGCTCCATACCCGTGCCATCAAGGCTGCGATTGAGCAAAATCGGGGATCGAAAGTGGAGGGGTCGTTACCTCTAGGCCTGAGATTGTCGGAGAAGTAGAGAGGTTTTATGGGCAGTTGTTCTCTTCAAGATCGGATAAACCTGTGGGAATCAGTCCTGATGACCAGCGCGCCCCTCTTACGCGCCATTACTCCGAGGAGCTCCCGGTCGTTGACCAAGGCGAGATTAGGGCGGCTCTAGAACAGCTTAAAAACAACAAAGCTCCGGGAGATGACGGAATCACAACAGAGTTGCTTAAGGCAGGCGGGACTCCGGTCCTGAAAGAGCTAGCAAGTCTCTTTAATTCCGTCATCCAACATGGCAAGACCCCGGAAACGTGGAGCGGGAGTGAGGTGGTACTGTTTTTCAAGAAAGGTGATAAAACTCTCTAGAAAAACTACAGACCAATCTCTCTCCTGAGTCACGTGTATAAGCTGTTCTCAAGAGTCGTCACGAACCGTCTCGCCAGTTGAACTTGACGAGAGAACTTGACGAGTTCCAGCCCCCAGAGCAAGCCGGCTTTCGATCAGGCTACAGCACCGTGGACCACATTCATACTGTTCGGCAGATTGTGCAGAAGACCGAAGAGTACAATCAGCCGCTGTGTATGGCATTTGTGGACTACGAGAAAGCCTTCGACTCCATCGAAACCTGGGCAGTGCTCGACTCATTGCAAAGATGTCATATCGACTGGAGATACATCGAGGTACTGAGATGTCTATACAACGCCGCTGCAATGGCTGTCCACATCCAGGACTGTAAGACGAAGGCGATCCAACTGCGCAGAGGTGTGAGACAGGGGGATGTAATATCTCCGAAACTATTCACCAACGCGTTGGAAGACGTGTTCAAGACGCTGGATTGGACTGGATGTGGAGTCAATGTAAACGGCGAATACATCTCACACCTTCGATTTGCCGATGATATCGTCATCATAGCAGAGTATGAACTTGGACAAGACCAAGGTCATGTTCAATAGGCATGTTGTGCCGGGACCGATATACGTCGAAGGGAAACCTCTCGAAGTTGTAAGGGAATATACCTACCTAGGACAGGTTATACAAGTCGGTAGGAACAACTTCGAGAAGGAAGCCGATCGAAGAATTCGCTTGGGATGGGCAGCATTTGGCAACCTTCGTCAAGTCCTCACGTCGTCTATACCGCAATGTTTGAAGACGAAAGTCTTCAATCAATGCGTCTTACCTGCCATGACATACGGTGCCGAAACGTGGACACTAACTGCGGGACTAGTCCACAAATTCAAAGTCGCTCAGCGTGCTATGGAGCGAGCTATGCTCGGAGTATCTTTGAAGGATAAGATCAGAAATGAGATTATCCGGAAAAGAACCGGAGTCACCGACATAGCTTGCAAAATTAGTAGGCTGAAGTGGCAGTGGGCTGGTCACGTATGTCGTAGCACCGATGGCCGTTGGAGCAGACGAGTCTTAGAGTGGAGACCGCGGATCGGCAAACGCAGCGTAGGGCGCCCTCCAGCCAGGTGGACCGATGACCTTAAGAAGGTGGCGGGCACCGACTGGATGCGGAAGGCGGAGGACAGGGAGCTTTGGCGCACCTTGGGAGAGGCCTATGTTCAGCAGTGGACAAAGTGATTGGCTGTTGATTGATTGATGATTGATTGATTGACTATCTGTGATTTGATAGTAGTGTTAAAAGCTTTTGTCGTTCAGTTGTTTACCCTTTGTATGCTTTTGTCACAAATTTAAATGCCCACTGGCATGCGATAAAAAAGTAACATTGACATAATTCGATATTCAAATTTATTTTTAAATACCGTTTATCAATTTCATGGTTATGTAAGTTATAATAAAAGCCATGGTCCAATAAATGCTCAATTGAAATTTGCGACAGATGTTTAAATAAAAATAAAAAGTATTTTTGCGAACAAAACCAAAAACAAGTTTCGTACAAATTATTTCATGCGTTTACTACTTATCTTTATTACATTATTTATACAATAATTATACAATCATCAACGGATGTATATACCAGAGTATCAATGAACAAGGTTAGCGAGTTTGATTCCAGGTCAGGGAATTATGTGTTTATTATATATCACAAAAGAGTTTTGCCATCTGTTTATACTATAATGGATCCTTTTATAAAAACTGGTTATATTTAAAAATGTTTTCAAAGGGATCTCTTTATTGAAGTAGCCCCATTTAAATGAAGCGTATAATACCTCTGCATAACCAGTAAAATATAAGATTTATTATTTGAGTAATTTTTCTATCAAAAATGTATATGGATGAAGACATAACATGAATTTGCATACTGTGAGCTTGGCTAGCTCGATCCCTGCTTATGTTTCGCAAATGAAGTTGAGACAATAATAAAATAAAAATCAGACCGCAGCGACTGGACTTCACTCACCCTCTTCAATTTCGTAACGCAGTGGGTGGCTTCTATAATGCAATTGTAACCTTTGATTGCTTTTGAAATTTCATTATTGGCGGAATGGTTTGCCGTACTCATTAATATTTAAAAAATAATTAAAACTTTACCGATCCTGTGTTGCAAGTCGCCTATATGGAATCATAAAATACAAGTTTGCTTACGACGTTATAATATACGACACAGTATCAATACAAACAATTTTATATTTATAATATATATATATATATGCTTGGTCTTATTGCTACGACTGCGATCTTTTCTAGGCAAGAAAAATAATTTTATCGGCGACGAAATAAATAAAAACATTGCCTGATTGTGACTATTATATAATACTATATAATAATGTAGTTTTTAAAGTGTTGAATGAATCACGTTATTTGAGGAAAATGTATTTTGTATGAACTTTTTGTTTAAAATAAAATTATAGAAAATAATAATTCTGAAAACCTGACGGTAGCTGCGCATGTAATAATATGCACAAGTGATACGCAGACATAGATGCATTGTCTATTTCTCTCACTCTTATAATCTGATGGCGTTAATCCTTTACGACCGGGGAGAGATTAGGCGGAGGACCAACGGCTTTACCTGTTCTTCGAGGCTCGGGAGTGTTAAACAACTAACTTTGAGAATTAAATGACGGAAAAATATATAATAACTTCAATTGGCTTAACTCGAGATTCGAACTTAGGGCCTTTATATAAAAGTAATATAAATTTAGAAACATTCATAAAAATATTTTTACCTGTATTTTCAATAAATTGTGTTATTATTGCCAATTTGACGCCCGTATTTGCGGCTTTGTATTTGATTTTATCTATCACTCAATCGTAATGATGGCGCCGGAAACCACGAGAAGTTGTCGTGAAATGTTAACTACAGGCACATTATAATTATTGTTTTCGGGTTGATGTTTTCGTAAACCGAATATGATTCGACATTAATAATTATAAGTTATTAATTTTTTATATATTTCAATAATTACGAGTTATTTCGAATGATCGTGCTATATATATATTGGTTACGCACTTACTAAAACTCGTTATTAAATATGTACTCATTTTAACTATATTAAAGTGGCTTATCTTAACAATTAACAAATGTTAGGCGAACAAATAAAACATGAATTACATGTAGACAAATTCAAATGGTTACTAAAAATAATAAAAGGCATAAAAGTGACGTCTATGAATGAACAACGCAATACGGTATTCAATAAAACCGAGGGGTTATTCCATTTATAATATTTTATAGTAGACTATGGTTGCCAATTGTGGTCAGGCGTTTGTTAATATTATCAAATAATTAATATATACACAAGGAAACGTCTCAACTGACTAACCATCAGCGCACAGCTAAATCCATAAGACTAAGTCCTTAGCCCTTAATAATAAGAAATGACTCTACCCCACCTGATGGTAAGTGATAGTAGGGACTCTACCACTTACCGCGACGACGACTAAACGCGACGACGGTCAGTACAGTCGGCAAGAATGTTCTGCACTAGCCGCCCCCACCTTGCGGCCCGCAAGATGCATCTTCATGCCTCTCTGAATCTTCAAAATAAGCTACAATTTTAGTATTCCAATATAAATATATATTGGAGTACTAAAATATATTCTTTCGAATAAGACAAACTTTAAACGCAAAAAATGCAGAATTATATAATTTAACATTACGCGGAAAAAACCGCGACAGACTTATTAAATGTTAACTACATTGCGATGTTTTTGTAGAAAATAATATCCGAATATGAAATAAAATCATAGGGAATATACAAAAATTTGTACGGGGCAAATTTAATTTATAGCTTACGTTCGACTGAAAGAAATTTTAAATTATAAACCTCGCTTGTATTAAACCTTTATAGTTGTTTTAAAAAGAAACCGACAACAGTCTTCTAAGCATTGCTTCTTATTAAAACAAGCGTTATGTTTTTAAAAATAATTTAAAATTTTAATGAACTTGGATTTTACTGTTTAATATTTCATTCCGTTTTTATTTATTAAACGCTTTCGTTCGCTTATTTTTGTTTAAGGAAGGTACAACTAAAACTGTAATTGGAAACCATTGTTTGGCTAACTTAGCTAACTAATAACTAAGGCTAACTGAGTTCTTATAAAAATTTGTTTTCTTCAATGAAGTAATGTTTCAAATCAAAAAAAGTTTCATAATATTAATACACTGAATAAGAGGTATCCCAGTAGTACAAAACTTCGTATTCTTTAAAAATAAAATGCTTCGTATCGACGAATCCGTAATCCTCTCGTTGCGAAACCGCAGTTTATTAAAACATAATTCTATGGGCCTATATTGTTTTGAAATGATTTTATTTCGAAATATTTTTACAAAAACTTTTTAAATAACGACGTATTTGCTAGAAATAGAAATGACTCACGCCACAAAATAGCCGCAGAATTAAAATCTAACAAAATTCTGGTATCTCCGGAACAATATGAAAAAAACATCTAAGATAACGATATAGGTTACGTACGACGTAGGTACGTACGGCATTGTACAGCGACAATTCAAATTCAAATTTTATTTACCATGAAATGAATCGTATCTACATCGGAAAACCTATTATTATGTGCATTGCATTTTTAAATTATTTGCATAATATTTATCCACATAAGATACATAAGCAATAATGTTCTATTCTTTGCATTCAATATTCGAAATTTAAATTTGTACATATATTATTCAAAAGGCTATGATGTTATGACTACGAGTATCTTGTAATATGTAGTTTAAATAAAATTTGTACATTTTTTAAAATTATTAGTAAGTGGGTCATATTACATATCTATGAGTATTTATCTATAATAATCACAATATTCTTTATAAAATTCGAAAATGAAATTGTATTAAATTGAAATAAAATCGCTCTTTTAGTGATAAGGTCGCCTTTTGTACATTAATAGTTTTCGTTTTTTTTATGTTTGTGTTTAAAACTATGGTTCTGTAACTCTTTTGATGTACAATAAAACATATAAATAAATAAATAAATAAATTTGAATATTTACAAGTATAAGTAATTAGTTCCTAATGTTCTTTGGATCTGATAGAAATATTTATAGCTATATTAGTAATATGTTTACCTATTGAAGTATTAACTTAGAATAGTTCGAAGTGAGTTTGATAAATTATGTATTAGAATTTTAAATAAAAAAATTGAATTTGAATAAATTTGATAAATCATTGAAATATATATTTATAGAGTTTAATATTTTATCAAATTATTTACAACCGTGGCTAACATTTTCATTATCTAATAATGTTTGTTGTATAAAATTTATACAAATTGTATATTTATATTTGTAAATACACCAAGTTTTATTTATATCGATAAACATTTTGAGATATTGTTAGACGTAGCACATAATCTATTTACTATTCATTTCTTTGTATTTTTGTGTAAGTTACACACGTAAACCTTGATTAAAATATTTTTAATAACTGTCCTTAATTGAATCACTTCGTATGCATCAGTAATACCTTTTATGTATTGAAGGGTCCGGCAGGGTTCGTACTAAGCCTGTAATAATAACATCAAAGTACGTAGCGTTTCCCCGCTTGATACATAAGCTACATCGCTATTATTAAGGTACAAAGCAACGAAAACATGTCTGGACTGGTTTGTCTGGATCACATAGTGCCTAGGGTGTTGCTAGGTTTCATGCAAGGGAGATTCGAGAGGGTGCGGATATTAGGGTCGTAAATACGCAGTTTGGAAACGGTATAAAAGGTCGGTCTGTTATGGTATGATTCATTTTATCTTCAACAACCGTCGAGTTCGTACCTTAGGGCCGTGGCAGCATCGAGCAGTCAAAACAGTTTTTTAAAGCTGTTTTGTAATCTTTGCGCGCTGCCACGGCCCATTGCGTTGATTGTTAAATAAGTTTTATTTTCTATTGCATTAAAACATGTCACACAATTCAAATTCAAAATCCTATAATATCTTAGAAGAAAACAAACAAATAATGAAAAGAGCAAAACCAAAACTACAGAAGAAAAAACCATCATCACCATCAAAGCCATTAGAGAAAAAACCACAAACTATCAATCTGCAAGTAGTAATTCTGGCAGTGATAAAATCTAAAGAACAGGATGCAAAAACTGAAGCACGAAAATGAAAAACGAAACTATAGAAAATGGACAGTTGGCAGTTCAAAATATTCCAGGCAACCCGCTTCGTTACGAAATTATTCCAGTTCAATTCAAGATAAGATCCCCACTTAAATAGCAGGCATAATATGAGGTATTTTTATGTACTTTTCTTTGATGTACGACTAAATACTCAGAATCTGTTCAGAGCCGCTCAGCGAATTCTTAATTCTCAATTTTCCGGGGTTTTATTAATTTAAAAGGGTGTAATATGAACTTCATCGCAAATATCACTTTTTTTTATAATTATTAAGTCTTTAATATGCCATTTCAGTAGATTTTATAAGGATAAATAGAATAAAGTGTGTGTGCGCTGTGTGTTTTTGTGTATCTTTAATTTGTCAAGACTTTCAAACACATTATTGTATTTTTAATGAATGAATTTATATTTGTTTAATTATCATTTCAACTTTCAAACAGTTTCTTTTCGGTATAATTATTATATAGACTCGTTTAGGGTACATATTATTCAAAAAATTGGTTTTAAAAATAAAAAATATATATTTTAGAATTCTCTCCTCAAAAAGGGAGAGGAGGCCTTAAGCCCAGCAGTGGGACATTCACAGGCTATTACGGATATGGATATTTTAGAATTAATAACTGTTCAGTAATCATTCATTATATTACAATAAATTTTATACTATTTGTATTTAATCGCATATAATCATATTTAATCATTTAGAAGTAGGTAGAACAGACACTTTTCTATTATGTATAATTAAGATTCGTACTAAATATTTGAATGTATCAATTGAGCACGCACTACCATTCATATACCACCATGGGAACAAACACCAATAAAACGAAAAAAGCGGTACTAACACCATCTTACAATAAGGCAGCATCAAATGCAGCAGAGATAAAACCACGAACTGGCAACCTTCATGAACTTCTGGCAGTAAAGACATCCAAGGAATTAGTAGCAAAAAGCTAATAATCACAATGAAAAAAATTATACAAGACGGACAGTTGGAAACAGTTGGAAAAAATGCACACGACTTGTTACAAAAAAAAATCTTGTTCAACACAAGACAAATTAACAGGCATAATTTTTTAATGAGCCTTGGTTTGATCGTGAGTACCAGTAATACGAAATAGTCTGAAACTATTTAGAGCCGCTCAGTGAAAATTCTTATTCGTGAATTACTCTGATGAAGTTGAAGGTTGTAGAGTTGAGTTGATTGCGAATATCATTCATATTTTCTAATAAGGTTAAGTCTTTAATAAGTCATTTATGTAGAATTAATAAGGATGGGTGTTTTATAACATGTGTTATCATTTCTCAAGCGTATGATAGTTTATTTTGCTTTTAATGAATGATTTAATGTATTTTTAATATCCATTTAAATTTCGATCAGTTTATAATTATTGTGTTCTTTTACATTTACTAACTTTTAATTGTACCGTTTTTCTATGGACACATTGAGGGTATTTTAGATAGTTTAAGTTTAAGTAGGCGTGAACTGTGATTTTAAAATTTGATAAAAAATGTTTTTTCACATGGAACTTAATTTGTGATATTCTTTTCATTATCATTCATTACATTACAAAACATTCATAATCATCGCTTTTAATCACATGTAATTAATATTTTATCATTTAAGTATATGTATAACAGATACTTTTCAATTATGAATAATTAAGATTCCTACTAATGTTATTGTGTATATCGATTGAGCATTTTCACCACCATTCATAGACTTAGGCAGTAAATTTTATATGGATATAGGTATCTGTATGATGATATTGGATTTTATGTACATATGCGATACGATATATACTTTCGAGGTCCTGTGAGCCCCATAACGCTACGCACGCTACGCTACACACACAATAGTTCTAATCACTTTATTATGAATGCCTGTTTAGTATTAAGGTAACGTCCGTGGTTTACCGTTTTAGCCTAGTAGTAGTTGCAACTATTTTTGGTTTAATGTAACTTTTTCGATAAACGAAAGATTTGATTATTGCCGAGTTTCTTGCCGGTTCTTCTCGGCAGTTTCTTTTCCGAACCGGTGGTAACGACCATCTTTGATTTTTTTAAATTTGAATAATTATAATACATAAAACCACGGACTTTTGAAATATTTATATAACAAAGAAAATAAATTTGTATTTGGATGAATAATGTTTTTAATTTTTTCCTATTTGATAAATTATTTATAATTTTTAACATTATTAAAAAATCATAATAATTCATTTCAATTTAAAAATACAAATAATTAAACATACTAAGATGTTATTATTTATTAAGTTCATATATTTTTTAAGATTGTATTTATCAATATTTCAAGAAGATTAAGATTCAAATATTCTTATCAAATACTAGACATAAAAACTTCACTAAAATTCCAAGGCCAGAGACCATTTTGAAACTGTATAGTTATATTTATATTTTTAATTGATTCTTTTATTATAGATTTTTGTGTGATTTTAATTATAATCTTTGCTTTTTCTAATTACAATAAGAGAGATTTGTCTTGAAAAAAAAAACTTGTCAGAAGGTTTATCAGAATTTACGTTAAGGGAAAATAGCGAAAAACAATTAACGAAGCATCGTTCATATACAAGTTTATATAAATTGTAATTATAAGTTTATAGGATATTTATATAAAAAATATTGAGACTAGGATATAGAAAGGAAAGTTTCAGGAAAGAAAGAAAATATTATAATTTATTTGAAAATTACTTGTGCGTTCGTAGAAACAGATACACGGATAGAAGCCTTCTGCTCACATGTTACGTGCATACTGTGGTATATGGGCTATGCTGGACACCAGAGCTATGTTGCCGCACCAGCATCATTCTTAGATAAACTTTTAATTGAATAATTATAATTGAATAAAATTCTATCTAAGAATATAATTGATATAACTTTAAACAAAGAAGAATATATGAAGATATGATTATCATATCACAAACTAAATCATCATCACATCGTCCTCCTACCATGTACATAAATAATTACAAAGAAATAAAATGGTTTATATTTATTATTGTTTTATTAATTCATTTAAAAACCTTATAAAAATATTGAGGTTAATTTTGAATCGGTTGTAAAAATCCTCGTAAATTCTATAGGACACTCCAGGTATCTAGAGTCTTCTCAATAGCTTCCCCTGGTCTGTCTTCGCAGGCAGTAATTAAGAATAGACAACATATATTATTGTAAATAGTTTGATTTAAATAAACCAAATATTAATACCAAAATAGAATATAAAGCATACTACTTATTTACAAAATACTTCCACAGCAATGATGGGCTATGTAATAAATCTTAGCACTTCATGCTCACGTATGTATCTCGCTTGTTAGGTTAGATTAGATTAAGTACATACCTATATTATAGTTATCCATATAAATAGTTTTCTAATGACTGCCTCGTTGGTCTAGTGCCTCGTAAGGTCGCAGACCCGGAGATCCTGGGTTCAATTCCCAGGTCGGGTCGGATAATAAAAAGTTATTGGGTTTTTCTGTCAGAAAATTCTCAGTAGCAGCACGGAGTCTGGAAGTTGGAAGTGTATACACTCCCGTGCCTCAGAAAGCACGTTAAGCCGTTGGTCATGCACCTGAACTCTTTCCGGTTGTGTCGGATTGCAATCCTATCGGATTATGAGAGTTAGGGAATAGAGAATGCTTGCGAATGTTTGCGCACACACTTGTGCACTATAATATCTCCTTCGCAGTTGGCTAATCTCTCTTGAGATAAGCCGCAGTGGCCGAAATCGGTCTGGAGGATTATTATTATTATTATTCTGATACAATTGAACAATAACCTCTACTCGTACTTGGTACAATTAATAATTTTAGGCTACCTTTTACTTTTATATTTTCTTCCACTTTCAGTCTGACTTTGAAACTTGAATTTAGCATTCAGTATTTTTGAGAAATGTCCAAGTCTTACTAATTATTTATTTGAAGTAAACTGGAAAGCACCGATAGATTACAAAAACCGAAGGGAGCCGAATGGATTAGTGTACTACTTTGAACTTTCTTCCAGAATAGTATTGAAACAGAAGATAAAAATAATTTACGCTTTTATATTCTTTATTAAAAACTAGTGCAATTGTTGTAATGTAGATTTAGTTCATTTGAAGCAATTATCAGATCTGATTTGCACACCGATTGTGGCACATTGATAGTGCTACGCCAGACACCCTCACGCAAGTGCCGTCATCAACTGCGTAAAGTTTCAACTCATTTGGTTGAACAATGAGTGAACACATAGAATATCTACAAATACAAATCATTTATTTTTATTTCACCTTCATATTATTTCAACCATAAAAATATCCATTGGTTAGTTGTCAACAAAAGATAAAACCAATAACTTTGTTTTGTTCGTGGTGTCGAATTTTGTACCAATTAAATAAGTCATACGAGGTATGACTTTAGATTTAATATCAAATTATTTAAAAATTTATTAAAATTTCATTAAAATCATATACGTAGCGTTTCTACGCTAGATAGGACAAAGCAACGAAAACATGCCTGGACTGGTTTTTCTGAATCACGCAGTGCCTAGGGTGTTGCTAGGTTTTATGCAAGGGATATTGGAGAGGGTGCGGATATTAGGTATATAAATACGCAGTTTAGAAACGGTAAAAAATGCTGGAGTGTCATGGTATAACTCATTTCATTTTCAACAACCGTCGAGTTCGAACCTTAGGACCGTGGCAGCATCGTGCAGTCAAATCTGTCATTAAAGCTGTTTTGTAATCCATACGAGCTGCCACGGCCCATTGCATTAATTGAAAGAAAACTTTTATTGTGTATCACATAATAACAATATGTCACAAAATACAACTTCAACATCCGATAATACCTATAAAGATTACACGCATGCAACGAAAAAAGCGGCATCAAAACTTTCAGAGAACCGAAGCACCTAAATGAAAACAAAACAATAGAAGATGGACAGTTGGCAGTCGAAAATATTCCAGGCAATCCCCTTCGTTACCATATTATTCCAGTTCCATTCAAGATAAAACTCACAATTTAAAAAGCAGCCATAATATGAGGTATTTTAATGTAATTTTATTGATGTGCTGCTAAATAGTCAGAAGCTGATCAAAACCGCTCAGCGAATTATTAATTCTCAATTTTTCCGGGATATAGTTATTTTATTAATTTAAAAGGGTGTAATAATTACTCGATTGCGAATATTATATATATTTTCTAATAATATTAACTATTTAATATAATTATATTTTAGTATATTCTGTAAGGATAAACAGAGTAGGATGTGTGTGCGCTTTGTGTTTTTGTATAACTTTAATTTGTCAAGATTTTTAAAGACATTATTGTATTTTTAATGAGTGATTTAATGTTTGTGTAATAACCATTTAAATTTCAAACAATTTATAATATTTGGCCTGTACTCTGTAGTGCTAAGCGTTCCTATTATTTTCCTCTTATATTAACTGTGTTCTTTAAAATTTACAAACTTTTAATTGTACCACTTTGCTTCAGACAAATTCATGGTACTTCAAAAAGTTTGAGTTTAATAAGCATTAACAATGATTTTAAAATTAATTTAAGAAAATAGCTTTTATTTGCTAATTTTTCATTATAATTCATTACATTACAGTAAGTTTCATATTAATCGCATTTAGACATACAGATATAACAGATTTTCTATTATGTATAATTAAGATTCCTACTATTTTTGTTGTGTATATCAGTTGATAACTTTCACCGCCACTTATAGACTTAGGCAGTAAATGTTATATGGATACTATTGAACTTTAAGTGTATATGCGATACGATATATACTTTCGAGGTCCTGTGAGCTCCATAACACGCTACGCACGCTACGGCTACACATACAATAGTTCTAATCACTTTATTATGGATGCCTGTTTAGTATTAAGGTAACGTCCATGGTTATTAGCCTAGTAGTAGTTACAGTTATTTTTGAATTTATGTAACTCTTTCGATAAACGTAAACAATAAGATTTGATTTATGCCGAGTTTCTTGCCGACTCTTCCCAGCAGTTTCTTTTTCGAAAAGGTGGTAAAAGCTACTCTTTGATTGTTTTTAAATTTGAATAATTATAATATATAAAACCACGGACTTTTGAAATATGTATGTAATAAAGAAAATAAATATGTATTGAATCGGATGAAAAATGTTTTTAATTTTTACCTATTTGATGATTAATTAATAAATGAAAATAATTCATTTCAATTTAAAAATACAAATAGTTAAACATACTAAGATGTTATCAATTATTAAGTTCATATATTTTTTAAGATTGTTTTTATCAATATTTCAAAAAGAATAAGATTTAAATATTCTTATCAAAGACTTAGACGTAAAACTTCACTACAGTTCTAAGTCAAGAAAACATTTTGAAACTTAGAGCTATACTTAATTTTTTTTTAATAAAGATTTTTGTGTAGTTATTATCACAGCTTATCTTAATTACAATAATAATTATATTACATTTTTTATCGTGAAAAAAAAATTGTCAATTTCAAATTTCAAATTTCAAGCAGTAAATAAATTGCCCCACAAAACTTAAAATATGAACTCTTATTTGGTGGCCATTTTAATGAATTATGAATAATTTTATGCTAAGCTATATTGTTACCACTACACAGACTGGTTTAAAATCCAGTTGCTAACAACCGGATGAATGATGTTTGCACAACGATTGTGGCACGTTGATAGTGCTAAGCCAGACACCCTCACGCAAGTGCCGTCATCAACTTTATAAAGTTTCAACTCATTCGGTTGAACAATGAGTGAACACACATACAAATACAAATATTAACCTTTCAATAAATTAAATTATTTATTTTTTGTATTTCCTGAAATTTCAGTTAGTTAACAAAAGATAAAGTCAATGACTTCATTTTATTTTTTATGTCGAATTTTGTATGAATATAGTCACACAAGTTTTTTGTTTATGTTAATACAAAAAAGATAATAAGTGCCGACATAAGTAATAATATAAGTAAGTATATACAAATTTAATTTTAAAATATATGTCGTTGAATTATGGCTGCTTAGAATAGTTCTTTATGTTTTACTCATTGTTAGGTCATTAAAGTGACTACCGAGGTGCTCAAAGCGTTGAAATAAAAAAAATATACATATGTACGTGTACTCCTTATAAAATAGTATTCGTTTAACTTTATTTTTTTTAAAAGAATACCAACTGTATAAACCTGGGCTTGGTATGAATTTAATTTGATTCATTACTAACATTATAAATGCGTTTTTTATTACGTTTTCACGTCTTAGCTGCTCAACTGATTATAATGAAATTTCTTATACACATTGTTAGGGAAAAGGACGTAGGGTACCTAGCACCCTAAAAGGACTCTTATACGTGGATGAAGCTGCGGACGGAAATTATTTGTTGATATTTGGCGTATTTAGATAAAAAGAAAAATATCAATGTACGCGGCTGAATATGGTTTTCGTTGTGATTTCTATGTGATAATTATATAATTATAAAACGTAATCTAAAAAAAATCTTCAAGACTATGAATAGTTATATATAGTTACATAAAATTCATTATTATTTTTCCGATATTTTACGAATTCTAACGAATTTTTTCACTTCAAATTAATTTAATTATTTCAATAAAAATATCCCATACGTTATTTCTTACCAAAGAACCGAGCATCAAGTTTTATTTTTTACTAAATAAAATTTGTAAACTTACTAACTGACAACTCACAGTCTCTACTAGTGCTTTTTACCGATACAAATCAAACCATAAAAACAGGAAGGCAAAAAAGTGATTCAGAGATATTGAAACCTGAAATTATAAGCAATTAATTCATTTCTTAGTCACTTAAAATTATTAAATAATTTTTTCAAAGTAATAAGTAATTTTTTTTTAAATTAATTCTCTAACTGTAAAATCAAGATATTTTGTTTAAAAAACTCGTTTACAGAAATCGGTTTAGTGTTGTTACGAGTATGCTACGACGTTTCTGAATTGTGAACTTTGGCAAGTGCTTTGTTACAGAAATATATAGTTCGGATGAATTACAAAGAACTAGCCGGGTTTTCTTAAAGATATTTCTTACATGGACAGTTTCTAAGTTTCTAACGGCCTTACTTATACTTATATAAACGTTGTTTAGCGGCTGTTTAGTAACAACGCTGATTTCTCTCTTTCTGTCGTTATAGATTTGACATTCGAATGAAAAAGACACAACGTTGTCTAACTAATCAACCGCTAAAAATATTTCTATTTTTTGTTTAGCTTTATATATTTTCATTGATTACTGTATGAGCAGATAGTTAACATAATTAAAAAAAAACTGCTTTGGAGTTAAATTTATAGTGGAATTAAGAGACTCACGTACATACATGAACGCTGAAAAGCCCTACTCATTCCTTTTTTGAGTAGTGATATAAAAATTATTAATTAATTTTTCCTTATTTAAAATATATTTAAAATATTAATTATTGTATTATTGATTTCATTGTTAAAAAATACTTTTTTACTTAAGAGAATGTACGGTCATTAGATATAAAATCTAATATGTCTAAGTTATTATTTCGAGACAATACTTAAAGTGAGACTCGTTTCTGAACGGCTAATCGTCAAATACAACTGACAACTTTATTTACCATAGCCTTGCAAAAACGCAACCGTCTAGTTTCATTTAAAGTTAAAGTTTGTGAATATACATTTCGCAATTCATCCAATAGGTTTTCTCAGGTCGTTTTATTTTACCGCCGAGCGCGAGAAATTTTTAAACACGAATTTCGTATGTAAAAACGCAATGTTGCTTTTACGGATATTAACTCGATCGTTGAGCACCATTTTTATATCCATGTTACTTTAATTATTATATAACTAATATTTAAGTGACGATACTTTATCAAGCCGATTAATCAGTTAATTTAAAACCAAAAATCGTTTAACGTTTTACTTAAGTTATTAAGATATTTATCGAAAAAAGACAGTCAATCATTAAATAATATAATTTATAGGTTTAGTATTTATAATTCTTTCAGAAACAATCGTGTTTTTTTTTAAATCAGAAATTCAATAGCTGTTTTATTTTGAACATAAGTACAGTACAGTACAGTACAGTAACAGCCTGTTAATGTCCCACTGCTGGGATATGGCCTCCTCTACCTTTTGAAGAGTTTATTCAACCACGCTGCTCCAATGCGGGTTGGTAGAATACACATGTGGCACAATTTCAATGAATTTAGACACATGTAGGTTTCCTCAGGATATTTTCCTTTACCGTCAAGCACGAGATTAATTATAAATACAAATTAAGCACATGAATATTCAGTGGTGCTTGCCCGGGTTTGAACCCACGATCATTGGTTAAGATTCACGCGTTCTAACACACTTTTTTTTTTTTTTTTTTTTAACGCAGTGAAAACCTTCAGAAAGGTACCCAGCTCATGAGAGCTGGGTATTTCTGGGTGGAATCCCACATAACCGAGTTCCCCCCAATGATGGGGGGAACTCGGTTATGTGGGATTCTTACCCACTAAAACCACTGCGATGGCCGTCCTCGGCACGGATCGGAGAGGCTACGGGATCGTGTTGATATAACGCATCCGCGGCCTCTCCCGTACTGTGCACCGCCCGATGCTCGGCGGAGCTCTCCTCAGGCGAAGGCTATCTCGCCCCCCCCGCACTCCTCGCTAGTGCGTACGGCAGCGCGAGGCCACCCCGGCTGCCGTCCTCCTCAGGGCCGTCTGAAATAAGACACGCGAGGCCCCCACCTCACGCATCCTCGGCCCAAGGGTCACGCCCTATCTTTTAAGCCCCGGGCGTCGGGGCTGTGGGAGGGCCGAGACGACGCCGACGTCGTCTCCGCTGAGCAGGATCGGCCCTTTCCCGTTCCCGCTCCGCCGTCTCCTTCTGGACCATGACGGTCTCACAGAAGGAGGCTACGGCCCTCCACGCCGATTCCCTGCGGAGCATCGCCGACACGACTGCTCGCAGGGAGAGGTCTTGTCCGATTTCGCGGACCAGAATCTCCCTCTCATGGGCATACCTCCAGCGTATGCTGAGCGGTGTCCCGGTCCGCACCGCAGTGGTGGCACATCGCCGACGATTCGCGTCCGATCTTACACAGGTATTCTCCAAAACAACCGTGACCGGTCATTACCTGCGTAAGTCGGAAGGTGACTCGTCGCTTTCGTCTCATCCAGGCTTCGAAGGCTGGCAGGATCGCTCCAACGACACGTTTGCGCGCGAACCGTTCTTCGCAAAGACGGTCGCGCCACGTCGCAAGAGCCCTCCAGTGTTCCCGCCGCTTCAACGCCTCGAGCGTACTCCGAGGGGGCGCGGTTCCACTGTTCTGACGGAGGATGCGGGTCTTGTGATAGACCCTTGCATCCATATCCGCCAGAATATCCAAGGGTGGAAAGCGCGCTAGGATGGTTGCCGCCTCGTAGGATATCGTGCGATATCCCCGCACTATGCGGATGGCCACTCTCCGCTGCGAACTTTGGATCTTAGTCCTGCAGCGGCGGACGCCCGATAGCCTGTGAGACCAAACGGGTGCCCCGTAGAGTGCCATCGATCGCACGACACCGGCATAAAGACGGCGAACTTCCTCCCTCGGTCCCCCGAGATTAGGCAGCAGTCTGTGCATGGCACCCGCTACCTTCTCGATTCGAGGGGCTAGGCGCTCGAAGTGCTCTTCGAAGCCCCAGCGACCGTCCAGGGTGAGGCCCAGGTATTTCATATACCTGGCCACTTGGACGTTTGAGTCACCAACGCGGATGTGCGAGTCGGGCGGTTCCCTGCTCCTTGGCAGTTTATGGAACCATAGCGCCTCCGTCTTATGGGATGCTATCCGAAGGCCCAACTCGCAGATCTTATCGACGACGATCCCCGAGCTCGGCGAGCTCTTTGGTTCTCTCAAAATTCTCTCCCGACGCCAGCACCAACGTGTCGTCTGCATAGCAAACGATGTTGACACCTTCAGGGAGAGGGACACGGAGGACTGCGTCGTAAGCGAGATTCCACAACAGTGGCCCCAAAACTGACCCCTGTGGAACCCCACAGCAAACCTCTCTCCGGGTCCTCATACCGTCTTGCTCCATATACGAAACGTATCTGTCGCGCAAATAGTCACTGACGATCGCCTGCAGGTAGGAAGGCACACGATGGTGTAAAAGTGCCTCCCTGATTGTGTCCCAGGGCAACGTGTTGAATGCGTTGACGATATCGAGACTTATCGCCAACGCCACGCCACCCCGGGCCACCGCCTTCTCCGACAGAGAACGGACGTGCAAGATCGCGTCAACAGTCGAACGACCCTGTCGGAAGCCGAACTGGCACTCAGCCAGGTTGGGGCCGACACACGACAGATGCCTACACAGACGAGAAGCGACAATCCGCTCAAAGAGCTTGCCAGCCTCGTCCAGCAGACATATGGGACGATATGCAGAGGGAGATTCTGCAGCCCTGCCATCCTTCTTCAAGAGAACCAAATTCGCCTCCTTCCAGACTTTGGGGAATGTGCCAGTACGGAGGCAGCTGTCGAAAAGCCGCCTCAGCCTATTCCCCAACGAAGCCGAGGCTAACACCAGCACCCGCCCCGGAATCCCGTCGGGACCAGGCGCGGTGTTACGAGCCCGCATGCGATCGACCGCAAGGCTCAGCTCCTGTTCGGTCACCCCCAGCCCGCAGGACCAGACCGGTATTGGTAGGGGGACCCTGGGACTTGACCGGATTACCGGGAAAAGGACTTCCATCACCCTCCTCAGTAAATCCGGATCTATGGTCTCCGTCAGAGGGGGCATCCACGGGCGCAATTTGCCCAACACCATACGGTATGGACGCCCGAACGGATCTCTGTCGAGTCCCTCCAGGAGCTCGTTCCAGGAACGAGCGTTGGCGTTCGAGATCTCGACTCGGAGCGCCAACTTGGCTATCCGGAACGCCTCGTATGCTTCAGCTTTCTGGTCTAGAGTTGCTCGCCTTCTTCTCCGGGTACGGGTGTACTCACGGCGCGCGCGCAGACAGGACTCGCGCAGTTGAGCGATCTGTGCTGACGTCATCGTATCCCGGAAACGAACTGACTCCACCTCTGGATCGGACAAAACCTCTTCGGCGTTTTCTGACCAGGCCGCAACGATGGCAGCGGCTTCGAGAAAGTCTCGGTTAAGCTGCTTAAGGGACCATCGACGCAGCAGGTTGCCTCCTCGATGATGAGTGGGGTGTTTAGGACGGCGGAGAGCTACATCGAATACGATGTAGCGATGGTCGGATAGTGTGACCACCTCTTCTGCGACGCGCCATCCTGACACCATGCGAATGGCAGCGGGCGTCGCCCATGTGAGATCGATGACCGACTCACCCTGCCATCGCACGCATGTGCTCTCCGAACCTCGGTTCAGTAACCGGAGGTCCAGAACAGCCGCCCACTCAAGTAATGCCTCTCCTTTTGGATCGTCTCTGGGGTTACCCCAAGCCCTGGAGTGAGCGTTGAAGTCCCCTAAGACGATCAAGGGACGGGGTAAGCATCTGTATATGCAGCTTGCTAGCCCATCTAGGTACACCTCGTAGTCGGCGAGGGACCTATTGGGAGAGACGTAGCACCCTACGATAGCCAAAGGGCCCCACTGAACAGCTACAAATCCCTGCCCCCTTTCAAGCAGGGAACAAGGTGGGACCCCTTCACCGCCCGCCCAATACACGGCGACGGTTCCAGTGACGTCCCCAAACCAGCGAGGGTGGATGGGGACATTATAGGCGTTCTAACACACTAGGCCATCTCTGCTTTTTGAACATAAAGAAAAATAATATAATAGAAGATTTAAATTTCTTCTTTGTTTCTTAAAATTGAACTTGCAGTCTGTGTTAAAGGATAAATTGCTTTGAAAACATAAAAGCTTCGTAAGAGAATTTAAAATAAAATCTCCAATTTTATAAGCGTGATTAAAGAGAAAAACCTATAATACGTTCATATATTTGGGTACTTTTTCCTACAGGCTTTCTCCAGCCGTGGTATAATAAACTTTTATTCCAATCCAAATCCAAATCAAATCCAATCCAATGGAAAATAATCGTCAATACGTTTTGACATTTCCATGTTTTTAGTCGTTTAATATTCTTGAACTATACTTAGCCTAACAGGTCGCGCTATGGGTTTTTAATATGAATCGATACAACTGCACGGGGCGGAGTTTTAAATTTCTTATTAGACATATTACAAACGACATCGATGGTGGAAAATTTTCCAACAAAGCATCATAATTACCTTCATAAAAAATAGAGTAACTACACGTCAGCGTACGTATTGCTTCTATAATTAAGGACCCCTGATTAGTTTCTATTTCTTATGAGTTACATGATCATTATTATTTCTTGTTATCACAATCATCCACTTATTTTGAATCACCTCAGCTAGACGTTAAATAAATTACCGAACTTACTAGATAATCATACATTGCTAATGTGCTCTGTTGTTATCGAAAAATATTTACTTTTCTCCTTAATAATATCGATATATAGTAATAAGATATAAAAAGGTTTCGTAACAGCCTGTGAATGTCTCACTGCTGGGCTAAAGGCCTCCTCTCCCTTTTTGAGGAAAAGGTTTGGAGCTTATTCCACCACGCTGCTCCGGTGCGGGTTGGTGGAATACACATGTGGTAGAATTTCAGTGAAATTAGACACATGCAGGTTTCCTCACGATGTTTTCCTTCACCGTAAAGCACGAGATGAATTATTATCCCAAATTAAGCACATGAAAATTCAGTGGTGCTTGCTCGGGTTTGAACCCACGATCATCGGTTAAGATTCACGCCTTCTTACCACTGGGCCATCTCGGCTTATTCGAAACATTAAAATTAAAAAGATTTCATAATGATTGAAATACATAGAAAAAAAAATCAAGATTAATAACAATGTTTGCTTTTAAACAGAAACGGGGATGATGGACATGGGAATAATAATTCAAAGGGGGCAGATGGCCGGGGGCTGTTATTAAGCTTAGTGCATACGTTTAGTCTTTATAGTAAGTCTGCATAATCATGCAATTTCAAATAATATACTTTCATTATTAAAAAAGGGGTCCCATTGAGAGTTGCGAATGTCCATCTGCCAATTATTCTCATCGTATCAAATTTATGCACGTGTAACTTAAGCCAAATAATGTATACCCATTATATAAAATCAATACAAAGGGAGACTGGCAGATGACAGCTAAGCCCTTAAAAAGGATTTCAAGGTTCAATATGCTAGTACATAGTTAGCTCAAAATTGACCAGCGTCAAAGTACAAAGCACCCCTTTTATTTAATCAAATTACATTCTATATATAAAATCTTGTTGAAAGATTTTTTGTTTGAATAAAAATGAAAAAGACTTGTATAAAGTAGTATATTATTACCGTAAGTGAGCGTTATAGTTATCATAAAAAAACGAGTTTTTGTGTTTTAAAAAAAATATATATATCTATGTTCGTCTAAATATTCAACCATTACGTGTATAAATAAAAAAATGCACGCGGATAAATCTGGTTGATATTTATTAACTGTGATCGTTAATTATGAACAGGGGAAATTCGTACTCGCTTGCTTACTTTTTGCAAGTCCAAGGTCATTAACAACCCCTCTGTAGGGCTTATTATATAAACATTCAGTTACTACGCTGTTGAGAACATTTAAAACTAGAGAAACACGAGGTAAATCAATTTATTATTCAGGGTATTATATTCTTTTATCTCGAATAGAAATTGCAACTTTTTGTATTAATTATACGTTTTATTTATTGTTATTTTATTATTGTACACATAATAAATATTTATGTAACTAATATATAAATTATGAAATTTATCTAGATAGTAGTTCTTAATAACATTTAAATTATTTTCTATTCTAATTAAATTTGTAAATATTGGAAGAGGTAATATTATTTTAAAATCATTTTTTTGTTTTAAAACGAACGCAAGATACAGAGGTTACTGTTTTTCTTTAACGATAAACTGATATTAAAGTTTTTCGATTCGCACCAGAATAACAGAAAAGTCTTAAGTGTGAGTGGAAGTCGATAAATCTTAGACTCGCTTGAGAAATGAAAATGCAATTAGACTTCTAATAATTCTTTTATAACAGAGTATTAAAAAAATATCAACCATGTTCTCTGTTCTTTCGCCATAATGTTTTAATTAATCAATTTATTAAAACTTAATTAAACTGTACGAGTAATAAATGATGGGCATCGTTTTTTTTAAATTATAAAAGGTAGGCTTGGTAAGTTGGCCACCTAATGGTAACAAATGCTACCAATACCTTACATCACCAATGCGCAAACAACCTTGGGAACTCAGAAATTATATCCCTTGTGCCTGTAATTATCATCTCTCACTCAAGCCGAATACAATAATACTAAGTATTGCTGCTTAGCGATCGCTTATACATTTGAAATTTAGCTTACCTTATGAAATAATGACATGATTAATTTTCGTTATATTAAACTATGCTGTTTCATTTAGTTTAACTAGCAATAGAATTTACCTATTCGCGTTGTTTAGACTATTTCGTATGTTGGCTATTTATTACAATAGCTCACGGAATAATCGCGGATACGAGTGTCTAATGAAAGTAAATCACGAACAGTATTTAACTAAGTGTCGTGATGACATGCTTTACTTATTTTAATTTTATTAAATAAAGTCACTGCTAATATGGATCTATAATATAACGCTTGGCATAAATACAATGTTAACGGTTATAATACAAAAATATTTATTGGCGCTTTGAGCTATGACTTGTAAAAAATTACAAACATTTAACAAATGTTATTAAACGAAATTGTAACGTAGTCTTAAATGTACTTTTTACTTCTATGATGAGTGTTCCTTAATATTCTTAATATTAATTGAATTAATTATTTTATGTATTTATTTGTTCATATATTTGCATGGGTACAAATACTAATTAAAAAGTATTTGTATTGTAACCGTGAAAACTGTCAACGACGTTTGCTTAGTGAGATGTATTAAAATAAACAAAGCAACTCACGATTTTGTCGGCTCGTTGGAAACCATTTATTTAGTTTTTGTGGTATTTAACAACACTATTGATGTCAAAATATAGTCATGCGATTATTTTTGTAGAACAAGAGACCTTATTTGAAGTAAGCAGATTGATTATCGATTTATAGGACATTTTACATATACTCCAGGATTAGTACGAACTGGCAATATACTATAAATAAAAAATACATGCCTTAAAATGTCTCTAGGGGCAGTTTCATAAGCATCGTGTAGTTCACGCTTGCACTGGCTGTGCAAACTTGCCCGGTGTGTACAACTGAGTGCGCTTAGTTTATTGAAAGCGCAAGCTATTTTTTTTTAAATATAACAATATGTTTTTGCTAGTAATGGTTATGATTATATTTTTAAGCTGTCGCATATGATAGTAATCTGCCTACTAAAGCATATTTCATAGACGTATTATATATTATTTTTACGCTTGGACTAACAGTTCGCTGGCAACTCGTAACACAATCCAGTGGGCACTGTTTATTTAAGCTCTTTGGACACATTGGTCTTTTTTTCACGATGAAAATCGGCTCGCGTGCAACATCCAATAAAATGCAACGAGTACCTGTCTATCTATCCGAAACATTGCTGTCAGCCAATTTCTTTTAAATTTCATCGCAATGGTATGAAAGCTGGGTGGTTTTTTTAAAATTTCGTTTCATTAGTTACACCGATGGAGTGATAAGATTCGCTTTTGAGTTAATAATTACTGTTTCCCCGTTCGTTTTATTAAAGTGTACTAACGCGTTCAAGCGTTGAATGGGTCAGTTACAAGTTCTTTGTAAATTAAATGATAAAATGTATGTGGTTTGTTGAAATGTGAATAAAGTGGGAATGCAAAAACGAGGAATACGTTTGTTATATCGTTCTTGTTACTTCTAATGTAAAATCTAGGAAATGTTAAATCTAGGAAAATATATATACTTCAAATTAAAAATATATATTCAAATGGCCTTTTTAAATCTATTCCTTTGGATTATTTAATGGCAAATCATGTTAAAGTTACTTTAAATTCTAATTTATTACTGTGTTATCTATAATGAAAATATAAAGACGATGATCATTACATTTACAGATTTATGTTTACTTAAATTATCAGCTTTTGTGAAAAAATAATTTTCTTCAGTCTATTAACTAATTTATATTGATTTAAAATGAGTTATTATCGGCTTTAGTAATAATATAATAATAATGGTATTTAAAAGTTCTTTTGCAGGCGTTTAGTTAAACAAATGCTGTCTTCTTTTTCCGAATGTCAAATCAATAATGAAAGAAAGAGAGAAATCATTGTTTAACAGCAGCTAAGCAACATTTATAAGTAACTCCATATATTTTGTAACATTTACAGGAGTTTTAAAGCCATTATCACATTAATATTGTTAATTACGGCTAGAGAGAATAATTGTTGAATTTTGAACGTCGGAAAAAAAATGTTTAAAACGGTTGCAACTTTCGATTCTAAAGTAATTAGTTTGTTATCAATAGCACAATAAAAAGTAAAAGTATAAACCATCGTGATATGAAACATTCAGTTGAATAAGTGCTTAGGTATTTTGTGCGTAACAAAAAAAAATACTTTTTAAAAAGTCAGTATTATTTTAATATGATGGTTTATAATTATTTATTTAAACGTGATTAATTGAATGTGAAACTAGAATATTACATATATTCTAACGAATCTCGAGACCAATTTTAATTAAACTACTTTATTAAATCTATTTCCCTAGCTGGCAATGAAACCAGTTGCATTTAAAAAAAGCGCCACCTTTATTATTGTACTTGCTAATAATCTTCCTAATAAGGATTAAATTTTCTATACATAATTAGTGGGGTAAATTTCAAAACGTTTAACATGACGGTAACAATTTTTATAATCTACGAATAGCGATTGTATCCTGCACCATCACAATAATATGACCTTTTAATATATTTTCATTTTTAAAATTCTTCTCAAATAAGGAGAGGAGGCCTTAGCCCGGCAGTGGGACAGTGACAGGCTGTAAGTATAATCATTTAATTAATTGTAATGTAAATTTAGATTTGTCATTAAGTATATATAAATTTATTTTAAAATCATATTAACTGACAAGACTTAATTGTATTGTGTAATACAAGAAAATATAGATGTTAAAAAATAGTGGAGTTCGTGTTTTGTGTTAATCAAAACAAAGACAAAAATTTATTTGCATATAATTGATTATGAATTTTATTGAGAAAAGAGTACAGAGTTTCATACATTCATATTGGAGTACATTTAATTTAATCCAGTAAAGTGACGACTCAAAAGTGTTAATAAAAGCTTACTTGAATAACGAATATTTTAATTTTGTACCAATTATACATACCTACATAACTATAAACGTTTCTAACAAAAATGTATAATTAACTCCCGTAACACAGAATTCTAAACAGACTTTTATTAACTTATGTAACGAAATGCAATTTATGAAATTTAACAGTTACTTAACTTTCAAACGTATAAAGTTAAAATCTAACTTTCTAAAAACAAATATAAGTGGAGCCTAATACTCAGCCTTAAAATATAAATGTAAATTATAAGAGATGCATATATTTACGTTTTAGTATTTCGAGTTTTAAAAGCTTAAATTTATTTACTAAAAACATTTATTTATTTTACGAATTTATGCAAAAACTTGATGAATTATTAGTTACGACTGATAAAGAATTTTCAGATTATGACTATTTATAACTCCAATATGGATTTGACTAGTATGTATATTTTATTCTTATAGGTAGGGACATATTAAGTTACCGGAGTCGAAGATAATTTCCGGGCGTCTATATGGCGATCGCCGGGATAATTATATTATTATTTTTATTAAACAAATTTATTGCATAATCACAAGGAAAAAAAGACAAATATAAGTAAAAAAAAAGAAAAACATAAGCTCAAGAAAAGCCATATAAAATAATTGCGGACCTCAACAAAGGGCGGTCTTATCACTCAAGAAGTTATCTCTTCCAGATAACCCTGCATTAAGATGCTTGCAGGACCTTATAATATATGTACATGTTACAGCCGACGTGTATAATTTAGAGAATATATAATATACATAGTTATGTATAGCATACTATAATAGGTATTATGCATAATATCTACCCAACTTATCGGTAGAAAAAGTGATTAAAGAGGAAGAATTAATTATATTATTCAGTAATTTTATATAATATCTATTACGATTTGGATAAAGTAGTAAATAGTAATAAAGCTCAATAATTATTAATTTATTCTATTTGCTTCTCATAAAATAGTCAATTAATAAAATAAAAACCTTTTGAATTTACAAATTTGAATTTTTAATGTCCAGAATATTCATTGCCATATTTTAATTATAATATATAAAAGGCTTCGGTATCTTTTCTTACTTATTCCAAGCAGAAAAATGGGCCACCGGATAGTAAGTCGTTACCACTGTTTATAGACGATTAGCGATGTAAGAAATATTAACCACCTCTTATATCAATGCGCCACGAATCTAGTACCTTTGTTACACTGGCTTGTCATCTTATTTAAAAACTAGCTGTTCTCACAGTTTTATTGCGTATAAATTAAAGAAATTACTAAGAGCAGACTTATAATATTTCAGTATATACAACAATTTTAGATTTGTTTTCGTGCGTTGAAAACCAATAATTACCAATATATTCATTGGTTTTCAACGCACCCGCATCTAGAGAGAACAACAAACCATTGGCAATGAGACACACAGCATTCTTAAATCTATTCTTTAAAAATGAAAGTAAATTTGTGTATTTAAAAAAAATACTTATTATTAACAAACCGACTATATCCTATTCCAACCGGAGTAGAAGTAAAGGTAAACGAACCGTAGATTATACAAATTACATGCGATTTTCTAATTGTTCTGCTGTATTACGCACTATAAGCAGTTATTGATTAGTTTACCTTTTTTTTAATACAACATTATTCCAGTTAACTAGTTACAACCACATTAATTAACCTTTCGTAGTTCCGTTTACAACTTCGCGGACATTGAAATCGCAATTTTTTCAATCGAATCCATAGTGAATATTCAAGATCTCGACCAATAATAACGCGTCAATTGACAAAGTTAAAGGCCAATGCGGGTTGATACACATGATTTCTTACGGCAGAATTTCAGTGAAATTCGACACATGCAGGTTTCTTCGCGATTTTTTCGTCAAGCACGAGATGAATTATAAAAACGAATTGATCACATGAAAACTCAGTGGTGCTTGCCCAGGTTTGAATCCACGTTCATCGGTTAAGTTTTTTTTTTTTTACCGTTAATAGGCAAGCGCTTGACCATTGACTTGCCTGATCTTAAGCAATATCACGGTCTAGGATGGAGCGCGCCTGCCCAGAAGGAACCCGTTTATTCTGGATTTGAACACACCTACATTGTAGTTATCTGGAAATATGGACTCAGGCAAAGCATTCCACAGTTTCGCAGTGCGAATAATAAATGTGGATTCAAAGCGCTTCGTACGTAGGCGGGGAAGTTCCACTGTGTACCTATGGCGCTTTGGTCGCGTTTGACTGCCCGTCCGATAGTAGAAGGGGGTGGAAGGAATTAGATTATGTAATTCCTGCGCACATTCTCCGAAATGTATCCGATAGAAGACAGAAAGCGAAGCAACCACACGTCGATGTTCAAGACTTTGGAGTCTTGACTCGATTGACGCGATCTAACCACTAGGCCATCTCGGCTTCAAAATTTAACGACACAATGAGAAAAAATATATGCCGCGACGGAACGAAATATCTATCTATCCTATAAACTTTACTTACAAAGTTATATTAGTAATTTTCTCTCATACTTAAGTATTTTCAAACAACCTTCTCATACTTGTTGAAATATGGCAAAACTATAAAAAATACTTTATAGGTACAAATTATAAAAAAAACTGTCTATTACAGTTAATGTCATGCTTATAAAAACGTAACTATGGCGTTTATTTCATCACTGTAAGTTCATTGATGAAAAAAAAACGCCGTAATATACTTTTTTCTAACAAGAAAAACATTTCATGCTTCTTACTTTAAAATCACAGACTTCCATACAACCATTTATCCTTAACTTATACTTACTCACCCATTTCCTACAGCGAAGCCGCGGGCCATAGCTAGTTAAGTATCGAAATACAAAAGAAATATGTATTACATATATTGTTATATTTTTCAGTAATATGTACAGCTTTTTTAAAAAGCTACTACCCTAACCTACAAAATATATTACAAACGAAAACAGACAGAGGTTTATCAGGTTCCTGTTATAATAACCAGCACAAGCTGAACCCTACTTAATATGTTTGATCATATTGATCTGAGCTCATCTTACATTGGAAGAATCTAAATCTCTGAATCGGAACATAATTTAATATTGTTTTGTTCGTTTTAACTTTCAATTATCATAATTTTACAAACTATCATTTATAGGTAGCTAAAGTTTCAACCAATTCAACTGAACAGTTATTTTATAGCATTTTTATCGAATAAATGTTTGATGTTCGATTAAATTGACATAACTTTTATATTTATAAACACTAAATTTTAAGTGAAGTTTGCCACAATACGTTAATAGAAACTGACAGAAATCGACAAACAGACAAACATTCTAACAATCATTGTTTTGGGTTCTATTGCGTTGATAAAGGCCTCCGATAACAGTTTTATTCAAATATCTTCCTTGTACAGACATTTTTGTTATATGTATACATTTAAACATAAAATAGTTATTGTGATTTAACAATAATAGTTAGATATATTGCCTCGCAGAATATTTTGTATAATAATGAGTACTATAAACATGCAATACGTCATTTTAGGGATCATCGATGGTTTTCGCAGCGCACGCCAAATAATGACTTTTACATGAAAAAAATGATACATTGGGTTACATTATTGCAATTTTTTAAGGATCTCTTATTAATATATATATTTATATGGCTGGCCTATATACATATATAGCCTATTTTACTCATTGGTAATTAGCTTTAAAGCGGTAAATGAAAGAACTTCTAAAATCGGCTAAGTAATTTTTGAGTTTATCCATTAGAAACATTAAACAGAAATTATAATATATAAATAAATATATTTTGGTATAGGAAAAGCTTATTTGTAATTTCTATTTGACTTTGTATGTTTGTGTGACACACCTACACAAAGTATTTGTTATAAGAAACTTAAATTTAAAATTAACTTGATATTTATAAGTGTTTCGTTTTATTTTAGTTACAATAAATTAATTGAATTGTTAGTAACAACATCTTTTTTCACCTTATTCTTCATTTTTTTACTGCGTTCTATATATTGTATATATTTTCTTAAATAAAACGTTTGGAATTTGTTACGACTAATCTTAAAAAATGGTTGCATGAATAATTCATGAAATCAGCAAGAACAAAAATAATTATATAATTATCGTAATATAATACTTAATTTTATTTTGTAAATGAGTAAGCAGACTGATAAAGGCCACTGGTAAGTGGGTAACGCCCATAGACAATGGTATTGCAAGAAGTTTTAACCATCTCTTTCATCAGCAATGCCCCACCAACCCTGGGAACTAAGATAACCATTGATAGTAAAACATATATTTGATTGAAATATATGATTAAAATAAAGCCTTAGAAGCAAAAATAACAAGGACTTAGAGTAATAGTTGCAAGTAAACACGCGTTACTTATTTAAAATAACCATTATAGTTTAAGAAACTAAAGTAATAATCATTTAAAAGAATGACCGAGGACTTTGGTGTTTAGTCTCCAACGTTTATGCGACTTCCGAACTACTATGGTGTCAATAAAATATTTTATGTTTGCGGAAATCTTCCTCTATCCTTGTAAAGTTCATGGACCGAAAATATTATAGGAATTATTCAATATGGGAGTTGTACGCTCTACTTTCATTTTATGTGTTATTGTCAAATTATTGTTTGAAAATGCTACTGGCTACTGCTTGTACTGGTTGCAGATAATTCTTTAAAATTTATAGGTCGGCTGAATAGTTGTTTAGTGTACAATAGTATATAACTGGAAGATTTGTTCTTTCGTGTTTAATTTTATGTTAATCTATGCATTTACTAATCTATTACAATGATGAGTTATTATTAAATAAATGTCCTTGATTAATATATCTTTATTAAAGCTTACAACTTTTCATACAAATTATTACAATTTTATTACAACAAACGCAAATTCGTCTCCAAGCTGAATTGGCTGTACGACAGTATACTATGATTACGACGCAAGTGAGCATTTCGGCTTTACTCATTTATGAAGATCGATAAGGATGTAAGTTTATTGTCTTGAGTTAGTATATATAATTATAAATATAATTTTAGAAGCACTAAAAAGTTACTCATCTCCGCAATAAGGATTTCCTGGATAAATTTATTGCTCACATCTTATCTTAAGCACAAATTCCAATAATACTATCGAATAAGAAATAAAGGTAAATAAAAAAATGAAATAATAAATCCTAGTGTTATTTAAAAATCCTCACAGGAACAAATAGAATATTTAATAGCCAGATAATGGACTTTTCTAGTAAGCGACTCGATTTCATGAGATTCCTTTAACAGCTTTTATATTTTTGACATTGAGTATACCCTAGTGGTGTTTCATTCCAGTGGTGAAATACCTATGTTTCATTTGATTCAAACTAGTAGTGTGTAGTGTTTCTTGAGTTTGATTTAAAAGATACTTTTACCTAATTTCTAAATTACGTCTAAATAACTTTAAATATCTGCATAATATTACGTATATATGCATTCGAATTATATAATAGTATCGAGCTGATCAGATGACGAAAGGCGGAGCAAGGGTACTAAGCTACTGGCTACTAACAAAGACCATGAGCATAGACCCATTTGTTTTGATAAATCCCAAACATTACACTTGAATCTTTATTTAATAATTATAAAAAACAAAAAAAAAGGATAACAATTATCAATTATCTTGATTATCTAGATTATATATAGTATTTTAAAATAAAAGTAAGTAAATTGAAAACACAATTAATATAATTATCTATTTATATTAAAAAAAAACTATATATTCTACAAACGTAATAGAATCTGTGAAACGTTGATTTTGTATAAACGGGTACCCAACCCAGTAGTTTGGGTTGTGCGTTGATATGTCTGTCAGTTATTCTTTTATATTTATACATAGATATTATATACTAAAATCTTCTCCGGAACGCACTACATCCTGTGTTATAAGTTTCAAGTTTCAATTAGTAAGTAGTGAGATATTTCATTGTCGTCAGCTAAGAGACGGGTCAAATGTTTAATCATTCGAATATTTTATAATATAGCGTAATAAAACTAAAAATGAACTCAATTGACGAATTAGCGCTACATTAAAACTTTGACCAAAATATTAATTAGCAATCAGTTTATACTGTTAAATTATCGTGGTTGTTTTGTTTTGGCTGAAGAAGCCGAGATGGCCCAGTGGTTTTAGTGGGTAAGAATCCCACATAACCGAGTTCCCCCAAATGAGAGCTGGGTACCTTTCTGAAGGTTTCCACTGCGTTAAAAAAAAAAAAAAAAAAAAGTGGTAAGACCGCATGAATCTTAACCGATGATCGTGAAGTTGAAGTTTTTCATGTGCTTAATTTGTGATCTCGTGCTTTTCGGTGAAGGAAAACATCGTGAGGAAACCTGCATGTGTCTAATTTCACTGAAATTCTGCCACATGTGTATTCCACCAATCCGCATTGGAGCAGCATGGTGGAATAAGCTCCAAAACCTTCTCCTCAAAAAGGGAGAAGGGGCCTTAGCATAGCAGTGGGATATTTACAGGCTGTTACCGCACCGTACCGTTTTGTTTTGAGCTTAGAATCTGATAGGATTGCTTAATGTATTTTATTAATAAGATGAAATAATTTTAAATTGATCAATATTACGAAATAATTGGCATTTGATTATAAAATTATTATTAACTTTTTCGATATAATATTTTATGTATTTTTACCGACATCTAAGTACTAAAGTGTTTAAATTTTAAGTTGGACGATAAATTTAAGATATAATATCATTTTATATGGAATATGTATGTAAGCAGTTCAGCGTTTTTATTAAATATTAGCAATCCGCCGCCGGGAACACTTACTTCCGGTTGCTAACGTTAAAACCATTACTGTATATCAGTAACCGATGGTTTTTGAGTTACGAGATACGAGCCATTCCTATATGTTCATCCGCCGCATTCTGCATGTTTGAATAGTTTTCTTAAAATAGTAACCAGATATTACTAAACCGAATTAAGCGGTGTTTTCTTTAGAACTGTTTAGAGAAACAATTCGACCATAAATTATTTTCATATAACCTTAAACAGCTCACATCGTTCAATGATTTTATCCACCTTAATCGATAAAAATCACAATAATGTTAATTGATTTGCGCAAAGTATTGATAGCCTTAGTAGTGAAACAATCTCGTATATTGGTTAAAAATTAATGTATAATCACGGAGTATGTTTAGAAAAAGTCAAAGCCTATAAAATTTAATCAAGCAGGTAACCAGACATTTTATGATGATAGATTTAATAATAATGTTATATTTAATTTATTATAAAAAATAGCTCAGATTATAGATAATATAACAGAGCTTAAGAGAATATTTTATTTTTTCGGGCTCTGTCTAGTCGTTCTTATTATTTAATCGATAAATATTTTTTAGTGCAAACCACATGATAGTTTTTACGAGCGAATTACTCGAAAGAATAAATTTACAATCAAGAATATGTTGTTCAAACTTCACTTTCGTTTGTTTTACTGTTGCGAACCTTTAAACGCTCTTTTTTAGACTTAGACACAATAATATAATATAACAATCATTAACAGATACCTCTTCCAAGAAAAAATCTAACTTTTCAATATAGACATCGTATGCAGATCTTGTCAATTCGCCCGACGGTCAAACTATAGCAAATTCCAATAGAAACATATATTCAGTTATTCACTAAGCATGGAAATACATAAAACGAACGAATATGTGAATATCTGATTACAATAGTAGCTATGGTGTAAAAAGTACAATGCAATTCAATGTTTCTAAAGTTTTATACCTGTTGTAGCAGTTGTTTGAAAAAACTACCTACTTCTTCGTTTATTTCGGTTCTTGCGAATTGGGAAATTGGACTGCTTCTCAGTCAGGAACCCGGGTTGTAAGAGGAGGTGAACACGTGAGTTGGTAAAGAATTTTAAGAATTTTGGAAGTGCAACGAAGAATGGAGTTGCCAAATTTCTTTGTGCGCGATGGAATTGATCTCACAGATAGGCAGTGACATCGAGAGCCAGCATGCGTAGACTTATGAAGGAAGGGGATGCAGGAATTAGAGACAATAATTTCTCAAAGCATTCGCCGTGATACAGTCGATAGAAAGTGCTCAGCGCTACTATTTCTCGACGCTCAAACACTAAAGGCTCGAGGGTGTTTGTGATCTTTACGTCGCCAATAATGCGAAACGCACATAGCTGCAACCGATCCAAGGCCTCCAGTAGGTACTAAACGAACCATCCCACGGGTTCGAGACTTTTTTTAACACAAATCGTACCTGTGTTTTGTACAACAGGCAAAGTTGTTGCGGCGTGAAAATACGCCGCACCTTGTTTAGAACTCCGAGTTTCCGTGATGCTGTTATTATAACAGCCTCGATGTTATGCCTTGGATTAAGGTCACATCGAACGTCAATCCCCAACATGGTAATTTTCCTTTGTATTTCTAGTTAAGTGCCACAGAGGGAAGGAAGAGGGGTAAACGGTGACAATTTCCCTGTAAGAGCGCATACCTGTGTTTTCTTGGCATTAAACTCAACAAGTTCTAACGTCCTATCGAGTTCAATAACAAGATCTTCGCCTCTCTTCAATTTCCGCTCGGCTAGCTACTGCGCGTCCATGCTATTTCAATACATTGTACTATCATCTGCATAGCAATGTAAGTTCCCAAGAGAGAGCATATCATTGATATGCTCTCTCTTGGAGAATAATCTCTTGGAAAATAAAGAGTGTGGGGGATAACACAGATCCTTGGGGGACCCCAGCACGGCATTATGAAGTGCAAACATCAACTAAAACACGGAAACACTTTGCAGAAAGCTGCCTATCCAGGTGCATAGCTGAACTGACAGACCGTATGCCAGCAGCTTGGAGAGAAGACTTCTGTGCCAGACTTTGTCGCAAGCCTTGGAGATATCAAGGCTGTCAGCCAACAATTCTCCATGCTTGTCGATAGCTTCACCCCAGAGTTGTGTTACGTATGCTAGAAGATCACCTGTGGACCGTTTTGGTCGAAACCGTGACAGTAATCTTCTAGGTAAAGGATCAGTTAGTTGTTTAGTATCAGTTCCATCACCTTAGAAAGTACTGAAGTACTGAAATGTACTGGCATGTGATTATAAAAATGCCTAATAAAACTATATATGATATGTAAAACGTAACATAATAATATACATTATATAAAATTATGTATGTGTTGAAAGTTATAAAGATGCCAAAGGATCGATTTGAAATTATTGTTCCGTATGCGGTCAGGTCATATTGATTGCCAGAGCCATTACAAAAGCCATCTATTAAGGCGCCATCATGACTTATGCGACAAGCTACTTTAGGTCATATAACTTTTCTTGAAGGTAATCATTACAACTGATGCTACAATTGATGCATTTAACTGCAAAGCTTGCCTGTATAATAAATCTTTCATTCATTTAAACCATTTTGGTCTGCAAAATAGTATTCAACTAATTTTCAAAGAATAAAGTTTATTGTTATTGTTATATACGCTGGCAACTAGTGCTTAACGATAAAGGAAATTATAATGCATGATGATTTTCTACTACATGTACACGAACTAGCACAGGAGCTACATGGTGGAATAAATACATATAAGCACACATACACAAACTATTGAAATACTGTTTATTTTTGGTATTGCTTCCACATAGTTACTGATTATAAGAATTATAAGACATACCCGACATCAAGTAGAATACGAGTAAGTTTGCATAGACAAAGAACTAATTTCACCTTGGAATAAGCCATTCTATAATCAAGCTTTAATTGATTTTGATGTCTTCAACTTTTTATCTTAACTACAGATTTTGATATGATTTGATTTTGATATATTTATAATATAAAGATAATAATAAGCTTTTTTATAATAACTTAATTTGAAAAAGGGTATTTTTTATGGAAATTATTCCTCTTAGCTGTCTGCACAGAAACACTTGTCTTGTTTCAGGTTACAGTGCTCTGATTTCAGTTCAAATATTACTATAAGAAGCATTAAAGAAGAAGAAGAAATAAGAAAAATGAGGAAAATCGTTTTTATAGTTTCTGAAGAGAATGTAATTTTCACTAATTTAGTAAATTATACATTTACTACTGTTCACATAATTTATTTACTTAATTATTATACAATATAAAATATATATTGTACAAAAGTTAGGCGTATTACTTACAAACAAAACCCAAATAAAATATAAATATAATCTTAGCTATCAGTTACTTTCCTATGTAAGATAGGTAAGATATAAACTATTTAAGAAAGTCCTTTTAGCAGTTAAGTTGAACTGCGGAACTTTTGTCTGTTACCTAAATGGCTGTTACGAGCTAGAATAAAATAAATTCAATAGCTCATAGCGTTGCTTAAATAAAAAAATATAAAATATTCTGTAATTCCTAAAGAATTCCGAAGTCCAGAAAAAAAAACTTTGCGAGAACGTATTTATTCAACCCTTTCGCAAAGTTTCTCATTCCGAATTCAAGTGATAGCTTTTCTGTGATTCCGGATTCGCTTAACTAATGAGATTTTCAATACCTTGCCACAAGGAGTTGACACGAAACGGATAAACGATTTTTTGCTTTCAAGTTTTCTTGGAGAAAGACCAAGAACGCCCTTTTAGCACTCTCACAGGATTGTCGAGCTTTGAGGAGATTTTTAAAGTAGTTTGTCTAGATGTAATGAATGAGTTTAATATCAAGAGATTGCTACTACTTTGATGTTAACGATCACATAATTTAAATATCCTTTCGAACTTATTACATCTATTACAAATATTTACATCTTTACATTCTGTGAACTCCTTAAAAACTAACTTCTTACAAATGCGTTTATAAATTGCTATAATATGTGTAAATTTAAAGTTACAAGTAAACAAAGCAATTGTTAAGTTATACCATAAAAATGATTATATACAAATACCTTTTTTAAAAGTTTTTTTTTTGTAATTAGGCCCTTAATTAGCTGTTAACATACATTGTTTTTAAATATATTTTTGTTGTATATAGTAGACAAAACAAAGTATATGTATCAAATATAATAATTAAAAAAGTGTCACGGTAACAGCCTGTAAATGTCCCACTGCTGAACTAAGGCCTCTTCGCCCTTTTTGAGGAGAAGGCTTTGGAGCTTATTCCACCACGCTGCTCCAATGCGGATTGGTGGAATACACATGTGGCAGAATTTCAGTGAAATTAGACACATGCAGGTTTCCTCCCTGTGTTTTACTTCACCTAAAAGCACGAGATGAATTATAATCACAAATCAAGCACATGAAAAACTTCAGTGGTGCTTGCCCGGGTTTGAACCCACGATCATCGGTTAAGTTTCACGCGTTCTTACCACTGGGCCATTTCGGCTTTTTTTCTCGGCTAAAAAAGTGTAATCGTTGTTAATTTAGTAAAAATATTCATTTCATATGTTAGAAGTTAAATTTCAGCTCTCTTTCGATGTTGAACATAGGCTTATCCTAAAGCACGCTACTGAACCTGATCTTCGGCTTTTAAAACAATCTATACTGTATCGCTTATAATTTAATTAAATAGAAAATAAAGTCTTTATATCATACTGGTGGTAGGGCTTTGTGCAGGCTCGTCTGGGTAGGTACCACCAACTCATCAGATATTCTACCGCAAAACAGCATTACTTGATATTGTTGTGTTCCGGTTTTAAGGGCAAGTGAGCCAGTGTAATTACAGGCAACAAGGGACATAACATCTTAGTTCCCAAGGTTGGTGGCGCATTGGCATGTAGGCGATTGTTAACATTTCTTACTATGCCAATATCTATGGGCGTTGGTGACCACTTATCATCAGGTGGCCCATATGCCATATGCATTGTCCGTTTTCCTATACTATAAAAAAATATCAATTATAATACTAATTTGCAATTGATATTTTTTCTTTGTTGTACCACTACAGACTAGGCTATAAATATTCTATAAATAAATCAAAACGCTACAAGCAGGACAAAGGCGAACAAGACAAGACAAAGTGTTGAGGTTCTAAGACTAACTAGGACTAGGGTTCGAAAAACACGTTACGATTTTGATTGGAAACAAATTTATTTTAGTAATAATTAAAAAAAGTATTTTATTTATTACCTACTTATACTTCATAAATTTGCTTTTAAAACCTATTATTTAATAATATTTTTATTACTCGTTGTTTATTCTAAGTAGCTTCTTCGTTTATCTCGGCGCTTGAAACTTGGGTAATTGGAGTGGTTCTCAATTCTCGATCGACGTGATACAGCTTCTCTGTACTAAAGGATAACTATATTTAATATTGGAGTTGATTCATAAAATTAAATAATACAATTTAAAATATAAGGAGTTTTCCTATATATTGATATCGGATATTTCTAAAACAACAATTACTAAATTACTTCTTTAATATTTATACCGAGCTTAAAGCTTATACTTGATTATTTTTACATAATTAGCTACAAGTAATTATACATTGGTTTTTTAATCTATAATCTAGAAAAACACTCGAAAAACAGGCAAGTTGTAAATTATTCAATTCCACTGATCAAAATACATAAATTATTTGCAGACATAATTATACATCCACGAAATACGTATAACGGGGATAAAACACAAATAATTTTATTATTGTATGTAACGTTTTTCGAAACCATTTGCTTGTGAAAAGTTTTGATATAAATCTTGGAATTGGATTATTGAGTTGAAAATGTTTGTATTCTCAATATTTCAAAAATATTAACACAATTTTAATAATAGTAATATTCTTTGAATCATTATAATTTAGTCTACAAACGTTTGTTTAGGTTTATTTAAAGAAATAATTGTTTTATTTCGTCATACCAACCAGTATTTTCACAACTTTGAACAATATGTTATTTATTTATAAGGATTCTAAATTGTTTAAGAGAAAAAAGTGTTTCGAAACTCCATTGACGTAGTTTGGACTCGGAACAATATCATATTTTTTCTTTTGTTTTATATAATAAAGCTTACTTATTTTATATATTTCAACATCTATTCTCAAACAATAATGTATATTAGAGTCGGTAAGACTCTTGAAAAGATTCAAACGAGATGAGAGTGGTTGATAATTAAATAATTATGTTATATTTCTGTTATTATGTGCATTTATCTCAGTTTTTTTGTTTAGTTTACCATTTCTATGTAATTATAACGTTTGAATAAATAATATAAGTGTTGGTAGGGTTTTGTGCAAGCCCGTCTGGTTAGGTACCACCCGCTCATCAGATGTTCTACTGCCATACAGGAATACTTAGTGTTGTCGTGTGTTGTTTACAGGCACAAAGCCATAACAGCCTTATTAACAAGGTTAGTGGCGCATTGGCGATCGTTAATATTATAGCACCAATGTCTAATGGGCAATGGTGACCATTTAGCATCAGATGGCCCATTTGCCCGTGCGCCAAAGTATTTTATACAGAAAAGTATATATTTTTCCGAAAAAACTATTATTTTTAATTTTAAGAGCAAAAATTATTGTCTAATTGGAAGTTTTAAATATTTTTATATAAAATAAAATTCATAAAATAATTACACAATAACATCAAACGAACATTTAATATAAGTAGGAAAGATATATTTTTCCAACTCAATCTATCAACATCAGCCTATAGTAATAATAAGGCGCGTACGAAAGGGAGCAAAATCATTGCTAACATTTAAATATCAATTTAGTATCTATCGTTTAAGGTTCAAATTTATCATTGTTCAACATTCATTGCACATACCGTTCATTTAGACCGCCCCTACTGCAAGCAGCCCTTTATGGCTGGCTCGCCCTTACCTCCCGGAGGGAGAGGTGAGGGGATACAACCCTAGTTAAAGAGCGTCCGCTCACGGCTCGACTCGCAGTATCGGTTGAGCCGTCTCCGAGAGTAGTTCCTACCGTAATTCGAGGGCAATGAGAACGGCAAAAGTTTATAGTGTCTCCAAAATTTAACAGCGCGAAATGTGTGCAGATTTTCATCGAATAAGGTAAGTTGTGTTATTAATAGTTTTTTTTTTATTAATGCAATTGCCGCAACGCGATTTTAAATATTTGCGATATATTTTATTTACATTGCGATTGTTTTTTTTTGTTTTAAGTAATGTTATGGGGTGAGACGGTTTTTCTTGTCGTGAATTTTAAAGAAGCAAGCTGTCTGAATTTTCTCTATTTTTTTCGCGATTTTATTAAATTGTTAAGTCAGTTACCGCATTTAAAGTATTCAAATTTTAAATATTAAATGCAGGGTAATATTTGCGCGAATTTTGGTAAAAGAAATGAAATGTCTTTTTTCGCTATAAAAATATGAATAATATTTTTTTGTGTTTTAATGTAATTAAACAATAATGTATATTTCCTTGAAATCGGGATATTTTCTTATAAATCTTCGTTCAACGTTTTTTTCTTAGACTTAATTTTTTTCTGAAATAATAAAAAATTAAAAAAAAAACGATCGTTGAAGCTTGTTACGTATTAGAATTCAATAAGAAGTAAATTCTTAAAAAACAATGTTACATACTCGAAAAATATAGGTAAAGTAACGCTGGTAGACCAAGAAAACTTTAAATTAGACAACACATTTAAGTCGCTAAACTTTCGTAGGAAAAGTTCACTTAATTCCTTGTCTTACCTTAATTAAGATAAGATGGAACTTTTCAGTCACTTTTAAGACAAATAGTAAAAAAACGAGAAACAGATTAAATTAATTCTTTTTCGTTTGATTTTCGAACTTATTTTTATAATGTTTTTAGTACAGTTATTCTTTTTTTTTATTTATACCGATGCATACGCTTGAATAAGAGAGATTATAATTTGTCAGGTGCACAACACGCAATATAAAATTATTATTCATACTGTTATAAGCTACTCGGTATTATTATTAATCAAATAGGTTTAAGACGTAGGTTACGTGTCATTTGTATTAAAATTACAGCCGTTTAATGATTTTACTATGTGGCTATGGCAATTGTATAATAAATATAAATTCAATTCATTTAATTTTTTATTTTTATTTTTTATTTATAGGTGCTGACGTCGAAAACATGTTTAAGTGCCGGAAAATATTTTATTATTATTGTAAAACCCTTAAAAAGATGTAATTCAAAACAATTCGTAACTCATAAATCACGGTCGAGCTGTTATAATATATAAATTATATTAACAATAAAATTTTCTATAAATAATTAATATATAAATGATATTTTTTGGATTTATAAAGATTTTTTTATTATACTTTGCAAAAAAGGTAAAAACATAAAAAACGACGCTACAAAAATTGGTACATTAATATTTCACAAAATAAATAATAAATGTACAAATTTTCTGTAATCATAATATGAATGTAATAATCTTATATGTATGTAACTATGTAATATAGAAACTTCATGACAAATCACATTTCTGTTCTGTTGCATAACAAAAAAATGTTTAACGGCTATTTTTTTTAATCCGAGCATTTTTCTGTAAAATAACAAATAAATTACAATATGATAAAATATTAAAAAAATAAAATAATATCTTTGCTTATAACTTTGCATTGTCAAGGAAATCGGAAAAAATAAGGAAAGCTGTAACCTTTGTTTACTGTTAAAACAGGTATTTAATTGACAAGGGTTCAACCCTAACTCCATTTTGTCGAAAGGGTATCTTCGACCCTTCAGTCTAATGTTTTTTAGAGCAGCTCTCTTAACTTATATTTAAATCACCAAGATTTAGACATGTTAATAAAAAAGGTTTTTTTTTTAAATATATTAATATTTTTTTATAAAATAATAGTTCTATGATAGCAGTTTGTTTCTTGAAATGTTTAGCTCTTAACATTGATACTTTTAGCAGGTAGCATAGAAATTCAAGACATAATATCTGATATGCGGCCAAGGAAGTATTAGTTGAGCTACGTTAGCTCAGCGGATTGAACATCAAGTTTTAAACAATATCAGGTCTATGGTCACAAGTTCAGTTCTAGGAAATATGAGATTTGGATGAGCTAAAGTTTTAGAATTATCACTTTGAAATATATTATATTGCAGCAGAGGGGACGAGTGGGGCTTTGCGTAAATGGAAACATTATAGGTGGTAACGTTGCCGTTGATTCATTTAGATATAGATGTGTCTAAATGAATGTATTTTCTAAGTTAAAGCTCAGGGTTTTACACCACGATAAAATGATTGAAGATAGTCAGAATACAATAGTGGATACAATGGTCTCGATCTTCCTCGACATAAAAGGAGGCTCTTTCCTTGAAATGAGAAGTAAATGAGCTATTAGTTTCATTCTGTAAGCTTTCATTCGAATACAAAGATAAAGAAATATAAACTATTGAATAATGTTGCACAGATAGTCATAGGCTATGTCAAAGTAGGGCCCCTTGAGCATGCATAGTTAAGGATTCGGTTGGGGCCCCTGAGCTTGAGCTTTATTAGGCTTAGAGTAAATATAAATCTTAAAGTAACATCTACAGAAGCGCTGGATAATTTTCACTGCCAAATAGATAGTAGCATTGCATATATAAAATGTAATATAAGTAAGCTGAAATACTTATCCTCGTGAGCATAAAAGTGCATTTATAAAATATACTGTACAATTAAGCATTTGCGCGAGCATATGCTTATTTACGTTGCGTCGGCAAACCAATGCCCATTGTCACACATTCGTGCGCTTTCATGAGCATCCGCGTTCGGGTTCGATCATGGTGTATGACCGTAGTGTAACCGCGGGTGCGAGCGTGAACGAACATGCTTTGCATTGTGCTTCGCGAATGTGCGCGGGCCTTTACATTTATTTTAGATCGTCATAGAATTGCGTACTACAATTTCCACCACCATAAGCATACCACCACCATAACCATAATGTATAAAAATATTCATATGTAAACATACATAGGTTTTTTCATAATTATTTATGAAGTTAAACAATTAAAACTATTTATTTTAAATTATGATCTCGTTTATTAGTTCCATTTGATGTTGACAAACCTTTCAAATGTTCAATGTTTCTGGTGTATTTTAAAATTTAATTATATTTAATGCAAAAATACCTTATTTCGGTTCTCTATATGTAAAATATGCGACAGCACGCTTAATATTTATTCTCTTAATTGAATTTGAAATGTGATTATGTCCCTATGTCAAAGTAGAGTCTCGTTACGTTTGTTAAATATTGAACTTGGTTTAATTTAAATTTCGCTCGTGGAATATAATTTACTCTTGTATTGTGAATCAGATATATTAATTATGTTAGTATTTTAAAATGTTTTAGTAAAAATAAATAGTTCCCTAGTCTTTGTTAGTTGTTGTGATTTATTCTTTAAGTTAAAAAAGCTTTTAGTGTTACGACGATTTTCCTTAAGCGCTTGAAAAACTTAAGCTTTTCTCAAGTCTGGTAGCGCGCAATAGAAAAATTTCAGTTACGCTAAGGTTTATATTTATTGTTATATAATTAGACCACGTGGGTTATATATCGGATCATAGGTTTACATATCGGAATACGCAAGTAGAAACGTATGTTGGTCTTCGTATGTAGTGGTAGATACATGCGGTTTTACTCAAGTACGAAACATAATATGAAAAGAAAATTAGATTTTGTTATGCTTGACTTATCTTTTAAACGAAATATTTTGATGTCACTATTCTTTAGATGTGTTTGTGTATACGGTGACTTAAAAGATATCCTCTCCAATTTAACTTATTAGTCCTATTCTAAAATAAAATAACATTTGTAAAGACATTTAGATTCTGCTCACTAAAATAAAATATAAAATAAATTTAATACAATTTTCATGTTTAAGAATATTAAATAGAGGGTATTTTATAATGCAAAGTTTCCAAATTATTTAACTGTATAAAAATGTTAAAAGTGAAACCACGCTGCTTATTATTTTCCCCTACATCCTGTACGTACGAGTAATATTCCGTAAAGTGGAGTGTACGTGCCGCTGTCCATTGTGTACAAAGAGTCGAGCATATTAGAAGTGACGCCGGACATCACTTGATTATGCATATTGCATATGCCGTATGACGCTACACACCATCATATTAAATTATTAATTTTAACCTTTATGTTTATCAATAAACAATTCATAATATTTAAAAATTACCTAAGTTTTAATATAAAATAATATTTAACCAAGCGCATAAATACAATAATTTTATTTGTTGAGGTGGCCGTACTTAACTTTGGTATGCTGAAAATCTTTGGCACCGAGGCTGTATTGTTTATTTTTCAAGCCCTGTCTAGCTACAACCCTGGGCTATATATGAGGTCGTATGTCCAATAATACGGTTACCACTTCTTGCCTTTAGAGTATCTTTGTACCTCTTTTCTACATTGTTTGAATTTACGTAACTAGTTTTAATGTTGTCCTCGTAAAGTCTGAGGCGAGATACGCTTTTATACAAATTAAATAAAGCTCTATCAGGAAATTCAATACTGAATGAATGTTTTGAGTTTACGTCTAATATTAATAATAATTATAATTAATTCATATTTGTCTTAAAATGCTTTTAAGAGTTAATAAAACGCCTAAAATAATGAAAAAAAAATGGCGTTCCTTTAATATAACAACAATCAAACAATTAATGATGTCTAAAATTAGGGCACAGTGATGAATCTGGCAAGGCGATATTATAGCTTATAATAAATTTTGAACCCAGGACTTTAAATTCTATAGCCTTAATGTTGACTAAATGCAACGCAACAGTTATTAAATTAATGATTACAATAACACAGCCGATTGGATCATTTCATTATCCCATAAATGCTAGTACGTGCTTGCTGGATTCTCGTGGTTAATCAAGCCCACTGCCCGATTAATATTAATTAAGTGCCATAAATTGTAATAATCTCTATGATTTGTTTAATGTGCAACGACCACAAATTAGATCAAAGCTTAGGTTTCTGTTAATGACACGTTAAACTATTATCTTTGGTTTGTGCGCGCGATCGTCGGTTTTATTTGAGGATAATATGCAAGTTAATTAACATTTATAGCAACGATACAACGCAACTTTGTACTTAAAAACTCGAATTTAAAGGTCGTTTCCGTTTTAACAACCACACTTTTTCGTATTTTGCAGCCATTAAATATTCTAAGTAAAAAAGATGTTTTTTCACTTTTTAATTCGTATTAAGAACGAAGAAAACTTTTGTGGATAGAAGACAAAGACCTTAACCAAAGTTGTGAGTTTTTAGGTACTTAATGTGTATTTATAATTCATCTAGTATATTCAGTAACTTCTTTTTACTAAGCCACACGATTTTATTCTGTTTCAAAATAGTATTCCACGATATAAAAAAAGGACAAAAAAAAACTTTTTTTAAGTTGAAAATATTTCTTTCAAGCCAGTTGCATCATATGATAGTAGAAGTGATGTTGTATGGTTGACCTTGATTGGGGATTTGGTTTTTTCTATCTACGAAAGGATTATTTTTCGAGCCCGTATTTAAATTCCATCATATTTGGATATTTCTCTTTGAAAATGCTCTTTTGGTCATTTTTATTCATATTAAGTTGATTTCTTGATGATAACGATACTATTAATACGATGTAATTGTCCAGTGGGTAGAACACGGTGTGATCTTATAAGTTGAATTCACGGTGGAATAAAAACTTAAGAGGATTCGGTTATAGTTTATTTAAATTTGGAAAATATTTTAAATACTTAATTTTAAAAAAAAGGTTTTAATGTGTTACTATTCAACGTATTTATACTAATGTCACATGAATATTTTCGGTTAGAGCGATTTACCTTAATGTATTGCAAAAAATAATATTATAATTTTCATATATTTCTGAACCAATATGTACGTTAATTTCCTGTACATTCGTTCAGTTTGCGCCGCGTAAGAGGAGTTGCTGATTAACTCGTAACAAATCCCTCGGATATGATGGCAGGCAGGCTTTATTTACAAATACGAGAATTGCGTTGTCCATTCGCTACGGAACTAAAATTGGCCTATAGAGCAGTCCTTTGAGTGTAGTTTAGTAATCTGTGTAGTCAGTTCATGGCTTAATACATGCAATTGAATACGCATTATTCTATTAAAGGGGGGAAATGGCGAAGCGGCTAGCTCACGTGCATATTTACCAAATATTGCGGGTTCAACAACTGAAAATGTAGTGTATGTATGTGGTTAATTTAATAACTTCGTAATAACTTCGTTGGCGGTAAAAGTTAAACATCGTGAGAAAGTAACACTAATCCGCATAAGATCAGCGTGATGGAATAAACTAAAAAAGTTACGAGGAGAAAAGGACTTTTCCCAACAGTGGGATATAAACAGGCTGTAACTTTTTAAATTTCTATTATTCTATTTCGCTGCGCTGTGTCGCTAATATTTTTATATTTTTTTTCAATTTCGTCTTAATTCTTATTATTGTTAATTAATTGTAACAGATAAGCAGTTCAATTACATATTTGTTTAACTACATAGATAAATATAAGTATAACTTTAGATAAATATAAAACGAACACTTACGAACAAATACAAAATATGCACAGGAGATATCTGTCTAATATAGTATGCGTCCAGGTCAGTATGCATAATGCATAGCGCATGCACTTCGTTGCTATGATTATACTGTAGAAATAACTAAAGAAATATTTATTTTATCAATTCCTAACAATTTGTCCTTTGATTTTGTATACATATATACAAATATGATCTTATCAAAATATAGACGAACTTATGTTTGTAAGATTAAATACAACGTAGGAATATGTTACAGATTTTTTAAATTTACTTATTTTAAGTTACTTTTGTAAGTTACAAAAAGCTTTACATAATTAGCGCTCCATGTTTGATAAGAAACTTAAACGTTACGATGTTACAAGTAATATGTTTGAGTATATATGTAAATCATTATCAATGCTAATCACAATCCAAAGCTGGACTGATAAGCCTATAGAGTTGCATCATTAAGGTTTAAAAAAATACTATATTTAGATAATACTGCAAACAAATTGTGTACATGATTATTTATTATTATTCGTCTTCCACATTCAGTCAAGTAACTACCATTTAACACCCATACTACCTTCATATTATCTTCAGTTCATATCCCCGTGGAGTGCCGGGTTTGAATAGTACTCCCCCATCTTTTTCCGTGGGTGTCGTAAGAGGCGACGAAGAGACTAGGGCAATTGGGGGGTATGTAGCTGCGTCCAGGCTCCCGGATATTTGTCTTTTCATCCATCCAGTTCTCAACCTTTTTAGGTCATGTCCCCGTGGAGTGCCGGGTTAGAATAGCACTCCCCCATTCCCGTGGGTGTCGTAAGAGGCGACTAAGGGATCGGGGAATTCGGGAGTATGGGTAACAGCGTTTCCTCCGCAAAATATCTCCCCTCTTACTGCCCTCTTCAAAACGCCGGTTTAGCGTAGCAGTATAAATATTCTTCAGTTTTTTGTTACGCAGCAGAAGCATTCATAAGATACTTGACCCCCGATTGCTCCTCACCAACGGGAGCGAGAAACTCTCCTTGATCCCCAAGTATCCGTGGCAGTATTTCATAGGAATTCGACAGAGTTCACTTCAGAGAGTGTGCGAAGCCATCTCAGCTGTCGTTCACTTCTAGACCTTACATATCCACATAACGAGACTATGTGTCAGGGCCGCAATAACGGCCAAGGAAATGTCTCAGGCAAGTGATTTCCACCCTTTACTAATACTGCTCTATTTTATTCCATTCTATATCAATTTCAACTGTGGTAGGAAACCAGGCCCTTTCTGTCTACTTTCCTAAGGTTCATTGAATCACACAGTCCATTCTGCTTGAAGTACCAAGAGCGACCCGTAGGACACCGCTGCTACATTACTCACAACTTCAATATTTTATTGAAAGGTAAAAAATGTATTTTTAATATAACAGTATTATTAACTTATAAAATAACTAATTGGCGGTATCAATAAAAATATCTAAATAAAATTTAAACTGCTCTTACAAATAACAAATTTTAATATCACTTAAAAAATAAACTATAAAAAAAACAATACCGTCGTTGTTATGAAAGATATGTTTCTTTTACAATAGCAATACAGTTGGCTACCCAAAGAATAGAAGTTAAGTAATATTTTTTGAAGCATATTTGCGAGTGAAATTTGGTTTTCGCGATTCAGTCAATCGATTGAATTTCAAATGCATGTTCAATGAATTTCAATACATCGTTATTAGTGGTGTTGACAGTCAATATTAAACATTATGGACTTTAAAATATATAAAAGCATACTTGTTTATAAAATTATATTAAATTACAGACATTATGCTAATAAATCTTTATAATTATTAAAGGTTAATTACAAATTTAACGGCATTTTCCATCACTTTCTCTGACATAGTTTTCTACATAAATTTTATATTAAAAATTCATAGCAATAAATGTTTACTAAATTATTAATTTACTTAAACATAATGTTCATATAATATAACTATTTCTTAAAATTAAAGTTAAAAAACGATAATGAATTTAAATCATAGATCAATAAAAGATGCAGATATTTATAAAATAGAATAATTGGATATAATTATTAGCCATTTATAAATTAAATAATTGTGATTTGCGATTTCATCCGCATCAAACTTCGATTATATTTGCAGATACGTCTGCATACAAATATGTCAGATTACGTAACGTTTATAGCTATAACTTAGCTCCTTAGGATCGTAGTCTGAAATTGTTGCAGATTTTAATATAACTGATAGTTTCTGAGATTAGTGCGATCAAATATACAAACTCTATGATATAAATATCGGTATACATAAGAATGAATCAACTATGCCCATAATTTGTATGAAATAATATAATTTAGTTTATAACAATAAATATAAAGTGTTAATATTGCTTCTCAAGGATTAATTGCTTATTATAAAAACTTCACAAATCCTTAATTAAAAAAAAAAACATAAACGATAACAAATATTTTGGTCGAATATAAGACCCTGTTTTCTGAAAAGGAGCTCGTTTAGTCCGATTTACCTTCATTCACCTTCAGGAAAGTTTGACCTTGTCACTTAATCATCATGGCAACTAGATTAACCTAGACACAATTTTATAAATGCTAATCCTTTGAGTGTTACTATTTCGTAATTGCAAGTGTGTCTATAAATACATCTCATTAGCTGCCCTCGGCGTTTTTGGATTATACTTGCATACAGTTAGCCATGCTGATTATAGCTTATTGGCCCACAGAATTATTTCAGACCTTAAGATCGTTAAGTTTAAGCTTATAACCATATTTAGTCTAGATTGTCAAACGCATATAGAATGGATTAAATTTATCCATATAAATTTAAATTTTAGGAATAGCTATTTAATAGTTTTCATTTTTTATATATATTTTTCGTTTTAATATAAGTAGTTTTTACAAGCAATAAAATAGGTAAATTTGCTAGTGATATTTTGTTGATTTTTACAATTTAAATATGATCCTGTGTGAACTTGATATGCCTGGTTTTATATTCAAAAGTTTCTGATTATGTACACAGCTTTACTCGAAATAGATGTTATTGTCTGAAAAAAACTGTTTTTGAAATCGGTTGCTATTTCGTATTTCTCGTTTACACTCGGGAAAATAATGTTAGCGTTCTTCGTTGTACACTTAGCGTTTATTTTATTGATTCTGGCGAATTTACCCGAAATAAAGGCAGATCAAACTATTTGTATTCAGACAATATAGACAAAACCAATTTTGTCTCTGTGTTGCCAATCCTTGGTATATTTTTGCTTATAATGCTGCGGATATGAGCCGATCAGAATAAATAAATAAACGTTCAGTAAAAACATAATAATAAACGAGTAAATAGTTGTATCATTTCGATCACGCTCCGATTTTATTACTATCTCTACTTCATAGTAATAATACGAGTACGTCTACCGATAAAAACTTGAATCAGTTTTTAATTGGTTTTGTTAACGATGAAAAAGGCACTAAAAACAAGTTTCTCACTAATATATCTGTTCTGAATACGAGATAAAAGCTTCCTATTAAAATGAAAAATATCGAAAATATTCTGAAACTTATTTGCAATTTTTGTCTGTATTACGGGTTTGCTAATTGGTTACAGTGTACTTACAGTGTACGTACAAGGAAGTCACTTTATAATACTTTTATATCAAGAGCAATCAATTCAACGAAATATGAAAACCGTTTTACGATTATCGTTCACGGGTCAAAATATTGTCAATCAAAATATTTTGCAGAATTCAAGAGACCTCGATGTAGACTCCGAGAGTGTTTACAGTTACTTAACTTGTCACTTACTCTGAGTCTCGTGAGTAAATTTTGTGAGTTAAATTCACGTTTCAATGTCAAACTTATGTTTATGTTTTAACTTTCGTAGTAAACGATTAAGTTACGACGGCTTTCGGTTTCGGCGTTAGGTTTTAAAATTTTCAAAACAAACGATGTAGGCATATTAAAATCGAATTCAGTTTGAAATCGACTCGTTGGCTGTAAACCGATTAAATGTAAAAATAATCAACAATAACAAGAATTCTTGCAAACGTAGTACCTACGCAAACAGAACAAATTACACGGCAACTTATATTCATTATGTACGATGTACGGACAGGACAAGCTGCGAGCACGGAAACAGTAAGTTATGAATTAGTACTGAGTTGTACATGTCTTATAGCAATCGGACTAGTCGCTTGCCAAGCGACGGGCGGTTACGTTCATACGAATGGGGGTGTTCCATACATTTGCAATTCTCTCAGTTTTGACCGTCTGCTTAATATAGAATAGGGTTGCCAGCTGCCCCAGATCTTAAATGTTCCAGTACATCACGGAATTTCGTATTGTATCTGCTTAAATATTTACACCACACATGAATACTTGTAATAATAAATATTTAGTACTGTATACCAAATTACTAATTCGGTTCAAATGGTAGCAAGCCATATAAACGTTATTTGCTTGTTCTATAGAGAATATAAGTTTATGAACATTTATCAACCAAAATACCTAATATTTGAAAATGGACAACCCTTGTTTAAAGCGGTTGTGATATCGTTTGAAATATTGACCAATAAATAATTTACATTGTTTTTTGAGGTTAGAAAATCAGGTTACTTTATATTCGTAAGATAAATTGTGAATTAGGATGAATATAATATACAGCTTATGAACGATCTATTTTTTGCTGGTGATAGAGCTTTGAGCAGGTCCTACTCATTAGTTATTTTACTGCTATATTCGCGACATAACATTCTTAGTTACAATTAGAAGTTGCTGTTTCCGGTTTTATTGGTGAGTGAACCAGTGTTATTACAGGCACTAGTTCGCCTTATTCCTGCCCTTTAAATTATAAGAGTAAAACTACTGCAGTGTTTTTATACACAGATACATAAGAAAATGTCATTTATTTGTTAAAATAATAATAAAGATAGGAAGCTATAATATATTTTGTTAATTTTAAAGAAAACGTGATGTAAATAATATGAAGTTGACCAATCTGCGCGATATATATTTTGCACACATTACAAATCGTTCGTAATTATTTTCGCTAACATAAGTTGATTGTGCGCCCATTGTAGTGGATGGGATTGTAAAGTAAACAATTGCTAATATGCCCGACCTGTAATAAGGCATGAAATTCAGATAAAAACATAAAAATTAGAAAATATAATCGTGTCTAACGTTATTGTATTTTTTAAATAATTGTTAACTTTAAAGTTTTAAAAGACCAATAACATAAACATCTTACAGTGAAAAAAAAACTTTGATTAGATGAACTAAAACATACTAATTATTATTAAAGTAAACATGTAGATATTCCCCGATATTTATAACAAAGTATTCGGTACTTAAATACTTAATTTGTTATTTACTTACGAAGTTTAAACACTCATTTTTTTTGGTTTTAAAAATATTTCATTTCAAAAATCTATATTTTATTTAACAAATCGGCGTTTATTTATTAATGAAATATTCATTTTTTAGTTCATGTTTGAAAGCTTATAGACTTGTCAAAACAGTGCCATTTTTTCATTTTACAAATATATGATTTAATTCTGTTGACCTAATTTGAGGGTATTTATAGTAAAAAAAGTTATAACTTTTACGTATAAAAGTTAATATTTTACACATATTGATAAACTCGGATACATTCAAAAAATTGTATCTATTTTAAATAGTAAGTAATATTTGTCTAATAGTCAAACGACGAAAGCCATGACTCAACTATTATACTACTATATAAACATATAGTAGTATAATAGTTGAGTCATGGCTTTATAAATATCCTGTTATATAACTTCAACTTATAAGATAAAATAATATAAGCACATTTATTGAATTTTCACTTTTAAAATTAAGTTAATCAAATCAAAAAGATCGCTCGTTGCATTTCTAGAACGTATGCTTACATAGCAGAGCACCCTGGGCGTGTATCTAGAGGGTTGCAGGTTCGAATCCTGCTACGTCGCTAATTTAAAATAGTTTAATTTTAAGTATATTATTTAAAGTTTATTACTTGGTGGTACGCCTTTACAAGTCTGGGTAGGTACACCAGGTATTATTCTGTTCTGGTTTGAAGGATGAGTGAATCAGTGATTCTTTTAGGCCCGAGGGTCTTAATATTCTAGTTTTAAGGTTTATTGCTTCTTTGCGATGAATCGGTAATTGTTTGCTTTACTTATTAAGTATTGGTATTTAAAGTTTTTAAATTGAAATTGAAAATAATAATTTTTGACTTCGTTTTAACCAAGTTTAATAGTTTAAGTAAAAATAGTTTTAATTATATGTATATTAAATTTTATTGCAGGCGCTATCTGTCACAATGTTCAATCTACATGCATTTTTATTTTCTATTAAGTTACACGAGTGTATTTATAATAATAAAAAAAAAACTATTACTTGTGCTTACAAAATTTGAGTTATTCATAAGCTAGCAGAGTTATCCTATTCCAAAATTGTATATATGTTAAGTAGTAAGTAGTATTTATCTAATAGGCGTTTATATAGTAGTAGCTAAATCATGGCTTCATTCTAGAAGGTTGCAGGTTCAAATCCTGTTCAAAATATTTAAAATAATTTAATTTAACGCCCTTTTCAAGCCCGTAGGTATCTGGGTACAAGGTATTGTTCTGTTCTGGAGAGAGGGAGAGAGAGACAGTATTTTCTTATGGGGGAAATAATATATAAGTCTGTTTGAACCTTGCGATGTGTCGGTAATTGTTTGCCTCCTATTGGTATTTCATTAAAGTTTAAAATGTTAATTATTAACTTCGTTTTAATTAAGTTTAATACTTTTATTTAAATCAGTTTTTAATTATATGTACATTTGTCATTATTCTCATTCAACATTCATTTTTATTTAGTCAGATCAATCACGTAGATTTTCACATAGATTTTGATTTTCTTTATCATGATAAGATACTCAGCTTAGCATAATATGCCTGAGAGTCATTGTTTCATTTATTTAAGTTTGATTTAATTATTTTACATGATATGAGTAATCTGCAAAGTTGCGATATTAAGAATCTACTCTGATTTCTTTTATTTTATTATAATTGGTCACGAGTTTTCTACACATACACATAATTATTTGTTTTAAATTCTAAAGAATAACACGAAACATATACAGTTTTTAGTTTACATAATATTAAACTTCATTTTTTGTCTGCTATGTCTGTGTTTTATCATTTAAAAAAAACCAGTTAAGTATAACTCGACTTAAGATTTCTTAGAGATAATGTTTATGCATATATTTGGGCAGGACTGACGACTTACGTACAAATATCGACTTTGCTAGTATAATATCATAAATCAACTCATCAATTCCCATTACATTTAATCATATTATTTGGTTATGCATCAATATTATCATCACCATTAATAGTTATGATGTAATTTTAGTTAGTTCATTAAGCCATTCATTCACTCATGCGATGGAAACCTTTTAGATTCGTTGCTCAAATTTTAAATTTGACGTATAGCTCAATTGGCAGAGTTCTCCGGCGCGAACCCAATGGGGTGCACGTTCAAGTTATGCTTCGTTGAAATTTTTGATATGATTCCTTGATTTTTAATTATCATCATATATTTTGTATTAAAGTTAAATATATATTTATAAAAATTCTTATTTCTTAAGAACTACGGCTGCACTCATATACAATATATATCCAAATGGTCCAATGGTTATTCGCTTTTGACATTTGCTTAGAAAGTTACTACTTTAGTTAACTGTATAATTTATACACCACAATGATTAAAAAATTACAAAACTTGGATAGAACTCATAGAATATGAGGTAGATGGTGCTTAATAAAATAACATAAATCTATAACAAAACAAATTAATAGGTTATAAATTTATAACAATATAAATCTATCAACTAAAATTACCAGTATATAATATAAATACCATATACAATGAATACGATTTATACCTAAACCAGTTTAGGTAAAAGTTAACTAGAGAAGGCGTAATATTTTTTTTTATAACTTCTGCCATGCCAAATACAGTAAATGTTCCAGTTTTTTTAAAAGTTAATTGTCATGCGTAATACAAGTGACAGAATCGAATGTAATAGTTTTAGCTGTGGGTAAATCAGTATAACAATAATTGTAACCTGTAAACTAAAATATCAATTAAATATATAAATTAAACAATCTTCAATAAAAATATATTTTTGAAATAGCCAATGAATGGTTTTGTGCATCAAAAATTTAACAACGATAATATATATTATTTAAACGTTTTATCACAATAAATATACATATATTTAGGTAAAATTAATTTCATTACATTGTATTTTTATTCTTAATATTCCGACAAGGGACTTTCATAACCCGATGATACTTAATTTTAAAGTTATTATTTGCTACTAGCGCACCAACTTCATTCGGGTTAAGGAATTATTTATATTACATGTATATTGTACATAATCAAACATTATTATTAAAGAATTAAGTTGTGTAAGGATGTGGATTAATATCATGATATGAATGTCATCGTCTTTGAATTATATTATTGTTTTTTTTTTAGATATAATCAATACTTTCCGCTGCCAAATAACAACTTTTATACCAAAAGTTTTGATACCTTGGGTTTTATGCTTCCAATTTTCGTAGGTATCTCAATTTTTGTTATAACAAAATATAGCTTATGTACTGTTAAGTAGATTTTGAATTTATCCATTATAATAAACACACAATTTTTTTTTTATATTATAGTATTAATAAATATTTAAATACATATAAAAGTATCAATAAAAGCTACAAAATTAAATTTAAAGTTACAAAGCGTCAAAATAATATTGTTTTGTATTTAATAATAATAAACACATAATATAGTAACAGCCAACAACAAAGCAAAAATTGATAATAAATAGCTACTTATAACTGCTTATAGCTAAATTACAATTAAGTATGTAACCAATAAAAGTGAAAATATATAATCGAATCGTTAATCAAAATGTAACATTGCGGCACTATAATTCCATCTGTCAAAAAGTGAATAACCAAATGGAAAGAGTATAAATGGGTCTTTGCTGTAACATAACGTTCAACAACAGCCAATTAAATAAACCAATCAAATAATTCAATAAGTGAGTGAACCGGTGCAGTCACAGGTACGAGGGACATGACATCTTAGTCCCCTAGATTGAGGGCATATCGTTTACAGTGCCAATGTTGCGACTAATTACATTTGTTTAATTTATGTTTATAATTCATCTCGTGCTCGGTCGTGACGAAAGATGTCGTAAGGAAGCCGGCATGTGTCGGATGTTTATTTTTTATGAATTAATATATATATATATATATATATATATATATATATATATATATATTCTTGTGACATATTACGTGATATTGAAGATAATGTTTGAGAGTATGGGAACATAAAAATGTCCATAGGAACGTTGACGATGCGAAAACTTTCTGAATTTTCTCGTTCCTCGAAAATGCTCAATAAAGCATCTGTATGTGTGCGACAAATAAATACAAAAAGTAATTTATAACTGTATCGTTTAAATAACAGATAAAGGTAACAACTGAGTTTCTTTTCCGATTCGGAAAATCTACAATTTTAATAATTTTCGTCGGTAATTTTAAATTTAAATTAATCTGGTAAAATTACGATTCTAAGGTAAGGTAAGAGATTACTTGTATAAATTTTAGTTTGATTTTAATAATAATATTTAAAACTCATTACATACACGTAAAAATACTACTTGCGTAAAAGTATCTGTTGTTTTTTTACTTTCAATTTTACTTCAAGACTTAGCTCCTCACGCGCCTGGTTTTAGTAGAACTGAAACGTAAATTCGTGAAACGACTTTAAGTCGTCACCTCCACCGTAATTTTTTATGCTAAATTATAAATGTAGATTTGTTTGGATTGTTTTGAATCCTACTAAAGTTTTTTTTAAATAATTAAAATATGTAGGTGATGCCATTTTATGGCTGCGTGATTTAGTATGTTATCTATACACCTATGACTTACATAGTGATTTAATATGTGTTTATAAGTCTTTATTCGGACAATTCCAAAAAACTAGAATCGAATATATATTTTATTGTAACGAAAAAAAATGAATAAGGAACATTTGTTTATAATCGTTCCATTAATTAATAATTATTTTCTTCTTACCGAGTTTCGGACACAGCAGCTAGTCTTGACTATTAGCCAAACGCGAATGAGACGTGATAGTATACGTATTTGACTTGCTCAGAGAGAAGTGTACTCTTTATTTTCTCACTCTCTTAATCCGAGAAGAGAGAGAGAGTCATGACCGGAGGGGGCACAAGACAGTGCCAACTTGGTAATATCGAAATGCTTCAAATCGTTTTTACTCAAAATAACAAGATATGCCGACTTGTAAGGTAGCTATTAGACCAATAAGTCAATATTAAAGTAATATAGAAGTCGCAAACTTAATTTTATAATACGAAAGGCAGTTAATAATTTTTGACAAAAGTTTCTATTAATATTACTGATGGATAACATTTTTAACAGTTCATGAAATATGGGCGATAACGATCACTTAAAAGGAAGGCAAGTTGAAACTAATTAAAAATAATAAAAAAATTCTCGTAATATAAATATAATATGAAAGATTTCCAGTTATTGAATTGTGTTTATTTTTAAATGTAAAAATTCTAGAACGTTTTGCTTATCTAGTTGCGCACCAGGCGCGTTACCCGAGGGTTGCAGGTTCAAATCCTGCTGCCTCGCTTATTGCAAATAGTTTTTAAAAGTTAATATTTTAATTATTGATGTTTTTGGATAGCAAAAAGATTACTTTCGCATGAGTTTCCTTAAATTGTTATTATTATTTTTTATTTCTCTTGTAGTATTCGCTCAGTATCTGGTGCGTGTTTATTTGTCTATTTCTACTATCATTTGTCTTCTCCTAAATTAAGTGCCAGGTTTTTGCTTGTATATTTATTTTAGTAGTTAAGCCAAACTTTTTGATTATGATTTGATGTACATTAATAATATATTGGGGCAAATTAAGAAATATCCTTTCCAACATCTAGACTCCGGGCTGCTACTAAGAATTTTCGATGGAAAAACATTTTATCGGTCCGATTTAAACTAGAACGACAGCTACTAGACAACCGAGACAGGAACACATTAATATTATCACTTTAATGTAGTTGATATCGTGTAATTAAGAATAACACATTGCTAAAATATGAGAGGATAAGGACAGAGTCATTGATTCGTTTACTAAAGTAAAATTCAATTAATTTTAATGAGAGCACTATTCTGCAAAGTGACGATGATGAAAAGTACTGTGATACTCCTGTGTGATGTGATCGAGACAATCTGAGTCACGTGTTATCTACACCGATACATAATAATTATGTCTTTCAAATTTTAAACAATAAACTGAAACATGACTGTCAAAACGGCTTTTGATGTTATTTAGTTGTTTGTATGAATGTTTTATCTATGAACTATTGGCAAAAATTTGTTTTTTAAAAATAATTTAAAATTACACTAAGTTTAAAGTCTCTATTGTGTGAAAAAATCAACGCTTCAATGCTTACTTTATTTAGTAGTATAATATTTATACATCCAATTTATGAATTATTATTTGTTTTGGGATATTTTTAAAGTTATTATTAACGATTCGACTCCAGTTAGTGATAACGTTGCTTCAGGCGTAAAAGATTTGACGTCCCAGTTACAATAAATGATGCTTAATGTGCAGAGTTCTCGGGCGCGGTACTATATAGTACAAGTTCAAGGATTTTTGCTTCTTTATTTCCCCAAAAAAAAAATTTCTACAAAAAAAATTAATATTTTCTTTATTTTATTAAATTTACTTCCTCTTTTTCTTATATGAAAAAATATATTAATAGCTAAGCGTATAGCGAAATTAAATTAGAAAAAGATTTTATTTTAAATTATTTTCATGATTTGATGATGATTCTCTTACCTTCCATTGTGATGACCGTAAAATTTACCTGAGTCACTTAAAACATTGTATTAACTTGAATGTATTGTGATAAACAACAGGCAAATTAATAGAATAGTATTACAGGCTCAATTAGATATACTTGTAGCACCACGTTTTAGAAAACCAAGCGAATCATATCAAAAATTAAAACATTGTATAAACTTGGACGTATTGCTATATAGGCAGGGCTGGGCGAGTTTCTCGAGGGTTGTGGGTTCAAATTCTGCTGTCATATTCACTGGTTCCAGAATTCCGATTTGTTTTGACAGATATGTCTTTTGACCAGTATAACCACGTAGATTTACTACATCTTTTCTAAAGTCTAAAGCCTAGAGTGGCATGTCTGAGGGTCATGGTTTCGTTTGTTAAAGATAAATTCAATTAATTTAATGAAAGCAATTTTCTGCAAAGTGACGATGATGAAAAACTTCTCTGACATTCTCATGAGATTTACTCTCGTGATGAGAATTGAGCAGTCTGAGTCACGTGTCTCTACACTAATATACACTTATTTTGTTCTTAGAATTCGGAAGAATTAACTGAAACATGACTGCCAAGACAGCTACGACAAATGTAGACTATTATGATTGTCTTCATAATGTTTGCTTCGTTTCTGTAACTCAACTGATTTTAATAAAATCGATGTTCCGTAAAGCGTAGTTATTCAACGCATCGATGATGAGAAACAGCCTTGCTGAGACCGTCTCTGTTGATTGAGCAGTGATGATAGGACGAGTTATCTGAGATTGGCGTGGTTTCTACGTGAATGCAGAACACCTTACAATTACTAAAGACTTACTTTATCGATTAATATCGATAACGATTCTGAAGCAAAATTATTAAGACATCACTAGTAAAAAGTGTTTTAGTGATACTCCCTACTTTTAGTCATGTGTTATTTAAATATTATTACGACTGGATAATTAATTATCGTTTGCTTTATGCTCTCGGTTAGATTTTCTTTGAAGTCAGCATTAAAACCATTCAACTCTTCAGTCATACAATAGCTTCAACCAAATAGATCTGACTTTCCAGTTAAAGAAAAAGGGATGTATAGCTCAATTGGCAAAGAATCTTGGACGCGATTGGATTTAGGGTGTACGAGGGTCTACGTTTAAGTTTTCCTGTGTTTTAATTTTTGATATGACTCCTAAATTTTCAAAATATTATCTTTTTTATTCAAATCAATATTTGTTTGTTTTTTCAAAATATAAATAGACGAGTTTAAATTGGACATTGATTTAATAGTTCTGTACATTTCAGTTCTTGTAGACGACAGAAACAAACGTAATTCTTATAAGAATATATGCTTAGGTTTTCCCAATCAACAAAACTTCACGTTATCGGTTTCATATTAAATTAAGTGGAGCCTAAAAATAAAAAATAAAACATACATTTTTCGTCGACTAATTCATAATTATGCTTCGATATGGATGATAAAACATAAAATTGATCCTTACAAAAATAAAAAATAAAAAATTCTAGAACGTTTGCTTATCTAGCAGAGCACCAGGCGCGTCACCCGAGGGTTGCAGGTTCAAATCCTGCTGCCTCACTTATTGCAAATAGTTTTAACAAAAATATTACATTTCGCATGAGTTTTCTTACATTGTTATTACTGTTTTTTTTATTTCTCTTGTGGTATTCGCTCTGTATTTGGTGCGTGATCATGTGTCTATTTCTACTTTCATCTGTTTTCTCTCAAATTAAATGCCAGGTTTTTGCTTGTATATTTATTTTAATAGTTAAGCCAAATTTTTTGATCATGATTTGGTGTACATTTTATTACAAGACTAGTTTATACATTTACGAATTTGTTGCTTACAAAGACAATAATAATATATTAGGGGGAAATAAGACATTTCCTTTCCAACATTTAGACTCCGGGCTGCTACTGAGAATTTTTGACAGAGAATCTCAATAACATTTTATCAGCCCGACTTTGGGAATTGAACCCATGACACCGGCTCTGCGACCTAATTGCCTAGTCATTGACCATCGAGGTCGTTGTTATTATTATAACTTTTATTTAGTTATTACCTAATTCAGAATAGTGTACGTGCAAACGGCTTTTTTATTAAGTAAAAACATTGCTAAAATATGAGAGTACAAAGAGAGAGTCATTGCTTCGTTTATTAAAGTAAAATTCAATTAATTTTAATGAGAACACTATTCTGCAAAGTGACGGTGATGAAAAAGTACTGTGATATTCTTATGTGATGTGATCGAGTCAATCTGAGTCACGTGTTCTGGACACCGATACATAACAATTATGTGTTTCAAATTTTAAACAATAAACTGAAACACGACTGTCAAAATGGCTTTTGATGTTATTTAGTTGTTTGTATGAATGTTTTATCTATGAACTATTGACAAAAATCTATTTGTTAAAAATATTATAAAATTACACTAAGTTTTTCTCGCAAAGTCTGCATTGTGTGAAAGAATCAACGCTTCAATGCTTACTTTATTTAGTAGTATAATAATTATATATCCAATTTATGAATTATTATTTGTTATGGGATATTTTTAAAGTTAGTATAACCATTCGACCTCAGCTAGCAATACCGTAGCTTCAGGCGTACCATATTCAACGTCCCATTGCAATAAGTGATGTATAGCTCAACTGGCAGAGTTCTCGGGCGCGATACCATAGGGTGCACGTTCAAGAATTTTTGCTTATTTATTTTGAAGACTGCTGAATTTAAAAATATATATATATATATAACAATTTTTTTATTTGCTAAACCTTTTTTTTAATCTTTCAGTCTAAAAAACTGAATTAATCGCTAAGCTTCCTTTAAATTTTTTTTCATGATTTTATGAAGGCGATGTTCTTCAAGGTGTAGCTACTGAAATTGGCGGTGATGACAAATCAGTATTGCTTCCATTGTGATAACTGTAAGTAAAGATAAGATAAGTAAGATCTATCGGAGTCACTTGTTTATTTTTATAGAACAGGAAGGCGGACGAGCATATGGGCCACCTGATGGTAAGTGGTCATCAAACGCCCTTAGACATTGGCACTGTAAGAAATGTTAACCATCGCTTACATCGCCAATGCGCTACCAACCTTGGGACATAAGATTTTATGTCCCTTGTGCCTGTAATTACACTGGTTCACTCATCCTTCAAACCGGAATACAACAATACCAAGTACTGCTTTTTTGCGGTAGAATATCTGATGAGTAGGTGGTACCTACCCAGTTGAGCTTGCACAAAGCTTTACCACCAGTATATACTTGCTCAATAAACCGACGAAAAATCGTTTTGTTCTTTTAAACAAACTAATAAAACATTTATAAAGATAGAAACATGACTTTATTTTACCCAATCATAATGTTTTTGTTGGCTATATACAAAATTTATTGAGATACATATAAAAGTAATTTTTATAAGAATATATCCTTATTATCAGTTCCTTTTGAGTATAAATATATAATAAAATAGTGCGATAAAAATAAAAAAATATATTTTTTAATCAAGTTATTCGTAATTTGACTTCGATATGAATGATATAACTTAAATTGATCGTTACAATAATAATATTCGTTGATTTACTGAAACGTTTGCGAAATGCCCCTCATTCAAGAAGAACATGTGTGGTAGTCACAGCTTTGTTTACTTTTTTCATTATTTGGATGAAGCCGACGTTCATCAAGTTGTAGTTACTGAACGTGGCGATTATGACAAATTAATATTGCTGATTCTCTTACTTTTTATTGTGATGACCGTTAGATCTACCTAAATCACTTGTTCAATATACCTATAACTAACCTAACCTAACCTAATAATAATTTTGTGCCTTAACATTAAATCTATAATAATGCTACTTTTTAAGACAGAAGCGTGACAGACGGCTACGAAAAAAGTAGTCTATTGAGAAAACCTTCGTAATAATTGCTTCGTTTCTGTAACCCAACTGATAATTGTAAAAGCGATGTTCTGTAAAGTGTAGTTATTCGACGCATTGATGATGATAAGCAGTATAACTGAGGTCGTATTTCTTGATTGAGAAGTGATGACAGAAAGAGCTATCTGAGTGCTTCTGGGTCACTACGTGGATGCAGAACACGCCTCAAATACCATATACTAGATTTTTTTTTTCTTTTTTTTTTTATAGAAAAGGAAGGTGGACGAGCATATGGGCCACCTGATGGTAAGTGGACACCAACGCCCTTAGACATTGGCATTGTAAGAAATGTTGTCCATCGCTTAAATCGCCAATGCGCCACCAACCTTGGGAACTACGATCTTATGTCCCTTGTGCCTGTAATTACACTGGCTCACTCACCCTTCAAACCGGAACACAACAATACCAAGTACTGCTGTTTTGCGGCAGAATATCTGATGAGTGGGTGGTACCTACCCAGACGAGCTTGCACAAAGCTCTACCACCAGTAAAATATACCAATAAAAGTAGATATAAGAGATAGTAGATAATCGTATATTAAAGTCAAATTATCGAGCCAAATCACTGGTAATTACCAACTGTAATCGAGATGATTACTTTTTTCGAAAATGTAACATAAAATATATTTACTGGTAAAAGGGCTTGGGGCAAGCCTATTTGGTTAGGTACTCACCAGTTAATTTATCGGCACATGATGGTGTTTCGATAGGAATGGTGAGTGAGCCAGTGTATTATATTAATATTTTTTGGCGACGCATAAAAATCGGTCATATGTTTCGGCTTATTTGTCAGGCTGCATTTTGAAATAAAACAGAAACATATCTAAAGGTTTATATGTAGTGATACTATACACCGATAATATAGGTAAATACGAACATAATTTGTTGCTTTTAAATTACACAGTCAGAGAACAATACGCAAATTAAAAGAATAGTATTATAGACTCAATTAGATAGAAAACCAAGTGTATCATATCAACAATTAAAACATTGTATAAACTTGGACGTATTGCTATGTAGGCAGGGCTGGCCGAGTTTCTCGAGGGCTGTGGGCTTAAATTCTGCTGAGTCTATTAATAAAATCATATCCACTGTTTCCAGAATTTCGATTTGTTTTGACAGATGTCTTTTGACCAGTATAACCAGCTAGATTTACTACATTGTTTCTAAAGTATGGGCTAGAGTGGCATATCTGAGAGTCATGGCTTCATTTGTTGAAGATAAATTCAATTAATTTAATGAAAGCAATATTCTGCAAAGTGACGATGATGAAAAACTACTCTGATATTCTTATGAGAGTTACTCTCGTGATGAGAATTGAGCAGTCTGAGTCACGTGTCTCTACACTAATATACACTTGTTTTGTTCTTAGAATTCGGAAGAATTAACTGAAAGATGACTGCCAAGACAGCTACGACAAATGGAGACTATTGTGATTGTCTTCATAATACTTGCTTCGTTTCTGTAACTCAACTGATTTTAATAAAATCGATGTTCCGTAAAGCGTAGTTATTCAACGCATCGATGATGAGAAACAACCTTGCTGAGACCGTCTCTGTTGATTGAGCAGTGATGATAGGACGAGTTATCTGAGATTGGCGTGGTTTCTACGTGAACGCAGAACACCTTACAATTACTAAAGACTTACTTTATCGATTAATATCGATAACGATTCTGAAGCAAAATTATCAAGACATCACTAGAAAAAGTGTTTTAGTGATACTCACTACATTATATAACACACACCATGATACACACTAATCATGTGTTATTTAAATATTATTACGACTGGATAATTAATTATCGTTTGCTTTATGTTCTCGGTTAGATTTTTTTTTAAGTTAGCATTAAAACCATTCAACTCTTGCTTCAACCGAATAGATTTGACTTTCCAGTAAAAGAAATAGTGACGTATAACTCAAAAAAATGAAACATATATTTTTCGTTGACTAATTCGTAATTATGCTTCGATATGGATGATAAAACATAATGTCTCCTAAATAGATCCTTACAAAAATAATAAATATAAAATTCTAGAACGTTTGCTTATCTAGTTGAGCACCAGGCGCGTCACCCGAGGGTTGCAGGTTCAAATCCTGCTGCCTCGCTTATTGCAAATAGTTTTAACGAGTCTTGACGAGTTTTATTTAGTGATGTTTTCGTTAAGCAAGAATATTACTTTCGCATGAGTTTTCTTAAGTTGTTATTACCGTTTCTTATTTCTCTTGTTGTATTCGCTTAGTATCTGGTAAGTGTTTATGTGTCTATTTCTACTTTCATTTGTCTTCTCCTAAACCATATGTCAGGTTTTTGCTTGTATATTTATTTCGTAGTTAAGCCAACATTTTTAATCATATACTAGTTTTTAAATTTACAAAATTTGTTGCTTACTGAGACAATAATAATGTACTGGGGCGAATTAAGGAATTTCATTTAAAATATCTAAACTCCGGAATGCTACAAAAATCTACATAAAAATACAATAACATTTTATCGGTCCAATTTTGGATTTGAATCCACTACATCGGTATCTGTGACCCTATGTCTAGCCACTAGAACACCGAGCCAGTTATTAATATTACAACTTTCATGTGGTTGATACGGAGCACAGAATGTGTAGACGCAAAAAGCTTTTTATTAGAATACACAGCTAGATATATTATGCAAGACTATAAGAGAGTCAGTCCTTTGTTTAGTAAAGTAAAATTCAATTAATTTAATGTGAGCACTATTCTGCAAACTGACGGAGATGCAAAAGTACTGTGATATTCTTATGTGATGTGATCGAGTCAATCTCTATACCGATACATGATCATGATGTGTTTTAAATTTTAACCAATTAACTAAAACATGACTGTCAAAACGGCTTTTGATGTTGTTTAGTTGTTTGTACGAATATTTTATCTATGAACTATTGACAAAAATCTGTTTGCTAAAAATATTATAAAATTACACTTAGTTTTATTTGCAAAGTACGCATTATGTTAAAGAATCAACGCTTCAATGCTTACTTTATTTAGTAGTTTATTCAATATTTGTGTATCTAATATATGAATTATAATTTGTTTTGGGATATTTTATATTAAAGTTATTATGAACAATTTAATCCCAGTTAGCGATGACGTAGATTCAAACGTAACAGATTCGAAGTCCCAATTGCAATAAGTGGCGTATAGCTCAATTGGAAGAGTTCTCGGGCGCGATACCATAGGGTGCACGTTCAAGAATTTTTGCTTCTTAATCCTACTTAATAACTAATTCTATAATTAAAAAAATATATCTTTATTTACCGTCTCTTCTTAATTCATATTTCATCTAAAAAACGTCATTAAAAGCTAAGTTTGAAGCAAATTTAAATTAGATATAATATATTGATTTAATAATACACTTTTAATTATAGCGTGACCGCCAAGACTGCTACGAAAAAAGGTGGACTTTGAGATTGACTTCATAATACTCGCTTGGTTTCTGTACTCAATTGATTATTGACTGTCACTAATATTGCTAGTCAGTTTATCATACATAACTTTGCCATTGAGTTTTATTGTGGTACTTAGAAAGGGGATGGCATTATAAATAATATTAAAAAACTTTCAAATCGATAAGTAGTCATTTCTAGCGCAATAATTACCTATCACATACTGTTATTGATTTCATCTTAATTATATTTGATTTGATTATACAGTTTAAAAAATTCCAAATTATTTTATATTACAGAAAGAATAACGCGTTCAATGACGTCTATGTTTACAAAACTTTTTGAAATCCCTGCCATTACGAATTGGGTACTTTAAATAGCCCTAATTTGCACACGAATCAGCTTAATTGTTTCGCTTAACTTTTACGTAACCATTACGTCCGAATGGAATTCCGTCTGTTTTTTGGATTTTTATTTAATTAATTATGAGACATTATGTAACCGATAGGATCTCACAAAATTCAAAATTCAGAAAAATATTTAAGGTATATAATAATATTTTCACAATTATTTTTATTTTATAAATTAATATTTATAAGACGATAAAATTCAATGAGATTTTAAAATAATATTTTGATTAAATTTTTATAACTAAAATTCTTTGTCATCCTTGAATGTAATTTTTAAACATGGAACGAATCATTCAATCATATTTTACATTTGATTTTGTTTCCATACATTATATCACACAATAACTTTAGCTGTAATCCTTCAATAGGTAACGTGATTATTATTTAATAAAATCCGTAACCGTAACAGCCTGTGAATGTCTCACTGCTGGGCTAAAGGCCTACTCTCCCCTTTTGAGGCGAAGGTTTGGAGCTTATTCCACCACGCTGCTCCAATGCGGTGGAATACACATGTGGCAGAATTTCAGTGAAATTAGACACATGCACAGGTTTCCTCACGATGTTTTCCTTCACCGTAAAGCACGAGATGAATTATAATCACAAATTAAGCACATGAAAATTCAGTGGTGGTGGTGGGTTTGAACCCACCATCATCGGTTACGATTCACGCGTTCTTATCACTTGGCCATCTCGGCTTTTTTATTTAACTAGTCTATTTAAGTCTACTGGTAAATAATATCAAATTTGATATTATTAACTACTGACTACCAATCCGAATTGGGATTAGGTAGTGGAATAAAATTCCAACATTTTCTTTGAGAGAAGATGAACCGTCTGCCCAACGGGGCATGCACCAGTTGTTACTTTTCTAAACCACAAAGTATCAAGGATATATTTTTATACATAGAACTATATAATTTGTATATTGGTCTGACGTAGATAGTTAAAAAAGTTGAAGTGAAAGTCGAGAGCTCTAAAGTTAATGTGCTTTTCTCATTAACTTTTTTTAGTGTACAGTAATGTGCTATTCATCCACTCTTTCATCGTTAAGTTTTAGTGTGGTGCCGCATTTCTTACGCCATTTAAAACATTTTGCATAAAAAATAGTAGTTAATATTATTTATTTGTATTTTATTTATAAGGGTATTTTTTTTAATACAACCTTAACATTGATTTAAATTAAGATTAATAATCTATATTATGCATTAAAAAGTACTCTAGTATTAACGTAATACAATAATACCTTACATAATTATCTTCCTAACGTTGCCACACAGTTGCATGAACCGTTGATCATGACTTGACGACCGCCTTTATGTTGTATAATCATGTATAATATACATATAGTCATATATATATGTATATTCGAATGGAACAATAATCTATTGAAATCATCGAGATATTAATTAAACATAGCATAAACACGTTCTAGTTTTATTTAAATATATTATGTATTATGTTTGTAGTGACTTATTAATAATAATATTAAAATATTAGATTAACAGTTTTTAATCTTTACCAAGGCGTATACCATTCTTACTCAAATAAGTTACAGTAAATACTAGTATACATTGCTAAATCAGCGAATTAGGTAAATGAATTTTTTTTTTAACATTATATTCAGCTTATTTGAAGCATCGCTACTTTAATATTAATTTAAATTATAAAACAAGCAGCATAAAGAAATAAAAAGTAAAATTATTAATCTATTAAATGTATAATTGTATTTAAAATACGTGATTAACTTAATTAATAAAAGTAATCTATTTAATATAAAAGAATGTTGCCATAAAGGAAGGTAAGAAATTAAAATCTACACCGTATTTGAATAAAATACGAATGCAAATGCGTTTTAATACCATTAGACGCCGCAAGTTATCTTGTATCCCTAAGCAAGTAATAAATTTATAATACAGTCGGCACCGAAATGCTTAAAACCTTTTTTAAAACGCAATTATGTGTTTTTTAATTTAAGATTAAAATATATACAAATTTATTTTCGAAACTTCTTCGGATTTAATGAATTACCCTTTGTATGCAGTTGAGCAAGAACCATGAAATCATAATTAATTAATTACCTTTTGTTATCATGCTTTTTAAGCAGAGATAATTCAGGAGTACGTGGATCTTAGCCGAAGATTGCAAATTCAAGTTGGGCAAAAATTATTACTTGATTGATTTATTCATTGATCTTCTGCTCGACAGTAACCAAAAATATGTAAGGAAATCTACATTCGAGAATGATCCAACATGTACTCTCCTCAATAAAGAGGTACTGTTTGCCCAGTGGTGGAATATTTACTGATTTGAAATGAGTATATTTTTCATATTAATTATACTGACAACGAAAATTATAATTGGAAATAAAATAGTAGCAGCTGAGCTTGCAAATAGTAGAGTTATTTCAAAGGAAAGTGCACGAGAGGTTTAAATTATTTAAACATTTTAAATTTTTAGCTAAAATTCCCTGTAAAGCACTTTTATGATTCTTTACCTTGTATTTCCTCTTTTAGGGTTGCCACGTCTCGATAATTTAAAACAAGCAATTTTCACCATTAACTCCACGTACGGTTTGTATTATTTTTATTTAATATTATAAATAATATATACAATTATTTCTAGTACAATTCATTATACTTTTTATGAAAACGATAATCTGATGACGGTCTTCTTTTAATATAGGTATGCAAAGAATAATGAAACTCGTCATCCACAAAAACAATCAATGTTACATCCTTAACAACTCTAATGTAGAAACGATATTCTATTCGTAAAGGGGAGTGTACATGAAATAAGAGAACATAACATATTGCATTGTGTGGTCCGACACAGTTACACAATGTTATAACACCCAACTGCTGGAAAACACGTATGTAATGCGTTACCTCTTTATTTCATTAACGCTTGACTTATTTGCTGTTTGTGGTTGTGTTTATATTAATAAGCAATTTGTGGAATTGCCGGCAGATTTGTATTAATTTTTATTCAATTTGAATAATGTAAGTGCTTAAGTACAATACGCTGAACGTTTACTGAAAGGGACGTTTTGTTAAATTGTGTGAACAATTATTGCTGTGAAATTATAAGAACATGTAAGTCTATAAATTTTATATAAATTATAATTTAATTATGTTACTATACTATGTAGGAGATTCGTGCCCGTAATATTAACATTAGCTTATGTTGTCATACTATATCCCAAAATTAAAATATTTAATTATTGAATTATATAGAAAAATATCAGTTCTAGGATCTAAATCGATGCAGCCCGTATGTTGTATGTTGGGTGGGTATCACCCACTCAACATACAACTATGGACATTAAAAGTCATTGTTCAGAGAATCGCTTTGTCGTTAGTAGTTTTTTCTAAAGCCTTTGAGGAGTAGAGTAATGAAAGTGACTTTCTTCGTTACAGACTACACGATATCTTATGAAGACTACAAAAGAAAGTATGCATTTTAATATAACGTGAAAACAACTATACATACTATAATATAACTGACCTGACTGCTTGTTTTGAATCATGAAACTAATTTTTATATATATTTTTTTCGGATTAGTAGCTTATTATCAGATGTATATATACTATATGTGTGTACTTGGTAGGATGACCTGAGTCGGATAGTTAATAATACGCCGTACTAAACTAAAATACATAATAAGATAAGTAAATAAGCTAAGGAGGTCTTATAACTAATAGTTACTATTTCTATCAAAAGTACATTGCTTGCTATCTTAGAAGAGTGCTTCGATCTTTGTAAAGACTTAAATAATGATAAAGGAATAAGATTATTTTTATTTCATACAAATTTATATACTTAAGTATTAATTAATTTTTTAAAAACATTATTTATAACTGTCAGGAGAATATCGATAATTATATAAATTACTTAAATGAAAAGTATTATGAACTAATGTTTTATTAACTGGTGGTGGAGCTTGAGCTTTTGTGGTGGCCAGCGTGGGTACAACACTCTCACCATTTATTCTAACTCTAAAAAATTGTGTGTTTCGGTTTTTAGGATAAGTGAGCAAGTATATGTTTGTAATTATAGCGCTCACTTAATTTTAAAACCGAAACACCACACCGCACAGTTATACTTTCAGCAATATTAATCATATCATGTCATCGTATGAGCAATCGATATTTCACCATGATGGAGACGATTCCGCTAGTTTTTATTGAATTCTCTGACACTCTGGCTCCCACTTACAGAAGGAGGGGTACATAAAGATTTTAATTCTAATAAATTTCTTGTTTTTCTTTAATATGTATGATGAATACAAAATAATAATATTATTCTGCAGCTTATAGTTTCTTGATCACAGGTTACATTTGTTTATTTAGGATATCTTTATGGCGGAGAGCACAATACTACACACTGCATATTTTTGTTAACACTTAGGTCTCACGATCGGCTCTTATCGAAGGTTCAATTTAATATTGGTTGGATGATTTTGAAAAATATTATTAAATAAAGTTAAAATTAGTTTGTCATCAGCTATTTCGTCTTCCTTGTAACGAAATAACAAGCAGACTTTCAATTATTTGTTATATTTTATTATTTTTAATCGAATTACTACTAAATATAATTTAGCGAACGAATTTAGTTCTATAAAATGTTATCTTACAACATTAAAATATATATCTGAATTTAGATTCAAGTTTTAGAAATGACATATAAAGTGTTTCGTTTCGGCTAACATAGTTCAGACAAACTCGTTGATGTCTGCCGTATGGTTCCGGCAAACTAGGATAGAATAGAACCACCCCAGCTTTCCCGTGGGTGTCGTAAGAGGCGACTAAGGGAAATATGCCATCCATCAATCGACCACGCGAGCGTTTTAACCACACGTATGGTTGCGGGAAATCGAAACGCCAACATATGCGTGGTTGATACTCGCCTACGTGCTTGATGACCAATGGTTGCCAATATATGCAGCATCCGCACTCTGCCATCCGAAAACGTTGAAGCAAGGGTTTGCGTAACTTTGGTAGAAGAATCAATTAAATGTAAGTGTCTCTCTTTGTTTATACAATTAAACTTGTAATGTATTTGAAAATGTGTCATTAAATATAGTTTTATATGATTTCATATATTTCTAATAATTAAAACAATCTTTGTTAAACCCTTTTCACTCGTTTTCCTAAGGTTGTAGAGTATAAGTACTAATATTTATAGCTAATTTTATTAACTATAAATATTATAAATAGGGCAAAAGTATTCTTCCCGCCAATCGATATCCTCTTAAATAAACTTAAAAGCAGCATAAGTGTTATATTATTATTATTATTTAACGAAAACGAAATTCTTATCATTATGATTTCCCCTGTGCATTTTCTTTTAATCTATAATCTATATTTTCTATTACAGTGTGACGTAATAATGTTAAAATTACTAACAAAATTTACAAGCAGATGAAATCTTATCGCGTTCAAGTGAAACTCATCTTTTTGGTAGGAACCTATCGAAACAAAGTTTCGTTCGTAAATTTATCTATTTTACTATCTTGGGACTAAGTTTCGTTAAACTTTGGGAAACACTAACATTGTTATAAATTAAATCTTTGTCGGTATTCTTTAAAATACATTTAGGATTGATTGTATGTGAGTGCACAGAGACAGTAATTTAGTTAATTACATATATGCTAGCTACCCGCCCTGGCGTCGCACGGGTAGAGATTTGCGTAAAATCCGTTCATAGTGAGCGTCGACATTTAGGACTAATTATGCCAATTTTTAAGTCTTTTGGACGTGTCTGAGATCTCACGATGAGTTTTTCGCTTATTTATCTGAATTTTAATGTAAACTATTTATTGCGCCTTTTTAATGGATTTGCAACTTATGGTAAGAAATATCTTATTATCTATACTATAAAATATAAACTTATAATATTATAAAAACTCAAAATAGAAGTAATAAAATAATATTAAATTAAAACACAGAATTCGATTTTTAAATCCTTTAATGCGTACAATGTAATAAAGGTCAATTCATGTTCAGCCGTTAAAAATCGAAACCCCTTCACATATATAGTTATTCTATGAATAAACTTAGTAGCTTAACATACACGATCATTAATTCAAACAGGTCGACTCACATCTATTTTTATTGATGCAAGTCAAGAGCAATTGAACATACCATCGATTGGATAATATCATAAGCGTATTGAAAATTATGAGAACAAGTCATGCTTGAAATTTGAACTTTATCGATATTGTTTTAAGAGCTACGGCACATGTCCGTTACAGTATCATCAATTTCAATATATTATGTATCGGGGCATGGCCTTTGATGTTCTTAATATAATTTCAATGTAGAATCAATGTCTCGAGAGGGCACTGTCAAGGTGTAATTGAATTCTTTGAATCTTAAAACCAGCGGTAAAAACGTTAGTAGTTACACTAAAGATATACTGAAACAAAGAAGGCCTACTTGTCTCAGTATCATGTAGCCTGCGTGTTGCGGCGAGACTGCGGTCGTACAATACGTCATTATGGACGAATGTATCATAAAATTGGAATTCAAATATATGTTTATATATATATTTATAGTTACTTTGCCACGCGGTGTAACCTGCGTTAAAATTGTATTTTTCAAGTATGTTTCACACACACGATGTATTATTGTGTGTATGAAACAGACATGCACAGTAACTGTATGAATATATATTTTACAACTGTTGTTGTTACATGTTCTTACCACTAAATTTCTACACGCGACGCTTTATACAGAACCCTTTGGGTGGGTATCATCGAACCAGCCCTTCTACTGCTAGCAAGCAAAGTTTTGTTTCGCAGTGTTTTAATTTGAATGATAAGTGTGTGTTAGTAAAGGCACACTTGCCATTAAAACCGAAACATGGAGACAATATCTTACCAGCATCGACTGGCAAAGACGACCACTTACCACCAGGGAGTCTTATCGATTATATTATTGATGTTAAAGGCTAATGACCCAATATTTATAGTAAGAGCGTAAACGGTAAGGTTCTCAGAAATAAAGCTCTTAAGTATAGAAACTCCTTACTTTTACAATATTAATAAACACATAAATAAATATTAATTTTAATCGCAGGGATAAATAATCACTTTAAGCGTATTAAGTTGCTTGTTTTTATATAAACTAAAAATGTATATCTATTTGCCTCAACTAATTCAAATTGTTTCATAGCTAACATTGTACAAGATTTTAAATTAAATTTTCTTAACATTATTTTTGTACAGAATTACTTTATGATTTAACTATCGGTGTCATTTGACTGTAACGTATTATTGGAAAAGCAATTTATATCGGTTCGAGAAAATTAATGAAATAAAGGCCATCGAGAGCCCATTTCACGTTCAAAAGTTTTTTTCCTACCTGAATGTAAAGAAATAAACATTCAACAAAAGCAAATATCAGCTTTTGTTTATAGTTCCGATGAAATAAATCGTTAAAAGAAAAGAAGTCGAGTATGTGTGTATGGTAGATGTGTACGTATTCACTTAGAGATTTATAATTAGTTAATATTCCATTTCCATCGATATAATTGATATATGACTTTCTTTTCTATGTCCGTTTGTTTCATAACTCTCCTTAATTCAATTATTGTTACTAAGATATTTTTGCAAACATGTTTTGAATAAGATGCAAGAGCATTCTATATTTAAACATAAAACCTTTTAAGATTCCTCTAAAGAGTTGATGACACGACGAATAACATTGTGGCATGTCGAATTGAAGTTGACTAGTTGCTTCTCTACAGTCGAAAATGCATACTAGAATTTGCTTATCCCAAAACTTCTGTGGTTTACGTTTTGGTAATCCACTAAGCTAAACCATCGTAGACAACCTATCCCGTCTTACCGCGGGGAGCTCAGATGAGAACGGTCGGAGCTCACGGTCGGTGGCGGGTGAGGGGCCACTCGGCCTCCCCCTTCTTGTATATGAAGTTGGGTGGAGCGATAGTCATCAGCCACTCTTACGAGGTGCTGAAGTTGACGGTAAGGTTTCATTTATATTTAATTAAAAAACGATTTGATAGTTATTTACAAAACCTCTTTTAAGCAGACAACGGAGAAAATTATCGATATAAATAATAACACAATTGATTGTTTTCAACTCCTCGTATAGTCATTTTAATTGGTTAATTTTGTCGCCTTAAAAGGAGACGCTTATTAAAATCATCCTAGCAGAGATTTCATCACAAGATGAAATCACCATCATCATCTTCTTATCGCTTTATTTACTTGCTTGCTCTTCTTATATTAGATATGTTAAGCTTTTGTATAATTTAATTACTATTATATCTAAAATCAAATAGTTTTATGATCTAAATATTTATAACGAAAATTGACAAGACCCATGTAAATTTAGTCGTGTTTAATTGACATGTATCGAATACGGAATATTATAAATACCTAAAAAAGTAATAATAATAAACAGAAATATATTTTTAATTAAATTAAAGACTATTAATAATGAATTCATTGTTCGAAATTTGACCATATAAATTATTGAGGCAAATTATAAATTTTCATGTTTCAAATGTTTTCATTTATACTCTTATTTTAAAATTTTCTTATCAATAAACTTTAGCTTGTCAATAGCTACTAAATACAAAATAAAAAAAACAGGTTGACAAACAGCGAACAAAAAGGTACTGAACTGTTTTGTGTTTCCATATTCATATGAAGATAATTCCCTTTCTTTTGACAGTAATAATTAACGATACTAAATATAAATACGGTCGATCGATTATAAAAATATAATTCGGCAAGTGAAGCTTAAAGGTTGCTTAAAAGGCTTAAGTGAAATTTCAACGGAAATGTCAAATGTCGGTCCACTAAATGAGTCTTTGACTATCGCAGTAGAAACGTCTCTTCACAAGAAAGATACGGTTTCCTTAACTGCACGACGTACCATAAGCTTTTAATTGAGCTTCTAAGTTTATTAAATCCTGAACATTGCTTTAGAACTGTCCTTTAAACAGTCCTAAAATGAATTAATGATACCACGAATAACGTTGTGGCATGTCGAATTGAAGTTGTCTAGTTGCTTCTCTACAGTCGAGTGTGCATACTAGAATTATATAATCCTTATCCCAAAACTTCTGTGGTTTACCACATTCTAGCAGCGTTCTGATTTTTGTTGGATTAGTTAATGGGACAGGTATGTTTCTATGGGCTGGTGGTAAATTGCAAATATAGGTAAGGCAATGAATTGAATGTGTGTTTCGATGACACATTATTACTTATCTGCTCGGAAAATTTTGTCAAAGTTCGTAGCAATATATTATCAAATGAATATACGTTTGGCAGATTATCGAACATTAAATTATTTTACATTAAAAAATTAAATTATTATAGTATATACTTAACGACTATCATAACTCTTTGTTTGCTACTAGCGCTATTCCCATAATAGTTTTCTGATGACTGTGAGTTTAAACTGATACCAGTGAATTACCATTAATCTAAAAACCAGGACCTGGCTTCGGTATTTATTAACGGTACTGCTGATAGCTGTACTTGAATCCTTGTCCTATTTATAATCGTGGCTTCAGCTACTTTAGCACCACAGCATTAGCTGTCATCCCTGTCGGACTTCTGCCCTAAGCTTAACCACTGTAAACAACCTATCCCGTCTTACCGCGGAGGGCTCAGATAAGAACGGTCGGAGCTCACGGTCGTTGGCGGGTGAGGGGCCACTCGACCTCCTCCTTCTTGTGTATATATTCAATTAATTTATTGAATGTACAAAGTTGGGTGGAGCGATAGTCTTCAGCCACTCTTACGAGGTACTGAAGTTGACGGTAAGGTTTCATTTATATTTATGAATTGGCATGTTTCAAATATTTTAATTCCTAATCTTATTTTCTAATTTTCATTTCAACCAAAAATAAAGTTTATAGGTTATCAAACAGCGAAGAAAAAGGTACTGTTTTGTGTTTGCATATTTAATTAAAGATGATCCCATCAAATTGACGGTAATAACTTATGATACCAAAAGCCAATACGGTCCAACTTCATTAAAATATAATTCGGCAAATGAGAAGCCTAAGGCTTGCTTAAAGGGTTTAAGTAAAATTTCACCGAAAATTTTAAATGTAACCGTCCACTAAATGAGCCTTTGACCGTTGCGGTAGAAACGTCTCTTCACAAGAAAGGTATGGTTTTCCTTAACTGCACGCCGTACCATAAGTTTATAATCGAGCTTCTAAGTTTATTAAAACATCAGCATTGCTCTGGATTTTAGTTCGGCATGACGTTGAATTCCTGCTTTATGCAAAAGTTTCTTTTGCTTAAGAAGTAAAGTCACACATTAACTTCTTAATATTTTTTTTAGTAATTTAATAAGGGAATAGAATATGTCTTTAAACAATACAATATTTTAATTATTATGTCAGTTTTAAAAAATGTACAAACATATCGGTTATTCTATAATGTTTGTGTTCGATCGATGTGTCCCATCTATGTGATTTTCTAAGCAGCTATCTAATGCTATGTAAAACTGGATATCTATATATACATATGAAATGTATTTTTTAAAGTTATATCTTTTTTTTTATTGTCAAAAATACGTGAATTGTGACATCGATTGTTTGCCTATAAAATGTCTTATAAAGTTTTGTGATGTTTAAAAAGAAAGCTTCAATTATAAGACACAATTATATATTTTTAAATTTTACATGTTCTTAACTAAACAAATAATATTGTTTTGAAAATGTGTGATACCAAAATATTGAAAAAAAGCAAAAGTTTGTTACATTTGTTGCCTAATATTTTGTTAGCGGCAAGATAATTTTTTAAAAAGCCGAGATGGCCCAGTGGTAAGACCGCGTGAATCTTAACCGATGATCGTGGGTTCAAACCCGGGCAAGCACCACTGAATTTTCATGTGCTTAATTTGTGATTATAATTCATCTCGTGCTTTACGGTGAAGGAAAACATCGTGAGGAAACCTGCATGTGTCTAATTTCACTGAAATTCTGCCACATGTGTATTCCACCAACCCGCATTGGAGCAGCGTGGTGGAATAAGCTCCAAACCTTCTCCTCAAAAAGAGTAGAGGAGGCCTTTAGCCCAGCAGTGGGACATTCACAGGCTGTTACGGTAAGATAATTTTGATTTTTATGGTAAAACAAAAGCGTACTTGACTGTGACTAGCCACACTTGTGGCCAATATTTGAAAAATATTCCAAATTAAAGGTAGTCCGAGAGGTATACCAAAGTCAAAACTCTTGAATAAATAATTGATTTGAATTATTTATTAACACATATTTTTGTATGAGTATGATGCCTTAATGTTAAAAGTACAGTTATGAATCTAATTTAATAATGTTTAAACTTCTGACGACGTCACTATTGTAGTTGCTATTGTCAACAGATGTGACTATTGCTTACATTTGACGATGCGAATAAACGATGCTTGTGTAGCCCTACCGCATATTTCAATTACTTACATAAATATGTCTTGAGATGGTCATGGTGATGGATCAGCTTAGAAAATACTAGAATAATATCCACCAGAATAACCATACAGAAACAAAGACTGAAAATAGAATATAAATAATGTGAATAATATGAAAGGGATAAATCAATACAGGGTTGACGGTAGAATTTAGTACATTTTTATTAGTAGGTAGAATTAAGTATATTTTTATTTAGACGGTAGAATTTTACATTGTGACAAAGGAAGTTAGAAGACCTTAGGTATTCTGTTTGCTGTTTAGTCATTTTCTGATTTTCATATCGTCCCAATGAAATAAGGATCAAATATGTGGCTGGAGATCAAACATGCTGCAACTGGTCCACAAGAGTCACAAAAAGAAGTCACATTGCCTTGATCAAACATCCCAGGAATCACCAGTCCAATAAATGAAGGCGGGTTCAGTTCCTGCTCTTTATCTTGAACTTGGTCTCGGCTCATACAACCAATCATTGTATAATAATGTTCTAAAACGTGATATGGGAGTAACTGCTGCCACTATCATTACGAGAAAATGAAAAAAGACATGATTTTCCAGCTAACTTATATTAAAATCCTATTATACACATATGTAATTTTTATAATGTTACTTTAATGTGTAATATATGAAACGACTGACTGAGGACGTTTATTATAGGTTATTTGATGTTTGTCTTTGTTGTTTTATAAAACTCATACCATTAAAGCCAAAACTGACCATTCAAGAAAGTAAAAAAAAAATAAACAGCTTATTTTTCTTACTTAATTACTACTTTGAACTACCTTTTTTCATGAATGAATAAAAGGAAATATAATTTATATTTGTTTATTTTTTACCTTCCTACTCGATAGAATTACTCATGTATGTATACATGTGAAAAAGTTTTAGATCAAAACGGTCTCGTAGTATTAACGAAATCATGAAGTATTCCGTTAATATAATTAAGTAAAAAATTAGTACGATTCGAAGTTAGCGCTTTCAATATTTTCTGTCATACGAATGTAAATATTGATTGAAAAAATCAAAAACGTAATGAATACAGTTTGCATCTTGTCATGTAATATTGCAATAGGTCATAATAAAAGCAAGTTTGCATTATAACAGTTACTTATGCCTGAGATAAAACAATAGCTTCTGTTGACTCGGCCGACATCGATTAGCTGTGGAGTTCCACTTATGTCAGCCACAGTGCTTACACCTACGTTATAATATCTGTGCACTATATTTAGTATTTATTTAGTCACAATTTTTATCATTATTTTTAAACTTAGGAAATAGTTCTGTAATTAATATGGAATCCAAAATTTTTTATATTTATGTATCATATTTGAACACTATTCAACAATAATTTATTGGTGTTTTTATATAGGCCTCTTAGAGGCCCGTCTGGGTTAGTGCCACCCACACATCCATTATTCAGCCACCTAACAATACTTTGTATTGATACGTTCTGGATTGGAGGGTGAGTGAGCCAGTATTATTATTATCACTAGGGACATTTAAAATCTTCTGTGAAAAATAAAGAATTGCATTCACGTTACAATCAGAAATAATTTTGACGGGGAAAATCAATAAAAAAGTACTTTGGATTGAATGCCTTATAAAGAACTTGGCCTTGTTAGTCCTTACGGTCTCACTTTAAAAATGACGCTTCTTATTTGACTGACGTGACGTTACGTAAATCTTCTCACCGTAAAAAAAGATTTTTTCTAAAAAATTCATCGCAGTTAGATTTCGAAAAGCGAAACGATAATGTTCGCAAGCTTAAGTTACGTATTGCTTTTTTAAGGCTTATTGTATATCCCGAGATTATAACCGTATGTAATCCATTGAACAAACTCCAAGATCTCGAAGAAAACAACACAAATGTTTTCCTTTTATGACCGCGAGTCCCGACCCTCGCCTTTTATTTTGGCAAATGTATTTTTATTTATTCTGAAAGGATCTATTGATCAGGCAATGATGTCTCACGATTTTCTATTTTTTCTTTTCTATTAGGCCTGAATCCGAGTGATTTGTGTTCAGTTCACTAACAGTTTTTGGCTTCGTGTGATCAATTTGTATATAAATGTAATAAGTCACACTAATATAAAGTTGCAAATTATTTGAAAAATCCCATAACTGTCCTACTACGATTTATATTATTAATTTTAAGCAACCAAGTTGCAAATGAATTGTCACAGTAATATTTCTTGGTTTTAATCTTATGACCTTTTTAAATTGTTTCATCCAATATAATATTTCGAATTAATGCTTAAATTAAAACATGTTTTGTGGAAAAAATAAATATATTAAGAAATTTTGTAACATTAATATACATAAATCTCGAAATAAGGCCGTCAAATTAAATTAACCTTTTATGTTATCGTTTGCTAAATAATCATTTATAATGATTGTCATCATTTCACGCGGTCATTAGTTATGATTATTTTGAAAATCAATATTAAAATTGTAAACGTTAGGTCTTCCAGTTAAATATGTTTCATTAAACGATCTATATATTTAAGACTGACTCGGCAAATTCGTAACTCAAGTTTATGTTCAATCTTAAGCGAATTATTGAAGCGTTTTATTGGTTATCGATTTAGTGAACTATTCAGTCTTTGGTGCCGGTAACTATCATCGAAACCACTTACTCAACAAAGGCTTTCAATTTAAGAAGTTAAAACTTACAGCATCGAATTCAATTTACTCGTCTATCTATCTATTTCAAAATTATTCATCTATATCAGATATTTCAAATATTCATACATTATTATTATTGAGGATATATATTTGATTTTGATTTAGGCTTAAATTTATAATATTATATTAATATTATATTAATATTTATAATAATAAATGTAAATGCTTATTTTGATTTAAACGTAAGCGCATTAATCATAATATTTTAATTATGATTAAAGCACTTATTAATTTATATAATTTTATTAGTTTATATAAATGTAAATGTTTTTTAAATCGTTTATTTAATGTAATCAAAAGGAATTCATGTGAAAAATCATCGAGTTAGTGGATCGGCCTAAGCTTGGACCCTTCGTAAGCCCCGCCCTTCCCTTCCTGAACGTAATCCCGTGCCATTTCCTTATAATGATTATATTATTAAACGAACTAATCGTTTCTTAGACATGTGTTGATCACGGTTATCCGTTTTCAAATGTGTGAATTTATTACACAATACTTAACATTCTGTAGCACAAACTTCAATAAACTTTATCTATATCAGAAATCAAACATATTATAAGAAAAATGATTCAAAGGAACAACCTGTAATTTACAATTATTGATCAAAAACTTGCTAGAGTAATTTTATGAACGTAGCCTTCACTCGCGGCTCGTGTAACAAACAATTATGTATTTCTACACAAATAGCAAGCAGAGTTTCGTACTAAATCATATTTCCTTATTAAAAGTGTAAATGACTTTGTCAAACTGTAAAGTCAAATTAAAGTTGAACGTTTAATAGGTTTCTTAATTGAGCCTGCTTTTTTATTAAAACATAAGTTATATTAGTCATGAAAGATTTGTTATGTAATTTTATTACGTGTTGTGTATTTTATATCAGCTAGTAATTAAATGCAGGTCGTTAATGTGTAATCTAATATTACCCACAACTCTAGAGATGAAGAAGAGCTATCAGAAAAGTCATTTGTCAAAATCGATCACTCTGCGAACAAGTGAACTCACTTATGTTCGACATAAATGTATAATTCCTGAGCCACTCTTCCTCTCGTAAATGTTAAAAACATAAGGACGTAATCTAAACGTTTCTAAAATATCAATGAACAATATTATTCATTTAACATTACATAAATAAATATGTATAATATTGATATAAAATAATAGTTCTAAAAATATAATCAATATAAAATAAACCAGAAAATAAAACTAATAATTCGACTAAATTAATTGTATACTTATAATAATTGGCAGACGATCGCTTAAATGGCCGGCAATTTTAACGACAGTACGCAAATTATTCGTTCCTTGCGATCTTCGCCTAAGCGGCCTTGTTCTGTGATTATTTTTTAATTAATTTCAATTTGTTTCTGCTTAAGGAGATTTTATATTATTAATGAGTATAAGGTTTTATTGTCACTTATAAATCATTAAAAACTAATAATATTCTATGTAGACAATAACTTCCAAATTAAAATAAATCAAGAGATGGCGAACGTTATTAAGTAAAAGTAATCAAATGATATAACTTGTTCAATAATAAAATTGCACAATACATTATAAATTCAACGCTGACCGGCTTAATTTCTGTCGGCTTCATCATGTCAACGGATTTCGGGCAACCATTAGCATCACTGAACGCATAGTTACCAATAAATCATACATTACTTCGCACGGTGCATTAATTTGCATACATTGTTTTCTGCCTTAATAGTTTACATTGTCAATTTGCGAGCGATCAGTTAAGTTTATAGGGTGCTTGCAGCGGGTACCAATAATTAACTACCGAATTGTACAGTGCGACGCATGCACCAATTTACTTACCAGAAAATATCTATGCAATTTAATTAAGATTATTATAAACGTATCGTTTTTCTAAGTGATGGGATCACTAATAATAACAAATTTTGTAAGGAAAAGAAATTCAGTTAGCGACATAAAATCAAGCATTTAATTATATTTACTAAAAACTTGATGAACTTATATAATTTTTCACCACGATATTTATATATATTATTAATTTTCATGTTAAACTTTTTCCATTATAAAAATGCATTAATCGTTAAAACTTTCAGGATATTCGTTCATATCGCCCCTACTGTTCAAGTTTCATTATCTAAGAATCCAATTTAACTTTTACAAAACTTGTTTTCCACAAAGATTATGTGCAAACTGCGGGCTGCCGTTTTTTATGTTTACTTCAATTTTATAATCTACCAATAGGTCTTCGTTACGTGATCAGTTCAGGCCGTGTGTTTAAACGGCCTATTAATCATATAAACCTAAATGCCCGCAGCAAACTTCACCTTGTTATTTAACTTGAAAGTCCTTTGTAATTGAAATCACGCGCCCATTGAGACTTCACAAACAAGCTTTACAAAATAAAGCTATTGTTTGACTCGCGGCTACTTGTAAAGAAAAGTTATTCTTTCTGACCAAGTTTTAAATTTCGAATATAAAAATATAGAAAGCGAAGTACACATAGATACATACATATAAAACATCAATAAATCTTAAATTCTTATACGTACTTATAGTCTCTAATGATTTTTATTCGCGTTCAATACCTTATTCCCTTGTCGCCTGTCGAATGAATGCCCTTGTCGCCTTTTTGATCTGAGAACTGTCAAAGGAATTCTAAGGACACATGCGACGAAGCAATTAGAGACTGCGAATTTCAACTCAGAACTGTAACAACGACCTAATATTATTACTTGAATATTATTACGTACTTTTACTGTAACGTATTTTTGGGGTGAATTACGAAATACACCATTCATTTCAAAACCATTGTTCGTTGCATTCTATTTCTATTCCATATTCAAATTACTTTAATCAATCTTATTATTATGATTCTGATTAATATATAATGTATATTGATATAATATGATGATTTTAAAGGATACAAATTACATTGATGATATCGGCCCTAATGATAAATAAAATCTGATCTTTTATTATATGAGAGCATTATCAATGTCAAAATAAAAAAAATGTTTTCCACTTGTGCTCTCTTAGTTATATCTTCAATTATGGTACAACGCCGCTCAATCAAGAAAAAAAATATTTTTATATTTATGTGATTATTAAATTACTCCGGAATCTGTTTATAAATCAAAATGATATAATGATAGAAAAAGGTTAAGACAGTTCAGAAATAAAATGTTCAGAAATGTTCAGAAGTAGCACTTTCCTAGTTTGTAATAAAACGCAATAAAGCGTTAATCTACGCATCACGATAAATGGTGAATGTCACGGACGTAGTAATCGCTTGTGAATCTTTTGAATATCATGGCGACAGTACTGCACGGATGAAGACGTGTAACCGTTATTGTATTATGATCCTTATTGTTACAGGCTTAAGCACTTGAATTGTATAAGTAAATCAATGTATAGACCCATTGTACAAATACTCAGAGGGATTCCATATTATAGACAGCTGCGTAGAATGCTAGTGTAGGGTCGGGTTGGAAGGACCCCAAATGGGGTCTGTAATATAATGGTGACGAGATTTGCGACCTATTTAAAATCAACTACACTTTGATCGTGGTTTCGTTCGGGGTTCCTATTATATTTATTTTCGAATTTATTTAGCGAATTAGTAATTTTTATGACCAGTTTTTAACTCGTCGGTTAATTTTTATGTTTCAAAGAAGTAAAATAAAATCAACTAGCTATTAAAAAATAAGTGCCTTCAATAAATTTTATCTAATGCTTAAACAAAATATCGCTGTATTAAATGATTACCAAAATGAACTTTTGTTTGTCTATAATGCACAAATTTCTAGTGTAAATATTTTGTTTTTAAAAAACTGTGATTTATTATAAATGGGTTAGCTAATTTACTAGCTTAAAATATAACAGCTTTTATTAACAATTAAAAAAATACAACCCTAAATAAATATACTTAAATAAAATATACTGTTAATTAAAATTTTTGGCCGTACAAAGCATAGCGTAGCGTTTGACCTTTCAAACATTAGAGCGACACGTTATTCTCGTATATCTATCCTTATATTTAGCAAAGCAAGTCAACCATGTGTTAGCAGTCTAGACTTTCTCGCTTAAAAGGCACCTATACTCTGATAGGCCACAGTTTCGTGCCAACTTTTGGTGTTTGAAAATTTGTCTTTTTTTAGAAAATAGTTCAAACATTATAATGTAATTTTTGCTTTACCTATTCATAATTACATAAATCCAAATAAATCCGTTCCCCTTTTATATTATTTAGTTGTTTGGGAATTGTTGTTTTCTATCATCTAAAATGTCGAATATTTAATTATTATAAAAAAAAAATTGCGGTTTTATTTTTTAAATTATGTTCGCGACGAAAATTACAAAATTGATAATGGATATTGGTGGGTCGTTGTATTCCGTTTGTGTATGTTTAACATAATGCGCGCGCGCCTTGCACCCTGTGTTGTTTGTTAATTAGTCGCCGTTATAACGTCGAAGCGAACGGATATAGTGCTCCGTAGCAATGTGTAGTGTAGGATACATTTCGTTTTGTAGGTGAGTAAAAAAGAGATTTTTATTTGAAAATATATATTTTAAGTGATTTTCAATGTTGTATCGTATATAAAACAACACAACCTATGTTTTACTAGTAAATAGATATTCGGTTTTTTGAAATCTAAATATTTACAAAACAATAAATAATCAATGTTCAAAATTTAAATTTAATATATATTTCAAACCACTAATAATGATCGGTCACTTATGACCTTATGAATGACAATGTTGAATACTTAAAATCTGATTATTATATTTTATATTGAATGTATAATAAGCTATGGACAGCTCAAGAGCTATTAATACCTAGAAATTTATTACATTTGTATTCACAAGAAAAATCACCGCATTCTCCGATCAAACCATACCGACAATCCTCGCTAGCTTTCCGTTTACAGCTATGTTAGCGCGAAATAAAATATGTGATTCACGTTTTATTTCACGATAGCGTCAAACGTGGAACCGAATTATATTTCATCTTCTTCCGATAAATAACGCTTTTGAATTTTATTAATTACCAGAATGTAGTCTAATTTAGCGCTACTCGATAATGGAAGAAGGTTACAGGGTGAATGTAAAGTTGCAAAAAGTGTAGATTTGAAAAGCGTTTGCTTTTAAAATATAAAGACGTAGGAAAATATATTCTGAAAAACAAATGCTTAAAACACAATTTACAATGGATTGATCGTATCGCTATGAAAAACTTAAGTCAAGTGCAACATTACCAAACTCACGGTAGCATGCGCAAGCGATTTTTTTTAATATCTTAAATTTAAGGCAAATTTAATTTGGATTGGAGTTCAAATTTCATGTATGCCTCGTGCATGCCTCGAAGTACACGTAAAGCCGTTTGCACTGCGCCTGAACTCTCTTCGTTCCTATTGCATTGCAATTGCGGAACAATCAATCCTATATAATCAAACATTGCAATCCAAGCCAATTCGTACATCTTCATCTGATTTTTTTTGAACATCAAAACTACTTTAAAATCGATATGTTATATAAAGATTTTTATTTCAATAATTTAAACTTAAGGAATAGAAGCCAATCCCTAAAATCATACTCTAATTACATAATTTAGCTAGATACATTATGATCAAACGTCACAAAAACTGTTACAGCTGCATTTGCTAAACTTTTCCATAGGAAAATGCCATAAAAAGATAATGAGTCTGTCATAAAGATAGACTGAAGGTTCGGAGCAATTACATTTCTACAAACTACTGAAACTGACGGACAGTTCGGGGTAGTGCGACTTAGTTTTGACACGAACATTTTATCGGGAGCGGACTTCGCGGACTTGATCAACTAGTATGAAGGTTTTTATTTCCATTGCACTTTCAAAATCCAATTAAAATGCAAAAGTAGTAACTGTATCCAAAAATACGCAATAAAAGTGAAACTGTTGTTACCGCTGTAAATAGTTCCGATGGGCGCTGACTCCAAAACTCTACAAATTATTACGACTATATGTAATATTTAAAAGTATATTCCCTGATACTATTACGTAAAAAGTAATATGACGAATATTGCTAATGATGATGTTATAGTAACTTGGCCAGTTGATTGCCAGGCACCAATCCTCTTCCAACTTTATGACACACCCAGGTTTGAGATGGAGAGGGGGGAAACCATGTACAAAACTAGTTTAGTAACCCTTTATAAAAAAAGCTTGTTGTCTCTAGCACATAGCATGATGTAACCATGTGTTATACATAGGTACACTAAAAGAAAATCGAGTAAAGGGAATTTCAAGCAAGGTCATGAAAAATAAAAGATAAAACGGAGGCAAACGTCTACAGATCTGTTCTAGAGATAAATAATAACGATAAAGCTTCCTCAATTTAACCCGCGGTCATTTTTTATATTGTGCTCATTATCCTCACGGAACAAAAGCTTTATATTATCTGAACACATAGTGTAAGCCTATCCTTGAAATTTGAACTAATATAATACGGTTAAATAGCTGTATCTAGTCGTAAATATAAAAAAAAAACAATATAAATTAGTATTTTAGTAGATTTTTTCTATACTTTTGTTCAAATACTTTATTTAATAATTATCTAATATAATTATACACTTTCCCATTTCTCTTAACTTACCTTAAATCCTTGTAAAGAAAAGTACATAGTTTTCTGTTTAACGGAGCACCAAGCGCAATGAATTTAATGATACTACCGTTCCGTTCTTTCCAGATTAATTTATCTAGCTTTTTTTTTAAATCTTCCTAAGTGTCGTTGAAAGTGGCGTTAATTTTGAAAAACCTTTAGAAACCCAAATAGGTTTCTATTTGATTTTAAATCTCATTAATTGTTTGTATTTGACGAATGGGTTCCGCCGTAACAATATTAATAAGGGATAGAGAATAAGAGAAAGGGAGAGAGAAAGATAGAAATATGGAATAGTTTCACGTTTATTAAAGAGATAGCGTCGGTGTTAGAATGAATAAACATGTTGGACTTTCTTATGTAAATGCAATTTTGAATGCAATTTCTACTTTGTTCATTTAATTTGCCTAATACTTTGTTTGGTGAATAATATTTATAAATAAAAAGGGAAATATTCAAGTTTAGCTAATATCAATAAATTGTATACTGGTAGATGTACAAAAATCAATACAATTTAATTTTAATTACGTTTATTCAGCTCAAAACAAACAGCTTTGTTTTAGTGTTGGTGTAATGCAACGAAAATAAATTAGTGTTACTTTCTTTAAATATGATAGAGTTATTAAAAACTGTATTTGAAAGGTTTTTTTTTTAATCATTCCCTTGACAGTCTTATCGTCATGAGTGTTAAGTTAAGTATTACTCTTGGATCGGCAAATGGATTTTTAGGAAATTCAGCAGATATCTTATCCTGTAGCAAGGTAAACGATACTTTTGCCTTCGGAAATTAAAGATTTTACGGAGATAATCCACAAATTTACATGTTTAAAATTTTCGTAAATTAATCGGCACATTTATTTAATCGATTTTATTTGTCTACTTTTAATCCCATAAAAATATAAAGTCACTAGTAAAAACTAGCTTATAATGCAATTATAAAAATGTTATTATTTGAAATCAATAATATTGTTTCAAATTATCGATGCTATAAAAAAATAACATAAAGACAATAATATTTGTAATTCCTACAATTCCCAAACAAAGTCCCAATAACAACATTTGATTATGATGTCACGTAACTACAAAGGACATTAAGTTGCTTATCTCGCAAGAAAAAATGCACGCCACTATCGCCCTAATAACAAAGAAAAATAATTGTCATTTTCTCTTGAAGTTATTAAGAGAATAAAGGTTTGTGTTTCGATCACCATAAATTGTTTTCAAAGCCACCGCGTCGCCACCTTAGTAGATAAAGGAAGTATATTCCCAAGACGCGACTTTTTACCGTCCATTGATAGTAAGGTCAGTGACACTGATATCTCAAACTGAATAACAATAGTGTCTGGATTTAAACCGACTTTATTCGAGGGATAATATAAAACTCTGTTTCATTTTGAGCGGTAAAATCAGGTTAAATAAGAGAGATGGTGATGAAAATATAAAAAAAGCAAATATCTTTTGCCGCAATTTTATTTAGAACTTCGTATATTTGATTCAATTCATTTAAAATAAAATATTGTGTTATGTTAAGTATATTGCAATGATATAATTTCGATCTTTATACTAAATTTTCCTTTAATTAGCATTATTTGGATTTAAATTACGACTTTTGAATGTCCCCAAGAAGATTCTGAACTCTCCCTAAGTACACATTTGATATATTATTATAATATTTCATTTGCAGAATTCCGGAGTTGAAATGATTTATGTATTACGAGACTCCCATTTTGTATTTCTTTCAGAGCCTTCAGACTTGGAGAATATTTTATGTAAAATTGTATAAGTGAAGTTAAATATTTGTCTCGCAATAAACGTTTGAATAAAGAGACATTTACTTCATCTGTCATTCAACTGTTTGAGAATTGGAACAGGTGTTCATTTAAACTGACATTTTAAGTTGTAATATATTAAATCATTTTTATTTACTATAAGAAGGCGGGTAAATAAATATGCCATATTTCGTTAATTTCTTAATTATAATGTCATAAACTAACCGTCACATCATCATATACTAGACCGTATACAGTTGCTTACGATTATTTTGAATGCCATAACCTTTTACTAGTAAAACTTTGGTTAATCAACTCATCCATAATTTCTACACGTACTAACTTTAAGTATGAGGAAAGGCTCGCTTTATTTGGCACGTGACCGGCTAATTACTTATACGATGTGCTAAAGTTGTCGGCCAAGTTCGTGTCAACTAAAGTTGGTCATTTACGACGCCGACTGCTGCTGAATGTCGGCCAATTTCTGGGCCTATATCAAATGAATGTTTTAATGCTGTGTAAATAGTTGTTTTATGCTCATCGGTTTGAGATCGCTTCACATAATGTTTGGTTACGTGAGTTGGTATTTAATAGATTTAGTTAAAAGATCGATTTCGAACATGTACTCAATTCGTCGTATATATTTTTATAATAAGGACAAATGTCAAAAGTAAGTTACGGAAAACTATCATTATCATTGTAAAATGTTTAACTTGCGCTTCGTAGTTTTAATGCTATCGGCTAAAGTTATCCAAGCCGGGCTTGTAAAATGCAAGAGCGCGCATTAACACAGCAATAGGAACGTCGCAGTATTGCACGCTACGCCTAATCCCGCTGGATTTGCTTGGAATCCGTGTTTGCAGAACCATTGCATTGGATACATTAAAATACGAAGCCCGCTGCAATGGATAATAATTAATTTGGCCAATCATTATTTGTGAATATAATATTTAGTTATATTTTAAGTGTTAAGCGTTGATGTATAATATTATTATATACATCGGCTTTTATATTATCAGATTTCATAACATCTCGAAATTTTTTAATACATTTTCGATGAAACAACATGATATATAATATAATCCCTATAAAATTGATAAAAATATATATCTCATTTTCATCTCCTTAATTAAACAATTAAATTCTGAACATTTATAACTAGAACAGTCTATTCAGCTCCTTTTAATAATTAATGCAAACACCCATCAACGTAGTTTGCATTTTACTATGCAAGTTAAACGTTAATTAAGCGCTTACAAAGTGATTCAAAAGGAGTTCCTTTTATCCACTTTAGTGTTCGAGGAAATGCCCATCAAATTACAGTTATATGGCCGACATTAGGGTATCTCATTGAGAATTCGGGTGAGCGGAGAAGCGGTGCTTTACGAATATAGGCCTAGCGTACTGCAACGGGTCCCGCCTGCATTATTCATGCATCGATCTATCTAATAAATATTCATACTAATATTCGTGACGGAAAAATAACAATAAAAGATGCTTGGAGATTTAAGGGCGAGGTTAACTCGAATTTGTGCTCTTTTATGGAAACGAATACTGATTGGAGTATTTTTAAATAACGAACACTCTACATATCAGATTGCTTGTAATTTCTGTTTCTAATAATAATATTTTTTATCGTACATGCAAAACCTTTATTCTTTGTCTTGGAAAGTAAATATAAATTATTATAACATCATTGTTTTGTATAACGACGATTTAAATGTTAATCTCTTCTTGTTGATCTGCGTTTATTGCTACATTTAATTCTCAAACATTTTTATCGTTGATTAGAAAAATATATTCGTAGTCATTAAAAATCGTTATATTGGTCGGTCATTACTCTATTCTAAAAACTCTTAGAAGAAGTGCTTTAGATATTCGTTAGAGATTTTCCGGTGCCTCGAACAAAAATGTGATTTGTCTGGATAGGAAGTTGTCGCGATCAACGGAAGGGATTCGGGTAACGGGTATCCGATGCCAGCATTACTGGAAAACTTGCCACTCGTGTACACTCGGAATGTTTTTCTGAGTGGCTAAAGATAATGGAATCAAATTGTGGTCGAAAATTGTACGTTGAAAAAATAAAATTACTTAAATTATTTTTGTTTGTGAACGTTTTATATTTTTTTTATATTTAAACTCAACCTACATACTCGTAAAATTCTACTGTCACTGGGACGTGTTTCCATAATAGATACTTTTTAGACGATGAACCTTCCAAAACAAACTCCTGGTCAGCTTCTGCTAATTCTAAAGTAAAAAAATATAATCATGAAACCATTAGTCTATTAATGGTTTATATATTTGAAAAATAAAATATGTCCGCAGAGATTACAGTACAGAAAGGCTGACGACTATCTCTGCGTCTGAGTTATAATGTCATAAAATTAATGAGATCAGATATTATCAATATATTTATATGTACATATAAAGTAATTTCTGGACTGATAGTATCAAAGCGCAGCTGAAGCTAATATACATAGAGACTGAGGCAAATTTCATTCAGTAATCTTAGTTTGCGATTGACTCATCTGCTTACATATTACAAATTGAAACAGAAAAAGATAACTTGCAACAAAAACTTTTAGTACGTAAAATCAATAAGCACAGTAAATTCAAAATAAAGTTAAGAAGTTACGTGGTACAAGGCAAACCGATAATAAACATTGACCTTTGAATCACTTTTTAACACGTCAATTAATAGTTTTGTCTTGCGCAAAGTCAATTGAATTCCAATTTGTACGTTGTAAACGTACCGCCTGAAAACTAACTTGAAAAAAGTGTTTCTTTCAATTATTGCAGCTTTTGACAAACGTCAGTGCAATTAGTGAGAGCCCAATCAAGCGAAATCAGCTACGACAGTATAGATAAATAAATTTGCTTGCGCAATACTCGTCCGTGCTTACGTTTTTATCTGCGAATTCTGTGTAACACTAAAGGAAAACACCACGAGGAAATTATGTGTCAAATAAAAGTTGTTTCACCATCACGTGGAGCAGCGTGGTGTATTAAGCCCCGTCTTAAGCAAGAATAGGCCCTTGCTCAGCAGTGAAATGTCTTCGGGCTGAGTAGATTTATATGTATATAATAAAATTAATGGCTTACTAAAAATGTAATTCAACCACATTCAAGATTTGCAAGATAATTACAATAATAAATGATCAAACAAATGAAAAATATAAAAAAATCCATTCCAAATAAATATTACAACAAAAACTCTTCAATTAATAATATTTTTTAGAACTGGCATAGAATATACAAATGCTATTTATCAGGCTGTCATTCTTAACAGTAGATATTCTGTAAGAATAAACTCAAAGCTCAAAGCTGAAATCTCTAAATGTCAAAAAATAATGCTATATTGACAACATATATATTTAAAAAAAAAAAACAAATTTGGGTACATGAGCCAAAATAGCGTATCACCGTAAGATGGCTTTCAACATTTCACGAGTGAGATACGAACTGAGCTCTTACATAAAAGCACTGCTGTATATAATCTTGATATCTGAATCTAAAATAAATGATGAGGTGAAAGAAGAATTTATTCGAATTTTTATTTTGAAAAAAGAGGGTTTACGTAAATAGGTTACATATATAGGTTGATTTAAAAAATAATAATATTAGTAATAGTAGGCTCTATAATGATTGCTCATGCTATTTCACTACAATCCAATTAACCTGGAGATAATGAGTTTGTATGAAACCGATTTTAATTGTTTTTAAAGTCTTTAGCTTAATAGTGAGCGGATTGCAAAAAATAAAGGATAATATTAAGGTATTTTTTCGAAAAATAATGGGTTACCATTTTATCGAGCTCTAGAAAAATTCTGTTCACGTCGAACATTTGAAAGGCACAGAGCTGAATTGACTTTGGTATACATATATACACTTCAATTCACGTAGCTAAACTATTAGATCCGTTTTCCGTAAGCGATTATGCTACGTAATAATTACATAGAAAACTATTTGCGAAAAGCAAGATTTTGTACCTTATCTCGCCTTCCAGACTTAGTATCATATCATAACTGCATAGACAAAAGTAGTTTAAAATTTGTTCCAGTAATATGAAATTAAGCTAAGGAGGCCCAGAGGCTAGAAAACGTTAATTTAATCGAAGGGTTTGGCCTTTAAGCCAATTAGATTTACAGTGCTCGGCGATGAAAGATAACAATAAGTGAACCATACAAATGTTGGATGAATAATAATCTCGATATAAAATTCTAATTTAAAGAAACACTAAGAGAAAATAAGTGAAAAATTCAAGGCCATGTAAAAGATTTATTTCAAAAAGTGTGTTGTAATAATCATTAAGATAAAGCTGCCCTTTAGCGCTTCACAGCGACGAAGAGACAACGCTAAGGCCCCACTTATCGGTATAAGGAGAAGAAAAGTCACGGTAAAATGCGCGTTTTGCTTACATTAGTCTTCGGTTAATTAACATCGTTTAGACGATTTCATTGGTTAATGAATCGTTAAGACATCTACATCACGATACTGTTCGATCATATATTATTTGGGCGCGACTTACTTCGATTTATGATTTCTATATATTTTGATAAATGTACAATAAAGCGACACCGTTTTTATCTCCTCTTTTATCCAAATACTGATATAGTGTTTATAAATATATTATAAGAGATTTATGTTTAATGAAATGTAAATAATAGGTTAGGAAAACGTAACCACGTATTCGTTTACGTTCTTCGTTCATCATTTGCGTTTCTGGCAATGTATTATCAGCGTGCAATAGGTGACATACAAATTTTATCCATTGCGTACAACAACAAAAACAAGCATGCCGATAAACAAATCAAAGAAAGCTGCAAAAATAATCATTAGTTTTAATTTTAAAATTCAATTTACTGCGGCACGCTAAAATTATGTACTGTAAAGAACATCTACGTTAATAATAAATAACTACTAGCAAAAAATCAACTGGCTAACTATTATTCGTATTGTTGTGTTCCGTGGTGTGGGGCTCCAAAGGGAAATGATTTCTGTTGTAATGACATTATCCAGACATATAATTGTTTTAGTAAAGACGAGTGATACATATATATTTTTATACATCAATTATTTTATTCAATAATGTTATAATTTGTTTTATTTTTTTCTTGGCGAGTGAAACAGTTTATATACAGACACGTGGGAAGTATTTATTAATCCTAATTTAAACTGATAGTGTGTGCAATGTAGTCACACAAAAAAAATATGATAAAATGATTCTTACTAATTTTGCTACTGCCGTACCCAGTTTTAGAACAAATCTAAAATAAATGATGAGGTGAAAGAAGAATTTATTCGAATTTTTATTTTGAAAAAAGAGGGTTTACGTAAATAGGTTACATATATAGGTTGATTTAAAAAATAATAATATTAGTAATAGTAGGCTCTATAATGATTGCTCATGCTATTTCACTACAATCCAATTAACCTGGAGATAATGAGTTTGTATGAAACCGATTTTAATTGTTTTTAAAGTCTTTAGCTTAATAGTGAGCGGATTGCAAAAAATAAAGGATAATATTAAGGTATTTTTTCGAAAAATAATGGGTTACCATTTTATCGAGCTCTAGAAAAATTCTGTTCACGTCGAACATTTGAAAGGCACAGAGCTGAATTGACTTTGGTATACATATATACACTTCAATTCACGTAGCTAAACTATTAGATCCGTTTTCCGTAAGCGATTATGCTACGTAATAATTACATAGAAAACTATTTGCGAAAAGCAAGATTTTGTACCTTATCTCGCCTTCCAGACTTAGTATCATATCATAACTGCTTAGACAAAAGTAGTTTAAAATTTGTTCCAGTACTGTTAATATGAAATTAAGCTAAGGAGGCCCAGAGGCTAGAAAACGTTAATTTCATCGAAGGGTTTGGCCTTTAAGCCAATTAGATTTACAGTGCTCGGCGATGAAAGATAACAATAAGTGAACCATACAAATGTTGGATGAATAATAATCTCGATATAAAATTCTAATTTAAAGAAACACTAACAGAAAATAAGTGAAAAATTCAAGGCCATGTAAAAGATTTATTTCAAAAAGTGTGTTGTAATAATCATTAAGATAAAGCTGCCCTTTAGCGCTTCACAGCGACAAAGAGACAACGCTAAGGCCCCACTTATCGGTATAAGGAGAAGAAAAGTCACGGTAAAATGCGCGTTTTGCTTACATTAGTCTTCGGTTAATTAACATCGTTTAGACGATTTCATTGGTTAATGAATCGTTAAGACATCTACATCACGATACTGTTCGATCATATATTATTTGGGCGCGACTTACTTCGATTTATGATTTCTATATATTTTGATAAATGTACAATAAAGCGACACCGTTTTTATCTCCTCTTTTATCCAAATACTGATATAGTGTTTATAAATATATTATAAGAGATTTATGTTTAATGAAATGTAAATAATAGGTTAGGAAAACGTAACCACGTATTCGTTTACGTTCTTCGTTCATCATTTGCGTTTCTGGCAATGTATTATCAGCGTGCAATAGGTGACATACAAATTTTATCCATTGCGTACAACAACAAAACCAAGCATGCCGATGAACAAATAAAAGAAAGCCGCAAAAATAATCGTTAGTTTTAATTTTAAAATTCAATTTACTGCGGCACGCTAAAATTATGTACTGTAGAGAATATCTACGTTAATAATAAATAACTACTGGCAAAAAATCAACTGGCTAACTATTATTCGTATTGTTGTGTTCCGTGGTGTGGGGCTCCAAAGGGGAATGATTTCTGTTCAATCCAAATGTATCCAAACATATAATTGTTTTAGTAAAGACGAGTGATACTTATTTTTTTATACATAAATTGTATTATTCAATAATGTTATAATTTGTGTTATTTTTTCTTGGCGAGTGAAACAGTTTATATACAGACACGTGGGAAGTATTTATTAATCCTAATTAAAACAGATAGTGTGTGCAATGTCGTCACACAAAAAAAAAATGATTCTTACTAATTTTGCTACTGCCGTACCCAGTTTTAGAACAAATCTAGACATAAGTAGAGAAAACATATGATTATTAGTATAGTATCGAATGAACAATTCATAGTCATATTAAACAAATAAATATAGATATAATATGTTTGCGAATACATATATGACATGCTGTAGCTAATATGAATAATAATAATAGAGAGCAATAAAAATATGTGCGATGTTCACGTGTGTGGTGTGTGAAAATATTTAATCGTATTCATAGCAAATTCAAATCACCGATAACGCCGCGCGCGTCAGAATGCCTGCGAATGGGGTGAATGTAGTATCCCTTCGTTTTGTAGAAATTGATTCGGACTCGACGGTCTGTGAATATTCTGCCAACCCTCGCAATGACATTGTATATCGACGGATGTGTGCTACCACAATTTTTTTAAAATCTTGTTTAATGACGAATTCGATGTGTTCGTACTAAATTATATAGATAAACACTTTTGCTTTCTTATTATTTAAAAATGCGTTAAATAATTATTGTTCATGCATATAAGGACTATTTATTTAACACTTATGTAAATCATGAATTTAAAATAAAATATATTATGAATTCGTTGTATATAACTTTCTTATTAATAATAATAGCATGTTTTTTATTAATGCCAAGGAAAACATTGCATGTATTTTGAGGTGATCTTGTTGTTATTGAAATATATTACATTTTAACGTTAAAGTTATTTCGTTGAGGTTGAAGAGCGGAGTTTTCAAGTGCTCATTATTCTTGAAAGGGTATCAGCGAAATTGACTTTTACGTATTATATGAAAACAAGTGCTTACGATGATCGAGAAGTGGTAATAATAGATAATATGACAAAGATAAATAAGTATTTTAGTCCTTATACTTTTTTATTTATCTTTACAGGTCAATTTGTAATCAAACAATTATGCGTATGACCTTTTTATATAAAGCAATCTTTAATTTTATTTTTGTCTTGAGAACGAGTGAGGAATACGATAATTAAAATATATCAAAAGCACACTGTGTGATGTTCATCTACTAAATTTACTCTTACTTTTTCCACGAATTTATTATAATATATATATAAATAAAATTTTATTATATTAATTAGTAAACGAAGTCACTTATTTGAAACGGTAGTGTATATGCTATTGACTAAATATATCATTTATAAACACAAATACCACACGGTTAAATCTACGTGATATTGAGTATTAGTATTGAGTATTGAGTGATTAAAGGGATTTCGACATTTCGTCGAATTTGTAAAACATTGCGATTTATTTACCCAGAACCTAGTTTTACTGGTTTGAATTAGATTTAGATTTAACGAAATGTATCTTTACAGCCAAATTAGTCCTTCGTTTCTTTTGTATTAGCGTGTTTTATATAATTCAACCCATTTAGTCAAGTTGTAATTTTTTTCAATGGAATCTGACCATACTATTATAAAATAATGAGGGAAATTTCACCTTTTGATAGCGGGAAAACTCACAAAATCCGTATTTAACCGTCGTCGCAAGCTGACAGCCTAAATGATTACTCAACTTTTTATTGGAGTTTGGACATCATTTCACGTACCACAACACTTTTTACGTGCAATAAAAAGTTTTTCGTAGGACGGACGTTTATTTTATCGTACATATTATATTCATTCACAAACTTTTATTAAAATATTGAATCGGCGAATGAATATAAAAACATTTATGTTTTAGTTTATGAGTTAATATGAAACATCAGACTCGCAGATATCTCAGATTGCGTTATTGGTTAATTGGATTGACTGTGAAAAAAGAAGTTTTTTTTCTTAAAGTGACATTGTCAAAAAGGTGAAGGTTAGCATTTAGCGTTACAGAGCTGTGTCGTGTCGATTTGCTCGTCTCCAAAAAGGAATAATCCTATGAAATCTTATTGTTGAACGACCGCATTGCGAACGCATGTATGCTTATCTAAGAATATGTGATACAATTTTAGCCTCCTTCTTAAATTATTATCAGTATGAAGAATTTTTGATTAGAAATCAAATTTTCTTTTGTAAAACAGCTTTAAATTATGTGTTGTCATTTTACACTCCATACGCGTTTTATTTAAATCCAACCAAGTTTAACCAAGAATCATCTTTTGTAAAAGTAATATAATATTATTTTCCGGTGCTTTACAATTCCACACATAAAATATTTTTAAAACATTTCTTACTAGTGTCGTGTTGGTTTAAAGTAGAATGTTATCTTTATAAGATGGTCACGTTTTCCTTTGTAAATATTGATTTGTAGATTCCTAAGTAAATCTGCAGCTGAAACAAAATATCCCGAGAAAACATTGCGAGGTTGTGGGTCGTGATCATAATATTGTTATTTTATGTTTAAATAATTTTCAAAGCTTTTCTTATCGTAGTAAGCTATGCATTCATTAATATTCGATATCTAATGATATCTAATGGAATCAATGAACTGTGTGAAATAATTAGTATTAATTTATGGCAATAAATATATATTTTTATTATGTGTCTGATTAAAACAATTGACATTTGTTACAATAAAAAAAAATTCCGTTCTTTAAAATGGACTCATCGTTAGATCTTAGGAAGGGTTATTGATAGTTGTAAATTTTAGTAATTTTCAACGTCTTCCCGTGCCATTTTGCTAATAAATGCATTAATTACACGCTCACCTGTTATTACTTTTAGATGATAATAATTATATCTATAGGCTAGTATATCAGGAAATAGTTCGTCGTTAAACCTTTATCCAATCAACTATTCCATTACTAAATTTAAGAATCTACATAATTAATGATAAAAGCCATGACGGGTATAGGATAAATAAAAAAACGTAGTTTCTGAAACATACCATTGCTTATTGTAATAATTAATTATTTATATGACGTCACCAGGATATCGTGTGTATGGCATATATCGTCTGGTAAACTGCACAACACAAATACACAATCATTTTTTATCAGCGGAAATCAAACACATGCCCATTAACTCAGTAATAAGTTCGAATAATCACCAGTATTATCCAGTTTACAAAATATAAGAACAAAATTAAAAAATATATTGTTTCATAAATTTAATGGTGTTATAACAGTTTGTTTTATCTTCTTTTTAATGAATATTTAGACAATGTGTATTTTTCAATATGTATTAATATTATAATATTGAATTTAATTATTTACTATGTATGTTCTTACTAAATCATTGATAATACTCTTATTCTAAAATAAGTTAAATTTTTCAAAATATATTTTTTAACGAACTTTTACAATTCAATTTAAAATATTGGCGGAAATTAATAACCTCGAACGATAAATAAAATATAAATACTTAAACGACAATATGTGTGATGTTGAAGCTTTGGTTAAAAAATGATTACTCGATTAAAAATTGCTTTTATCTTCTGAAAAGCTGTGCTTTAATCTGTTGAAATTATTATTTGCTAAAATCGATTCTATATATATGCGTGTAAATAACTTGTCGGCATATGAATAGCTTATATATTATGTAACTAAAAACTTTGAATTGACGAAGTCCTCTTGACTGAATTTCGGTCACGGCAACCAATGTCAACGACCAGTCAATTAGCGTTAGTTACCTGCTACACCAACACTATCTCTGACGGTAATCTGACACAACGACTTTAGGTGCTTTCTGAGACGCGGGAGTGTCAAACTGGCTATTATCTAATTTCTATCTATTATCAAGAAGTTCTTGACAAAATAAAACAACTTTTTAGTTACCCGACCCGAAATCCCCGATTCCCTCAGACGTTCGAATTCTGAAGCCTTTCAAGCCCATTTGGCCAACAAAGAAATTACTGAATACTATTTCTAAATCTAATTTAATGACATTTAGTTTTTAATGTCACATTTTTGATAAAACAGTTACAATGTTTGATCATCTAAAAAGTTTTATAAACCGTAAAATTTCTTAACTAGTAGCCAGGAGAAACGTTCGCAATATATCCTTTTAATCTGTCTTGAAGCGAAGTTGTATTGAAAAAAATCACAGTCCACGTCGCCGCTGGGAAAACATTTTTTATTTCAACCAATACAATCCCGCTGTGGAATAAACTTTGTCTGAATTACGTACATGCGAGAGTTTGTTTGAACTATTTAAGTTATTTCTTCTCTAGGATAGTTTTCACTGAATTATTTAGTTTGTTAAAACGTGTAGCTTAATTTTACTTCATTCATTATAAATAAAATATAAACCACTTTTAATCATTGAATAATAATGTACTAAGGTACTAATATTCAATGCTTTTAATCCGCTTTTAAGTAGCTTGCGATGTTATCGATGTAAAACATTAAATAAATAAAGATTTTAAACAGTTCTCTATATGTATAAGTATAACATAAGTATAAAAAATTATATGTTTTAACCATTTCTTTTTTTTATAATGTCGCAATCGGTCTTCTTAACTTTTATTCCTTATTGTTGAATGGAGAGAAAACGCTTTGATAAGAGTCTTCTTCACTGAATATTAAGAGCAGCCATTTGTTTTTAGTAATCGCTAATATTTAACAAGAATATAAAAACGTAGCTGAAAATTGGAGCTGTATTTTGATTATGATACTCGTAAAATTTTGTGACATAGTCTTCATATGTTTTGCGGGTCTATAGTAGTAACGTGTAAAGAGTGTTCAATAACGTATAATTTGATACATTATGCCACATAATCTTAAATAATATGGCAATTAGCATATAATCATATATTGTTATGATTAACCGTGCGAATGTAATAATGATGATGATATTGCTTCAGGTGCAACTAAATTAATATATAACACCGGTTATATAATGAACCTTTTTATGGTATAGGTAGGCGGACGAGCATATGGGCCACCTGATGGTAAGTGGACACCAATGCCCATAGACATTGGCATTGTAAGAAATATAAACCATCCCTCACATCGCCAATGCGCAACCAACCTCGTGAACTAAGATGTTATGTCCCCTCTGCCTGTAATTAAACTGGCTCACTCACCCGTCAAACCGGATAATATTTGCTGAGTGTGTGGTACCTACCCAGACGAGCTTGCACAAAGCTCTACCACCAGTAAGCCAGTTATGCCTGTTATAGTATTCAAATCGTGTCGTAAGCGTTTATTCAAATGTAATAACTAGGAATATTTCGTTTAAATTTTATTTCTTAATACATTTTATTTGTTCTGGTAATTATAGACTATCAATCATCAAAATGATAGAAGTCTTTATTAATATGAGTAATAATAATATTGACTGCCTACGTTGGTCTAGTGACTTAATGTAAGGCCGCAGACCCGAAGTCTGGAAGTTGGAAGTGTGTACACTCCCGTGCCTCGGAAAGTATGTAAAGCCGTTGGCCCTGCGCCTGAACTCTTTGCGGTCGTATCGGATTACCATCCCATCGGATTACGAGAGTTAGAGAATAGAGAGTACCCCTGTGTTTGCGCATACACTTGTGCACTATAATATCTCCTGCCTAGTTGGCTAATCTCTTCTGAGATTGGCTGCCGTGGCCGAAATCGGTCTTATTATTAATTATAATATTGCCTGTGGTGGATTTTTTCCTATTTTTACACGACTTTCGAGCATATCACTTTTGTGCTTTATTTGTAAATTGAAACAAAGTATTAAAGAAAAAAATTATCATTTTAAAAATTGGTTACAAATACGCTAAGGGTAATATAGACGTCTGTAAATTGTTTTTTTTTTCATAAGGCGTTATAAATGAAATTATAAAAAAATCCTTCCGCGAAATGGATAATCTCGTGTACCCTCCGTCAAAAATCCTTTTGTTATCTGTGAGTTATTTTTCACAGAGTTTGAATTCGGCAGACAAAGCGAGTAGCATATTTCAGAACCTAATCTCGTTTTAGTTCGCGAAGGCTTAGGCAAGTTTTTTTCTGTTGAACGCGTTAATTCCACTTGATAAATGATATTCGGACCAACAGTTTTTAGCGGCAATTACATTCCTTTAATACTTAATAGGGTAATTTGTTCAATAAAATTTAATGTTCGAGTCACTGACTGCAGTATTTGTTATAAAAAAAAACATCAACGATTTATTGTATAACTTTAAAATAAGTAACAATTTTTGAAAGTATATAATGACAATTAATAAATACAGTAGAAACTAAAAAAAATAAAGTCATAAAAATAATTAACAAATGTGGACAAGACTGATTCACAGCCAGCTAGTCAGGTTAATAATTTAGCAACAACAAAAGATTTCGATCAAACACAGAACCTTTAGTGGGTCTGAGCTCAAGTTTATTAAAGTAGGGTGGGTAGGGTGAAACTCGCTACGTCCTTTACATTACTAACCTTAAATTTTCAAGTTTATTCAAGACTTATGAAGAACATAGAATTGAAAACAAATTCTTTATAGATAACAATAATATTACACGTAGAACTGTATGCTTTTTAAATCAAATATCAATAATTACAAAACCATATAACAAACAGCACTCTTAACTTAATTCTCGGGGATCGTGATTTTTGAGGAATCTTTATAAATTCTAAAATATGTTAATTAATTTAATAATTCAAATGTATAAAAACGTTATCAGCGATCCATTTCATTATAGTTAACACGGCTACCCAAAGATTCAAAAATAAAATATTAATCAGAATAATTGAACAGACCCTGATGTAACTCCGCTTCTTTTATTATATTAAACATCAAAAGTATTTTTTTTTAAATATTAACAAACTGACGAACCCATATCTTAAAGTCTTACGACATTAGTAAAATTGAGTTTGTGATATTATATAGCCATAAATTAACCATCATCAATTAATTGAAATAATTTTGACTGTAAAATATTTTTTAACATAAATTGTATAATATTTAAAATTTTATTTATATAATAAATTCTAATCATTTAAAAACTACTAGATTACTAAAAATAGAATTACTAAAATAAGATAGCTACACTTATAAATATAATTATTAACCTTCTTTTTTTTGTTTCAGGAATACCAGAAAAATTGTTTTAAAAGTATGGATATGTATAATATACATTATGCTGATGATGACTTGCGATGGAGCCGACATCTCCTGCCCAAGCGAATGCTCATGCCACGCTACGTTCGACCAAGAGGTCGAGAGTTCACTACGTGTAGAATGTATCAGAGGTGACATGAAATCAATCCCCGTCGACTTCTTAGACCACAGAGCCGAAATCGTAATCATCTCCGCTCCACTTGGACGACCCAATTTTCTTACAATTGGTCCGATTTTCACCCAACCGACGCCTTTTGTCAATCTACGCGAACTTCACATTGTAAATTCAAATGTCCCTTCCATTGGGCAGTACTCCTTTTGGGGTCTTCAAAATTTGAGACTTGTAAATCTTACACATAATAATCTTACAAGTATAGGAGCTGACAATTTCCGCGGTCTCATAAACCTCACTGAGCTATATCTCGATTTTAATAGTATTGAACAAATGCCTAGTGAAACTTTTAGGCATTTGACCGCTCTAAAGATTCTTAACCTAGCGCACAATCAAATTTCTGCTTTAGGACCGAGGTTATTTCGTATGCTAGCAAAACTCATCTTTTTGGATTTGAGTTATAATCCCTTGACCGATTTGAATCCAGAAGTTTTTAAAGATATACAACATCTACGAACTTTTAAATGCCGTCGTTGTTTATTACGAAGAGTAAACACACAAATATATCACTTGGTCCCTCATTTGGACGAACTGGACTTGGGTGAAAATCAATTTAAATATTTGACATCTGATGAGTTTATAAGCCTAAAAAAATTAAAAAAACTTAAGTTGGATGGGAATCAGCTATCAGTGATTGTCGACAATATGTTTGGAAGAAATCGGGAATTACGAACGCTTTCATTGGCACGCAATCGTCTCGCCCTGCTGGCGCCCGCTGCCCTCACAAATTTAACAGCTCTAGTGCATCTGGATATAAGCCACAACAAAATTGATAGGTTCCACTTGCAAACGTTTGCTCCTGTTGTTGATTCTTTGAAAACTATAAACTTCAGTGGAAATAACTTACCACTTAATGAAATCGCTATTGTTCTACAAATATTACCAGAAATACATGGCATCGGATTAGCAAATTTATCACTAATCGACATACCACTGAATTTTTTCACTTACAATGAACATTTAATAGCATTGGATATATCATGGAATAAAATAACTACTTTTCCTTACAAACTTCTCACGAAAACAAAATTTTTACAACGACTTGACATATCGAGAAACAGACTACATACCCTAAATGAAGAAGACTTACAGAGATTAGAAGCAATACCGTACGTGGATTTATCGAGGAATCACTGGCGATGCGACCAATGTTCAGCTGATACCATGCTGGTGTATATGACAACAACTGTTCTTAATATGACAATTCGCCAATTGAAATGTCATTCACCTCTACGACTCCACGGCGTATCGTTTGGGGATCTCACAATCGATGGCTTAGAGCTTTGCGCGACGACCCATGAAGCTCAAATGAGTGTAATTGCTGGGCTTATGTTATTGTGCGTAGCAATACTCGCAGCAGTTACAACAGCGCTATGTTGTTCTCGACGCCGTACAGCACAATACTACACAAATGAGGAGAAACGACGAGGACACGAGCATGAACATCCTGAAGAGCTTCTTGGTCGAACGGATTTGGGTAGTGTTGCAACAATCCACGCGCCAGTGCATTTGGTAACCAAAAGTAGCTAACATCGCGCTCTCACTCCGCCGGTGCCCAGGCGCGCTCGCCGAGTGCCTATTTCCTCAATCCAATGCGACTCAGCTACTCTCCAATCTGCCCCACTTCGACACATTTCTACGAATTTCTCGAGTGTCCCAAAAGACATTATATGATACGAAGAGGATTTGGTGTAATAATATGAACTTCAATGATATATTAATATCATAGTAATGATTTCTAAGTACTTAATGTTCGGAAATTATTTAGGCATAGACTTCTAAATTACTGAAAAATATTTTTCTACACTTAGAATTTTATATATTATGTATACCTGAAACAAAAGTACAGGACACTTGGTATTAATGAGCGTAGGCGTTCAGGAGTTACGAATTTCGGTAGTTTTGCTTCATAATAAATATAATATTATCAAATTTGTTTAATAATATATGTATATTTTTAAAATAAATCGACTATTCGCAGCAATCTGTCACTACTATTATATATCGTTAAAATATATACATAAAATTATGTTAAATAAAAAAAAAGTCATTACAATTATTTATTATTGACACTGGTCACTAGTTTTATTAAACTTTTCATATACGCGTGCGCACAAATTACACCTAAGAAGTATTTACTTCGCAATACAAGGATGAAACCCTTATAGAGTGTAATAAAAATGTATTCAATGTGTCTAACCTCGTTGGTTTAGTGGATATATGTAAGGCCACAGACCCGGATGTCGTGGGTTAAAAACCCAGGTCGGGCCAAGTTATTGGGTTTTTCTGTCGGAAAATTCTCAGTAGCAGCCCGGAGTCTGGAAGTTGCAAGTCCCGTGCCTAGGAAAACACGCAAAGCCGTTGGTCCTGGGCCTGAACGGACCGGAAAGACCGGTCGTGTCGGATTGCCGTCCCTTCGGATTATGAAAGCTAGGGAATAGAGAGTGCACCTGTGTTTGCGCACACACGTGCAGTATAATATGTCCTGCGCAGTTTGCTAATCTCTCTTGAGATTGGCCGCCGTGGTCAAAATCGGTCTGAAGGACATTATTATTATTATTAATAGTAGAAATAGAAAACAAATTCAAATATGTTACTTTTCTTGCATACCATGTAGATTAGAGACTTGTATGGGAGGGATGGTGTCCTTAGCTTACATAATGATGTTATTCATTCATCATTGTGTTGCATTTAATTCATTAAAAAAATTCCACTTTTTGAGAAAATGTAAACATATATTTATTCAATTTTTTATATGGAACTCTACTCTTTTCTTCTTCTTACGTCTTTATCGGTCTAAATATTTTATGAACATTCTCACATTGATATTTTATGAAACCTAATTATTTTTATAAATTTGATTGAATTGGATGAAATCTACATGGGTGCTTGATTTATTAGAATAAGTTTAAATAAAACATTATGAAAAAATTAAAAAAAATATTTGTACCAAAGTAGCTATACTTATTAAACAATGAAAGAAAAATAAAAAACGAGACGAGCTTCGGAAAATTATTTGACTTCAAAAAATATTTTAAACGAATATCGTTTATTTAAAATTTAGGCCTGGATGATAAATAAACAAACAAAGATATGAGTCACATTATATCGGTCACAATTTCATTGTAGTTAATAATATATTTGCGATATTCTTATTAAAATCGAGTTTTTATTCTTCATGTACATATATTAAGATATTTAATCGACTCGGTAAGAACTCCCATATATATTTCGATGAATTTTAAAATATATTTAAAAAAAGTTTAAAAAAAATGTATTGTAAGGTATAGGTAGGCTTTTGTTTGAAATGTATATATTTAATTAACAATATTAGCCAAGCAATAGCAACATTTTAAACCATTTGCTTAATTTTATAACTTAATTCGAATCTTATTTAAAACTTATTCAGATACCTTAATTTTTATCTTAAACTTTAATTTTATTTAAAAAATTAATGAACTTTTTTAATGAATGAAATTAAAATAAATACAAATTTTATTAATGCTAACAACAAACATTGTTGTACCTTTTTGTCTTCGCTCAGAATATTACTTAGATTTAAATAAGAAATTTAAAACGTTGCTAAAACTTGGTTTTTATAGTATAAGTAAGATAAAATTATAAATATAATAAAGTCAAAAATATACCTTTTTTGCTCACTTATGAATTAAGTAAAAACATATTTTATGTTTGCGCGTCACATGCGCTTGGTAGGTTTCGAGGCGAAGTGCCAATTTTAAAGTAATGCCAGTAATCTGATTGGTTACTTCTAATATATTATAAGTACATTGAATATAAAATTTTATTGGACATTACACACTTTTCGAAATATTTATAAGTAATATATAAGGTTTATAAGTTTACCAGAAATACTCATAGAATGATTTGTAAATTAAAATTTTGAATAAATTTTAATGTATGGATAAGTTAATGTTTTAATTGATAGTTATTATTAAGAGTTTGGTATATCAATATAAAAAACAGATCGAATTCGCAGTGTTAGCAATGAAACATGATAATATTCTTTTAGATTTACAGTAATAGGAGAGGTACGGACTTTTAACTCTGTTGATTGGTAACTCAAGAAATTGAAATCAACAGGAGTATAACATCGAAATAGACATTCGAGTACAACATTCGAATAGACGTACATATGATGTAAGTATTTTATTGATGTTTGAGTGAAGTTGATGAATGGGTTATGTTATAGATATATGAAGCTTACAACTAAGTACGCCAAAAGGCGTTTAGGTTAATTAGATTTAACAATACAAGATATCCCATGTTGTTCATTTCATTGTATAATATGTTTTTAGACTAGATTAATATTTATATCACCGTGCTTATTCCTAGGTATTTAAGATTCATCTGCAATTTGCCTTATCCAAAGTAATTTTTATTTGAAGGTACCGACGTTTTTAATTTTCGTAAGAGTTTTGATTGCTTCGTTTTTAATTGTAGTCGAATAATTTGAAATGTGTGTCTATTCAGTGGTAGTATCATTATTTTATGTGCAGGTTTGACAAATTAATATTGATTTCATTGACTAGCCGCAAATGTCATAGTGTATTTGCTCCCTGAGCATTAGTTGACGGTACGTCATCTAGCAACAAGATATCTTCGATACACAGAAGAATCATTTTGTCTTAAACAATAACTTTAATTCATTTCTGAACTTAATTTAACAATCATCTTGTTTTTTTTTTAAATATAAAATTAAAATTTGTTTTTTATTTTTATTTTATATATACCAACAGGTCTGTACAGTTACATCGGTTATTGATTTTATGTAAATTTATCATCAGGTGTCGGAATGTAAATTCCGACTGTAATTAAGAACAAGAAAACTAGTACAGTTTCTGAACGCACATGATGTGCATGAAATAATAGTATACAATGACTTTTACCGAAAAAACGAAATATCTTCATTTTTTTCGTTCAATTTCTATGAAAAATTAAAGCTTATAACTTTTTTTATTTATATTAATGAATAAACCACTAATACTGTTTTGTTTGAAAGTTGATCTTGTTGCTGGTTGACTGACACAATGATGTAGTAGTAGTCAGTAGTAAACATACACCGCGTGCCTTTGCGTGATTACATTGCTCGCACTGGGAAAAAGTTCAGTTTCGAAATATAAATATCGAATCGTTAAACGTAAATATAATTTAATTTAAGTTAATTTTTTCTTTTTAAATTTATTAATTTTAACATTTTTTTTTTATATTTGTAAAAAGATTAGTGTGTAATGTCAAATAACATACTAATATTAGTTGAAGTAGATTTTATAAAAAAAATAACAAAAAAAGTAAAAAAAATAATATATTTCTATAATCCTTACATATAATAATTGATAAAGCTTAAGTAGATATTAGTTTATTCGTGTAAAATATAAATATTAATTTAAAGTGATTGCATTTATTCAATTTATTAGAACATATTTGCTTGTACATTATTATTAATCTCGCAGTAGCTGAAGTTGATAATAATTAGATTTAAAGCATATAATATAATTATAGCTATATTTTATGAATATTACATATTAATCCTCATTTATTATTAATTTTATGAATATAATTATTTAATTTTAAACATTTGAGATTATAGATTTTTAATTCTAATTTTATATCTTTCGAAATCTCAGTCTCAAAATTTTATATTGATGAATCCGTATTCAAATTCACGAATTGCTCAACTCTGTTAAAACTTTGAAACAAAATTAGACACTTCACTGACAGTCATTAATTTTTGTGAAAGGTTGAATTTTTGAAAAGGTTCGTAGTTAGTACAGCAGCTAACAACAATTACTTATTAAATATGAATCTTATAACTAATGATTACATTTTGAAATTAAAACGAGTGACCTCAAAAGTTAGATGCTAAACTAAAAAACCGAAATTATTTCTATAGTTATCGTACAATGGTAGTTTTTTCAGTGTCATATATTTTTCATCTAGTTTAGGTCAGGAGGAGGGTTGTATAGTGGTTCGGGGATTTTTTATTGTTAGTTCACAGCTCTATTGTAAAAATATTGAAGTCTCGTATCGAAATGTGATATTAGTTCGAGGTTATTGAATAACTCTCTAAGAATTACTGTTTTTACGTAAGTTTAATTGTAGTTTTAGAAAGTGAGTTTTATATTTTTAGTATAGACTTCACTTTTAAAATTTTAAGTGAAAGCCTGTACAAGACAGGCTTAGTCTTTAAAAAAATGGAATGTCATATTGTCTGAAGAATTACAATTATAACACGAGGTTAGGAGTAAATTATCAAAACAACATTCCATCTTTTAATATATATTCCATATTTTAATAAAATATCAATAAAATGTTTCAGGTTACTTACATTATATCCGAATATTTGCAGCCAGTAAAGACTGACAGTCGGGACGTTTTGTATAATATTATTGTATAATTGTGATGTTTCTCCGTGTGGTGTTTGGAGTAAGAATAACACCACCGCTTACCCCAGGCGTGTCATAAGGCGACTCAGGGGCTTACATTAATTTACCATCTTCAAATTCTTTTTTATATTCTTGTATTTTGTCCACATTTGTTAGATTATATTCCATTTTTATCAATCAGGCCATCATAACAAACAATCATAGAATTAGTATATCTATTTGTACATAAAATAATAATTTTAAATTGTCTGTAAGTTTTTCAAAAAACAATTTAATTTTACATGAAATTTTATATTAATTATAATTTTTTTCATTAATTTTAATTATATTTTACATATTTTAAAATTTGTTTCAAGGAATTTCTAAATAACTCATCCTACAAAATTCTCACCCAAAAACACCCGTAATTACTATAAGTGCAATATCTTAGTTATACCTTAGATTTATTATTTCAGTTATATTTTTATTGAATAGCTCTTAAATAAATACTATTTTTCGTAATATTATTTATAGTCATAGATTGCGACTATCAGTTTCTTATTTTGGATTGTGACTACAAAATTTCATTCTTATGCTACATTACCAGGTCACGCCAAAATATACTTCAAATAATGTCTTTCCGGGAAATTGCAATAACAGCCCGAAGTTACGAGTAAATTTTCAATATTCATCTTTAAGGCTCATTCTAAAAAAACAGATTACATATATGATATTCGATAAGTTCACAGCCTGTATAGATTGACTGATAGTTGCGACGTTTTGTATGATTTAGAATTTTCTCCGTGTGGTGTTCGGAGTAAGAATAGCACCATCGCTTTCCCCAGGCGTGTCGTAAAAGGCGACTAAGGGACTTTCATTATTTCTCATCTTCAAAATCTTCTTTATCTTCGTGTTTCGCTAAATTAAAGATAATAATTTTAAATTGTGTTAGTTTTCATAAAATAATTTAGTTTTTCATGAGATTATTATATTAATTATAAAGTTTCTTCATTCTTTTTAAGTACATTTCGCATATTTTGTCATGATTATGAGTTACTTAAAGTTAACCCAACACCAGTAATTACGATAAGTACAATATTTCACTCACATATATTCAGTTTTATGATATCAGTAATAGTTTTATGAAAAAGCTCGTTAGAAGAGTCATTTTTGTAATTTATTTATTTAGATTTGGACTTCAATATTTCAATCTTACGCCAAAATACTACATTATGTCAAAAAGTTATTCTCCGGGACATTGGAATTTCAACTCGAACAAATGAATTATCATAAGACAATTTCAATTTTAATAACATTTTAGTATCAATCAAAAAACAGAGTAATTACATAATAAATATATTATGAATAAATTCGCGGCTTGTATAGACTGTCAGTTGTCACGTTTTGTAATAATTTTACAATATTATTGGGACCTTTTGCCACCTGGTTTTCCGAATAAGAATAGCACCACCGCTTTCCCCAAAAAGGCGAACTAATGGACTTACAAAAATTACCATCTTCAAACTTTTCTTTATCTTCATGAATTTTATCCTAAATTACATTTAGTTTTTATCAATCAGGCCATCATTAATAACGAGAAATTAATTAGTATCTCTGAATATAAATTACTTATTTTAAACTGTTTGTAAGTTTTTCATAAAATAATTTAGTTTTTCATGAGATTATAATATTAATTAATGAAGCTTCTTCATACATTTAAGTTCGTTTTAAGAAAGTTGTATATATTTGTCAAGATTATAATCCCCCTACGATAACCATAGTTATTTTATTCAGAATGACTTTCTACATAATTCATCATATAAAGTTTTGACCCTAAAACACCCGTTATTACGATAAGTGCAATATCTTAGTTTTATACATAATCAGTTGTATTATCAGTAATATTTTATTAAATAGCTTTTAATAAAGTACTATTTTTCATAAATTTAATTGTAGATATAGCTTGCGACTGTCAGTTGTTTAATTTGAATTTAGAATACAAAATTTTACCACAATACCAGGTAAGGTCAAGTAATATATTTTCCGGAAAATTGCAATTGCAACAAGTAAAAATTCAAAAGGCAATACCAATATAGAAAATATTCATCATTTAGGATCATTCTAAAAAATATATTAATTGTATAATATTCGGATAAGTTCTGACAGTTGCGACGTTTTCTATAATTTTATGATATGATTTAAAATTTTCTCCGTATGGTGTTCGACGTAAGAATAGCACCACCGATTTTAACAGGCGTGTCGTAAAAGGTGACTAAGGGTCTTATATTAATTCATCATCTTGAAATTCGTCTTTATCTTCTTGTATTTTGTCCATATACAGGCCAGCTTAACTAATAATAAATGAATTAGTATCTCTGAATAAAAATGATAATTTTAAATTTGTATTTAGGTTTGTCATAAAATATTTTAGTTTTTCATGAGATTAAATATTAATTTAAGAAAAATATTCGTTCTTTTAAAGGTCTTTTTACTTTTTCTTTCGTGATTATGACTTAACCAACTATAATTATATTATACAGAAGCACTTTCACAGTAACACATCATATAAAAATTGTGTATCATAAATAATTCTTAATTATTATGTATGAAACATCTTCGTTAAATTCGTTAAGCTTATTTCTATCATAATATTTTAATTTAATAATTCCTGTAGGAAGTACTATTTCTGTTAAATTTAATCGTACTTATAAATTACGACTGTCAGTTTTTCAATTTAGTTATTGTCAACTACATTACGATCTTATACCACAAGCTACTTTCCGTCGTAAGTAACATCAAGTGATAATGTATTTTTCGGGAAATTACAAATCAAAGTTAGAAACGAAGTTGTTAAGGATGGAATTTCTACCCTTAAGTATCACTATCAATACAAAATGTTTCAGATTAGTTACTATTAATAAGTTCACGGCTTGTCAGTCGTGACGTTTTACATAATTTTATTGTGTGATTGAGACTTCTCTCCGTGTGGTGTTCGGAGTAAGAATAGCACCTCCGCTTTCTTCTCAGGCGTGTCGTAAAAAGCGACTAAGGGACTTAAATATATTCATTTACCACCTTGTATTATTATACTTTAGTGATTTTGTAAATAATTTCATAGTGAGGTTTAGTTGCCAAGTGAGATAAAGGTAAAGCGTAATTCTAAACTCGTTTTGATGCTATCATGATGATTATCATGTATTGAAAATAATTATAGTAAACACTCGTGAGGCTATAGTTTTTCTTTATTGATTTTGATAAATATTTATATTAAGCTTTTTTTGTATTATGTTATTTTTTTTTATTAATTAAATTAAGCACATAATTACTTTTGTTCTGACCTACGTCCATATTCATTACAATTATCTATTTTTAAATAATTTCTAATTAATACACAGCTTAATTACATTTTCAATAGACCGAAATTGCTCACGGGAGCAATATTTTGTTTTTCCAATAGCGTTTCAAGAAACATGCAACAAAGCGATTAGGTTTTTTCATCCATTTTCATTTATACCCTCGCAACGTGTTTTCGTTTTGGTGTCAGATCAGTCCAAATATATTTAATACAATTTTTGAGTCCTGTCGCGTTTTATCATCCTAGTTTCTAGTCTCACGAGTGTCGAGATGTTTCTTTGTACATACAATACTTAAATATAACTGTTTATAAAAAAAAACAAAAAAAAAAAACAAAAAATGCTTTTTCAGCTACTGCGATTGCTTTATTTACTTTTTATTCTTATAATTTCTTTCGTACCTTAACGTTTGTTTTTATTTAAATATAGAATTACTCTTCCCATCAATACAAATTCCTTAAATATAGGCATAGATGTAAATTATTTTTGAGTTATTAAATTTATTTCTATTAGTTTTTTGCAAGCATACCATTTAATCAAATATATACGCAATATAACCATAGAATAGAAGATATTTTAATTACCGTTAAGCAAATTATAAATATAAAAATCACTGTAAGATGAACACCAAACAAGTAGACTATAAATAAAACTATATACCAATAGATTATACGAAGATATAAATTAATTATATTTTCGACATTTTGACTGAAAACCGAATGCTGTACGATATGAATGAAATGAGTTTTGAGGCAAAAAATCGAAAATCGACGTAATAGGTTATTATTAAATTATTTTTTGAAGAATGTGAGAATTTCATACATAAAAACAAAAAGTAATAAAAAATATATAGTAACATGGTCGCCGATTTATTTATACATTAAAGTATTAGTTATCAATTACCGAAATTCGTCATGTTTTCCACCTGCACATTTTATTAACATCGCCGTTAAATTAACACAAGCATAAACAAACAGTTAATGTATTTTCAGTGTATTTAAATATTTTAATTAACCTTTGTCGTCCTCGAACTATTTGTTTCAGTTTTTCAGTCCTTAAATTTGTAAGTCTGTCTTTTTTCTATTTTGGGTGATCAGTAGTGACCTAGTTGTATGAGAATGTATATGTAGTTATAAGCAAAGACACTTTATAGATTTATTAGTGGTCCATAAGTAAATAGATACACATATTACAAAATGTTTTTTTTTTTATCAAAGCGGCGCCTGTTTCTGTGCCTTCATATAACTCGCGTTAATATTTACGGTATTATTTTTGCTCGTTTTTTTATGTACAGAAATTGACGTTTGATATTATTTCTTGATAAAATACCTATTTGTTTGTTGTTTTATTCAAACATAGCTAGATACCGATTCAACTATGGGCTTCTAATGAATTTGTAATGTGCACTCTCTGTATATCTAGTGTGGGCGGCAACCAATACAAGTGTCTTAAACGTATAATATTGTATGATTTGTTAATATGTATAAACTTAATTGCATCTTATAACAATATATATATATTTATAAATCATATTGTATAAGTTCTGTGTCGGCAGTATTCGCATTACTTATACATGTTGTTTAGAAGACTTTAGCTAAACGCTGATTTTTTTTCTCTCACTCTGTCACCATTGATTTTACATTTGCAAGAAGAAGACGCAGCATTTTTGTAACTAATCACCCTACAGTACAATATATATCAGTAAAGCCGTAATGCTTTACCGACAGCTAAGTCTGTATGTGTTTCAATTTCCTTGATTGTCCATTTGCCACAATATCTTATATTATGTGTGTTTAGTTTAAGAAATAAATAGTTTTAGCTTCTTATATTTAATCCTGAATACTATTTTAATTTTATATATTTAAATATTTCTTTTTAAGAGTGGCAGCCGTGGCTAAGAAATAAATGTAAGTGTATTCAGAAGTAAATAATAATATTTAGCTTCGTTGTAAGTTTTTCCTTAAATACTTTTTATTACTTATTCATGATAATTACTTGAAAGCTTTTAACCCAATAGTTTAGTAAGTACTTAATAGATTTTACTATATAAATAATCACGTCACGATTGTGACGTAGGTACATCATTCATAATGATCACATAATCATATTAACTAGGATTAGCTATGTCATTATTTAAATTGTGATCCAAAAGAAGCGGTGACATATTATACATCTTACTTTCATTTTGTTCGATATTATCAGAAATATTTTTTATTACTTAATTATTCAACGAAATAAGATATTTAATTTACTTGCTATTATATTACTTGTAATTTTATCAAGTCTCGAAAATATGCAATTATAATAATTTTATCAAAATATTTATATTTTATTTCGAAGATGTTGTAATGAGTACCGCTATGTTTGTATCACAATCATAACGTTTTATGGGATAAGTAATTGTTCTATTATATAATTCTTTATCCATTAGTAATTATGTGATAGTACTACATATCCCAATATATAATAATATATTGTAATGATATGTCAGCATTATATTAGCTGTGTGTTGATAGTTAAACATTTTTACAACACGTTTAAATGTTCAATTATTAATTTTGTTTTAGAATTAGGATGTCGTGTAATCATAGAATAAGTATGATTTATCTTATAAAGATTGTGAACACCTGTTTCACTCTCAATTTATTTCGGTTCAACAAATGCACCTAAGGAAAGTACACATTGAATGTATAAAAAAAATAATACTTCTAACTGTTTCGTGTAACCAATATGGTAATAGTTGTTTGATGTCAGTAATAGGTGGCAGTAACTTTTCGTCAGACCCCAAAATTTCTAAAAACCTAACAAAAAAAGGTCCCACAGAACTGGATTGCGTTTTTTTTTTAATATAATTTAATTGGCTTTGTTCAATTAAATACGTCGCTTCTTACGCTTCATCAAAAACATCCAATGATATAGAAAGATGTCTTCCTTTGTAAACATTTCTTCTTAGTATTCAATGTAAATGTATTGAATGTCGTCTGCTAAATGTTGTAGTAGTGATAGGGGATGGTTTTTCATTGGAAAATGGGTATCGGTATGGAATGTAAAGACGTTTTTGGTATCAAAATTCATTGGTTTGTTGTGTGAGGTAAAAATTAAGGTTCGACTGAAATTAATATGAAACAGATGAAGGATTTGTATTCGTAGTGATGTATTATATTGGAGTGTTAGAGATAATAGGGTGATTTGTGGCTAAAACTATTTAATATTGGATTATAAAAATAGATTGCGTGCAACGCATCGTAAAGGATTATTTTGTAGTTTAATTTAAATTCTTGTTTAACTCTTTAATTTTGCAAACTAATCATTATTGAGTTATATTGTAACAGCATTTATTTACGACATTTTGCACTTCAAATTAATTAAAAATGTAAAGAAATTGTGTACGTCTTGTGCGTACATTTAATCGTGTTAGGGCTTTGTCGTAGCTTCTCTATGTAAATACCATTCTGTCGACAATTATTCTACAAGTAAACATCAATACTTTGTGTCGATATATTTGGTTTTGAGGGGTGGGTGAGCCAGTATGATTTTAGTCGTGCCTAGAATCATACTGGCTGACTCATGCCAAAATAATTACTCATACAATTTATTAACAGCATTATATTACGATATTTTATTTATATTCATTTTAATGTAATCTTTTCGCGTGATGGGATCGCGTGGGCAATTAGCAGCCGATCTACGGTTATTCTAAAACCAAACATCTATACTTTCAATATATTCAGATGGTTTTGACTGTTACCGACATACAGTTATATATATATATTCATACAAAAACTTTTTATTATCAATTCCACGTAAATAAAAATTTAATTTAAAACTAATATTTAAATTTTCTCAAAAAGTTTAATACTAACCACGGATCACCAATTATGCGTGAAGGCGTGTACATACTAGGAAATAAAATCATTTACACGATTGCGGTTGAAACAAAAAAACGCGATGCTGAAACGTTATGATGTGTCAATCAATACTTCCCTCGTGTGTACGCGACGTTACATAGTCACTACATATTTATTACGAATTAATGTATGAATGTTTGCTATATATGTCGTGTTTTAGGCCAAGCCCTTCTTATTTTTAAGTCTTAAAAGACTATAACTCCGTCTCAAATGTATCCGAGTTAACATTTCGATAATTCGAAATATATCAATAAGCTTAAAGAATTTATTCCTTTGCAATAAAAAAAATTTAAACGGTCCATTTTTTTCTATTTGATGCGTTTGAAGGGCGTTTGTGTTTATTTTGTTTAAATTTCATTCGAAAAAATTATCGATATGTTAACTCGACCACAACTATATGTAGTTATTCTACACTACTTCAAAGTTTGATAAACTATTTATACACGGTGGGTCAACTACGATGAATGACGAGAAATTGATTGCTATCTCATTGAAATGAAATCAGTGAATACAAAATAAACTTTAGGTCGTAGACTCAAAGCCTACGAAGTTAAAAAAAAATAACTTCGACCATTTCTCGCTATTGAAAAAAGTACTTGAGCGAAATTTATAATTAATAAAATAGTAATACAATAATGTAATACATATTTTTGTAGGCTGCTCGTCCAGAAAACGTCCAATGTTTGTCGGCCTATAAAAACTTTGATATAGAAGTGATTCGTTGTTGGCCCATTTTATGCAGAGCCAGCTCAAGTTGATACTATTATATTCATGTCATAGACATTTTAATTATGGAAAACATGGTGCTGGCCTTGCATATAAAATTATCTTAAAATTTCACCCTTTTCGGTACGCGAGAGCCGGAACTACTTCAATAAGAAATACATTGTAAGCCATGAAATCATTTACAGATAACATTTTTAGGAAAAAAATACACAAAATTGTTATTTTAAAATACGTTTATAAAAAATGTTTCAATTTGTTACGAAAACGGCCAAATAAAAAGAAATATGAATGAAAACTATTTATTTGTAAAACCATTGTTAGAGATGAACATCTGTTACACAATTAAGTAGTTTTAGATATAGATAACAATAAAATTGTATTTGCTTTTTTGGTATGTATTTTATGTATGTGAAATATTTTAACTATGTTATAAGTTTTTTAAACGAATAATAGAATTATTGTCGTGGTTCCGATTCTTATGTAATTTGTATTGTGTTCGGATCTAATCCTATGAATAAATAAACCTGCTATTTGGACTTTTTTTTATTTATTTATTTATATTAATAGTATTATTTCCAAATCACTAATAATTAAATACATGACACGTAAACAGATAAAGCGTGAATTAAATAAACTTAAATATTTGCGCCTGAGCTAAAATTGAAGCAAACTTTACAACCGACCATATTGTCTTAATCTATATATATAAAAGAAAGTCGTGTTAGTTACACTATTTATAACTCAAGAACGGCTGAACCAATTTGACTGAAAATTGGTAGGGAGGTAGCTAAGAACTGGGAGAAGGACATAGGATACTTTTTATCCCGTTTTTTTTTGTTTTTTTTTTTTGGTTCCTGGTTATCCGGATGTGCGTTCCACTGATGCTCTTGGTCGTATATATACAGTTCATCATAAGAATGATGAATGCTTCTATTTGCGATTGTTGTTGGTTAATGTGCATGGGCCAACGTCATTTGAGTCACTACGGACTGTTAATGGTACAATATTTCCAACATATCGTGCTGCATGTGAAGAATTCAAGTTACTAGAAAACGATACCCATTGGGATACTACAATCGTTGAAGCCATTATCTCTGCATCTCCAAGTCAGATACGTACATTATTTGCTATCATCATTTCGACATGCTTTCCATCGAACTCATCTAACCTGTGGCACAAATACAAGGACAATATGGCAGAAGATATTTTTAATCAAATTCGGGTCAGTTCAGAAAATTCCGATCTTGAAATGAATAAAGAGATACATAATCGGGCCTTGCTCTTGATCGAAGACATGTGTTATCTCATGTGCGGTAGTTTATTAGTCAGGTTAGGAATGCCAGCGCCAAATTGTGAAATGAATGACGCATTTAATCGAGAATTGGAACGGGAACCTGAATATGATCACCAGGAATTAGATTTAGTAGTTCAAACGAATGTACCCCTGATGAATCCCCAACAAAAAGAAGTTTATGATACAATAATGAAGGCAATTGATGATGGAAACGGTGGTTTATATTTCCTGGATGCCCCTGGTGGAACTGGTAAGACATTCCTCATGTCAGTAGTTTTAGCCACTGTTCGTGCAAGATCCAACATTGCGGTTGCAGTTGCTTATTCTGGTATAGCAGCCACATTGCTAGAAGGATGTCGTACGGCACATTCTGCATTGTAATTGCCGTTAAATCTTCAATCTATTGAAGAACCAACATGCAACATTACAAAGCGCTCCGCTACGGCCAAAGTTTTATCAGAATCGAAGATCATCATCTGGGACGAATGCACAATGGCGCACAAACGTGCATTGGAAACACTTAACCGAACGTTGAAAGATCTACGTAATGACTCGAGATGTTTTGGAGAAGCAATGATTTTACTGTCTGGTGATTTCCGCCAAACATTGCCAGTAATTCCCAGATCGACTGCTGCTGACGAAATAAACGCTTGCCTTAAATCATCGAATCTATGGCGCTATGTTAAGAAACTTCAGCTAACAACAAACATGAGAGTTGCATTGCTGAACGATACATCTGCTGAAGATTTCTGTGAGCAATTGCTAACTATCGGCAATGGTCGAGAACCCGTCGACGAATCGAGCGGATTGATTTCATTTCCTCCGAATTTTTGTAACTTTGTCTCATCAAAATACGAACTCATCAACAAAGTATTCCCAAACATCACGACTAACCTCAAAAATAATGAATGGTTGAGTGAGCGAGCAATTTTGGCAGCTAAGAATAAAGATGTAGATGACTTAAATTACATAATTCAGGATGACATCATTGGTACACTGCATTCTTTCAAATCTATTGACTGTCTAATGAAGATGATGCCACCAACTATCCCATTGAATTTTTAAACTACCTGGCTTACCACCGCACAATTTACGACTAAAGATTGGTTCTATACTAATCATGCTTCGAAACTTAAACCAACCAAAATTGTGCAACGGAACACGTTTGGTGGTAAGTAAATTGATGAACAATTTACGCCACAAATTTGAACGCCACAATTCTCAAAGGAAAATTCAAAGGTGAGGAAGTTCTCATTCCGAGGATCCCGATGATCCCAACCGACATGCCATTTCAGTTTAAACGGCTTCAATTTCCGATCCATCTAGCATTCGCCATGACTGTAAATAAGTCACAAGGCCAATCGTTGAAAGTTTGTGGTCTTAATCTCGAACACCCATGTTTTTCCCATGGCCAATTATATGTGGCATGTTCACGTGTCGGAAGACCTTCCGCGTTATTTGTTTTCGCGCCTAATGAAAAAACAAAAAATATCGTTTATCACAAGGTGCTACAATAAATGGCAAATAAAGAATAATTTAATAATTGACAGTCACTCCGGGTCCTACCTGGCGCAGAGGTTGTCCATTGCCGTACAGCGTGGAAATGCAGCCTGCATTATGGGCAGCTTTGCGTCGGGTAGGAACCAGGAGAGACTATTTTAAATTTGACTATGTATAACGACTGTATATTATTTTTTAAATGTGTTGTAATTTGTACATTCCACGGTACTAATAATTCGAGAGATTAAATGATATTATTTAATAATTATATCTTTTTTATTTACCCTAAGTTAAAAATTTAAAAAATGTGATAATGTGATATTGCCTTTAAGGTGGAACAAAGTTCACCGGGTCAGCTAGTAATATTATACATTTCATTTTGCTTATTCTGTCTGAATAACTTAGACATCGGCCTATTGAGCTTTCACTTGTAGGTAGTTATTTCGTTTATTAAGCAATAAAACACTTTAATAGTTTTAAAGAAAATACAATCAAATTTCTGATTAAGAACTATTTACAAAAAATTTGCTAGGATTTTTGAGACTTGTTCGTTTCGACATGACTCATCGTAACTTTAATGTACTATATAGACACATCATTCTTAAAAAAATGTGGCTGTCACGAGCTCCCCAGCAGATGTGATACATTGAATTAATTTTATATAACAACATAGTATATAGCATACGCGCCACGCGAGGGAGCAGAGAGCAGCAGCGGAGCATCATGCTTATGCCGTCACGGCATACGATTCGGTCTTAAAACCAAAGGTTGGTATTGGTATTCATAAATGATATTTAAAAAAAAAGATAGTGATAATAGTTACTTTCAAATAATTCATTAATACCGCAGCTTCTGTTGGAATGATGCTCGGTTGTTTAACATTAACAGTTTTTGCTGCTAGATAATTTAACAGTACAGCCTGTAAACGTCCTACTGCTGGCCTGAGACCTCCTTTTGAGAAAAAGACTTAGCGCTTTTTCTACCACGACGATTAAATGTGGGTCAGGTAGAAACATTTGTGGCAAACTTTGATCTAACACATGCTTTCTCGCGATTTTTCCTTCACCAACGAGCACAAGATTAATTATAAGCAAAAATTAAGCATATCAAAATTCAGTGGCACTTAAGGTGATGTGGTTGCTTTTTGATAATTTTAATATCTTATGTCTATGATTTAAAATTACTTCAATACGTCATCATGAAATAATTGAATAAGGATTGTTGTCACAATCGAATTCCACGCACGCGAAAGTGTTGTTTCAGTATTTTGGTAGCATACTAAGATTTTTTATGAGCTCTATACACAAGATAATCTAACATTTGATTTATATAAATATGTTCAATATTTGACCACTATTTTCTTGGCGGACGGAAAGCAAAGAATCCTCTCGGGCTTATGTTAAAGACGGTTCCCAAGACTGAATTTCCATCTTGAAATTGGTTTTACCATGATTATATATCTATGTATAATATTGCACGATGAAAAAACGAGCCACTCTTTATTTATAAAAACTTAAATATTATTTCAATATTTCATCAGAATATTTGTTTCAATATTATTGTAGCAATGAAACAGACCAAACAATATCTGCTACTTAAATAAATAATCTTTAATATATACATATCAATAGGCAAACACAAAGCATTTCATTTTTTCGTCTCTGTTTGTCATAAAATATTAATCCTTAACAAAATGAATAACATATTGGTTTTTAACGTTCTATGTAGACAAATATTGATTTATACACTTTGAAATTCGAACCAGTAGTTTTAACAATATTATGAGTTATTTAACGAATTAATACGTTTAATTGGCTAAAAAATATCTCAGAATAGAAGAAGAAAGTTAATTTTCAGTCAAGAGCAGTTGCTTATATGTAAAATATTTTTATCGTAAAACTAGAATAAATCATAAGCGAACAAAATTTGTATTCGTGAGTTTATTCAAAACAGAGAAATTTTCGTTTGGCGTTCAGAAACATTTTAGTCCTTCGCAGGACTATCAAGATTGCATATGCTGCAGGAGCACTATAAAATATAAATTTACGCTTGAATTTACAAACATATTTTTTGGATGAGTTCTCTTGAATGAAAGTATAAAGCTTCAGAACGCAAGAACTAAAACAATCCTAAGATATGTGTTTGTCAGCTAGTGTAGGGATGATAAGACTGTCTGCTTCGTCGATATTTTGTTAAAATACGATGCAACTTTATAAAAAGTAATTCTAAAATCAAAATAAAAAAAAGTTTTATTCAAGTAGGGTCTTACAAACACTTTTGAATCGTCGTTTCACAAGGTTAATTTAATGTACGTAAAGCTATCACCTGCTTGGAATGTAGATTCCACTGAGAAGAATCGGCTAGACAGTCAGTAAGTACTCTTTTTACATGTAAAGATCATACACAATTATATACATATTTATGTATCATGTATAAACGTCAACGAATGCTACAATATAATCCAAGCTATTTTATCATTTACCAAGCATGTGCCGTATAATAAGCCTAATTTCTTTTAAAATTAGTTTTATTTTTTTTTAATTTGTAAATAAAAAATGCGTGGAGAATTTCATTATAGAATCGAATACCTAAGGAAGGATGTATTCACTCTGTGAAGTCGAAACTTAGTGTCAAAATGTATCTTTATTTACCGTGTTCGTGCAATGTTTGTCACTGTTGGCCGCTTGTATTAGTTGGTCATTCTGATGATAATACCTTAGAGTATAAAGTTGAACGAAATATACAATATATTATTTCATAGATATAATTTGGTATAGAATCTTATCACTTAATATTATTTATCTTACGAATATCGGTTTCGGGGAGAGGCTTATTTTTCATTTAAGGAAGAAGGGTTATGAGAAACTCGTATCATTCTAGAAAAAAAGAGTATCCACTCTTAAAATTTCTTTCAAGTTTAATTGATCATGGAATAAAAAATGGTATATGAACCAAGGTATTTGCAACAAAAAAAGAACTTAAAAAAAATATTGTTAATGTCATTTTTTTCTCAAATCATAAAACTTTTCTGGATTCGAATAGGAGACCTTAGTGTAAGATATATATCTCAGTCTACTGATCTCTGCCGTTTCGTACATGGAAATGAATAAGAGATCAAACACAAAACGCTTGCTTTGACACGAACATGTGTGTTGTAATAAATGTAAATCACTAAAACAATAAACTTCAAATATTCGATTTTGAATGTACTCGTAAGAAAATAGTAACTCTATTTTCAGCTATTTCAGAATCGTATTGAATTTAAAATTTTGCAACGAAACGCATATTCATGGCACTATAATATTATATCTGAGTTCAGATCTAAGCTTGCTACGTCAGAGCAGAAACTTTCAATAACAAATTTTTACGAATATAATATAATATTTTCTAGATATGATATGAAACCTTACTATTATTATTCATATGGGCCAAAGAACTAGAAGCGATTTGGAAAATATTGCTTGTATGTTACTCATATCTCAAGACAAATATGAATTATGTTTTTGAGATTAAAGTACGAAAAAAGAACTTTACTTAGTCGTAGTACGAGATGATATGTAGGCGAAATATGTGTTCAAATATGGTAACAATTGTCAAGAAGGGTATTTTTTTAGTCCTCATATTTTTATTATAATTACGCTTTGTTATTGTGATTGTAAATACAACATAAAACGTCTTTATCTATATTATTATTATTACTTATAATAAAATTTTTCGATGTCTGTACAGTGTAGATATTGAAAAAAATATATATTTTTATTAAAGCAAAAGAACCCACGACAACAGTTTTTAGAATTTTTGTCTTTCTGTCTGTATGTTTGTACCCGCATCACGAATAAACTACTACATGAAATTCAATGCAGTTTTCACCGATGTATTGCTAGAGGTGTAACTTAAAATATTGGGTAAATTTTACCGCAGGAAAATATCTTATTTTGATCCAACAAAAAATCCATATAACCTTAAATATATTACTTTTCTGTAGATATTTTTCTTAAGCATAATATTTCATATTATGGTTATAATACGAATAATTGTAGTAATATAAGGCGAGGTTGATATACGATGAGCGCCTCTACTTAACGTAGTGGCGTACAAGGTGAAAGTCGAGTGAGTGCAGCCCGATCTCGCCACACTGAAGCACGAATCGGGAAGAACCTGAGATTCGATTAAGCCCTTATCGTAGGGGGCAAGGGATTTCGTGATCTGTAGAGATGAATTCCGAAGGAGAACAGCGTTTAGCTAATGCGACTGCGACAGCAACTGCAACAGTCACAAAATCTCACGGTCTCTAGATTCAAATCAAGAAAGACAATCATTTTTGTCTGCTGACCGCATTCACCAATCGAAATTTAACGTTCCACAGAAACGCGCGAGGAAAGAGAGTCATGACTGTCTGCTGATTACACTCGCCACGAAATTTCACGTTCTGTACACACGTATGAGGAATGAGTGTTGCGTTTGTCTGTCCATCGTTTTTTTTTTTTTTTTCAGTCTTTTGGCGTCCACTGCTGGACGAAAGCCTCCCCCATAGAACGCCAACCATCCCGATCTTGCGCAGTCTGCATCCATCCCGTACCTGCCACCTTTTTTGTCTGCTCATCGTACCCCACAGAAAATAACGCGCTCTATAGAAATACATGAGATACTTGCGTTTGTCTGTTGACTGTAAACGCCATGAAATATCACGGCCGTAGGAGACAGATGAGTAGTATGACTTGCACTTATCGACTTCTCACAGTCTAGTGACTGTGATATACAAGAAATTACCGCTCATCACGTGGAAGAAGAAAGGAGTTGTGTGCAAGAATTTTCGCAAACACAATCGAAAGAGATCCGATCGCTATAGTTAGAAGAAGACCAGCTGCGCCATGTCATTCTTAGAATATATATAATAAATATAGATATTTTAAATAATAGATAATTATATAGATAAAAATAATAGATATTTTATTTTATTATATTGAATAAATGTATGTAAAAAGCTTTTGCGCAATTTTTAAAAAATCTCGCTTTTTGTGTACTGATTAAATCTTTCCGGTTTTCATAAATGAAAAAAAGGCCAGGATGAACAGAAAATCGTAAATCGATGCGTGCCAACTCGTGTGACGAGAGGCCGTATTAGCATAAAGAGCGGCTAACGACTTGACTACGTGACGTTATCTTCAAAATATATCAAAATAAACATGCACTCGTCTCGTATTCTTTTATGACAATTCCAAATGTGTTTTGTCTAAAAAAATGTATATATTTTTCGGTAATAACTAACAATAACAATATTACAATTTTATAAAAACGACACGCATAATTAACCCACAAGGGATTTTTCAAAGGTCTCGCTTTATGTGTATTTAATATTTATATAGATTAATTTTTACTGGATTTAATAGATGAAAAGAAAGCTGCCAAATATTATAAGTATTAATCAAATAAATATAAAAACCTACGTTTAAATTGGAAACTAATTTTAACATACGACCTATTAGCAATAACAGTGGCGATTAATTTCATTGAACTGGATATATTTTTTTAATACTCTAATGTTTATGTAGATTTATTTGAACAAGGCTTTCTTTCTGGTCCTTTTATTAGAATCAACATTTCAAACCGATTTAACTTGCAATTTTATTTATCCTTTTAAATGGCGGAAACAAAACGGAATAAATTATAATATTTTTTATTTTGATTTTGAAAACGATTTCATGAAAGAATACTTAATAATCGTTACACGATTATAATAACATGTATAAAAAATTATGATTATATCATGTAAACTTTTTTTTTATAAGCATATCAATTTGGGCGCTCTCGATTAATTCTTGCTCCGTCCGAGTTTTGACTGTGACGTCACATCGCCGGTTCGTTATTGCGGGCGACTCTTTTGCGATACGCGCGTTGATAATTTTGTATTTATTTCATCCTCCTTTGTGATTTGACGCCCCTAATATTTTCTTTTAGAACGATTATTAATATATTATTTTCACGTAGACTAACAAATAATCTACCGATAGTCGATCTTACGATTGCGGATTCTTTCACAAATCACTCGAAATATATTAGTGAACTTATTATTAATGTTTATTTTAATATTTTGTTAATGCAGTTGATCAAAAATGTGATCGGCAATAAGTCCGCATTCTTCAGGTAGACACTAGTGCTTTTCACTTTCGATAGAAGATAATATAATACAATATATATTTCTTACATTTTAATTTTACGTACACAGTTCGGGGTGCGATAGTTAGGAAATAGAGCCACGGCATATTATATTAAATTTTCCTCTAATGAAAGCGCAAATAAAATTAACAATCTCGAATGTGAAGGATGCAAACATAATATGTCATTGGTAGCGCTCATAGCGATGTGAGGAGCCTACTTTTAATGAAATAATCTGTTACTGGAAGAAACCTTTTTTATGTAAAAGGCGGGCAAATAAGCAGGAGGCTTTTCTGATGGAAAGTGATTACCACTGTCCAAGGACAGCAACACCGGAGTGCTTGCAGTTACGTTATCGGCCTTAAATGAATGCGTAGACTTAGGCATTTCTTGAGGTTTCTATGTCATAACGGTTCGGAAAAGTCGCCGGGTAATATGGTTCCGCAGAATTGGCAGGAAATGCTTTAAAAATAGCGCTGTAGTAGTGGATTTCCAGACATTGAGATGGTATGGATAGAATTTAGAATACAGACACGATGTCCGGTGGTGAAATTCAGCACATGGGATTAATCTAAGCAGTTCCTCAGAGCATTCTCCGTAAAAGATGCGATAGAAGATGCAGAGTGATAACATCTCTCCCGCCCAGAGATGAGAGCAGTACTTTATGTGGGGCTGAGTTTTCGCCTTGTAGAATTTTAGGCGAGGAGCTGACGTGAAGTACTGACTACCTTTTTGAGCACACAAAGCTTTTAGAGTCTAATTGGCTTCACCTTCCAATAGATGTGGAACCTAACGTCTTGATAGGGTGATGATCATTTTATAAGTCATCGCGCTAACTTCTGTCGTATTGGAGTTGAGTTGTACCAAGTTTGGTTGGCCCCAATCTCAGGCTTTGGTTAACTTGTTATTTCAGACACAAGTTTATACTCATCGACGTGTTCCCGACAAATATTAGCGCGGCTGATATATAAGGCGTCTGCAGTGCTGTCGTCTGCCAACATTGAATGATGCTAATTTACACATGTCATTAAAATACAGAAAAAGCAGAGTAGGTGGCAGCTTTACGTTTAATTATAGTAACATGGCGATTCAAAATTCCTCTTATAGGCCTATTTAAATGACATTTATATCATATGTACTATATTAGACTACGTATTTGACTTTCACAGAAAGAAAGAAACATAATGTGGTAAAAATAAATTTCAATGGGTCACAGTCATTAATGATTTTTTCAACTTATATCATTGCCGATACGGCGTTGTTCACAAATCATATTCAAGATTAACAATAAACCTAAGATTAACATTGAAATGCATTTTTCACTTTCGGTATTCAACGTATCAAGGCCGTTATTACGAACATTTTGAATTTCTGTATTATGTTTATATTAAACGAATACCTATAACTAGCCTGTTAAAATTAATATTTGATCTTAAAACTAAAAACTTATAAATACGACAATTTTCACTAGTAAGGTACTTATATTAAATGCTCATCACGAAAATATCTACTTGTTTTTGTTGATAATATATATATATAGAAAAAGTATTTTTCCTGAGTTACATTTGTTAAATTAGTCGGCTATGGTACTGTATAATAAATATATGAAAGTTTGTTTTTATACTAACCGAAATATAAATAAAATCATGAATAATGCGAAAATTTAGGCGAAATTGTATGGGCGAGCGAGCGACGTTGGGCGATGTGACGTCATCTTTCGGGCGATGTGATCGGTCGCTCCAGAAAAGAATTTAAGAACTCGTAACTTTAAAAATTTGTAAATAAATCATTTTTGCAGATATCGTAAAAAAAATTTCGCCAGTATTTTTTATATTTTAAATATGATTTTTTGAGATAATAAAAAAAAATAAGCTCATCTTCCTAATTGCTGCATGTATTGTATAAGTTACGTTATTTTCTTCAACATTTGTGACGTCGAACTTTTTTATTTACCTTTTCTCGCTTTCTTATAATTACAATTTTAACATTCGTATTATTAAACTGAAATTTCTACGTTGTCCAATACTTTATGATTTTATTTACAAAATTACTACTATAAATCTCAATATTTGTTCATCATTATCATCGTCATCAGCCAATTGTAAGACACTGCTTGACATAGGTCCAGGTACGTCAAAGCTCGTGATACTTCATCTTCCATATCCAGTCAGGTTCTTCGAGTCATCGACCCTGGCTGTGCTGAGTTTGCTGATTCACGGTCTCCTAGTTATTATGCAAGAATTAATATATATGTTTGGTGTAAAAAAGGTGAAAAGAATCACACTGTGCTATTGAACCAATAATATTTATTGCTATATTTCAGATTGAAGAATAAGTGATTGACAGTCTAATAACAAGTACAAACGATATAACATTTTATACCTCATGGTTTAATTGTTTTAATTTAACAACTAGACTGTATATTTATAAGCCGCTGTTTTAAAGTTTCAGCTGGACCAGTAAATTATATAAGTAGTAGATAGTATATAGGAGTTACTTGAATAAATAAATAATGATTATATATACACGTATATAAATAAACCTTTCCGTTAGACATAATCACACTAGCATACGATTGCTTAAAGTATAATCGTAACAAAAGCTGTAAATGGTCGGGCAAAAGCGGCTTTGAAAATTTAATCTGTTACTAAGTTCTGACCTTTGGGAGAGACCTTTCCCGAATCAGCAGATTGTAACTTTATATTGCTTAAACTAAATAAGATTAAGATAGTGGTACTATTGTAATTGTCGATTAAAATACGAATATCAATTCTTGCCTATTGTTTTTTATTATATTTTCCAGACTTGTGTTTCGTCACCATGAGTGTTAAGTGGCACGTGGCAGGGCAGGGCCAGAGCTATTTCCAGGTGGCGACAGTCAGCGGAGATTTTTCACGTGATCAATGCAATGCTTGGCATCAAAAGGTGCTGGATGAAGATGAGTGTTATGATGCAGAATGAGGCCGATGAGCGGCAGCGTGAGGAGAATGCCTCGGTAGTATCTTCCGAAGAAGACCGCGGAGAAATAATATATTTTATAAAATTCTACTAATATTAAGTATAAATTCTACTAATACTATAAATTATTAAATATGGAATATATTATACCCTGACCAAACACATACGCTACCTTTACCTGCCCTCTTGACTTGCCTTATTGGAAGTTGGGTAACAATCATTTGAATTTAATAAAAATTGTATCAAATCTTACAAAGTGTACAATTTATTGTTATAAAAAAAGAAGGCAAAATAGAGGCAGGTAAACCTTATTTTTGAAATGTTTTGATCTTTTTTAATTGTCAATTAAGTCAGAACAACCTCTTGCAAACTGTCTCTTCGACACATTCGTGATATAATAGAAATTCTGAGATTAATTTTGACGAATTTGTAAAGAATCACTGTCGTCTAGAAATTTGAACGTAATGAGAATGTTTGAGTGTTTTTTAATACGATACTAGCTTTATTTGACACCTCTCTAACACAATTTGAATCCACTGGTGGTAGGGCTTTGTGCAAGTTCACTTGGGAAGGTACCACCCACTTATTAAATATTCTATCGCAAAACAGCAGTGCTTGGTATTATTGTGTTCCGGCATGTAGAGTGAGCCAATACCTGCAATTAAGGCACAATTGTAAAAACTAAAACTCAACACGCAATTCGCAGTGCTCGTAAATCGCATTCAAGTCTATCAGTTTCCCACTATAAAGAATATCCGTCAATGTTCTTGTTGCCAGATTAAAAAAATATATATAATATATATTGGAGTATTACTGGAGATGTTAATAAAAAATGACAGATACTCTCCAGTAATATTTAATATTAATTCATATCACATCCAATATTATATATTACAATTTGACTTAGTCTTACACAAGAAACATAACATCTTAGTTCCCAAGGTTGGTGGTGCATTGGCAAAATACACTACGGTTAACATTTCTTATTGCCAAAGTCTATGGGCGTTGGTGACTATTTAAAAAAAATGACTGCGTCATGGCAGAGTCGTCGCGGTCGTCATGAAGTAGTGGCTATTGTTATTCTTATACCTACATATACATATATCTGGAATACCCTCCCGACCTCCGTTTTCCCCACCACCTACAATATCCAAGTTTCGACCTTCAAGTCCAGAGTGAATAGGCACCTTCTAGGCAAGCGCGCTCCATCTTAGACTGAATCTAACTTTCCATCAGGTGTGACAGTCAAGTGCTAACCTGTACATTTAAAGAAAAAAATTCTTCAGGATGTTACGTCATCTCTCCCTGTCAGCTGTCATCGCAGTTCACCTATATAATAGTCCGCCCACCGCAGATCTAATTTCCTCAGTCCATGGCTAAAGTACCCGACCGCGAGGTGTGATACCTTCAACTCTGCCTTGAATGATATGGCGTTAAATGGAGTCACCGTTTCCAATTGGGACGTGGCCGAAGGATTTTAAAATACGCACTGGGATTGTAGTAGTTGTAGTTTCAACTACTAATATTATAATGTACGTAATTTTAAGTATGAGCTTCTATAAGTGTTGACACATGTGAATAAAATTGGAGTGCAAGTTGTTTATTTATAATACTAGAAAACTCCTTTGTAGCACTTCCCTCGCGGAAATTTAATATTGCAGTACGAGTTGCTTGTTATCTATTTCATGTTGCAGTAATATGTCAGAAGCCTTCACGCCAATAACATATGACAAGTGTATAAAGTTTTAACCCAAGTAGTTAAACATACACAATACGTGTGTAGAATAACAAGCATTAAATTTTACATATGTCGATATGTTTACATGGAGCAGTGATTTGATCTTCAAATGAGTCCACACGTTTGATAATATATTAAATTTCTATTTCAGCAATGCCATTCTGTTGTGTGAACTCACAGCGTTTCACAATCAGGAAATGGTGATATACTATTTTAATTCATTTAAGTGTTATGATTATTATGTTCAAAAACGATACTTTACCGTCGCATTCTGGAGTGAGCTTCGAATTTGTTCTATACAGAATAGCTCTTAATGCAAGAAATAATTTAACAACATACAAAAGAAAACATTTGCTCCACGTTGCTGTGAGGATCCGAATAAGGTTATATTTTTACAAGAAATCATTTAATTGAGTGTTTTGTACATAAAATATTTCATCTATATGGACCGATGTGTAGAGGCGTCACAAACAATTTTCAATTTGTGTTCAATATGTCCTATACGTTAGAAGTGGGTGGGCCTTGGGAGTTTGGATACGATGAAGGCGAGAACGATAACAAACTGATCTATAAATCAAATATATACTTTGAGATGAGTGTTTGCGTTGTTTTAATCTAAAGAACAAGTGGATTGGTAGTAATGAAACTTAGGTATGTAATTTTTCTTATAAAACGATTAGTAAAGCAATATATTAAAAATTTTAATGGTACGTTTTATATATTTATCTTATTGAAAGTATATCAGCAAGAATAATTTTTTATTATTATTTACATGACAAAGGTGAAACGTCAAAAAGAGATTTAAAACGATGCAATTAGATTCGATCTTGAAATTTTTCTTGCGTCCCTCTTCAAGAAGTATGACTATAATAATTAATGCCGTTATGATTAAATAAAAATGTTCAAGCATTTTTATATAAGTAATTATTTTTATCATCCTTTAACTTTCATATGATAATGATCAGCAATTATCTGGACCTTAAAGAATTTTCTGAAAACTAAGCCTTAATATAAATCCAGTATATAGTTTCGATTCGATTTAATGAATTATATGAGTATGTAAAATGTATTGTTATAGTGTTTAATTTTTTTATACACTTTCGAATGCTAGGTAAAAAAGCAACTAAAACCCAAGGGAAGCATGAATCTGGAGGCTGAAGTAAAAAAATATCAAAAAAAACCTATTGCTATATCTATCTATCTATCTCTACGTTTATCGGTTTCCGATGTATTTAAATATAAACTAAGTAAACTTACTGTTTGTATGATCCAAATAAATAAGTAATTAATAATACGATTTTTTTAAAGTATTTTATATAATACAAGCTGCCCGGATCCACTCAATCTCACACAGAAAAAATCATCAATATTCTATATTGTTTAATAGATTATTTTGTCAAATTCGGTTTGGCACTTAAGAGTAACTTTTGTATTACAATAAAATTATCATTTAATGTAATAATGGGAAAAGGCATAGCTTTTAAGTTATACTGATGTATTAAAATAAATATAAAGAAAGTAACATACTATTATTATTTATTTGTTGTATATTTTGTATAATGTGCATGTACTAAATAAAGTAATGAAGAATAAAACAAATTATAATAAAAAAATGAGTCGTTACAAAATATCGAATGAGGTCTTTCAGTTCAATAACCATTTCGCATTTGAGAAATAACAATTATTAACATCCCAGAGGAAGTTAACGAAATGGGCCGATGTTGTGAATCCCCAATTTTTGCATATATCTAGGTTTCAAGGTCACCAGAATTCAAATCTAACGTTTTGTGTATGTTCACATGTACGTTATCACGCGAAACAAAAACGATATTGACATAGGACTGGGCTCATTCGACGCGTAATTAGACTATTAAAAACTATAGAGGTTTCAGGAAAATTGGTTTAGATGTTTTTAGTAAAAATAAAAAACAAAAAAGCAAAGTAACATAATTTTTGAAATCGATTCGAAAATGTATTTAATATTTTACTATTCCTCACCTCTGGAAAGTTAGTCTTGTGGACTTTGGCTTGACCAATTTTTACTTCAGTTATATATTGTATATATGTTTAGTGCAATTGAGTAATATGTTTGAGTCACTGTATTGACAACGTAGAGTATACCGTCTTTTTGCCTTCAGTTTTCGATGACTTTGTCACGCACCCTGTGCGTCAAACTGCAATTACTTCAAAATTGCTTTGATAAAGATAAAGGTTTTGAAAGTTTAAGTAAGCGAGATAGAAGGGTTGAATGCACTAATTAGGATAATACGAGAGCCCATATAATTGATATATAATAAAATGAATTGAATCTAAGTTAATGTCATACTTTCGAAGCATAATGTAAATAAGTCTGTTCGCGATATTCCTTCATTTGATTCACTTATCCTTTGAACTATCTTTATTAGGAGTGTTCATTCTCTACAAGAAATCCGCCCTGATTTCATATACGAAAGATTTTTGACTTTATAAAATACTTGCATTTCCTATCTTTCCCCAACAAAATTTATAATTTTTTAAACTCTATATCTAATGGACAGGTTAACGAATTTGGAGTATAAACATTTGCGTCTCCAAGAAATTTACTGGTGGTGGTAAGCTACTGGGTTTAATCTTACTTATCCTTATATTCCTCGATAGTAGTAATGAAAACACCATCTAAAGAAATCTTTATCATGACGAAGGTAAACCTCAGTTACCAGAAACATAACGAAATAGACCCCACTGATATTATGAACCGTAAATTTGATTGCATGTCTGCAATTACATCGATTATACTAAAATAACTGCATCTATTTAAATTTGTATAAAGATCTCTTATTTTTGGAATAGGCAGGTAAAGACCATTTCATAGTTTTACTTATTATTAGCGTTTACTTGTATAGAATCGTCCGGTTTATTCACAATAACCAAAAGGGGTGGCGCAGGCAGATGTGTCAACCGGTTCGACGACGCCGGCGAGCTGCATTGTGTTGAACTCAAGAGCACGGTTCCCTCTTGCACAAGAAGCGTCACGCGTCCGTCCGTGATGCATACCAACCCGTCTGAAATTACGTCACCAAAACTGGGTAGTGTGTATCTTGCTGACAACATATATACTTCGACTCAATAACGACGTGGTATCAACAAATAGGTAACGTTCAAAATGTTTATACGGTAATTAAGGATATATTACAGTTTTTATAAGTCTTTGATTTTAGCTCCATAGCAAGAAAGATAACATGGAATAAAAGGTAATATTGATACGGTTGCAACGGTATTGTATCAAGTTAGTTCCTACTACATATACGTCATTAAGCGGAGCCAATATCGATGTGATTGCTGTATCAATCAGGCCAATCCTACTTATTTATAACGGTTACGATATGTTCCTAATTCATTTTCTCATAAAAATGAAAAAAACCTCAGCTCAACCGTAACTTGAGGTTAATTCTACTAATTTATAACGGCTACGATACGTTCCCAATTCTATTCCGAAACAACTTCGACCAAACCGCAACTGCCTCGTAGTTTTAGTAGATTTGAAAAACGGCTAAACGGCAACGATTACGTGTCGATTCGATTGCGATAAAATTACAACTCGATGGTAGAATTGACTTTAAGCTCCATGCCCTTAGTCGGCTTTAATGATTTGAATGGGTTAATAATTTTTGATGTAGCTTATAGTATGATGTGCTTCTTCTGTAGAGTAACGTTATTTTTATATAACATGGTGTAAACTGGTATATCATATTTTCATTCAGTTGCTATCAAAATCTCAATATCGCGATAACTTATTTAACATTATTGCAAGCGGTTTAAATTAAGACCGTTCGGTTAGAATAATAGTAGATAATTTTATCTAATTCTGACAACGACGTACTTGATCCAACTTAACTTCACTATTAACTCGCCACTGACTTCCGATATTAACGAAGGCCCTTTAACGATTCTTTAATGTCGAGCAAGAGAAAATACATCTCTAATCGATCGCAGTATGACCACCAATTTCCATTTATAACGCCAACGGCAGTTAATTTGCCTATAGAAGCCATTCAACTTAAAATGAACCACCCGTTTGCTTCTGAATACGATAACACACCGACTATTATAATATGCTTCTTTCGTTGAATAAAAATGGATGCAATGCTAATATTGCATTGTCCTTGATATAATACTTTTTTAAGTCAAGCATATATGCCGATTTTTTAAGGAATAACTAATATGTATCCCTTGAATTAAGCGTAAAGCATATTATTATTAAAGGTTCTCGCTGCGTGTAAAAAAGGAAAAAACGTATTTTAAGGTTAAGGTTAATATAAAATGCAATTCTATTATAATTGGGCCCTACTTTAGTGTTAGTAAAAATTTGGTTTAAAAATATACTTAAGGTTTAAAAAAAAACTTTTGTAGTTAATTGAGCAGTTTCACAAGAGAAATAATATAAATGGTTTCATTCGGACTTCGTTGAAATTGAAATGAAAGTTTTTAATACAAACAAAAAACATCCTCGTGAACGAAGTCATGGGGGTACCTATAAACCGGCGTTATAGAAATTGACGTTTTATATGAAAAAATATATCGATCACCACTACACAATAACATAGCTAGTTCTCAACTCAACTCAGAAATGTCATGAATAAGGTCACAATATATGTCATAATACATATATGTATATATTAAAAAGAAACAAATAATAATGTATATTGTTTTAGTATAAACAAATAAAAATAACAAATAGTTATTTACTTTTTGAAGAAAGGAACATTCTGCAAAAGGGAAGTTATTAGAAATGAGGAGTTTCAGTGGCTAAATAATGGCTAAATATAGTATAGTAAACATTAATGTAGTTCCGATTGACTTTTGACCTCGCTACGAAAGGGAAGCAGATACATATTAGGTGCTTATGCTAACGTTGATTTGAATGTTTGCACATAACGTCTTAGCGTAGTTTACAAATGTTGTTTACAACTAATATATAAATACAGATTTTATCTGTATAATATTTTAGAATATTGTAGAACGCCTTTAGATTTTATATAAATATAAAATAAGAGTAATATGTATATTCTTAGATGTAGAACGCAACTAAGTGCTTCTTTGGGTTACTCAGTAATTATCAGCATCCTAAGTTTCAGTATTATGAGTAATTAGTACATTGAGTACACTAAAATATACACATTTATACACGTATACAAACGAGCGAGTTTGATTATTGTAAATGTCGCTTTAAGAGTGATTGGTTAAGCGATACTTTGTTTTCCTCCTTTAAATATCAAATTAATGATGATTGAAGGAGAAAAAAAAACAGTTATTCATAAAACATCTGTTAATCGTTTATAAGTTTGATTATATTTATTTTAAAATATTACACAATATATTTTTGTGTACGAATCTAAGTCTAGAATGTAGAATGTAATACTAACGGTAGTGTTATGCACCCCCTGTTCCGAACGTGTTTAGATTACTCTATTTGGGTGAGTAGAGGAGACTTGACATTGTTTAATCTGTCATACTCCTTTGTTGAAGACAGGCGAGTCGCATACTTGGTAATAGTTTGGGTAAACTAAATTATTAATTCACAGAACTGAATGGTGTTACTTTATAACACAGTAGCTTTCCGACTTGATTTCTCATATATACGATTAAGGATTTTCAAGTCTATTTTCTATATCTTTTATTTAATATACTTAATATAATATGTATTCACAAGATATATTTCGGCGAGTGTGCTCAGGAACTTTTTGATTTGGTTCCCCCGTCACCTTTTTACCAAAGAACTGCGAGGCATCGAAAGGATCTGCACCCGTACGTGGTTGACGTTGACGTATTTAGGACACGTACGAAGCGTTTCGCTTCCTCGTTTCTGATACGCACCGCCAAGGTCTGGAATACCCTCCCGACCTCCGTTTTCCCCACCACCTACAATATGGGTACCTTCAAGTTCCGAGTGAATAGGCACCTTCTAGGCAAGCGCGCTCCATCTTAGACTGTATCTCACTTTCCATCAGGTGTGATACAGTCAAGCGCTAGCCTATACATTTAAAAAAAAAAAAAAAATGTATACAACATATACATGTATTACATAAAGTTATTAAATACATCTTTAAATACGACTATTTTCAATTTAATTAGATTTTTGATTTGTTTGTAATCATTTAGTATTTTTTATCACACAAAGATACGTTGATACTCACGCTGATAGTTATATTTTGGAAATAATACATATTTAAATTATTATTATTATCTTTTTTTTTTGTTTGTTTTTATTTTTTAATTTTATTTTTACTATTCGTAATCAAATAAGCCATATTTAAAAGTACCGTAAAAATACCCACATATTAAAATTAAAATCATTAACGCTTTCTAACATTAACTACCTAAAACATAGCACTTGAGGTGGAACGGTGAATTAAATTTTACACATTATATAATCTCTGTTCTCAAGTACTATAATATGTCTTATTGAGAATAAATGTTATTAAACATACACCTTGATGAAAAATGCGATAAGAAAAAACTAAATAAATATTTATACATAAATACATTTTGTTATGCACACTTCGATGAATAATTTTCGTTATTAAGGTATCGCCTGTTTGTCCACGAACACAAAAAGAAAATATTCAATTTTAATAAAATTTTCTCACAATAAATAGCGCCGTAATATATAAATAAATAAAGGTAGGCGCAATTACGTCAGCTTGTATTGTAATAGCCAGCGTAGTAATAATAATAAATGCCTTGAAGGTATAACAAAATCTATGTATATATTTACAAAGTGATACAATATCCTTGTATATATATACATGCTATTTTGAACTGAAATCGTTTATCATTTTTGTTACATAAGGCTTTCATAAAAATTGGGGACGATAAAAGTGTCCAGGCAGACTGTGACCGCAAAATTTAACAATCGCTATTTGCTTCACTTAAGTTATTTTAAGTGTCCGCCATTTTAGTCCGATACTTTCAACGGTCTGCAATAGAAAGAAAATTGAAATAGAACTATTAGAACGAGAATCGATTATTTCTATGCAGTGACTACACTTCATTTGAAATAGACATCGGGCTGTCGTTTATTATCGAAGAATTGTTAGTTATCGGTGTACGGATGTTATGGTGTCTAGTCAAGTTTCTATCGTTATTTTAGCGATTCAGTTGTTTTGTTGAAGGTAGCTAGTAATATTGACATAAGTAAAGTAATAGCCTGTGAATGTACCACTAATGAGTTAAGGCCTCTTCTCTTTTTTTGAGAATGTTCGGATCTTATTAATATCATTCACTAATTCAATTAATTAAAACACATGAGGCAGTATTTTAGTGAAATTAAGGTTTCGTCACAATGCTCACCATCAAACACGAGATGAATTATAAATACAAATTAAGCACATGAAAATTCAGTGGTTCTTGCCCCGGTTTCAACCCACGATCGGTTAAGATGTAAGCGTTATAAAGTGCCATTAAACAAGTTTAAAAAAAAAAACATTTAAAACCTTCTTTGTGTAATTGAATAATGTCTCAGTATGACATTTCTTCACTGTCAGTTTACATTAATATCAATTATTTGAAAATTAATAATAATAGAACAAAGTTATCAAAAATAAAGCGTCTTTAGCCAGTTGCTACAAATATTTCAAGAACGTAACACTAGGCTCGATTTATTCTGAAGCTCCACTAATGTTTAAGTTTATGCGCATAACTAAAGCAATTAACAAAACTGTTGTTTTAACAAGAAAATATTGTGATCCATGTGAAAAATCGCCGCGTTGCCCGTCTAGTCCACCGCCCTACACCTGTTCTCAGTTACCAGCTTACTACTGCAGCCCAAGGACGAAGTACGATGTAAACTTTGTCTACATAAATGATAAGCCACCGAGCACAGCGCTGAGGGACTTTGTTGATAGAACTGCACAAACTCTTTTCTGGACAGAAATTATTAGAGGTATTTTGTAACGAATATATTATAATGAAATTTAAAACTATGATGCTACGTTAATACTGACTGACTGAAACTGACTTTAAATATTGTAACTAGATTTCAATGCCGCCTGATCTTAGTAGGAAGGTATGTGTTATGTAGTTAAGTGAATTAACTGCCTGTAAAAGTCTCACTGCTAGGCTAAGGACTCCTCTTGGACTAAGCGCTCCTCTTCGCTTGAAACTTACACCGCCACGTCGCTCCAATGTAGGTTGGTGAATGCACGTGGTAGATTTTCTTCATTTAGATCCTTGTTGAATAAAGTAATGTACGTTGTATTACGCTCGTAACAAAAACAAGTTTCAACACAATCGGATGAACGATACGTGACCGCAAACATCGAATAAGAACAAGTAATACTTTAATATCAGCGGAATAAGAATATCCAGTGAGCCAAGATGGTCCAGTTGTTAGAATTGGTTGAATGTTGACTAATGATTACGGGTAGTAAAACTCTGGCAAGCACCGCTAAATTTTCATGTGTAACTTGTGTTATAAGTTCATATCGTGTTTGGCGGTGAAGAAAAATACAGTAAGGAAACCTGTATGTATTCACTAATCCGCGTTTGATAATTGAACATGGTGGACTAAGCTTCAACCCATCAATGGGAATATCACAGGCTGTTAATATTCTTAAAATATATTTATGAAAACCTATCTTAAGTAGATTTTAATCGTTTTTATAAATTAGTTGCCTGTTTTATTATATTATTCATCAAAATACATTTTGCTTTATATCGTTTGATGGCTCTGCTGATAAGCTTGAATGGCGAATCCAAATCACCGTATGCATTGTTGGTTTTATAGCTTATCATATAATATGAAACTATATCTATTGCGTTAAAATTTATTTAACACGAATTTATGTTGATATCATAATATTATATTTATGACTTCAGAGATAACAATTTATAATTATTAATAAGATAAATGTTATCATTCAAAACTAAAATGAAAATATATTTATTAACAATGATGATAATTCTATTAATCTATATATAGGCAAAGTCAAAACAGTTCAGTACCTTTTCCTCATCTGCTTGTCGATCGATTTTCTTTTTGTTTTGCTTGGTAGCATTGACGAGCTTTAATGAGAGTTGACTAAAAATTTTCGCAACATGCAAATTCTTGTTTAATGTTTTCCTCAAATTTTTATCAGTGATCATGGTAGAAAAACAATCACTGGGCAAACAATAGTTTAATTGCTTATGTGATTAAAATTCGCAAAACATAGAGCTACAAAAAATAAGCATATACATTACAATTTGAATTTTTAAAGAAACATTAATGATATTATATTTGATTAGGCTTTGCCGTGACGCTCGCACATATATTCAAAGAGCCGGCGACGATTAACTATCCATTTGAAAAGGGACCGCTGTCACCTCGATTTCGTGGCGAACATGCACTTAGAAGGTATCCTTCGGGAGAGGAGAGATGTATCGCTTGCAAATTATGCGAAGCGTTTTGTCCAGCTCAAGCAATAACAATAGAAGCAGAAGAGCGTCACGATGGTTCCCGACGGGCCGTAAGATACGATATAGATCTCACCAAATGTATATTTTGCGGATACTGCCAAGAAGCTTGTCCTGTTGATGCAATAGTCGAAGGACCGAACTTCGAATATTCGACCGAAACACATGAAGAATTACTGTATAATAAAGAAAAATTGCTAAGCAATGGTGACCGCTGGGAGCCTGAGATCGTTAGCAATTTGAGAGATAATCACTTATATCGATAGTTATTATTAGATACTTAAATTATATGCAATATTTGTTTTTTTTTTAATACGTATATATTACAAATTTAAAAAACAAATAAATGCGTTGTTAATCTAATTTATTCGAATTTGTTGAATTGCATAAGCTAAAAATATATCTTTTCATTAATATCTAGTTACTTCAATTATATTGGCAATACATTACTTTATATATTTAATAACGACGGTGGAAAATTTAGTAAATTACTTTATTACAACCTTGATGGCGTTTCGAATAAGATAGGATGGCTATTACGAGTGAAATTTCAATTTCAGACTATCGTTATCCCTAAGAGCAAAAGCCCATTAAACATTATCATCAACATTATTTAGTATCCTTATATTCGATGAACAAAACAGTTTTAAATTGAAATAATAAAAAAAAATTACAAAACATAAAAAAAAATTTAGGGCAGTCGGTTGCTCGACGGCAATCCAAGTGATTTTTAAAAATAAATTTATTATTTTTGTATATTTTTTGGTTTGTAACGTTTGTTAAATTTAATGTTGTTATTTGTAACTCATTATTAAGAAAATATATTATATTTTTAATAAGTACATTTTTGATATTATGTGGTAACTTGCACAAATCCCTAACAATCTTAGCTAGGCTTAGCCGGCAATACGTACCTTAATCTTACAACGGTCTATTATTTCTCTCCCACCTTGTTTCTAATCTCGTATAATTCACTATTACGAGGATTAATCTTAGATCAATATCAGTCAATATTTAAATACTTATGGATTTTTTAAATGTAATTTAATTAAGTAAGGCTGCTATATTAAATAACGAAAAAATCTAAAAAATCATAAAATTTTCTTAGCATTGATTAAAACTGCGCTAATTAATGATTAGAAAATACAACATTTCTTTAATGTATGTACTGACATTGATAATATGTATCTAAACTGACATAACAGTTACGCTCTTTGGGGACTTTCTTCGAAACCAACTATGTATTCATAAGTAATTAATATTTTAGTAAGAACTTATCCAGAGTTTTATTTCTACTTAGTCTCGTCTGCCCGTTAGTTGCGACGTGGCTTAAAATATTACGGTTTCATTTCTATATTCAGCTACGAAACAAAATTGGGTTTTATTTATAAAAAAAAATCACGAAGTCATATAATTTTTTACAGGCGAATTCCGACGTCATTGTCTCATCGCTTTCAACATTGATTAAAAGAATATTGTGACAACTAAATTTAAAAAAAAATTCAAGCCAGTTTGTCAAATGAAATACTGCATAGTGGTAGCAACAAAAATAACTCATTACACTTTTCCTGTATTAATACCAATAGAGGATAAATTGAAATGAAATAAACTTGGTAAATTATTTAATTGGATATACTTAATTCTATTCTAATATGTCTCAAAATTAACCAGGAACAAATATTTAGGGTAACTGATTTATCACCAGTGTCTGAAACGGTAGGACGGATGGTAGTGGACGTCATAGGTGACTAATAACCGTTCATTATTTACTTATAGCCTATTCCAACCAAAAAATAAGTAAAGTCAAATAAACAAGGTTTACTTTGAATTGGTTGAGATTTGAAAATACGAAAAATCTATGACACTAAGAAATTCGCGAAAAAATGGCGTTTTGAATGATGTCGAATTTGGAAATTTGAACTTTGGAATTAAATTTAATGTGGATTAAATAATTGAGTGGAGTAGTGTTTTATTATAAATAAAGATATATTTAAGAACTGTTTGTAGTGCATGATACAGCAGAGCTATTAGCAGAGCAGAGCAGATCGCGTGGCATATGTAAATTCAAGGTTTGTTTATCTTTACTCCTTCTTCGTTTGGATTAGATTATTGATTAATAAATCTTACTTTGCTCATAAAAATCAAAACCTGATGATAATAATGTAAGTGATGTTCGAGATAATGTTAGTATAATTTGCCTCCTTTTAGCACTACATTTAAAATAGATATATTCTTTCAGAGCGTTTGAAAAGAGACAATAAGGCGTTTAGCGAAATTAAACCCACGTTTTGCCTTTGAAATATGTTTTTAATAAACATTTAAAGATGTACAAACGTTGATTTGTTTAGATTAAGTAAATGTAATTAATTAAAAAGTTAAGCCTTTAAAACATCCGCTTTATATACTCTTTCAACTTAAATCAAATCATTTTTCTTTAAATATATATACGTACATCGATTTCGATTATCAGTAGCAACAATATATAACATAGATTATGCTAGGATATTTAAATATACTGAAGTGTTATCAATAAATAAATATAACCTAGATAGCAGACCATTGGGTAGGAAAGCTGTGTGTCCATGTATATAAGATAGAACGATAAGGATCATACTTTATAAGTTAATTTGACTTAAGAGATGAAAGCTGAAGTCAAAAAGCCTTGAAACGTATTCATAGAGTTAATCACTATTCTCATACCAGTTCAAGTTTCCAACCACACGTTGGACTTATGTAAGCAAATCGCTCTTCCTAGTTTTATCCACAGACGTGAATTGTGTTTAGCAATTCCACACTTAGTGGCATAATATACAGTCAAATAAATATTGAGATAAATGCATAGAGACCATGTGGACATAACCGTTTGCCTATCATAGTATCTTAGTATCGTAGTAGACTCATTTGTTCACTGTAAATTAATTTATAAAAATATAGATTTTTAAACGCAATATTTCCTTATAACAGTTTACTCTGCTAGGTAGGGCTTTGCGCAAGCCCTTCCTACCATCCAGTTGGTACCACCCAATAAGATATTCTACCGTAAAACAGCAGTATTTGGTATTGTTGTGTTCCGGTTTCCAGTGTGGTGTAAGCGATGGTTAATATTTCTTGGTTTCATCCATATATAATATGTCTAAAAAAAAAGAATTTATAAGAACTAGCGAAATAACCAAAATAAGTTCTTTATCGTTTAAATAACTGAGGCATACAGATATATTAAAATTAAACATCTAATTATTCTGCTTTACTAGGAAAACGAAATGTCTTTTTTTTTCAAATACTACATCTTCAACCAGATAGTTATTTCCTGAGCTCATCCGCTTAGTTCCCTTTAGCTTTTGTCGAAATATATTCCTATCATAATGCAAATGTGAATTGAATGTGAAACTTCAGTAACGTAGTTAATTACTAGTACTTACAGTGGTCAATTACCGTGCACAAGCTAAATCTTCCAGCATTTGAAATTGATGAAACATACAAAAGCGAGATATGAAATCACTACTATTTCATAACTTAATTTTAGATCAAGAAGAACGATTAAGAATAAATGATACTGCGCTGTGCCAAGTAAAAGTTTTCATTCTTAGACACACCTTGTCTATTTATATAGGGGTTTACGTATGATAAAGAACTTAAGTGGCCATTTCATATAACATTGTGGCTTGTCTAGGTAGTTCATTAGGTAAATGCGCTTGTAAACGGTCATTACGAGCAGTGAGTTCGTGACGGTGCGTTTTATGTCCTAAATTTAGGTATTTATATCAGAGCTGCCTCGTTTTACCTATCCCAGATTAGATGGTGGGTACCAGAGCGATACTCGTATATTATATTTTCCATTATTGAAATTGAATCAATATTTTTTAATTTATTTAGAACTTCTTTGCTAGTATTTTTCAGAGCAGACTTTACAGCAGTAATTGTTCGCAACTCAAGACGCGTTTAAAATCTTGTATTATGTATACATATAATAAATCTGTAACTGATCACTGTCTGTTCATGGAAGGTATATAAGTAAAACTATTACCGAGGGTCTTGATTAACGCAATACAACCCAAAACAATGATTGTTAGAATTTTTGTCTGTTTATCTGTACGTTTTTGCACGCTAATCTTAAAAACGTTTCCACTGTGTTTATTTTTTTCAATTGGTTCACAAATAATAAAGTTATGTCAATTTAAAGAAAATGTATTCCATATAATTGCTATAAAATAACTGTTTTGTATTGGCTGCAACTTTAGCTACCCATAAATGATACTCAGTAAAATGATGATGATGAAAGCTAAAAAATGGACATTTTCAGAGATTTAGAACTTTTAATGTAAGTTGAAGTCAGAACTATATGATTAATCATATTAAAGAGGATCAGCTTATGCTGGGATACGTCGGTAAATTCGCCCATGCGTAGATCTATGTCTATCTTTAAGGTTGACTATATCCTTTTGTATGGTAATAAAATTTGTTCTAAATTAAAGAATTATTTTCAAATTCGTTTTTATAAAATATTAATTTTTATGGAAGATATCGAGATAAGACCGAAAATAGACATAGACACTTTTTAGTACTTTTTATAGTTTTGTCATATTAAGACAACGGGTAATTGAGTAGGTTGTTTGAAAATACTGACATACATTCGTAATTATTTTCGGTTTGTAAATAACTTTGTAAGTTAAAGTTTTTAAGTTAGGTAGGTATTTCGTTTCGTTAAGCCGAGATGGCCCAGTAGTAAGAACGCGTGAATCTTAACCGATGATCGTGGGTTCAAACCTGTGCAAGCACCACTGAATTTTCATGTGCTTAATTTGTGATTATAATTCATCTCGTGCTTTACGGTGAAGGAAAACATTGTGAGGAAACCTGCATGTGTCTAATTTCACTGAAATTCTGCCACATGTGAATTCCACCAACCCGCATTGGAGCAGCGTGGTGGAATAAGCTCCAAACCTTCTCCTCAAAAAGAGGAGAGGAGGCCTATAGCCCAGCAGTGGGACTTTCACAGGCTGTTACAATTCGTTTCGTTGCCCTATATATATATATATATATATATATATATATATATATATATATATATATATATATATATAATAATTTAATAAAACTTATATAATAGTTTTATTAAATTTATACTTAGTCAGCTTAACAAATAAAGCCTTAGATAAATACAAATAAAAAATTAAAATAGTACAAATCGTGATTGCGTGGAATCGTGGCAAGAATGCTAGCAGAATTTCTCCTTTGAATCGCCATTCCGATCCTCTGGGCGAAAAATGAACACAAAAAAACAGATTTTCGTTTTAGTTTAAAAAGGACACAATTTCCTGTGAAGTATCGTTTGCAGTCACAATAAATAAAGCACAGGAAAAGACATTCAAGGATGTCAGAATAGATTTAAGGGAATGATGTTTTTCTCATGTATGATTCCAATTTTATGTTGCCCTATCCGATAGAATCCGGTTGCGGCAAAGACCGAATAAATACTTATATCCCACGAAAATAAAACTTATAATGTTGTATATACTATAATATTATTAGTCTGCTCTTAATAATTTTTTTAAGTTATACGCACGTGAAACCTCGTACTCAGATAATGGGAAATAAATTACAATATTCTTTTACATTTTAAAAATAATTTGTAAATTTTTTATTTCATTTCTATAGTGCCTACTTATCGCGTCTCTTCTATTGTTCAATTTATCGAAATGGTATTATTGAATGTGATGTTCTCAAAAGTCAGAAATTAAATTTTGAAGGCAAATTTTGTTGTTATAAAATATTCAACAACTTATTCCAGCTGAATTGAAATAATCCTCCGCATAAAAATAATTTAAGTGCCGGAGTAGACGTTTGTAGTGCCTATCGCTTATTGAGAAATTGACTCTTTAATAAAAAATATGAAAAATGCTATTTCGGTTTTTATTAATTTGACACGTTTCGTTATCGAATATAATATTTAGCTAAGTATAAAAATGTGTCCGTAAATTAGCTGTCGTGTATTTATATTTGTTTTTATATTGTAAACAGAGTAAAGACATATCATATTTGTGTATTTAAAACAAAAAATTCTAAATAATTGCATTTGGATCAAAATGATGAGAATCAGATTTTAATTATTTTGTGGTTATAAAAATCTGAATAAATCTTTTGTTAAATATAAGTAAAAATCACAAAATGGTAATAAATACTTTAATAAATACCGTAAAACTTCAAATAACAAAATTATAACGTCAACAACATCGTAATCGGCTGTAAGTAAACTATCAGCTGTGTCGAGTAAGAACGCGGCTGATAAAGGTCACGCGCTCGCATGACATACGAGCAATATTCATTACATATGGCAACACGCGACCACTTGATAATTTGACTATTCAGGGTGACTTAATAAAGAAAAAATCTTGATGATAATTATAAATACCATTGGTTGATTAGTTATAGATCCGTTCCATCGTCTTAATAACATTTTAAGTACTAGCCAATCGTACGATACATTTTTGCAGGTAAATCAAAAATAATTATAGTCGCTTTACTATTAACAATAATTACAATAAAACAATCGCGTAACCGTAACCGTAACAGCCTGTGAATGTCCCACTACTGGGCTAAAGGCCTCCTCTCCTCTTTTTGAGGAGAAGGTTTGGAGCTTATTCCACCACGCTGCTCCAATGCGGGTTGGTGGAATACACATGTGGCAGAATTTCAGTGAAATTAGACACATGCAGGTTTCCTCACGATGTTTTCCTTCACCGTAAAGCACGAGATGAATTATAATCACAAATTAAGCACATGAAAATTCAGTGGTGCTTGCCCGGGTTTGAACCCACGATCATCGGTTAAGATTCACGCGGTCTTACCACTGGGCCATCTCGGCTTTTTTTTTCAATCGCGTAATAATACATATTTAAATAACTAATGGAAAAACGAATACTTTTCTAGTATCAAAATATTTGTTAGTGCCGCAAAGCAATCCCTTGCCTTTCTTATAGGCAAATGCATTCATTAGTATACCAAAGACGACCTTTGATATATTTGCATCACCGCACCCCGCGCCCCTGTATTACCTACGGTTCATTTACACTTTGAATGTTTATCTTAAAGGAATTATCTATTATATTTTGTTTTATCCAAATCATACTTACAATGAACAATGAAACATATAACAAAAATAAAAAACATTTTCATCCCATTTACTATGTAGTTGTTATGTAAATATTATGTAAACAATGATGTTTTAGTCTGAACAATTTATTCTATGTAATAAGTGTAGACAGACTTTTTTTTTATAGAATATGAAGGCGGACGAGCATATGGGCCATCTGATGGTAAGTGGTCACCAACGCCCTTAGACATTGGCACTGTAAGAAATGTTAACCATCGCTTACATCGCCAATACGCCACCAACCTTGGGACCTAAGATTTTATGTCCCTTGCGCTTGTAATTACACTGGCTCACTCACCCTTCAAACCAGAACACAACAATACCAAGTATTGCTGTTTTGCGGTAGAATATCTGATGAGTGGGTGGTACCTACCCAGACGCGCTACCACCAGTAAATTTTGTTACTCTTAGACTCTGTAACTGTTTTAATTCTTGTGTAATTTTGCTATTCTCTTGTTTTTATTACTTTATAGATTGCTCAAAAAGTCGCTGCTTATTGTGAACGAAATGCAGTGATAGAAATTAGAGAAACCGACATCTTTCATAATGATTGTAATATACAGTACACAATAAATTTAATTTTACGACAAAAACGAAACGGAGTGCAGAAGCTCATCTTGACGACTATCGAGATAGATTTTGCGTATTATCTAAAACAAGCAGCAATTACGTGCACAAGCACATGGAACAGCTTAAGTTTATTAGTGGTTTCTCCAGCAAAATCGAGGCTATTATAAAACATTTCACAAACAAGCAGCTTATAAGCGCCAAGACATATTAATGTTAGCCAAATAATATGTTTGGTACCTGTTAAACAGCTCTAAGCAACAACCATATCACTTTGTAAAAGTACAAGAGTATGCTTTGTTGCATTATTCGCTCCGACTGCAATTGTTTGCAATTGCAATATTTTGTTGACAGGTGAAGCTACATTTACCAGTATCGGGCTATTTAATATGGATAACAAACATTCCGCCGACGATGATGCCGTGGGCGCAATGCACGCAACTCTCACGTTATACGACCTGACGCTTTTCAGCGTCGCTTCACGGTGAATATATGGAAGGTATTTTAAATGAGCTTGCAATCTAGCTACTACTTATTGAAGGTAAATTAACTTACAGTTGTTAAGAAATTTGGTGGGAGAGTTTGAACTACAGTCATGACAGTACGGCGGCACAGTTTTAAGTTTTATTTTTGGCATTTCTCATTTTAAGCGTGAAACGAATACATGCTCCAGCTTGATTATAAGGTCTTTGTAATATATCCCGTGTTTTGTGGTTCTTCGCAAAGTTGCATAAATTACCTTTTAACTTGGTGACGCAAGGGAAATTTTCGAAAGATTAATGCCCGGGTATAACCTCATCGGGTTTAAGAGCACGCAATCCATCATTTATTGATATTTACTCAATGAAACTTTATGATGATCATTCTTGATACAAATCTGAGAGTCCACATTATAGTTTAAACATCCTCCTCCGCTGTTCGCGTGAGTTCCGTTTGTGTCCCAGCAGAGCTCTCATCAAGATATATTTAGATATATTTTGAAAGTTATTAATAAAATATAGGCAGCAACACTTTACCTTAAGTATGTATCAATTAAACCAGCTTTACAGATTCCCATAATATTATCCACATAGAATTTATTTTTATTGTTTAATTTGAAACTTTATCCTCGTAGGTTATAACTTAAAATTTCTCAGATTTGGTTGTATAGCTTTGTCAAATGAATATTATTTGTTTATTTGTTAAAAAAAATCCTTCAGCCCAATCGCATTGCCACCTACGCCCCTGAATGGTCATATCTAAGCCATCCAGGCACCCATACAAAAAACATCTTCAAAATCGGTTCAGCTGTTTTAAAGGAGCTCAGTGATATAAACACGACACATAAAAACTCAATGGCGCTTGCCCGGGTTCGAAACTGGAATTTTCGGTTCAGATTAACTGCTATCACTGATATCTCGGCTACCTATCTGTCATATAATTATTGGTATAACTAGTTGGGTGATGGGTTGTAGCTAGAAAAATGAATTTAAAACATACAAATTGTAGACATTATGATGAACATAGGCATATATATTTAAATCTTTCGATTTGCTTACACACTATAGACGGATCGTATACTCTAACAGAACAAATAGAACCGATTTAGGAGTGCGCTTGACCGATGTCCTCGTTTGCTGGGTCATTGACGAACGATAATTGAATCCAGCGGGCTAGATGGCCACCTTCAAACTAGATATATGTTGGAATGGAAATAGGTTGGTCTTATAGAATTGTTACACATGAGACGATCTGTTGCCTGGAATAACATTTGACTATCCATCGGAGTTAAAGCTTGTGCAAACACAAATCAAAACTCAATATCCAAGGAAATATCTCAAATGATTTTCGTTACTTAAATAGTAATTTAACTTCATGTAAATGATTCACTACTAAGATAAAGTTTCTTATTTTTTTTATGAGATGATTTGAGAAGAAGGTTTCGCCGCTTCAATGCCAGTTGGTTAACATACATGTGATAGAATTTCAACCAACACCTGAGGAGGAAGCCTGTATGGTTTCTACAACGGTGTTTTTTTTTCTCCGTAGAGCACGAAATGAGCTGCTTTTCTGGGTTCGAACACACAATCTATAGTTAAGATTCAAGTTTTTTAACATTTGGTCCATCTCGATAATAAAAGAAATAAAATATTAATTAATATTTAAAAAGAAACCAACTTTAACAAAAAATTATACTTTAGCAATACAACGTAATTACAGTATCGCTCTTTGCTCGCGCCATTCACAACTAGAATACTATTTAGAGATTCACTCCTAAAATTCACGTCATGTAGCGACTAATTAAACTGACCAAATCAATTTGCCATATTAGTGCGCGACATATTTGATCAACTTTGGTATGTTAACGGAGATTTTGTACCGCATAGTTTTGCATGACACTTTTGTTACATAATCAAATCAGGGTGTAACTAACAACTCTGGCTCAATAGGTTTAGAACAAATATGAGATGGAAAATTTTAGCTACAGCTTTATTACAATAGACCTAGTGTTAGACTTTTTAAATAAATCGCGTTATCAATACAATAGTAATATTATACATAGTCATATTGTCCTTGTCTATTAATGTCTTACAGGTTTGTATTTACAAAATTATTTTTAAATTTTTAAAGTATAACCTTTTACTATATTGACACAAAGACTGTATTCGATCTGACTACAATCTTTGTGTCAATATTATATACTTATTTGATCTGACACTATCCATAGAATGTATATCTTATTTTTATTTACTTCAACTTTTTGAAACCTTAGGGTTTTCTTTCACAGAAAGCGTATATGGTCTGATCCTTACTAAAAAGGTTTATCTCATTCTGTCCGGCGTATCTCAATCCGGCGTTCTTAGATTATGCAGAACCCTAGTTTTGTCTGATAGCGGATACAAGATATAACCTAATCTGCGATACTCCAAGTATACATACTGAAAAACATAATTTTTGAAGAGTAGAGTTTGAGACTTTAACAATGTAATTCAACAAATATTTTTAGTCGCAGACGAACCTTTGCGTAAGGTAGTTGTGTGCATTTTATTATTTAAAATAATCGTCATCGGGCCTATTGTGTATTTGTTTACTTCGTATTAGCAACGACCGCTACGGGCCTTAGCGCCGAACCGGTTTTGCGATAAGCGAAGTCCGTTCAACAATAATGCGATTTGTTTACATTAACTATGGACGAGACTAATGAAATATTAAATAATAATGATGACTGTGACAAATTAAGTTTATCGGATAGAAGTATGAATGAAGAAAATATGGAGAATACAAACATCGCGGAACAAGTTCATTTATTAAAGAGACGGGAAGAATGTGAGCCAATAAGAGCGAGTAAGCGCGACAGGGAAGAGAGTAGGGATAACGAAGAGGAAGGATGTGAGAGTGGGGATGAGTGGATAACAGTTAGTAAAAGAAAAGAAAAAAAAATGAAGGATGAGAAGATGGAAATATATATCTCGTGTAACGATAAATTACCTAAACAATTCGAATTAGCGCGTACACTCAAAATTCTTAAAATCACAGAAATTAATAAAATAAAATACTTATCTCCATACAAGATTAAAGTAGAATGTGAAACTGAGAATTGTATGTTAAAATTAATCTACTGTCAGGAACTAATAGAAAAAGGATGGAAATTCCAGAAAGCATTCGAAGTAAACTTTTCTTATGGGGTTATTAAAAATGTAGACGGTGACTTATCGGAGGAGGAGATTATGAGCAACATTGTTTGTGCCGATCCTGCAATTCTGTCATCTGTACGTCGACTTTCACGTCTTAACGAAGATGGAAAATGGGTTCCAAGTGAAACAGTGCGCTTGTGCTTTAAAAACTCTTATTTACCACCTTTTGTGTCAGTATATGGCTTAAGAATTAAAGTAGAACCGTTTGTATTTCCGGTTTCACAATGTTCTAAGTGCTGGAAATTTGGACACACATCAAAAAGATGTCCTACTGATAAAGTAGTATGCCCTAAATGTTGTGAGAATCACGAAAATTGCACTACGACGTGCTTTAAATGTGTCAACTGTGGAGGTGATCATATGGCGTTAAACAAAACTTGTCCTATTTTTAAAAAAGAAAAAAAAATCCGTCATATTATGTCTGATTTTAATGTTACCTACAGAAAAGCTCGTACTATGTACGTTGCGGACCCAGCACCACAAGAAAAAACAAATGACAATCTTGGTACTGATAATCATGTTTTCAATAAACCAAGTGAATTCTTTAAAAGAGATATCCTCGAAGCAGAACAACCAATGAATTTAAATTCCTGGCCTTCCTTTGAAGAATCTTCTGACGTGCCTTCTTATTCGAACGTGTTAAAAAAAAATAAAGCAACACGTCCAGCAATTAGATCAGCTTCACATAAAAACAATAAGGGTAAAATGTCGGCTAGAGAAAATAATGAAGAGTATTTGTCGGATCCGAACATTGATACTAAGTCTGAGGGTGGAAAGGAGAAGAAACCTCAAAAGGCAACGAGAAAGGTCACTTTCATGGAGCTTTTAATGAGATTAAAAGAAATAATATTTTTGAAACAAGGATCATTAAAGTCAAAGGTTCAGAATATTATGAAATGTTGTGTTGAATGGGTGATGTTGATTTTAGTAGAAAATATTGCTGAATGGCCAGTTCTAGGGAAGATTTTAGAATTCTTAAATTTAAACATATATAATGAGTAACAATTCAAAAATTAATTTAAACATTGTTCAATGGAATGCACAAAGTCTCAGGCCAAAGTTGTTAACGTTCGATAATTTATTAATACAAGAGAAAGTCCACATTGCTTCTATTTGTGAAACTTGGTTAGAACCCGATGGTTATTTAAAGGTTAAAGATTATACAATATTCCGTTGTGACCGTGACGATTCCTTTGGCGGAGTTGCAGTTCTAATTCATAAATCAGTAAAAGGTAAAAAGGTAAGGGTCGAACTCAACAATACGAACATACAAATTGTACATATCGAAATATACAATTGCGGAGTAATAAAAAATCTAATATCGGTATATTGCCCTCCGTCAGTCACTACACGAGTTCAAGATTGGGAACAAATATTTGCTTTATCTCGTAAAAACACACTTATTGTTGGTGACTTTAATGCCCACCACACAAATTGGTCTAGGAAAACTGATACTAGGGGGTCTCAACTGTTTGATGCATTAACTAATACGCAATTTGTTTCATTAAATGATTGTACACCGACACGTATTAAATTAGTTCAAGGCGTGGTTTACCAGTATTCTCCGGACATTGTATTTGCATCTGCGGATATTGCGCTTAAATTTGAATATAAAGTCTTAAAAGAGACTTTAGGAAGTGATCATTGTATCATTAAAATGTCTACTTATATCGAAGCTATCCAAAACCCCATAATGAAACGAAATTACAAGAAAGCTGACTGGGATTCATATACAAAACTGTTAGACAAAATGTACTCTAATTTTTGTTTACCCGACGATCTTCAGAGGGCATACGACATATTTACTGACTATATGAATATTTCAGCAGATTTATATATTCCTTACTTTAAAATAAATCAAAATCCTTCCTCAAAGTTCACTCCTAGGCCCTTTTGGAATACCAAATTATGTCAAGTTGTTGCTGAACGCCGTTTGGCTCTTTCAATTTTTAGACGAAATCCCACACCTTTAAACTTGAATAAATTAAAAGAAAGAATACGTCATGCACAAACTCTCTTTCGAAATTCTAAGGATATAAGTTGGCATGATTTTTGTTCATCTTTATCACACTCGACATCAATAAGCGATACACATCGCAAAATGCGTTGGATAAAAGGTATTAAGTCTCCATCCACTTATATTGATAAAGATACTGCTTATAAATTATTACGCTGCCTATGTCCTGATTTCGTTAAATGGAATAAACCCATATTTAAGTCTAATAACTCACATTTAGATTCCGACATAACACTATCTGAGTTAATGCTTAGTATGCGGCGAAAGGATTCGACTCCAGGCCATGATAGTATTTCGTACAGTATGTTACAAAACTTACCAATTAACGGTAAGCTAATTTTACTGGATCTCTTAAACAAATTATACCGGTCAGGTTTTGTCCCCTATCAGTGGAAAGAAGTGAAAGTAGTAGCCATACCCAAACCTGGTAGGGATCCTAACAGCTTATCATCGCTTAGACCCATATCAATAATGTCTTGTATCTGTAAAATATTTCACATAATTTTGGGTAATAGATTAGAATGGTTTTGTGAGAAAAATCATTTATTTTCAAATAACACTACTGGTTTTAGAAAAGCACACTCCACGTACAACAACTTGGGAAATTTAGTGAACAAAATTTTAATTGGATTTTCTAAAAAACAGTGTACTCTTGCGTGTTTTATTGACATTGACAATGCCTATAACAATTTAGATATCACATCATTGCTTTACATAATGGATCGGATGGGGGTGGGGTTTAAGTTATGTTCGTACCTTTGGAATGTTTTAAATGACAGAAAATTACTAATGCAGTTGGGCGATATATATATTTCTAGATATACGAGTAATGGCATAGCTCAAGGAGATCCACTGTCACCTCTTTTATTTAATATAGCAACAGCCAATATTTGTAAAACTATTGTAGAAGTTAGTATTAGTCAGTATGCCGATGACTTTGTACTGTATACTACTGATGACGACGTATCTATGGCTAAGCTTAAATTACAAAATTCTATAAACAAATTTAATGATATGGTGACTCTATTGGGGCTTGAGGTTTCTACAGCTAAATCTAAAATTTGTATATTCAAAAGATATCATAAAAACGAATTGATTGAAATAAAACTAAACAGTATCCTTTTGCAAGTAGTTAACAATATTCAATATCTAGGAGTATGGTTAGACAAGACTCTCAAATGGACTAGACACATAAAAGAAATTAGTGAAAAAGTAATGAAATATACAAACATATTTAAAATCTTAGTTGGACCAGGTTGGGGAATTCATCCCTCTCAATTGAGACGTTTGTATATTTCACTCATACGAAGTCGATTGGATTATGCATGCTTTTTGTACGGTAATTGTAGTAACACTCAATTAAAAAACTTAGATAGAACTCAAAACTTGTGTTTGCGTCTGATTGGTGGCTTTATAAAGTCAACTCCTATCCACGTTATGCAAAGCGAACTTAATTTACCACCCTTATTTGTTCGAAGACGTTTTTTAGCTGAAAAGTTTTGGTTAAAATGTAAATCATTTAAAAACAACAAAACTATAAATCTCTTAACTGAACTACATGCATTATGTCAGAATAATAATTATTGGCGCAATAAAAAACTACCCCTTCTTGTACATGTTCACGGTCACCTCGAGGATGTTCCAATTTATAGAAGTAAAGAATTAGAAACATTTTCTTTAGAAACATGGGTAAGCAATATGGATTTATCTCAACACGTTAAAGTTAGCATAGATGGTGTGGATAGAGCTAAACGAAATTGTCATCAGTTAGATCTACTTGAAAAGTGTGAATTTTTTTTATGTAAAAATTATTCGGCCTTTTACAAAATTTATACAGATGGGTCTAAAGATGTGCATGGGGCAGGTGCGGCATTTTTTGATTATCAGACAAAAAATAGCATCCAATTAAAAATTAACTGTAAGGTTATGTCTATTATGCACTTAGAACTTATAGCCATTTTGGAGTCCTTATCTTATATTAATTCTGTTAACAAAAATAACTTCGTAATTTTGTCTGATTCTAAAAGTGCCTTGCAGCATTTGGCTCGATGCACCTCGACTTATCGAGGTACACCGATAGCCTTTGCTGTAATGGATTCTATCTTTAAATTGAAAAATAAGAGTAAGAACATAATCTTGCAATGGATACCTGCTCATATTGGTCTACCTGGAAATGAAATTGTTGATACATTAGCCAAACAAGCAACCATCGAAGGAATTTTAGCTGATTATGACCCTCATTTTACAGACATTCTATATGAAACTAAACTTCGATGCAAACATCTATGGAAAGAGTTTTTTGACGAGCGTTCTCTGACTAAAGGCATCTGGTATAAAACAATCCAACCAGAACCTTCAGGGTATACTTGGATAGATGGAGCCAAAATGAGCAGGTGTGATATTGTAACAGCCCTTCGACTTCGGTCGGGACACATCCCGTTAAATAAATTCGCTTATATGATGGGTAAGACAACATCACCAAATTGCGATGAATGCGGTGTAGTTGAAGATGCTGTACATGTAATCAGGGAGTGTGTTCGGAATGAAACCGAAAGATTAGAATTTCTGCATAAGTTTAATTTTACGTATGAAGTAGGTTTTTATAATAGTGTACTTTCAGCTCCGTCTTCGGACGCATCTAAAGCATTACTTAAAATAGTAACTAAATGTATTAAATGTAGATAACAAAATCTGATAGATATGGATATAATAATAGTTATTTTAATTATTTCTTTAAATTGTATAGCAATAGAAAATTGTGTAGAACTATGAGGGTGACATTTTCTTGTTAGAAAAAACCCTCTTTAAAATTAATAAAGAATTAAAAAAAAAAAAAAAAAAAAAACAAATATTTTATTGCATACTGTGCAGGCTTAAATGTTTAGTAAGTCAGTTATATAACAGGCACAAGGGACGTTACGTATTAGAGCTTATATATTACTGGTGGTAGGGCTTTGTGCAAGTTCGTCTTGTTAGTTACCACCCACTCATCAGATATTCTACCGCAAAACAGCAGTACTTGGTATTGATGTGTTCTGGTTTGAAGGGTGAGTGAGCCAGTGTAATTACAGGCACAAGGGACATAAAATCTTAGTTCCCAAGGTTGGTGGCGCATGGTGATGTAAGCGATGGTTAAGATTTCTTACAATAGCGATGTCTATGGGCGTTGGTGACCACTTACCATAAGGTGGCCCTTAGACTACCATACTTTGCAATATATATGTATAGCCTATTCCAACCACAACAGGAGTAAATACAAATAAACTACTTTAACATTGAATTGACGCGATATGATTGGTCGAGATTTTAATAATCTATAATGTTCATTATAGATTCGGTAAGAAATTGCATTTTGAATGTCAATGAAGTTGTTATCGAAACTTTGGAAGTAAAATTAAAGTGTGATAAAAGTAGTTAAGTGGAATAGTGTTGTATTATAAATAAATATTAATTAATCAAGAACTGTTTGTAGTGCATAATAAAGCAAGTCACGAATAGAATATGCAAATATAAGATTTGTTTATCTTTAATCCTTGGTCGATTGGAATAGGATTTAGGATTGGCGGTTATTTTATAGTCAAAATAGAACTGAGCGTCTTAAATATGATTATGTTATTCTGATCGATTTCGACGACAGCGTGCACTCTCAACGGAGACGAGCTATTTCTGTTGAACATATTATTATTTTAAGTGCGAGCCAACAAAGTGACTATCTATTCTTTTACTCTCATAATCTGACACGATCCAAAAGAGTTCAGACATAGGATTAACAGCGTTACTTTATTTCCGCGAAACGGAAGTGTAAACTACCAACTTTGAGACTCCGTGCTGGTACTGAAAATGTATCTACCCGACCTACCCGGTGCTTAGAGAACTTAGGGCCTCACCATCTGTAGTCTTATAAGCAATACACCAGATCAACAAGGTATGACGGCCACCTTGATGTGTATGATAGATTCAGCGCTATAAATAATTAAATTAAGTTACTTTTTATATGTACGATTCGATGCATATTTCCATATAACAAGTGTACTAAGTTGGCCTCTTTTATCTTTTATTTCAGTTTGATTCATTTCGAACACATATTTTGTCCAAGGCGATAATTCCTACCCCTCGTCAATACCATTCGTTACAATTAAGCGTTCATTCAAATAATGCTCCTTGAATAATGTTCGTGCGAAGTAAAAATATTCGACCTGTTTTTTTTCCCTTTTCAGTTTAATAATCTTATGGTATAAATAAATGAGAAACTCTTAAAGCTGTGGCAAATAATTAAGAAAGGGAGAGAAAATCTATTGACATGTTCCACGTATATGCGACGTTATGCTCCGTTAATAACGTATGTAAAGATCACAGGTAAATATCGTATGAGCGGAATTCACCCTGACGCCTCTACGACCATTAATTTATTCAGCGCTTTCACGTTGTTTATGTTTTTAAATAAATTTAACTTGACTCATTAATTTTCTTTCGAATAAATTATCTTTACTCGTGTATGGTAAATGTGCATTTATATGATCACTATCTTTAACTAAAGTATCCATCAGTAAGTAACAATAGTTTGCGTTTTACTAGATTTATAAATAACGAAGCATAAACAACAATAAATTATAATGAAAAAGATAAAGTTTTGCCGAAATAGAAATAGTTATATAACGCTCCTTTATTAAATTTTACGAAATGCGAGTATTATTAAATTTGGGTGTGTATAATCGTATGGGTTGTGTGCATGGAGTAACAATAGAGGTCTGACACGAACGCACGTATATTCGGTATGTGTCTAAAAAACATTTAAAATTAAAACTATGGAAAAAATTTTGCTCAGAAAATTACAAATCGAAAGCATATTCTTGTCCGAAATTCTTATATACATTTAATGTCTACAATGTTTAATGTTTACAAGCTATTAATATATGTTACTGTATTTTATGAAATCATTAGTTTTTTATGTGATAAAACTTGACTATTTTTTTTTACTATTTAGTCATGTAGGTAGGTACTTTAATTAAAATTTGTGAATTTCTAGATCCAAAGAGTTTTATACTTTTTTAAACAATTTTTATATCTTTGATTTTACTACATTATTTCCGCAACAAGGCTTACCTAGTCAGCATGAAAAAATAAAAATGTTTAGTCATAATCTCTCTTTTTGCAGATTTGTTTCGACGTCGTCTATGCAAGAACATAAGTTGTTCAATTAAAAAATATAAGGAAACCAAGTACCCGCCTTATTTAATTATTATTAATTGGGACGCGATTTTATAAATTTTATACAATTATTGAGTTAATGGAATCATAGCAGCGAGTAAGAGCTTAACGTTTAAATAATTTTCAGTATTTTTGCACGCATGTATTATAGTCTGCTATATACATAAATATATATATACCAGAATACCTTATACCTTAGGTGGGTAAGAAGTAAGCAAGCTATGACTTTCAGTCATCCGCTAGAAGCACAAGATTATGTCGATAATTGTCATTCTCGTTCGTCAAAATGCGCGTGGAAAATGTCCATGGACAAAGATCAACCGCAGGCATTTTAAGGCTTTCTTTCGGCATTGTGTTGGGAATATTCGCCATATTTCATGCCTTGGATAACTAGAAATTAGCTAAATTCGACCGTTGACCCAGTAATAGCAGAAAAAAAAATGGAAATCTTTAAAAATGCAACACATTATTTGGTATCACACTCATTACAAGTACTTACAAAAAGTTGATTGATGATGAGATAACCCAGTGGTAAGAACGCGTGAATCTTAACCGATGATCGTGGGTTCAAACCCGGGTAAGCACCACCGAAGTTTTTGTGCTTAATTTGTGATTATAATTCATCTCGTGCTTTTCGGTGAAGGAAAACATCGTGAGGAAACCTGCATGTGTCTAATTTCACTGAAATTCTGCCACATGTGTATTCCACCAATCCGCTTTGGAGCAGCGTGGTGAAATAAGCTCCAAAGACTTCTCCTCAATAAGGGAGAAGAGCCTTAGCCCAGCAGTGGGACTTTTACAGGCTGTTACCGAAATAAAAACTGTGTTATAAAAACGTCGATATTGCTACCGTATCTTCGAAAATGTTAGTAAAAAAAATTTGTCAAACATTGAACATGTGATTTAGTACAAAGTAAATTCATTAAAACATTGTATTTGTAGTAGTTTAACTCCTATAGCATTACATACAATAAAACGAAGCTGACTGTTGAGACATCTTAAGTAATTAGGTTTATTTTGTAGTTTATCTAGTTGTTGTGAATAAAATTTAAGATTACAAAGTCTAAGATAAAATAATGCTTAAGAGGAGTTCAATCTTTACATAATTATTATCTTTATAAATAAAAATATTGCCTCATTGGAATATTATAATTAATTGAACTGACTTTTTAGCGGTTAACCCGCAAACTTGAGTTTTATTGTGTGTATTCTTTTTTAAGAGAATAAAATTACTGATTTTCTTCTCAGTACAATCCACATTTCGAAAAGAAAAAATATATAGGAAGTGCATGACGATTCATAAGGTATTGTAAAAATCTATTTGAATAAAAATATTTTAATTTGTATTGATTTGAATGCGACAAGACAATTTATCAGTAGTATCATCAAATTATAAGTTTTAAGGGAGCGTTTCCCTTTGACTTTGAATGGCCATCATATCGACAATTCAGAAATACCAAACGTTCTAACATAGGCATCGGTTGCTAGCATTAGCGGAATAATTTAGACACTATATCCCTAATTATGCCACAAAGCCGCGTGTATTGCGAACTGACTCATAAAGGCGTGTTATTCGTATATGGTGGTGAGCAAGAAACACGCGTAAATTTATAACCAACTTGATTAAAAACTCAATGCTCGCTCGATATATTTGATCTTTTGAATTTTACACAGACGCGAGCTCAATAGGTTACGCGGGAATTCTTTAACAAGAACATGGGGTTTATCAAACGTTACGTTGTAACAATATTTGAGCAAACCCCGGTAGGTTCAGAGTTACTTTTAATAATTTGTATGTGAACTTGAAACCTTAGCAGTTATCAAGGGTCTTAAAATATTTTCCTAATGCCTAATTTTTAGCGATTGATTGATTGACTTTAATATCTTATTGCTAGTAATAAAGACTTGCAGTAGTAAGCAGTAGCTTATCGTTCGATGGTGGATTTATATGCAGACCTTGATTTTAAGGGATTAGTTAGATGAATTCTTATGCCTCACACGAAATATTTTAATAGATGAATAATAATGACTATTCATAAATAAGTTAGTTTCATACTAACGAAAGGCTGCTAGGTTAGACAAAAAGAGTCTTTCAGTACATATATTATGTAGAAACATCTATGATCAAAGTGCGACTTAACAAAAAATAAATAATTGTTCCAAAAGTGAGAGCTTGACACGTTTGTGTTTCATATATAAGAGATAGATAGAGGCTTAATTTTCTTCGCTATTTTTATCATATTTTTTATATTACTAGTAGATAAAATAATACTTTTAAAAAATCGCTTAATAAATAAAGAGTGGTTGAAAATTTTTTTGGCTTATATTTAAACATAGTATATGTTTAAATAGTAGCTACAATTAAATAACTATGTTTTAAAATTAATATTTTGTTATTTATCACATTATTGTATAAATTTAATTTAACTTATTTTATGTTATTTTAAAGATAAACACAATAATATAATAATATAATTTTAATAATACATGCATGCTTTACGGTGCAGTACGACGAGAAAGTTCGACCTGTATAATAGGGTACTCAATTCACCTTCGTTCATCCCCTTGGGAGTTGATTTCCGTAAACTCCGTCCTTAGTGGATGCTTATGTAGCAGAGGGACTATAGCTGCCAACTCTCAAGTCCGTATATTTTCTGATAGTTCCAAAGAAAGTATCGCTTTTCAACTTTCTTAAAAGGCAACTCGCGTTCATCTTCTTGGAATTGGATTTTCATAAAACCCGTTTTTAGTGAACTTTTCTTATCGATTTAGAGAAGTGATGATAAATATAATATAACAAATACGAAGTCCGTATTAAGTTATCGTTCTAAAAGTGACTAGATTCCATTTCAATACTATTACAAATAACATTCGATTTTTCAAAGTGAAGTGCTGCAGCTTTGTAACAAGAGTTCATGTAAGTTGGTCTAGAGTTTCGCTCAACCTACTCTATTTTTATTCGTAAGCTTCATGCTTCCCGATTTTTAGAGAACGGCAAAGTTTATTTCAGATCGGTGTTCCGGTTTCTGCCTTAGGGCATATTCATAGTTCATTTATAATTTGAAGTATGATTTTTTCATATCAGATTGCGGTGGAAAAAGTCTGAAGTCTCCACTTTGTTACTTTTTATTCGTTTTAAATTCATAACCCACAGTTAGTATTGTTTGCTTTCACGAGTGTTGGAACGATTTTCATTTAACAATTAAACTAAATATTCAAATGTTCATTTTTAAATAAAGTAATAAAAACATTTGCAAATACTAATCGTATTTATTAAACGTCATTTTTAATAGATAAAGTTATTATAGATGACACTTAAAACGTATCAGTACGATCAAATTAGATGCTGGAGGCAGAGTTTTCTAGGCTTAACTAAAAAGGCTAAAGCCTTTTGTGGGGTGGATCAATCAGTAAGATCAAGTATTCACTGGTATTCCCAGGATTTAACATCCTTAGCTCTATCGTCGAAAGATTGACTAATTAATTCTTGACCAAGCCGTCTCTTAGTCAAAACCAATAAAGGTCGATACAACCACAAACACAATTGATCTATCTAGCATAAGAATAAAATTAATAAATTAGTCACTTTCGTCCAGCAGTGGACGGCAAAAGGCTGAAAAAAAAAATATCCTCAACTTTACTATATATTGTTTTAAGTCACTTTTTAAGTCACTTTTAAAACAATATATAGTAAAGTTGAGGATATTTTTTTTTTCAGCCTTTTGCCGTGCACTGCTGGACGAAAGCCTCCCCCATAGAACGCCAACCATCCCGATCTTGGGCAGTCCGCATCCATTCCGTACCTGCCACCTTTTTTAAATCGTCGGTCCATCTTGTCACAGGGCGTCCTACACTACGTTTGCCTAAGCGTGGTCTCCACTCTAACACGTGTCGGCTCCATCGGCCATCAATGCGCCTAGAGACATGACCAGCACACTTCCACTTCAGCGAGCTAATTTTCCGCGCGATGTCGGTGACTTTAGTTCTCTGGCGAATGTCCTCATTTCGGATTCTATCGCCCAGAGAAACCCCAAGCATCGCGCGTCATCATTTTTGAATCGTCGATCCCACAGTCAAGACCAGTTATTACCAGACCAGGTAGACCAGACTTAAGACCAGGGTCTTTAACCAGTCCTACCTGTAATGACTTACGGTGCCGAAACGTGGACACTCAACGTAGGACTGGTCCACAAATTTAAGATCGCTCAGTGAGCGAGGATATATACTAAGTCTTAAATTATGTGATGAGGATGTGAGATGGCGTACTGTCATTTTACATTTAGTGCCTCGGAAAGCACGTAAAGCCGTTGGACATGCGCCTGAACTCTTTCCGGTCGTGTCGGATTGTCGTCCCGTCGGATTATAAGAGTTAAGGAATAGTTAATACCTGTGTTTTCGCACACACTTTTGCAGTATAATATTTCTCACATCTATTATTAAAGGTAACCTAAAGTAACAGAGTGATCGTATAAATAGTTAGAACTAAGATATTTTAACATAGGATATATAAATACAATTCACGAATTATAATAACATAGTAGATATAATACTACCTAATACATCCTGTACAGTTGACTAATCTCTCTTGAGATTGACCGCCGTGGCCGAAATCGGTCTGTAGTTTGTTTGACACTGAGCATATGTTTTCTTGCAAATACTTGTATTCATTTATATTACTTATTAATTTATTTTTTGAGGTAGCATTATTTTCACTTGCTGCAATTTCAGTTTCTCGAGTTTCTATGATAAAATTGCGATGAAGACACGATACAAATCCCGTTTAAATTGAAAAGATAAAAAAATAGCCTAAATGATATTTACTTGTGTATAGAAATGTGGTTTTATCATTGACCGTACAAAATGCTTATCATCAGCTCGCACACTCTTGAACACATATGAAAGGGAAGGATGCTCAGAGGGGGCATTTTTCTTTTTCGTTACGTGATGATTTCTGCCTTTTTGCTTTACTGTAAGCCGTGTAAAAAAACTTCGTTACAAAAAATAATGACGGAATCCGAGATAAGAAATTAATGATTGTTTATAGATATAATAAACTATTATGAATTATTATACCTGCTACCTGTAAATGTTATAGGGTTGGTGTACCAATTATAGTTATGTTGCCATGGAAACATTTTTAGTGGGTAAACAGAATAATATAATTCAATTTTTTAATTAATGGCTTATAATTTATGACTGATTATACAATCATGAGCATTGAACCTGTAATATATATCTATACCGGTGAATCCCTACTATCCCCACTCTATCGTGATTATAATATCAATGCATGACCTTAGCCATGTCACAAATGCCACCGACATGAACTGATATGATTCATGAATTACAGGATGACGTAATTTCCGTTCAATTGAGCAAGCCTACAACATTGAAGGAAAACTAAGATACAATGCCTGAAGCAACATCTATATTATCGCTATCTATATATATCATATAGTGGATGTGAAAACCATATTTCATTAACACCACCTGCGCCTCATCCAGCTGTTGGTGGTTGCCACCGCCGTATCTGTACTGCTATAAAAACATGGCGACATAAAAGTTAGACTTGCAAAGCTCACTTTCAATATACTCGAAGCAGGCTTCCATCCTCTTTAGGGGCGTCTGAAAAAGGACACGCGAAGCTACCTCACGCAACCACGGTCCCAGGGTTACACCCTATCTTTTAAGCCCGGGCGTCTGGGCTGTGGGAGGGCCGAGATAACGCCGTCATCGTCTCCGCCGAGCAGGATCGGCCCTTTCCCGTTTCCGCTCCGCCGTCTCATTCTGGACCATGACGGTCTCCAAAGTATCCTGAGCGGTGTCCTGGTCAGAGCCATAATGGCACATGATGGCAATGGCGATGACACATCGCCGTCAATTCGCGTCCGATCTTAAACAGGTATTCAAATTAATTTCCTAATAGCGTCCCAGGTCAACGTGTTGAATGCGTTGACGATATCGAGACTTATCGCCTATACCACGCCACTTTGGGCCACCGCTTGCTCCGACAGAGGCCGGACGCGCAATATCGCGTCGACAGTCGAACGGCTATGTCGGAAGTCGAACTGGCACTCAGCCAGGTCGGGGCCGACACGCGAATCTATCTTTTATACATATATTATCTTGAATATTATTATTGTAAAAATCAAACAATTAATTATCGTATCTTTGGTAACTCTGTACGGCAATCACTAACAAATTGCGTTGAATCTCTTTAACGAGTGACTGGAGTTTTTACGTACAGCACGTAATACAATGAATAATTTGTACATGTCTTTTATATTATACTGCCAACTTAAAAGTGTTGCAAGCAATCTAATGTAAACATTGTGCTTAAGATTTAAAAATAAAGTTTAGCTGGAATCATTTATTTGTATCTATACGCCTAAGTAAAGAAACCCGTAACAGTGTCGTGAGTTTCTATCGCATACCTAATTCATACAATGACATGAATAACAGTATAATAGCTTTATATTATACTAATCTACATATTATTCTAATAACTAAGGTGACGTTATATGTAATGTTTAACTAAAAAACTACACCAATGTACATAAAACTTATAGTAAGGTTTTGGTATATTATATTGTTATACAAGTAGTTGTACTTCGCTGTTTCACCCACTTTTTATGTTCTTGTGTAAATATGTTCAATTAATATTATAGTTAATATATTCATTAATGTCCAAATGATATTGCTCCTCTAAATTTTTAACCTCGGAATATTTGCACCTCTAATCCTAATTAGGATGGGTCCTCATCTGTCACCGTTTTGTGTATTTTTTCCAAAAATATTATTACTACTAGACAAAAGTACCTCCTTAAAACTTGATTAAAAAAAGAATTTCAATTGCCCACAACATTAAAATTCAATGTAATATTAATTAATAAAAAAAAAACATAAGCTGTTCAAAGCTACTAGTAAGTATAAGCAATACTATATAATATAGTCTTATTGCAGCTACTATAGTATCCACTTGCAACGGGGGAGTCGGCACTGATACTATTATACATTATACACTCATGATAACTGAAAAAACACTATCCCCTTACCGCTACCGCTAAAGTGGAAGATAGGACGCATTGTGGATATCCATCCAGGATCTGATGGAGTTGTACGTGTGGCTGACACCCGGGCGTCTGCTGGAGTAATTCGACGAGCGTTTAACAAAATTTGCCCACTACCAGTTTCTACTGATTAGTGTTGAAAGAGGAGCTTTCAACGTCCGGGGGCATGTTGGAGCGCCTGAGTATTTTTTGAAGCAACAACGTAAACCTGTGTACCGTCAAATCAATTGTACTTATAATTACCGCTCACCGTCACCGTTTGATGGTCATTAGCTTCTAAACGGCAAAGAGTTAATACACGTTTCTGAGTTCTCCAGATTCGCCTGTTTTATTTCGTCGAGCCAGTTATTCCCGTACAGTCTTATATTCACTTCTGCCAATGTTTTTTTATGAACGGTAAATTTTTCATTAATATACACTGTGATTTTTTCCAAATAGAAGGAATATATATATTTTTTTATAGAATAGGAAGGCGGACGAGCATGTGGGCCACCTAATGGTAAGTGGTCACCAACGCTCTTAGACATTGGCATTGTAAGAAATGTTAACCATCGCTTACATAGCCAATGCGCCACCAACCTTGGGAACTAAGATCTTATGTCCCTTGTGCCTGTAATTACACTGTATATTTAATGGTGTTGTACAATTTCTTTGTTTAATTTAAGCTTAACAAATTGAATGGCTTATCTCTAACTTCAGTGATACGAAATGAGTGATTTAACAAATATAGTTTATACGAAAGTTTATGATGATCAAACAACGATTTTTTCATTTTAATACATTCGTAATAATATATGCCATGTCTCCTATCTTCGATGTCTATAGTATAAAGTTTGCCATAAGCTCTCCATAAGAATTTAAGTAATTACATCTCATTTTTCACAAGTTTTTAGTTAAAGATTAAAAAAGGGATGGGATTTAATTAAAAATAAAAAGTGTGTTTATTGTTTAAAGTAATAAATACAGACGTAAATAAACTACGAACAATTTTAACGAGGTATTGCAATGCATTCCAGTCATTAGCCAGTATTTAATTTAAAAAGAACGAACACAAAGAACGCACAAAGTCAATCGTAAAAATACGACTGATTTGGTTTAGATGAAACGAATGAAAACATTTTTTAGTTTTAGTTTCTACCTTTCTAAGCCATGTTCGAATAGAATTTTTATTTTTTCATATTTATCATTTAAACATTCATAAAATAGAGATACGCTGTAAAAATTGAGTTCTATGTATTTTCTAAATTTAACTCCATTTGGGATTTCTATCGGAACTTTATAGTCGTGGCTTTTGATGAATGTTTTATACGCTGTAATAAATATTGAATTTATTGCAAACTAAACTTTAAATTTTAATAACTGCTTTATGTGTATGTATGTTCTTAATTAAATTAATTAGTTAAAACTTTCTTAATTTTTTCTTAATGTTTGGCAAATTGATTTTTATGATTTTTTTTAAAGTTCATATCATTATAAAGACATTATAATGAAATAGACTTAAAAAAATAACAAATTTCCGTCCGTTCGAGTCCGTTTTTTTTTATGTAAGAAAATTAAAATTGAATATATGCCCATGAATTGAAATGACTATGAGAGCGTGCTGTTCTAACTCCTTAAAACGATAAAACAGCTTTAATTAATGAAGCTTTATCAAAAGCATTTATTAAGCATTAAGGAACAACTCGTTAAATACAGTTATTTTGATTCTGTGATAGAAATAGATGATGATGTCCACTAATCCATATAAATTCTTTTTAGTCTGAATCCTTCTGGTTCCCACCACGTACGCTTACACCTTAATTTGGAACTGAAGCCAAAACGAAACACCGCAAACGTCGTTTACAAAGAGGTGCTAGGATAGTTAATTATAAATAAAGTTTTGATTGAGTTAAATAGTTTTGTTTAATCAGTGATTTAGAATTTTAAAAAAGTACTCTTGCTCATTTACAGCATTAACTATATTTAACGGCGTGGACGGGTAACCGGAGCATTTGAGCTACAGCACTGTAGATTGGAAGACATGTATAAAATAAATTTTACTTTAACCCATTTACGCCATTATAAAATATATAAAGACACTAAGTTTTTTTGCGGGTAGGTGCTTAAATAGTAAACACACATTATTTTATGCTCTTGCAATTTTTATTAATTTTAAATATATTTATGACTATATAATATATATGGAATTGATTTAAAAGTCCTTCAACCTACCAGTTTTAATTCCTTATAAGAAAATCCACAAACATTGAGCAAAATTTTTTATTCACTATCTATAATGGACGCACTTAAAGTTACTATTTGTGAACTAAGAGAACATTTTGACACAAAAATGGCTGATTTTCAAAGGAGTCTCCAAGCTTCTGCTAACCCAGCTTCAAGTCCCACATCCAACATCGCAGCTCAATTCAATGTATTCCGAACCTTCATAATCAGTGCTCTGGAAGGTCTTCAAGCTCAACTCGGACTTTTGGCTTGTAAACAAGAAGAATTGGAGATGAGGACACGAAGAAAAATCCTCTTGGTTCATGGCATCCAAGAGAGCAAGAATGAAAAGATTGCCTCAGTTGTTGTAGAAGCTCTCTCGGAACGTCTTAAGATCCCCGACTTAAAGACAGAAAGTATTAGTCGTTGTCACCGTCTGGGGCGGGCTAAAACTAACAAGCCACGGGCTATTCTTATAAAGTTTCGCGATCTTGGACTCAGAAATAAGATCTGGTATGCAAAAACCGGTCTTAAGAACTCTGGCATAACTTTGTCAGAATTCCTCACCAAGGATCGGCATGGCGTCTTTACAGCTGCACGACAGCGATTTGGTGTCGATAAATGCTGGACAAGGAATGGGTATGTGATTGTTATGGGCTCTGATGGTGCTCATAATAGGATTACTACTTTAACCGAGTTAAATTCCTTGCCCTCCCCTTCCGGTCAAATTCCTTCAACAAACAACGTTACTGGTGCTAGTGCAACAACCTCTGCTAATACACCCGTGCATAAGGAAGGTAAATCTTCTTATATTAGACCCAAAAGAGTAGTTAAAAAGTAATTGTGTGTGCTGGTTAAGTAAATTTTGTGTTTCTAGCTTCTCTTAATAATCCTTTCCTTTTATATGCCTAAATGCATGTTACGTATACGCCGTTTTGCCTTTTACTTTTAAGTTGTAGTCTTTTGTATTAAATACCCACTTCTTACTTTTTTTTTTTTTTAATAGCATAATTTTACTAGTTACACCTTATTTTTTAATATTTCTTTAATAAACAACTATTGTTATTTGTGCTTATGTGACAATATGTCAGCTGACATTGTCAAAGTTGACTAATGTCACAGACAGCATCTGCTGACCATAGACTATAACTGTGTATTAAGTCAGTTCCACACTATCAATAAAATTAAATGCACTTAATTATTAGATAGATATCTACTTGTTTACGTCTTGTATATTAAATCCTTTTTTTTTTTTCTTGGCTTCTGTATACTAAGGTGGAACTTGTTTTTCTGCTTGTTGTGGTAGTTATATTTTTGATTCTTTTGTTTTTCTTGTTACAGTAGCTTTATTTTATTTTAGACTTTTAGTATATTTTAAATTTGTAAGTGCTTTTGGTACCGCTTTTAGTACTGCCACTGCTTTTCTTTCTTTATTATTTGATATTATTTTATTTATTATTGTTATTATTAGTTAGTTAGCTTGAATATTGTTTTTAATATGCTCGTATGTTTTTCTCTCTTACCCTTCTGTTTTATGTATATTTTAACAATTATCTCGAGTGATCTCTCTCATGATTCTGGTGGGTGAAAGGACTTTGTTTATTATTATTATTATTATTTTTATTTTATTATTAGTATTTTATTTTGTCTTTTATTATATCTTATTATTATATATTTATTCGCATATTTTATAGTATACAATTATGAGTATCGATAACATTGAATGTAATATTTTTTCAGACGACGACAGCAATAGTTTCACCACAGCTTATTCCTCGGATGATAGTTTTCACAGTTCTTATTCTCCTCTCTCCTTGTCACTTGATAATACCTTCTCGTCTTTTCCTAAAAATTTTAATGTAGTTCACATAAACGCTCAAAGCATCCCTGCTCATTATTCCGACCTTATATCCTCTTTTGATAACTCCAACATTCACGCTATCCTTGTTTCCGAGACTTTCCTCAAACCCTCCTTGCCTTCTTCCTGCTTCTCTCTGCCCAACTTTCATCTCATTCGAAATGATCGAGTGGGTAAGGGAGGTGGAGGCGTGGCAATTTATATCCGAAACCACATTCCTTTTACAATACTTGATATGTCTGACCCGCAATATTCTGAATCTGCAGAGCACATTTTCATTGAAGTTCTGTTTGGCCGTGTTAAGTTACTATTAGGTGTTTTTTACTGTCCGTCTCTTCACATTGATTACTTTAATTCCTTCGAACAATTATTAGAGCTTCATACGGCTAATATAGAACATTCAATTATTATGGGTGACTTTAACACATGTCTCATTAGAAATGATGCACGTGCAAAACGTTTGTTAAATATTGTCAACAGTTCTAATCTTAACGTTCTCCCTTCGAGAGCAACTCATTATTTCCCCGGCTGTTCACCATCTCAGTTGGATCTTAGCATTGTTGCATCCTTGGAGCATGTAGAATGTCATGGACAATTTCCCGCAGAGGCCTTTTCTTACCATGATCTAATACATTTATCATATAAAATTCGACCTCCTAAGATTAGGCCTACTGTGGTAATGCGTCGCAGTTTTAAGGATTTTAACAATGATGCGTTTATGAGTGAGCTTAGCCAAATTGACTGGGATTCTGTATTTAGAGCTGAAACGACTGACGACAAGTTAGACATCTTTAATTCGCTCCTAACTCAACTTTTTGATAAATACGCTCCTTTACGTCCCATCAAATTGAAAAATCTTCCTGCTCCTTGGCTAACCAATGAAATTAGAACGTTGATGACTAAGCGTAATAGAGCCAAATTTAAATACAAACATAACCCCAGTACTGAAAATTTAATTAAATACAAGCGCTTGCGTAACAGTTGCAGCAGGATTTGCCGGGATGCGCAACGACTTTATATCCACAATACAATTAAGAACAGTAATTCCTCTCAGACATGGAAATTTCTACAGTCGCTCGGTATCGGACGTCAACCTTGCCCTATCAATCCAAACCTTGATCTCAATGCTCTGAACGGATTTTTTGCTACTACTATCCCAATGGATAGCAAGGAAAAAATAAAAACGCTTAGTATTCTTCGCTCTCTACCTATTCCTAACAACCCTCCTTTTCAGTTTTCGACAATGGCGCTAAGTGATATTAGGGCTCATATTCTGGCTATCAAGTCTAACGCAATGGGTAGTGATGGAATCAACCGCAGAATGCTTCTCCTAATTCTTGATCAAATCTTACCTATCATTTCTCACATCTTTAACTCCTCCCTCTCTTCCGGTCAGTTCCCAACAGCATGGCGTATTGCTCATATCCTTCCAATTCCTAAAAATAAAAATCCAGTATCCTTTTCCCATTATCGTCCTATATCGATCCTTCCCTTCTTGTCGAAAGTATTGGAACGTATTGTGCACCGCCAGCTAAACGACTACATTTTAAAGTACAACATCCTCTCCAAATATCAATCTGGCTTTCGTATGGGCCACAGCACAGTTACCGCTCTGGTAAAAGTATGTGATGACTTACGTTCCAATATGGACAACAAGCAGCTGAGCATCCTTACATTGCTCGACTTTAGCAATGCATTCAATGCGGTTGATTTCGAGCTCCTGCTGGCTGTCCTCCAGTCCATCAATGTTGCTACGGACGTTTCTGACTGGTTTCGTAGTTACTTGTTTGGTCGTCGGCAAAGTGTACACATTAACAACCAATCTTCTTCCTATCTCCCTCTCACAACTGGTGTACCGCAAGGTAGTGTCCTTTCACCTCTCCTGTTTTCTATTTTCATTAATACCATCCCAAAAATCCTTTCATCCTCTTTCCATCTCTATGCCGACGATCTGCAGGTCTATGTTACTTGTACAGCACATGATATTGATGATGCCATCGCAAGACTCAATCAGGACCTGCTTAATATCTCCAATTGGTGCAAGGCGTATGGACTCCATGTTAATCCTGCCAAGTCCCAAGCCATTATAATCGGTAGCACCTTTCAACTCTCCAAACTTAATCGTAGTAAATTACCTGCTATTCTTTATGACAATGTTTCCTTAACCCTCTGTTCCCATGTAAAAAACCTTGGTCTCCTTATAGATAGTAACCTCTCCTGGTCCGTGCAAGTTGCAGAAGTGAGTAGAAAGATTTTTGCCACTATTAGCTCTTTTAATCGTTTGAAGCACCTATTACCGGTTAAAACTAAAATTTGCCTGGCTCAATCACTACTGCTCCCAATACTGGACTACGCTGATTGTAGTTATACAGACCTAACAGAAGAACAGCTAAACAAGCTTGAACGACTACAAAACGTCTGTATCAAATTTATTTTTGCGCTACGTAAATTCGATCATGTCAGCGAATACCGTGACCAACTGAAGTGGCTTACAATTAGACATCGCCGCAACTTGCATATACTCTCCCTTCTCTATTCTATCCTTTATAATCCTTACTCTCCTAATTACCTAAAAACTCGTTTCTCTTTCTTAGGCACCGACACTGATTGTCATCTTGATCTGCGGTCAAGAAGTGACAATCGCTTAAAGATGCCAACAGCTCATACTCGCTTTTACAGTGAATCTTTTACTGTTAAAGCTGTGAAGCTATGGAATATGCTTCCCCCGGAAATTCGTCGCTCTGATTCTATTTATATATTTAAACGTCGTGTGAAAACTCACTATCTTTCCTTACAATAAGTAATGTATGTACGTTTATTGAATATGTATTATATATAAAAATGTTATATGTGTGTATGTATTTATATTTATATGTATCTATGTATGTAGGTTATATATATTTTACATTAGTATGTATATTATAAGTCATTATTTTCTTTTATCTTGAATATTATTTTATTTTTATTTTTTGCACTATCCTGTTTCTGCTTTTGCAAATCCTTTCACCAAAGGTTGTCTGTTAGAGATTGCTTTAGCAATAAGACCGCCTTTGCACGCTCTTATTTTCTTGTCTTTGTTGTAATTGTTCTCTTTATTTGTATGTCCTTTCATTGTGTGTGCAATAAAGTATTAAATAAATAAAAAATAAATAAGTTCACTGATAATAATTATTGAAATAATAATCATCAGACTAAAATTTAAAAGAAACAACGTAATATACCTTTTTTCAACCAGAATGAAATTTAGTGTTTCTTAGAAAATCGCAGATTTCCATTCACAGACAACCATTTATCCTTTACTTATAATTACGCGCGAGCGAAGTTAGGCAATAGTACTACATAAAAAAAAGTGTACATACAATCTTCTTTCTGAAGGCTGGTAATTTAATTCAATCTCTTAATTAGACAGAATAAAGTGTTATTTGATATATAACAAACGTATTAATTTACTTCGATATAAAACACTTAGTTGATGTGTAATGTAAACAATTCGATAATGCCTCTAATTAAACAAAATGTTAAATACAAATCAAAGAATACAATACAAAACTTTTAAAGCATAACATTAAAATAAAAATAGTTTAAATGAAACTGAGAAAGATATGTCGAATTATTTTTTGAATATAATTAAACCAATTCAAATATTAATTTATTTTAATTATTTTTAATATAATAGAGAGAAATGTACGCTTGGATTATAAGTATTTATATATATACTAGTGGTAGAGCTTTGTGCAAGCTCGTCTGAGTAGGTACCACCCACTCATCAGATATTCTACCGCAAAAAAGCATTACTTGATATTGTTGTGTTCCAGTTTGAAGGGTGAATGAGCCAGTGTAATTACAAGCACAATGGGCATAAAATCTTAGTACCCAAGGTTGGTAGCGCATTGGCTATGTAAGCGATGATGATGATGAAGATGATGATTTGATATTTCTTTCTTTACAATGCCAATGTCTAAGGGCGTTGGTGACCACTTACCATCAGGTGGTCCATATGCTCTTCCGCCTTCTTATTCTATAATATATATATATATATATATATATAGTTAATTATAAATAAATATTATATATATATATAATATTTATTTATATATATATATATATATATATATATATATATATATATATATATATATATATATATTAATTTTAAATCATATTTTCATAGCGAGTTGGCAATCAAGAGAGCAATCGTCAATCAAATATTCATGCTTTTTATTTCCATGCGTGTAAAAAATATATCTTTTTTTCATAAAGAAGTAATAAAAAAGTGTATGTAAAACCGTGTTGTTACGGAAATTATAATAAAACTATACGAGCATTAAACATTCCACCTGGCGTATATGAATTGCCCTCATATATTTCTTTTTTATATTTTGTCCACCTAATAATCATATTTTAAGATGGTGAAATTATTAGTACGTTAAAGTACATTTCTACTTTCATCGCTTCTTAGATTGTTTGTAAAATAACGAGGTTTTCTTTAATGGTTCTTGTACGGTACTACATTATTTTATAAATAATATAATACCGTGCAACTTTTTTACCAATGGACTTTTTCTTCGTTTAGTATAAATTGTGGAATATTTACATACAGGGTTAATTGTAAAATATTAACAATCTCGCAGAATTATACAATTATACATGTTATACTTATATTAAATACAACTACATTAGTTCTATGACTGTTTACAAAATCCAATAGTTTTTGTTGTTTTCTCTGTCATTCTTAACATCGGTATTTAATAATGAGTATTTACATCACGTCTCCCGTGTGTGTGTGTGCGTGATTCACGTTTATCGGAATTATATTTTATTTATTAATCACAATTAGCATGAAATACCTGGATCTTTAATTTTAATATTTTAAATTTTGTATGAAAGAAAATATTTATGAATTATTAAAAGTCATTGATCAAAAGTTGTTGATCAAATGATGTCATACAGAACATTACCCAAATGACATCAAACAAATTACAAATGAATATAATATATTATTATTGTACAAAGTCAAATTTAATATAGTCTCTCCTGGTTCCTTCCCGACGCAAAGCTGCCCATAATGCAAGCTGCATTTCCACGCTGTACGGCAATGGACAACCTTTGCGCCAGGTAGGACCCGGAGCGACTGTCTACGCAAATTAATAATCATTTAACAGAAGTTAGAGAAACTTGTATAGTGTAACCATGGATCATCTTGTCGCTAGCGGTTTCTCGCAGAAGCCCAGATATTAGGTAACAGCCTGTAAATGTCCCACTGCTGGGCTAAGGCCTCTTCTCCCTTTTTGAGGAGAAGGCTTTGGAGCTTATTCCACCACGCTGCTCCAATGCGGATTGGTGGAATACACATGTGGCAGAATTTCAGTGAAATTAGACACATGCAGGTTTCCTCACGATGTTTTCCTTCACCAAAAAGCACGAGATGAATTATAATCACAAATTAAGCACATGAAAAACTTCAGTGGTGCCTGCCCGGGTTTGAACCCACGATCATCGGTTAAGATTCACGCGTTCTTACCACTGGGCCATCTCGGCTTATTTACCGAAAAACAGCAGTAATTGGTATTGTTGTATTCCAGTTTGAAGGGTGAGTGCGCCAGTGTAATTACAGGCACAAGTGACATAGCATCTTAGATTGGTGGAGCATTGGCTATTTAAGTGATGGTTAAGATTGCTTTTAATGTTTATGTCTATGGGCATTGTTAACCATTTACCATCACGACTGTGAATATAACTTAAAAACCATAGATCACTTTTACTTGAAAATCTCTATGCAGTTCAATTATAAAGGAGTTGAGGGTAGAAAATATTCTATTTTAAATTTATTTAATTGAAGTACTGTACAATATACATACGTCATCGATTATTCATTCCTCTGAGGAGCCTGGTATTTTCAAATACAAAACAAGACGACTCTTATGAGAATCACTTCGCAAGTGTCACTTAAATTCCTCCCGAAAGGTATAGTGAGTAGATGTCTGAGAAGTTAGTTACTGGCAGCTGGAAATGCAACACAAAGACAAAGAATCTCTTAAAGATTTTTTCTGAATAGCGTGGATCTACCAATCTGGTTAGGACGCAGACTTTGCAAGACACATAAATATTTATAAATGGCTCTATTAAGATATCAATATCTGATATAAATATATTTATTAAAAAAAAAATCATTGGTATTTCATTAATTTTGGTAATTCATTCTATCGATATTATATTAATACATAATATACATCGAATAAAGATACATCTAGTTTTTCGTGCCGTGTAAGTACATACTCCAAAACGAACTTTAGGTATAGTATTTAATATTAAAATAATCTTTATCGCAATATCGTCATTAAAAACCTTTAAAACATTCTTGAACGAAATTAAAAAAAACATATATTTTTGTTTTCTGTTTAACGAGTTCGTAGAGGAAGTTTGAGAGAGGGAATGTTGGAAGTTGATATTTTTTTTACTTTTATGCCGTGATAAATATAATTTATTGTTTTTTTTTTATATCAAATAAAACTATTGAAACTTGCAGGTAACATTCTTCCAGTATATATTGTTTAAATGTGAAATCATTATTATTAATTAAAATCAGATTACGATTGAAACACGTAAAAGAGTAAGGAGATTTTATGTTTTATTACTGAAATAGCTATGATAATGAGTAAACAAGACTTTTAACACTTTACATAAATATCTTCATTATGTGAATTTTGTTGTACATATTTTGCTATTTTAATAAGAAATACAAGATAGTTTAATTTGTTTAAAAAATTGTGTCAGATATGTATTAAAACGATAAGCTGGTCCTGGCGAATACCTACCGCGAAAATACTGGTAAGAAAATTGAAGTTCACGAGAAAAACAAAACATGTAGCTGACCTACTTCCAATTATTGCAGGATTGCCAACTTAAATAATATATAACCGTGCTTCGAACGCGCTATTGCTGCAAAGCAATACAAACTTCATTTTTAAATTAAAATAATTAGGCTTGCTTGCTCTATTTCATCACGATTCTCGACGGTACTGTTGCAAACAAATAAACAACATCAACATCAGGAACTTATGATGGAAGTGAAGTATATACTAAAGAGTATACTAAAGACGGGAATTTAATTTATACTGCGCCATGCATGATATAAATATTAATAAATTTCGTTAGTAAAATTTATAAATCGTTCCATTAATTGAAAGTCATTTGACTAGATTTCCTTCCTGCTATAGCCTCTTAATCCTTGAGATATTTTTCCTTTTTACCTGTATAGTAAATATACTAGCAGTATTATTAAAAAAAAAAAAAATTCGCTGTCCCGCTGCTTTGCAAATCCTTCTCCCATTTAAGGAGGTTTGAATAAAATTTGCTTTTTTATATCTGTTATTTTACTACAATATAAAACTTTAGAAACTACAATGAACTAAGTTTTTAAAAATTATGTTTAAAATATACATTATACATATTTGCGAGGTGTGCTCGTGAATGTGTTTGGAGGCTTAAGTATGTAATTGTGAACATTAGCGCGAACGAAGAGCATGAGGGGAATTGAGCGTAACACAAATAGACAGTTGAACATCTTATTGCATTTATTAATCTCATCACTTTGTTAGGAATTACGCATTTGTAGTATTAAATTTTAAGGCACGGATGTACGATATTAATGTATTACTTTGTAAGAATATAGACAAGCAAATAACCGTGCGAATGTGACTGGTACTTTACTTATTGTACTTTAGCCATGTAGATTTTATTGCAAGAAAATATTTCCCTCATCTCTCATCGTAGATATTAGTACTATAAGGTCAATAGGATTTCCACCGGAATCAACCGTCTTTTTTATATTTGGTTGAAGGTCTCGAGGAAGAAGTATCTTCTCCTCAAGTAATCAAAATTAAAAAAATATTAATTTAAATACATATTTGTTTTTTTTTTCAATACACAATTGCTGAACACATTACTGCATCTATTTTTTTCTTACAATATTCCTTTTGAGAAATAACCTCTAAACCAATAAAACCCTTTTTTCAAATTTCAGATTCAGATTTAATTACTTGCAGCTTTATTCAAATAAAATAAAGTTCAAATTTACATGCCAAATTCCACGTTTCCTGATGATGTTTCTAAATTGTATAAATTATAGTTCTGATATAAATAAAATCCAAGAAATACATATTATAGGCAAGTAACATTAACACATTTTATTCAAACATAAAATTACAGTATATTTGAACGAAGTTCTATATCTATTTTTTACTGTTCAAAAGTAAGCCTAATAAAGGCTTCCATTATGTATTTAAAATCGTTCTCGATAAACATGACATGATACTCAGTAGAACGTGTAGTCTGCGCTAACTTGGTCTTGGTAATAAGGCCTTGTACTGTTCCTGTCGGATGTAGCCTGTCTCCTTCTAGTGGATGTGGATGAGACTGATGTTCTCATTATCTGCTTCCAATGCAGCCACAATTTTATCAAATAAAAGTGACGCTGCTCAAACACGCGTCACTTGTACATAATTTTGGTTTAATCTAAAGCATGCTTTATGGGGACCATCACGTTCCTTTAAGGTCAAAGTAGGTCGCCAAGAAAAATAATCTTTCTCTTTTGCTTCCTCAGCTCACTCACGTTTTGCACGTTACGTATTGCATCCGGTAACGGCATAGTAGAACATTCATAAAATACCTGCAAAAAACACACTTTATTAAATTCTATAACTTCTAATGGGGTATGAAATATAACTTCTATAACTTCGAATTAAGTATGAGTTAAATGTGTCAAATATACTATAACATTTTGAAGTCCTCAAACGTGGCCACTCCTGTACGAATTGTACTGTTGAGTTATCGGTAAATAAAAACAGTGCGCGGTAGTAAATTTAGTTCAAAACATCGTCGTACTGTGCGCGATTATAGTGCCATTTACACCAGCGATATACTACCACTATCGAATAATGGCTTATACCTCATAAATAAAGGTTGTAAAATAATGCCTATAGGTGTACAGTTCCAAAGCATTCTTCTAACATGACCGATATGAAAGACGTGTCATGTCCAAACGTCATAACAAAATTAAACATTTAATTTATGAGCACTTAGCACCAATTTCCATACTTCTAACTTTGAAAAAGACAAGCTCGTCTTTTTTGATCTGCACAATCTTTCATCCCCTACATCTCACATCACCCTTTTTAGGTGATGATGTTTTAAAATCGCTATCAAAACTAGAATAGAATTTCCATACGAACTCCTAATCTTCATTTTAACTCGTTTAGGGAATTCATTTTTTAAAAATTCATCTTGGTACACATCTTCGTTGAAAAAAGCAAGTCCTCCAAGTAAGAAAAAATGTATGTTGCAAGAATACCTTTTGAAGGCTGGGTGTAGTTCGAATATATCTATAAGTTGGAAGAGTGTCTACTCCCGTGCTTCGGATTCTTCTATTCTGTCAGGTTATCTCGGATTGCCATTGAATTGTCAGTGTTAGGGGATAGAGAGTGCACCTGTGTTTGCGCACACACGTGCACTATAATTTGTCTTGCGCAATTGGCTAATCTCACTTGATATTGGCCGCTGCAGCCGAAGTCAGTTTGAACGACTATTTATTAAGTAAAATAAATGTAATGATATGTTATTCAGTGATTGTCGAAATTATTCCTTTCAGCCAAATGGATGTAATAAAAAAATATTAACGATAATTGATCGATATCGATAACTTATGCGTAATCTCAGCTTATTTTTATTCCAATTCATCACATTACTGACTATGAGGCGTCGTAAAATAATCTTGTATCTCAATGTATTAAAATTTTTAATACATCGTCAATTTGCAATGGACACGGTTTCGGATAAGTTATTTGCCATAAAAGTAAAATGTTGTATTTTCGTACACGAGGTACTTGTTATAAGAGTAAAAATTCAATAAGCATATATTTAATTGCATTTTTTTTCAAACAAACAAGCAGGCGGGTCTCTTGATGGTAAGTAAATAAAACCCTCCATTGAAATTTACAGTAGCAGGTGAAACTTGGTGGTCGAGCTTTGTGACAGCCCATCTGAGTATTACATAAAAATTGTACCGCCCACTTATCACATATTGTACCGCCAATTAGTAATGACTGGTAATTTTGTGTTTCGGTTTGAAGGATAAGTGGGTCAGTGTAATTACAGGAACAAATTTGATGGTGCATTAATAATATAAGAAATGGTTGACATTTCTTGCTGCACCAATGCCTATCGGTGGCGGTGACCGCCTACCATAATCTATCTAAATTATAATAAACCCAATGCGTTGCAGCGTGCGAAGTATCTGTTTATTCAGTATCTCAATCATCTCACAAGAAGGGTATTTTCATAATATATACACTTTCACTTTCTGTATTGTCATGTAAAGCATGCCTTTGTGCGCATAAGATCGGTTTTGAAGTCGCTCTTTGATTCCGCGTCAAGTTACTGCCGATAAGTTTATTTAGAACACATTGTAATGTGAGGGTTAATACACCTAGGGAATTTAAATGGTATCAAAGTTGTCTGAGGTGAACATAAGAGTTCCAATTTAAGTTTCTCCAACTTAATTCTATAGAAAAAATAAAATAGCGTTTTTTTAAAGTAATCAACAAGTAAATGGTAAATTAACAGCACCCAAATAAGGTTTATGATTGCGAAGAATAAAAATAAATATTATAGTATTGTAAGTTAGATAATAGTATTGTAAGTGATGAGTGACTTTACAGTTTCAGATACAAGTTAGTTTAAACAATTTAAAAAAATACCAATTATTTCAAGGCGATTTTTTAGGAAATAAATAGATTTCTTGTTAATAAGATTGTGTGCAACGTCCACCGTTTCGGTCACCGAGCGAGAGTAGCATTTAGCATTATGACGTACGTTTATTTTCTTAATTTTAAATTAAAATTATCTTTTCTTAAATAGTAAATGCCATTGATATTGGAATGCCTATCGCAAACCCAATAGAGCTGTTTTTTTTAATAAGTATTGAAATATATTTAAAACCCCATATGTGATAATAATTGATATATTAGCCAACGGTTAGTCGCATTATAATGTGTGATATAAAACTAGCAAAATATTGAATTAATATTTCGAAACGTCAAAGCTAATGCTCACAGCGTTAGTTGCTCTTGTACGGTATAAACAGAATATCCCTTGTACAAAGTCACATGTTAATGAACGGCGGACTTCCATGACGAGCAACAAATTTATCAGAGAAATTATGTTGGAGATTCAAACGCCTTTAGCGTCAAAGCCTAATATGACACCTCCTTTAGGTGTCATATTGCTTATAATATTTTAATATTATAGTTTTTTTCCATAAAATATAAACATTGTTTTTACATTTTTACGATTGAAAAAATATACTTATTAAGTTTCTAAATGAGCCCAACTGTAACTGTTTAACTTTAAAATATAAATGTATATTTCAAACTTTTCACGAGACACGAGTACACACGGCGTTTTCATTACAAACACGAAATGTATCGTGAACATAAAAGCACTTGAAGGTCCCAATGATGCCTGCATTTGATCTCAAAAGCTTCAATTACTTACATTATTTTAACGTTAGAACACCTCGTCACCACCGTAACGATATTTATTTATTGCTACAAAGTTTGCTGTGATTTTACTAGAGTGCAGAAATATACCCTTTTTTAAATAAATGGAAGCGTTTATATACCTATAAATACGAGTTTTTTTTTTTGTAGAATAGGAAGGTGGACGAGCATATGGGCCACCTGATGGTAAGTGGTCACCAAACGCCCTTAGACATTGGCACTGTAAGATGTTAATCATCGCTTACATCGCCAATACGCCACCAACCGATTTTATGTCCCTTGTGCCGGTAGTTACACTGGCTCACTTACCCTTCACAACAACCCAAAACACAACAATACCAAGTATTGCTGTTTTGCGGTAGAATATCTGATGAGTAGGTACCCACCCACCCAGACGAGCTTGCACAAAGCCCTACCACTAGTAAACATTACTGATTATTTATTATTTTATTTTAAGTTGGTTCTACACGCAGTATTACCAAATACTTATGAATATATATACAAAATAAAAAACAATAGAAGATAGGGCTTGTTCATTTTTTGACTAGAAAATCGGAATTATGTCCGGAAAATGCTGTTTGTTTTCTCCTGACTTTTCTACGTGTTCATGATTTATACAGCTATTTTTAATTAAGATTTTTATTAATCTACTTATTTAGGTAATAACTGTTGTTGTATGTAAATAAACATAGTTTACTTATAAATAAAGGTATGTTAATGATAAAAGTAGTCTTAATAGAAATATTTAGTGCAAAAGTAAGCAAACGTGTATAACATAGATCTAAGACGTGCCTAAAACCCAATAGCAATTGGTTTACAGTCGCTTCGGACTATGTCCATGCCGACTAAGGTCACCTCTGTCAAGCTTCTGTCAACCATGTTAACCTATTTACGACAAAAATGTGATAACTATGTGATTATCTTTAAATATTGTAGCTTAAAGAAAGAGACATGAAAATAAAAAATGGTAACGAATGTCAAATTTACTGACAATATTTGTTAGGCGGATGTTTAAATAAATATTGTTTCCTAGTTTCTGTCATCGTTGATTTGTCATTCGAAAAATCAAAACAATTTTGGCAATATTGTTAATTCTAATCGAATTCAATAGCTTATTGAAGTCAGGTTGGTTTACACTGATCTAGTGTTTTGATTCAGCGCAGCAATCCAGTATGGCGGATTGGCTGGACCCACGCCTTCAATCAATCAGTTAATGCTTAATAATTATTTAATAATAAATTATTATTAAGCATTAACTGGATTAAGTTTAGTTGATATAATAAATTATTAAATAATTATTTTATACATTACTACAATTTACTTTTTGAAAACTGGGCAAGGACCATTCTTATGAAACTTGTTTATGTCGTACAAATTCGACGATTAACACGCCTAGGATTGTTTTGGTGAAATAAGCTGTTAATCTATTTTTTTATCAGCAGTAAGAGTTTTACTAACTACTATATATTAATTTCAATAACATTTTAATTTAATCTCAAACACTTTCGATAACAGTTATAAAATCGTGTTATATTAAATAAAATATTTTTTCTTTTATTCAGGTCGTCTAAATTTGCATCCAGACTCGAGAACTTTATTATGCAGTCCGTTCCAGAGGCAATCAACTATTTCCAGACTAGTATTGAATACGAAACAAACATTCTAAGTAATCAAATCGCCCCGCTACGTTATAAAGCAAAGTTTTGATGTGTTAAAACTGCTGAGATAGATCTATTATTTCCAAAGCTGGTTATAAACTAAAATATCATTTCAGAAGCCAGTTCTGTTAAAACTATTTTTATATACTGAAGACGTCATTCGGAGATATTGCCCTTGATCACGTTATATTCGGAACTGCATTTCAGAACTAGTTCAAACTAGTTACCGATCCGTCCCAGCCACTTTTATATTTGGAAACTTTCTTTATATATTTTTAATATCGTACACATTTTTTCTTTTTAAAAATATGTAGGTATTGACATTTGAAAAAAATCAGCTAGACGATTGAAAAGAAACAGCGCACGTTGTTTATTTAATTAAATGAAAAACAATGCACCCCGATGAAAAGAAAGTTGTGAAAGGAATGTCTTTATTTAACGGCGACGACCTCTGCAGTTATAAACAATGAACCTTTGAGAAAAAGGAACGATTCCCTACACTTCTATTTAATAAGCTCTTAAATTGTGATAACTTTTGTCAGAGCGCCGTTTGAATGCGAACTCATCTTACCGTGTTTATGAAAATCACTTCTCTGTACTTTTATTAAAATCGGACAGAAGGGAAACTTGACTTTATTTTTTAACTGCTTCAGTGCCTCTGGATGAGATGCTTTGCACCTAAGATTTTGTATTGGTACAATCATATATTTTTTCGTCTTTATTTTGTATGATACTTACGTTTTAATAATACTAGAATTTTTGCCATAATTATTATTTAAATTTTAAGGAGAAAAACATATCAATTTATTCGTTTTGAATCTTTTTTTTTTACTCTTCGTTCAGAAAGTCAATTGACAAACAGAGGAGAATAATGTATTGAACTTTTTTGTCTATCTTTTTGTATAATTATAGATATTTTCATAATCTAACTTTTTTTTAACAGTTAACGATATCACGTTTCTCTGTCAGAATATTTCATTTAAAAGCTTTTATCATTTTTGTTATATACCTTTGAATTACCTACTGCTAGTCTATAGTTGGGGAACTTAACTTAATTACCAGTACAAAGTAGTACAAGTTATTAGCGGGTATAGTTTCATGCGGTAGTATGAATAAGTTGTTCCTACCCAAACACAAAGATTTTCACTAGTAATTATTAAGACTATAGTGAGGTTCAATATATATGTCATAGATAATAAATTTAAGCGGGTTTAGACGTCACTTATTAGAATAGCAACACCACACAACATGATGTATGTCACATAGGCTGGACCGTCAAGTTGTGAAAAATAAGACGGGTATTTCATTATGCAGCCGACTGATCTAAATATAATGTATAATGGTATCTGTCAGTAGCGCGTGTGATCATTTGTCGAGCGACCCCCTTGGTCTCTTGCTCTCAGGACAGCGGCAGCGCCGGACGTGCGCTTTGACTGATTTAATAGAATCAACATATTGGACGACAATGGCGGCCATTTAAATGGCAATCCATTTGAATCCGCGACATATATATATCCGCGATATTTAGTAATCATATATAGATAGTAAGGTGAATTTTAACGGGATTCGAAAATAGAATGAGAAATATTATAAAATTTAATTTATAATTTATGTTAGCTGTTGCTTGTGGCTTCGCTCGCGCATAATTAGTAATGGATAATTGGTGTGTATGGTATGTTAATGGATGTGTATGGAATATCATTTTAGTTAGAAAAAGATATGTAATTTGACTTATATATATTTTATAGTAACTTAAATGGGTTGAATCAAATTTAATTTTATACAAGTCTTCCTGTCTACGATGCTGTAGCTTAAATGCCGTGGTCATCCATTCACATCGTTTATTATAAATGTAAATGATGTAAATGAGCAAGCGTTCATTTTTATATTAAAAAAAAAACCAGATTAATCACAAATAATAACTCACTGAAGACTTACACCTCTTAGTAAGTGACGTTTACAGTGTTTCCTTTTTTAGTCGCAGCTCTTACTCTAGAGCATGCAACAAAAACTGGCCATGTGAGGAACAGTCCTCGCTTAAATCAGTGCTGGCAATATTCAGTAACTGTCCTTGGGACTTATTGTTTGTCAAGACACTTTAAGAGGGAACTATATTCTTTAAAATTCGAAAGAATATTTTGATTGATGCTATTCTTAGAATGAAAACTAAAAGGATATTAGCACATCCTAACATAAATCTATAGAAATTGAGGGTTATGGTGAGGTTGAACTGCCTTGTTGGTCTAGTGGCTACCTAGTTCCTGGGTTCCAATCGCAAGTAGGGCCAATAATAAGTTATTGCGTTTTTCCAAAAAGACGAAATACTGGATGAATTTATTTTAGCTCAGAAACGTTAATATTTTCTTTTCATTATTTTTACATTAAAAATGACGCATTGCCCATATTAACTTTCAACCCCTATTGTGAAATATACCTGTCGGGTCATTATATACATATTATGTATTGCTTATGTTTTATATAAAATTATAATTATATTTATAATATTTAGATTATAGTTACGAAAGTATTACTTAACTCTAATACTATTCTACTATTACATACTATATATGTTTTGTTGTGCATAAAACAAATTTAATGTGTATATTGTCGTGTGTGTACCATCCGGTGATAGGGCTTTATAGGCCCGTCTGGGTATAAACTTAGTAATTGAAAATAAAATTGTACGTCAAAGGAGTAAATATCATGTTAAGTTAATATTCCTTACACGTACTCGTATGTCGGGAACGCTATCGAAAGAGTTTTTTAATGAAGGCAGCAATTAGCACGATTGTTCATTGATTTGACATAGCATGTATCTTTCAACGTTCGATAGAAATTTAAATTTTAAATATTGTTCGAAAATATTCAATAATTACATGTTTCCGCTAATAGCACCTTCGGTTTATATTCAGCCATAATTAATGTTGAGTGAATATCGAAGAATGATAATTTCGCAATTTAATTTTAAAAACAAAAAATAGAAGTAATTTTTTTTTAACATTTTTTATGCATTTGTTTTACTAAAGATTTCAAAATAAAAATTTAATTTAAAACGAACTCATTTCGAATTTACTTTTACGGATAATTAACTCAGTTTTGTCTTATTTATCATTTGTGTACATTTTTTCAAAACAAATAAATGAACAAAATAATTAAGACTGTTAATTAGTTCTTTGTAAACACCCAGAAGAAAGGCTTTTATTTTTAAATTGTTTTTAACTTATTTATTAAAGTAAAATAAAATGGAATGATAATACCTACTATTGATTATTTTCTTGTAATTTAAGGATGAAAGACGAACACGATAACCTTCCTGCTGTAAACTCGTTGTTCTTTTAAATATTAAATATTTTAGTCGTAACTTATATTCGATATATGGTTCTATTATATAATTTTAATTATAACAAAAAGAATACATTATTATTTTTGTAAATGCTCTTCGCATTTTTGTTTGGGGAAATAACTGGTCGAATTTTATATCTTATTTTCAAATATGTTCGATAGCAGAGATAATCAATTAATTTCTTATATATAAATAAATATATAAGAAATTTACATGAAAACATTTGAGTCGTGGATAAAGGCAAGCAGTTAATAAATGATATCATGCTATATCACATTAATATTCATGCGATACTTAACAGGGTTGATGAATTTATTCAATACGTATTAAATATTAGTAAAATTGAAATTAATTATAGTTTCATAACATATTGTTACTGTGGTTAATTTGATATGCGGTAATATAATAATTAATTGTAATTGAATGTAGGTGGCATTTCAGCTTGTATTGATGTTATATAAAGCTGTTTTCGGATACTTAAAAATAATAATAATAAACAACGTTTATATTAAGTATCCGAAAACAGCCTGCCTCGTTGGTCTAGTGGCTTGATATAAGGCCGCAGACCCGGAGGTTCTGGGTTCAATTCCCAGGTCGGGCCAATGAAAAAGTTATTATGTTTTTCTGTCAGAAAATTCTCAGTAGCAGCCCGGAGTTTGGAAGTTGGAAGTGTGTACAATCCCGTGCCTCCGAAAGCACGTAAAGCCGTTGGTCCTACGCCTGAACTCTTTCCGGTCGTGTTAGATTGCCGTACCATCAGATTATGAGAGTTAAGGAATAGAGAGTGCACTTGTGTGCACACACTTGTGCACTATAATATCCCCTGCGTAGTTGGCTAATCTCGCTTGAGATTGGCTGCCGTGGCCGAAATCGGTCTGGAGGTTGCACTTGCAGTTTATTTTTGTTAAATCCGATATTCTTCGACGCTATATAATATCAGTAACAGTAACAGCCTCTTAATGTATAATTCTTAATTAAATCTTATTAAATAATAACATAAGTAAAAAGTGCGAAATTTATCATATAGATACAACTATCATTTCTTGTATGTTTAAAAAATAAATCGATCTATGTTTATTGATCCCGGTGTTTCTAAGAGTGCTGTAATAAGAGGAAAAAAATCTTTATTCTAATTCCTATGAACCTATAATAAAGAAAATAATACTGTCTGGATTCAAACTTACTTAGTTATCGTTATTTGTCTGCTTTATTCTCAAGTATAGTACAGTATGTTTAAACAAAATTCTTAAGAGATACAAATAAAACCCAAAAATACGACTATTTTCAAATATCCAAAAATGTCTAAGACTTTTAACACACCATATACTAACGAGATTTGTGTCTTTTGTTATTCTCTTTAACAAAAAATCGGCATAAGTAATGCTCTTTTCATCTTAAGACTTCCGTATGTAAAATTATAATAATATGATATAGTTTGTATTATAGAAACAGTTGAATTTTGGAATAAAAAGTGCGATGAGTATTATCAAAAATGTGTACTTAAAAATAATATAATGTGTGCTTTGATAATAATCTATCTACATGAAAAAACATCGAGTCAAGTATTTATTTATATAATAAAGTTTATTTAAATCAGAAAAAATATATTTATATAATAAAATTTATTTAAATCAGAATAAATATATAATAATCTATATATAATATATTAAAAAACGCGTTAAATCTATCTCCATGAAAAAAATACGTCGTCAATCAAAAAACATGAAATAACAATACGTAAATATGCTCGCAGCTTAACAGAAGAATAAACCAACAAACCACTTTTGCTATAAAATATAATACTGGTAGGGATATCGAGACATAAAAAATTCTAAAGCAGTTACTAATTAATCTATTACAATGCATAAAGTCCATTCTATTAAACCACTTCATAAATTTATTAACATAAAAATTACTAAAAACTTGATGATATAAGTATATAAAATTACAACTCAAACATTTCGGTTTCGGCTGGTTTCAAAATTCAGTGCCAAGATTTGTAGGCTCTATAGAAATTCTAAAAATGTTGGATGTAAATTACAGTCTCGACGAATTAACGTGAATATGTTTTTAGTACAAATTGGCAAGTGAATCAATGTTTGAAAGGTATGGATGGTACTCACCGAATATTCTGGTAAAAAATATAGAAAAATCGTCGTTTTCGAAGTATTATTTTTTACGTTTTTCAACGTCACACTAATGAAATTGAAATTCGTATTTGGAAACCGTTTTGTATTTGTGTTTTCAAATATGTGGATAAACGCTAAAGGATCGAACTCTGTGACCATGTGAAGTGGAAGCGACCGCAAAGGGGAATATCCTGAATAGCTACAATTACAACAAAGGGATTGCATTTGCTTAGTTGCACAGGTATAATAGTAGTCATATAAACTTTACGATTATGTTGTTTCACTTGTTGAAGCGGATATTTACCTTCCTCATTACACAATTTTAAATAGCATAAGCGTCGACTCTGCATAAAATTATAATATGATATCATTATAAATTGTGTTTTTTTTTTATTATTGTCATGCGACGGAATTGCAAGTTTAAATTTATGCATAGTATAAAAAATACGACAGGTAATTTAAAATCTCTTTAAAGTCTCTTGTTAACTCGTTAGTAGTCCTTTGCTGGTTGAAAATTTGAGATGGGGCATTAAGGGCGGCTACTCTAACCTTTGTAGCTATAGGAAAAAAAATCTTAAAAGACTGTTCCTATATTTTTAAATATATTTGTAGCTGAATTTTTAGATGTTTATAAAATTGAATGTCTTAGACTACTGTCTTTACATCTTCTTTAATTTGTAGTATCTCAGATCAGCGCGTTCAACTATATAAACAATGTTATAGTATAGAAATAGTTGTAATGTGGTACAATTACCACGATAGTCCGTTACTTCACTCTTTGATATAATTGTTAACAATACAGTTAAATAAAAAATAAAAAATAACAACCGCATTAGCTTTAAAGAGAAACGTAGTTAATAATATATTCTATCGTTATATATATATACAACGTTAGAATATTGCAAAAATATGGAGATAATTTGAATTTCATTAAATTAAAAGTTATTGATTTTTATTTTCTATTCTGACTTCATACAAAAATTAAAGAAGTGCATTTTTAAAATGTCTTTTTCTTGTCTGCTTATTCGCCATAAATGTATTCTTGCAAAGTTTTTTTTTCCTTAAACAAAAATAAACAGCTATGAAGAAAACTGTCCGACTAAAAATATAAGAAAAGCGTTCGAGAATCTTTTCCTTTAGCTACAACGGTTATGTTGGCTGCACTTACTGTCCCATCTCAAATTTCCATCCTGGATAGTGTAATATTTAGTCACACATATCATGTTTGCGATGCCCGAGGGATCTGGGTTTAAATTTGTTGTGTCGCAACTTTTGATATAATTTCCTCTGGCATTTAAACTAAATTAAAAGTTTTACAAATGTTGATACATTTTAATATCAGATCTACGACGTGATGATGTAATTTTGTAATCCCGGAGATAATTATACTGATCCTTGTGTTTATACATTTAATTATTTTATAAAAAAAGATATACTAATTTAACTTTGATATTGTAATAGTAAAATATACTGAACATATGCTAATATTTTCTTTTAAATATGATCTATCCAGTATATTCTCTTAGAATGTTATAAAAGGTTATATAAGTATGTATGAATAAAACTTTGACGCAAATACAACACTAAAATCGCTAATCTCCTGGCGAAGGAAACGCAATAACCACACCCTAATCTAGTTTACTGCTTGTCGTTCACCGCAAGGTGTATAATATAGCTACACATCCTACACCAAATATAATGTAATATGTCTAAAGTGGCGTTGTGTGTAATCTTAAAGTCTATAAGTTTAATAGGCATAATTAATATAAGAAAATGTTCATTATATACTTTAACTGTTGGTGTGTTAGATAGTGATTGCCTTATTTACTTGGCTGATTGATATCATACTAACATAATATATTTGTTTTGTATAAACGAAGGGGAATAAAGAAATGCTAGGCTCCGAAAAGTGGAGAAGAAGAATAAGCTTATTCAGTAATTATTGGTTTATTAAAATTCCTTATATATCTTTTCCTAATATTAATCATAAGTTCAGAAAATATTATAGTGCAAATATGTGTGCGCAAGCACATATGCCGTTTCTATCCCCTTACCCTCGTCCCTAAAACATAATTCCGGGCTGCTACACATAATTTCTGCACAAAAACCCAAAACCTCTTAATGTTAAAAGGAAACTCACGCCATATAAGCTAGTTTCATGTTCATCGCAGATGAAGAATAATAATAATTATGGCTCAGTATGTAAGAACTGTTTCAATCAAAGCATCATATTCCTTATGTATACGTTATTGTAAGATCTTCAAAACATTTCCTTTCTGGAATCGTTTTGAAAATTACTGAAATTAGATTACAATATTACAGCTGGCATCGTTGGAACATGATTGGGTAATGTTCGTTTTTATATTAAGCTAAAATTGATGTTCAAAATCTTTCAGAATTATTTTTATAATATTTAATTTAATAAAAATTATTATATTATAATAAATTATTGCTCGGAATTAACGGTTTTTATACAAATATACAAAGAAGTCATAAATATTACACTTTCAGATTTGACGAAGCTTCACCATTGTGACGCAAGCACAAGGTCACTGGAGACATTTAATATCCATAAAGAATGAAGATAACATGCCAATGACTCTTTTGATTTCTTGTTACTTCTAGAAAAGGCGATATCCTAGTCGACAATATTTTTCCATGGAGCATTTGAACCACCTAATCGCTCTACTACACGCAATCCATGACTCACAAATTTTACATAATATTTGGTAAGCCGCCAGCCGTAAGATCTGGCATTATAGGTAATTTTTATGACGGTGTTGACCTACCCTTTCCGCCATGTAACTCACTTAACAACGAGACAATTTTCTAATATTAGTAATTTTTTACATCGCACAATTCAATATAAAGATATTTTTAAACTTTAATGCACGTCTATACATTTGACCATCGTCTATCATTATGAAGCCAACGCCTTGATTTTTCTGAATGTAATTCCCAGTAAAAGAGGTCTTGTTTATTTATTTCAATTCTGAGAGGAGTAAGCTCGTTTTGTTTAAATTTAATTCTTGGTAAGTTATCGATTTCACAGATTTTTGAAACAGTAAACAGTATCAGTCAACTTAATAAAAATAAACAACATTTTGAATTATTCGTTTATATACAAACAAAATTAAAGAAGAATTTTGAAATCATTTTTTATCAAACTTACTTTTTTACTTTAATTAACTTTATATAGGGACAAAACCATAAAGAAACATATTTTATTGAAAAAAAAAAATCATTAAAATTACTTGCTTATATTCTAACAAAGGAAAATAAAAAAGAATTACTTCTTTTTTTAAGCTAGCTTCATACTTGAATTGGGGCTTTAAAAGGGACGAAAACAACTAGAAATTTTAAACATTTACTTACATCCGATGTTACCGCGTTAGGTTCATTTTGGAGCCGGAAGCGGTGCATGAAGCGTAACCACAAGTGCCTATGTATATATTATCTGGAACTTGCACACAGATTACGTAAGGGTGAGGCGTTGACGTATTCAGTATGGTTCAGCTAGCTTACTCTCTGTCGGTAACTGGAAAATTTGACTTAAGAACACATTCTCGTGTGGATGCTTATTATATTAAACAATTAGCAGTTTGTCAAACAACAGTAAATTAAACCGGTGTATAAAATGCGGATGAGATTTTGTTTTAACTTTATAAACTGTAAATCAAGCATCAAGAATTACAATTGAATGTGTTATTTGATTCGAAACCAAAAAGTAAAACGTATCACTGGATTCAACTATTTTTTGTGTTACAGTAAAATGAACTCGACAATTATTGTCAAAGCAATTTCAATCCTAGCTTGTCTTATTATCAAATTCAATAAGTCAACAGACGATTACGTTATGTATCGAAGGGATTTGTCATTTCCATATATTTTGGCTTTTTCTAGAAACTATATCTGATCCCTCGGAGTCATTTTAAATAATTTTGACTGTAATCTGAATGGTAATTGATCGAAGGTAGCTGATGACGCGATAAGTGACCAATGATTGTTTTGTATTTAATCAGATCGGTATATCTTGGCACACCATTTCGGAAACTTGCAGAAAGTGTTTCAAAACAAAATCGATTAAAGTTTTTATATACATGAAGTGTATATTATAATATTATTTTCAAAATATTATTAGTAAAAAGATTTAAAAGAATAGAAGTAAGAAAATTATTGAATTCATAATATATGGCGATTATCTATCTTTTCCTATATTTCCAATCCTATTGTAAAGGCAGCCGCAGTCTCTGAATTGAAAACTTTCTCAATTGCCACTTTTGTAATTGCATCGAATTCACAAAAAACTAGTTAGTTAGTTCAGATAAATTATTCAATATGTACAAGTAAGTACACGCTGTTTTTTGTAGTTATGCTTTAAGCTTTTTTCATTAACGTATACATATTTTCATTAAATGCTTCATCGGTTTAGTGGCTCTTCCACATATCTTGAACCTGGCTTGAAACTTGAGAGTTGGGTTACTAAATATTGGATTGTTCTATCGGTGTTAGCACTTAGACAGTGTTACATTCCCTTGACTGATCTCTCTTCAACCAAGGGAATAGAGACTACACATCATTATTACTAAAAAACGCAAATGAATAAGCTTTGTTAAGTGGTCGGCAGGGATTTTAATCAATCAGGATCATCACCATCATCAAACATTTTGGACAAACATTTGAGATGACACTGTGAATAAAGAACGTTGAAAGGATTCTGCAGACCTACTTACAGCTAGCCACTTTGTTAACTTTTTATTGGTTTACGAGCTCAATTGATGAATAATAATTTGATAAAATTCCATTAATCGGCTCATATGACACCCACTCTCTCCTAGGGAGGTTGCGCTCATCATTATTTTCTTTGTACATTTTTTTAATGAATACTTTATTAATATAATTTTAACAAAGGTGTATCAATATTGAGTGACTTCTCTAAGACAAAACCGTTATTTAAAAAAAAACTATAAAAAACGCTTAAAATTGTTGCTTAATTTAATAAAAACTAATTGTTAAACAAATAAATTGAGCTAAATATACCGTTCAAGGTATCGTCATCGTTCATTCTTCGTTCATTCTCATTCATCGTCATTTTTCCTATTTATTTTATTTTAAGCGATAACGGTGACTGATTTATAGGACCTCATTACTTATGTAAACTTCACAGTTGATATTTTACAGATAATATATAAATCTTAACAAAATTTTATTATATACTTTATGATTTAGCCTGTGTGGACTATCTAATTCCTCTTTGACTAAATGCACTTTAACAACGTTCTCTATGGATTGATTTACCTTAGTGAAAACAGATTTAATTTAATGAATATGATTTTCCGTCTATTTATTTTTGTGTCATTTATTTTGTATTTAGTACATTATAAACTACAGGCGTGTTGTATTTGGTGCATATATTCAATTGTTTTAATTATTATTTTCGAAGTTGCTAGTTCTTATTCCCAGACAATATCAAAATCGAAATTTAAGGATTACTGATGATTGTGTAAAATTTTATTTTCAATGTATTTTTTTATCTTATACCTTTTTTACGCTAGAACAACGTTAACAAATAACGTTTTCACCACGGGAATAGTGGGGAAGTATGTGGGTCTATGGTGGGTCGTCGGTGTCTCATCGCCTTAAACTTTACAAGGTGCAAATTCGTCCCCATATGGAGAGTACTGCTCTCATCATCTCTTGGGGGGGAGTTCCGCAGTACCAGCTTCTTCCTTTTAACCGCATTCAATGTAGAGCATTTCGAATTGTTGACGATGAAGCTCTTTCCACAGGCTTGATCCTTTGGATCTGCATAGAAATGTCGGGTCACTATGCATCCTCTATCGCATATATCACGGGGAATGTTAGGAATTGTTTGGATTAGTCTAGGCCACTGAATTTTACCACCGGAATTTCAGCGCCAGAATTCAAAATTCCATCCTGACCACCTCGATGTCTGGAAATTCACAACAGCGCGATATTTAATGTTTTGCACAACCACTTTGAGGAACCAGCTTTTACCGGCGACTTTACCGAACCGATGTGACATAAAAACCTTAAAGAAAAGAGAGGACTCTAACTTAAAAAAAAACTATCTATTGGTTGAAGCCAAGTCGTAATGAAAGTTGCATGTGCACTATAACAATAATAATAATATAATATATATAATATCCTAGGACATTATTCACACACGGTCATCTGATCCCAAACTAAGCAGAGCTTGTACTATGGAAACCAGACAACTGATGTATTACATATACTACTTTTCTTTTGTAAATACATACTTATATAGATAATTACAACCAGACTCAAACAGACATGTTCATGCACATAAATGTCTGTCCTGGGTGGGAATCGAACCCACAACCTTCGCTGTGAAAGGAAAGTATCTACCAACCACGCCAACCGGCCCGTCAACCATCGAAGCAATGTCATGGATGGGGAATCATTTTTTGCCTAAAATGTTTTACCTTAAAGCCTATTATTTTTTACCTTTAATAATATATTATTTAAGTATTCTTGAATAATAAAGAGACATTCCTAAGAATATGACCACAATGAATCTATGTTAGATATTTAATATGTCTCAATTACACTTACAAACCATAATATGACAAAAATGTGTTATTATATGTTTGACATTGTCTACGTTGCCTTAGGAACTAATATCTTATATTAACTCTATCTCCGTAAACATGATTAATAGAATACACTAAGGAAAAAATACTCAATATAATTTGAGAAAACCTCGGAATATTTCAAATGAATATATATAGGTAAAATATTCATTATATCACTGAATAAAACATTATTATAGAATAAATTTTCTTGTAAATGATAGAATAAATTGTTATTTTCATTTGTTTTTCAAACAAAAATAAAAATACGGGTATTTCCTTATTTTTAACAGACAATTTTTTAGTAATTTTGGAAGATTACTACATTTAATTGCCTTTTAAATAAAATTCTAAGAATAGCACATCAATTATACTAGGTTCCTTTATTTATATATTATGCATTTTATATAATGGATGTAAGGAAATAAAGACAAATCTATCTGTGTATTAAAAAATACATAAAAAAGTATCTTCCATTCGAAGACAAAGTTGACTTTCATGCCAAATTAAAATAGAATGCTAACAGCAGTTCGACGTAATCAAAGGCCGAACGAACATCCATAAACGTATCACATTTAACCATACTAGTGAGATATTGAGGCCTTTTTTCTTTTGGATATTAGCACTTTTTAATTAGTTACGTCTCAGACAAGGATAGATGCATCGTATTTTTTCAAACGAAAAATACATAAAAGAAGTTGATGCTTAAGATATCAATTACCGTATTAATAATACAGTAGAAGCCCGAGTTCCTGTTAAACAAAAACACCATCATACAAAAATACATTATAAAATTCCTAACATACGTTGGAAATGAGAATGTTATTTTTTTCTGTCTGCGCTTAAGAGGATTTTGTAGAGAGAACAATGAATTGTATGGAGTGTTAAGCTTATGAATCCCAATGCTATGCTATTCAATCACTTTAAACGGCTTAACGGTTCGGAATTAAATTTTAATGACGTTCCGAATTGAATTACATTATTGGTGGTTAACATACATGTTTTTCTGGCTATTTTTTACCAATAGTATTGCATCTTACTTGTAATCTTATTCTTTACTTTGTTCTGAACAAAAAATATTATAAGCACAAGAACTACAATATCATTACAATAATTAATTAACTCCCTGTACATGTTCATGAGTAGAACATATACTTTCGATTGTGATACTGTCTGGATATGAAAACACGAAGGCACAGCAAAAATAACATTATATCTAATTAAAAAAAAGCTCTCCTCTTGACGAGAGGATCGAAGTCCAACTTTGGTTTGCATTCATGTGGCAGAACTTCCTCTGATAGGTTCAGTCTTTACTACACCGCCGAACACATGATAATTTTATATTTGAGTACAGGTAAAAGCTCTTAAAGCACGTTCAACTGTTGGTCCCTCGCCTAAACCCTTTCCGGTCGTGTCGGATTGCTGTCTCACCGGATTATGAGAGTGAGGGATTAGAGAGTGCACCAGGCACACACTTTTGCACTATAATATGTCCTGCGCGGTTAGTTAATCTCTCTTCAGATTTGCTGCTGTGACCAAAATTGGTCAGGCGGACATCATTTTTATATTATGTCGTATATTTTTTGCATTATGACTATACGGCACAGTATGGCTATATTTTATATATAAAGTATATTTTAGTAAAAGTTTTACCCGTTTAACGATTAAGTGAAATCTAGTCCAGTAACTATAATAGTATGTACAAATTTATATATGTCTAAGTAAGTTTAAAATAAGTCTTAAAATTAACCGGAGTTGTGACCTTTTGATAAAGTATACCTACATAGTTTCGCTAGCTCCATTTGTGGTTTGAATGCACTTCGAGGTGTTAAGGTATTTCTATTGACTTAAACTTACTAAAACTGTTGCGTATTGTATACCATAACGTCTAGTAACTTCCTTTAAGTTTTATAGCCACTTTAGAAACATAATATTAAGGGAAATGTTGCAAGTATTTGATATACTTTATCCATGGGCGTGTTGTGGTATCGATGAATAATAAGAATTTACTAGTGCTACGGCTTTGTGCCATTGTGATCGTAGGACTATTCCACAAAATCAAAGTTAGCTCAGGATACTATCAGTGAGTATGGTATCTTTGAAGTATAAAATCAGAAATTAGGCTACATTCATTTTACTTGGTGTTAGAGCTTTGTGCAATACCGCCTGGGTAGCACCCATTCGTAAGATTCAACAACAGAATAAATTGTTGTGTCCCGGTTGGAATGGTACAAACATCATAGCTCCCAAGGTTGGTGGTATATCGGCAATGTAAAGAATAGAATACTGCGCCAATATCTATGGGCGGTGGTGAGTCCTAAAGCGTAGACCACGTATCGATAAATGTTTGAAAAATGGTAATGTTCGTTAAAATATCTCCTTAGTTATTAATATAGGAAAACTTCTGTCGGGTATTGCTAGTATTATTTTATAATTGAATAGGTAAAATTCATATATAATATATGTATACTAAAATATGTTTTACGAAAAGTGGCAAATTTTAAAGAGAAAAAAGACTTACCAGTATTTTCCAGCCATAAATTTAGGTGTGTATTAACATAATATTTGAAGAGGTAAAGGAAAAATTTAAAGGACGGGCCTGCTAGACCCTTCGGGTTCCTCTTTAAGTATATATCCACTTCGCAGTTTCAATTCCAATTTAGGTCTTTTCTGATATAGCAATCGGGTTTATTATAGCGCTCGATGAAATGTTAAGGGTAACGGGTTCAATGTATCGGAAAACTGAAAACGTAGTAAGTGGCAATAAAAAATTCCCACCATTCTTTTGTTGATTATAAAAGGTTATACTTGTAAATAAAAACCGTATTTGGTTTCGAAATTAAAAATAAGTGACAGTCCGTATGTGTCCCACGGTTGAGCAGCAGAAAAATTTGGAATTTATTTACCACCAGTGGTCACCAGCGCCAATAGATAGTGGCAATGTAAAAAATCTTAACAATACACCATCGCCAATGCGCCATCAATCTTAGGCACGATGTTGTTATATCCCTTGTACCAGTATAGTTACACTCACAATTCAAATTAGAATGTAACAATACTAAAGTGTGTTTAGCGCTAGAAAATCAGATGAGTGGGTTGGACCTACCCAGACGAGCTTGCACAAAGCCCTAACACCTCGTTAAATTTTCTAAACACCGGGCCATTTCTGATTGAGTAATTACGATATTAAATTAATAAACTGTATTCATTTTTAAAAAGTGTATATAAAATTAAATATTGGTAATTGTTACTGTTTCTATTTGACTTATGAAAAACAAAGAAAAAATATTAAAAATATATACTTGACATGACACTTGTGAGCTCTTTCCCCGGGCTATATTTTTTATATATGAAGGGAAATATATATATTTGTTAATATATATATATATATATATTTGTTAATAAAATATTTTTTACATTAAAATCATTTTAAAAATGTATCTTATGTTATCTTGAAAAGCCCATCACGTGGTTGAGCGCGTCGCTGTATTCGATGTTATTTCTTACACAAATGATCTACAGCCGACCGAGCGCAGCGTGAGCTCCACCCAACTCATACCCTTTATAATGGTAGCCACATAAAATTTTCGTCAATATTAAATTTAAATGCTTTAACTTTTTTCTTTTTATTACAAAGAAATTGTGACTAGAACAAAAAATTCGGTTTTCAGATCAATACCACAAGTAAGTAAATACTAGTAAGAAATAGATATTAATACGTACATACTGATGACGTTATTTGTGTATATTATAAGCTTTTATTTTGAAGAAAAGGAGATCATCCTATGACGTCACATCATGAGATGTAAACAATTTTTGTGATATAATCAGTATTGAGCCAAGTGGAACATCCGCCCGTACTATAGTAGATCTTAGCAAAAGCCTTGAGACTTATTTACTAGCGTTTAATCAAGTACCTTGAAATATCCCTCAAGCTGATGTCCAAATACCGGATGTATCCGGATATTTTTATTTACGTAATATGCTTAAAAGTAAGTTGTTATTTATTTTATATAAATTAATTGTACGTTAAAAAGAAGAAAAAAAAACATAATAAAAAATGCTTATTTTTACTAATCAAATTAATTAATACGAATCAGTATTATTTAATTTTTTGAAGTTTAGTCAGCGTGATCCCTAAAAGCACTTTTTATGGAATCATACAAAAAATGTAACTTGTTGACTATTAACAAATTAAATATTAAACATTGCCAGAAAAAAATACTTTTAGTAATAAAAAAGAAGAAAGTCATTATTTATATAATTACTATCATCTAGCTTGTCAGCTACTACGATATGTTTTTAAGTATTTAGTGTAATTTACATTTCTATATTGAAACTGTAGTAAAGTAAGATATGTATATTGAAAGCCACTATACTGTATGATTGATTGAAAACCGCAGTCTATACTTGAGAGCAGGCTTCAATTAGTTATAAAAAATATATCTTATTAGTAAAGCTTATTACTCTTTTACTGAATATATGTCTGACAAAATGCGTGGGTTTAATTGATTGCTGGATCTCGTGCAGGATGTATGTAAATGATACAGATTTGGATTTTAGTAAAAAAAGAGTAGCTACTACCTTTCTTGCCGGTTCTTCTCGGTAGAATCCACATTCCGAACCGGTGGTAGCGCCTGACGATTCAAAAGTACTTGTAGAAACCTATTTGAATAAAAAATATTTTGATTTTGATTACAACTGGTTAATTACGGCATGAATCAATGGTGGTGGTAGAGCTTTGTGCAAGCTCGTCTGGGTAGGTACCACCCACTTATCAGATATTCTACCGCAAAACAGCAGTACTTGATATTGTTGTTTTCCTGTTTGAAGGGTGAGTGAGCCAGTGTAATTACAGGCACAAGGGACATAACATATTAGTTCCCAAGGTTAGTGGCGCATTGGCAATGTAAGCGATTTACATGACATTTCTTGCAGAGCCAATGTCTAAGAGCGTTTGGTAACCACTTACCATCAGGTGGCCCATATGCTCGTCCGCCTTCCTATTCTATAAAAAAAAAAGAATTTTAACCATTAATTATGTAATTAAAACTTAAAAAATGTTGAGCCTTTTAATTTGAATAGAAACTTATTTAAAATTAAAATCCACTTATTTAAATTTGTCTCGAAATTGAGTGCCTCCTACACTAGTTTCTAGGTTATTAAGTTTTTTTTCACCCACCCCAATTTCCAAGGTTCAAGCCCAGAGTCAGTCCAATAAAAATTTGTTGACGTTTTCTTTCAAAAAATAATTCTCAGTAAGAAATCATTTACACTCTCGTGCTTCAGAAACCATGTAAAGCCTGTAATCCTGCACCTGAGTATCCTCCGGCCGTGTCGGATTGCGGTCGCATTGGATTATGAAAGCGAGAGAATTGACAGTGAATTTATGTTTGTACGCAATATCGGATTTAGTTATCAGTTTATATTATATCAGATATTTTGATTAAAGTAATTTCCATAAAATACTCTAATGTTCAAGCTTAATTAACTGTGTTTCGTGTACCACAAAGTCGATTGCTATCGATGCACAATACTCCAATAGCAATTATACAATTTTCCTTTGCCAGTGCCATAATCTTCACAATACAAAATAACATTTCTACTAACTGGAAAAAATATTTCAAATATATTTTGTTCTCGGTTTTAAAATGCGATAAAACTTTACTATATATTAGTAAATCAGGTTATTAACCCCATTCCAAACAACAGGTTAAACACCTGGTAAAAACTAAAGCTGTATACGGAGTGTCATCATAAAATTTTATTTCTTAATAACATAGTGGCTATCACCATGTTCATATCCCACAACGTTGAATGAGTTAAACTGTTATGATTCAAAAATTGTGGTTTTGAATACAAAATAAATTGTACCGACGAGTTAAAAATCAGCATTTTAAAAGAAAATTGGCAAGGGAAGAAAATCGTGTAAATGGAGACAGAATTAGTTTAATATATGGCTATTAGTTGTATCCGTTATTTTGCTTTTATATTTTAAAACTCCTTGCTCTGGTTGGCACGGTCGGCCAGCGAACTCACTGTAGTGTAAAGCGCCATGGCCACTGTTATTTAATAAGAAAATGATGCCAAGTCGCCGGGTGGATCTATGATTATTTTAAGAAAACTTTTCCTATTATTTACTTATACAATAAAAATATTTAATACTCGTTAAACAATATCGTTATAGGTTTATTTATTTAATACTTATTGCATAACATATAAATAACATAGGGTAATAGGAAACAATCAAACGACAAATGGTGCGCAAAGGACCGTCTAGGTTTTAAGAAGATTTGGCATTTTACTGTTTGTAAACGTACTAATTTTCTTCATGATATTCATCTTTGCGTGTTCTATCGCAATTTAATCTTTAAGTTGGATTGGATTGTAGTTATAGTCAATTCCAATTACGGGAAAAGTAAAGATAAATAAACAACTTTGGTATTGAATTGACATTATATCTTTGACAATATCTTGAATTATTATCGATGCTATTCATCATAGATTCGTAAAAATTGTATTTTAAATGTCGACGAAGTAGTTATCAGTACTGTGGAAGTAGAATTAATGGACATACGTAGTTACGTGAAACAGTGTTGTATTTTAAATAAAGATTTATATATGTATTTATCAAGAACTGTCCGTAGAGCAAGAGCTATTAGCAAATCCCTAAGGATTATTTATTACTACTCCTTCTACTCCTATTTTCTATAGCCTAGTACATCATATTTAGCGCAACAGTAATGGAATGTTTAACAAACTAATTAAGCAATAAAATTAACTATTGTAAGTACATTGTAGCATGTTAACTAAATTATATCATTAGTGTGGCTTAATTGTAGCATTTAACACACGTGTACCAAATTGTATTGTTATTATTGTTATAATTGCATTATTTAATCAATTATTCAGAATTGAATTAATTTTCATTTAATTTTGAGACAGCATTATATATTATTTATATAAGCAAGAAAGATTATATTTAGTAAATATGAAAGTTTTAGAAATGTTCCTAGGTTGATTTATTTGTTAAGCATAACCCCATTTTTATTTTATCAAGAAATGGAACAGAATTTGATTAATATTATCAGCTATATTTTTATTTTTTTATTTTATTTTATTAAGGACCATCAGCAGTCACAACATTTACACATGTAATGATAAAAACACATTGAAACTTATATAAAATGTGCGACTCTTTAAGACGGCCACAACATGCATTCTTAGGTACAATATATTTTTTTGTATTACTTAAGACAGATTACAACATAAGCAATATTTTCATAATACTGAAATACTAACAACTGCTAACCATATTTGTATAGAAAATTAAGATTTAAAAATAAATTAGTTTAAATTAATAATAATAATTAAAACATTGAAACTAAAGCTAAAAAAATATTATAAATGAGTACACTCCTATCATTTATCACATTAATAACATGTAACAAAATAATTTAAATAAGAAAACAATAAATAGTAATTAATTAAAAAAAATTGAAATTTAAGTATAAAAATAAAAAATTAATAATAACATTGAATACATTTTTTCATTAAATTCTTTAATTTACATGCTTACAACATATGTTTTATTTTGTAGTTAAGATTCTAATAATAACTCCAGAATATATTTTTTGTATTTATTAATGGAGTCCTCAAATATGTCAAGTGACATTGAGTATTTATTATATGTTTATATATGGAAAATAATCTCGTATATTACTTTTTTTTATTTGCCTGCAGGGCAAATGATTTATTCCACCTGATGGTAAGTGGTAGTAGAGTCCAAACGTGACGACGGCCAGTACAGTTGGGAAGAATGTTCTGCACTACTGCCACCTTCGCCTCGCCGGCCCGCGAGATGCCTCTTCACGCCTCGATTGAAGGAACCCGGGTTGTAAGAGGATTGGAACACGTGTGCTGGTAAAGAGTTTTATGTTTTAGTGGTGCGACAAAGAAAAGAGTTGCCAATTTCTTTGCGCGCGATGGAATTAAAGTCACAATTAGGCTGTGACATCGATAGCCAGCACGCAAGACTTGTGAAGGAATGGGGAAACAGGAATTAGAGAGAATAATTCCTCAGAGAACTCGCCGTGATACAGTCGATAGAAAACGCTCAGCACTGCTATCTCTCGACGCAATTGTAAAGGCTCGAGGGTGTTTGTGACCTTTATGTCGCCAAAAATGCGGACCGTACGTCGCTGCAACCAATCCCAGGCCTCTAGTAGGTACTTAGCGGAGCCATCCCAAAGGTCGAGCAATATTCTACGCAAGAGTTCTGAACAAGGTGCGGCGTTTTTTCACGCCACAACAACTGTGCCTGTTGTACAAAACACAGGTACGGTACCTGCACGTCCGAGTTTCCGTGAAGCTATTTTTAGAAAAGCCTCGATGTAATCCCTTGGACTAAGGTCGCAGCGAACGTCAATCCCCAGCATGTCGATTTTGCTTTGTATTACTAGCGGAGTACCACAGAGGGAGGGAAGAGGGGAAAATGGTGACTTTTTCGCTGTGAGAGCGCATACCTGAGTTTTCTTGGCATTAAACTCAACAAGATTATCAGAGCCCCATTTGGCTATGAGTTCTAATATCCTATCGAGTTCAATAACAAGATCCTTCCGCCTCTCCTCAATTTCCGTTCACCCAGCCACTGCGCGTTAGTAGTATCCACCACATGCACTGTACTATCGTCTGCATAGCAATGTATGTTCCCAAGAGAAAGCATATCATTTATATGCAAAATAAAGAGTGTGGGAAATAGCACATATCCCTGGGGGACCCCAGCATTCACTACATGTAATTGTGAAGCGCAACCATCAACTAAAACACGAAGGCTATGCTTGTGTAGGAAGCTGGCAATCCAGGTGCAAAGCTGAGCAGGCAGACCACATACCGGCAGCTTGGAGAGAAGACTTCTGGGCCAAACCCTGTCGAAAGCCTTGGACATATCGAGGCTGACAGCCAAAGATTCCCCATGCTTGTCGATAGCTTCACTCCAGAGGTGCGTTACGTACGCTAAAAGATCACCGGTAGACCGTTATGGTCGAAACCCGTACTGACGATCATTAATTAGACAGTGATTTTCTAGGTAATGGATCAGTTGATCGTTTAGAATCCGTTGGTTGCTTAGTCCACCTTACAAAGTACTGAGGTGATAGCTATTGGTGGATAATTTGCTGGGTCAGGCCGATCCCCTCTTTTGAAAACCGCTTGCACATTAGCTCTTCTCCAAGCCATCGGTACACCTCCCGAAGAGAGAGAAAGTTGGAACAGGCGCGTTAACACAGGAGACAGCTCCGCCGCGCACTTCTTCAGTACTATGGCTGGTATTCCATCGGGACCGCTAGCTTTCCGTACATCAAGTGATTGCAGCTCCGCACGCACATCACGTTGCCTGATTTTGATATCAGGCATCGTATGGCTACATGAAGGTATTGTTGCGCTGGCACAGCGCACTACAATCATCGATGACGGAGTTATCGGCAAAGAGTTTAGTCAGGAGATCAGCTTTCTCTTGCGGACTGTGAGCTAGCGATCGGTCCGGATTTCTGAGCGGTGGTAGCGAAATTTCGGTTAAATTCTTCCGATATTTTAATTCGTTATGTAAACTATTTTATGATGACGTTTTATAAAATTATTTTTAATGTCTTACTTATATTGTAGATATGTATATTGTAGGTAGGTGAATCTTAACCGATGATCGTGGGTTCAAGCCCGGGCAAGCACTGCTGAATTTTCATGTGCTTAATTTGTAATTTTAATTTATCTCGTGCTTTACGGTGAAGGAAAACATCGTGAGGAAACCTGCATGTGTCTAATTTCACTGAAATTCTGCTACATTCGTATTTCACCAACCCGCATTGGAGCAGCGTGGTGGAATAAGCTCCAAACCTTCTCCTCAAAAAAGGAAGAGGAGGCCTTTAGCCCAGCAGTGGGACATTCACAGGCTGTTACGGTTATATTGTAGTTATTTCTTAATCTATATGTGAATAGAATATCTAGCGATCAATAAACTTTTTAACCAACCAACCCATGTCAAAATAATTATTGCATATTCAGAGATTAATTACAAATCTAAAGATTTTATTTTTAATATTACGATTACCTCGTATATTAATATTTGATGCAGTCGTACTTAAAAGTATGAGCAACAGCCTGTAAATACACTGCTGGCAGAGGCCTTATCTACCCTAGAGAGGAATCTACTCCAATGCCTTAGACATATTTAATAACAAAATCAAAGGAGTATAAAACTAATTCTGTGACATAATTATTACGAGGCATCGTAAATTATTCTTACGTCCATTGAAGCGAGTTCAGCTGTCTTTTTTTTCTTAAATAATCAAATGTCCGCCGGCATGTTGTACGTGCCCTTTGTGAATCATTTCTATTGTTTTGATACACTGTATTTTCGACGCACATGCATGTTGTTATTTCCAACCAGAATCACTAACTAAATTTTAGGGTAGCTGAGGACTATATCAATTTTAATTGGACTCGAATCTATAGTTACTTGCGTTTGGATTTTGTTTCAATAACAAAAGACTTTTGATGGTCGTGATCGTGTTTATTTATTTATTAATATTAATTAGTAGATCTTCCAGCTTGCTCTAGTGCGTTTCCGGGATATAGGTATGTTTTGTAAGTATAAATTCCAAGTTATCCAAGTGGATAACTCGGGATTTCCGATGTTATTATGTTATTTCATCCTCAAGGATGTCACTTAATTCGTTGTTTTAATATTAATGTTTATTAATACGTGATGCCGGATAGTTCCAATTATCAAAGATCTTTTCGTAATATATAAATATAATTTGAAGGTAATAAAAAAATCGGTTTGTTTTCTATGGTTTCATTTTCTAATTTTACTGTAACGAATAACTAAATTATTTTCCTTGACAAAATATATCGTTGTTGAGCTTGACGTGTTTTTACAACGCGGCCAAGCAACTTAAGATTTTAAGTATTTATCTATATGAAAAAAAATGGCTTTATTGCTGCTTAACAATTAATTATTAAATAAAAAAATACCGAAAAAATATATTGACTTCAAAGATTTGCCTGAATGTACAATGACTTAGTCATAAAATTCGGTTCATAATCGGTTCGTATTCTGACGATTACCGGCTTCTATATTTGTTAACCGACTTATAAAGTATGGTCTTTATAAATCAGTTAATAAAAGTTAATTTACTTCTCTGATCCACGTTAGATCATTCTTTACAGAATGTTTATCAACGTATGAAAGTTTAAGCAACATATCTTATAACGCCAAATAGGAGACGTAGTGTAAATAAATAAAAAAGGTTTTTAAAAACTATCACTTGCCTTAAACAATTTTCGTATTCAATAAAAATGTGTACTTATAATTTCCTTGTATTAATTACTTATAAACGTTGCTTAGCGAGTGATTAGTTAAATAATACTGTGTCTTCATCTTTCAAATGTCAAATCACAAATGGCAGAAAGAGTGAAATAGGTGTTTAACTAAACAGTACTTATACAACGTTTATAAATGAGAACGACATCAATAAATTTGGATACATGTTTTTTGTAAAATACTTTAAACCAATATCTATAAAGCTTTTACCAAAAGATGCAGCAGGTAAAAGAGATGGTTTATTGTACGACACATGACAGACAACGTCTGCCGACGGTTTTGCTTGTAAGTCAATAATTACATAATAGCAAAATACAATTAATTTCCAATTTCCAATACCTATTATTATACTAACTCTATTAGATATTCCATCGGATATTGCATGAATTATAACCTGTCATGCATCTTCTATAGGGTCCGATGAGTTAATGAGACGCTTTTAGTCTTTGTAAAGCGTACCAGTGCTTCCTTATACAAGTGACTGTATGTAATTATTATACATGGTACCAGATATTGTATATAACCGACGCTGCCACTATATATATATATATATATATATATATATATATATATATATATATAGTGGCAGCGTCGGTATGTATATATATATATATATATACATACTATGCCACTATTGTACACGATTATTCGGTTCACAATATGACTGATTGATTTTAGTGAAATAATAAACTAATATATTTTGAGCTTTCGTAATGAGCATACAGAAACATTAAAATAACATAAATAGAAATTAAAGATAAGATAGATACACCAAAGATACGACATACATGTCTGCGAAGATACAAGTACAATAATATAAAATCTTTATAAATAATAATATGATTTAAATGAGATTACGATAAACATTATCATAGATTTAGCACGAAAAACAAATTAGTTTCGATCGAAGCCAAATAAACAACGATCGAATAATAAAATAAATGTATTTATAAGCACACATTGCCCCACTCCACTGCGAGACGACCAATTGACATACGCCAATCAAACGCCAAGTACTTGCGTCGAACAAGCTCTGATTTAACACTTACCATGTTTTGTTAATTATCAGTATTTGAATAACACAAGATCAAGAGGGACAGGGAACTCCGTACTTCTAAAATGTCTACATTGGTGACTCAACAGTTCAAGTTTTCAGGTATAATATATATATATATATATATATATATATATATATATATAGATGAACGCCGAGAATGTACCGGGTGCTATGTACAAAATATTGGCTAATAAACGAGAACGTCTAATAAAGCCTATATAATAGTCCGCCTACACCGGCATCCTGTAATCGATGAACTTGTACGCCGCGTACGTAGACCCGTTTGCTCTTACTGACTTTCATTCGTCGGCAATTTCAGAGTTTGTAGTGAACATTGCTTATTGACAAACTTGATTCCTGAGGACAACTCCATCAAGCCATGAGTGGGGCATGGAACGTGAGAGGGCAGAGGAGTATGTGAAAACAATCCCGCAGGCTTTTCAATTTGTATCGACTAAGGAATCGCACACAACCCAGCTCTCCCCCAAGACCCCGATATCTTGAAAAGATTTACTCAGCGTAAAAAAGGAGAAATATTCTAAGCATATTATGTATGTTTTTTAAACTACAAAAACCATTTATTAAGCGAACCAATTGTGTTTGGGTAACCGCTGACGTGCTGTTGATCATTTGTGAAAGTATTTTACTTTACGTCCGTAATTTTTCAACTTATATTTTAAAACAGTTTTTTAGTAAATATACAATTGCTTAATAGTAGTGATTATGCAACATTTCAATGATCACTAGTTTGTTTCTGAAAACTTCTAGCGGTCCGACGAAATTTCACTCACAAGTGTTCTTAACACCTAAGTCGTGTTTGGAGATGCAAACTCTTCAACATTTTAACCAGCACATACCAGTCACGTTTTCCCAAACAAATGTTTTCTCTGCATGCAGGGTTCAAATTATCTATTTTTTTAAACATTAATTTTATAAACGGATATATAATATTTTAAACTATATGTTTTTATGCAAAAATAATCACGGCACAAACATTGTTTTAAAATCTTCCCAAAGCGACTTTACCGCTTATAGCCGCCCTTTACAAGCCTTTGTAACAGAAACTTAACTAAAGGTGGTGAAAAATAGTAAAAAAATAAAAAGAGTTGCATTAGATATTAAGTAAGTAAGTGCTTCTATATTTCTAATTATGGTTTTTTATTTAGTTTTGCTATTAAAACTTTATTTTATCCATGATTTATTTATTTCGTTACTTGGACATTAAATTCGCGAAATAATTGTTTTTATCATGTTATTTTATATAAAGAAAACTTTATTTGATTTAACCATTTATTTGGGCTTGCATATTGCAGCATGGCAGCATGTCTGCTAATAGCAGCCTGGTCTACATTAGTACACAAGTCACGTAGAGCAAATCCGTTCTTCTCAACTTCGAGCAAATAAGGCACAGCACTAAATATAATGAGTCTGAATTACGATAAATAGGAAATGATTCAGACTTAACATGTTATGATACAATCTAAATACGAAGAGGCATTATATTTTGGTAAAGATGGGAAATGTTTAAACCAAAATTGCTATTTGCTTTCATAAATTCTGATAAATTTCACATTAACATAATTTTATGTGATTTAGCTGCGAGAGACGTCGACGGCAGTTTGGCAAGGATAGAAGGAAAATATTTATAAACGCGTAAATTTGACATTTAAATTTATTTTTATCATACTTATTTATATCAAATAGTGAAAGTAAAAGTGTTTACTTAAATGTATTACCAAGCCAATGATCAGATACGACAAGATATAACGGAGTTGTGAACATCTCGGTCCAATTTTCAAATGCGAAAAAAAATAGAGCTATCCGAGCTTGTTTTCAATTCTCGTCTCTTGGGAAATAAGTTGTTGGATCTTAGGAAATTATCCTTTACATCAGACCAATAGCCGTTAAGTGTTGGAGTAACACACGAGAGATTTACGTTAGGAATTATTTATATATTTTACTATTTATTAATAATTCTACGATATTTTCTTTTATTAATGACTTTTTTTAGGACCTATTTTACATTTTTCAGGTGACTTTGTTTTTTATTTTAAAAAGACAAACCAGTAAATTTGCCACCTGAATGTGATCACTGACCTGGACACTGAAATATAAGCCACTCTATACATCACCAACAATGGGATCCAAAAAGCTATGTTCCTCGCGTGTGTAACTATCCCGAATTAGACATACTTCAAAGAGGAACACATGTGTACAAAGTATTAATTTTTGACCCATCCAAGATACGCAAGCACTATGCTAAGCTTAATACTAACATATGAACTATAACAAAAGTTTAATTTATCTTTTATCTTCTAGCATTATCAGCCAGTTAGTAGTGTCTAATAACTATACTAGAAGCGACGTACTTTTCTCTTTTTACTTAGATATTTGTATAAATACGATTCTTAATATAGGATTAACGAGACATTTTGACGATATTTTTTAATTATTTCAGTAACTTGATTTATAGGTTTATTTTACTAAAAATTGTAATTTATTGCGGAATCGTTGTAAAATGTTCCCAAAATCAGCAAACGTTTTAACCAAAAACATTATATAGTACATATGTATGTATATAAATTAATCATTTCAACCAAACTTTATAAAATAATGAAAACAGCCATTAAAATGACTATTTCTTCAATTTATTTTAATTTTGATTTTTAATTATATATAATTGGAGAAGAAAAAAAGAACAAGGCCCCTGATAAGTGTAACTATATAATAAGTATAGGTATTTTAAGAGACAAATTAAACTCTATCCATTATTCATAGAGGATTGATCCCGTACAGACTAATGTCAAGCAACTCTCCAAAGTGGATCCAAACGACTCTAACAGAAATATTTCGAGGGAAGGAAGTCGACAGCGAAAAGCTCTCCAAGCCCAAAACCCTACCCAGTGTATAACACATGGCCTTCGTCGAATATGTGACAACAAGCCTTATAATCACAAATGTCTCCCACTGTAGAAACATTCTTTAGGTTTATAATGACCAGCAAGAAGGGCTGCTATAGTTGAGAATCGAAGAAGCTGATGCCGCTTATAACAATGACACCTTAGAATTGTAATTCCTTGGACGAAGATGAAAAAAGGTGCGCCGTAATAATCATATTCCAAATCCCAGAAAACGACCCCATCGTTGACCTTATCCAATAAACAGAAATAAAACTAAAAGACTTCATCCTCACAAGAGCCCTATCACTGACTCAAAGCGATACTCTGCAGAACTGGGAAGTGCCAAAGTTATCCTGGGCGAAAGCAATCATCTTCAATATTAAAGAAGATAGTGTAGTGTCTAGTGTATCTTCTAAGATATCACTACAAAAGAGAAAGAAAGGCGAAAAAGGATGGATCACTATCCGGTTAGGAACAGCAAAGAAGATACGCACAATAGTGTCATCAGAGAACAAGACTGAAAACAGCACAAACGTATTATAGTCTACTAGGCGCTCGTGAAGCACTTTGGAGCCATCGTGATGATACTGTGTATCATCAAAACCCGCGAGTTCTTACTCATAAGAGAGATGTGAATTAACTCAAATTCATTGACAGAGACAATCTCTTTTTCCGGCACACAATCCGAGTCATAAAGTCATCGAGATGATAGTCATCGGGACTCTACAGCGTCAAACTTTTTTAGTTCTGAATCGTAGGTTGAGGTGCTGTTCGGTCATAAATTGAAATATAACTATTATTAATTAAAGATAAAATACACCAATGGCACAGACAGCACGTCTGGAGATATCAAATTATGTCATGCTTGGGCGTTCTACTACAAAATTGTTTGCTTATTTAATTTGGAAGAAACAATTATTTTAAACATAATTTAAGTGAAACGAATTTCATTTTTAGAATATTTACATTTTAAATTTTTATTTAAACTTAAAATGTTAAAACTAAACTGTTAAAATACAATTAGTGATGAACTATTTATAAAAACAAAACATGTAAAAATTAATTATTTATCAACATGAATTGCCTAGACTTTCAAATATAATTTTACGATAATACCTACCGGTATTATCGTAAAATTATATTTGAAAGTCTAAGGTTCCAACCTTACGAGTATAATCTTATTTATAAAGACTTTGCATCGACTTGACTCGCCCATAAGCTTACTAACTATAAGCCGACTTATGACATATGCATAAGAACTATTCGGGAATACTATCAAAGTATTAATATATCTGATCAATATTGTCTTTACTCATAGTATAACATGTTAATATCGAATCTAAGATAATATACTTCATACTTTATGATAAGTATTATATTTCATCATTAGTCATAAAAAATATTATAATAAAAACTATTATAAAAAAGATGAGACTTGATGTTATTATGCTTTAGGGGATTCATCATCAGTCGTTCGTCTGGGTATGTACCAGCCTCTCATCAATTATTATGCCGTGAAGCAGCACTACTAAGTATTGTTTTGTTCCAGTTTTAAGGGTGATCGAACAAATGCAATTACAATCACAAGGAATTTCTAAAAGCGCACGTGTCTATGTGTGGTGGTGACCACATACCATTAGCCCATCACTCATTTGCCAGTTCATCTAACAATAAAAAACAACGTTGATAAAAAACATGTTAGGTACTTCAAAATATTGACATGTTTTCGGTGTAGACTAAAGGAGTATTTAATTACTACTGGAATATAGATTTTTTACACTATTCATGAATGTATTTGAACTCTTTCATCTCGGAAAATGAGACACAGGATTATTGATTAATCCAATCATTCAGAGAATTTAGTAGTAGGTAATCCTTCTAGCACATGACTCTCTTATGACTTATCTTACAAAAATAGCTTAAAAAAATATTTAAAAAAATCTACGCAGTTGTTTGTAATAGTAAGTTACTATCCAAGGTAACCTAATAGGTCAGAAGTCATTTTTATTAAACTAAACTGAAACTTATAATCATCAATACATATTTAACGCATTACTTGTTTGTTAATAAAATAATACCCTTAAATCTCGCTGGTTAAAACTGCTTTAAACTAAAATTTAATTTACACAATTACAAACATTTCCTGGCACTGCCAGCGGAAGTTAAAAACATTTCGTACTGTCTGACGTATTATCATGTAACTAAGCAAAACGGCCGCTAATTAAAAGTTAACCATTCGCTATGCAAGTTTAACTAGTTAACAATGGTATTGTAACATTCTTACGACGAATATAATATACAATAAAAGTAAAAATAAAGTTTGTCACGGGATTTCCGAGAGACATCAAAATTGGTTTTTATTGAAATAATCTGTAATTAAAGAAAATTTATTGCAACAAAGTATACAACATACGTGCCTCGCACAAACAAGGGAGTAGAGGACGACAGCGAAGAGAGCGTCATGCTTTTTGCCGTCGAGGCTTACGACTCGATATTACACCCATGCGCGTTATACATGTGCATATATGTTTCACCCCAAAACAGCTGTATGTAAAAGCTAACTTGAATTTTATAATAGCTAATTTGCTAATTAGCTAATAGCTAATTAGCTAATTTGAATTTTATAATAGGTTAATTTTATTTGTTTAATTTAAAAATATTAAAGAGAAAATGGCGAATAGAAGTTTCCCCCAATTCCACTGAAATTACAAACTGCTACACCTTTTAAATAAAAATAAATATAATCGTATCGTTTTGATATTTTCTATATCACTGCATAATTCAGCAATCGTGACACATATGAACCTTTTTTAGTTTAAAACGTTTCACTCAAACGTCACATTTAGAATAGTTGCAATTGTTTTTGACTTCTTCACATTACGCCCACGTCTCACTTCAATAATAACAGAAAGTTGGTACGACGTATTTTGAGAAACATAGAAATATACGAATAAAAACAACTCAGAGCGGATATCCGCCCTTTTTTCTTTCTCTCATTAGCCTTATATATCCAAGTCTATAAAATTATATAACCTATAAAATTTGTTCTTATTTATATTTATATGTAACCAATTTAAACTGTTTAATGAAGAACCAATGGGTTTGCTAGAACACCTCTCGCATTTTTATTGGTCGTGTTGTGAATAATTCAAAAGCAATATTAAAAGCCGTCCAATCAGTGACCGTTTCATTCAATATCAAATGTCAATGTTCATTTTGATCAATTGTCAAATAAACAATGGATCCAAATGACACAGAATGTGTCCAGTTAAGTCACAATACAGCTAAAATTAGCCCGGGATATTGTATAAAATGAGACTTTTGTCAAACTTGGTGCATTGTAATATCAATAGTAAAATTACAATATCACGGCTTTTACAATAATGCTTTTACATTTACGTTTCATTTGTAAACATAAAGTATATTTTTATTGTATTGAATCTGTAAGCAATAATATTGTCCTCCAGACCGATTTCTTCCTGCGTAGTGTGCACTCTCTATTCCCTAACTCTCATAATTCTATAGGGCGGCAATCTGACACGTTCGGAAAAAGTTCAGGACCAACGACTTTATGTGCTTTCCGAGGCATGGGAGTGTACAGACTTCCAACTTTCAGACACCGGGCTGTCTGGAAATTTTTTCGACATAAAAATTCAATAACACTTTATTGGCCCAACCTGGGATTTGAACCCAGGACCTCCGGTCTGTGGCCTTACATCTAGCAACTAGACCAACGTGGCAGTCAATAAGCAATAATAAGTACGAAGTAACTCAATATTTAATTAATTTAAATATATATTTCGAACGTTGAAACATTTCGATACACGTACGAGTATATTAATTTCTGTTATAAGGATATGAGTCAATGCATTACTATCGGTTTGTGAAATCATATTATTGGATTAATTAATAATGATTTTGACACGAAACTTGAAATGGTAAACGTTTTCTATTATTTCGTTAATACGAATCTGAATACAGAACTAACGAGAATAATATAGCAACAATAAACAATATAACAAATAACATTATCGGTAATTATCATTATTAATACCAACTAATATCGAAAACGATCGTACGTTTGTGCTATTGTATTTATTATAAATAAAGAGAAATAACGCTCTTATACATACAGAAGAAATAGGCCTAAATTCGTTAAAAATTGGTCTATTTTCGATCACACACAAAACCATATGATATTATTGAATGTCAAATGTTATAATTACATAAATATTTTGAGTTTTAAAAATGATTGAATTAATTTTTTTTTGTAAATATAAGTTTAAATAAAATAGTTAAAGGTAGTTGAAAACTTATAATAATTTCTATATTTTAAAATCGCGCACAAAGAAATTTGGCAACTCCTTTCTTTGTCGCACTTCCAAGAAATGGAATTCCTTACCAGCTCACGTATTCCCCTCCTCTTACGACCCGGGTTCCTTCAAACGAGGCGTGAAGAGGCATCTTGCGGGCCGGCAAGGCGAGGGCGGCTAGTGCAGAACCTTCTTCCCGACTGTACTGGCCGTCCTCGCGTTTGGACTCTACTACCACTTAACATCAGGTGGAGTAGAGTCATTTGCCCTCCCGGCAAATATAAAAAAAAAGTGACATATAAATGAAACTAAGATAATGGATATTATTTTACCCAATTTTTTATAAACATAAGTATAAATAGTTATCTGTTCATGATTTGTATACACATGTGTGCTTTGATTAACTTTTTTATATACATTCTATTATAGCATTTTTCTCCGTGTATCCAAAAATGAAAATGACAAAAAAAACCTATATAACCTAATATCATTTCAATTTATATATTATGATAAATTTATTGGAATCAATTCAGTGTTCCTCATAACTGATGAAATTATACATTAAGACATTATTGAGAATCGTAAACTATGATACCATAGATCATAGTTTACGATTCTCAATAATGCAAATCTGATTTGAAAGTTCTTTAACAGTAACAGACTGTGAATGTCCCACTGCTGGGCTAAGGCCTCCTCTCCCTTTTTGAGGAGTAGGTATGGAGCTTATTCCACCACGCTGCTTCAATACGGATTGGTGGAATACACATGTGGCAGAATTTCAGTGAAATTAGACACATGCAGGTTTCCTCACGATGTTTTCCTTCACCGAAAAGCACGAGATGAATTATAATCACAAATTAAGCACATGAAAAACTTCAGTGGTGCTTGCCCGGGTTTGAACCCACGATCATCGGTTAAGATTCAGGCAACTGGCAGGCTTACAACTGGGCCTGATTCTTTAAATACTTTTATATAAAGACTTCGAGAAGTAAAAACTCCTGTGCAACCAGGCGAAGTGGAATTGAGCGTAACGTTGTCGACGTTGTATGTCTTCCAAGTGAGACAACTCTTACAATAATGTCGCAGTTGCTGTGTCTCACGGGTTTTAACGTAGTCTATAATTCCGTTTCGCGTCAATGTTGATTTCGTCGCCAACCAAGTGTGATCGAACCATTAGTTTTCATTTATTTCTTTTAAATTTCATTATAAAGTATCAAATCGAATGGAAAAATGCACTTGGAAATCTTAAAGCTTTCATTATCGTATAGTATTCAATTGAAATTATATTAAATAACATTAACTTAAATATTTTGTATAATTTGATTTAAGTACATTAACTAATGGCTAATGCGTATATACTGGTGGGAGGGCTTTGTGCAAGCTCGTCTGGGTAGGTACCAACCACTCATCAGATATTCTACCGCAAAACAGCAGTACTTGGAATTGTTGTGTTCCGGTTTGAAGGGTGAGTGAGCCAGTGTAATTAAAGGGACAAGGGACATAAAATCTTAGGTCCCAAGGTTGTTGGGGCATTGGCGATGTGAGCGATGGCTAACATTTCTTACAGTGGCAATGTCTAAGGTCGTTGGTTAACCACTTACCATCAGGTGGCCCATATGCTCGTCCGCCTTCGTATTCTATAAAAAAAAAGTCAATCGACTGAATAGTTTAGCAACGCACACGAAGCAATCAAGGAAACATTCAATTTTGTATGCATTTACAGAAGATAAACTGTGATATAGAATTTATGACGAAGCAGATAAACCGCTAACTTATAGAGACACAATTATACGTTTAATATTATAAATTATTATAAAATAATCTCTTCGTCTAAAAAACATACATAACTTCATTTCGTTACTACCTCATGAAAAGATTTTATACTTGTAGTTCGTAGCTTAACTTATATTACTAAATATGTTTATTTAATTATATATTTTAGCTCTACATTAAATATTACATAAATAACACAAATTGTAACGAACAATAAAGGGAGGCCCTGGATTGTATTCATTTATTATTCAAACTGGTAGGCTGGTAAAATAAACTACGCAAATTATTAAGCAACATTGCATATATAACCGAAAATCTTGGGGTTTCTTATAAATGAAAGTCGTAGATTTGGATTTGATTCGTTTATGTAAACTGAAACCATAATTTTATCTCGGTTGAAATAAAATACTATACATCTCATTGTTAGTAGTAGAAATCTTTTAAGTACTTTCCATACAAATACAACAAACGTAAGTCTTACCTAATTATACCAGTTTGATAAATAGAAACAATGAACGTCTAATAAGCGCCGCGAGGTATAAAACGTAAGTAATTTTTTCTCGATGTCAAAGAAATAAAGTTAAAAAAACAAAACCGATCTTATTATTATTTGTCGTTAATACTAAAGTTATTTTGTTTTTTTTTTTGTGATAACTAGCGTAGACATGTTTTCTCGAAACAATAATAAGTAAATAAAAAATTAAATACAAGAATATTGTTTATTACCATTGTCTATGTTAGGTGAAGGTAAGCTTAGCTTTAGATTCGCGACACGCTTAAGAAGTTATAAAATTTTTATAAATGTCTGGACTTAGAATTGGGTGAGATCAAAGGTCTTTTTTGAAAATATCTGTTCATATTGGGGTTAAAACATTTGGATCTTAAAGTAATAGGGCAAAACCGTCTGTAAAATATAAAGTGCCTCCACTACTGACACATAAGCTATTTCATTTTTCGCACAGAGAATGTGACAAATACTGCTTTCATACAGCAGCCAAGTGCATTTGTTATTCATATTTGTATACTTATTATTTAAACTCGCAGTGTAAATAATTCTTGTGAAAATTATCGAGATAGTTTATAAAGATGAAATAATCGATAAGCGAGGACAAATAAAATGATTATTATTCGTATTTGTAATTCTTTTCTTCCATAGCTTGAGTCGTTATTTAAATGACTTAGTCCATATTATTATATGTATTTGTCCTAGTCATTGGGAATTTTAAAACTCGTTTAAATATTGTATTTAATAATACAATTTAAAAATGTATTCCTCAAACGATTATGTTTGGCTAATGATTGTTTTATGTTTAGTTTATAATGCCGCAAATTTCAAGATCTTGGATTCAATCCCCAGGTCAGGTCGATAAAAAAATATATTGGGTTTGTCTGTCACAAAATTCTATACCCGGAGTTTGGAAATCGTAACGGATTTACCGTTCCAATGGATTACGAGAGTGAAGAAATACACTTGTATTTGCGCAAACACTTGTGTGTTTTATTATGGTCAGCGTCCATGGATATTCGATAAATTATTCAATTAAATGTACAGTATTTAATTAAATGTAAATACAAAATGTACATTTTATTGAATAATTTATTGAATAAATGATCAAATTGTATAACATTATAAAACATAGCACTACTAATTGATGTTAGATGTTAACATTTTAAATTTTATTCATCTGGAAAATGGATGTAGTAACATAGATTCAAAAAGAATTTATAATTTCAAATGCAATTTAAGACAGACTTCTCATACTAAAAATCTGTTTGTTTTTTTAATTCTTTATAATTCCTATTGTTTAGTAAACATGTATCTGTAAAAACATTTAACAGGTTCACTCCCTATTTACTTACTCTTATAATCTGACGTTTTATTTGCATTTGTTTGGACAAGAGTAAAAACACTTCAGCTGAAACCAACTTTCTTCTAAATGCTGAAAAAACTAAAAATTATTATCGATCTGCAATTTAAACTTACGTCATGATACAACTTTATAAGCTAGCCACTAAACAAACGAGGCAGCCAACCTACACGTACTACACTAATGACTTCATCGATTACATAAACTTTTAACAATATTTCTGTGGGCGTAGGCGTATCATTACAACGTCACAAGCAATATTTTACATCCCTAGCTACAGTACTGTAAAACGTTTTAATTTACCCCATTGCTTTTGGATAATCGGAATGTTAAGTTGTTCGGTCTAACTTTAAAGTAAATACACAGTCACGCGAAAGTAAAATTTTCCATACTTAGCTGCATCAGTTATAATATTTATTTTCTGTCAGTAATCAATTACAACGATTTTATGATTTTTTTTTTTTTTTTTTGATTAAACTTTGCTTAAGCTTTAATCTTGGGAAAGAACTACTTTTTAATAAGCCATTAATAAGGCTCAATAAAAATTACTAATTGCACGATACTAAAGTCAAATAATTATAATTGTAATTTTTTCATATAAAACTTTTCGAAAATAATTTCTAGAGCCATGTATCTCGAAGTGAATAGGTACAACTGCAAAGCACGAGAAATAAGGCGATCCTTACTTTGGGTACGACGAAAAATTCATCTGGAAAATGGATGTTACCATTCTAAAAGTATGGCTGTGGAATTACTGAGATATTTCCATATACAAAGTTGCATAGTTTTTATTGTTACGACTACAATTTAGGTAAAAACTCGCTTAGAATAACCCAAGGTTTAGTCTTTGAAATAGGAAGAAAGAAGTGGAAATAACACGTAAATCAAAGTATGGATCTTAAGTTTATACGCAGACAAGCACCTTAGTTTTTTCATTGATCGTCGCATTGATAACAACAAGAGCAAGCCTGTAGGCTTTTGGAATGAAAGTCCATGCTCGGTAGTGAAACATTTGACGACTATTAATTTAAGTAAGAAAAATTGATTTTGAACGGAAGAGTACCTACAGAATATTTAAAAAAACTGATTGTATTTTTGTTATGCATTGCTTCCTGAGCAGATTTAAAACATGTATGACTGAATTCAATTGTCGAATTTGTAGTAAAATATTTTATAAAGCTTTGTGAAGTATTAAAAACGATATTGGAATTGATCATTTAGCCGGTTACTGTTATTCATAAGTGCAATGCATTTCACGTATTACATGGTGCTTAAAAATTCAATATATTATGTAAAAAGCTTAAAGTAATAACCGTAATGCAAACACACTCTTGCACTAAGGTTTCCTTTTTATATTGTTGGTGTAGAAACATGTAAATTTTCTACCCCCGTAGAACTCGAGATGGATTGCAAACGTAAATAAAATAGTACTTTTCTAGATTTGAGTAAAACCTTCAGCAAAGATGCACTTTTTACAGTGGTTTAGTTCCCAAGATTGGTGGGAACCCATATATATATATATAAAGTACATTCGTCGGTTTATTGATTTAAAAGCTTAAGGTGCAGTATATTTGTGTCATTGGACAATTATTGCAAGACTCCGAATTGCTTCCTATCTACATATTATAGTGATATTGTAAGTAAACGAAATATTGTAAACGAAGCATTCAATATAAAACATCACGGGCCAATTTAAAACGCAGCCCGCGTTTAAAGTAAAAATTAAATAATAGCATAATATGTTCAAATAGTATATTCCGTTCAGCATGTTTCTTCAGCTACCTTGCTAGATTTGTTACAACTAAAGTCACTCTAAATTTTCTGACGAATGTGTCGTCCTTAAAATATTATAATATTTTCCATCGCCTATCAGATATCAGTTTATATTTCTCGATGATGATTAATGACTTAGGTTTCTTCAGTTATCGCTTCAATTTACACTTGTATAGAAGTAGTATTGATAAACGATATTTTGTTGGAATTGAATATTAATTATTACATTTAAAACAATAGAATATATTAATAATGTTTCATTGCCAATTAACAAACTGCGTCAACTCTAAAACTTAAGATGGTTTGGTTCGAAGGATAAATTAATATGGATGATCGAGTACCTTGCCTAGATTAATACAGCTTAGATTATTATAGAATTAATTAAGGCTTCTGTGTGGCTATGACATAATTTTGTCGAGCAACGTATGTACAGTATTGTTGAAAATTATACAATATTTTGAAAATTATATGATAAAACATAATATAAATTGTTTTATCTATTCAGTAGTGGTAGTGACTTTAATGAACGTTATAATATTATTTATAACAAGTTTTATTCGAAATTTATTTTTGCATAAAGAAACAAAAAGACATATTTGATTCGTTATATTGCGAATTTATCGTAAAAGCTACATTGTTATTGAATTCTATTTTATTTCTAGTACAACAGAAAATCCACAATCAAATGTTATTTTTCTTATAAAATCGCATTTACCATAAGTGCGCGGGTATACGTTTTTAATATCAGCAATGTCGTATCTTATCGAGAGTTATTTTATTGGATATAATTCTCATAACACAAAGCGACGAACCACAAAGTAAGATACGTGCTGTACGACGCATATGTTTCTTAACGATTCTTCCAAACATTCGAATGCCAGATTATTAAGGAAAATATAACGTATCATGTATTTATAGAAATACGTACCTCATACGTACCTCATGTTTGTATAGAAATTAATTTGTTTAAATTAAAATATGCACTTACCCGTTCTCTTCTTTTTTTGTAAAAAAAATAAAATATAATGTTTTCTTTTTTATTATCAGTTAATTAAATTCAATAAATATTAAGACTTATAAACTAAGAAGGCAAGCTATTTCTTCTTTATTCGGGTTTCACAGCAATCTAGCTAGGAGATCAGCTTACCCAAAGATTTGTATTGTGTTGTACTACGTTTATGACAAAACAAGACATTTAAAATAATTATTATTATAAATTGAAAACAAATCAATTGTTTTGTATTGTGTATGACGTTTAAGAAAGATACACGAGTATTTTACTTGGTGGTAGGGTCTTGTGCAAGCCTATCTGGGCAGGTACCACCCACTCAGTACATATTCAACCGCCAAACCGTAAGGTCGGTGGCACATTGACAATGTAAGGAATGGTGATCATTTACCTTCAGTTGGCCCTGCTTGCCAGGCAACAACCCACCTTCATATTTTATATATATCAAAAATATGTAACATAAATTCATAGTTACGAATCTAGTGGCAAACACCAGCGAAGATTTCTAGAGCACTAATTAACTTTGTTAACAATTGTAGAGCAGTATAACGACTTGTTACTTACTACATAATTTAATTACATAACCATAATATAATTACACGTCGTAATTATTGTTAAACTGCTCGTTTATTTTAAAAGCGGGGAATTAACTTGACATATTAGTCTATATAGCAATTCTTGCATTTAAATTATAAGCAAGTTCTACTAAAACCGCAAAGCATAAGAACGGCTTGTGTAATTTTCTATTTTGCTTTCTAGATAATTTTATAAAATATTAAAGAGTAAGGTTCGAACAACCGCATTGCTTTAAGATGCATTTATTTATATTCCGCGTCTATTATTATATTAAAGTAGGCTAAAATTAAGGAGTTTTTCTTTGTTGATTGACTTGAGGTCGATTTTATATTTATCGTTAAACAGTTGTATGTACATAATATATTATGAAACCATTATATAATGTTTGACACGCAATATAAAGTAGAATAGAGTAGGCAAGCTAATGTTGATAAGTGTTCACCATCGCCCGAAGACACTATTAGAAGGGTAAATTAGCTAGAAGGGTAAACCTACTAACACAGCCAATGCACCGCAAACCACAAGATCTGAGATATTATGTATTGATATTTGATTTATCGATTTGGACGAATATCTGGAACACTGTAATATATAGATAATCAATATGTGACCATTTCAGTTTTATGTATTTGATATCTCCTAAATAATAATGGTTGCGAAATTATTTTACTAATGTTTGTTTTTTAATAATTTGGTCTTTATCAAAGTACGACCTGTACCTGATCTAGCGCAGATTCAGACATTTATATAACAAAAATATTAAGGGAATGAATTAAGTTTGACAAAATTATATCCACCTCATATTCGAAATACTTTTAAGTTTTTTTCACTCGACAATGATTTCCGTGCGAGCTTTTATTCAGCGAGATGGTATGAATGGAAGCGCTTCGAAAATGTAATTCAACTTTGCAACGCGTTACTAACCGCGGTTTCTCTCGACGTGCCAAGACCCTTTTTTTAAGCTGGAAAAACGCATTACGCGTTTCCCCCACGGGAACATTGGGGGGGGGGGGGAGGTTTATGTGGGACTCACCGGTGTCAAAGGCGCCGAGTGTACCCCGAACATCAGAATATCCAATAACAAATTTCCGTCTTAACGAGGAGTGCCACGAGATCGCTTGCGCATGCTACCGTGACACTCTGAAACGTACCAAAACTCTTCTTCAATATAATAATATACATATATCTTCTTTAACATAGGAATTTGGAACCAAATACGCTTTTGTATAATAAAAAAAAACGTTTTTAATTTAACTTTATTACAGAGCGCATTGCAGATTATTACGAGGGTAGAACTAAATTAGTGGACACGTGACGTTTTACCGGCGACCCTTCCCGATACTTGAATATTGCACATGCATCAGTAATTTATACATAATGGTTGAGATGGGGCTGTCAGATGCCCTAATAACTAAGGGGATCTGATTGTATAGGTTTAAAGTTTTGAATAGTACTGGATTATAGGATAATAAAAAATGTCATTAATTTGATTATCTATTTATCATCAAAGTAATATTATAAGCCAGTGAGGTTGATTGTTTGTTTATTTCGGATTATCGCAACAATTATCAATCTATTCAATATGAAAATTAATTACAAAAGTATCTTATAGTTTTAATACACGAACAATATATTATCTCTCTAGGCACAGCGGTCTTACTAATGGAGGAAATAGAATCGGGATAGAATGAACAAGCTGTGAGTGTTTAAATTCGAAAAATAGTCCATCTTCACCACCAAGTACTTTAGCTTAACTCAAGTTATCTAAATGTATATCAAAGCAAGCCTTAATCACAATACTATATGAAAATTCCAGGAAAAGTATTGTATATGGAATACAGTATTCCGTCTCCATCAAGTATATAGGTACGGAACATGAGATCGCATCAAATTTGCATCGTACCTTCTTGAAGTCTTCTCATATTGACCGAAATGCAAATTGGCTGAAAATATTTTAAGTCAATACGAATACTTACTAGGTCAAAATACAAATCGGTATTTTAAAATAAACTATATCCTATCTTATTTTCTTAAAGCGCTAAGTAACATTCCATAAAAATAAATTCTCTAGGAGCCGTCAAGTACCAATTCATAGTATTACAATAAATATTAATTTTCCTGATCATAAAATAACTGGCATAATGTTTTGAAGAGTATCCATTTAAATTTTTCTTCTTTCCTCGGTCTTTTCTCAATGTATTTCATCAGATTATATATCTGCTTACCACCCTACGCACTACCTACGGCCTTTAAATTTATTATCATAAAACTATTATAACTTGAACTATTATTTTTCTATTACATACTAATAAATGAATACTTGAGAAAAAAAATATTAAGAGGCGTAAAAACTTATAAGATGACAAATAATTTTATGTGAACATTTTACATTACATTTTTACTGTCTGTTAGGTTTTTAAATAAGGGTGAGCTAGCCAGGGCTTGCCATATTTGATCGCACGGTTGAGTGAACATTAATATTACTAAGGGCTTGTCAAATGCCCGCGGCAAATTAGTACCTAGATATAATGTGAGTATTTACAATCAAAGGACCCTTCCGTAACAGGAATGTTATTAAATTTTAAATTAAAACGAAGCGAGAACGATGATGTCAGAAATATGAAGCGTAGTACGTTATATTGACAAATTAGGAGCGACAAATACAGTAGATTTTTGAATCTGAGTGTTTATTTCTCTATGAATACTGAAACATAAGTTAATAAGGTAATATACATATGTATGTATCAGAATCATTTATGGGTACATAAGCGATGAGTGTGAGTTGTTTTTTTCGCGAAGATGTGATAAGGGAGGGGAGAGGCTACGTTAAACTATATCCTTAATTGTACTCCCGAGAATAAATACGCAAAATTTCGAGATGATATGTCGAGCAGTTAAGATATCAAAGCTTAACAAACAAACAAATTATATTTCCCATTTATAATATTATTGGTTTCCGGTCCCAACTTCGTACTGTAAAATAAGAATTTTATCCCATTTATTTTTAATCAATGACAATCGATCTACTCGCCCACACCATACAGTGTTATGGGCATATTATAATAATCTTCATACTATGTTTATGCATAAAGCATAGTACAATATGCCCTTCGTATTTTCTAAATAAAAAAAAAAACTTAAAACATAAGTATAATAATATGTTCAATAATAAATATTAAGCAAATGAAGTAATTTATACATGAAGCATCAAACATTGTATCCCTAATCTAATAATTTAGCTTTTGATGAAATTAGAGCAATATTCCATTGAAATTCCGCCACTTGTTTATTCTACCAACCCGCATTGGAGCAGCGTGGTGAAATAAGCTCAAAACCTTCTCCTCAAAAGGGAGAAAGGGGTGTCCAGCCCACTGCCACTTCAGCTTACTAATCCTTTGGGCTATGTCGATAACCTTGATCTTTCAGAAAAACTCCGAGCTCGCTGAGCGACTTTAAAATTGTGGATCAATCTGTCAGTGTTCACGTCTTGACTCCGTAGGTAATAACTGGTAAGACGCACTCGTTGAAGACTTTGTCTTCAAGAATTGCGGTATCCGTGACGAAAAAAAAATCCGTGATAAAGAATAAGTTGAGTCTATCAAAAGTGATAAGAACGTATGTATTTTTGTTGTTATAATATATGTTGCGGCTTAGAGATACGATGTGCTAAGTAAGTCAATTTCTGAATCCTTCACATTTTCCAGAGTGGAATTACCTTTAGCCATACATAATAGTATTTTGTCGTTTTTCGTCTTTCATTAATTTCGAGTTCTTTTTCATTAATTTAACTATTACGTTGATGATCTATGGAAATAATAAAAATGTAACTGATCACTGTCTGTACCGAACCGAACATAACCAACCATAACCGAAAATAAATACTTAAGTAAGAGTAATTTTCAACAACCTACTCAACTACCTGTCCGTAACTACCGGACCTTTTTATAGAACAGGAAGGCGAACGAGCATATGGGCCACCTGATGGTAAGTGGTCACCAAACGCCCTTTGGTACTGTAAGAAATGTTAACCATCGCTTACATCGCCAATGCGCCACCACCCTTGGACCTAATATTTTATGTCCCTTGTGCCTGTAATTACACTGGCTCACTCACCCTTCAAACCGGAACACAACAATACCAAGTACTGCTGTTTTGCGGTAGAATATCTGATGAGTGTGTACCTACCCAAACGAGCTTGCACAAAGCCCAACCACCTACTGGTGGTTGGGCTTTGTGCAATAATTCAGTATACACTATACAATAATTCAGTATATGTACACAAAGTTTTCGAATAAAAAATATATTTGTGTACTTGTTCGTTTACAGCATTAACAACGACGTGGATGCCGGGGGCATCTGAGCTACACTATTGGAGATCGGAAGACATGTATAAAATAAATTTTGGTTCAACCCATTAAGGTCACTATAAAATATATTAAGTCGAACTAAAGGCATCACTGTAAGTTTTTTCTAACCAGAATGACATTACATGCTTCTTACTTTAAAATAACAGAGTTCCATAAACCAATTATCCCTTACATATATTATATGTGAGGGATAATTGATACATACGCGCGAGCGAAGCCGCGGGCAATAGCTAGTATTAAATACGTTGTATCTTTAGGTTGTAATTTTTGACTCGGTTGTAATTTTGTCTATTATTCTTAAGTTATTATTTTTGTCTTGAATTTTATATATTAGATTATTTTTACTTTTAAGGCTACCTACCTATAAATTATTAAATTGATTAATTTTAAACTTATTCATAGGTTAATTAAATTAGAAGGATTGTAATTTTTTTCTATTACTTGCTGCTTTACTCAAGGGCATCTATATATATAGCACGTGTAAGTAGAAATACTACACCTAATATAGTGTATAAGGAGGCATTACAATAATTCAGTATTTATCTTTAATTACTAGAATAATAATAATCACACTAATATCATTAATACAAAAGGTTGACTGTGTTGTTAATATGAGTTATTTTCTAATGCTTTATCACAGCTGAAATTAACATATTTTATCCCGTTTATCTGTGTAGTGTACACTATGTTAAACGGTTCACTGGCTCGACAACACACGGTATGCGCAAGCGACACGTCAGCTCTCGCCAATGGCTCTCGCCCGAATGACGTTCGCCCCACCACACCGTGAGCACGAGACAATGTTAATAACTATTACCATAGTTATTATTTAAATACAAACACTACATCCCTTTCTTATTGAAAATTTAATAATCATTGCAATACAGTAATTTATACTTATTCATATTCTATGTAATATTTTATAATTACTCTTTTACAATTACTCTTGCTCCAAATCATGATTCCTAGCTTCCTTTTCTTGAATTGATTTCCATTCGCCTTCAACTCTTTTCAGATGTAATATATTCCGTCTTAATGATTGTCCTGTTTCTTCGTTTCTCAGGGTTATATCTCCCTCTTTTGCTTTCTCTATAGTGTGTGGTGTTGGGTTATAATTTGGTACAAGTTTATTTGCTTTATCCATTTCTTTTACATATACTTTGTCTCCTTCATTCAAATCTGGATCCTGTGCATTCCGTCTCTTGTCTCCATACTCCTTCCCTTTTTCCTTTTGTTCTTTATCCCTGTCCCTAACCTCAGTGTCATCTTCTTTATTATTAAAGTCTTGTAGAGTTGGAATTTTATCTTTATTCTGTCTTTTAAAAAATAATTCGGTTGGTGTTTTCCCTGTAACTGAGTGAGGGGTAGAATTATACATCATGAGGTATTCCCACAAACTTTCTTGTAAATCCTTTTTCTCAATTTTACCAATTTTCAAACGTTTCAATATGTCGCGATTCTGTCTCTCAACTTCGCCATTCTGTTGCGGGTTGTAAGGAATCGTATTAAACAATATTATGTTGCACTCTTTGCAGAATCTCTTAATTTCATCACTTACAAATTGTCGACCATTGTCTGCCGTTATTGATGAAGGGTAACCTAATCGACTAAATATTTCTTTTAATGATTTTATAATTTGAGCACTAGTAATAGTTTTTATTATTTTTATTTCTTTGTAACGGCTGTAAAAGTCAACAACGACTAATAAGTAGTCATTACTAGGCAATGGACCTAGCAGATCTATTGCTATATCTACCCGGGGAGCCATCGGAAGTTCACGACGCTTCATTGGAGCAGGTGCATGCGGCAATCCAACCAAAGTACATCCTTTGCAGCACTTCACGATATTTTCGGCATCTTTATCGATCTTTGGCCACCATACTTTACACCTTAAACGTCCTTTCATTCCTACTATCCCTGGGTGTCCTTCGTGTGTCGCATCTAGAACGATCTTACGAAGTTTTAAAGGTATCACTAGTCTGGTCCCTCTTAGAAGCACATTTCCAAAGAAGCATAATTCATTCGCAAAAATTTTATAACCTCTGATAGTCTCGTCCCATTTGTTATTGTAAATGCCTTCTCTTACTTTAGCTATTTCAGGATCACCTTCAGAGTGTGCTTCAATTTCTGCCATGGATACTGCACGAGGTCTCGCATTCTCAATAATATGGTGTATATGTTTATCGCTATTAATTTTTTGGAAATCTGAGTATTTACACAATCGAGACAATGAATCGGCTATATTTGTTTTCCCAGGCTTATATTTTATATTATATCGGTATGCTTGCAACCGTAACACCCATCGTTCGATCCTGGCACACGGTTTCGATTTTATTCCAAACAACACCTCCAAAGGTTTGTGATCGGTAATCAAATCAAATTCTTTTCCGAAAAGAAAAACATTAAAATGCTCTATAGCCCAAACTAACGCTAGAGCCTCCTTCTCGGTTTGACTGTACCTGCGTTCACAATCAGTTAATGTGCGATTTCCATAAGCAATTATTCTAGATCCACTAGAATCTATTTGTACCAAGACTGCTCCTAATCCGAAAGGACTAGCATCAGTAATCACTTGAATTTTATCATTAACGTCGTAGTACCCAAGTGTTTGAATTTTCGTAAGTTTGTCTTTCAATTGCACAAAAGCTTGATCTTGTTCATTTTTCCAAAACTTTTCAATATTTGTATGTTTTCCAAATTTAAATCGCAATAAATACTTTAATGGTTCTGTCAGTGTAGCTAGGTTAGGTATCCATTTGTTTATATAATTTACTAACCCTAAAAAACTTTGTAATTCCTCAATCGTTTTTGGAATTCTGAATTTGGCTACGCTTTCAATATACTTAGTTAAGGGTCTAACTCCCTCAGGGCTTAACTCATGTCCCAAAAAGTTTACTTTTTGCACTTTGTACAAACATTTGCCTTTGTTCAGCAAAACGCCATTTTGTTTTAGAACCTGTAATACTTTTTCTAAACGCGAATCATGTTCTTGTTCAGTACGACCGAATATCAAAATGTCGTCAATAAAGTTTACAGCTCCATCACATTTGAGAAGTATATTTTCCAGTATTTTCTGGAACAACTCAGGTGCACAAGTAATGCCAAACATTAAACGTTTATAACGATAAAGGCCCTTCGAACTAATGAATGTCGTAATGTGCCTTGAGTTTGGATGCAATTCCACTTGATGAAATGCGTTCTTTATGTCCAACTTGCTAAAATATTGAGCTTTCCTTATCTTTGGCAAAATATGATCCATGGATGGTAATGGGTGGTTCTCCCGCATTATTGCTGCATTAGCACGTCGCATGTCTACACAGAGACGCAGTTCCCCGTTATCCTTCAATATGGGTACTATTGGAGATATCCACTTTGATGGTTCTCGAACTTCCTCTATAATATCGTTGTCCAGTAATTCTTTAATTTTTATCTCTATTTTTTCTTCAAGTGGTATTGGAACCCGGCGGTATGGTTGAGAAATAGGCTTTATAGAGTTATCAATAGGTATCTCTACCATAACATCTTTAAATTTCGGAAATGGTTCATTTGCAATCTGATCTACACTGGTTCCAAGTTTCAGTACACCAAGGTGAATAGCACTATCTTTGCCTAGTAAATTTCTTGATCCTCCCGCAATAACATAAATGTTTGCGCGTTGTTCTTTTCCATTAATCTTAATAGTAGTCTCGAAGGATGCTACGATTTCTAGTGGTGTTCTGCTACCGTATGCAAAAAGTGTTTTGTTTGGCTTCTCATCTTGATTGAAATATAAAAACCCCTTGTTTTTTAATGTATTCCACGTCTTGTCCGTAATAAGGTTATATTTAGATCCGGAGTCAATTAACATATTCGTTCTTATCCCTCCAATGACACATTCTATGTTGGCTTCATTATTAACGTTGAAGACATAATCAACTTCTTTATCAATTATATTATCAACCTCCTTCCTTCTTCGAGGCTGCTTACTCGATCGCTCTTCTTCTTGCCTATTTATCTCATCTATTTTCCTTTTCCTAGTTCCTTCTCTACCACTCTTGCAATATTGTCTAAAATGTCCTAATTTTCCGCAACTGTGACATTGTTTTCCTTTCGCCGGACATTTTGCGTCGTTCGCAAAATGTTTGGAATTCCCACATCTACTGCATCCTTTATTCCTATTTACGAAGATTGTGTTTTTCTTTTCATTTTTAGTTTCATTTTCATTTCTTTTAAAAGCTATAGAGTTTACATCCGATTGTTTATCCTGCTTTCCGTATTCCTCCATTTGTCGATTTACAACCTCTAATGTATTAGCTTCTGTAATTATTTTATCTAGTGTTATGCTGTCACCTATTGTCAAAATTTTCTTACGTAAATCAATTGATAAACACTTCTCTACGATTTGATCTATCAAATGATCTTCTGGATTGTCAAATTTACATTTCTCGGCTTGATTTCTTAATCTTATTAAAAACTTATCAAATTTTTCCCCTTCTTCTTGTTTTATTAAACGGAACACATGTTCATACACTTTACTCTGTTTTGGAGTAAAATACTCATCTAATTTACTTATCGCTATTCCAAACACATCATTATTCTCGTTAGCTTCAGCATTCGCACCAGGCAAATTATAGAATATCTCCTGTAGACCTGAACCTCCAAGTAATAAAAGAGTTGCCCTCTTCTTTATCGGAGATGTAATTTCTGTTGCTTCCAGGTAGATATTTAAAGACCGCTTCCACTTCTTTCTCCAATGACAGCGCGTTGTTTGTTGCGTATGACATAGTGACGAGTTGTTTGGGGCGATCTGAAATAATATGATGTTTTTTTTTTTTTTTTTTGTTGGTATATTATACCGGATATTTCCAATTTAATGGAAGTATTTTAATACCATAATTTCCAATTTAATGGAGGTAACTTAGTACCATAATTTCCCAATTTAATGGAGGTATCTTAGTACCATAATTTCCCAATTTAATGGAGGTATCTTAGTACCATCGATTCCCAATTTAATGGAGGTATCTAAGTACCATCGATTCCCAATTTAATGGAGGTATCTTTGTACCAATGTTTTCCAATTTAATGGGGGTACATTTGCACCAATGTTTTCCAATTTAATGGGGGTACATTTGCACCAACTTTCCAATTTAATGGAGGTAACTTATTACCATTACTTAAGTTAATTATTTACACATATTTTACATACAGAGCAGTCAATGTGTCGGACTCAATAACTGAATCAATAAGATATATTATTTTATCTTTACCTTCAGCAAATATTAAATAATCTACTAATATTGCTAGCTTTTATTTAACATTTTATTATTTGTATTTACAACGTACACCCACCACGTAGGTTTAATACTTTTAAGATTTGTTAAGTCTAATGACCACTATCAGATAAAATGGTAATTAATACGCCTGATTAAAAAAGAAATAATATGTAGATAATAAAAAGAATATTAATTTTGATAAGCAATACGTAGGTAAATAAAATTGCAATATTTTTCGTATAGGCGTTCATCATTAATATGATACTATCAAGCAATTATATATATAATTGAAATTATTAGTGTTATTATATTGAACATTTCCTTACTGTCCTATAAGTTATCTTTACGTAATAACTTTTAATAAAAATATCTTTAATAGCAATATTTAATCCTATTTATAACTATGTTATACGATGTTTCATTAAAATAATATTATTATTTTTCAGTAAAGTTCGACACATTGCTCCCTTTTATTTTATATATTTATTAATTTTATATGTACATATGTGCAAACAGACCTTTGTCCTCGTCGCCACTTGTAGTGTACACTATGTTAAACGGTTCACTGGCTCGACAACACACGGTATGCGCAAGCGACACGTCAGCTCTCGCCAATGGCTCTCGCCCGAATGACGTTCGCCCCACCACACCGTGAGCACGAGACAATGTTAATAACTATTACCATAGTTATTATTTAAATACAAACACTACAATCTGGATTTTCGATATGGCGCGGGCGAAGCCGACCCAAGCGCATGTACAATTATAAGGCAGGCGATGTCCAATCTAGAAATTATCTACAAGTAATCGATGCTCCAAACAGGAAGCGAAGTAATTATTGCTTCATTACAGTCTTTGACGTACGCTAAAATTAATTTCAATATTCATGCTACGGATATGAACGAAGTATTTTTAGTTGATTACCCCCACTTTTATGCAGCCATACTCTTATTATAACAATATAATAAGTCATTACTTTACCTTTAATTTGTAATTATACTTGAAAACTCGACTGCCTCGTTGAGTCCTATAGTGGCTAGATATAAAATCGCGAGGTCCTGAGTTCAAATCTCAGGTTGTGCCAGTAAAAAGTTATCGGGTTTTTCCGCTGAAGATTATCAGTAGTAGCCCGGTGTTTGGAAGTTGGGAGTGTATACACTCCCGTGACTCGGAAAATAAATTAAGTCGATGATCCTAACTAAGCTCTTTCTGGTAGTGGCGGATTGTTTCCCCATCAGATTACTAAGGTGAGGGATTAGAGAATGCACCTGTGTTTGCACACGCTTGTGCACTATAATATGTCCTGCGCAGTTGGCTAATCTCTCTTGAGGATGGCCGCCGTGGCCGAAATTGACGAGGATGCCATCATCAATCGCCACCTTTAACATTTGCGTTCACGCTGTTTAAAGTTCTCTTTGATTTCTCATCTTCAATCTATTTTTAAATTGATTTAACTATAAATGCAGTCATGATATTATTTTAAAAAAAATTGTATATTTTAGGGTACATCGGTTAGTTAGTATAATTATAAGCATATAGCGAAAAATTACCCAATTATAAATCAATAATCAATGTACAATATTTTTCTATCTCACAATTATTGTCTAATGTATTTTAACCATATAAGAGAATTGACTATTAGCTCCACGATTCTTTTAAAATATTTATACATCAACATATCGGTATTTGTTACATGCAAATGTTCTTGGTCGTATCAATTCATTTCAATTACTACAGCAAATCTAGCATATTCCATCTGTTTATCTGGAATGTGAACGTTTCTGAATTACCTTTGATCGTCATAGACGATTATGGTAATTTGCTAGACTTAAATCGGTGTAACAAGCAGAAGAGATCAATCTGAGCAAATTAGGGGAGCGACTGAAAGGAGATGGTAGATCGTTCCCGATCCACGGTCGCGTATGGTTGAATGCATAATTTGAAGCAACGATATATCCGTAGTATAATTTATTCACAGTCTGAGTTTAGTATCTGATTTATTAAATTCCTCATGAAAACGTCTATTACTCGGAAATACCACACCTATACTGATATATAAAACCAAAATGATTTGCTTATTTTTTATAAACGTGCTAGCCCGTCCGATTTGAAAATTTTATTTTGTATCATTTTTTGAGAAATATGTATTTTAATATAACTAGCTATGGGGTTTGGGGTGAAGTAATAACGCTAACGTGAATAAATCCACGTGGAACAGCAAGTTTTTTTTAAAGAAGAGGAAGGCGGCCACCTGATGGTAAGTAATCACCAAACGCCCGTAGACATTGGTACTGTAAGAAATGTTAGCCATCGCTTACATCGCCAATGCGCCACCACCCTTGGACCTAATATTTTATGTCCCTTGTGCATGTAATTGCACTGGCTCACTCACCCTTCAAACCGGAACACAACAATACCAAGTACTGCTGTTTTGCGGTAGAATATCTGATGAGTGGGTGGTACCTACCCAGACGAGCTTGCACAAAACCCTACCACCAGCAGTGGTAGGGCTATATAATAATATTTTTAAAGAACAATATGACATTTGTAAGACAACTTGGCACTACATCGTATTAAAAAAAAAATACAATGTTGAGAACAAGAACTTCAACTTGAAACGAGAATGGAGAACTAATTAAATATTTATGTCATTTTTGTATGCACCTTTTTTAACAGATAAGACAGAAAACGGTCGTTAAGTAGCCATTAACTTAACTTTCAGTTATGTCGAATTCAAATATAAAGTATATTTTACGCTTAAAATTTTACATGCTATAGCTATTTGTCGCTAGTGCACTTGAGTGGAATTAATTTTTACTCCGAAATATAATTCCATACAGAACACGATACCTCATTTTTTACGTAAGAATAACAATGTATTATATTAATAAATAATATATGTTATAGTGTACACGATAAAACTTTAAGTTAATAAATATGAGAATAACGTTTTTATTTTGTATGTTTAACCGAATATATGCAACACAAGCATACTATATGTATCATTATCAAACTGCTAATTTTATTAAAAAATGTATCCCTTATGTCATGATATATCATATTTATTATTCGGACGGAATAGTAAATTATATTAAAATATATAACTCAGTCCTATAATCAGTCCTATCAGTATAATTTTTTATATTAGATTCTGAAAGGACTGAGTTTATGCAAACAAAAATAATTTAAAATTTAATGGTAGCCGATGTTCAATGAATTGTGCCATACAAAATACTTAACAAGCGCTCAACCTCATCTCTCTATTGTGTCGACCCATTACATCGTATGGTCTCGACATAGGACGTCACCATTCCTTTATTTATTTTTACATCCGCGTGTCAGGTCCACGCCACCGACATTTGTCTCAGAGCGTATTATCTCTAACGTACGACGTGTGACTGTCGCTTACTTCGGGTACAATCTAGCGCATAAATCATTCTCGAGAAGGTTGTTTTATTTTCTACCTGCACAAATATATCGCTTAATCGTTTTTTTTTTTCTTTATGACTATGTCAAATAACTCAGTGAAGGTGGGAATCGTGCGAGGATATCGTACTTTTACGATTTTATAGTCGTTTTCCTTGACCTTGGGATTAGTTTATTGGTTTTTGGATAAGATATTTCCTATTATATAAGTCAGATTTGTCTTGATCATCAATCGGTGTGTTTCAAGATCGTGAAACATTGCAATTTATATCTGAAATCGTTTCACTAGTCATTTTTACAGTAAGAATTTTAATGATTTTCTTTTGCAACATTTTTTGTCGTATCATAAACAAAATTATAATTTATGATACTTTCATTCCCCTTACTATAGTTGTATAGGAATAGTAAATCTTGAAACCGCCACTTTGCGCACGTTTTCCCTCGTGAGTAAGTTGATTCTAAGCATATCACACATATATATAAGAGTTTCGGGTTTCATGATAAATATGAAACAGAGTTCTATCAACAGTTTCTTCCATTTGAGAGTATTACGATAGTTTACAATCGAATGATTAGTAATACTATTGAGTATCAAATTGTATTGATAAACGAATGAATTTATATAGGGTATCTCAAATACAATATGAAATATATAAATATTAATTGCAATATATAATGTAATTATTCAATATCGAATGTATTACATTTTTAGTGTAAGTGTTCAATAATTTACAAACACTTGAATTACTACAAGACTTATTTATAATATTTAATTTTATTATCCTCATGCTATCATATATATATATATATATATATATATATATATATATATATATATATATATATATATATATATAACAACAAAGTATATATATATATATATATATATATATATATATATATATATATATATATATATACTTTGTTATTTACGTAATAATATTTGTTTATCTATTTGTTTTTATGAGTGAGTGTGAGAGAGAAAATTATTTATATTACTTTTGCACACCTACAAACATTCTTTCCTGCGTTGAAAAAGGTACGGTAACAGCCTGTAAATATCCCACTGCTGGGCTAATGCCTCTTCTCCCTTTTTGAGGAGAAGGCTTTGGAGCTTATTCCACCACGCTGCTCCAATGCGGATTGGTGGAATACACATGTGGCAGAATTTCAGTGAAATTAGACACATGCAGGTTTCCTCACGATGTTTTCCTTCACCGAGAAGCACGAGATGAATTATAGTCACAAATTAAGCACATGAAAAACTTCAGTGGTGCTTGCCCGGGTTTGAACCCACGATCATCGGTTAAGATTCACGCGTTCTTACCACTAGACCATCTCGGCTTGAAAAAGGTAGCTGGTTGAGAATGTCTTTAGCATTAAACTTGAAATAGATTCTATTTAAAATCTATTTCATATTTTATTTTATCTGAGATTAAGTATAAAATTTAAAATTAAATATACCAAGTTGTTTTACATCGTAAAATTATAATAATTATATTATATAACCCTATGACAACACAACTGTGAAATGTTTAAATTAAGTTTAATCTAAATTTTACATGTCTAAAGTAAAAACGAACTCAAAATGTAATTACACAGGAACATATTTGCTCGTTAGTAGCAACGGTAAAAACGGTAAAAACTGGAAAAAGAAAGCAAATTTAAACGCAATAATACGAAGTCGCTCTGCACTTAAACTTACACGATCACAAAAAACTTAAACCTCAAACAAAATTCCTCTATTGATTAGATTTATCGCAAGCAACTTTAAATTAAAATTAAAATTTTCGTAATTAAATATTAAAGTTAATAAATAAAGTGTTTACAAAGCACTACTTTATAATATGAAAATCGTTGATTTTAAAACGAGTCTGGTTACATTTAAATAATGTAATAAACTGTTTTAGCCCAATAGTCGAAATTCGATCATACTCATTATTAGAAATTCATATTCCGAACATATTTCTCTACGCTTAATACCAAAATATTATTATTTATAATACCAAAGCCCGTCAATATATAGCTAACAAACAAAGAGAACGAAATTGATTGTAAAACAGATAAGACAAATGTGCAGTACATTGTTTTGTGTTTGTCTTTTTATGTTTATATTTTACTAAACATTTAGTTTATTATTTAAATATTTTTATTTTCTGTTTTCAAATTAGTTTTGATTTGTACGTTTTGTAATTGTGTTTGTGAATTATGTGTTCCCCTGTAATCGGTTGTGCATAGTTAGTTTTAAGTTAAAGTGAAAAGAGTTTTTGAATGTGTGTTATGCACAACTGTTGGGAATCCAAATAAATAAATAGGTAAATTATCAGTCGTCAATAGCTGTATTCTTCTTCAATAAAAAATACTTATGAATTATCTACTTTTATAATTAATGCATAATATTTCAATTGTACAGCACAGTTTGTAATATAAGACTATTGAAGATGCACAATAGGGCTCTCTTATCGCTAAGTAGCGATCTCATCCAGATATTGCTCGGCTCGAGAGTTGTGACAAAGGCAATACAAATGTAACTCTTGTACATTATATATTAAGACATACAATAACTTCTACAAACTTGTTATTATTTATATATGACATAATATTATAAGGCACACAAAACGACAAAAGTCTATCATTAACTTGTGGTGTTTATGTTAGATGAATAATAAATGGATACAATATGTCTTTAAGTAATTAGAATACCCAATACTCTACCCCTAATCGAGGTCTCTCATGAAGTAATAACCGTTTGAAAGTGTCGGCTCACTTAGCTTTGTCTGTTACGGAAATTAAGGTAAGGCTTAGTTATTACACGCACTTGCCTAATATGGATTATAATGGGCTTTTGATTAAGTTTCTGACAAACTCCTTAGTATTTTGTAAGTGAAATACGTAAACATATCCGAATATTTTGATTTTAAAATGAATAGTATACGTAAGGTAAATATGTTGTTTTTCGTAAATGATACAGAAAATAACACCCATTCCTTACACGCATTTTTATAAAACCGGTATTTCAGATAAAATTCATACTGTAAATTCTATCAAAACTAACCGACAAACAATTCAATATTTACTATTTTACTTTAATAATATTATATGTTTTATTTATATACAATTAAATTTATAAATTCGACGCGTAAATCAACAGATACTCACTGCGTTTTTTATCACGTATAACTTTAATACTATGAATATTACGAAAACATACTCGGTTACTTGTCTAACTTTCCTAACTGCCTATATCATGATGAACTTCACTTTATATGGGAGGACAAACGAGAATTCCACTTAAACTTTCGACAATTTTACTATCCGTAAGCAACACGAATATTTGAATACACCTATCAGCAATAAATAAATAATCAATTAATTAACATTTGCATGGCGACGATCATGTAAACCCAATTTAAATAAATTATTTATTTATTAATGATCAGCTTTTACGAAGCTTTCAGCTTTTCACAAGCACATGTAACGGGGAACAATCATTGATGCAAGCAATGATTGTTCACTGTTACATGTTATTAATCGATCACTGTTTCTGGTTTATTGGCCGTTATGTAGCAGTCAATGATAATGGCTTGATCAAAGCAGAGCAATGCATTATCATTTTCGATAACTGACTAACTATTAATATTATATTATCACAATTAAATCAATAACACAACTATATTTTTTGTTTACTACTGTGCTCTTTGGAATCGTTCATCGTTAAAGCCAGAGCCTGCCGTTTTAAACGCATTGATCGAAAAAAACGAAGTGAAGAAAATTTTATATTTATTTATAGAAATTGACATGCTGCCACTTCAGTCGAAAAATTATAAAACTCCTTACCGACACAACAACTTTTACAGGTCAGTACGGTGCAATAAGGTATATAGTATATTCGTCTGAAGTAGACGCTACGAAGTTGTTAGAGAAATGAATTTATTTTGAAATGCATTACATATTTTAACGACGCGCAAAGTATCAGCATGATGTATTTCAACACTTATATATTGTAATCTTTATTTTGAAAATTTCACTAACCTTTTACCATGGGAGCCGAGATGGCCCAGTGGTAAGAACGCGTGAATCTTAACCGATGATCTTGGGTTCAAACCCGGGCAAGCGCCATTGAATTTTTATGTGCTTAATTTGTGATTATAATTCATCTCGTGCTATACGGTGAAGGAAAACATCATGAGGAAACCTGCATGTGTCTAATTTTACTGAAATTCTGCCACATGTGTATTCCACCAACCCGCATTGGAGCAGCGTGGTGGAATAAGCTCCATACCTTTTCCTCAAAAAGGAAGAGGAGGCCCCAGCCCATCAGTGGAACACTCACAGGCTGTTACTATTACTGTTTACCATGGGCTAAAGGGAAGGTTTGTGTCCACTCTGTTTATAACCATTAACCTCTAATGTGCACCACGGATAATTGACTGACTTGCAGCCATGTAGTATTTGCATGTTAATACTGGTATAGAGGACTAATTTATGTTAAATACGTATATTAATCTTATATCCATTAAAATAATATACACATGAATGAACCGAATGAACGGTTGGCAGCGCTTTATCAATATTATCTATAATTCTAATCATATGCATGAAGCTTCTCTCTAGTACATATAGAATGGATATTAAAAAAACTATACATTAATATTCAGTAAGTCGGTTGTCAATATTTCAGCGGTGAGTAATAAAGTGAGTTCTTACCGAATCGCACTACATTACAGTTCACGTGCCAAAAGTTTTACTTATAAAATTTTAAGCTTAAATTCCAGGGACGGAAAAGTGTACGTCCTAATTGTTTTTACTTCAGGTTTTCGTATAAAACGGCACGAATTTTTCTTAGAGTTTTTCTCGGGTTTGCTTCTTAAGTGGAAATGAATTAGCGCTACCGGTCTAATGGAGCACCTTACCTTCGTCTTATTTTTAGTTGAAACCTATGATAGTAATAAACTTTCGTTTTTTTTCTTCTTTATTAAGGAAAGGGCAGAGGAGTAAATTAGCAATCTCGTTGTAAGTAGTTACCTTCGTTCAAGTATAAGCCAGTTGTTGAACCTTCAAAGTACCACTGGCTATGGCTCAGAAACTGGCTCATTCACATTTCAAAGCTTGACTTCACACTGCTCAGTTCACCACTATGTTTGACGGTAGAATTAATATGATCAACCCACCCAAAAAGCTTTAGAACGATTTATTGTATTACTTCTATCACTACTGATGTTTTATAATAAGACATACTTAGACATCAATTTAAGATTCTTATATTTATTTATTTAAAAGCTACATCGACATTACGCAAATTAAACACTCGTTGATTTAAGTACTGAAAACTTTTTTAGGGAATTAACATGAGCGACGATTAAGGACGTACTCAACATTAACAAAATAACTTATTGTCTAGCTGTTTATACTTACACTTAATTAATACTTTTGTTCATTTTCTTAATCTACAGAATGAAATGATTGTAGGAATGAAATCTAAAAAATATAATGAGAAACAATATTATACAAAACTTATTATGTTATCATATTATACTGATTTAATACTTAGTTATTATTAATATTACTATGGAACCATTGTCACAGTTTGGACCTGTAGACTGCTCTTATTATATAATAATAAACTCTATACTTACCACCGATTTAGTTAGTGAAATGTCAGAAAGTTCAGATATGCGACATTGATTGTAATAATTAAGACACTTAAAGGATACAAATATCAAAATAGCTTATCACAGTTACTCAGTTTTCAACGTTTTACGAGAGAGATCAAAAGTGTTTTAGAGCAAAGACGAGTACAAAAAAATAACACAGATACAGTATTTTATAAAGCTTACAAAAAACATGATTTATAGCCCTGTTCCGAAAAAGGTATCACCCTTAACCTAAGACTTTCACACCAATAAGCAATAACTCTAAAAAGCTATCAACGCTTTAATAATTATTAAAGAGAAATATTATTATTTCAAATTAGTCTAAATCCAAATCTTTAATATCGTATACCGATCGTAAAATCATTATTATTTATTATTATTAAATACGCGAGCTACCGCGTCCTCAAATCTTATTACTGTTCAGAATATTATTTGATTTTTAATTAACTTGAATGTGAGATTAAAATCCGAGATATAATACTTCAATATTAAACACGCTGTAATTTGTTTATTATTTTTTTGTACTTGCGATAAAATATAATATTGTGTGATATCACGCTTGTTACTAAATTATATAATAATTTCCTACAGACCGATTTCGGTAACGATGGCCAATCTTAAGAAAGATTAGCCAACTGCGCAAAAAATGTAGTGCACAAGTGTGTATGCAAACACAGGTGCACTCTCTATGCCCTAGCTCTCATAATCCGATGGGATAGCAATCCGACACGACCCAAATGATTTCAGGTGCAGGACAAAGTGTTTACGAGCTTTCCGTACTTCCAGACTTCGGACTGCTACTGAGAATTTTCTGATAGAAAAACCCAATAACTTTTTAATGGCTCGACCTGAGAATTGAACCCAGGACGTTAAGGTCTACGTCCTTTAATCTGACTACTAGATCGACGAGACAATCATACATTAAATTATATACCTATATATTATAACTCATCCGCATTAATGTGTTTATTTATCGAATTGTAAATTCTCTTTTGATTTTATTTCAAGGAAGACAGCGGAGCAAATTGCCCACCCAATGGTAAGTGATATACTGTTTGAAGATAAAAAGCTGCTGACTAAGTGGTATCGGCTTACACGGAGCCCTCCTAACGAAAACTACGTTTTGACAATTTTGAAAAAGTTTTGTTTCTAAATAAGATATTGAAACACGCTTAAAAACGTCTAGAATGTGTCCTCGTTGGATTGCAATTTATTTATAAATTCAATTTGTTGTTTCCACTTGTTCGGTCAGAATTGTATTTCACAGCATTCATTTTGAACAAGCGACTTCAAGCAACAGATAGTACGCTAATATAGACGGAAACCGCAAAATCGAATGCATTTCCTACTAGCTTTGTGATTTGTAAACATATTGACGTTTCGAAACGGGCTTCTAAGAATATAAGAAAATGAGATGTTTATCTACATAAATATATGTATACGTAATCAGTTAACAATTACTACATACGAGTAGTAATGCGAGTTCCCAATATCCAAAGAAACACTTCAAAGGAACCTTCTTTGTAGTTCATCTGACTTGCATTTCTATGCAGTGCTTTGTCTTGAATATAATGATTATGTTGTCGACTGAGGTATTAAAACCATTATCATTATCATATGTATTTTGTCCACCTCGTTACATCCATAAACTTCGTATCTTGTAGGCTTTATATTATCTTCGCATATATATTTATTATGATTACATAAGTATGTAAATGTAATGTGTATGTGTAACATAACAAAATTATATATTCTAAATGACATAGGCATGTAAACCATTTCTAGAAGGCAATATTCAGAGTTCACTACAATATGTACTTAGTGAAGTATTGTGAACTGTCTTTATATATTATGTCGCCGTTTATCTCTCGTACACTAGTATGCATTCTGCAAGGCTTCCGTTTATGAGAGCATATAATTTCTCACACATAGTTAAAAGCGACCATCTGACGTCCCATTAACTGCAGAAAATATTACCTCACAGGATATTAATAGCGGCAGCTTAATCTTCCTAATACGTTACGAAGTTCATAAAATGCGTAATGGAATATGATTAAAACATAAATTATTTAATTTTGAAGTTATTTTGTCGTAGGTATCTTACTCATGTACTGTGAAGGAGACATATATATATATATATATATATATATATATATATATATATATATATATATATATATATATATATATATATATTGTGATTGAGTAAATATATACCAATAACTCTTTTTCTGGCTTAATTCATTTGACATTTGAAACAATAGTGCAAAGAATTGAGTTAGCATTGTATTTAAGTGTGTTATTTGAAATTAAATACAAAGTTTTTTTCTTAATCATAATATAATCAAATATTAAATAAAGAGTAGAATACTTAAACCATAGTGATTGCTTTGCGTCTTTTGTAACGCCGTGTACATTCGCTGGCATTACTGAAGCTGTAAAGAAACGCAATAAAGCCGTACTGCATAGTTTATAGTTGGCTGTCCTATGACCTATAACAGCTTATGATTCCAGACTCCATCCGAATATAATGTCAAAGTTAGGTTTATGTCTATGAAAGAGAATGAAAAATTTAATTGAAATAAAATTTATATTTAAATAGGGCAAGGCTGGAAGCAAGACAACAAGCAAATATTCCCAATAGGGGATATCATCAGGCTGTCGAGATCAGCAACGAAACTTCAAAGTGACTTCTATCATTATTATTAACACTTAACTTAGACTTTAAATAAATAGCATTAAAGCAAATGATGAGAAACAGACACATCAAATATATTTTAACGCATGCACGCATTTAAATCAACGGCTTGTTTCTAGATTCACGCCTTTGTTATCTACAAGTGTTCGTATTTTATTTATCGAATACATATGGAACATAAGTATTAGATTCCAATGCCTCTCGAGTCTCGTGCCTTTATTTATTATGCCGGTATTTCTCCTCGATACATAGTAAAACCGCAACCTAACGGTGTACTCTCTTTACTTGTTTCTGTGGCTTGCGAGCGTCCGCGTCAGTGTGATTTTCTTTGTAAAAGAAATGCATTCTTCTTACAAAGCAATAAGTCTTCGTTATTTTGAATTTGGAATACCTTTCTGTAGCGCTTAATGTTCGTATCGAACTTTTACATCGAAATAAATGAAGTGCGAGTATTTAAGCTTTATTTTTTGCACATATAACATACGAAAATAAAAGTATCGTATGAAGTGCAAAGTAATTTGATTCAAAATGATTTGTTGTAACAATGAAAAATGCTTTTAACTCGTTCGTTTGGTGTTTTGGGTTAAGTGAATCTATAAAAATACCTACAGTTCGGCTGGTCCCTACTTAATCTGCCATTCGTGCGATGATGCAACAATATTGACTTTTTTATATAAAGTAGGTGGATGGGTAAATGGTACTAAGCGGTCACCGGTCACAGCGATCACCGTTCATCGTCGTCAGCACTTTAAGAAACATTAGCTATCTCTTACATCGCTCCCTATCATTTGTGCCTGTATTTACACTGGACCACTCACCCTTAAAACCGGAATACAACTATACTAAATATTGCTGTTTGTCGGAAGAATATCTGATGAGTAGATGAGTTGTAAAAGACAGGCTTGCACAAAGCCCTACCACCAAGTAAAATAAGTTTTTGTCTTTTATATAACTAGATTAATTGATTTACTCTAGATTAATTGTTGAAATACAAATTTATTAATTTATATAGGCATTGGTACATTTAAAAAAAACTCCAAAGCCATAAGACGTATTCCAAATAATTATTAAAACATGCATTTGTAAATCAAATCGAAAAAAAAAATTATTTATATATATATATATATATATATATATATATTTGAATGAGTACATGCAAAAAGTATTTACTGTTGCCTATATACCGATGACCAATTCGAGAGAGACCGGCAATTGGCGAATCAAATATATTAACGTAAATGTTTGGAGCGTCAAATGAGTTGTTCACTAGTTAATAATAATTACCAATAAAAGCAATTCCGTATAAATGTACGCTGTATTTTTAATCGGATGCTGTAACCGTATTAAAAACCGTATAAATAAAAATCTTGAATGAAGTCAATGAAATTCGAAAATACTAATAGACTATCGTTGAAATAAAAGTATGGTTGGAAAAGTTAAGTAATTGACTCGACGTTATTTTGTATGAAATAATATACTAGGATGATAATTGTCAATTCGTTGAACTAAACTAATATACTGTGAATGTCCCACTGCTGGTCTTTGGCCTCAATTCCTTTTTGAGTAGAAGATTTTCCTTCTTAAATAGAAAATGTAAAATAGTTTTATTCAAATGTAGTTCTTTCAGTTAAATTTCATAAGCGCTTTTGAGTCAATTAGTTGCTTTTGATTGCGAAACGAAAAACCAACAGTGACGGTATTTAGAAACGAAAATATATTTGTTAATTAATCTTAATAAATTCTTATTACATTTTAATCGCAGTAAAACACCCGTAACATATTGTCATGTATAATTACATGACATATCTGTAAGAATTATTTAATATATAACAGCTTCTAAAATCGTTACTGTTCAGTGAAGGTCTTTTGAGATTTAATTAATGTCATCATAGGTTTCCATGAATTCAATTAAATAGTTAATCAAATATAAATATATAAAAAATGACTGAAAACTGTAAAATCAATCAATGCATGTGATTTTATTTTTGATAGTTTCTCGTCCATTATTAGTGATTTATTCTTTGTTTGCACACGCTCAAAATTACAATTTCGATATTCATTTGATTTGGAGAAAACAAATAGTAAATGAAATGAAAGCCTATAGTGGTCAAAATTAATTTTAACGATCCGAAACTGGTAATTTGAATAACAAAGAAACGGAACCAAAGCATATCGAATCACTTAATTTAAGTTGCTGCTACAACCGATATTTAAAACAGGACATCAATACTAAATAGCAATATACGTCAACTTATTAAGTTGAATAATCTCGGCCTCATCCACACAAAACATGATTTAAAAACGCTAAAGAAAATGAGGAAATCGCTGGCTAAATTAAACATTACGAAAAATATTACGACGGATTTGCTTTAACGATTCTTCAAAGTTATACCAAAAATATTGAAACACATTGATCACTTATTGCTATTTTTTAAATTAATTCTTTTATAGCAAACATAATAATCCTTATACCACTTCATATTATACAAATAAACATAACACAACACTTTGAGAGAGATCTTTTACCAGCAGTGGATCATTATGAGCTAACGATGCCTTTTTAAAGAGTCCAGTAAAAATTAAAAATTGACGTTATAGAAAATTTAATTTATGACAAATTGAGTTCAAAAATCTCTAATGAAATTCATGAACTTCACAACTTTCATTATAAGCATTTTAAAATTCCTTTCGAAATAAATATATTTGCAAGCCGTGTAGATTTTGCATAAAACGAATCCTTATTTTTCTTGGATCTTCTTAGCGCTTGTATACGTATCTCATTAAAAATGATGAGGAATATTAAAAACAGCAAACAAGGATCAATAATGCAAGCCTGTAAATTGATCCTCAAGAGAGGTCAAGACGTCTCCTCCTCTAAAAACCGTAGTGCTAGCATGAAGCGGCCTATGAATGCTAATCAGTACTTTAGCTATTCGAATCAACATTTATAAAGAAATATAGGATTAAGATGATTGCTCATCGCAAAAATAATTTACGTGTGTTTATTTCATTGTTTTTTTCTCTTATAAACAATGATAATTGAAATAAAGATGTTGAAATTATTACGCACCTAATTGTTTTGTCCTTTTATAGTTTTAATTTAGCTTTTTTATTTAATATTTGGCTATAGGTGTATTAAACTATTTTTTGTTATGTCATAACGCCTTTTATTAACAATTCGATAATAACAATTAGATAGAAATGATATAAACTTTATTTTTTTAGTATTCCATTTGTGTATAATATATAAAATATTATATCTAAAGATACGGTATGGCAAAGTATCGTATCGTAAGTAATAATATCCGCTGTCAAAATAGTTAGGATAGGGTTACCTCACTTTGCCCAAAGACACTTGACTTAAATTGCTAGTCCAATATGGCATCACAACACATTCATTTGATTTAGTCGCTGATAATTTGGAACACCGTTCACCGTTCTCACGTCACGGTCTTGGCTTTTAACTTCAATTCAAGCTGTTAAATTATACTTACATAGAAAACTTCACTTTGACCTTTCGCGTATTTACAGGACTCGTGTATCGCTCACGAACATAGGTGAATAAAGTATATACGCACGTGCCACATTGATGTGTTACGAAGCTGAGATTTTGTATCCATCGCAAAATAACAAGAGTATTTCAACTATAAAACTATCGGTAAAAACGAATGCTGATATTGTATTTCTGAATAGTTCGATTAAGAATTATACGAAAAAGATTAAGAAAATAATTAAAATACTTATTATTTTTAATGATGATACGACAGTTGGATGAAGTACATGTTCGAATAGACATTTGCTAACAACAACTCTATAAAGCTTAAAATTGATCACATGAACAATGACGATAAATATGAAACAAGAACATTTACTAGTTATTATACAAATGGTATTGCAAAAAAATTTTTGTTGAATGATAATCAATATAATCATATCAATTATCAATATATACCTTACTCATATTATAATAGATAATATAAGAACAACTGATATCATAAAACCAATACCAAAACCAACCATCTATGTTGTATAACCATAAAATTTTGTATAACAAAAGCTGTAATTGACACAATGCTGGGCAAAACCCTCGTTTCCTAGGATACTCTTTTGGAGATATTGTAACTTCTCTATTACAATTGGTCAGATAGTATGCTACAGAATTTCATCCGACACAAACATGCTCCCTCACAATGTTTTCATTCATCGCCAAAGACTAGATGAATTAACTACATAATAACTCAATAGTATTTGATCGCAATTAAACACGAAATCTTCGGTTACATACAATTATAACTTAAATAAAATACGTCGATCTGAAATATAAAATCTATAATATATTATACCAACGTTTACTGGTGGTAGGGCTTTGTGCAAGCCTGTCTGGGTAGGTACCACCCACTCATCAGATATTCTACCGAAAAACAGCAGTACTTATTATTGTTGTGTTCCGGTTCGAAGAGTGAGTCAGTGTAATTACAGGCACAAGAGACATAACATCTTAGTTCCCGATGTAAGCGATTGCTAACATTTCTTATAATGCCAATTTTTATGGGCGTTGGTGACCACTTACCATCAGGTGGCCCATATGCCCCCCAACCTACACTATATTTTTTTTAAAGGTAAGTTAGTAGTTGCTACTAGAAATATATTCCTTTTTTAAATGCAAGTAAATAATGCCCGCAACGTTCATTCGTTTCAAATACCAGATGTGTTTTTTTAATATATTGTATATTTTTACTTTATAAAACCATTTGTGTTTATTTTCATGCTTGTTACATAAGCTCGTTTTTAAGTACTATTCACACCGAAATAGTAGTTAACCAACGAAAGAGTAGGTAACTACTAACAGGTTCTCATTCAGGTGCTCATAATAAATGTGATATATATTTGACATGTGTTTTCTTTGTATATATAGTGTTAAGGTTTGTATTTTAATTTTCTGCGACATGTGACAACTTAGCTTCCGATTCAAGGCGTTATGAATTTTTAAGAAATAGTTTGTATTTCTTTAGCTGGCTTCTCACGACCTGTCATTTAAAAGGCCGCGCTGCGCCAGTTCGCGTGACCGCGCCGTGGGTGTCGTGCCGCCCTTGCTGGCGCGGACTCAGCCGTCGAATTCACCCAATATTGGTAACTTCAAAAGCCCGTGTAGCCACTGATTTTGGGAAGCCACCATTATAGTGTCTATTGGCGAAAGTGTATATTTAATATCAATTGGTCCTTTATTGCTCGTATGCAAATAGACTTTTTTTTTCAAATAATAAGTAAAATAATACTTTGAATGGTAAATATTATAAGGAAGTTGGTATCAGAAATTTGACTAAACGTTATTGAATAATTAAAGAGAAGATTCAAGGACGCGATTACTCACATAGTCACTAATAGACAACGATCACAGTGTTCGGGATTAGGAGGCTTTACAAGGTCAGCATTTGGGTCAGACCTTAAACGTCAGGATCGGCACTTTCCATTATTATTATATCCTTGAGACATTTTATGAGCTTTTAGCCTAAAGAAACACATCCAAAATTAAGAATCTACGAAAAATATTTAAAATGGCATACTCAAGACAACTTTTTGAATCCTGGAAAAGCAATAAAAGTAAGTTGGATAAAATTTTAATTAAACGTATTTTAATTTGTATTAGCTTTTGATAGCTGGTAAAACTAAATTTTTTATGAGGAATCTACGTTCACAAATCAATAAGCTTACTTTAAGCATTGCTAGGCTACGTGACGTGAAATCTTAAAAATGTGAGATCTTGCGCACAGTCCAGTGCAGCGTCTTTGTAAAGATAAATGATATAGACATACAAATACATAAAATTGAAGCAAATTCAATAAATTCTCACCACAAAATAGTTTTAAGCTTATTTATAAAAAACTTAAAATAATATTTAAATGTACACAAAAGATTCAAATATACACATAAAAATATTCACGTGTCAAATGGCTCTCATATTTTCCAATTAAAATTAAAATGGAAAATGTTACATCCTCTCAAATAAAAAAAACTTATTACTTACTTTGTATTTATAAGAAAATGTAATAAGCAAAGCTCAAAAAATGCGAGTCGGACTTGTGCGGAGAGGATTCCGTAATGTTCTGATAGAAATTAGGTAGAAAAATTGTTAATTTGTAGATCTCCAGTAGGCTTATTATTACTTTATATATTTTTTTAAGAAAGTAAACATTCAATTATTTTAACGTTATTAAAAGTAACGTTATAACGTAAATAATAAGAAAACCTTTTTAAAAACAAGTTTTAATATATTCAATGTGCTAAATCTGTATTAGATTTTATTGAAATTAACACCAAAAGTGTGTGCTAAATTACAGCTCAATCAGTTGGCTGAATGGGTTTAAAATTCAGTTGCAAGCTTTGACTCACACATACCAAGTTTAAATTAGCCCATTGAATAGGAAACCTGAATCTTAAGCAAAGATCGCGGGCTTAATTCCGGGCAAGCACTGCTGAGTTTTGTGTGCTAAATTGCTCAACGGCGAATGAAAATACGTGAGAAAACCTGCATTTGTTGGATGATATTCTGCACATCAACGCTGAAATAGCGAGGAGGAAGCTCCAAAAGGCTCCAAAAGTTTTTTGAAAGTAAATTTCAGTCATTGCCATGCATCGGTATATTTATTTTGATATTTATCATAATAATTATTAATTCTAATAAAAAATATATTTCTTAAAATTTCACAAAATCTTCAGAAATATAAAATAAGTATTGTATTTAATATTTTATATAAAAAAAAAATCTGATGAGAAATACGTATTATTAAAATGTTGTATTTGTATTGTTTGATATAATTTTATCATTATAGAAATAACAGGTAATCTTGTTTTAATATCACATGCAATATTCAAAGGCTTACGTAATAAGAAGGACTTCAAACAATATCACATTATAGTCACTTGTGAAAGGGTCTAGTGTAAGCCTGTTTGGGCACCACCCTCTCATCGGTTATTCTAACGTCAAACATTAATATTACTCTGTTTAGTTTTGTAGGGTGAGTGAGTCAGTGTTATTACAAGCACAGGGACATAACAACCTAAGCCGTATTTCATCGGTTCTACATCATATCGGTTCCATATCGGCTCCGTATCGGTTCCACTCTATGATGTAATGATGATATATTCTTTGGGCGATGGTGACGACTTAGCATCAGGTAACCCATTTGTCAACTTCTGCTAAAATTAAAATAATTATTAATTTTTATTACACTGATTTTGAATATATATATATATATATGATTACTTTCTGAGTCGTATTATTCAAGATGTTCTGCCTACCTATATCATCAATAAAGATAGCATAGATTCGTTAAAAGTAATAAATATGTAAAGTAAGTATAAATAGATATAGTTTACAAGTTTTTATAAAAATATATATATATTCTGCTTCGGATATTATCATAAATGATTCCCTTTTTTTTCTTATACTAAAATTTAATAAACAAAATTAAATTACCATTATATTATATACTAAGTACTTTAATAGTAGTAATGACTGAACACATTACACATTTCAGAGTTAAGACATAAACCTTTTTTAATAATATGCATTCGATCAAAACAACCAATGGTTCGGTACAAGTATTAGAGGAAATTGAAAACTGAAATTTCATTTGTAAGCATAAACGAAATTCTATGTAAGGTTCCTCGATTTCCGCTCAAAATAATTACCCAGACGAAGGTGAGGCGTGCCATTAGAGGATAGCGTTAATTCATTCCCACTCAGAGAGCAAGTCCGCATCTAGGAAAAATCCGTTGCATTTTATACGAAAGCCAGAAGTGAAAACAATTAGGATGTTAACACTTTAAGCTGCTGGACTACAGAACATTTTTTTATTACATAAAGTTAAAACTGTGGAGTTTTAAGAAATATATATTTTAAACTATATATTTATACTTATAAAGCAAAAGATGTTTACAACATATGTTTACAACTTTACAGTTTCCGACAAGCTTAAGTGTAAAATATGAGGATTACATTATGGTTGACATTTGTTTATTGTAAGTTTTTAAAGGCATCGCAGTTTTTTTATTTCTCCTATAAATAAGCACCACGAAGCCCAGGTTTCAATAATTCCTTATTCTATTATAATAATTGAATGAGGTCAGCCATTCACTCAAGCAGGTACCTTTCTTATGCTAATATATTTTTCAAATGAATGTAAAATATAAATTTTGGTATTTATTTCTGAAGTTAAATTACGAGGTTTGATCAGACTAACAGTACTAACATTAAATATTTTCAGACTAATAGTAATTAATTAAGCATATACACGATTCAATTAGTCCCATCATAATAACAATGGTTAGATGAAACTTCACTTAATTATTTCGCAAAACAGATGCATATAACTCACGCATCGTTTGAAGGAAATTACTGTAACACGACACATAATTTAAGACTAATATAAAAATATTTAGCTGCATTCTACTATTCAACTCTATTAGTCAATTATGTAAAATCTTAGTTACTATTCCAGTACAATTCTAATACAAAGTTACTATATTCAAATGAATTATGAAACAAAACTACATAATCTATGCGGTATGGCAGTTTCTATGCCTTTCTCTATTCATCATCATTATTAATTTATTCAGCCCACATTAATCCACTGCTATATAGGCGTTTTCACTTCTCTAGGCCACCACTCTGTGATGATTTTATTCCACCTTCCGTCTCAATTTTAACATCATAATTGTTATATCATTATGATATAAGCCACTTAGAAAACGAACTCCATGTCATCTGCGCGTATGCGTATAAAGCTAAAGGTTTATGAATTGAAAAACGTATTTTTCCAATTCAACTTTAACAGAACGATATGAGGCACTTATATTCAAATGGTAAGTACTTATTTAAATTATAATTCGATTTGTAGTACAGAATTGAATACACATTGAATTTTCTTTTCTTAGGATCGTTCGTTTAAGTTTTTCGTATTCAGAATAGAATATTATTAACATTATACACGGCATAGCATTCTGCAACGTCAAGCACAAGATGAATTATAATTACAAAATAAGCACATGAAAATTCAGTGGTGCCTGTCTGAATCCGCAATCTTCAGTTACGATTCACGAGTTCTAATGGGCCTTCTATGTTTATAACATGTTTTATTCAGTGCAAAGTATAGCATGTAAATTTTAAATTGAAATAAATATACTACAGCAGTTTACAGTATGTATATTCATATTTTTATATGAATTTACTTCCAGATTTAGCTACTTTCAAATCTAAAGAAAATGCATAGGTTTTAGCTAACGTAATGTTCCACCTCGGACGGCATATTATAAGCTTTATAAGTCTAAATATTAGTCAGACGTTTATATATTTTTATGCAAAGAGAAACATTTAATGAAAGCGAAAAAAGCACACGAAGAAGGAAGTTAACGATCAAGAATTTTCTTTCCTTTGCGATTTTAAAACATCCATTATAACGGATACTGCTGATCCAGTTGATAGAATATAAAGGCAATTTTAATTAACATTCATGGTGTTTCTATTTTGCAACATATTCAAGACCAAAACGCATACTTACATTTTTAAACGCATGAAAAATTATATAATATTTATATTAATAGTTTAGGCATTTGCCTAGTTTTACTACACATAACATACCAGTATGTGTGATTGAAAATGTGTGTGAGTGTTGTTTATTAGCGGATGATTATTAAAACAATGCCATAACTTTATTTTTCGAATGTCAAATCAATAATTTCAATAATAAATAATTTCTCGAATGTCAAAAACAAAGAGAGCTACTGCGTTTAACTAAACAGCCCTAAGCAAAGTTTGTAAATAAGGCCGATATTGGCCGATAGTTTATATTGCTGTCTAATAAGATGTTGATTATTCAGCTCGCCGGCTTGAAACATTCGGCGGCGCTTTGACGATATAAAAAATCGTATCTATTTCCTACAGTAGTCTGTTTTTCTCACTTAATAAAAAATAATATATTGTTATAATGCTTTAATTATAAAATACTGATTAATTTATAAAATACTAATCCAAGAAGGATTTAATAATCGCACAATACGCTGATCACTTATTGAAAGCCTATTGCACCATCGTTTGCCATTTGCTACTGACCATTCTGATTAAATTAAAATTAAAAAAAAGAAAAGAAAGCCTTTGATCGGTTATGGCACTGAAGATACCTCATACACCGGCCACGTGCACATAATATTTCTCGGAAGTACGTTGACGAGAATCGGACCAACTTATGGCTGGCTGATTGGCTGGTACAAGGTGCAAATTTGGCCCCACGTGAAGTACTACTTTCACCTATATGGCACTATCACACCTATCACGGGGAATGCTCTAAGAAATTGCTTGGATTAATCCCAACCCCTGAATTTCACCACCGGATATCGTGTGAGAATTTTCAATTCCATCTACCTAGTAATACTACCTGGGTGGATTACCTCGTACAAGCACTCTGTGGAACCAGCTTTTGCTTGACTTCACTTTCCCGAACCGATATTACACAGAAACCCTAAAGGCCGGCAGCGCAAATCATTGGGTGTTGCAGGTTTCTGTTTGCGATGGTCGTCACTTTCCATTTGCCCCCTTCGTAAATAAAAAAAGTGCGTCTCATTTATTATTTAATTTAAAAGCTTTTTTTTTTAATTCATATTTTTTTATACTGAAGTTATTCATTACTATAATGTTTTTATTTTTTTATTGTGTGTATAAAAAAAAAGGGTTAGGCTGCTTATGTAACTATCACATCTCGCGAAGTAAAACTAATGCTCTTCTAATCCACTGAAGAGTTTTCGTAACTTCAATGTCTCTTACACTTAGTTATGTCAGTGCAAAATAAATCATAAATTAAGTGTCGCAAAGCTCAAGATTTATGTTACCTCAAGGCCTCAACGGATAATCTGCTAGGATTCGAGCCTTATATCGAATTAAGAGAGATTACGACGTTGAAAGAGAGGCACCTTCTTGCGAAAGGGACACAACTAAGGGTTGAGGGAAAGTTCTTTTGTTGCCGTAATAAATTGTAGTTTATCTCCGTAAGAAAAACGAAATAGATTAACATTGAGGATAAAAGATTTCTGAACGCTTTCTATTCAAAGTTTTTGTAGTTCCTAATTCAAAGTGTTTGATAATTGTTAAAATTTTATAAACCGAAGTAAACATCAAAATATTTACCCCAAAAATAAAATGTAATATAAATTACATGTTGTAAATACGTTTTAATTTACAACCTATTAATAATATTTTAGAGCAATATCAAAATGTTTGAAAATTGTCGAGTAACTCAGCAAAACGAAGTTTGTGTAAATTAAAAGAAATTCACGTATAGACTATTGTAATAGAACTGTCATTCAGACGCTTCTTGGGCATAGCGGGGATAAAATAAGGAGTCAGTTGATCCAGACGTCAAAATCCCTTTTATTACAAAGTAGCGTTAATACTTCCAAATTTAAGGGTCAAAGTTCTTTGACGATTGTGCTTCAGGTCGCTCAACAAATACAATTACATTTAATCGTGATCTTGTAGGGCTTAAAGAGATTTAATTGAGAGGCCTTTAGTACAACGGGTATTTAAGATGTTTTAGGTCATTAGAGTTTAGCTTCAGGGGTGCTATTTTAAGGTTATGTAGATATGTCGTTGCTTTAAAATACATTGCATCAATATCACTCTTTATTGTGACTCTTTATTCTATTTATTTTATTAATTGTTTTATTACTCGGATCAGAGTATTTTTTTTCTGTAAAGATACCAGTACAACCATGCATCGAAACTCTTTTAACGCACGTGTACTTATATAATTTAAAGGGGTGATTGACCTTTAACTGTTATAAATATTGTAGTGAGTCATTTTTTAAAATTTTACGAGTGAGATATGAAATGAGAGAATAGCATTACTGATTTTGATGTGACTTGTATTCCTTTTAGCAAATCTATATAATTATTGAGAGAATAAGCTCAAGGATGTTTTCACTGATATTTTCGAGAACTACGATATGATACAAAGCGCGATTGTATCAAGCGTTCAATACGAAAGCATGACCTTATTTGGGTTACGTTTCAATATTTAATAATATCTCATTAGTAACTATTTTTTTTCCTTTTCAATGTTTCATAACAATTACATTGAGGAATTAAATCACCAAACCAAAATTAAAATTATATGAAACTATATGCGTATTCAATTGTAACATGTTTAGGAACAACTTATAAAGTACTCGTATAAACTCTCACAAAGAAAATTTATCGTCCTTGTGACAGGTTTCTTTTTAACTATAACTTTGTGATACTTCCAGTTATTCTTTGAGCAGTTATTTTATTATTTCTAAAAAAAATATAATTTTTGTAATTTCAAATTGTAATCTACAATTCCGTTTTGATAAAAAAGGACATCTAATTCCTTACTAGTAAAAGTTTTAATTGAAAGGTTTCATCACTTATTTTAAATTACATGAATTAATTATATTACTGGTATAAAATTCATTTGACGCTTTCTATATATTATTATTATTATCAATATTGACATAAATTGCTTTAGTTGATAAATAGATTTATCAATGTTAATAAACCTTCCACTCAATATTAGTTCAGCCAAAGCGTTCGATCATTTATATTAAACTAAGTGTCTAGACAAACCATTTAATCATTAATTTAGAATATACATTTAGAACACGTTTGCCGTGTTACCGTATACTCTAAAAGCTTAAACGGATGACTGTGTTCACCGATATATGTCGACAGTCTAACAGCTTAATTCGTCTGTTTGCTAATAGCTTACGTTTATTGAGCGATGTTCTGCAAGGTATTTGACAATTATATATTAAATTCATTTTATATGTCAATTTAGCAAGCATAAACATTGATTTGTCTATATCTGAATATATAAATAGACAAAAATAAAATATTTCAGTACCATTTTCTTTTCTGTTTGTCAACCGATTTTCTTTTATTTTTATTTTTTTGGCTCTTGATGAGTTTTATTTTGTGTTATGTTATCAATAAAAGAAATGTTCGAAATGAGATTAAAAAATAAAATTTAGAAACATGCAAATAATATAATATAATATGATAATATGAATAAATAATTATTATATATAATATAATATATAATAATTATATATTCATAATTATGAATTTGCATGTTTTTTACATGTTTTGAACAATATTCAAAAAACACTCGGCAAATACTGGTATGATCTAATTAGCTATTGTTATGATTTATTTTAAATAAATGATCTAAAATTTAACTTTAAAAACCTTATTAAAAACGAGTACTTATATACTTTGGTTAAATTAACCAATCAATTAGCCAACTTTTGGTTTAGTTGTTTACATTTAAACCTGATTTTATCGATATTACGTCAGCTTGTATCGCTACGACAAACGTTTTATATTACGACTAATTATAATCTACATTTAATTATGACTATTTTTAGATACTGCACGCCTCTATTACATTCGTTTATTTGTAGTATTTTTTTGTTCTTAGTTCGTTATAATTAATAATAATACAAATATTACTAAAACAGGTGTATGTAAAATTCACAAGAGATAGTTGAAATTAATAAAACGCTTAGGTTTTCCGTGACGTTTAATGATCGATACTCATAGAAACATTTTGGTTTTTATTACGAACGAGTTGAAAACGAATATGGTGAAATATATATTGAAGACGACAGTAGAGCCAGCCTATCTATATATATTCTGAAAGTATTGATTGCGTAAAAAAGGGGTTAGATCATATGAATCCACTTTAATAATTACATAATTCTTTTTGTTGAACACAATATGCCAAATGTTGGGTCCAACAAGAAAGAAATTCGGAAAATTATCATTGAATTTTATAAATTTATGCTTATAATTCATCTCTGGTGTGGCGAAGAAGAAAAACATTGCAAGTAAGCCTACATCAAATTCTGTTCCAAAGTTTGAGTTACAGTCTATAAGATGAAGTTAAATAAAAGCTTATAAAAAGTTATTTTTTCTTTTTTCTTTGGACATTATTCACACACGGCCAACTGATCCCAAACTAAGCAGAGCTTGTACTATGGAAACCAGACAACTGATATACTACATATACTACTTTTCTTTTGTAAATACATACTTATATAGAAAATTGCACCCAGACTCAGGACAAACAGATATGTTCATGCACACAAATTTTTGTCCTGGGTGGGAATCGAACCCTCAACCTTCGGCGCCTCGACCCTACGCCAACCGGCCCGTCGTTTGTAAGTTGTAAAAATAATTGAAATATGAAATGAAAAAAATCATTAATGCTTAAAACTTGTATGTACTTAGTCAAGTAACGTCCAAGTAAACTTCATTATTGTTAAATGATTAATTGCATTTATAATATGGCCAGTAAGCTTGACAGCGTAAATAAAAATAAATCTTTGTAAATGGGCTTACTCGTGTAATCCGGTTTATGCATCAAAACGGGCAGTGTTTACTGAAAAGCTGTACAAAGGCCATTACAAAAATGCGTTGTGAAAGATTAACATTAACGAGTGATACCTACACGCGTGCTTTAAAATAGGACAGAGAATATTGAAAAATGAATAAAAAAATGTCTTCAGTATATAACTCTCGTCTTGTTTCTAAATTCAAAACGTTGTTAAATTTTATAGAATAAAAAACAACTAGTAAGTTTGTAGTACCAATTTAAACATACCTAAACAAAGCCTTAATCCAGAAAATACGCTCATTATAAATAGAGAAATATGTTTATTTAGATCGATCAGTCTCGAACATCAGAGGTTCTAATTTTTTACATAATAGCCGAGATGGCCCATTGGTAAGAACGCATGAATCTTAACCGATAATCGTGGGTTCAACCCGGGCAAGCACCACTGTATTTTTTAAAAAGAAATGATAAAAATTATAATTTGTGATTATAATTCATCTCGTGCTTTACGATGAAGGAAAAGGTATGTGTCTAATTTCACTGAAATTCTGCCATATGTGTATTGGAGCACCGTGGTGGACTCCAAACCTTCTCCTCAAAAAGAGGAGAGGAGGCCTTTAGCTCAGCAGTGGGACATTGACAGGCTGTTACGGTACGGTCAACATTTTATTTTAACTACAAATTTTAAGATGTTCATATAAAATAAAACGGATCATAAAATTACAAGATAAATCACTATTTGATTCTATTTATAAATTCGAAAAACTAGGCATTTCATTTTAGTTCCTGTAATTTAGATAATCTGTTTACCTTTTTCTTTAATTACAATCATTTTTAAAATTAAATATGTTGTAGATCACAAATCGAATGCTGTGTCAGTTTCTCAGAATTTATTGGTTGTCTTTGTATGAATAATCAAATGACATTTAATTGAAATCCTGTCACTTCTCAGATCAAGTACTGGCAATATCAAAGCTTTTTGTTAATTTAGTTACCCGAATTGAATTGGACGACTTTAAACTGCAACAAACTATTTTAAATAATAAAAAAATGAATTAAAACCTGTTTGACAAAAACAACGTACGATTCTCTAATTAAAATACCACATCAAATCCTGTACTGATTTACATTGTATATTTATTTAATTTTAAATTTTAAGTTTCTGAATTTTATGTCTTTACATAAATACTTTTATGTTTACTGTCTGTGTAGTTATTTTTCATTGCACAATTGTATTAATAACTTATAAAAAATAACATTATTTTCGGTCTAGAGTTAAATTACTTTATATGTAGTTACTATGTGAAGTTTGATGAGTAATATAATTATGTCAACCTCCCAATAAATACATACATAGATAATTTATTTATTCCCGCCCGTAACAAACAAACACGCGTATTTCTATAGGCTTAACGTCATGTAATTACGTTTTAAGAGAAAATAAAAATACCACCTAAAATATGTCATCCATATTGATCTTCAATCTTGATCTTTATCAAGATAATCAACCTGCTAACTACTGCAAATACAAGCAGGATTAAGAAAATTAAACAATGCGATTGACAATTTACTCACGCGGTCTACACTTTGGTCAGAGTAAAATATTTAACGTATCACATTATATTATTCATTTAATGATTTACCAATCGAAATTGGTTATTTAAAGCCCTCGTAAGCGTATCGAATCAACGACTGCATATTGGAAATCGTTGATAGTTGTTTCCGTTACGCAATCATTTATTGTTTCATCGTGTAAATTATATAAACGAAATAACTTACTTAACTTTAAAAAAAAAAGGTTGATTTTAGTAACAGTAAGCAAAATGTTCTACGAAAAATGTATTTCTTACAAAGAAATGAATTTATTTGTGTACTTGTTTGATTATTGTTTACTAGTTTCGTCCGCGGCTTTGCCTGTGTCTGGATGGACAACACGTGTTTTACCCTATGACGTGTGTGTGTGTGTGTGTATGTGTGTGTGTGTGTGTGTGTGTGTAAAACTTCGTAAAGATTTGCTGAGTAGTTATGAAGTGAAAGCGTAACAAACATACATTTTAAATCCTTAACATAAAAATAAAATAAAAAAATGGAAACTATTGTTCCAGAATCTCACGAAAAAAAATTATGACATCGAGTAAGCATTTTGTTCCGCCGTCATGCGGTTTGCTAAGGATTAGTAGAATTGAAGATCTTCAAACTATATATTCGCATGAAACCCGTTACGCAATATCTGACCCACAGATATTAGTTTAACACAAATGATTTTAGTATTTATAGGCATTCAGTTACGGACGCTTATTCCATGACTATAGTTTTCTATATTATTTTCAGAATAATATCTCTTAAACGGCTGGAATTGCAAACATCTGAGGGTTGCGGTCTAAGCTCTCTTTGACACCGAACTAAGGATTACCTGTACTTTAACGGATAATACACGATACGTTAGAGAACATGGCTCATTAGTGGATAAAATATTTGTTACTATTTGTTAAAAAAAGCGATTACTATTCTTATGAAATTTTATTTTAAAATATTATATGATTACAAGGTTCAAATGATAATGATGGTATGGTATGGTATTCTATGATTTTTGACAGTGATATATTGTCTTTAGAGTGCCAGGTCAGTTAATTTACTAGCTACGAGTAAATGCGGATGGGTCATTAATGTCCCAGACGGGCCGCTATATGAGAAAACTTTGCCGCGACGAGAATTTATATCCTACTATCAAGTCCAAAATACGCCTCTAAATGAGACATTTTAGGGAAAAAGTTAGTAGAACTCTACAAAAATTACGATTTTTGTTTAATTATTGTACTCGTTTTCGCACTCGGCGTGGGGTGTGACCAAATTGAATCAAAATTGATTCAAAACAGACAGACAGAGTTTTTTTGCATTTATAATATTAGTATGTATTATATTATAGTATAAGTTGTATGTACGTATATGTATATTTGACTAGCTCGTTGGTCTAAAAAAAGAAACAAAAAAAAATGGCTTAAGATATTTAAATGAAAAAAAAATAGAGAAAAAAAACATCGCTATAAAATTATTCAGATTTTGTTACCCTTCAATAAAATACATGCAAAGGATTAAACGATACTCACACAATAATTATACATTACAAATATTATAAAGAAATGAGTTTGAGATCTTGGCTTATTATTCTCAATTATATCTATCAACGACCTATTTTTTCAAATCGTTTTTATATGACTTTTATCTCTAAAATAACTCAAACTTATTCAAAAATTATTCAAAATTTCAAAACTAAAATTGTTATCAATAACAAACACAACGTATACGTTACAAGTCCGGTTGTTTTAAGTAAATGTAAAATCAAGCACAGAAAGAAATAATAAAATAAAAAAAAAACTACACTTGTTCTTATAGTTTTCTTTGTTAAAATGTCTTATTCAGTTATGTCAAATAGTTGAAACAATAATATTGCGTTTATTTGAAATAGAAAATTTGAACGTCGTAAAATATTTTAATGTTTAGATAAATTCAGTTAGAGCTTCTAGAAGTCACGGTAATAAAACTACACCATTTGCAGATTTGATGAGTCGTGACGTAGTTAGTAGATAAAAAATCTAATATATTTTAAGACTGTTCTTTCAACAACATTTTTCCTGAGCTTATCGACTACTGCCCCACTTTATTCTGTGTGACGCTAATAGAAAATGCGTTTTAAGCTGACAAAATATGTAAATTTGTATGTATAGAGCATCCTATCGGAGTCGGGTAAAATGTTTTTTTTTTAATCGGTTTAACTTCATCCGTTTGTTTATCTGTCGATCAAATCTGGAAACTGAATTTTAAACTAACTATCCCTCAAGCGATGGATCGAAAATTTCGCACACATTTTTGTAGTTATTATTGAATAAACAAGTATGTAAAAATGTTTTCGTTTGATCCAGAATATAAATAAAACCTGTTTAATAAAAAAGAATAGTAGTATAAACTTACTTAAAGTATGAAGAAATCATATTCAATTAGAAGTCACTATCACTAATTATAAAGCGTCAGGACACTGTCGATTGATTTTCGCTTTGTTTCACACTTGAGGCAAAACGGCTAACATCAATCACAAATGCTTCGATATTTGCTTCGCCTGTGACCTATATCACAGCAAAATATCTTCTCATCATTATCGACATCTGTTGCTTGATTTGCGTGACTTTTATGACGTATTTGGAACCTGTCTCAAATACATAATCATAATTGACTTACAATACATAACAATCTAATAGTAAGGTTTAATTTACAGGTGGTAAGACTGTGTAGGTCCGTCTATCGCCAAGCAGCAGTGTGCAAGTTTAAATACTGAGTATTTTGTTAGCAAGTCATTAAGTGTGTAAAAAATAGCTTATATTTTTTACAGAACTAATGTTTACGAGCTGAGGTAAGCGGTCACACTTACTAATGTTTATTGTATTGAAAATAATTTATTTATATATTATGTTCTCTTATGAAATAAAAATATAAGTCCTTATGTAAGTTTTTATGACTGTTAGAAATAAATTTAAAATAAAGAAAAAATTACTTATTCAAACTTTTTAACAGATGTTCCTTTCAAAACAATATTTATTAACCAAAAATATTAAAACAAATGATATTTAAAAACCTCAAAAACGTATTTCCGATACTGCAAACAAACAAGTTTACTTAAAAATAAACTTAACGCAAACCCGCTTCAGTACGAGAGATAAGTTTATATTAGTTGGTGCAGTTAGGCTAGAGGCCAAGTCAAGACAGGATAGGACTTAGTAACTAATCTCGCAACCACGGAAATCCCTTTAGGCGCTAAAGTGAGAGATACAATAATTTAAGGCTTCTATGGTAACAATACTTAGCATATTTTAAGCATAACATATTATAAACTAATTAAAAATGCATACATTATCACACAAAGTACGCTCTACGGCCACGTAGACTCAAGCGTAGGTGTGACGTAGACGGTTAAGCAACGTTTACGCTGACATGTAGACTATGTTGTAACGAATAAGCCAAGTCATTGTATATGTTTTTTGATGTGGGGTAAATTGACAGCTACAGACAGATGATTAGACTTACGAACCATTTCATCCAATTTATCGAGCTAAATCATGGGCCTTATTATCTCACCGGATGCGAGACTGGCGTAAAGATTGACATAGAGTACTTAGCGGGTGAAGTTTACTTTTTGCTATTCATACAATACATTACAAATTGTTCAAAAAATGAACGAGATTGGCATACACATTATATATAAATTTAATTTGAGTATTATTGACCTACTTCAAAAAATTAGAAGGTTCTCAACTCGTCTCTATGTATCTATATATTTTTATCCTAAATATATATATATAGTTTCATGTAAAATATAATCTAAGTCCATTTCTATTTCACGAATGTTTTACATCTTCGTGTTGACCTAGCAAAATATTATTGGGTGTTTAAAAAAGTCATCTTAATCCCAGCAGTAATCTTAAGTTTAATCTAGTACCGTCTCCAGATCAAGCCGACGATCCTACGCTTGAACTCTAATCGTGTCAGATTGCCATCCCATCGAATTATGAGACTGACGAAATAAAGAGTGTGAGAATGGGCACATACTTTTACTGTTATTCCCGATTAAGTTTGCTCCTCTGTTAAGAATAACCGCCTTACGATACATATAGTATGGATACATATCGCTTAGGATGATATCATGATAATCAACAACTAAATAACGCGTTGTCTTCTTTCAAATCCCTAATGACAAAAAAAGAGAAACCAGACTGTAACTAAACCACTACAAAGCGATTAAATAGTTAAAGTAAGGCCGTTAGTGTGTATGCTTAATGTATGTTAATTTACCGCTTACGCTTGTATATTGTATTATTGTTCATATTCAATTATTTACTATATACAATATAATGCAAATAAATTGTTTGAAGTATATAAGCAATGAAATATTTTTCGAAGTATTGATATTGTATAGAATATGTGTTCTTAGGTTAAACGTTTTTTGATCAATCACATAAGAAATGGATATGTAAATATGTAACGGATGGATAAATTCTTATAAAGTGAGACAGGTCGTAAGATACTTATCATTTATTTAATATAATCTTGTCAATTTGCCACGCATCTTAAATAGTTTTAAAAATGTAATCATAAATAAATGCTTTACAACCACAATACAACATTATATTCCCGATATAGCTTACTAAACGTGTACGTTAAGAGGATAAAAATGGATTTGTTGATTATTTATTAATGAGTATTACCAGACCGATAACTCTTTTTATTGTCTCTTACATCAATTAACCACTTTCTGGTGAACGATTTTATATTCTCAAATTAAATTTAATATGGAAATTATATTATTAAACATACTTACACTTTAGCGTTTACTGAAATCATTGTGAATATAAATGACCTTGTTTGTAAAACATGGTAAGCGGGTGATTAGGTGAATGATGCCCGTATCTTCTTCTTTCAAAAGTAAAATCGATAATAGATAAATCAGATTTACTTCAACGATTATAATAAAAAAAATATATAACGGTCACGCGTGCTAATTATCTTAATAATAAATATGATTAGGTAAAAAAAAAAAACAGATAAACAGACAAGCACGTTTTAGTCGTTATAAAACATCTTTCAATTCATTATATTTAGAAATAAATGGTAATAAACTCAATATTTACTCATTCACCTAGTTAAACAATAATATATAATTAAATTTTTATATAAAGGCTCAATATATTAAGATCTAAATTATCAGAAATACAATTATAATTGTATGTATATAACACAAAGGCAATTGCTAACCAAATTATATCCGTCTATGAAGCAGACATGATAAGTCAACGAACGAGGCTATTATATTGTATGTGCTTAGTTCAACTTGAATGGCTGTGTGTGATGGCTTATATAGTTCCTTTCAAACTAAAACTAAGATCACGTCCAGTGTTTGCGTATGTCGAAGGCCTAAATGTTTTTATAGTTATGAAGCAGAAGCACCCTTTAAATAATTTATTATGTGTATATTATAAATCTATATTAAATATCTCAATAGTATTCTTAATATAACGTGCATTGATTAATGTTTAAATGTCAGGCTTATTTTCCGAGATGAATTTTCCGTAGAGGTATAATTGAAAACAAGTATGCTCTCCTGTGTATGGCAATCTTTAAACAGAACTTACGTGTATAAATATCAAGAACAGCTCCCCCTCTTCATTCAAACGACGTAAGTAACTAATGTGTCATTACTTATGTTTACTTTTGCGCTCACACAATGATATGATTGAGTAAATATAAACTAATAAAAATTCTAATCATGCAAATAAAAAGTGATGAACGAGTTGGTAAAAAATGATAAGGGTGCTTTTAGATAGGTAGTGTATCTACGTATTCACCGCATTTGAAAATCGAATCGCGTTCAGGCTGTAACTTTGTTCACATTTTTGTGGTTTCCGTAAAGTTTTAAGAAAAGTCGAAGTTTGTATCCCGTATACTTTAGCTTTTCGTTTAGCCGTTTAAAATAAAGTTTTGTGATCTATTCATTCCATATTTTAAAATTTGCTTGTGTCATTGTTTTAACAGAACTTTTGTTATACATTGTTTGAGAGTCTTTACCTGCTTCGTTATTCTTGTAGCTAGGTTATAAGACTGCAGTCTTACACAAATCACGGGTTAATATTTTAAGTATCCAGCTTGAAGTTAACCCGTTACCACCTGAATTTACATATTTCGATGTGTGTGTGTGTGTCGTGGAACAGCGTGCGTCTAGATACCTTTTCTATGCATAAAACTCGCATGCACTCGCGAGTGTATGCGTGCGCCAGTCTGGCCTGGGCAAGTAAAACTATTTCGCCAGCGGTCTTTGTGACCACACGTATGTGGTTTAGTGATCTAAAAAACGGAGGCCCTCTTATTCTACGTTCCACGTCGGGACTCCTCGAGGGGCCAAGGCCCAAAAGCCCAGATGATATGTCTGATCATCAACGTTGCTACTGCCTTTCACCACCTCCTGCCAAACGTGGGAAGGGCGAAATCATCATTCCATAGTTCTGTACGGTGCATTCATATGAGTGAACGTTCTCAACGCTCAAAACAAGGCCCTTCTACGGAGACCACAGAGGCTTATAGCGACGTTGGCTATAGGTGGTGACGGTACGATGTCATGGATGGTGGCGAGACTTCTTGCAAGCGATCCGCCCTGGGAACTCCAGATCAAAGTGCTCGCAGAAGTGTACCGGTTTTTGGTGGAAGCCAAAGTAAGTAGCAACCGTCCAGGGTCCACGGAGGTGAGGCGAGTCAGGGTTCTAGCCTAACGAGACCTGAGTTGAAGATGGAAAGAGGATTTGGGGTCCCCATACGCAGGCCTGACGACATTGAATATTGTATAGGCTGATGCCGGTGCTTACCGGAGATGGATGTTTCAGTAAGGACTTCGAGGTTGCGTGATTTCTTGTAGTCATTAGTTTTCAAATTTCATGCTTATTTTCATTACTTTAGAGACAAAAATAAAAAAAAATTGCAATAATGCAAAAAATTATAAATGTTTAGGTGTAGCAATTTTATTAAAGTTTTTATTTTATGATTATTATTTTACTTTAATTAAATAGCTAGTTTCCTCAATTTAAAGAAATTGATATATATAAGTTAAAATTTTAAGTTCTTTTCCAGAAGTGAAAACTAATTTTATAAAAACTAGAATAGGCCTTTTTAAAAATAGAACACCAAATCATACAAATTGACGTAACTAACTTTTGTTCACTCAAATACTCATAAAAATACAAAAACACATTTGAACACATTCAACCAATCACAAAGAGTAAATAGGAATCTTCTAGACAAGCGCTCCAGCTCAGGCTGTATCATCACTTTCCGTCAGGTGTGATAGTAGTGAAGCGCTTGCTTGTACATATAAAATATATATATAAAATTCCGATTGTTATGTATTTATCACATTTTAACAGGCTAATATTTCAAGGCTAAAGAAGGCTTAATTGTATATTTAATGTTATTTCTATAAAGTCAGCGAGGATCACTGGTTGAGCTTTCCAAGCGCACGCTAGTTAAACTATAACAGATATGCCAAAACTTCGTACGTGAGATTAATAATTCTCTGAAATGTCTACATGAATATTGTATATTATGTGGAATCATTTCTTATCAAAATATTAACATTATTTCATATTAATTTTTAATTGCTACTTATACGTAATAATACATAGGTAGATGTGTTGTATAAACAGTGCTATCTCTATTATATCTATTTAAAAACTGTTCATTATTCACCTGGAAAATGTTGACTCCAGACTTATGGTGATATACTATTTTGATGCGTGTATTCTGAATGTTATAATTATTATGGTAAATATCGCATATCACTGTTTAACATTTCACGACCGTTTACTGTTGTGAGTTTCCGAGTTTGTTCGTACGAATTCTTGTTCGTATATTTAATTTTACCTTCTTTTCTAAGGGAGCTCTAGAAACGTGGCGTAAACGAAGTCCCTTCTTAGTCGTAAAAAAGGAAATTAAATAACGGTTATAGAACTATCGAACCTTTTTTTATAAAATATGTATATGATCGTACAGCTTATGAGAAAAGCAGTCGCCACAAAGTATATCGTGAAGTTTGTTGAATGAATTGAATGTTTACGGAATGAGTAATGAAGTTTCATAGTGCATATGCAACTTGAGCGGTAGAAGACCACCAAGCACACACAGCCTTCAAGTATTTGTTTTCACTTAACCCGGGAAATCGTCTGGTCCAATACAATCAACACCTTACCTTTGGAGACTATACCTTTAAGATCAAATTGATAGACAAACTTTCTCAAAAACAAAATTCTACTTCGCATAGTCCCTTCTATCTAAATTTAAAATCTTCAAAACCTTGTAATGCACATTTTGGATAAAGAAACTATTGCATGTTAAATGAGTAATTTAGGATATTTAAACGTTAAATGAAATCAAAATCTTTATTATCTTTTGACCTAGAAAAAAATAAAGGAAATTGACGGACAGTATTGCAAAAAACCTCGATATCACTGCATGTTAAAATCCTAATTAATATTAGTATTCACATTTCTTTTTTACAAAGTCTGACAACCGTCGATCCTATTTACTCTCGATTACTATCCCGTATATAATAATACGATTACTTGCAACATCTTTCAATAGTCTACGTTCCCGTTTATACATTTTTAATTTAAGAAAGAACTGGCACTTTGCATGTATTATCAAGATGGTGCTCATGTAGCCCTACGTAGAAAATAGTATTTATGTACGTTGTACAGAACATACGCTTCAAAAATTTTTAACAAACGCTTTATGCATTTGGAAACTATACAAAATCGCAAAGTAGTACCCACTAGTACAACTACAAAAAGCGAAACGTTAGCGCAATTTAAAAGACATGCAGTGCCATCTTGCGGTTACGGTTACGTTTTACCGTCTGTCTCGCCATGTCCATAAGGCTGATTATGTTTAAAATTAGTAAAATAATACCAATACTAAGTTACTATATAGAAGCAATTACTCCTGAATAAAACAAAACTGTGAATATATAATTATATATTTTTGGTGTCTTAGGTTACATTACTGCAATTTTCGTAGGCGCCTCTAGTTTTTTGAAAATAAAATATAGCCTTTGCTACTCGCTGATTATTTAATATACTTTTTAAAATTGGTTTAATAGTTTTACAAAAATCAAATCTTATCTGTTTATAATATTTGTATAGAAGATAATTTATATTTCGCTAAAGTTAAAATACGTACGATGAAAATGTTTTTAACTCCAATACGTCGAGAACTAGCATTCGACGTGTTCAAATTTTGTTACTAGAAGTTTAGTTTTCAACAAAATATTAAACTTAATATCATACTTCGAATTTTGCGAAATCAAATATTTGAAACTTTGTATAAATTTATTAACCGATAGTAACAAAGTAAATGATGTTATACAATACCAGGCTGTAAATATCCCGCTTATAGGCAAATGCCTACTCGCCTTTTAAAGAGAGAATAAATGGATCTCATTCTACTCGTGTGCAATTTAACGCATGTAGTAGAATTTTATTCAAAACATGCAGAATCACTCACGATATTTTCTTTCACCGCCAAGAACGCGATGATTAATAATCATAATTTAAGCAAATAACGTAGAGAAGGTCTTAGCCCAGCAGTGGGACATCGACAAGCTGCTTTATACTTAGATTTACTTACTTTACTGAATTAATATAACATAAATCAATACAACGTAACTAAATGTATATTTTTACAGTAAATATTTGAATGTATAAAAGTTTTACGACTTGATTCATAGTCATTTCGTATTCGAATTGTCGATTTATCCGAAATTCTAATTTATAACTTAATCAAATGTGTTGACCACAGTTAAACATATCGCAAGCGGAACTTGTCATGTTCTTTTAAAAAAACGCTAGTTTTTTGAAAGACGGCTTAACCTCCGTTCATTTTCCTTTATAAAAAGTCTATATAAAACAAATGTATATAAATAAATAAATGTATAGTATTCAAACGATCACTGTGATCTGATATTGCTGCATGAAGGATGATTTATTCAACAGACAATTTTTTAACTTTTGTTAGAGTACAGTGATGTGTAATAAATACAAAAAATAGAAAGGTTTCAGTTTTGATTTCCACATATAATTCACATTGATTGACTTAATTTGACTTAATTGATTGATTAATATTGACACGTTGACTGCCTCGTTGGTCTAGTGGCTTAATATAAGGCCGCAGACTCGGAGGTCCTGGGTTCAATTCCCAGGTCGGGCTGATAAAACGTTATTGGGTTTTTCTGTCAGAAAATTCTTAGTCGCAGCCCCGAGTCTGGAAGTTGGAAGTGTGTACACTCCCGTGCCTCGGAAAGCACGTAAAGCCGTTGGTCCTGCGCCTTATCTCTTTCCGGTCGTGTCGGATTGCCGTCCTAACGGATTATGAGAGTTAAGGAATAGAGAGTGCACCTGTGTTTGCGCACACACTTGTGCACTATAATATCTCCTGCGTAGTTGGCTAATCTCTCTTGAGATTGGCCGCCGTGGCCGAAATCGGTCTGGAGGACATTATTAAGATTGACACGACGTCTGACTCTCCACTTCCTTTGCCTCTACCATTCCCGACCGAATTCTCTACCTGTTGTCACTTCACCTAATCAAGTGCTTACCCAGATCCATTTAAGATTCAAAACACGAAAACCGAGGTGCCTAACTTCATCGATTTCGATATCGCGAACTTGGTCTTAATGTTTGATGCCAATCATGGATTTATCTATACAAATGGAGCTCTGTGCAACATTGATTTTGTATTCAAACTCATAATTGGGCGTTTATCACTCTGTACCTTAGGTAATGATGACCAAGATACAATGCTTAAATAGTTTAAATACAATACGAAGAAAGTCCATACAAGAGTCACACATGTAGAAACTGAAAATATTTTACCTCAAAATTCTAAGACTAATTTTAAATAATTATTTTAGTCATATTTTAAACATTTGTAAATCAACAATATGGTTTTTAATTATTTCATAGCTAGTACTAATTATTCCTCATCATTAATTAATTCTGTTTGATATTCATAATATCTAAGCTTGCTAAAATACGATACGGTAATCATTATTACAACGCAGAGATCGTAATAATAAATGTATTATTCGTACCTCATAAAAAAAATTACATTTACAAATAATATTATTAAAATCTTTGAAATAAACACCAACATGTTTGGGATTTCATTTAACATTTCAAACATTTAAATTTCATAAAATTTATTTTTAGTAAATAATCTCAAGTAATTACCAACTTTTAAAATTAATATGAGATATAAATTAGTCTATTTCTGCAAGAGGAGATTATGCTTCAACTTTCCTATTTAGATAATTCTGTGCTGAAAAACCAAAACATAATTAGTCATCCTTGGATTGATCCTAAGCAGGACTAATTAAATTATTTTAGACCAGGTTTATTTATAATTCAATGAATATCCCAGAGTGTTTTAAAATGTAATATTTAACGATAAAATTTTGTAATAGGAAATATTGATCTATTTCTTCACACAACTATGAACCTAAACTGTTGAGGTTATTACTAAGAACGTTTCAATTTTAACTTCGTACACTCAATTTCACGATTATTATGAGATATTTGATTACTAAGTGTGGCTTAATGTAATCTTTACGATGAACTTATGAAAAAAACTAACGTTTATATAGAAGATATACATATTCTCTTTGTTTTGAGACAAGTCCGTCTTACTTATTCATCAAGTATGTAGTTTGCCTGTTTAAAGGGAAGGAATATAAAATTCATGGTGGGTTGGAAGTATTTTTACGATTTGACTAGTGGATACTCCTTGCAGTACTTATGTCATCGTCACGTGCGTATAAAATATGCTTTTAAATACAGACAATCGAAAAAAAGTATCGCTCATAATCTCTTTTTTACATCATAAAAAGTCTGCTAAAAATATTAATAATGATTACACTGGCTTACTCACCCTTTAAACCGGAACGCAACAATAAATAAAATTATTGAATTAGAGCGAAGCTTGTTCGCCTAGGTATTGATATTAAATGAGTATTTATTGTATATTTATACTAATATTATAAAACAGATCATGAATGTATTATACAATGTATATGTAGGGACAATACAGTCTTACACGTACTGATACGTAGTTAAATGTTCGGTATCACCAGTGCTATTCAGGAAGAACTCACTTTTTTACTCGTTCGTATCGTTGACAACCGACTTATGGTGATATACTATTCTGATGCATGTATTCTTAAAATGTTATAATTATTATAACCAATATCGCATATCAAACTAAAATTTCATGACCGTTTTCTGTGGTGGGTATTAAGTAAGAACGAAGATATCGTTTGGTTTCGATTATCGACTTAGCAGTAAAGCCGTTATTGTAATATACATAAATAGATCATAAAAAGTGTTGAGTGAGCTATAAACATTTTATTGATTTGGATATCCATATATTAATATGTTTGGTTAACTTTTTGTAGTTTACTCTTTTGTGGCCAGAAATTTTTGTGTTCTGTGTGCACCTGCGCATTGATTGCATAGTTTTTGAAGGATTTTGGATGCTTCCCAAAGCTTGTGAGTAAATCTTTGGTCATTCAAGTAATCTCAACCCCTTGACCCATTTTCATATCTTGAGTGAGTATGATCTCATAAGAGAATTTACATTGGTTACGTTTAGTAAGCAAACCACACCCTGGTTACGATTAGAAAAAAAAATAGCGTCCAAAATCTTCTTCTTTTTGCAGCTCCAAATCTCGGCAGCACCATCTAACGAATCTGATAACATAGAATGGAAAGTCATAATCTGAAACACAATACTATCGAAAGTAGAAGATATATATGTTAGCCTGAATACTTCAAAGCCATGTTATAATCTCGGTGTATTGAACCACTACTGTACCGAAGACTTGCAAAAACCAGTGCAGACCGAGATATATGAGTAGATACAAATTAAATGAAATAAATGGAATCTCCTGGAAAAGAATGAAACAATAACAGAACATCTGTAAATTGTCTTATCCCGAAATAACTACATCGTAAATTTTATTCCACCTTTTTTTCCGAGAGAACTCCAGACACGTGGTGTAGACCAAGTCCCTTCTTATTATAGAAATATAGACAGCACAGAAAAGCAGCACACAAAGCATATCGTGAAGTGGTTTTTTTATGCAATAAGTAATGAAGTTACATAGTGGATATGCAACTTGAGCGGTGAGCGGTAAATGGGGCATTTTTCGTGAAAAGCTAAAGTACAGAAAAGAAGGGCACTGCAAATAAAGGCGCTGTTCAATCTCAGCACGATTGTGAACGCTATCAAATTACTGTGTACGTTTTATGTGTCGTTTATGGTAATTGAATTGTCTGATTATTTTTTAGTTTTATTCGTATTTTACCAAAATTTACAGTGCAGTGGTATTCCGAGATAACTTTCTCTATTATCCAGTAATTATACATGCAGTTATTTCTTTAGATTTGAGATAAAATAAAAATGTTTTTTTCCGTAATTTCATGTAGATATTAGATTATTAGACACCAAGGGTGATTTTTTAATTAAGGCTCTACGAAAATAAAATGAAATATAATAAAGCACATTTTCTTTCTCTTTCTTAAGAGTCTGATTGTTTTTAACAAAATTGTCTGAACAAAGTTAAAATTTATTAACTCTGTAATAGTAAGTATGTAACATAATTGGACGTGTGTTTAAAATAGAAATTAAAATTTCATTATACAATACAGAATCATTACACTTACTTATTAACCGTCAACGTATAAAAGTACCATACGTTCCGTTAATGTAATCAAATCATTTAAATACACGAAATTTTAACGAATCAAATGAGCACTATAATCTGCCGTGTGTTTCGTTCCCAGGGGAAAAACCACGTGGATTATCTCGTAGTAGATCGACAATTATCGGATGCAGCGAGACCAGCCACGCAGTTCCGGTTGGTCGCGTGGCTTAGCCCTTGTTTACGTACATACTCACGAACGTCAGATATACGGCTTAATATCACGGAACCCTACACTAAAAGATAATGCGGTGTAAGTTTTCATGATCATGATGATTTCATCTCGCCACGTTTTATTGTCTTCCAACATCCATTATTTTGGATCACCATGGATGGACATTCATAATCCAGACGGGCGATAAACATTATCAGGAAATTGAAACAAGATCTCTCTTTGGTTATCCTGTCTATCAAAGTATAATCATATACATCAATGCCTATGATGAACAATATTTGTCGAACATGACAATGTCGTGTCTGGAGGCTGAAATCTAATTTTATCGTGCAAGCAAAATGACAAATTCCATTTCTCGATTATTCGATACAAACAATGAACTCAATTGGAGTTTCGAACTGTCAGAGTTCGGACATTTGAAAGTCACGTTCCATTTACATGCATTACATATTCACTGTTGGGTATTAGTTTGGTATAAGTTTTTTCAAATTTGAATAATTGAAGTGGTATTTGCTCACTACTCTTAATTGACAACGTTCGATACTAATATTTTCAAAATAGATATTGTGATAAAAGCTCTGTTAAATTAAATTTTATTTTAAAATACGATAATAAATTTTACTTATTATATAATAAAATAATATACACAAGTAAATGAAAATATATATAGAAAAAGTTCGTATTTGTTGATTTACTTAAATAAATTAAATAAATTTACTTAAAAAACATAAATCTAATTATAATGTATCTAATTCTGTATCTAATAATGTATGTAATTTGTGAAAACTAGTAAGTAGCCATTTCATTTATTGCAGTTTATTTTGGGTAGAATCAACGTTTAGCAATTTTCTCAAATGCCCCGTTAATTTACATAGGTAATAATGATAAGACAGCTTATAAATATTGTGAGAATAAGAAGTTATTGAGTGATTTTTTTGTCAAATAAATTATCTGATGCAGTCCGGAGAAGAATAGAATGTTCGCAGTGTTTTCACTTCCATCAGAAAATACGCATAGCCGAAGTTTTCGTATTCCGAATCACAATTCCTTGGATTATAAAATCACCTGGTTGGTGCACACTTACACACTCATGCATTATAATATCATCCCCGTGTTTGCATAATTTCTTTTGAGAATAACCCTGGAATCGCTTAGGAAGATATTTAATAAGAGAACCGATTCAACATTTCTAAAAAACTCATCTAGTTTATTTATACATTTGTATTCTCGACGAATGGGAAACAGTTCGTGTTAATTTAATTTAATACATATTAATTTAAATGAATAATCATGCTCTTGCATGGATGAACTAGATAACAGCTCAGCGCGTTGGACACGTACGCTAAATAACTACTAATTTAGAACCATAAAGAATATTAATATTACAAAAGTATTATGCCTGTTAAAAAACGCCTCATTGGCAAATTATTATTTTTATAAGACTAGACTTCTATCTCACAATAGAAACTGTTAAAAAACTATATATTAATATGTATAATATTTTCGATAGAATTGTCGTTTTAAAATATTTCAATTAAGTATATACATGTATAATGTTGAAAATAATAATTTTTAATACAACAACAATTATGAAAATTATTACGTTGCTTAAAATTACTATTATTTTAATTGCGCGTTATGTAACGAAACGTAATAAACGAACAGAATTCAATTGTAAAAAGTAAAATACTTACGTTATAAAACATAAGAGACTAATAAAATAAAATAAAAATAGACTAACTATAGTTCTTAAGCTTTTTGTTTAAATATTATTTAATTTGGGGACAGAGCCACTAGTATGTTTAGTTATGAAGAGATATGTGAGAACTAGTATGTCTTTTTATCACTAAAAATTCAACAAAGTTACAGAGTTACAGATTTACAGAGAGAGTTACAGAGGGCATTGCTCTTCCTACAGATATTGTCAATTTTGCAACATAAAGGCAAAAAAGATTTGTATTTCAACATAATTTACAAATGTCGATGACGATGACCTTCAGTATCAATTCTTTCAGTCAAATTTACGTGTATAAATTTCCATTTATAAAATCTTTGCTGTTAATATTTAAATATTATTAACTTGACTTGACTGCCTCGTTGATCTAATGGCTTGATATAAGGCTGCAGAATATGAGATCCTGGGTTCAAGCCCAGAAAGGATCGAAAGAAGGTATTGGGATTTTCACATGAAAAAATTGAGTTGAACTCTATCCGGTCGTGTTGGATTTGTCGCCTCGTTGGGTTATAACAGTGAGGGAATAAGGCTGTATAGAACAGGAACAGCTGTATTCTACACACACACTTTTACACAACCATATAATATGTCGTGCGCAGATGGCTAGTCTCCCTTGAGATTGGCTGCCGTGGTCAAAATCGATCAGGAGGACACCATCATCATTAATAAATTATTATTCAAAAATTTTCAAGCATTGTTCTTTATTTACTCGTATCTCACGGATGTTTGATGTGAAATCAAAAGACGGGTTATTTTATCTTTAAAAAATGTTAAAAGTTAATCAGCATATAAAAAAAAATATGGTAAATTTAGGTTACACGAGTAATTCCGGAAAAAGTTATGATAAACTATGTTTAGTACAAAAGTTACCTGACCCTACTCTATTCAGACCCTTGAGACCTAAATTTCATAAAAATGTTCTTATGTAGCGTAAAAAATTACTACCAATTTACAAGAATTTCCTTATTATAATTTGAGATATAATCATACTCTGAAAGAGAAATCAAAGTACGCAGGAATTAATATGTTTCTAAGCTTATATAACTCCAATCGATAAAACGTTTTTAGTTCATACATAGTTACTACTTAATTGTTTCTAAAGATGTTATTATTTACACAGAACTGCATAATCATCCTGGCTTAAGCACCCTTAGCACCTCAGCTGTGGTCGGTGCTCGTTCCAATTGCAGACTCGCTCAGAACCCATCTCACGTACGCTAAATCCATATTTCTCCGCATGAATATAAGGAAGTTTGAGAACATCTGTTGGCTTATATTCATGAAAAAATAAACAATATCTAGAAAATGTAGTTTTTTACATGAGTGAAGTATTTGTTTTATACATACATCACTGTTAAACCTAAATGTTACCCTTGTTAGAAATATAAAATAAACCAATTTAAAAGATTATCCAGTTAGGAGATTCCTTGACCCATACAACAGTAGTCAGAAAGGTACAGAAATTAATTCGTTATTGGTGCGACTTGTGATTTGTTGAATATGTTTAAAATGTGTTTTTTGTATTTTTATGAGTATTTGACTAAGCAACAGTTATTGACGTTAATTTGTATGATTTGGTGTTCTATTTTTAAAAAGGCCTATTTATATGCCTATTTATGGTTTTATAAAATTAGATTTACTTCTGGAAAATGACTTAAAATTTTAACTTATTTGAATCAATTTATTTAAATTGAGGTAACTAGCTATTTAATTAAAGTAACATTATAAACATAAAATAAAAACTTCAACAAAATTGCAACACCTAAAGATTCATAATTTTTTTCCTTATTGCAATATTTTTGCCTTTTTTATTTTCTTTCTAATGTAATAAAAATTAACATAGGCTTAACGTCATCAGCCGAGCCGTATACCGTTAACAATTTATAACAAAAAATTACGAAGGATTTGACATTAAAAATAATATTTAGATATTTTTATTTGATATTAAATTTAAAATATGAACTTTATAATATTTATTTTACACTTAAAATGTTTTGCCATAGTATCCTACCTTCTTCCATATTTTGTGTCGAATAAGAGTTCCCGATAAAAAGTATAGAGAGGTAACCGAATTTGTGAACGATACAAATGCCAGGTGCACTACAGCCAAACGGGTAATAACGTACTGGAGAAAATGCTTATCAAAGGAAAAAAGACCTTTAGTCGAATAAAGAAGAGTTGTATTTGCTGTTCGCTTACTCCTCTTCTTTGGGTCATCTTTTATTCGGTTGTATACGTTACGTTCAGTCAGTGAACATAGGGTACAAAGATTATTGTGACTGTTTTTAGTATGCCTATACACCCATTTTTCTTATAAGGATTTGTGCGAAATTTATAATGCTGTAAAATATAAAATGATGTTTAAAATTTCATCAAAAATTTAAACGTACTAAATTATGACTCTTCAAGTAAAAATATCAAATAACAGTAAGTATAAAATAATTTTGGTTTTGTTTTTCCAGTTTGTATTTTAAAATTGAGCGTAAGATTTTTATGTGTACAATGTTTATGTGAATGCCTCGTTGGTCTAGTGGCTAGATGTAAGGCCGCTGACCCGGAGGTCCTGGATTCAAATCCCAGGTCGGGCCAATAAAAAGTTATTCTGTTTTTTTGTTGAAAATTCCCAATAGAAGCCCGGACTCTGGAAGTTACACGTGTGGGAGTCTGGGAGTGTACAGTGGATAGCCGTCCTATCGGATCATAAGAGTTAGGGAATAGAGAGTGCACCTATATTTGAGCACACACTTGTGCATTATATTATATCCTGCGCAGTTGGCTATCTAAGCTAATCAACTATGATCATAATATAATGTTAGTCTTATTAGTATTTTTTATGTGAATCCGGATAAAAACAAACAAACAAAATTACCCTTTTTTTAGTACGATTAAAGATCCTGAAACATTAATCCGATGACTAACTTTAATTTCATATTGCATAAAATTAAGTGATAGAAGACATATTGCATATAATTATACCGCTTAGCGGTAAGCAATTTAGCTCGCTCTCGGTTTCAATTAGGTTCAACTTACGTACCAATTATACAGTCTGCGTTCTCGACACTGCAGTGGCATGATAAACTTAGGACTACTAACCTCTTTGTCTATATCAAAAGCGAGCCATTCTCCGTCAAATGTTCTAAGCCATCAACTATACACAAATATTAATAATATAAATGCAATCCTATTACTAAGTGGTACAACATAAATACACATCATCGAATTGTCTTGCTTTAATTATAAATTATTTATTTTTATCATACTTTTGCCAATCATTAAGTTTTAATTCAATCTTAAAAAACATACAATAAAGCATTTGTTTGTCAGAAAATTATCTAAATTGCATTGTTGGTGTAAAAGTTATAATAATTTAAAACCCTGTATCATAGATTGGAATTTATTGATATTGGTTTTTAAAATAAATAAAAACTGTTATAAAATATAATATAAAAACAAAAAGGTCAATTAGATACCGTTTATACTACCAGGCGTTCAAGTCCTGGAAAGTCGCAGTTCCTGGAAAAGCATTGCACAGTGCATACTCAGCTTACATACCTGTGTTGATACCTAAGTGGTGCTGCGTCATTCGCCCTCGATACGATTACTCAGATCTCGTGGTATCAGAGCTTATTTTGCTATATTATTAGCTAATATTTAGATCATATTGGCAGTTATTTGAATTCTAGCTGATAGGACATTACAAAAGTAATTTACATGTACGTAAATATATATGTATGTAAAAGTATAAAAAAAATACTAAACATAGTTTTTAATCTTATTTTTTGCTTTTTGTTATGTTCAAGGAAGGCAAACGGAAAGTGCCTACCACTGCCCATAGACACCTGCAACAACGGAGGGCTAACATGTATTTTTACTTTAAGGTTTCTGTGTCAAATTTGACAGTTTAATAAAATGAGCCAGCTTTGTCGTCTCAAAGTGGTAGTGAGAGGTGTTCAAGTTGGAGTTCAGTCCCCTTATGTTACAATCAGCAAAGGTGGAAGGGGTTGCCTTATGATGTCCGCTTCACTTGCCCCGATCAGTTACGAGTCCAAAATTTCATTACACAGAATTTACAGGACATCCTGACGTCCCTGCTCAAGTAGTGTACGTCCTGAGCATGCATCGCAATTGGTAATGGTTTCTGGGATAGAAAAACCGAATCGATCTTCGAATTTTAGAGGGTGAGAGGGCCTCCGGACTCTCACATACCAAACGAAACGCGGTAGCTGTTCTATCACTTTACCGTGATTTTTAGTGAGAGACCGTACTTCCCCAGACGCGCAGCTTCATTCAGCTGAAGTAACAACGAATGGCACTTGTACTATATTTTATGGCAGTGTTCAGTTTTTTAACTAATAATAAAGTTTTTTAATAAGTGATAAAGAAGGTGCACTACAGTTTTGAATTTTATAGTTTTATTTCCTAAAAGCACTGCATCATTAGACTAACTAGAACAGATACTGAAAACAAATACTACACAGTTTCGATATCATGAAGCTGTATGCAATGCGTATAATAAAAACTAACCAAAATTTAATTGGGAACTGCATTACTATTCCATTTTAAAATTCACACGCTAACATTTCAATATAGTGATAAAGTATTAAAATACATGAAACCAATTTAAAAAATAATATTGTACAAAAATATTCCATGATAAGAAACTATTTAGTACATTATGGGCATAAATTCTGTAAACATAAATTGAAATATTTTTTGATCGTTTTGAACAACAATGAATCGAAAACCACGTGATTAAATGCTTTAAATAAATAAACAACGAAATACATGTTTATTTTCGAATCAATTACATAGAGACTTAGTAAACGCTTTGAAAATACTGTCTATACTATAATTGAGTCACCAATTATTTAATAACTATTTCTCACGACTTTATACGTGACAAAATTATTTCCTCGTCAATCCTGTAAATTGCAGATTCATATTCTGAACCAATTCCAGGCTACCTGAATTCATTACGATCGGCTCAATCGAGTAGTAGAAATGACAAAAAGACAAAATTAGTGTCGCATCTGTAACTTTCGTTTAATAATATTTATATGTAAAAGTCCGTAATTCATTTAAAGGAAAATTTTACACATTTTTTAAATGTACCAGTTTCCAATTAACTGAATCAAAATTTATTATTTCGACTATATCCACGTCATCGCTACAAACAATAATAACAACAAATTTCATAAATTAGTAATTAATTGTTCTCTGCAACTTCAACCTCTTTAATTTGATTTTTCCCATAGCTCTTATAACATATGTGCTACAAGATCAAGATTTTAGAACACCTTACGTTATAATAAGTCAACAAACAGACGGACAGAGTAATTGTCGCATTTATAATACTTAGTTCATAAAAATTATAGTATATAATGTTTTTTTTTTCAACAAAATACATTACAACAAAATACATTTTTTTTTATTCGATAGAAAATATATTTTATATAAATACTCATTGCAATTTTTATAAGCGTGTCCTATAATAATCGGTAATTTCTTCAATTTCAAGTACATCTATTTATACTTAATTGATCAAATTGAAATAAATATGGACCCGTGTTTGTAGTGGAGACATTAATTACAATTTTAGTCAAAGGTTAACGTAAAAGAAAGTTTTGAAGAACGAAATGAGACAAAGAGAACTCAATTATAACAAAGAATTTCTCCAACTCAATGTCGATAGACGTTAGTTTTAGTTTTAACCACTAAATTTCTTTGACTGTAGTACAAAAGCCTTAATGCATTTTAGCAGGATTTTTTATTAAAAAAAAAAAAAAAGCATTCATTACGAATTCTCATCATTTGTATAATATTACACGATTATTACATAATATTAAACGAGCATACGGTTTCGTGTTTTATAAAATTAAATTAAATATAAATCTTATAAATTGTGTAAAATATGTATACTAACTGTGTTCCGCATGACGTCATGTCGTGTATAAAAATCATACAAACTCTCCAAGTTTATATTATTACTAGCAAAATTAAGTAGAAGTGTGACGTGACGTGATACGTATACCAATTAATTATGATCCTTTTTTTATAGAATAGGAAGGCGGACGAGCATATAGGCCACCTGATGGTAAGTGACCAACGCCCTTAGACATTGGCATTGTAAGAAATTTAACCATCGCTTACATAGCCAATGCGCCACCAACCTTGGGAACTAAGATTTTATGTCCCTTTTGCCTGTAATTACACTGGCTCACTCACCCTTCAAACCGGAACACAACAATATCAAGTACTGCTGTTTGCGGTAGAATATCTGATGAGTGGGTGGTACCTACCCAGACAAGCTTGCACAAAGCCCTACTACCACCATTAAATATAACTCAATAACAAATCTTTTAATAGATTAGCTTGCTGTTTGTTTTAAATATAAACTAGCCTAAATGTAGGCATTTTTTTACAAATTTTTTACGATGTATTTTCTAAATGAAGATTTTATTCTATATAACAAAAGTTTACGAATAAATAGCACGTATCCGACCGATACGATATAAACAAAACTAGCCAGACATTGTATTTCGGAGGAAACATAGTTTTTGTTAGACGGAATTAGTTCTAGCAGCGTGTACTGGCCATTATTGTACCGGAATATTGTACACATACAAAACCTTATTTACGGTATACAAGTTAATAACAGGACCAGCTATTCACGTCCGGGGCAGGTAGCGCCATACGTAAGTACGCATTGCATAATTAATGAACGATGTATCGACTCTATACTTAACCGACATGACCTCATGAAGAATATACGTTGTACTCGAATTGTTTTTTACTTATTCAATGAGTCTTTATGGAAAGTCGATCTACATCTATTTATTGACCTATTTACTGCTTCAGATAAACACTAACAATCAAGGTATAAAAAAAATGTGTTCATTTGTAATTTGATTATTATTAGTTTCTGACTTGATAATTATTTTTAATGTACAACTGAAACTATATAAATTATTTTCTTTTCAAGATGGTGTCGCTTCTGTAAGACTTAGTCAGATTTAAATATATAATATTAAATGTGATACGAATTATCATTAAATATAACTGAAGAGTATCGGTTATTTTTAATATTAATCAATAATAATTTATATTTTTGGTAAATTTGGCAAAAAGAATATTGACAGATATTTTTTGTGGCTCGAAAATGATAGACTTTGAATGCTTTTTACGTGCATGCGGTGATTGCGTGTTGAGATCTAGTTTTACACTTATAAGCTTCGCGCTAAGGAGAAGTTAGAAGGTACCGCCTTTTTTATTTAACACAGGATAAATCTTCAGATTCGGAGAAAAATCCTGTGATGGGCGTCTTTGGAAGAACGGATCAGGACTTCAGGGAACGGAGAGGCTACGGACTCCTTCAAGAACATGACGGTTTCTCCGAAGGAGACTGTACACAGACATACCGTACGTAAACAAAATATATGCTTATTATTTCATTAAGAAACATAAACGAAGACATATGTATCTCAATAAAGAATCAGTAGCTTTTAAAATAATTAAAACCATTAAAAAAAAAATACTCACCGTAAATTATAAATATAAAAATGTTTTAAAATTATAAGATAAACAAACTAGCTGTAAACTAGGCTTTAAACAACATTAATAATAAGGGCATTAATAAATGGGCGTTATAAGATATACCAGTTGATGCATTTTGTTTCATTCATTCAATATTAAACAGTCTATTTATTGTATATTATATATTATTGTATAACAAAGCAAAATATATATTAAATCAATTTGAATCCATCCAACGAGTGTAGTATCAGTGCAGTAGATGGCACAATGGATATACGTCAATTTCAAGTAGCTTAGAGAAATTAACTTACTTGATGATAGGACTTTGTGCGAGTGCAGTGTCTGGGTAGGTAGCACCCACTCATTACATATTCTACCGCCAGACTGCAATTATTATACTTAGTATTGTTTTATGGCGTTTAGAATGGTTAGTGAGTCAGTGTAAATACAGGTGCAAGGGAAATAACATCTTAGTTCACAAAGTTGGTCCTCAATGGAGATACAAGAAATGATTAGTATTTCTTATGGTACCAATGTATGGTACCAATGGTCGGTGGTGACCATTTACTACCAAGTTCCCTTTTTACCTGTCCGACAAATATATAAAAGAATGATATAAAAAAATAACCAGCCGTTAACTAAGCCATGATTACGTAAAGTTAATATAAAGAATTAACGAAATACAAATAAAATAAAATATCCTCAAATACTCACAATCATGTGGAACCTTAGCTGTAGCAGCGTAGCAGCTGTCACGTTGTTTTACACGTGCCTTTTGGCATGCGGTTTGCAGCCGGCCACCCTTGTCACAAATTGCAAACCAAAAAATCAAACAATGCAATTTACTGCCAGCTGCAGCCGACGTTCAACATTGTCACCTTATTAACATAATTTCATAAATAAAAATATATAATTTAAACAACAAATTAAAACAAAAAAATCAATATTTGCTAGCTATTACCAATAAACGGCCAACGATGTAACCACAATTCTAAACACATAAATATCATTTTAGTTCTTCTTTTTTGTCTACGTTTTGATTTACTCGTGTATTTATATGACGTAATATAGTAATAATAATAATGTAACAGGTGCACTCTTTATTCCCTAACTCTCACAATCCGATAGGACGGCAATCCAACACGACTGGAAAGAGCTCAGGCACAAGACCAACGGCTTTTCGTGCTTTCCGAGGTACGGGATTTGTACACACTTCCAACTTTCAAACTCCAGGCTGCTACTGAGAATTTTCGACTGGAAAACCCAATAACTTTTAATAAAAAGTCCTGGGCCAAGAGGCCCGACCTGGAGTTTGAACCAAAGAGGTAGTCACTTAGGACTTTACTGTAAGGGCAAACAAATCAATTGGTGAATGTTTATACCTTATTGATTAAAAAATGCACGGGATAAAATCCTTATTTTACCCGTACGAAGTCGTGGGCACCTACTAAAAAAATAAACCTAACAATATATGGATATTAGTATTATTATAGTATAAAAAATTAGTCAAGCAAATAAACCACCTAATTATATGTTGTCACCACTCATAAACATAAACACTATAAGAATTGTTAATGATACTTTAAGCCCCTAATGTGTTACCATCCATAGAAACTTAGATGTTATGTCTCTATACCTGTAATTACACTAGCTCACTCACCCTTAAAACTGGAGCACACCAATCATTAAGCATTACTGTGGTGGCAGCAGAATAAATGATGAGTGGGTGGTATCCACCCTCTAAAGCCTACCACCAAGTGAAGGAAATTACTCTACATTATACATTTGTTGATTACATTGTACATTATACATGTCAATTTCTTTCAACCTTCGATATATTAATTTAAAATTGACGATAACGGCAGCGATGAATATCGGACATATTTTCTTGATATAATGAAAGAAGTATTCTTGCCATTGTATTGGAATTTTATAAATAGGACAGTTTAATATTATGTTTTTAATATTACATTAAGATTTGTCGCTCACTGAGAAACATATAACAGTTAAAGCGAGAAATACACAATATAATAGTAAAGTTAAATTAGAGAAATATTGTACCTAATTGGTCATTAAACAAATTATCTTTAATTGAAAGTTTTAATAATCATTTAACAGTAAAATATATTATCATATTTTATTATAATTCAAAATTGCTTATAATTATTATGTATTCGAGCTGAACATCTTAAACGCAGATTACGGAGTTAAAATCGTGCAACAAGAGTATAGTTTTCGTGTGCTTAATTTGTTTTTAAAATAATTCATCTCATGCTTGGTGGTGATGGAAAACATCTTGAGTAAACGTGCATCTGTCTGATAAAATTCTGCCATAGCCGCGTTGGATTACCGTGATGGAATAAATCTCACACCTTTTCCACAAATAAGGCTTTATAGAGGAGTAAGACATTTAAGGCTGATTTACAACTATTAAGATTCAAATTGTTAACTAAATGACAACTGAATTTCAAGTTACTTAAACAATTTATTAAGAAATAAATAGATAGTTACTATTTAGTGTGCTACTAAATAATTGTATTAGAAATGTTTATATTTTTCGATTAAGTGTGTCGTGTGTTATACTGAACACGTTTAGGCAGGCTTGAGTTAAATATCAGTTTAATATATAAGTTTGGCGGAGGGTCGAATTTAGCTTGTTTATTTGACCTTTATAAAGTGGACGGTTGTTTATTTTGTCATACTAGCTCATGAATCAAATTTGTACTAGTGCCATATTGATCTCTTCAGCTTCCAATTTTTCACCCACAAATCGAATAACTTGCAAAAGTTGTCATCTTGAGTGAACTAAAAATCTTAATACGTGTAAATCGGTCTTTTAGGCTGTATTTTAATATGTATTAAAATAATAATTCGGCGATCAAGTGCCAATCATATCTTGTCTGGAAGATAGCTTGGGGTAAATTACAACTTTAATTTTTATTTTTATTTCTATTTTACCAAATATATTTTTCTTTCTGATACTAAAAAGTATATACATACACCTTTTATAATAACAATGGCAACAAGCATAACTCATTAAAAAGAAAACCTTCGGTGTTTTTATATTGTATAATATTTATTAAATTCAATAAATAACAAATGATATTGTAACTCAGTTATCCGCATTAGGTAAATGAAAATCAATTTTCCTTTAAACCGTTAAACCGCTCTCGTTTGGTTTTGGTAAAACGAGTATTCAATGTAAAAAATGAAGTTGAAAAATCTTTATTGCCTCTTCCAACGTCCTCAGTTTTCCGATACATTAATCCTGTTATACTTAACATTTCAACGATCATTGCAATAAATCCTATTGCTTAAAAATCAAAAATAACTTATATATACTTATAAAAAAATCATATATTTTAATCAAATAAATTAAAATGCTATTTTTATTGATGCAACCTTTTTTATAACCTTATAATTGGTTAGTCTAATCCGAACGAACCATCTCGTATTTTTGAAGACGGTTTAAAAATATACCTTTTTGTAATTCTGGAAGTACTGAAACGGGATTTTAAGACGCAATTTAATTGCTACTTAATATATAGCTCATTCACTCTAAGGTAGAAGAACTGCAATCAGGACAAATATGTTATTTGAAATAGGAGACACATATTCGACCCGTTTCAGAGTCAGCACTCTCAGCCATATCTTTCGTCCCTAAATCCATTACGCTAATATGAGATGAGACCAATTTATCAAACAATTTTTATATGAAATTTCTTAAAGAAAATTAGAGCTAACCCTAAAATATTTTTTTTATAACATTTCGATGTAATACCATATTACATTCATTGTTATTAATTAAAACGGTGGGTACGTAAGATTAATGATTACGACACTGGTTGACTAACAAACTTAAAAAATTCATGTATATATATTTTTTTTTGTGAGGGTTTTTACACTATATCTACTCATAAACTGTCGCAGCAACTCATTAACCTATACTTCTCTAACTTAGTTTGATTGAACGTCATTCTAATTGGTATACAATTAAACACGTACAACAAATTAACGCAGGTAATGTCGGACAAAATACAAACAAATCTAAAGAAATATTGCAACACATTTCAGGCATTAGTGGCGAGATGGCCTAGTGCTTAGAACGCGTGAATTTCAACCAATGATCGTGGGTTCAAACCCGGCCAAGCACCACTTTCATTTGCTTAATTTTGTGTTTATAATTCATCTCGTACTTTACGGTGAAGGAAAACATCGTGAAGAAACCTGCATGTGTCTTATTTCGTCGAATTTCTGCCACATGTGTATTCTACCAACCCGTATTGGAACAGCGTGTTGGAATAAGCTTCAAACCTTCTCCTCAAAAGGGAGAGGAGACCTTAGCCCAGCAGTGGGACATTAACAGGCTGTTACTGTACTGTATCAGGTATTAGCTAGTTCTGAATAAGTTATTATATATATTTTTATTCTAATAGCAGCCCTTCACTATTTAGTCTTTTTATACCATTTAATGAGTACACGTTGCGTAAATTCTAGTACTAAAGTAATTAAATTGAAAGATTGTTCCAGTCTCGAGCTTTCAATTTAATTCCTTACAAGAAAACAGAAATGTTTTCCGGTTTTTAATTAATAATTAATGTCGTGGTTTTACGGCACCAGTGTGGCTTAACCGCAACGGCAACGGCTTAGAATGGTCTTTTAATGAGAAAATACGACATTTTGGTGTCATTTACTCATGTCGAAATCGCTAAGCGATAACAATTACTAAGCTGAACATTTAAACCGTATTTTATGGTTTGGTAATTGGTACTTAAATTAATTAAAATTACAAAAAATTAATCCTTGATTCTTGGGTATGCTAATAAGCACGCATCAAACAATCTCTCCGCCTGTACCCAGCGGTTTGACATGTGATATAATATATAATAATGTCCCGTATGTCAATCGCATTTATTCTTATGCGTTCTTTCAAACACATAATAGTTAAATCTTAAAATTTTTCGTCGTTGCTTAGCATCAAAGTCAACAAATTCACAAGCAGTTTTCGACCGCGCCTTCGCCCTTGTGGTCAGGGACTGCGTTTGTCATATGTCAGATATACAATTTCCAAGTATCATACTTACCATATTTCATCAAAATAGTTTCATGGTTTAACCGTGAAAGCATAAAGGCAGACATACAGATGGAATTAGACAGATAAATAATCAAAATATTGAGATCTATCAATGCCTGCTAATAAAAGTTATGAAATATAGTAAAACTGCCGGTAAAAGTTATTGTTGTATGTATGCGTACAATACAATACATACAAATTGTCGCCTTCGGATGAAAGCTATGGAAGTGATGAAACAGCATGATGAACTTTACTTTTAATTGCAGCAACTTTTGTGGTAATTGGTCCAACGGTGTCGAAGTCTAATAATTTGAAACAGATATATCAACTTCGATATGTATATATATTATTATATTGAGGCATTATTCGACATAATATCTGAAAAGTAATTTGTGATATTTGGGTAAATATAAAAAAACCAACCACAAAAGCAACCATCTAATCCAATCGATAATATTCCTCAAAGGTATTAGAAACTAAATACATACGGGTATATCCTTTGATCTTCGATGAATGCTTAATATTGCTTGTGGAATCGGATTTATCGATCCCTGTTTCACATTGGACATATTAAATATTAAGTTGTTTGTTATGACTTCATCTTGTCGTTCAAGGCAGAGTTAAGGTATCAGACCTCGCGGTCGGGCGCCTATGTGATGGACTGACCAAATCAGATTTGCGGTGGACGGACCATTACATAGGTGTACAAGGATGACAGCAGACAGGGAGAGATGGCGTAACATCCTGAAGAGAATAACAGCCACTACTTCATGACAACAAGACTTGACATGACTTCTCTGCCAAGAGAGTATCGACTAAGAATATGGCTTCACCTACTCCCCTGCTATACTCTCTTATATAAAATACGAATATAGCGAATATATTTTTCGGGACTTCATATACTCACACAGTATTTTTAACTTATTTGTCTATACTATACTAATATTATATTTATATAAAATACTCACAAACTACTTATATGATTTTAAAATTATTTCACTCATTCAATCATTTATGTGTTAATCAGCGAGTAACACATGCTGTATTTTTATTCAAAAAAATTATTGATCCATACGATAAATGGTAACGAATTCGCTAAACTTAAATTAATATTTAAAACACAATGTTTCTTAAGAAAAAATAAATACATTTACTATGGCAAATGAATAAAGGAAAAAATAATATATACAATCGAATTTATACTTTATTTATTTATACTTATAATTGACAAATTAAGGTAATCATAATTATGGAGTTAGAGGTAAGTTGGACATATGTTAAAAAGTTCGTCAAAATGGTTCAAATTAGGGTGGCGCTATAATAGCATCAAGGTACATTTTAAGAACAGCGCCAAAAGTAATTAACTAGTTTAATTAGATAAATAAACAATGAAGAAAGACTTCCGCTTCGTTATGGCTCACTTTTTAAAATGAGCACAAAATATATATGATGACATATAATTATAATATGTAATACTAATATAAAATGAAATTTTTGAGTATTATTTTGTAAAAGAACAATTATTTTACTCGTCTGGGTAGGTATCAACCACTCATCAGGTATTCTGCCGCAAAACAGCAGTACCTGGTATTGTTATGTTCTAGTTTGAAGTTTGAGGGAGCCAGTGTAATTACAGGCACAAAGGATAAAACATTTTAGTTGGCAAGATTGGTGACGCATAGGCGAAATAATAGATGGTTATCATTTATTCAATTCTAATGTCTATGGGCAATATATAGCAACCTTGGGAACCACTTACCGTCAGGTGGCCCATTTGCTCGTCCCTAATTATACTATAAAAAAAATAAGTTATGCTTACAAAATTATTTTGTACTACGTAAATGATAGTCGATATATTGTATACTATACTGATACACTCGGCACACTTTATCTTCAATCATACTATACTCGTATCGATGCTAGCTCCATTCTGGAATAATTTTGAGCTGTTATTTACTGCTTACAGCTGGACACTTTTTCAGCTTATCCCCCATATAAAACAATCCTCCTTACCTCTACCCTCCATAATCATAAAAATATAACTTAAAAATTGAAAACGTTTCATTTGAAATATCGTAACAAAAAGTAAGATTTATACTGGTTAACCAGTTAACTAATGTATATTGCAACATGCAGTTATGTTCTATTTAGAAGTTACTGCTTTTTTTCTTATTTAGAAACTTACTATTGGTATTATTTAACTAATTTTACACATAATCAGTCTTGTGATTATATCGAGACGCCGAGAGTTTACAACGTCCACGGTTAGATTTCACTGCAGGTCTTTTCAATCGCGCTAACGTTTCGCTTTCGAGTTGTACTAATAGGCACCTCCACTTTCCGTTTTATGCGTAGTTTCCCAATGCATAAAGCGTTTGTTGAAATGTTTTAGATCGTTGTATGTTCTATACAACGTAAATAAATACTGTTATCTACGAAGGGCCATATGAGCACCATCTTGATAGTATATACAGAATGTGCCAGATTTTCAGTCATTACTGACAAAAGTCTACTCTGTCAAAAATTTTAGGTAAAGTTTGTGTGTTGATTTAACCATCCTCCACGCAGCAACATCAGATCGCAGTGATCGTTTGAAAAGTGTACTTTTATTTATTTAAATACATTTGTTTTATATAGAACTTTTATAACAGAAAATGAACGGAAGTTAAGCTGAATTTCAAAAAACTAGCGCTTTTTAATTAAATCATAGCGTTGTTGGCGGTGAAAGATATTATTTTTCTATCGTGAGAGATCCTGCATGTTTTGGATGAAATTCTACTACATACGTTAAATTGCACACGAATAGAATTAGATCTGGTACTGTATAACATCATTTACTTTGTTACTATCGTTTAATAAATTTATACAAAGTTTCAAATATTTGATTTCGCAAAATTCGAAGTGATATTAAATATATTTTGTTGAAAACTAAACTCCTACTAACAAAATTCGAACACGTTGAATGCTAGTTCTCAACGTATTGGAGTTAAAAACATTTTCATCGTAAGTATTTTAACTTTATCGAAAGATAAATGATCTTCCATACAAATATTATAAACAGATAAGATTTGTTTTTTATACGTTTGTTTGTATTCGATAAACTAAAAAACGACCTAACCGATTTAAAAAATTCTTTCATCTACGGAAAGCTACATTATCAGCAAGTAGCAAAGACTATATTTTATTTAAAAAAAAAATAGAGATGGCTTCGAAAAATGTGCGTATAAAATGTGGAGTAGCGGTCGCAAAAAATCGTATGTTCCATTCGTACGTACCATGTTTGCTTGTGTGACATTATGCAAGCCCATCTGGGTACCACCACCACTTACTTTATAACCTACCGCCAAACAATACTTAGTATTGTGTTCCAGTTCAAAGGGTGTGTGAGCCAGTGTTAAAACTATTAAAACTGTTACTGTTTAAAGAGTTACTTAATTTAAAATGCAACAGACAGTTCTTTACTATTATGGAGTCTTTGCTTCTATATAGTAACTTAGTATTGGTATTATTTTACTAATTTTAAACATGATCAGCCTTATGGACATGTCGAGACATCGAGAGTTTACAACGACCACAGCTAGATGACACTGCAAATCGCACTAACGTTTCGCTTTTCGAGTTGTACTAGTTGGCGATTTTGTGTAGTTTCCTAATGCAAAAAGCGATTTCTAATGCGAAAATTTTTGTAGCGTTGTATGTTCTGTACAACGTAAATAAATACTGTTTTCTACGTAGGGCTATATGAGCACCATCTTGATAATATATGCAAAGTGCCTATGCCTATGCCAGTTCTTTCTTAAATTAAAAATGTTTGAAGATATGATTATTATATACGAGGTATTAATATAGAATAATTAGTGTGGGTCAGACGTTTGCCAGACTTTTTTTACTGGATGTAGGGCTTTGTACTCGTGGTAGGGTTTTGTACTGGTGGTAGGGCTTTGTGCAAGCTTGTCTGGGTAGGTACCACCCAGTCATCAGATATTCTATCACAAAACATCGGTACTTGGTATTGTTGTGTTCGGGTAGTTCTTGGAAGGATGAGTGAGTATCACAACGGACATAATATCTTAGTTCTCAATGCTGGTGGCGCATTAGCGATGTAGGCGATGACATTTATATTAGATTGACATTCCTTACAATGCCGATATATATGAGCGATATAATTACTAATAAATATTGAGTAATTGATATATTGTGCGAAGCGAGCTGGCTTTATATTCTAAATTAATTATAAATTAGTACAATATTAGTAATATACCAATTAAATTCATACCCATGTCTGCACTTTGATAAAGAGAAGACCACAGAGTCCGTTAATAACTTTACTGCATAAATCAATTAACACATGAATAAACTCTATCACCGTATATAAATCTAAAACATTATTTTTACCAATTAGGGTATTGATAGCTAATTAAAAAACCTAAAGAAACAGACATCATCATTATAGGTGAATAAAGAAAATTGTCATGCATTTATTAAATAAAAATTATTTCATTTGATAACCATATCACCATGTACCATAGATGGCATGCTGCCATAGGCCTTTCTAAAGAAAAAATGAATTTTGTCGAAAAAATGGACATCGACGCATTATACGACCACATTACACGACGCATTATACGACGATATTAGACGACCACAGTTAACGAGCTTCCTTATCGATGGGTAAGCAAATTATAATAGGATTTTACTGGGTAAGTTTTTTAGCCGTTATTATTATTATATTATTTTTACCTATTATGGTTATAGTTTGTTTTCTGGTTACGAATTAATCTAAATAAAATATGAGTTTCCTAGATGAAGAGCCGAGATGGCCTTGTAGCTAGAAATGGGTTCTTAAACGATGAATAACAGGTGCACTAAATTATGAAGCGCTTAATTTTTGTTTATAAGTCATCTCGTTCTAAAGGAAACTTACATATCGAATTTAAAGTTCTGCCACACCGAACAACCTGAATGTAAGAAATATAAAAAACAAAAGTTCCAATCTTTCCACTCAAAAGGAGAATTTTTTTGAGAGCCTCGTAGTAGGAAATCCACTTTCCTTTCTTTAGTTTAAAGAAAAAAATTCTTAAGATATTTAATAATTTAATAAGGTATATGAACTGATTCGGCAAGCCTTTATTGCTCTAAAACATTAGTTTATACTAAGTGACTGAATAATATTTCGATATAAGATTCGGCACACCCCCACCCTACGCTGTTTGAGGTCGAGTTCGCTAACACCCGTGGACTCCTCACTAAACTCAACTCTTTCCACTACCATCTTGAGACAGCACGGCCAGCAATGTTACTCTGTCAAATACTCTGTCCTGTCGATACGGGTTACCTTAATTATCTCGGCTACTTGCTTGAAGAGTTCTTCGAAGCGAAAGCCGGAGTGTGCTTGTTGTCAGTCATGTCAGGACGGATTTTGCTGTCACCGACAGCGCTGCATGGAGGACCCCTCCTTCTCCATATTGGTGGTACGGGTGAACTTGGTTCGTCAGAGTCGAGTGTGCCTCTACAGATCCCACAATGGTGACTTGGAGACAAGCCGACTGTTTGACCACCTTAGACGGGTTCCTAACGCGGAATTCATGTGTTTGTGAGACTTTAATGCTCACCGCGAATCATGGTTGAACTCCCTCAAAACTGACGATGCTGGAAGGACTACTTATGTTTTTGCTTTCCCACATGACTTGACCCAACTGGTTGATCAGTCCACCAGGATCCCAGACATTGCTAGGCACGTGCCTTCTCTACTGACTTTCGGCTGACCTTCTGCTGACTTCTTACCGGTGGAATATCAGGTTGAGGTTCAAGCTCTAGTTGGTTCTTCGGATCACAGCCTTATATCTATCAAAGCTACCACCACCGGTATGCAAACGCGTTTGGCACTATAAGTGGGCAGATTGGGTCGGTATGCGCGATTACTATGCGTCAGTCCCTTAGAAGGAACGTTGCTTCAGTGGGAATGACCCGATTACTAGCACCGCTGCTGTTGCTGATAAGATACTGTTGGGGATGGAATACTACATTTCTTATTCATATCTCATCTGTTGCACAGCATCTGCTTCTGTTATACAAAATGCAGGTGCGGTCTTGAGTCGAATATTGCTCGTACCTTTGGAATGGCTCCGCTAAGTACCTCTTGGAGACCTTGGGTCGTATACAACGACTTGCGATGCATGCATTATTGGTGACGTAAAGGCTTCAAACGTCCTCGAGCCTTTACAATTGCATCAACAAATAGCAGCACTAAGCGCTTGCTATCGAATGTATCACGTCGAGTGCTCTGAGAAATTATTCTCCCTCATTCCTGCTTTCCTTTTCCTTCACAAGTCTACGCGGGCTGGCTCTCGATGTCACCGCCTAATTGTGACTTTAATTCCATCGCGCGCAAAAAAATTGGCAACTCTTTTCTTTGTCTCACCACTAAAACATAAAATTCTTTACCAGCTCACGTGTTCCCGTCCTCTTACAATCTAGGTTCCTTCAAACGAGGCGTGAAGAACCATCTTGTGGGCCGGCAAGGCAAGTGCGGCTAGTGCAGAACATTCTTCTCAATTGTACTGACCGTCGTCGCGTTTGAACTCCACTATCACTTATCATCAGATGGAGAGGAGTCATTTGTTTTAACAGTTTTAGAAAAAAAAAGACGAAGAAAAGCCAAAAGATAGACATACTTACAATTTCTTATAGATTTATTAGCACCTGAAAGTTTATAAGCATTAGTTGCCAGCATATAACACGTATTTTAAATCTATTTCCTGTATAAACCAACCTTAAAATACTAATTGATTGGGAATAGTACATTAACGTGACAATGTAACTGTTAACCTCGCCGCGTCCACGTTCGGTCGATTTCCGAACCGCATCCCTGATTTCGAATACTATAGTGGCGATATGTTAACTAACAACTAGCGAAAGTCGTAAAAAAGAGATCGTAAAATGTACATTATTGACCATCAAGCACATCAGCGTGATTATTGGTCGTCAAGAACCATCACGTAACATAACCCGTTCTCTTAACCAAAAATATCACTGCTCCAAATTTACATAAATCTATAATGTACTCGTAGTTTCTAGCACATGGTTCTAGTGTCTTCTATTACATTTATGATTGATTTTCTATGAATTTATTTGGAGCTGTATATATTTTAAGGTATTTTAATATAGATACAGATTATTTTTATTATTATGTAAAATTAATTATCGAATGAGATGGCCAAATGGTTCGAAAACCTGAAACTTAATGGCGAAAATTTATAGAGAAAACTATTACTATGTTTACAATATACTTTAACATATTAATATATATATAGTACAATTAATTTCTACATGGAAAAAATATATTGGAATTTAGCTCTCCAACGCCCTAACCATTATTTATATTATACTTTTAAATCTATCAATCTATTCGTTTGCCCAACTACGTAACAAAAATGACGAACTGCATCACGTCAAAATGGATAACATATTCAATTTATAATATATTATAAAAATATGATACAAAATATCATATCTCAGAGTGTGTTATTGATAATAGACTCTGAGATACCTTTTTTTTTGGGGTTGTTTTTAAGTCCCCATTCGACCTTTTAAGCTTCCGAGAGTTTCCCAGATACGAGATAATGTCTTTTAGACTATGATTGGCCCGTGATATGGAAGGGAAAAATAAAGAAAATTATACTAACAAATCTATTATTCCTTTTCGATATAATATCGGTAACTTCGATACATTAATAAGATAGGAACGAAAATAATTTTAACACTTCAAAATAGACCAAATAAATTGTAAATCATGGTTTTATTCGAACAACGAATTTGCTGAACAGATTTTCATTCCTTGGTCGAGAAATTTGCAGTGTGGTTTTAAATTTTCATCAATAATAAAATTAATATTAAATCAAATTAAAGCTAAATATTTTATTTGTTCGAATAGAGTTTTACAAGTACTTTTGAATCTTCAAGGGATAATGAGTACTTGTAAATTAACAATGTCACAGGGTTAATTAATTTCCATGTACGATGGTTTAAGTATTACTACCCTCATCCCTTCTCCTCTATTCCACATAACTTTAATCATACCCTCGTATAGCTATTGTCTGTATATCTGCCTCGTTGGTCTAGTGGCTTGATGTAACGCCGCCGACCCGGAGGTCCTGGGTTTAATTACCAGTCGGGCAATTAAAAAGGTTGTTATTTCCGGTCGAGTCGGATTGCCGCTTATTGGATTATGAGATTTAGGGAATAGAGAGTGCACCTGTGTTTGCGCACACACTTGTGCACTGTAATATCTCCTGCGTAGTTGGCTAATCTCTCTTGAGATTGGCCGCCGTGGCCGAAATCGGTCTGGAGGACATTGTTATTATTATTATTGTCTGTGTATACTTCATATGAAAATCTATTTTATGTGAAACTAATATAAAACTAAATTCTCCACCATTGTTTTAAAAATTTTAAATATAGAATAAAAATGTAGATAAGAATGACAATCAAGTTGCGATGATTTGTTGCGTTGATTTGATTGTTTATATATCATTATGTGAATCTTTAATAGCATACTGTATAACTGTATGGGGTGGTTCTAACAAAACGCACATAATTGAAGTTGAAAGAGCTCAAAGAATAATACTTAAAGTAGCTCTCTCTAATCCACGCATATCGAGAAGCAAATGTTCTAGCAGTCAGAAAACTTTACATTTTGAACATAATTTTAAAAAAGCACTCCAAGATTAAGGCCTCACTGATTGACATAGCTGACTCTAGAAGATCTTATGAAGTATGTAAATCTGTAATGGTCAAAACTTTTTTTGCCCAAAAATTCTTTGATTTCAAAGCAGCAAGGCTTTACAATAAATTAAATAAATTACTCTCTATTTCAAATCTACTAAAATTCGCATGTAAGAGGAGATTAACTGACTGGCTTTTAAAACTGGAACAGGAAAATTATTAATTTAATATATTAATAATAAACAAAAAATTGTAGTAAAAAAAGTAATTACACACCCATAGCAAATAAATAAATACTCTCAAAAATATATATACACACGCACACACACACACACACACACACACACACACACACACACACACATACACATGCGTTCACAAGCGCATATTCACAACCATACATTATCTTTTTATTTCTATTAGCATAAGTGTAACTTATTACTAGATAATATATTGAGAGGGGGAGCCAGGAGACCCTTGGCACAGGGCAACCTAGTTTGGGCTCCTGTCTCCCACATATAACTGTATTTATATATATTATAAAAAAAAATGTAAATATTATTGTCTGCGGGAGAGAATAAATAAATTTATTATTATTATTATTATTTAAAAGAAATTTAAAGTCAATTAAACATTTAAATAAAATGTATACGTGTGATTGATATTATATACAACTTCTTATAGTTAATACATTATAAAGCTGCAAAAAAACTTTTTTTTCAATTCATAACTTCTCCAGGTAGCCTATATTATTCGGAGGACATTTAGAGATTTTGAAACAAAATATATCAAGCTATGTGCAATGGAGCAGAGAAACAGCGAAGGAATGAGAATAAGCCCCAAATCCTTCTTCTTAACAAGAAAGGTCTCTAATCCAAAAACTGGATAGGCAAATGTGAAATGAAATTCTGTTTTCTTTAATAATTTATTTTAAAAAAAAAATTTGAATATTATCAACCATTTTTGATAATTAATGAATGAATGCCTATGTATAAAGTTCAATAATATTTGGCGGCATAAAACACAGTACTATAATAAAGATTTGTCCAGCGCACCTCTACGTTTAAAGTGGATTATTCATGAAAAGCTAATCACGGATGCCTAAAAACAAGATACATACAAGAGTTCGTCATGGACGGATGAGGGTTTCATGATTTTGTGAAAATAAACACACGAAATTTTCTTTTCTAGACCCCCAAAATACAATCTATTCTCTTATACTTATACTATTTATTTATGTCGAAACATTTTTGAACAAATAATGCGATGGTATCGTAGTTTTTTCTTAAACATATATGTGTTTTCTATATTACTTTCTGCTCCACCTGGTTTCGCCCGCATTATGCTATACGGCTCCGTGCGTCATAGTTGAATATCAAGTTTAAATAAACGGCGTTTTTTCTTTCAAATGAGACTGGTAGATACAAATATTAGCGCTTAATTAAAAATAAAATCTTCAGTATTATAAATATTATATTATAACATTTAATTAATTCTCGTAAAATATATCCGTAACAGCCTGTGAATGTCCCACTGCTGGGCTAAAGGCCTCCTCTCCTCTTTTTGAGGAGAAGGCTTTGGAGCTTATTCCACCACGCTGCTCCAATGCGGGTTGGTGGAATACACATGTGGCAGAATTTCAGTGAAATTAGACACATGCAGGTTTCCTCACGATGTTTTCCTTCACCGTAAAGCACGAGATGAATTATAATCACAAATTAAGCACATGAAAATTCAGTGGTGCTTGCCCGGGTTTGAACCCACGTTCATCGATTAAGATTCACGCGGTCTTACCACTGGGCCACCTCGGCTTTATCACATACCTGAATATTTCTATGATATTATTACAGCAAAAAGAAACAGCCTTTAAAAGTCCCACTGTCTAGCAAGTGCTTTCTCTCTTCTTGAGTTATTATCAAGAAAAGAAGTGTGGGGTTTATTCCTTCCCACTACTCCAATACCCGTGGTACACATGTGGTAGAATTATATTTTTACCATTTTCTCTAAATTAATCAATAATTATATCGACATGGTAATAAATTAAGACTTCTTCTTCTTCTTAACAAATAAAGATTATTGTTTGAATACCTACTTGTTCTGTATTCGTAGCTAAGTCATTTAACCGGTTCTTATGAAACTTTGATGAATTTCTCTGGATATGCCAAAAGTTCGTCCCCAAAAAATAAGGTTTTTTCTTTGAATGTTTTCCTTTAATATTCTATCCGGTCTTATTCTAGCTGTACAAAGACGTAGAGGTAGATAGTTTTAACTAGATCTTAGTTAGAATTCCATAATACCTAATCTTTATCAATACTGAACGTCGAACGATTCGATACTAAATAAAAGAGAAGGTTATTTATCTGTCAGAGTTTATAATATTCAAGGCATATAAGTCGTTTATAAGAACTATGTTGTATTATTATATACGATGAATTTGGTGTGTTAGAATAAACATTTAATTCTAACATTATTACCACATCGTATACGAAATCAAAAAGTTGACAACGATTCTAATTTACCAAGTTCCTCTAGGAGTTCTCTGTTAATTTGGCAATTACCCAGAAAAGTTACATGCTAATTACGTTCTAGTTGCAGAAGAGCACTCCGTCACTGATACAACCTTTTAGTGGATGGTAATTTTATTGTTCCGCTCCTTGGAAATTGGATGGACAAGTTAAAATGAAGCCAATTACTTAAGTGTTCACAAGAACAATGCTTCAAAAGTAAGTTTTTCTATCGACATCCTTTTCGAAGTGCTTCCGAATGTCTTTCCTTTTATCAAAAGATTAAATAGCTTGAAACTAAATTGATGGGTGTTTAACGGTTGAATTTATGTTACTTTTATTATTAATGTGAGCTTTGTATCATTTAAACAAAGTGAAGGTTTTTCTCACAAAATATTTCAAAGGATTGCTCATAGTGGTTGCGACATAAAAAAGTTATCGAATAAAATATATGAATTTGAAAGTGAGTGAAGCTTTGGCAATTGAAAATACCTGAATAAATTATCTAGTCAAAGCCGACTACCGAAATTAAATATTTCATACCGTAAAGCCTCGCCGCCACGACGCGTCAATATAACAAAAAGAAGAGCGATTTACAAAATCGTTAATAGAGCGATTCCAGACCAAATCATTTAATCTGCATTCGAGGATTAGTTTTTTTAAACGTTTTAAAGCTTTTATTTAACTAGAAATGTTTGTTAGCAATGTAAAATGTTGTTTATGCAAAAACTTCGAAAGTGATTTAGAATGACTTTGTAATTGGAATTGTACATTACAATGTATGTACATCGTATACATTTTAATGTACAATTTCAATATAACTATACAATTTCCTAAAAAAATGTTCCCTACAGCTTTTAAAACGTAAAAACAAAGATTTATATAATTGCAACTTATATCTATCATTCCGAGGTTGATCCATTTTTTTAGTTAATTGTACTAGACTATTATTAATATTACAAAATAAATAATTATTAGCACATCGGTGACGATGTAGACGTAGACACTGAGATTTGTATTTATATTCGTCGTATTAGTTCGGCTATTACTTAATTTGTCTTTTATTTTGTATATTTAATATGATATGTACCATTATGTTTCCGATTAGAAATAAATTCTTAGATTAGTGTCATTCGGTAATTAATATTAATTGTCACCATTGAATCCCTGTAAAACGAGCTAGCTACACGTTGCATCGTTAAAAAAGCCATGGATGCACGACACTATTAACCACCCGTAAACTATAATAGTATTTGTAAGGTTTTGTTTATGCGTCGACCACGCCATGCCTTATTGTCACCTGTCTCTTACCGAATGCCCCTAACGGCACATAATGGTGACAGTACAGACTTAATGATGTATCTGCTATATAGTTTTAACGATAAGCGACTCAGTCAAAAAAAACACAATAAACTGCATTTATAGTTTTTTTAAACAGTATTTTACTATAATTTTTTTAAATATATTTTTATGTTACTGTACTAAACTTTTATTAAAGTATTATTAATAATATTAAAGAACTACTACTACTACTATTTACAACTAAAAAAAAGCGTGGCTTCGCCAGCATGGAATTTAGTTAAGGATGAAATCTCTTCAGGATCTGCCATTTTGCCGCATATTAACTATTAAAATTATACATATAAAATATTTAAATTTTTATGTAGCAGTGGTAATCAAAAATAAAACAAATGGTTGTTTTGGTTTTGGTAATTAATTAATTATTTTGATAACGCACCTGCAAGCCTTAGGGTGTTGCAGTTGTCCATGGGCGGTGGTAGGTCATTTTCCATCAGGTGAGCCTCCTGCTCGTTTGCCCCTCTTACATAAAAAAGTCGCCAATAGTCATATTAACTGCTATTGAGTTCAGACGGCTCTGTGGCGGTGGACCAGCCTCAAATGAGAATCACGTGTATCGAGGTTGTTCGAATCCGATCTTCTAAGTCGTAAGCACTCTTACAGAACTCTGAACAATAGTTTTCTTAGAAAGGAAACCTTACTCTCCACTTAAGGAGAGAAAGTTTTGGAGCTTATTCCATCACTTGGTTTGGTATTATGTATGGTATTTACACATGTGGTAGAATGTCATCAGATACATGCAAGTCCTAACAATGTTTTCCTTCACCGTCAAGCTTGTAATTATTGTCAAAAATTTGGCTCTTGGAAATTCAGTGCTTCTGGCTCTAGTTGAACCCGAAATCTTCGGTTAAGATTTACGTGTTCTAATAATATCGCGGCTTGTAATATATATGATCATAATTTCGGGGCTTGTTAAATTGCGTAGGAAAAATAATTTTATTTTATAATTGGATTGCGATTTGAATTCCATTATTTTCCCACAATCTAACTCGTGTTTTGTTGTAATTTAATGTTTTGATCGTCGTCCTTTCTTTATGGTTGTATTCTGAAGCTCTGTATGCTGTTAAACCATTTATTTAAGTGATTTTATATCGTTTATTTTTTACTGAGTAACATAAGAAAACGTGAGAATTGAGGGTAGACTGTAGGCGTGTTAAATTTATTCCGCAAATTGAAATATTATTATGAACGTATAATCTTAACAACATATACCATGAATTCGAGGCTTAATGTACTATATTATTCCGAGCGCAATTAGAATCTAATTTACAAATGTCAAATTTTAAAATCAAACAAAAATTTTCTTATTTAAAATTTCTTTAAAAAAAAGCAATACATTATGGAAATAAAAATAATCATTAAATACACGATATAATGAAGTGACATTGATATATAGAAAGTTATGTACCTAAATGCTAATGAATTCAAGAGTATTGTGCACAATGAACTGAAATGGTTTCGAGCTTATTAAGCTCTCGATTTAATCACGCGTAAGGACATTGTAACGAGCATATCTAATGCTGCTTACTAATTGGCCCCGGGGATATATGACATTTTCAGCTAAACATTTGTATTTGTAATGTTCACATAGCTCCAAAGGTGACACAAACTGCGTAACACATTTCAATGGCTTTATCGAATGTTGGTTACTCAGTCACGCCAAACCAGCTCGATGGGTTAGAATGAAATTTGAAATAGAGATAACTTATACCCCGACTTAAGACTTAAATATGCGTTACAAGCCAGTGAAGCCGCAAATGTAAGCTAGTTTTTCTACAAACAAAAAAAAATCTATTTCTGTTATCAACTTTATAGTTATAAATTTAATGTCTTATAATACCTAAAATTATATTCTGATTACAATAACAGCATAACGCATACTACCTCTGCCGATAATATAAAAAATCAAACAAATTTAAAATCGTTAAAACGAACGGCTATATTCTTTTTTGCGAACGATATATGACAAAATTTAAGGAAATTAATGATTATTCTGCAGTGCTATTCTTTTAGTCACTCAACACAGACAACTCCCTTCAAATCTCACTCGTGAAATATTGTAAGCGTCCTCACGGTGATGGGGTATGTTGATACGTATATTATCCTTTAAATATTATAATTAATTATTATTATAAGTAGTCAATGTCGCATCCCCTTCTAACATTTTGCAATCGTTTTTTCCCGTGAGTATCAATTTTTTTTTTACAAAATATATGTTGATTTACTTAATAAATTTCAACAATTTGTTAAGAAAATGTATTAAGTAATAATAAGTTGAGCTTGACGCAGCAGAAAATAAGTACAAAGAGCACTGAACATCTACAGTACGCACATCTATAATACAATCACAATCAAGGATGTGTGGCCGCAACAGATTACCATATACATAACTGAATAGATGCTCGACGGAGAATTCGCCCTGTTATCTTGCCCATGCATTGAACTCAACAACAAACGTTTTAACAAAGATTACAATGACAAGGGACTGTTGAATAGATAAACGCTTTTGCTTTTATTTTTTCATTTGTAAAACGTATCTCACTACCAATTTACCTGAAAACCTAGTAATCCTCGTAAAATCATGTCATAAAATGAAACGCATGGCTTTCCGTATCTAGACCTTAGCGATGCCGCAAAAAATGTTTGCATAAATTGTTGTGTAAATAATACTGTTATATAATAACTAATGAATAATATTTTACAGGTGGTAGGGCTTTGTGCAAGCTCGTCTGGGTGGGTACCACCCACTCATCAGATATTCTACCGCAAAACAGTACTTGGTATTGTTGTGTTCTTGTTTGAAGGGTGAGTGAGCCAGTGTAATTACAGGAACAAGCGACATAAAATCTTAGGTCCCAAGGTTGGTGGCGCATTGGCGATGTAAGCGATGGTTAACATTTCTTACACTGCCAATGTCTAAGGGCGTTGGTGACCACTTACCATCAGGTGGCCCGCCGGTGATTGTCCGCCTTACAATTCTATAAAAAAAATTGTATATAAAAAAATCATATATGTTTTTTTTTATTCTGACCGATCGATCAACGACAAAGCTTTGGCCGAATTAAACGAAAACCCCAACGAATTAGTCTTTATTTTTAATAAATTAATATAAAATACAAACAAAGTAAAAGCAAAACCTTCATTTGCACGACCACAATTCTTAAGTTATTAAATTATATCTTTATGTGACTAATTTAGCAAGCCTTAAATGTAAATGTTTTCTCCTGCTATGGAAAATGATACTTAATTGAAGTAGCTCCATTGCGGAACGGCGGATATACATACATATATCAATATTTCTTCCGCCACATGCAAGTTTTCTCACGCTGTTTACTTTCGCTGCCAAACTGAGATTAATAACATAGATAAATGGACCACCATGTAAACTCAATCGTCTGCAGCGATTTGAACTAACCATCTTTATTTACTTTCAAAGTATGTCGTAAGAGCTGACTAAGTTTTATTGAACCGCATCCGTCAATTATACGAATGATGTGCGATTAGTGCGTAGGTAATCCGTAAAATTGATATCGGAAAACTAACCCATCAGCATATGCATTCCCAGGTCAAAAAGCTACGATTTTTTTCTTATAATGAAAAACCACAATCCTAAATAAATACAGATAAAATAAATTTAAAAGAACACATATTTAATGGATTTTTTACGTATCATTGTTTTGCATTAAATTGCCCAACCCTTATTCGGCATTAAGCTATTCACAAATAGCTCTCTCTATGCAAGAGATTAAACCGTGGATTAGTTTGGCCAAGTCGTACCTATATTTGAAATTCTTGTATTTGCATCGCTTATAAGTCCCTTTCTTTGCTCACTTACTATGTAATTTTGTATGATCGTGCTTCACGCAGCCGTGTATACAGCCAATAAACCACAATTATGCAGACGCAGGATGTTCATGTTTCTCATATTAATAAAGGCTTACTAGTATGAATAAATAATGAATAATAGTTAGCTCTATGCTACATAGTAAATTTTCTATACCTTTATGTAATGGAGATTTATAATGTAAACATTTCATAATTAAAACATCACTATTTATATATATTTCTCTCAAAGTAAAAAAAAAAATCATACATTAGAGTTTTCATGAAAGAAAATCTAGAATGAAAAAATATAAAACGTTGTACAGTTTAATACGATTTCTAATCTAATCTAACTTTTAACGCTAAAAAAATCTTTTCATACGAAGTGCAACTTAGTGACTGCATATTAAATTGTTCTTTCAATCAAGAGGTTAATTAGCCAATATTATTTATTGAATGTTAATATAATCATATTTTAAACGTATTGTGATGACATCGCTTTGTGGCGTAAATCCCATTTAAAATCGAGTATAAACCGTTTCACTGAGATTATGTGTAGCACAAAATGATCTGAATATTGCTCGTTTGATTAAATAATTCCATTAAAGGATTACTTAAAGCTGAAATCCGATTACATGCACTTCTGTCTATTCTGTACTGTTTGTTGTTTCAACCTGTTACCTGGCTTACCTGAAGGAGAAATTAATTATTCGGGAGGTCAACCGAATCCATAGATATTTTTATAAACTTCCTAATCTATAAAAAAAGGTTGTATGTATGTGTGTATTTTTTTGTGTGATGTTCAACAAAGAGTAAAGTTGAAGTATGGGATTATTTCGAAAATCTGTATCATAAGCGTTTATACATGTGTGTAACTTATGAGTGATTAAATTGTTTTGTTTTCAACAAATTCATTCTATAATAGTGGAACAACGCACAGTCAGTGAGAATGAGTAGTACATTCAGACGATCCTCTGATTGCAAGAGACACAATCAGGACCAGAACGTTGGTCTTCACAATTCTAATAATTATGTTATTTATATGTCAAAAAGAAAACGAGTGGACAGCATATTTATAATTTAATTTTAATATAACTGAATGCGAAGAGCACCCAGTGAATGTGTGTTTTTGTATGTGTGGCTAGTGGCCACTTGTGCAAATATTTTATTTTATTTCAGTATGTTGCCTTAAGTTGGTTGTCATTAATTCATGGGTGAGTAATTTAGTGAATTCTTACAGAATAGCACTGCATTAAGTTAAGCTTTCGTTATGACGATTATAGGCGTCCCAGAACTTGTTAAGAACTTTATCAAAGAAATTTTTCTCTAGTAGTCTAGTTAGTATTTTAAATACACAATACAAGTAGGTATAATCATTATGGCCTTAAAATATAAGAAAATTGAAGCATGATGTATGAAAATGAAAGCATTTCCATTTTAACTGGATTATTAGTTACAGCGTTAATAAACTTTTTAATAATATTAGTAATGATAGCAAAATCTAGGAAATAAATAGATACAGACGGAGACATCAGTAAAAATAAAGGTAATCGGAACAAGTATAAAGGTCATTTAGTAATGGATTGAATGGGTTATAATTATTTTAAACAAATTACCCTTATGAATATAGGTATTAGTTTTGGTTAGCTGGTTCGGTTTGTATAAATAGTTACAAATAAGTCGATGTTTGTTTCAAACCGAGGATTAACAACGAAATTGGTTTATTCATGTTTGTATATGGCCGTGGAGAATGAACGATTGAATGAATACATTATTGGGTGCAGTGTTATGATATTGCACGCAATATAAATAAAATTTATTCATAAGGAAAGATTTCATTCAGTTCTCTATTTTGTTCTCAAGTATTGTTTTTGTCCGCCTGCGAGGTTTTGTCGACTTACAGATTTCTTCTAGTTGAGATAAAATCAATGCGAGCGAAGCGGCATGTACGAGCTAGTTGTAATTTGACATAAATATAAAAAGAATTATTTTTGAATTCTTGCAACCTTTACTAACTAAATGCGCATCAAAATTTTACAAAAGAAATTGAGCTTTCGAAAACATCTACTTAGATACAAATTTGTATTTACAAGATCCCTTCTATTTAGTATTTAATACCTATGTACAAATAACAAAGTAAAGGACAAAACGTGCGAAGCGTAATGAACGAAATCAATTTTATTGATAGAGTACGTGTCTGTCATGATGATCAACGGTCATCTATTATTTCAACCCTCAGCTGAATAGACAGCGTCTATGATATATAGAAATACTTATGTTGCGACAGGGTCTCACTTATGTGTAATATACAATATCTGAAACATGTTAGTACTAAGCCGTTTTAAAGTGACCTTATCATTAATATTTTTTATAAAATTATTAAAATATATTTACAATAGGAGTATATTTAAATTGTGATGAATAATAACATTAATTTAATAGTTTTTGATAAATTTTATAAGCTGCAAATCTTGTAGAATATTTTATTATATTATACAAATAAATATATACAATTGTACTAAGAAACATTATATTAAAGTTTGTTACAAAGGATGATCTGTTTGTACAGAAATGAAACGAGTCCCGCTTTGAAGAAGCGTATTGCATTCGCGTAAGTTATTAATATCGTCTAGCGCTTAGGATGTACGTTGTCAAGAAATTTTATATGCACAATATGGTGGCAGCTTGATAACTAGATATTTGAATTTAACTTAAATCAACGTTAAATAAAATAAAAAATCCCTCAGATGTAGAATATTATTACTAAAGATTTTGCATTAACTTATAAATTGCCTTTTTTTCATTCATTTAGCTCTCTTTCTCTTTTCCGAAGAAAGCGGCTCAACTGTAGTCAGAGCAAGCTGTTTTTAATATGCTAATTTAAGCCCGGAGTTTGTATGGCAGCGAGAAGGTTGGGACTCGGTGCTCGGCTGTTTATTATTTAAGTTAAGAAACCTGCGCTCTAATTACCATGCGCCCAACTGGAAATTTAAGATCAAAGATGATCACCTTGCATTTTATTGCAAATAACTCGTAAAAATCGTTTTATTTTACAAAACTAAAACCGTAATAAGTAATGAAAATTAAAAAGCGACTACTTAAATAAGTTAATATTTGAATGGTTGTGTTAAAAAAGTATATATATATATATATATATTTATATATATGTATATATATGGCTTATTGAAATAGAAAGATTTGTCTTATCTACGATTTCAGATTTATATATCGAAAGCTTTTTTAAATCTGAATAGAGTTTTGCTTTAGCTGTCGTAACATTTCTTAATTGTATAAACAATAAGCGCTATATTTTCTTAGTTTCGTATTTCAAGCGTATTTTTCTTTGCGGCTATCGCAAACTATTACAGTAGAAAATCGAAGTAGGGATTATTTTCTATACTCGATGTCCGCATCAGAACGTATCATAATTGGGCCTCGGACGACAATTCAAGAAAGAGTTTCCAGTACTGATATGAATTCTAACTTGTTATCCATATATATAATACAACTGTTATATAATAATTATTTATTTTGGAATGCAATTTTCTATTTAAAAATCCATTTTTATCGCCATTACTTTAGTATGAAAAGGTAAGTTGACTACCAAATGAGTCACTTGATGGAGAAAGTAGGATATTTAATGAGTGAAAGGTGGTCGAGCAGACGTTTTTTTCGCTGGAAATGCGCATTTACGCTTTTCCTCCACTTGAACGTTAACGCATACTACCATAACGCCCCAACGGTTGGTCTGCAAATGCGTTCCTCCAATACCTGGGGGGAGATCCCGGATACAGAGAATTCCACTAGCCCCGTTTACTTGGTTATTCCATGCTGATACTTACTAAAGCACCCATGTTCAGTAAGCACCACGGCCATGTGCCGTTTTTTTCCGCTACCCAGGCATTCAAGTAGGGGCGGGGCGTCTCTACTGTCGCCAGGCCTGCTGACGAGGGGGGGTGTCAGATCTTCTTCCTTGACTCACGGATTTGCTGTAGGGCAAGTCCGCCAAGTGAATTCAATATGATTTACATTTCAATGATAATTTTGTATGTAACCTATGCTGTACGATATCTGTTATTAAATGAAACTGGGACAAATCATGGAAAAGGTTGGATTTTTCATTTTATATAATGTGACATTTCCAACATCGAAGAACTTTTTTATTTAATGACGTTATTCATAATGATGACGATATTTTATATAAAATATGCATTTGCACCTACAAAATAATTTTATAATGTTAATTTTAGTATTTGACGTACTAATATTTTGTGAATTTCAATCACGTATTTCCTTCTCCGGAAGATTATTACCGCGTATGAAACATTATTCACTTCTATTATGTCCCGAAGGAGATCCTTCCGAGGGTATTGTGGAAATATTATTCGATTAGAGGTTACGATGTACTGTGTGATATTTGAAGGTTGAGCGAGCTAGTCTAACAGGCACAAGGGACATAACATATTCGTTCCCAAGGTTGGTGGCGCATTAGCGATGTGAGGAATGGTTAATATTTCTTACATCGCTAGTGTATATGTTTGGTGGTGCCTACTTATCTTATCGATTACTGAAGGAGTAACTTAAAAAATACAATGTTACAAAATCATGAGTGTTTAAAATAATATATATTTACACATTTGATATATAAATAGGATGTTGGTTTATTGTTGGGTTATTGTCTTAATGATAAATTATTAAGATTTCATTAATGATTTCTACATCAGAGATTAATATGACGTCACAGCTGTGTTATGAACTTAAAGTTGCTGTTTTAAAATAAAATTACGCATTACTGTTACAAATTAATTGTACATAACAAGCGAATAGTCTTAATTTCAAGCGCCACTGGCAGTCGTTAGTAAATAAACTTCATCACACTTTGCTCTCGAGATAGTTACTAAGTTCAAAGTTCAAAAGTTTCACACACGAAAGACGTGAAAGTTATCCCACCTATATATGATTTTCTATATATGTATGTAGTTTAACATGAAAATATTGTAATTTTTTGGTAAATCTAAATGTAAATGCCATCAATTTGTTTTTATATAAATATTAACGGCCTTACTTATAAACGTGCTACTTAGCGACTGTTTAGTGAAACGATGATTTATCACTTTCGATAATTATTATTGAAATTCGAAAGAATAAGACAAAACAATGCTGTGGTTGCATTGTTTAAAAAACTACCCGCTAAACAACGGTTAAAAGTAACACCGTATGTGTACAATAGCTTACAAAGCAGTATGTGTAAGCAATAACATATGTATATTTTAGCACATGAATACTCAGCGCTGGTTCCACGTTTGAACTTGCGATCTCTGTCTATATATTTTAATTATAACTAACGTATAAATAATTTCCACCGTTCGATTTCTTAATGTGCAATATAACATTTGTTTTAATATAACTCTAGATGTGTATTTTTTTTAATTTGTAGAGGCTCTTAAAGTATAAAAATATAGTAAAAACGTGTACATCTCACTGCTGTACTAAAGTTGTTTTTAAGACTTGAATCATATTCCAGCAAGGTAGTCCAACGTAATATGTTGGATAAACATATGAATGTTTTTCTACCGACACGGAGATTTCCTCCTGTTTTTTTTCACCACTGAGCAAGAGATGAATAATAAACATAAGTTAATCACACGAAATATTTTATTATTGGTGCTTGACTGGGTTAGAACAAATAATTGACACCATATGTGTAGTATAGCCTTAGCCTTCTACATAAGCAATTGGAATAATGTTGCGTAATGACTTCACCTCCAACCAAGTTATTATCAATTAGAATTTATACAAATATTTTTTTCCAGCTCGTACCTAAATTCTTCTCTCGTAATAACCACGCATTTCCATTGATAAGTTCGACATACATTTAACACTGACCTCTTTCATCTTGTAACCAAAGGAGACGGCGTATACAGACAATAATTACATTACTTTTATGAATTGCTTATCTAAAACTACCCGAACGATCGCATCTCCTGGACTTATAAATGCCCTTAGTGCACTTGTCAGCATTTCCAAATTGCTTAATTAAAATTTGTACATCAAACGTTTTAGCCAATTTAAGACTCAAAGTGTAAATGCTACACAAGGTATATTCATGCAATGAATATTTTCTCTTTGAACTCTAAACGTAACTTTTGTACGGTGAATATGTAAAGATGGAACACAATTATAATAACTTTGCTACCTTCTGATTCGCTGTTAGAATGTCTAAGTAACCTATTATTATATGAAACGGAATACATTCTATATCATTTGTAGTCTTATTAAATTGTTATGTAGGTTACATTAGCAAAAATGCTGCTTCAAAGTATACAATTGAATAACTAACTTTGCACACTAAATCTTGTAATATCCTTATCGAATTATTAAATAAACTTTATTTTCGTTTGTCGTAATTCTCAATATTTCTCTGTTAATAATTGGTAGTTGTGGAAATTCCTGTATTTCATAATTAGTACAACGTTTTCTATGTAAAAATAATACTTAGAAATCTCTGTCCAAAAACAATTAAATGAATTCGGGCATTTCGCACAATAATAAAATTGGTTAAATTGTTGATTGGTTTTCTCACTTTTAATCACATATCACAGCTCGTATCACAGCTTGTTCATTATTATCAGCCTCTCCAATAACTGTGTGTGTACCAAGGATTATCTTTGCGATGTTGATGAGGAAGAAGTATTGACCGCAAAAAAACGAGATGGCCTAGTGGTTAGAACGCGTGAATCTTAACTGATGATCGTGGGTTCAAATCTGGGTAAGCACCACTGAATTTTAATGTGCTTAATTTGTGTTTATTAATTACATTCATCTCGTGCTTGACGGTGACGGAAAACATCGTGCATGTGTCTAATTTTATTGAAATTATGCCATATGAGTATTCTACCAACCCGAATTGGAGCAGCGTGGTGGAATAAGCTCCAAAACCGTCTCATCAAAATATCTTATCTTCCATAAGACTGTTAACAAAAACGATGACTGACTAGTTGAAGGCAATAACATAGAATGCTATGTTTCTATAATAAAATGGAGTACGTTATGCGCATTCTTAAACGATGTATGAAGGTTTGCTGGAAGAAAAGAGTTAAAAAAATATATTTTTAACTGGTAATATCCAGTTTAAAAATATAAGTGATCTTAAGTGTAAAATAATTACATGTTTGGTAAAAACCCCTCTGTTGCTTTTTACTATTAAATGAAATTGACATTTGGGCGGATCTTCATAAGGGGTAGACCACAATTGATAAATGCAAGGAAATGATCAACAACCAATGTTTACACTTCCAGTTCGATGGACATTATTTATTGGTTTTCTACATTAATGACATAGCTGTCTGTACTGGGAGCCCGTAATTGGAAATATATTTGTAGGCTAATATGAATGATTTAGTTCTAATTAAAATCCAACTTTCTTTTTGCTGTTATATGCGTAATAACTCTATTTCAAACTGATTTTATTATTGTCATGTATTACTATTCTTTACTTGATGTTACTAACTTCAGTTTGGTATTGTGATTGTGAAACAGGATGAATGAATATATTTAAAATTTATTTTAATTTAGTTCTCTTTGCCTTGATTTTACCTAACTTTTCCATTTTGTAAGCATAATATCGCAATATGTATCGCGGAATCAGATGCCAAAAAATATTGGATGGATAAAATTTAAATGATAACATGGTTAGTTGTTAGCGCGATGGCTAGAACGCGTGAATCTTACCCGAAGATTGCGAGTACAGCGCCTTTACTAGTTCACAATATGAAAGAAATATCGTGTGCTAGCCTGCATGTTGGAAAAAATTCTGCCACATCTATGACACACAGTCTGTGTATCCAACAATTCCTCTTTCAAGCAGAGAGGTGGAATAAGCTCCAAATCTTCTTATCAAAATGTTTTACTTTTATATTATTTAAAGTATGTTTTTATTTTGCTTAAATATGAGCGAAAATTTAGCTTTTTGCTCATATTTAGGCAGAATTCTTAAGAACGCGCTTAAAGCTAGAAAATTTTGAAATTTTACCCGCGCTTATTTCTATACTTTTTCGATAGGTAGTATTGTATTTAATATTTTTTATCACGTAGCAGATATTTTACAAGTCATTCTTCTGAATATGGTATAGTTCTTTAAACTATAATATGATAATTAATATACAACACTGTCAACATTTTGCCGTACTCCTTTCGTATCAACAGTCCGCTCCTAAGTGATATTTAATAAGCTTTTAAGGTAGGCCAGCAATTGAATAAAATTCAACGTCACAATGTCTGTAAATACATTTTAAAAGTTGAGTTGGTAGTGCAAATATACTAATGTTCCTGACGCCAAGTCGCGCAACTGTCACGTGGAGCGGCTACAGTCGCTCTTCTTGCTTTGTCTACCTGTCTGTCATGCACGTAAACGCATTGTCGGGAATCCATATTGAAAGGATTTTAATTATACCAGTTAAACTTAGAGATACGATGCAATAAAGTACTACGTGGAATAATAAATTGGACTATTACATTAAATATTCGCAATTATAACATGACAAAAGAAATTATAAAAGTTTGAAAACTTAATTTATCACTAGAAACTTAACGACTTTTGTTGATTAATTATTTAATCGAAAATATATTTTCTATTTGAGCAGGCTTTCGATGAAAGTGAACAAATATGATTTAGATAAAAAAAAAAAATATTTATGAGTTACAAATGTAATCAATTAAAATCGAATCATGTATCGATTCGGACGAGCAATTGGGCCACCTGATGGATAGTTGTCACCACCGACCATAGACATGGGCGAGATAAGAAGTAACAACCATTCCTTACCTCGCTAATGCGCCACCAACCTTGGGAACTGAGATGTTATGTCCCTTGTGCCTGTAGTTACACTGGCTCACTCAATCTACAAACTGGAACGCAACAATACTAGGTATTGCTGCTTAGCGGAAGAATATCTGATGAGTGGGTAGTACCCACCCAGACGAGCCTGCACAAAGCCCTACTACCTAGTAAACTACCATACTACCACTACAAGTTTTCACAAGTGCGTACACAAGCAAAAGTGTACAACCCACAATGTTATGTACATTAATGACATAGTCGTATACATCAAATTGAATATAATCAAATTGAATATAATCAACATCAAATTGAATATAATCTACATAGTGCTCTAACTTTGTCTGATCCTCATATAGTCGATATAGTACTGAGTTTTTGCAACGCCTTTGGAAATCTAATAAAAAATTCAATGAAAATGGAACGTGAATTCTTATTGGTTCATTGCAGTTGTGATTTCCCATATAGAATGAAATCTAAAAATACCACAAAATGATTATTAATACATTGCAAGTCAGCCGTTCGTGCGTTTTATTGATTTTTTACTCTTCTCACTTCAAATTTTATTTCAAAGATGTATAAAGAACATTTTAGTCGGCTTCATTAATTATAATTTTCATTTCGACATTAATCCCAGATATTAAAACTATTGTCCACAATAATTACAAACACACATACAGATTTTGTATAATTATATGTCATCGAATTTAAGATAGAAATTATTAATAATATTACTGACTCAATTTCAATGGTAAAATTAATTCCGAAATGAAATGAGGAATACTTTAACCGCAATATGATCGAGTTAGTGCTTATCTGTGACCCAGTTAAAATGTCAGTAGGAATCACGTAAAATTAAATTTAAGAAACTATATTCTGCTTCCGTCTCCGCTTGGTGACTATCGATCCATGTATTATTATACTACTCAAGTAGTTTTATATATATAGCACCCCAGGATCTACTTATGAAGTAATGGCCCAGAGTAATACGCATATATTATTTGAAGATTTAAAACCAGACAAGCAGCAGTGATATTTAAGCGTACTAGCTGTTTATTATTTTTAATACGTTAACTTGTTTATACACATTAATTGATGCCATGTCGCTTCATGCAAACAATATTACCGCTTACATGCGTTTGAAACATGGGCACTAATTGAATGAAACTCCCAGCGTATAGACATGATTTTGTATAAGAAACATGATCTTAAAATAAGGGAACCTGATTGTTCTGGTATTTGTTGTGCACTTACCTTCCAGCCCGTCGTTTGTTGCTACATTAAATAATATCAAATAGGTATCAGTCAAGATAGTGAGTTCAAATCTAGATTTACGCTGAGTTACGATGTGCTTTATTTGTGTTTAAGTTCATCTGTGCTCAGTGCTGTACAGCAACTACTAATGCTTGAGTATTATGAGTTGTGTAGTAGCGAAAAATCTACTTGTGATAATTAAAATATTTCATTTACTTTGATTGATACCGGCCCGTGACGGCTCTGCACAGGTAGAATAACGGTCTACATAAAACGTTTATATTAAACGTTTATATTAAAAAGGCAAACATACAAAGAAAAATTCTTGTGTATTTAGGGACAGGAACCATTGCGAATTTAAAGTACGTAGAACATCTCACTAAAGATTTATAACAATCGGACAAAAGGCTTAGGAACGCATAGAGGACAAAGATACAAAGAAACATCATTTTTAATTAAATATTGTATTAGATTGTTTTATTTCTGACATATGTAAAATATAAAACATACTAAAAGAGGTACATCAATCTGTATTTGTTTCAAATTCAATTTCCATAATGGCTGCGATTATCGAGGTATCCAATGAAATAAACCAGGCCATGAAGCGGTTTGTAATCATCAGATAAACGAAAATGGAGCTATCAGCTCCGCTATTTGTTGAACACGGTTTTATATATTAATATCACTTAATCGTTGAAAAGTATTTTATTAATTCCATACATTAATTATTTAAATACCGAATGAATAAAATAAATAATGCAATATAATAATTTACATTTAATTTAATAATAGCAGAAAAAAATGATTTGGCGGTAAACCAAAAATCATGTGACAGACGAAATTTGCCACAGGTTTACCCAACCAACTCGATTGGAGCATCGTGTTGGAAAATCCCAAACATTATCCAAAGAGAAAATGTTGACTTGGCTAAATAGAGAGAAGTTTGATATTTTATAATAATGTCATAAAAATGCCGTATATATTTTATAGATAAGTAACAAAAAAGTATAACTACAAAGATTCTACTGTTGAATAAGTATTTTCGACGTGTAATTAAATTTATCCAATCACTTTTTTCCAAAACAACGTCCTGGACTATTGCAATACATACAGTACATCACGAACTTAAGTCAATCATCAATCCGATCCAGTCTTTCAGTTCGTGGAACGCGCCTATCAGGCTAGTTTTGACGTAAAGGAATAAACTTAGTTCATAGTTGCAACGTCATTGCTGTAGGAAGGATGCTCAAACACTTCGATACTCACCGCCGTTAAAGTTTGTGACAGTCAGCGCTACGAGCAGATACGTTTTCGTGATGTAGGAACATGATATGATATGACATTTCTTCAATCAGTTAAGCCAAAGAGGCTTAATTATACTATGAACTTGTAATTGCTTCTGTCCAGCTAGTATAACAGATTTGACAATACATTTATATTATATTTACTTACTAAAGAAGATCATGTTTTTGGCAACAGATTTTCAAAATTAAATTGTTAGCACCTCTTCGTCAAATACCAATTCTAATAGACCATCAAGAATGGTGCTTCTTGTCAAAACACCAAAAATCGTATAACGAACGTAACAGTCTGTGAATGTCCCACTACTGGTCTAAAGGCCTCCTCTACCTTTATGAAGAGAAGGTTTGGAGCTTATTCCATCACGCTGCTCCAATGCGGTTTGGTGGAATACACATGTGGCAGAATTTCAGTGAAATTAGACAGGTTTCCTCACGATGTTTTCCTTCACCGTAAAGCACGATATGAATTATAATCATAAATTAAGGACATGGATTCTGTGGTGCTTGCCTGGGTTTGATCCCACAATCATTCGGTTAAGATTCACGCATCCTTACCACCGGGCCATCTCGACTACACCAAAATTATCTAATCGTAATATAGAAATACGCGATAATCACGTTTGTCACAGACGCCATAACGAAATGGATATGAAATACTGTATTCATATTATTCTTCGTAGAATTAAACAAACTAGTTGGTAGCGTTTTGTTATTAATAACACTTTATAAAAATAATATATTTTTTAAAGCTCGCCCTCACCTATAAATGGTATGGCAAAAGTTATTGAACAACGTATCTGTACTTACATTTTTTTTATTGGAAAGATTAATCTTTGACAAGGTAAGAAACATTTTTTTAAGGCGCTTACTGTAAATAAAAAAAATTAAGACTCAGAGAGATTATTTAAGATATGATATGACCTTGATTGTATCGGCTTATACAATATATTACTATGATGCCGAGACGGATATTTAGGATATATAGAATAAATAGTCAAATAATAATTTTTAGCTTTTAATAAATACTTTCAGGACGCATACTACTATTACTTGTTAATATTATATAAGTTTGAAATTGTTTTTGTAATAACACAATTTTGCTTATATATATATATATATTTTCGCTATAAATGGACTTATTGCACGATAATCTACCTATATTCAATGAATATAATGAAAATGTAAAATGTAAAATGAGGAATATCTGAGTCTAGCTCAGATATTCCTCATTTTACTCTTACTTTATGTCTTTATTGAATTGTCGTATTACGATAATTCTATAACAAAATTTCATTTATGCTTGAATTTATAAAGTACAATGAATGAATATTGGAAACACATTGATCAAGGACGAAAAAGAATTTCATTCATTTTAAATTTATATCCAACGTTTTGCAGACTTTGAATAATATGTATTATATTTTTTAAAATAGATATTTTGATTAAAATAACATCATGTTTCTGAATTTATTTAAAGAATCTTTACTAACATAATTTAAAATTCGAAGTGTAGCCTCAGTTGAGCCGATATTTAAATATTGATTTAATATAAAAGTTTATCCACGTTTTGTAATATTTAAAAAAATGTGCATATATCAGAATAATTTACTAATAAACTTTTATTAAAAGAGTTTGCAGAGATTATGACGTCACTTAGTTTCTTTGTCATAAAACATTTTACTATTTAATTAAGTCACTAGCACACTCAATAAGGTACATTTTAATTAGCATTAAATGACTTAAATCCCTTACATTCTCAATGATACATAAGTTAAGTAATAATTAGCTAATGTCAATTTAAAGCGTCATAGGGGCAGAATATTGTTAAATTATTTGTGGTGTTTGATGTGATCTATAAGACCACGCATAAAAACAGTAATATTTAACAGTGAAAAAGTTTATTTAAATGCATTCAAACTTAGTTTTTAAAGTAATATAATTGATGACCATTTTTTTTTGTGTTACATTAACGTAGAGGCAAGGCTGAATAGCTATTTACATTTAAATTAAATATAGCAATTGCGTCCTCTTTTCCTCTTGTCCTTTTTCATCAAACGTAAATGTCAAATCAATCAATACAAAGTAAGGTGACAAGTACACAGTGAATGTTGCTATACTTAATTTTTTTTAACTATTTTTAATAGATAATAAACTGAACTTTATTTAATTAGTGCATTCGGAGGTAAGTGGTCAATTCAATCCATAGACATTGGTACTGTAAGAAAAGGTAGCCGAAATGGCCTAGTGGTTAAAACGCTTGAATCTTAACCGATGATCGAGGGTTCAAACCCCGGCAAGCACCACTGAATTTTCATGTGCTTAATTTGTGCTTATAATTCGTCTCGTGCTTGATGGTGAAGGAAAACATCGTGAAGAAACCTGCATTTGTCTAATTTCATTGAAATTCTGCCACATGTGTACTCTACTAACCCGCATTGGAGCAGCGTGGTGGAATAAGCTCCAAACATTTTCCTTAAAAAGGCAGAAGAGGGGTTAGCCCAGCAGTGGGACATTTACAGGCTGTTACTACTACTACTACTGCTACTACTGTAAGAAAAATAAGCTACTTCATTATGTGTAACAGCTATGGGAGCTATGGGATCTAACATGTTGTATTTATTATATAAAACATACGGACCGGTCTTTTTAATTTACTGGTAAAAATATTCCCAAGTAATTCGTTTCATTAACATAAAGTATAAATTACATTTGTTCGTTTAAGTAAGTTTTTCCTCTTGCATAAGAAGCGTTTAAAGAAAACCTTTTTCAACTGATATTACCCTAATGTTATTCGGGGATTCGCTAAATGAGCTTATTTAATGGAACAACAAAAATCTCAGAGGTAAAAGTCATCAGAATAAAATCTTGTCTTATTTTAGATCGGGTCTTATTCGTGTCATATAATATAATATGCTATATGACTACCTATTAATGACAGTTTCTTTTTTCTTTTCTTTTTTGTGTCTTCCTTATGTATTAAAGCTAGTCAAGGGTAATTTATTTACAAGGTTAAGAGGTTAAAAGCTAATCCCACCACTGCTTCTAAACTGATTTGTGGATACACATGTATCAGGGTTTCATCCGATGTATGCAAGCTTCCTCGCACTGTTTCCCTTTACGAGTGTGCGTAATATTTAATATAAACTCAAATTAGGCATTTGAAAACTCACGTGTTGCTTGCCTGAGTCACAACCAAATTCTTACGGTTAAGATTTACATCTCGCAACAGTATAATTACAAATCAAAGTCAACGTCGCAAGGTCCTGTAATAGAAACGAATGATAAATCTTTAATCCACCATTTCCTATAACCTTTCGTATTCGACCTTTCGAACTGTCTGGATAACTTTATTTTTACTTTTATTCGTTTCTATTTCTGGTATCATCTGATTGTCATCTTTTCGCAGTCCATTTCAACTCAGTATTCATATCAGATTGTTGAATTGAAGTGTTAACTCTCTTAATTATTTAAACTTTAAAAAAAAGAATGCTTTCATGAGTATATCATTATTTTTTTATCTATTTATTTCAATACGCTATATAACAAGAATCTAATAGAATTACCCTAGTGAGCTAGGTCATTTTATGACGTGATCCTTTGATTATTTAAATTTCTACATATAAATATTTGAATGCAATAAAATATATTTATACCACGCTATTATCATTTTTCATAAGTATTATATAACACGAAAATGACTATAAACTAAATCAATAAATAGTATAAAACAAAGTCGCTAAATTTCCAGACCAGCTTCTACCGACCGCTTTCTAGACCACGCAACGGATTTTAATACGATCTTCACTGCTAGAAAGAGCCTTAAACGTGGTTGAGTAATATATATATTATTCGTATATATTTTGTACAAAATGACAGAACTATGTCGGTATTTTATCAAAAACTTGTACACAGAACTTTCAATTTTATACTATGCAACTTACATTTTAATTTAATTTATAGTTTTAACATGTACATATGCAGTATATTAATATGCTTAAGATATTTGTAGATCTCCAAAATGTCTCTGTAACAGTTAATGATAGCATATACCTGTTTTTTACAGATAACTCATTATAACCACTAGACTTATTTTGATAATTGTATTGTAAAAAAAATAAAAAATAAGACTAATGTTATGTACTTTAGTTTAATAGTCACAAAGTATAAATCCTTATTAAAATAAATAACGTACTTATTTTAAACGCTTCATGTTGATATACATTGTAATTCGTACCAGCAACTTTATAAATGTTATGAGGTATTTAAACAAACGCATGAAAAAATACTCAGGGCGTTTTGTACTATGCTTTATGCATACTATTGCACTCAATGGGCCATATAGATTAGCTAATGTTAATATTTTGTTAATTAAAAAAAGGACATGATAAAATACTTATTGTAATCGAAAGAAGACGGGACGGACAGTTAGTGCTTACATAAACTAATAAATAAATAAACGAAAATAAATAACTTGATATTTTCTTGCTAAGGTTACTTCTCATTTTCTTTATTAGTAAATTAAATCCGTGCAAAACGGGCGTGGGTGGCAAGATTTATATAAAAGTTTGTTGGGAGATTTCTGAATTTAAATTTATTTTTAAAATAATTAATATAAAAATAATAAAACGATAATAACTATTCATTGTGTCGTGTCAGGTGTGGGATTCGAACCCACGTCTCCAGCGATTAATACTGCCTGCCTTAAGCCATTGGAGCAATCTGACGGTATAGTATATGGTAAAAAGTTGCATATATACCTTGAAACGAATCTCTAATCTTTTAAACAATTATGCAAGTTTAATGTTTGCATAACTATGACGACTGAATGAAAGCCGACTGATATACTTTACATAATTTATATATGATAAAAGTGGGCTAGTATACCACTAATATCAAGTTGCCTACCGTTACGGAAAGACTGTGTGTAAATAAATACAATATATAATTCGGAGATACCTTTATACAAACGACATCGTTTTAAAAAAAAAGACTAATTTCAAAACGTCATTTTATTGGTGGTTAGTAAGGTAAAATTAATTAATTACTGGCGTGATTTGAGTTGAATTCGAGATTTTTTATAAATCAATTTCACTTCTGGATGCTTAATATATATATATATATATGTATATTGTATATATATATATAGGGATATTTTGGATTGTAACGAAGACACATCCTTACAGCATGATGCATAGGCAAAACATTTCTATAATATCAAACTACGTCTACTGTATGGACGCATAGATCGATTAGCGAATATTTATATCTCATTGATTAAAAATGCACGCGATAAAATTGTTATTTTACCCGTACGAAGTCCCGACGGCTCCTTTTAATATAAATCAATGCAGAATATTATTTTCCGATTTATAAATATAAGATTGATATTACGCTGGCATATTTGATTTCAAAATGGTCTGATTTATGTGAAAATATAAGGAAGATGGAATATTTATAAGGATTCTATATAAAAAAAATTGCCAATGTAATAATAATAATAATGCAACAGCAGACGCGAGGTTTCATTTTAAATATTTTATTTGCAATTTGCTTCCAGTTATTGAATAGCTTATGAAGCCGTTTAAAACATATTTATAATAAAATTTGTGGTAGGGCTTTGTTTGTTTTTTTTTATAGAAAAGGAAGGCCGACTTTATACGGGCCACCTGATGGTAAGTGGTGACCAAACGCCCTTAGACATTGGTACTGTAAGAAATGTTAACCATCGCTTACATCGCCAACACGCCACCAACCTTGGGACCTAAGATTTTATATCCCTTGTGCTTGTAATTACACTGGCTCACTCACCCTGTTCTGTTCCGGTTTGAAGGATAGAGAAGGAAGTAAGCAATTGTAACTGAAGACACAGTGAACATAACTTCTTAGTTCTCAAGATTCGTGGCGCATTAGTGACGTGAGGAATGAATTTAATACTTTTTAGCTGGCGGCCATCAAGTGCCGCCACATTTACGAGTTCTGTTACTTACTATAAAAAAATAAAAAATAAAAATTGTAAACTTTCAAAATATGCAAAACAATTATTTTTAGGATATTTTTTTTCTTTATATTCCTTGTGTGTGTCTTATTATTAGGCTAAGATTGCATTCTGTATTTAAATGTTTCTTATTTATGATTTTTTTTATTTGTATATTTTATTACCTCTTTTTGGGATTGGTGTGTTTTCCTGTCATCAGTTGTGCAGTTTTAAGTTAATGTAAAGCGTGTTTTTTATGTTTGTTATGTACAACTGTTGGAGTGCTAAATAAATAAATAAATACATACTCGTATGTACCAATTGTTACAATTTTTCTGCTAAGCACAACTTTAAAGCGTAAATTAAACCAAAAGTTTTAATTGTATATGTCCTATCAATTCTAATGTACACTAAGCTTAATAAGATGAATCAATTGTATTCCAATTAATTATAAATGGATAAATTATTGATGATTATAATAATAAATGATGATTATGATTATTATAATAATAATCACGGACGTGATTACTTAGATGAGTCAACTAAAACTAATTCCTAGTTTTAAGATTTCAAAGAAGAAGTAAATGGAAAATCAGAAATAATTTAGGTCGATTATTATAAGGCACTTTCACATGTTTTTTCAGAGTAATAAATAAGTGTTTAATACGTTTGATTTCGTTAGTAAAATTAAAGTTGATTTTATATAAATGACGATACTGAACATTCGATAACAGAAAACATTAAATACATATTCAATACAAATTTATTTTTTGTCTTAGAATTATACAATTTATTTTTCTTAAGATATATTTGATACTTTTAGCTTTATCGATTAATAAATTAAATTCTTACGATTAAAAATATGAACAAACAATATTAAATAGCTGATGTTGTCATTATTTTCTTTTCGAGCTACCAAAACTAAAGGAACCTTTTTTTTATCGTAATGAAATATTTGATAAGCATATTTTAAAAAAAGAATTATGTACGTTAAAGTGGTAGTAGATTTTAAAACGATTTGCGTCTCAAACTAAATTCCACTGGCGAAACCGTCAGTATCGTTATATAATAAATCAACAATATACCTATCGCTATTAACTATTCTTTAAATAAAGTCTAGTATCTATTTCTACTATAAAGAGTAAAATACATTTGCGACAAACTTGAAATAAGAATAATACAAAAAGTAAAAATGTAATAGTTGCAGTGAACGATAAATCGAGAAAGAAAATTTCTGAATATCCCACTATGACAGTGCAGTGAGAGATTCCTTTTTACTACACAAGCCTTTATGCACTTAGCGGAAATCACTGGTGTATATAGTGAACAAAAAGCTAGAACGACACATCTTTATTTATATATCGGAATAAAACTAACGTTTAAAGTCTTTGTGATACTCTGTGTGCTGCAACTCAAAGAACAACACTTGCATTTGTTCAAACATTTTTCCATACAACGCCCTCACACACTCTTCGATGCCTTTATTCTTGGGTCTTTTATTTTTTTCGCGACAACCTCATACTGTGGAACGAATTTTTGCTTTTGACATTAACTTTGTAATGAGTTGAGTTTTTTGTTCTAAAAAAAGGACAGCTCGTAGGAAAACTCTGTCGCTTCTGTTCGTGAATTACAAAACCTGTATTTTTAATTTGTCGCTGTACTTTTTTTAATTTTGCTAATCATATTTTAATTGATCGTTACAGACTTCAAAGAAAGTAATAATAAAATGCACTGTATATTAGAATATTAACATTATTTGATGTTTACTACAATTAATTCGCTCGATGAATTATTTTTCTTGATTTTGTAACGACAATAAAACGATAAAGGCTTTGAAGTGACATTATTTATATATCTTATGGGTAATATTTTTAACGCTTTACGGAAACTAAATCAGTATTTTAAATTTATGTCCTAATATGCTTCAACCACACAATTTTCATTTTATACTAGGTCCATTCTCGTAGCGCGGCTACCTATAAGCTGTTAAAATTGTGATGTGATTAACTTAAGAAATTTGTTTTGAAAAATGCGCTTTGTAAAAAAAATACAGGATGCCAAAATTTTATGAGGGCAATATATATATATATAGCTATAATATAGCTCGCACCTTTGGGAAGGCTCCGCTAAGTACCTACTTGAGGCCTTGGATCGGTTGCAGCGACGTGCGGTCAGAATTATTGGCGACGTAAAGGTCACTAACAGCCTTTACAATTGCGTCGAGAGATAGCAGCGCTGAGCGCTTTCTATCGACTGTATCACGGCGAGTGTTCCGAGGAATTATTCTCCCTAATTCCTGCTTCCCCCTTCCTTCACAAGTCTACGCGTGCTGGCTCTCGATGTCACCGACTAACTGTGACATCAATTCCATCGCGCACAAAGAAATTTGGCAACTCCTTTCTTTGTCGCACTTCCAAAAAATGGAATTCCTTACCAGCTCACGTATTCCCCTCCTCTTACGACCCGGGTTCCTTCAAACGAGGCGTGAAGAGGCATCTTGCGGGCCGGCAAGGCGAGGGCGGCTAGTGCAGAACCTTCTTCCCGACTGTACTGGCCGTCCTCGCGTTTGGACTCTACTACCACTTAACATCAGGTGGAGTAGAGTCATTTGCCCTCCCGGCAAATATAAAAAAAAATATATAAAAAAAATAAAGGTGTTTTACACCTTTTTTATAATTAGATATTTTAATTTGAATTGTAAGACCACAGTCTACAACACTTTCTGTTATTTTATTATAATTACTTGTTATGCAAAAAATTGCGATTATTGTGCCCAATGTCTTTCGGTAAGATCAACTATTTATATGTTATAATATAGGTACCTTTTTCGAAAGATTTTGCTATGATATTCAAATATTGTGAACCCTCAGTAAAGTTGCATACATGTCCCTCAGCATATTGAAAAAATGAGCTATATTTAGGTTTCCTTTGAGGTGGACTAACCATATTTTCCTTTGAAATCTATCGCGGCGTCAGAAATGACTTTTTGTATGTGTGCGTCATGCGAGCACTAGAGGGTGCTCATAAAGGGTAACCACAAAAGGAATACCTAGACAATTCTAAGGACGAACCTTAATAGAAAATATCCCATCAGTACCTGAACAACGAAACATACAAAAATGGACTTTAACGTTCTTTTATTAAAAACTGCATTTGATTGCCAATGTCACGGCACATTGACATTTTAAACACTTGTGTACCTTTATTTTGGATAAGCCAAGATATATTACAAAGCTTAAAAGGCTTATTAAAAAAATAACTTTGAAAACTAGACTTTGCGTATAAAACAGTTATTGATGAAATTCAGTGATATGCGAAAGAAGTAACACGTCGAATAGACTATCAATTCTATTTGTTTCTTGTATAGAAGTATATTCATACTTTTTTACCAGGATCTTTTTATTTCTTCAATAAAGAAAAACTTGCCAGTTTTATAACCTTATCTTCGCAACACTTTCAGGCTAACCAATAAGATATACGAGATGTATAAATTTTTTTACCTACATAAAATATTAGTTCCCTTGGTCGCGCATTGACGGTTGGCGAATAGTTAATATTTGTAACAGTGCCAATGTCTCTGGGTGGTAGTGACCACTTACTACCCGGTGGCCTATTCGCTAGCCTGCTTACCTAATTTAAATTGAAAAAAAAAGAAACTAGAATTACGAATTAATATTTGTCTCACTTTCCTAACCACGTGTGCTGAGTTTACCTGTCTGGTATAACAAATGAGATTTCCATTAGAGCATTGAATCTAAAGTAATTCCTAAAAATACGGTGTTATCATTTACACTGAAATTAGCATTGTCTAATATTAGCAGAATATTTTGTTACTTTACATTGGATAAAATAAGGTATAATATGTTCTACATTTAGTATTCCTAAACCCAAATTATCATTTATTGTACTTCATCATCCAGTCGAAAAAGATAGAGAGAGAGTCAAAAATCTTTACTGTCACGATGCCAGCGACAAAAAAATATAAGTAATAATGTAGGCAGGTAGTACAAAAAATATAAGGAATAGTCTTATAGCCTAAAAAGTAAAAGAAATTATTTTCGTTTAGTTAATATTTATCATCGCATCGCATCAATATACTAAAGTTCTACTTTCATAGATTTCTCTAATACATTAGGAAACCGAGTTGTATGTAGATAAACTTGATTAATGACTGAGCTGACAAAGTTCCCCATTTTTTGAGGGCTTCCTGGATGAGATTCATTAACAAACGTCATAGTTTTGTACGTTTTCGCCATTTATATTCCTTATCTGTGAACTATTTAAATCACTATTTTATATACGAATAAGTGATCTCATTTGTTTTCATTATTTACGTTTTATCAAATAATACTAGAAAGAAGTAGTCTGTACATGACTAATCACGACCTACGGTGGCATCTTAATACCTTGAATACTTTCTCTATCCAGTCGAACATTTTATAAACTATGTCTAAAAACATTATAAATTAACAATACATTTGTTTTCATTTTTGGTAAAACCCTAAAAACCGATCTACCTCTGTGCAGTACGACAGCACTTCTTATATACAAAAAGGAAACTTGATTAACATAATAAGCCACAGAAAATCAATACATGTAATAAAACAGAGATACGAGCCAATAGAGCCTTGTTCGTAGATAAAATGTTTTTTTTTATTAATCGAATGTAATTTTAATATAAAATTTTGCCAAAAGGATGGCCTGCGTGTGAATTCATCAAGAGGATATCATTACATGGATTTTAATTAAACTCGGCATGGTGATAAATTATATCCCGGAGGCAATATATAGGATATATTTTATCACGAAAATAAAAAGGGGTTCCCCGAGGGTATACTGTATATGTATGTTCAATATTCGCGTGAGCAGAGACACGGGGAAAAGTGGGTTACGTTAATGAATATTTCAGTTATTATTTTAATTTCTTTTCATTGCAAACCATCAATAAAACTTTCAAATTTATTTAGCTTGCAGCACCGTCATATACACAGCAATGTTAGTAGCTTTGTCTGTCTATTCTATATTTTAGTTATAACTTATATATTTCCGTTTATATAAGACCCCAACAAAACGATAACCTAAACAAAGATAACAGGTAAATAACTTTCTTATTTGTGTTTTTATTACGAACTTATAATTAAATGTAACAATAAAGAGTATTCTTGGAAAAATGTATGTCAACAATTTGTGTATATTTGGGATAGTCATAAATAAAATTTAGTAAAAAACATAACCAGCCAGTAAAAGTCCCACTGCTTTTTTAAGACTTCTTCCCATTTTAAGGACACCCGTTTGCCAGTCTGCCTACCTCTTATATAATAAACACCATCACAAAATGGTCACCAGTACCCATAGATATCGGTACTGTAAGAAATATTAATCATCCCTTACATCTTCAATGTGCCTCCAACCTTGGGAACTAAGTTGTTATATCGATTGTGCCTGTAATTATTCTATAATAATAATAATATCCTGGGACATTATTCACACACGGCCATCTGATCCCAAACTAAGTAAAGCTTGTACTATGGAAACTAGATAACTGATATACTGCATATACTACTTTCTTTTGTTAATACATAGTTATATAGACAATTACACCCAGACTCAGGACAAACAGACATGTCATGCACACAAATGTGTGTCCCCGGTGGGAATCGAACCCACAACCTTTGGCGTGAAAGGCACTTGTCTACCAATCACGCCAACCGGCCCGTCCCTGGCTTACTTACCCCTCAAAATGGAACAAAATAAAACAAGTGTTGCTGTGCCGATATTTAGTTAAGATTCTGGTTTACAACTTAGCCAGCTCGGCTCAATGGTAAGAACACAAAAATATTAACCGAAAAATGTGTGTTCAAATCCAGCCAAGAGCCACTGAATTTTTATGTGCTTAATTTGTATTTATAATTAATCTCTTGCTCAGCATTGAGGTAAATCATCGTGAGGAAATCTGGATAAGTTGGATGAAAATCTTTCACTTGTTAATCCAGCAATCTGCATTGTAGCAGCGTGGTAGAATAAGATTTTACCCTTCTCCTCAAACAAAGAGGAGGCCTTAGCCCAGCAGTGGAACATTTAGAGGCTGTCACTTTTTACCGTTGAGCCATCTCTAACAAAGAACCATGGGTAGGCCATATATATAATGATAGGCTGTATCCGTCATCTTTCTCTTGCCATTATGCCATTTACGTATATATTTTTCAATGGATTTAACAATTATTAAACAATTTAGATATTCATATTATAGAATAGACTTAAAAATGTTTTTATCATAATAAGATAATAACATATTAAGTTGATCGAACCCGCACCTTTCACTTCGCCGGGTTCATATCGTTGAGCTATCGAGGTTCATATCTGAGACAAATAAGAAGAATGTAACATTAAATAGGAATGAAATCAGATTACCCTAATCAAGAAAACATGCGGGCTGACTGACATTTGTCTGTACCTTCATAGATCATTTGGTCACTGGCGCTATAAACTATGAATCGTAAAAATTGATATACATATAATACCGTAACCGTAACAGCCTGTGAATGTCCCACTGCTGGGCTAAAGGCCTCCTCTCCTCTTTTTTTTTTTTTGAGGAGAAGGTTTGGAGCTTATTCCATATATACATATAATAAGCACAAAGAAAATTCACAGCAAAGTGCTTACTATTTACTAGAAAACAATATTGTCGGATTAGAAACAAAACCAGAGACATCAAGACTTAAACAAACGCTAGTTTATAAGCATTTGTCATGAACGAAAACTAAGCCTATGACATTTGGCGCAATAAGCTAGTTGCGGCAGCCACATCGCTTATCAGTCCTCAGAAAACGAAACAACCTCAATTTTTATTGAAAATCATAATATATAACTGCTTTACTTTTTTATGTATTTAAAACACATTCAGACACACTGTAAATGGGCCAACTTATCCTGAGCAGTCACCACCGTCCATTAACATCTTAAGAAATTTTAACCCTTACATTGCTCGTAGCTTTATAATTCTCAACATAGAAATAGAGGAGCATTTTGACAAGCTTATTATGCTCACCTTATTCTCAAAGCAATATATAATTAATTGATTGACATTAGCTACGCTATAACACTAATAAATAAAATCAAAAAAAATAATATGTTGCTTTTTTATTAAAAAAAACGTTTGAATTACCATATTTAAATAAAATAATAATCTTTGCCATTGTTAATCAAAAAGAAAACAAATATTGATATTTTTTTGAACATAACTATATTATTTAGTATATTCCTTACGTAGATAACTATGATTATTATTATTATGAATGGAATAAATCAATTAATTGCATGCATTCTTAATTTGAATTACATCAAGAACCCACTGGAATTACATCAAGAATACTAGCAGCATTTGAATTCCATTTCCGGTTCTCTGGATGAAAAATCTATCAATAAAATATTTATATGCCTTAGGAATATTTTTAAGCTATTATTGCAAGGTCCAAAGTCCTGGGATACCAGGATGAATTATTCAATAATTCATTGCTATTTTTTTAGATATGCCATATATAGTCGATAGTAATTCTGGATAAATAAAAGCTTTGAGGACGTTGAGTCTACTTGACAGACTTTCCAAGAAATGGCTACGGTATATATTTCCAGATATCAGTATTTTAATAACACATTATTGATTCTGATTACTTAGTGACATATGCTTAAAATCTATGAAACGTAAATACAGATACAGATTACAGGTAGTAATAGATACAAAAAAAATGGAATGCCGAGTGCTTATTAAATGCTTGACTTGTTCACATCCACATTAAATTCGTATGAAGACGGCTATGATATTCATTGATTTATTTGAACTTTATATGATAAGATTATTTATATTTAGTACCATTACATTAAGAGCGTCCTTAATTTCCAGCAACGCACCTACAAGCCGTTCATTTCACTTTCCACTTCCATCATGACTGTTAGTCACTTTCCATCAGGTGAGCCTCCTGCTCGTTATCCCAACTCTAACGTTAAGATACACCACGTATTAATACGTCTTAAATAACTTTATATAAATCATCACGACTAATTCAAAAGAACTCAATAAAAGCTTAGAAGCTTTATAAAAGCTTTATTAGACTAAATAAATTATGTGTGATGGAAAATATTTCAATCACTATTTTTTTTTTCAATCACTATTTTTATCAAACATTTATCATTTTCATGCAAATTTAAGCTGATTAGGAGAGAACGTAAATTCAAGATATCTAGATATTCATTATTTTAGCAGTGCTCAATTGGAGTTTTAAAGGATTACGAATGATGTAAAGAAGGATTGTCGGGATTTTTAGACAACTTGCCGCTCTAATCTATTCAAATCGTTTTTCTCGGGATTATGCAAATATTCCGTTCAATTAATAGAATTACTAAACGGTATGAATTTAATTAATTCAAACCTATTTTAGATTTTTAGAATAGAGGGTAACTTTATAGTTAGTTCTCCATGATTTAAATTTTGAAAATAAATCCTTACTAATATTATCATCACCAACCGGTCATCATGATATTTTGCATATACCTTCTCAGAGATACAAAAAATGATATAGTGTATCTAATACTTGCAAATCCCCCTCCCCTAACACGCGGGCTAAACTGCGAGCAGATTTCTTTTATTAACTTGATTTTGTCCTCCTCCGGTTCCGGTCGCCGCAATCATTTTCAAATAAGACTAATTTTAACTGTGCAGGGTATAAATTATAGTGCCCCGGTACCATGGGTAAGCAATCCCGTATTGGTCCTTGTTAAGACGGAAAGGGTACTACTGGTTTTTTAGTGGGTATTCCGATGTTCAAGGCGCACTCGGTGTCTTGGACACGAGCAAATCTCACATACCTCTTCACTGTTTCAGTCACGGGTAATGCTGTTTTCCAGCAATAAAAAAGTGGATAAATCATAATGCACATGTGTTTGCCAGACTTTTATCATAATGCGGTAGAACGGCAAATCACATGGCCATGAACCAGTACCAAAAATGACTATATCCTTAACGTGCTTTCTGAGGCACGAGTATGGAAACACATTCGACCCTTTGATTTTCACTTAAAATTCTGAACAGAGAAAAATGGTAAAACTGTATATGCTAACAAAACATTTTACTCAATAAATTACACATTGCAACTTATCTAGTTAGCTTAACTTAGCTTATTTATGCCATTGTTTTCAAAAATAAGAATAGTAATAAATAGTATATTATTTCTTATTTCAAAGAATACCGTTACGTGACCTCCATTACAAAAACAGGATTGATATTTCAAGAAAACTACCAACTTTAAAAGAAAATTCCCTGACATTTATTTCGAAACACCGTCGAAGTGCAACGAGTTTTACTATTGGTTTATTCAAGACTTGTTTATAGTCATGAGCCAGTTTGTTAAAAGTTCGAACCCGCTATCAGTTTTGTACTGAGCTGGTTGAATGTAGGTTAAAGTTAAAAACGCAACACTAATATAATATCAGGGTAGCTAATTACAATCGAAGCAGTATAGATATACAAATCTTAGGTTTACGTAATCCATGCAATTTTCTAATATAATATGCACTACGAACAGTTCTTGATTCATATGTATTTACTTATATACAATGCTATTCCACTTTAGTTTCACTTCCCAAGTTGCAATTATGTTGATATTAAAAACGCAATTTTTTCACAAATCCATAATTAATACTATAAATTATCTTCAAGATCTCGACCAATAAATGTTAATTGACTGTAAAAATTGTTTATTTGTTTATGCTACTCAAACTTTTATTGCTTTAATTGACTCCTTCTGTAACAAAATCAGTCTATCTATTATACATTTTAGATATCACAAAAGCTTAATAGAACAAAAAAAAACTATATCTAAAAGAATGAAAAAATATTTTGTTAAAAATTGCCAAATTTATGTACACGTAGGTACCAATGCAGAATGGAAGATAGGACTACGTGATTCATCTACATCACGGTTGTTACGAGTTGATAAAACAACACAAAGCAACGCCCGTTCTCTCGTTTCGAAGCCATTTTCAAACAGCTAGCATAATACTATAACCTACATGAGAGCACCAAAAACTTATTCAACACACAAAACTAAAACAAACAAGCAAACCAAAGCTCAATTTTGTCATTAGGTCAAGAGTTTATGTGCTTATATGAAATGTAGATGTCATGTTACAAATAAAAATGATAATACAAACGTAAATGTATTTAATACAATAATGTTAATGTAAAAAAATTCCAGTTGAACATTTAAATAATATCTACGCTTACATGATAAATCAGCTTGCACTGTTATTGCGCATTTTGGTAGACGAACAAATTATAGCTCGCAGAAACCGGAAATATTGGTTTTACAACTGTACCATTGCCAAAGATTCGGACGGTTTTCGATTTTCGTCGATTTGCTGGTAAATTGCGATAAAATAGAAATGCTAATTAGAATTTAAAAAACGTTAGGAGCAGAATTTCTGTAGAAACTTGATCGCATAAACCGAATTGTGGTACTTCTTCCCCCTGAACATTCTGTAATGTTCTAAATAAAACAAAATTGTGTTTGAAAAGTTTCAAACGTAACAAATATGCTACTGAAAGCATGGTTTCGATTTGATTAAAGAATTTGACTATCAAATGATAAAGCTTATGGTGTAGCACCCGGGGCTAGTCCAAAGCGCGTCATTGTTTTTCGAGTGCGCAAATTTTAGCAGATAATTTATTTAAGCAAAGAATTTAAAAAATCTTTACACGTATCAATACTCAATTTATTTTATTTAATTAGGTTACTCATAAATACAAAATACACTTTTATAATGGTATAGATTTTTTAAAATACTTTGTAACAACTACTTTATCAGAAACTCCACATGCACAAAAAGATAAAAAAAAACAATAATAACAATTAAAGTAAATTTAAATTAAATTAATAATAAAATATAAATAAATTAAAGAAAAACAGTAAAAAATGCGTCTTTTAGTATCAATATTATACCAATATTAATATAATTATAGGAAAAATATCATTTATATTAATTTTAAAGTATTAGTAAAGTCTTGGCAAAACAAGTCATTATATTTTTTAATTAACGTACTTGTGAGGAACTTGTAAATTTAACCTGCTTCATTTTTACTGCTTAAAATTTTCATTATTAGAAATAAATAACTTAATAAATTGTTTATTACTGGATGACTCATAATCTAAATGGAACTTTGATGGTCTTTTCAATTCCAAATATACATTTTTCAAAGTCGGATGTGCGATTTTTCATTGTCATTCATTGTACAAATAGCTCGCCTCGTAGTCGTAGCACCTCGTAGCAACCGCTAGCGTAACAAGATTAGTGTGCAATATTTTTTTTGTTTTTGTAGTGCTTTTAACAGTTTTTTTTTTAATTTCAGAACGCACTGGTCAGTTCGAGAGGATTATTATCTCATTCTCTTGGTTCACCTTAATCATAAGCCAGCTTTACTAATGCCACAACCAATGCATGATAAAAAATTAAAAAAAAGCAATTTCACCGCCGCGTCTTCTACTTAAATATATTTTTTTAATATATTTGTTACATAGATATAAAATACCAGTATTTTAAGTAAATATAAAAAGGTAAATTCAAATAAAAACTAATAATCCAATTGATTTAAGGGCAGTTAGTATAGTATAAATAAAAGATGCCAGCTATACTTTGCTTGAGGTAAAAGTGGCAGTTTCGATATTTCTGTCACCAATACCAGTAAATTGGGATATTTATAATTCCTCAAGTAATATGTAGATTGTTTTTCTTTAAATAAATAAAAAAATAATGATTCATTTAAAGTTTCTTGATTTTTTTAAACTATGAATTATTGAGGCACTTTAGTGATAGTATCGATACATATTATAAAACAAAGTCACCGCCACGTCTGCCTGTTTTTCTGAAAACAAGATACAATGATTATCACCAATGGGCGGAGCGATTGACGACGAAAATTCAAGTGTTCATTAGCGTTTTGTTTAAGTTGGCATAAATAAGACGACGATTATTCAACATGACAAAAAAGACACTTTATGTAGACAATTATTCTAAACTTAAAAGTGTAGCTATATATAAAGAAATATGCAGGTAACATGTAGGTACAGTAATGCTATATGATATCAAGAGCGTGTAACCCATTAATGGAACATAAAAGATGTGTAATAAGAACCCCATCTAGTGTTGTCCATAAGATGGAAAGGCTTATGAAACGAAATACTGAAAGGTGATATCGTTATAAACATAACATATTACTACATATATATTATTCTGTTAATAATATATAGAGAACATTTAATATATAACATAGAGAACATTTAAAAATGAGATAGTTTATTCAATAAAAAATTCTGACTATTGATCCAGAAACGAGTCCTTTTCATTATACATTTCGTCCTTTATCGAAATGCTACTGTCAATATTAAACATTTAAATCGTTTTGACCACATTTGGGCATAATTGACATTAAAATTTGGTATTTGGTGGGTTGGTACTTGGACAGTTTAAATTTAAATACGGCAAACGGTTTGACAGCCTTGGAGTAACGGCCACTGGATTATGGATGCACTCAGACAGGTAACTGCCGTCTACAATTAAATATTTTATTGTTCAAAATAGCGGGAAATTTATGCAGCAAAAAGGAAATAGTGCTGATAAAATTATGTCTACATCTATTCTATATTCTATAAATATAATAAAATCGAACTAGGCAGGTGTCTTTACATTAAAGATACTGGTAAAAACTTATATTGTCTTTATTACACCAAAGCAGACATTACAACACTTTTTAGAATTTTTGTCTGTCTGTATGTTTGTACCCGCATCACGCAAAAATTAATGCATGGAATTGAATGCGGTTTTCACTGATGTATTGCTAGAAGTCTACCTTCTAGCAATATTTACCCGGAGCTCACGTTATTTAATAAGCTGAATGCTACATTAACTGATTTTTACTCAAAAAATTTATTTTTTGAGTATAAATCATTATATATCATTATATATATTGAATCGAATAAAATACAAGGACACATTAAGTTAAAAAGAAATTACAAATAAGAGCAGGGCGACCCTATTGCTGGGTTTTTATTCTTTCCTTTCCTTTTCCTATTTCTTTAAAATTGCCTATAGCGAAATATAATTATTTATCTGTACTAATATTATAAAGAGGTGTAATTTGATTTTTGGATGTTTGTTTGTAATGGATAAACTCAAAAACTAACCCAAATTATATAACAGCGTATTTTACTACTTTATAGCAAATCTAATCAGCGCGATTCAGGAAACTGACAGGTTTCATTACCGCCATCTATCAATTTTTTCCTATAAAAGTTCAAAAATAATTTGACGTTTGCTTTAACTATTGATGCTGACACTTGTACATCTAACTATTATAGTTAAAACACAATAACTGTTTTTTGTTAACTTCGTCAATAAAAACACGGGTAGAATCATGAGATGATGAGATTCGTATCATAATACTAATCCCGATGCAAAATAAATAGCTTTATAATAAAGATTGATTATATACGTAAATTCCTCTTTAAATTATTTAAATCCGACCTTTTGTTTCGAAGTTAGGACTGGTATATTAATGCAAAAAGTAAGAAAAACATCGCGGTGTGAGCGAACCACGAATAAAGGGAGCGAACAGTACTACGCTTAGTCTATTATTTACCTACACCTTTTATTATTTGTAAACTGCAAATAGTCGAATAGTACATTTTTAATTTTAATATATTTTTTTATATACAATTTTATAACGTTATATAAAAAAATGATCAACCGCGGTGCCCTTTCGAACTTTGAACATTAAACTATATAATTAATTTAAATTAAACATAACAATTAAGTTCCCAAGCTTCGCGTATTGGCGATGAACCGGATGGTTAATATTTTTTTAATTTTATGTATTTATATATTTAAATTTTTTATGTCAATGTCTATGGGCGGTGGTGACCACTTACCATCAGATGGCCGATTTGCTCGTCCATTTACCTATTGTATAAATTCATGCAATACATTTTTTGACCAATTCAAAAAATAATTGAAAAAAGGGAATGAATAAAATTAATTTTCCACAGTTTCGTGTATTGAATATTTGTGTGGTGGGTTGTTAACGAACATTGAATACCAATTAGTACAATATGAGTGTTTCGTTATAATATTTCTGTATTATTATTGGCACACGATATTTAAATCATCAGAAAATGTTTATCGATATGATCCAAAAACAATTTTTCGGATACGTTTTAATTTGAAACAAGTAAACTTTAATTAGATTTTTTATTATTATTAGTGTTATTCTAAATTAAATTTCATGCTAGTTTTGAGAAACTATAACATTTTCTATCTTCTCTGTATTACAATTATTATTAACTTGCAAAAAGAAATTATATACCACAAAAAAAAAATGTAAATTCGGACTCTCTCCAGCGTCTTATTTGCTCTGGAGGCCCGTTGTCCGTTGTCTTCGTTACTAAGGTAGGTAAGATAAGTTAGGTAGGTAGGTAGAGAACTTAAGACTAGGATTCACGCAGAAGGCTATTATTAAAGTTAGAGAGTGTTAGTTTAAGTCCGATGATATATTTAAAAGGATTATTAACCCTACATTGTTTATGTTATGTAATTTATTAAAAAATCAATATAATAATTAACAGTTACTAATTAAAAGTATATAACAATTATTTACATTAAATTCATACATAAGTTCTTTGAAAAATAAAGTATATTTAAACCGAATACATTTATTTACGTCAAAAAGCAAAGCATTAGTACATTTCTTTTCACTTGTTTTATAGTCATAAATGCATATAGGATATAACAAGATTTTTGTTCTCGGTATTACTTGCCTGATAAAACATCTGTATATCAAATAAAAACAAACAAAGACAAATATCGTTTTATTATTATTTATTTTTTTATGTTATAAGCAGGCAAACGAGCAAATGAGCCACCTGATGGTAAGAGGTCACCACCGTCCATAGACATTGGAGATGTAAGAAATAATAAGCATTCCTCATATCGCCAATGCACCACCGACCTTGAAAACTAAGATATTATGTCCGTTGTGAGTGGGTGGTACCCACCCAGACGGGGCTGCATAAAGCCCTAACGCCGGCAAAAAAATTATTTTGCTCGCAGCATTATTTGTAAGAAATACCAAAAAATGTATATATAAATGAACGTAAAGAACTATATTTTTGGTTAAAGTAATTTGCAAAATATTTTTTAATAACTTTAATAAAATTTTCTTACAATGCCCGATACTAAACCGCTATGCTCCAGGCGTTCCGATCGTAGCAATATAATTCTCAGTTCCTTGTTAACTTCGATAACAAACCAACTAGCGTTTCTCTCACAATTTTCAATAATATAACAAAGATCCTTCAAAGTAAAAGGAATTCTTTTTAAACGAAATGAACTGCATCATTAGTATCGAGTGCTCTTAAAAAATGTATATTCATTGATAATATCATAATTTTATTTTTTCCATTGAAAGCAATATTTATGTAAAATAAGTATTTATTACATACTAATTGCAAGTTCCAACTCCGTAGGGATAAAATAATCTTGTTTTTTTTATTTGTTTGTTAAATCCCGATCGCGTTGCCACTTATCGAGAGCAATCTAACCATCCCGGGACCAACTCAAATTTTAGGAGTTCATTGACATAACCACATTATTATATTATGGAAGAATTATATATTAAAATATATTCATAGTTTTTATATAAGTTAAATATTATAATGCGAATATTTTTTTAACTAAGTACAAATATCACGTTAAAAGAAATGTCACTAAATAAAATTAAACTGTGTAAAGAGATAAAAATTTCAGTTATCCCGTTACATTAAACAATAATGAATTAATATTAAATATCCATACGATATTTTTTTATCTATACATATGAATTGGAGAAAAATTACCGAAAATGCATTTATTTTTAGTAACGTCACAATAAAATTCATAGGAAGTTCGTTTTTTAAAATAACCAGACCCTACAAAAAGTTCATTGAACTCGATCGTTATGCGAATTTTCGTATATTTATAAAGTGTAGCGTGAAATAGTATTTTATACAAATACTTGTATTTTTAGGTAAAAAATATGTTTCAGTAACATTTTTCTTTACAAAATAAATGCAAATACTGACTTTTTATCGATGGTGTCAATAAAAGTTTGTGTTAATGATTGCATTGATGAATGAATAATTTTTAAGAAAAGCATTCTTTCTAATTTATATTTGTATATGTTTAAGGCTTTAATGCATTAATAAATTGATATATTTTTTTAATAAATAGCTTATTACACCACACTGCTCTAATTTGAGTTGTTGAATAAATATATAGCAGATTTTCATCCGAAATTTGCAGGTTTCCTCACGATGGTTTCCTCCACCCGCAAGCATTGTAAGTGCAGATCTTAATCTAACACTTAAAATTTATATTGCGTGCTAGATCACGCAATATTTGGTTACGTGATTCACGTGTTCTAACCAATTGACCATCTCGTCTCTTTATCTCTGGATTCGTCTAGCTGCGTCATCCGTCCATCGTCCCCCAAACGAAGGCCATACATCCATCAGGCGTGTGAAAAAAATACGAAACTGAAAACCTAACTCTAATCTATGCAAAAACATAACTAATGATCATATATCACGTAATTAGTATGTAGGTCCATCTTAAATTGTAGCTCATCAAACCATGGCAATATCGAATCAACAACGCGTGGCGGTGACGTGGCGTGACATGACGGGGCACGATGTCATGTAACAAGTGACGTTAGCTGATGGGTATTTATGACGTCATGTTACATGTCACACGTTATTGACTATCGGGGACTTCTATTATGTACATAGCGTCAATTCCATTATCATGTGTAAGCTTAAACATTAGATTTCGATTAAGGCTTAAAACGCATGATTGAATTTCAAGGATGCTTTACTTTCATTGTAGGGAGGGCTACATGCATCCCTGCCCGAATAGTCAGCCGCCCACTCATTAATTATTTTACCGCCAAACACCAATACTTTATATAGCAGTGATCCGGTTTGAAGGGTGAACGGCCCAGTGTAATTACAGGCACAGGGGACAGAACATCTTATTTCCTATAGTTAAAGACATTGGTGGTGGATTAAACGAATTTTACACTTAAAATGTGTATTGGCACTGGTGACCTGTAGGAAGAAAACGCCGGCAGATGCTTCCAATATTCAATTTAAAAAAAGTAGCGCAATTTAACTCTCGTTAAACGTTACCGCTTCTACCCCGTGATAATGTAGCGCAAAAATTGTTAGTATTGGACCGATATATAGTTCCTAAGATTAGTTTATTTAAAAAAAAGCAAACCACTCTAAAGCTTTATAATATTAGTAAGATAATATCGACATAATCATTAAATCTATTCCATATGTTTGTTAAGCAATATATTAAAAATAAATACAAATCTAGGAGGTTAAAAATTAGATAACATATTTCACTCACAAAATCCCAACAAACGATTTCATTAATCTCACAAGGTGTCAAAATTATTTCAAAATCATAAAATTTTAATACCGTCTTCAAAATTATCACATTTAAAATGACATTGCTATTCGAATATTTATAAAGTTATACAGACGCTAAGCAACGCTCATAATTATATAAGGGTTTAGTTAAACACTGATTTCGCTCATTTTGACATTATAGATACATTATAGAACAATTGTCTCTTCTATTAGGATGTCACCTAATAGAAGACAGAATTGTTAAGCTAATCATCCGCTTAATAACGTTTACAAGTAAACCTTTACGGCCAATACTATTTAAACCATTTATCAATTTAACATAAATATTTCAAGTATATAAAACCTTATTTTAAAATAAATGATAAAACTGATCTTTTATATTAATAGAGTGTATTATTATTGGGTGTGTCAAATCCATTCCGATTACTCTTAGTTAAGCTTCGTCCTAGAAAATAGGCTTAATCGCAATCATACAAATAAGAAAACTTCGTCAGATTTTGTCAACACCCCAGACAAAAAAGATTATTTTTAATCTATTTACGTATAGAGACGAGCATAATAGAAAGTGGACCTTCGTCCATAGACAATTATTATAACTAAGCAAGAAGTACAAACAAAATTTTATACCATCTATTACATCACATGGGATCTAAGACGTTAAGTTCCTTGTGCAAATAATCATACTGTGTGCCCCGTGCGAGTTTTTTTACTTGTTCGACTGACTTTAACTGCAATTTGTATGGAATTCTAATTATAGTTGCTAGACGGCGCTGTTTTCATTCCATACAAATTGCAGTTAACATCAACGCTATCGAATAAGTAAAAAAACTCACACTAGACACAATGGTTCTAATTGACTCACCATTTAAAATGAAAATTAGGACTACAAAGTATTTCTTCTTTGACGTTAGAATCAATAATCCGTCCGTAATCCGTAACAGCCGGTGAATGTCCCACTGCTGGGCTAAAGGCCCCCTCTCCTCTTTTTGAGGAGAAGGTTTGGAGCTTATTCCACCACGCTGCTCCAATGCGGGTTGGTGGAATACACATGTGGCAGAATTTCAGTGAAATTAGACACATGCAGGTTTCCTCACGATGTTTTCCTTCACCGTAAAGCACGAGATGAATTATAATCACAAATTAAGCACATGAAAATTCAGTGGTGCTTGCCCGGATTTGAACCCACGATCATCGGTTAAGATTCACGCGGTCTTACCACTGGGCCATCTCGGCTATCGAATCAATAATAATAAAAAATAATTAAAAACACAAACTTAATGTAATCCATTTACAAAAAGAATTCATATTGGTATTGTATATACATAGTATACAGCGACAAAACTACAATCGTTTGGGTTGGACTAATTATCTTTTTATATATATATATATATATATATATATATTTAATCTCTACAGACTAAGCGGTAGCGTAACCGTATTTAACTTAATTGTGAAACAAATTGTGTTTTTTTTTGTTATTGCTCGTAGAACTCGATAAAAATTGCATATCTATTAAAGGTATATAAAAGCCTTTAATTATATACCTTTAATTTGTAAAAAAAATCTCGTGTATAAATAGCTTAAAGTTGCGCGTTCCGCTTCGGCGAGCATCTGTAATTGAATTTTTTTTTCTATCATCTAGGGAGACGACGTTGCCAATAAACTCTCGTATCAACTTATCTTTGATCCTTAATCGTATTTTCTACGACATAGATAATAACTTCTTAATAAGCGATTATTTGCTATTTAAATATTATTAAAAACACTAATCACTTAAATACATGAATATGTATTGAAGTGAGACTGTATGAATTTCAGTTTAAGTCAAAGTCAATTGTGTACGTTTTACAGTGTATATATTTTTAATTTTATTTTCGTAAAAATAGATTTGTAAATTATCCGATATGGTTATTATACTTAACACTTAACTGTTCTTAAATCTTTTTTACATTTATTGCTATAAAATATTCTGTAGTCTGTAGAACTGTTCTACTTGTCAAAACTATTTTTTCCCATAAATTCCGTAATTTACACTCTTATTGTACAGGCATCAAGATATGACAAATTTCCTGTTTCAAGCTAAACCTGAACCTAAATAATTTACCACGTGTATGTTTATTTTATGTATTTTTAGAAAACTAATGTTATAGAAAATTAAATTGCAAACGAATAAAGGATTAGATAGGAATGTACATATTAGGTTTCGGACACAAGTACCGTCGCTCAAAAATTCGATTCGAGAAGGGGTCGGATCGCAAAATAAATTAAAAGTGATATCTATTTGCACTTTTCGGAAGTGTACACATTCAAACGAAGACCCTCCGTCCAGGATTCCCTGCTTATATATATGTTAGCTATATAAGTAATACTGTAAGTTGTTACAAACGAATTGTCACCCACACTGCGACGAACCCTCCTCTGTCGGGATACTAAAAAAAGCCCTTGATTTCAAACAAATTCACATAATATAGACCACAGACACAATTGTATTTTATGAGGGATATTGATTTTAAAAATCACCGTATGACTTATTATTCATATATACATACAGACACACACGCGTGCTAACTCGAACGTTACACAAAAAAAAATCTCACAATTTCACAAACTTTCGGATAATCTTCATCTAATAAATGACGTGGCATAAAACTCAATCAATGGAATATAACAACTTTACGTATAAATATTATTAAACGAGTATAAAGTTTAAAACTAATTTCTTACTTTCTATCATCATTATTTGACATTCGAAAGAAGATAAGGAGATAAATAGGATAGTCTCCTAACAAATCACCCATTAAACAGCATTTATAGGTAAATACGCAAATTCTTATTATAATAAAAATGCTGCAAATGTCAATTAAATTATATATATTTTATGTCAAAATTACAAAAATAAAATACATTTTTACTAATAAAGAAATTAAAAATAATGTATGCGGGTGCAATTGGAAATTCACAGTTAATGAAGTTATTTTACCCAATCCACCACACTCCTGCGGTTGAGGTGAACCTCAGAAATGCAATGGTTAATTCACAACATGCTTTCTCGGTATTTTCATACTTTACACTACATACTTTCTTTGCACTGTGCAAACCAAATAATTTCCCTATATCTTCACTCTACACAGAATACTCGGTGTGGCTTCGCGTAAGTTAATCACTTATTAGTTGAGACTGAGAAAATATCTGTGTTTGAACACACGACTTGTGCAATATATATATCTCGGGCACAGTTGAATTCAGTGAGGAAACATCAGAAGTAAATAAGTCACCGTAAATATTCCATATTTTATAATTGGCACTTTACATAATTTAATGAGTACCTAATTAAGCTGCGAAGGCTTTAATTGTACCGCCTATCCTGAGTGCGGACTTTGTGAGAAACAACGCTCGTTCTTTTTTCCGATAGCAAAATTAAAATAGAGAAAGTGCTAAGCCCCTTGTTTTTCGATATTACTCGACTCTGCAAACGTAATAACGGCCGAAGTCCAAACGTAAGTGCAGCCTCTAGTTAAGACAGTCTTGACCCAGAATCTTTGAATAAAATAGTGTAATAGTGAAAATGACTTGACTATGATTCTTTGTTAGGAGTAACATTTATGTCGACGAGTAATCGGCAAAGATTATATTTAATATGATTTGGTATTCGGTTCTTGGGAGATCGGGCTGTTTTTAATCCGTCTAGGGAATTTAAAGTTTGATACAATCGTCAAAAGAAACTCCAAGTAAAGCTTTCTCCATACCTCGCTAAGTGACCTTGAACTGGTGGACAAGCCGCTTGGTGAGTGGCAACGTTTCTTTGCTCGGATTTCCTCATAGGAATCGAATCCGGTATGAAGTAATTTTTCAGGGATCCAAGGTTACCAACATAGCTCAGCAAATTAGCAAACTGAAGTGGCAGTGGGCAGACCACATATGCTGTAGAACCTATGGCCGGTGGAGCAGTTTGGCTCTTGAGTTAAGTACGCGTGTTAGCAAGGCAGGAATTGGAAGAAGAAGGGGAAGAAGGAGAGCTAAAGATCGATCCTTAACCATTCGTCTTAATAGACATATTAAAAGGTAAACTTAAGGTTCGCTATTACTGCAAATATAATAGATATTTATCAAATTATTCATAATTACAATTTATAATCTCATACCATCTCAAAGAACGTTTTAAGTCAGTGCGACAAAATTGCAATTTTTTTGCGATAGAAATGCTATATATGCAATCAAATTTGACCTTGCCTTCATCGTGCCTATAAATTAAAAAAATAACAGCTAGTGTTTGACCCACAGCTGGACTTAAGTTTCCTGGATCCAATGCGTGTTGGATGTCAGTTTCGTTTGACGTATGCTGGTTTCCTCACGATATTTTCTGCCCGATAGGATTTGGATCGGTTAAAGTTCACGAGTTCTAGCTACCGACAAACTTTGCCCTAAAAAGATTTACTTTAATTTTTTTTTTCTATTCGAGTGTCTACGCTGATTGTTCCACAAAATCGCCGCTCGCAGAATTAACGACAGTCATTATAACGATCTCGCAGCTAAAACAAATAAAAGTGTTGCTGCGTTTTAAGAATGAGTATTATGGCAATGATAAATAAATTCCTCCGCTGCCTAATAGCGGGAATAAATTTGTTTTACAAACGCAAATTGTCAAATTAATGTTAAAGTACAAATAATCTGTTTAAATTATGAAAATTAAAATTATTCTTTTCAACGAAGGTATAGCAAAATCTGCAATAAAAACGCGTACTGAAAAATCATCGTTAAAATTATATTTTTTGATAAGTTTTCAATAAAAAATAATCCTTTGTTTCTAGCTTACTTGTATTAATCCGCGAAGTTTTAATTTTACTAAAACACGTTCCCAATTAGTGAAAATCGATAACTTTATTGAAGTTGGGTATCGGGTAATCATTTTAGTTTTAATTGAATGTACTTATTTTGTTTCATCCAAGTTTTCAAACTAGTGCTGTAACTTAGTTTTACAAGAGTTATAATAAATTGATAGATAATTTAAGAAAAAGTAAATTTTATTAATAAAGCTACATATATTATACACAATTGAGTTATAGTGTAAATGGAACTATTGTATAAAAATATATATAAAGGATTCGATTCCCGCTGCTAGCATAATAAGAAGTCGCTGCTGACCCGTCATCTCTTAGTCATAGTCGTGTATGTGCAGATGACTAGTAAATAATATGACGTTATATTGAGAAAATAACTAACCACTGCTTTTTTGTGGTAAATATAATAATACTATTATACTATTGAGCATTGCTTGATGATAACAGTGTCAAAACTTCATTACGTTCATCTTTGCTAGGACTGCTCTAAATGACCTTAATGAAAAGATTTTTTTTATTTTATATCATAGCTGCACTACGTACTATTCATTACGTATGTTTACAAATAACAAATACTATTTATGTGGTTTTTAATAGAATTTTTGCGTTGTAAAAGTCGGACTAATCTCGTCTTAGACTACGTTTTACCGCTTACAAGTTGTCAATGCCTCTGAAAACCAAGAATGCCGACAACAGACAGCAATATACCCTGATTAAGCGTGTCTTTATATTTTCCACTTCGCAATATTTATTATATTTTTGTAATCTCTTGTAAACATGAAATAGAAAATTTATTTGAGATATTATATTATTTATTTCATTTTTATTTCATGTGTCGTGTTCGTGACAGGTCTGTCCTCAGGGGAAGATATTAATATCAGCTTCCTCGCTGAACGTTTGACTCATATACTACTGCGATTTATCCTCGGTATCGGTCGTCTAATCAAAGAGTAAGTATGTTCACCATATGTGAGGATGAGAATACACACGAGTTAGGATTTTATGTTTAAGGTATAATTAGACTCGCCTTACATTAAATCCTTATATGCCTCAGAAGCACTTCTATGTTTGTTCTATGTTTTATGCATTGTCGGTGCGCCCACGAAAATCATCTAATTTTTCCTGTCTCGTATCAAAATAAATTTTTCTAACCAAAGTAGGCAGGAGGTGTTTGTATCTTTGTACCTGTCCGGTATAAGTGATATAAACATACGGGCACGCGACCCCGCCTTCTCCGAGCTACTTATGCTACACCCTGTATCTTCCGTGGCATAAGTATCCTTATATATACCTTGAATTCCCACCAAATTCCCTCAACATCCCTGTATCCTGAACTGGTTCCCTACTCTAGGTTGGGGAGGTCAGACGGTAGTCGCTCCTTATAAAACCAGTACCCGCCATTTACCATGGAAAAGGAAAAGAATAGAATTTTAGGTACAATGGCTAGGGCGTCGCCGCAAAACGACGCGCAGGCACATCGCCCTAAACCTGTGACAAGTGGGAAAGGGCTACCGTGTCAAGTACGGGCACGGCTAAAGAAGCAAGTACCTAAGTCCGCTTTGCCACCTGGAACATCGGCTCTCTCACAGGTCGCTCCCTTGAACTGGCTGACGTACTGACGAAGCGCAGGGTTCACTTTGCATTCTTGCAAGAAACTCGTTGGAAGGGCAACAAGTCCCGTGATATTGGACTGGGTTACAAGTTGATCTACTCCGGCTCCCCCTCAGGGAAGAACGGTGTGGCCGTAGTACTATCTGAGGAACTCCAGAACGGTATTCTAGAAGTCGATAGACTGAGCGACCGACTTCTCCGGGTGAAGCTACTGATAGAAGGAGTAATTACTCATCTTATCAGCGCCTACACTCCACAGGTCGGTTGCTCTGAATCGGCGAAAGAAGCCTTCTGGAATGACTTGGAAGACATGCTCCGCTGCATTCCGAACACCGAGAGCATCGTGATTGGTGGAGATTTGAACGGCCATGTTGGTGAGGAGTCACGTGAATATGGACGTGTACATGGCGGCTTCGGCTATGGTCGTGAGAATGCAGAGGGGGAGTCAATTCTCAGCACCTGCTTATTATCAGACCTTGCCATTGTTAACACTTTCTTCCAAAAGAAACCCGAGCACCTCATCACCTATAAAAGTGGGCCGCACTCCACCCAGATCGACTACTTGCTCATAAGAAGAAACCAAATTGGTAGAGTGACTAACTGTAAAGTAATTCCCGGGGAATGCCTCACAACACAACACCGCATCCTTGTCATGGACATGCTGGTAGTACCAAGTAAAAAAGTGCCTGAACGAAGCAGACCTAAAACTAAATGGTGGCTGTTGAATGGGCCAAAACAGCATGAATTCTGTAAAGTCGTAGCTAGCTCCAAGTTAAGCACAGACACAGAGGAAACAGTCGATAGTCAATGGTCTAGGATCCAGTCAACAGTGAACACCATTGGAAAACAGGTGCTTGGCACTTCGAAGGGAGGCCGCGTCATCGACAAGGAGACGTGGTGGTGGAACGACTCAGTGCAGGAGGCAGATCGAGAGAAAAAGACACAGTTTAAGAAGTGGCAAGAGACCAAATCTCCTGAAGACCGGGACGCGTATAAAGCAGCTAAATGTGCCACCAAACGAGCAGTTGCCAAAGCCCGTTACCAGACGCTGTCACCTCTGTATGACACGCTTGAGACAAATGAGAGCCAAAAGACTATCTTCCGTTTGGCAAAGGCTCGGGAGAAAGCGACACAAGACATAACAAAATGTCTTTGTGTCAAAGACTCTAATGGCTCTTTGGTTTGCGATGCAATTAAGGTGAAGGAGAGGTGGCGCGGCTACTTTAACGTGTTGCTTAACACACAACACGCTAATGTGTCTCCTCCAGAACTGCCTCCTAATCTCGGACTTGTTGCACCGGTAACACCTGACGAGGTACTCAAATGTATTCGTACAATGAAGAACCGAAAAGCCGTAGGCCCTGACGACTTGCCGATTGAAGCGTGGAAAGCGATGGGTTCTCATGGTGTGAACCTACTTACTGACCTTTTTAACCGAATACTTACTAGCCGGAAGATGCCCAACTCTTGGAGATTGAGTATCGTTACTCCAGTATATAAAGGCAAAGGTAGTGTACAGGACTGCGAAAGCTACCGCGGTATTAAGGTTATGTGCCACACCATGAAACTCTTCGAACGCGTAATCGACTCAAGGCTTCGGCAAGAATGTACCGTCTCGGAATGTCAGTATGGGTTTCGCCCAGGCTGTGGAACCATAGACCCCATCTTCGCCCTAAGAATACTAACCGAGGCCCACAGAGAAAAGAAGAAGCCGCTGTACATGGCGTTTCTAGACCTGCAGAAGGCATTTGACTGCGTCCCACGCCAAATAATCTGGTGGGCTTTGAAGATGAAGAATGTGCCACAAATCTATATTGACATTATCCGAGACATGTACCATCATTCGGAATCAATAGTGAGGACCGCCGTTGGCGACACACACCCTTTCCCGATCACAGTTGGTGTCCACTAAGGCTCGGCCCTGAGTCCTTTTCTGTTCAGTGTAGTGCTTGACGTTGTCACAGCGATAGCCCATGAACCGTCTCCCTGGCTCATGATGTATGCTGATGACATTGCACTGGTAGATGAGGACAAGCAGGTATTGGAGCAAAAGGTGAACCAGTGGAAGAGTGTGCTAGCGAGGGGTGGTCTGATGCTAAATGTTGCGAAGACCGAGTATATGGCCTGTGGCAGTACGGACCCCGAACCAATAAAGATAGGCGGAGAATCCGTTATCAAGACGGAAAAGTTTAAATACCTCGGGTCCGTACTGCACGAGTCTGGTACGATCGACCACGACGTCAGAGCTCGAATAAACGCAGCTTGGGCCAAATGGCGGGAAGTCACAGGGGTAATCTGTGATCGCAGGATACCGGTGAAATTAAAGGGCCTTGTGTACAAGTGCATCATCCGACCAGTCTTATTGTACGGCAGCGAGACGTGGCCAGCTCTCGCGAGACATGTTCAGCAACTTCACGTCGTGGAAATGAAGATGCTGCGGTGGATGTGTGGCGTTACGCGGCTAGATCGTATTCGTAACGAGCACATCCGTGGTAGCCTTGGCGTGTGCGATGTAGCGGACAAGTTGCAGGAAAGCCGTCTCCGTTGGTTTGGCCACATTAGCCGCAGACCGCCAGACTATGTTGGGAACCGATGCCTGGACTTTGTTGTCGAAGGCCCTAGATCCCGCGGCAGGCCCAAGAAGCGCTGGCTCGATGTTGTGAGGGACGATTTGAGAGAGCACGATCTCACTAAAGACGACGCTTTAGATCGGGCAAAGTGGAGGCAAAGATGTAGGAAAGCGGACCCTGGCAGTACTAGGCCGGGAAAACGTTAGGAAGAAGAAGAAAGTAACACATACGCGTAGAGCATATTTACAGTGCAAGAATAAATAAAGATATTATAATGTTTTACAAATCATTAAATTTATTTAAAATATACTAATTCTCGCCTGCGGTTTAACACGCGTTTAAGTGGTATATATTAGGCACACTGTGTCTTTTTCTATTCATTCATTTATTGAATAGTTTAGACGCGAAACTGTAAAAAACAAATTGACTTTATACAACTTCTGGCGAAAACACGGAAAATTCCCTTTCTTTTAACGAATCACATTATAATCGCAAAAAAAAAAACTTAAAAATTATATTTATAAAAGGAATTTACATTGAACACTTTTAGTTTCGTAGAGAACACAACAATAAAACTTGTGATGGTTTAATTCGTGGGTTTTATTTGGCATTTTCTGTTCCCGACGCCGCATGAATAAAATTAAGAACCGCCGAAGGAAAACGCTTTATCGTTTTAATGAGGGAAGAGAAAATGCAGCTGCAATGTGTTCAACGAGATAATTTTGATTATTCATGTGAACTTTATTATTTTTATTTAAACACTCAAACATAAGCCTATTTTTTTTATGAATAATGTGTTTCTAAGTTTCTAACGTCAAATTATTGATTTCAAGGATTATTGTAACTATAGAATACAATTATTCCCGTGCACTCACTAATATTTCAAGAAAAACTATAAAATAACGTTTCCATTCTCAATTATGTCAACTCACTTATATAAATAATATATTTGTTTCCGAAACAGTCAGGCAAGATTTCAAAAAAATCGCTTGTCTATTTTTAATATATTTTTTATTTTATATAACTTCGTTGCTGGCCGGGTCATATTAGATAGACATGAAACATGAAACAACATATTTTTTAAACGATTCTCATAAAACTATTATGATTTAATAAATAATAAGAATAAAAATGGTAATGGTAAAAAAACATCATAATATAATTTCAAACTTAAAACTTACATTTATCTAAATGCAATATAACTTATATAAAGTATATCCTTACTAATGTAATATTATAAATGAGAAGGTGAGTCAGTTTATTTATTCATTTGTATGTTTGCTACACACTTGCACGTATAAACTACTCAACCTATCATCATGACATTTCGTAACGACCTTGGAGTACATCTCCCTCTCAAACGCGGCTTTAACCGCGGGCGGTAAGTATTTTACAATTTAAATAAAAAAACCACAAAAACAATTGTTTCAAAATCGATTGAAACTTAATGTAGATAACAAGTAATGTAAACACAAAAAATAAATATATGTACATATCCATTTAACACTTGTGTTTTAAAATAAATTTTTCATGAAAAACAATTGCACGGGCTAAGTATTTAGTAATGTAAATAACAAAGTTTGAATGAGTTATTTTTTTGAGAGAAACTCGGGATATTTGAATATGACCAGCGAGCATATGCCTAATATGCCTCGATGAACATTTACACAATCAATCTGATCCGCTGTAATGTGTACTACAAGCCTAATGAAGCGGTGATGAAACCCAGAATAATCCTGAAGAAGAAATAAAGCACTATAAATTTATAGCCTGGAAATATTTCGCTGCTAGGCTACCATGCTGGATACTCATGTGACAGATTTTCATCTGACACGATAAATTATAAATAATATATGAAAGAGCCGAGATGGCCCAGTGGTAAGAACGCGTGAATCTTAACCGATGATCGTGGGTTCAAACCCGGGCAAGCACCACTGAATTTTCATGTGCTTAATTTGTGATTATAATTTATCTCTTGCTTTACGGTGAAGGAAAACATCAAGGAAACCTGCATGTGTCTAATTTCACTGAAATTCTGCCACATGTGTATTCCACCAACCCGCATTGGAGCAGCGTGGTGGAATAAGCTCCAAACCTTCTCCTCACAAAGGGAGAGGAGGCCTTTAGCCCAGCAGTGGAACATTCACAGGCTGTTACGGTACGGTATGAAAGTTCACTTGGCTCGAACCTGTAATCTTCGATTAAAATTTACGCGTTCCTACCATTTTATCATAACGGCATAATCCTAAAAATAACTTATTATAATTTCATTAAATTTAAAATGAATTCATATTGTTTTAGAAATAATATTTCATACTACATTGTTATGTATCATATTATTGTAAGCGAACTTAAGTAAGACGTTTTTGAACAAAATATTTTCTCTGTAATCTAAAACAGATATTGATTTAACAACGTCGAGGATAATACTTGTAATTATCGAAAGGTAACAAGCAAAATTTGGCCGAATAAAATTCAGAAATAAGTAAACGAATTGAAATTACTAATATTACATAATTTATGGCAAAATCACTATCGATAAAAAAATATTTATATACCTTAGTAACCTTTAATGTTGAAATTTTTGAAATTTGAAGTTTAAAAAAGTATGTTGTTTCCCAATCATCCTTTCCAGACTAACATAGATAACAAATCTTAAGGCGTACATGAATGATATTATATAAATATTATTAATGATATTGACATTTCAAATATTAACTACCAAGAAACGATAAAAGATAACGGAAATAAATAAAATATAAAATAAATTTAAAGAATAATTGTGTGAGTAAAATAAATCAACAATAACATAATAATCGTTTAAAATCTCACCTGTCAGTGACGTTGGATACAAGAAATATAGCAGTTTCTATTTAATATAAGTACAAATAAATATATTCATTTCGAAAATAAAATACAACTTAAGCCCTGGGGATTATAGTCCAGCCCCGGTAACAAGTGGTTCGTTAACATTGTTCCACTAATTATCAGACAAAGACTTGTGTCACGTGCATCTACGAGGATTTGCCCGTTATAATTTGCAATTTAATCTGGATAATAACGTATTTATACTTGATTAAAGTTCTGATATCTAATTTAAGTATAGATTATATTACATCCAAGAATCTTATAAGAACTTTTGAAACGTCATCGAGTTAGATAAATTAAGCCTTTCAACTAGCACAGATTGGATTCAATTCCCTAAAGAAAAACCGTACACACGATAGTGTCTTTTGGTAAGAACTCTTTTTTATTCTTTTTTGAACGAATACTATTGCTACGCTTTTCTCGTACTATTTAAATGTTTTAAATAAATATTATATATATATAATATAAATATTATATATATTATATTATATATATATATATATATATATATATATATATATATACGTTTCAATGCATTAATTGGCGAATGTAGTTTGCAGAATTTTTAGTGTATAAAAAAAATTACGTATATATTTCTGAGCTCGAGTTGAACTTGCAATGGAAGCAAATAAATAATTTTTTAACAATATTAATAAATTTTGGTCTTATTATTCTAAGAGATTTACTCGATTTAAGTCTCTTAGAATAATAAGACTAAAATTTTGAATGGAACATTAAAATGCGTTATATATATACATATGCGTTACATAATCGTGTCTCAGTCCCTAACATATAATATAAAATAATTCCTACTATACTAAAATACCCGAAGCGAATAAAATGGTTTTTCAAACAGTTCTTGCCGTGAATGAGTTAAAATAAGTACGTCACAAAAGGTTTTAACAACTTCTATTGTACCACTAACTGCTCGAATAAAAGAGGTAAAACTTTAATTCAGCTCTAGTAAAAGCGATTGTCGCTGACAGCTGCCTAAAACGAGAACATTCTAATAGAACTGGGTCGGCCTATGGTATTGAATTTAGTAGACAATGGAAACAATTTATTTTAAACGTGGATGTACCTTTAAAATAAATTGTTTCAAAAACAAATAATGGAACTATAATTTTTTAAATCACATACTTTATTATTAAAGAAAATATTGGAATCAAAAAGGATAAATCCAGCCTTGATAAATATTCTTTAGAAACGGGCATATAAATAAAAAATAATTTAAAAAAGCAACTATTACTACTTATTGTTCTCCCTGGTACAGAGTACATCTTGAGAGTGTGGATAGAATTATCGGGTCGCGTATGAAACCTAGGGCTGGAATTCTACCAGCGATTTTAAAAATATAACTTTAAATTTAGAACCAATTGGTTACGAGATAATTTTTATTCTAAATCTTTTGGAATGGGGGTTAAGATTTATCACATTATTTACTGGGATAGCTAGATAATAAGTGTAATATACGGTGCGTAGCCGTTACAATGTTTTGGCAAGCGACCGATCGCCAAGTGCCGTAAAACTGTTAAGGAGAAAGCGACGAAAATGATTTAAGTCTTCTCGAACTAGTTTTGCACGGTAAGTTGTTTTTAGAGAAGCCAAAGAATAGTAACTAAATGAAAGGTACATTTATAATGGCAGAAACGAAAAAAAAAAAGTAAATTTTTCGTGTTTGCCATTATATTAACTATTTATAAGCTATTTTCAAAATTTGGCATTTTAATTTTTCAAAATAGCTTATAAATAGTTTAAAAGTAATCTTTAGAACTATTTAATAATTAATTATCGTGATACAGGTCATTAAATAATTTGACTAATGAGCTTATATATGACATACAATTTCAGTGTACAACAAATCTCTTGTGCTCATAAAATTAATAATTCTATACAATTCTAGTTGAATTGTCTTTGAATGAATATATTTAAGGTTGCAAAGCTAAAGACGCAAGAGACAGCAATTATACATTGTTTTCTTGCTTGAGTTGAACTTCAGTCATAATTTATTCGTAACAAAGAAGTACAATAAATTGTACACACTACAGTAGAGTATTTTTAGAGTGTTTTAGTAAAATATAATAATGAATATATAGAACTTACGACAACATAAACGTCAAGATGTATATATATATAATATAATATAATATTAGCAAAAAAATAATGACAAATGCCCGTAAAAGCTTTTACAATATGACAAATACTGGTCACATTATATTTTGCTGACGTCACAATGATATGACAATTAGGATATTTTTGCAAATGTAACACATGTTTAAATAAAAACACTGTCTATAATAATTACCCTAATAAAGTTTCTTATTTAAGAAAGTCTTGCCACAAATCGCAATAGCAGTTGCTGTGGAAGAGAAAGAAAAGAAATAAAAACTGTACTCTCAATAAATCTTCTCCAAAGTTGGCCACTGTGCTAATGTGTTAGAGAAAACGCAGAAAATATACTGATCATATAACAATATGCTAAGGCTCTGTTTACACTTTTAAACACAATAAACGTTTTCTAAAATAATTGAATTGAAATGTCATAATTCGTAATGTTTGCATACATTAAAGTCCTCTCAAAACCCTGTATGTTTTATTTAGTGAAATTCAATCTTTTCATATTTCATTAAGTGATTTGCGTTTGTGGGAAAATATAATACACAGAAATTACGCTCGGCGGGTGTCTGTGTACTTGACAGGTTTTATTTTACACGCGCGTATTGGAATCCAACGCCGTGTCAAAATTTCATGTCAATCGTTCGAATTTTTCGAGTTTTATAGCCTCAAACTTGCGGATAATGGTTTTTATATTATATAATTTTTAGGAACGCATAATAAAATGACTCGCTTCATAATAAACGGTTACTGTCGCTGAAATTCTCTTGAAACATCCAAATACCATATATTATAGAAACAGATTTATCGTTTGTTATTTTGTCAGTATTCAAAACAAAACAGATACATTACCACTATTGATTACAGGTTCAAATATAACTTCTTTTATACTTGTGTTTAGTGTGAAACAATTTCTTAAATAAATTTTATTTATATATTTTGAATGAGGTAAAATACACAAATTTTATTTATATATTTTGAATGAGGTATGAATTAGTAATAATACACTCAGTGTGATGAAATTGTTGTTGTTGGACATATTTTTGTATGGATTTGATAACACTTAAATGCATGCACGCGTTCACTTTATATACCCGAACTACACAATGGAATTGAGTTAACACACAAAATTAGGAAAACTGAGAGAACACCACGTCGTGTTCGTGTATTACTAAAGTTTTGGAGAACTCCAACTCTGTGCAGTCGAAACTATCCAACTTCTAAATAATATAGTTACAGCTGATGAACTATTATACAAGAAATTATTATACAAAATGATACACTGGTTAATTTTAGGTTTACTTGTAGTTGTTCAAACGCAAAACTTTTGTTACATTTGACCTACATAGAATTAATAAAATATTTAGTTGTATTATAATATTAGTGTGCCCAGTTGTTGAAATTCGGTCCTAATTATTATTATATTAAATATTAAAAATATTAATATATTAAAAAATATAATAAAATAAATATAATAAAAAAAAATTCTTTTTAAAGCAAACATTTATATCAAATCAAATCAAAATATACTTTATTCAAATAGGATCTTGCGAGTACTTTCGAATCGTCATTTCGAAAGTCGAAAGTAAAATATATATATCATCGTAAATACAATAAAATTCTTATTTATCCTCATATATACTGTATAATCTAGCATTAATTATTATAGTAGCTTAATCTTAGGCAATGCAATGCCTCTTTTAATAATCCGCCTCGCACGCCACCTATCGTTTCATTAATAACACTATGATCATGTATATAAAGGTTATATATATAAATTATTTGAGATGTAATTCTGAAAGCATGTTTCGTTTGCTGAGATCCGCTAAGAGCGGGTTTTGCGGAAATAATCTCTTGCGGGTTGCGGAAGCGTTATCGGCAAAATTCCCGGTTTTAAGCTATGGATTGAATTACAAAACTGCAAATTGGAAGAAGTTCTCTTGAGCTACTTTAACATTAAATTATCTAAAACGCGGTATTTCAAAAATCGGCTATCAATGTGTGGATTAAGCAAAACGTAAGGGGTTGTCATAAGAAGATAATAAATATCTCTGGAACTATTCACCCTATACACTATTTTTTTTTCTTATTATTAAAATAAGTTATAACAACAATTATAGTAGCATACGCGCCACGAAAAGAAAAGGTAGTAGAGAACGGTGGCGGAGAGGTGATATGATGAAATAATATTAGAAAGTGCCTCCCAGACACAGAGTGATCATCAAGAGCTCATCGGAATTACTAGACTTATGAACTTGACAGGCAAAGCGATCTAGCGGCGAGTTACACAAAGTGGACCGTATAAAAAGCTTCTCCATTCAAAAATACGCACATATATGTACCAACTTCCATGATAGGTAATTGGTCAAAGAGTGTCGAAGTCTATTAATCACAAACAGAGACTTTCCACTTAAATGAAAATACAAAATCTAGTCGGGCGAATTCCCCGACATAAGCTAATTCAAATAGAAAGACTAACAATAAAACAAAAATTCCCCTCTTCCTCCTCCAACCTAATCTTTCACCCACCATGGGGATATTTATCGGCTATTATATACTTACTCGATAGTCAAGCTTAACAATTTTAATATATTATTTTATAAAGAATATATTATAAGGATGTCATGTATTCTGTTTTTCCTTATCGAATACAAAGGTGCGCGTTGACGTTCCATTGTTCACAACTTTTGATATTAAAATCGAATTTAAAAATCCGTCTCGCACATGTGGAATATCGTTTTAAAAATAGAACTTGTGAATCACTAACACTTTAAAACATTTCCGAAATTGCGTGCCAAGCTCTTTAAATTAAAAGTGGAAAGAAAAGAATGGAAACTCTTTTTTCAACCAAGATATACTGCAATAGCTTAAAGTTCAAGTTACTTGCGATGTAATGTATTGATAAAATCTATACACAGCTTGTATTTTTTTACTTTTGAATAATTATAGACGCTTCATGAATTGTATTTTTTTCCTAAAGTTAAAAATACTGTCTAAAGACAAGGTCAAAGTTATTTTTTTTTTTGTAACAGATAAGCCATCATCATATTCAACCCACATTTATGCACTGCTGTATATAGGCCAGTATTACAATATTTTTACACAAAAATAATTCGTTTTTAATAATGATTTTGTCAATTTTTAATTTTTTTTTCATCGAATATGTCGTCACAAACAGATACATTGTGGTTCTTGAAAAGCTGACTAAACCGAGGATCGCATTGCTTAATATAATCTTACACGTAAAAGTATGACCACGTGGCTCTATCTATGATACATACGCAAGATGAATAATTAAAAAAAAAACAATAACTAAATAATATTTTATCTGTATGTCATGTTATAATGTATGTAAAGTATAGATGTATGTATATATAATGCGTGAATTAGACGTAGACAGAGAAACAAATAGACCAAGGGGCCGTGAAGCCGCGATTGAGACAGAGATAGTTTGTCAATGTGTGCGTATAATGTTGTCATAGTAACTGCATTCCCTGTTGTGGGAGATAAATAATTTTCAGGATTTAATTAAAACAAAATGAGGTTATCCAATTTTACTTTTTAATACTTATTATATATTTTTTTAATTAAAATATTTTTTTGTTTTCCAACTACACCCAAAAACCGTTGCGTTGTTTGTTTTTGTTTACGTTATCAATAGTTCTTCAGTATCTTTATATGGTACTGGATTAGCATTCTCCTCCGATGTTGAAATCTAAAACACTCAATTAAATTATTAATAAAGAATGGTTGCCACATATATTTCATTATTCAATGTTAACCTCTTGACTCGGAATCTAATAATATTATAAAGTCATGTTAAATAATGTTGTCGTTAGGAAATTATAAATAGGAGAACGATTAAATTAAAATAATATATATACATATAACGAAGCACTTTAGGTTATTATTGGACTCCGTAATTATTTATTTACATTTTCGACAAGTCGATATTTTTTGTCGAAAATCGGGACACTTTTCTAGCTGACGCTGGCAGCACTTACATGATAAATAATTATAGGTTATGAATGATAAAACCTGGAAAATCCTATTATCTTCAGGATTTTAATGCAATATAAGGTTCCGTCATGCTATGGCATAAATAAACATCACTGAGAAACTATATTTAGAGACAAAATAGTCGTACTTACGCGTGAAAATACACGCCGCCAATTTTCTTCTTGCTATCACTTTAACATGAAATAATACGACAATGCACCATTGTATAACCTTCGATATGATATAAGGATTGTTTCTCGGCCTCTACACTGGATTTGAATCGTTATCTAACATAAAAATAAGCGAAAATTGAACAAACAACACAATTAATGCACCAACTGTCAAGTTTGTTTCGCAACTGACTTGCGAAACAAACACCAAAACAGGTTACGCGATAAGGGACAAAAGATTTGATAATTCTATCTCTGTCTAAACCATAGGTAACGTAATTTTCGTTCTCTTTCTTGTGTAAGTGAAAAGGAAAACTTCATTGCGTCTATTTGTTTCTCTGTCTACGGAATTAGATTATACTTATTCGAATAACTCATATAACAAGGACGCTAAAATATGAAAATACTACTGTTAATAAAAAAATGTATGGTCGACACAATATACTGAATATATATAATACTGGTGGTAGGCCTTTGTGCAAGCTTGTCTGGGTAGGTACCGCCCACTCATCAGATATTTTACCGCAAAACAGCAGTACTTGGTATTGTTGTGTTCCGGTTTAAAGGGTGAGTGAGCCAGGCACAAGGGACATAAAATCTTAATTCCCAAGGTTGGTGGCGCTTTGGTGATGTAAAAGATGGCTAACATTTCTTACAGTGCTAATGTCGAAAGGCGTTTGGTGACCACTTACCATCAGGTGGCCCATATGCTCGCCCAAAAATCAGTCCTCCTTTATTCGACTCTCTCTAATTTGTATATTTTATGTAATTTTTTATTATTTTTTTAATGAAAAAATATTAAGAAACGACTTAAATTTATAAAATTTATTAAACATTTTTTTAGAAAATAGTAATTTATTCAAATTTAAACATAAAATAGCAAATTATAAGTTAATTTTACTTTACATATTTATTTAATAAACATGATTTTTTCTAGTATGATGAAAAAAATGCAACTTTTTTATAATTGAAATGTTTTCATCATATTATAAAATATTTAATGGAATTTGAATTTCTATAAAGGACCAAAACGCAAAATAAAAGAAAACGATTATTGTTCTTGCTTGGAGCGCCATCTGTGACATACGATATAAAGTTATTAAGAGATCGTGCCATTTCAACGTTGTACTCATTATTGCCGCAAGAAATATAACGATATTATCAAATTTTATAAAACTTCAAAAACATTCTACATTTATCCATGATTATATTGATTATATGAATAATTCTGTATTCATTGTAGCTTAATTTGTTCAAGTCGGATTCCAAAGGGATTTTTATAAGGACTTTATAAATCAAGACAATTCATAAACGAAATTTAAACTGGCAAAATCTGAGCAAAATCTTTTTAATAAAAATACTTCAGCCGTCTGTCTTTACGTTCTTATAAAACACTATAGGTCCTTTGGTAATTTCAGAGCAAGTCCCAAGTCCGGAGGAATCCCCAACTTTACTTGAAGCTTAGTTTAATACGAGACGACTTGGAACAGAGAAAGTATTGTTTTCAAGATATCTAAGTATTTTCACAATATTCCTTTATTAAAACGGTAATGTTAACCGCTATTTATTTGAAGGATACTCTTCAAATAATCATTATGAGAATATAAAATATTACAACGCTCAACGCTCAAATATTATTTATTACGGTATTATTCTTTATACTCTTATTAGATTTCACTATGAATTGACATTTATTCATTAAATTGTTAGAATTTATCGAATAAACACCACACTGGGCAAATATTTAATAATATTTTTTGAGTAATTCGTTACTGATGAACCAATTTAAATTCAATTTTGGCGTGTCCTCGAGGAGATCCCAAAGGACGAATTAATAATGCGTAAGATTTAAATCAGGTTTTATTTATGCAGCTTTCGCAAGTATTTAAGGTCAGGCCACATACCTCGTTAAAGATGCTATGACAGTAACGATGATCGATAGCCTGCAACATCCCTTGTAATATCCGAACGCCTACCACGCCCGGACACGACTTCAAATCTTAAAACACAATTTTCAATACACACCTTTTTTACAATTAATTTTATAGGACAAATTATTGTAAATATATTTTATTATCCGTAGCAATCTGGAATCTGGAAATTAGAATTGCTCATTATAAATCGTTGGCCATGCATCTGATTTATATCAGTCTTTCTGGTCTCCTGGTCTAGGATTATTAACTACATATATTGTACTTGTGTTTGCTTACTCCCTTGAAAGTCCTTCGTTGAGGGAGACCGCCGTGCAAATATATAAGGTGGATATGATTATCACCATTATCAATGAGTATAGTATGTATTTATATTTATATAATAAGAAAACATTTTAAATAGATACGTTTAAACTAAACGTTACATTAAGAATGACATAAAGTTGGTTTAGTGGTGGAACAGTTTCAGCATCGAGACAAGGAAAGCCCTTGGGAACTCTTCCGTTTCACGGAATAGTATAAAATACTATTATGTTGATCAGAAAAAAATTCTATCAGTACGTACGTTTATCTTATTTAACACGCGCTGGTTTTAGAGTGATGCGTGCTCCGACGATTTTAAAATAATCATAATTAATTACCGACAGTGATTATTCATTTACTTTGTTTTTATATTTAATGGATTTGGAAAAATGTTATTCTTTACCACGCGTGTTACTTGGTCCTCGTATAACTTGGGTTCCTTCAAACGAGGCGTGAAGAGACATCTTGCGGGCCGACAAGGCGGCTAGTGCAGATTATTTTTCCCGACTATACTGACCGTTATTGCGTTTGTACTCTCTACTACCACTTACCTTCTCGGTAATTATAAAAAAAAACTGTCTTGTCAAAATGTTATTGTACAAATTAGTAAAACGCAAGAATAAAATCTTCTAAGTCGGTATATTTTAAGAAATTTACTTAATTGTACATGATGGTCAACATATTTTTATCTTCATTATAGTTTTAATTTCAACTGATTATGAACATCCATAGAACATCTTTATTTTCAACAAATGCCAACTGACAAGACCTGCCAGACAACGCAATTGTTTTAGCGTTTTTGTGTATTAAATTCCTTTCACACTCGTATGTGATGAATGAAAAACACTTTAAAGAAATTTGCATGTGTCGGATGGAATTCAGAAGAGTTGTAAAACACCACATGATTGTACATGATTGTATTGTGTATGATGTACATGATTTTCAAAAGCATAATAATAAAAATTATAACAGTTTATTGTAAGGAATTTTTACATATTATAATAATGCAACCCATCTTCCTGAACTAAAATGAACCTGACATTAGACATCAGATCCTTCTCAAACAAACAAAATTTATGACATAAATTATTGCAAAAAATAGACGTGAATTTTAACCAAAGATCGAGGGTTCAAATTCTAGTAGCATCACTAAGAGTTCATGTGCTTAATTTGTAATTATGATTCGTCTCCTACTCAGCGGTGAAAGAAAATTACATGAGAAAGCCGTCATATGCCGGATGAAAATCTGCCACATGTTTATCACCAACCTGTATTAAAGCAGCGTATGGTATAAATTCCAATTTTTCTTCTCAAGAAAGGTAGAGATATTTGCAAGCTGGACAAGCTTTTTTACAACAAGATCTTAATTTCAATTAATCTGTCGTAACCCAAGCCGTGTGAGTGTGTGTATGTTTCTTATTAATTTATATATTGATCGTGAATATATTTCATAATTAATCTGATTTAAACAAGTTTTGTCTTTTAATTGACTAACTTATAATACGTATTCCTTGTTTTAAAATTTTGATTAAGGTTTTTATAAAATCTAGGCATATTATTGCTGAGAAAAACTTTTCCTGGATAAGAGCTACAGGACAGTTTTGTGTCAATTTGGTATATATAAAAATAAAAAAGCTCGTACTTATAGCTTAAGATAAACAGTGAATCGTGGAGAGGTATTCATGTGTCTTATGATTACTTTACCAGTAAACTCATATCCACAGACTAGTATTAACTAAGTGGTTTTAAGCTTCGTATCCATAAATCTATTACCAAGCGTACATTAAAGTAAGTATTTCTTACACGCTTGGTTTACCGAACTAAATGGACTCTGTCCTAAAACATCAGACCGTGATTACATTCCGCATAGAGAAAATGTTCAAAGTCTTACATAATTAATATGTTTCATTTTTTTCAGTCTAAAATAGAGATTGCCTTGAAATTCATTCATAATTTGCTTATTTCAAGTAATGACTTAATACTTTATAAATGGTGATTGATCATTATTATGGTTGTTACTGAATGATAATGTTGTAGATTATTAGTTTAGTTAAGATAATATGAGTTTCAAGTAGTCATTCTGCCAGTACACCCTTACGACCATTTTGTCCTAAAATGTACTAAAAGGTGGACTGGCAACACCTTATAAAGATTAATATAGTTTAATAAAATTAAACATGGCGTCCTTCTTTTATAATATAATTAACATAAAAGAACTGTCACAGATATCATTTCAAAGTCGTGTAATATCATAATTATGGGCATAATGCCCATCGATATAGTTATTGAACAATATTTTTGAAAATCGCTTAAATAATAAATAAACTATTTTATTAACTATAAAAAATATATTTAATTGGTGACACTTGACGACATTAGGCTGATTTTGAAATAACCTTCTATAATGTAGGTACACGTCTACTAGTACTGAAAATAATTGTATTTCAGCCATAAACTAACTGCATACGCAAATAATTGCATTTTCATTTACCTATTTTGAATTTCGCTCGAAAACACCCGCAGGTCTCATGGCACCTGACGTGACGTCACGTCTCAGAAAACGACAGTACACGTTGTATTGTTTCTGTACCCAACGAAAAAAGGGAGAAAGTATTAAGTATTTCCTAAGGTTAAAAATTAATTCCAAATTTTAACAACGTGCAATACGATGCAAAATTAATTTTAAAACGCGTAAACACAACAACTGTTTAAGAGAGATGGTTATAAATAAAAGGGCGTGACGTCATTCGCTCTGATTAGCATTTCAAATAAAATGGCCGATTGCAGAATTTTATACTTTTATTTTATTAAAAATCTTATTAATCCCAATGTGTATATTAAAATGGGATCATTTTTTAGAATCTTTTTAAAGTAGTTTCTTCTCTAAAATCATTTATTTTTTAATTCTTTAATACTGTCATCATGCCTATAATACCAGATGGTATGATATAATATATGATGGAAGATGATTACTCTTCCCTTAAAAACACTTGGCTTGATATGCTCAGGTAAACACTCGTTTTTTTTTCTTCTTAATAAATTTTTAAAAATACTGACATACAACGCACAGCTCAAAGCCAGTGACTCGAAATAATTTTAAATAAAAAAATGTGCACATTGATTATGGAACGTAAGTGAGTAAGGTTTTTTTTTCAAAATTAATTTTCTTATGTGTTAAAAAAGGGAATAAAAGCTTGTACATTAATAAATTCATTCCGTATATAATAAGGTTTCCCATCTCATAAAGTGCTATTCAAAGCTTCTTAAACGAATAATTACCCCGTAAATTGTATTTAGACTGCCTTAAACAAACGTTAAGTTTATCAGTATATTCACAAGACTGCAACGCGACGCAATAAGCGATGTGGTTTGTGAAGCTTCACTTCTCGGTTACACAACCGAATGTTTCTAATTTTGTGGGATTTTCTTTGTTTACGCTCTAAAATTCTAATTATTGACTTACTAGAATAAATTTACGTGTATAAAAGAAAAGCGAAAAAAATTATAAAAAAAGGTGGACTTATTACAAGTTCAAGGAATCAAGGCTATTATCTTTTGAACTTGATTTAAAGTCTGTTCAAATGATTAAAGTGACTATCTAAGTACTTTTTCTTCTTAAAGTGCCTCTTCACTCTTGAACCGTGGCCGTTAGAATTATGAAGCCTCTCTATCTATTGCCAGGTGAAACAATGGTTCTACGGACTTTTTTTGATCAACTTAAGTCGATTCGACTGGACTCGGTTCAATGGAAACTGCACAGACCAAAAAATTAAGATTGGTAAAGCTGTTTGTTAACGCCAATCTTTCTTATAAGTAAAAAATATAATGTTCATCGAATCAAACGATTTTATAAAATCCATTTTAACTTCGTAACGAAAGGAAATAAGGTATAAACTTGTAAACACCATTCTTTTGGCTTTCTTAAAGTTGTCTAAAAGTCTAATGAGATCTCGAGTCCGCCTCTTAAGATTTTCAAGGTCAAAGGTTGCGAAAAACGGTTTTTAGAAATGATTCGCTTTTTATGCATTCAAGGATATTATCATTTTTATAAAAATAGTAGAGTATAAGAGCTATCTACAAATTTTATTTTAAGCAATTTGCTATATATTCATTTTCTATATATCCGTTTTGAGATAGATCAAGTGAGATATTAACAAAAAATGACCTTGAATATTGTAAGACGCGAACACGAGATATATGTGTGTGCTTTTGAGCCAATGCTTAAAATACCATTATAGTATAAGTGTTGGTACAACTTTACAGCTTATCTTTATTTCCGTGGCTGACCTCTTCTTTTGGCTTAAATGACTTTATTAATAATCACGCTTTGAACTCAAAGTTAGGTAGCCTTCAAAAAATAAAATAGTTATTTAAAAAAATATTTCCATAGAAGAGTTCAGTGGAGGCTGTGCCTACAAGAGCGGAAGATTAAATGAGATCTGTCAAGCCTGTCACATCAGCGCAGCTCAGCTCGTGATAAATGACTTAAAAATAATAATTCCACTAAACTCGATAATAGTCAAGTTAAGCAGCTATCATTTTGCATCGATTGATTTTCATATACATTATTTTACGCGAGGAAGGTTTTTTATATTACACAATTCGAGGCATTGTCTATGAAATAAACTACTTACCAGCAGTGATACTTCAGACGTCTGATATAATACGAATACAATACATGTTACTTGTAAATTTTGAAATAGGTACACAGTAATTAATATTCAGGTATATTTAACTGCATATCGATAAGTATCATCAAAAAAAAAAGCGCCCACATGCACAGAGCATGTGGGTTGTCACATAAGCTAAAATCTTTTTACGTCAGAACGAAACTAAACAATTAAAAAATAATGTTAAGTCAATTGTTAATTAATAATAAAAACTAGAAAACTCAATAACGTAAGTTTGTTATCTTTAATATTAATAGATGCAGATTATTTTGTTGAATATTATTGATCATATTATTGTTATCGCATATATATATTTTTTTATAGAAATTAAGGCGGACGAGCATTTGGGCCACCTGATGGTAATTGGTCACCAACGTCCTTAGACATTGGCATTGTAAGAAATGTCAATCATCGCTTACATAGCCAATGCGCCACCAAAATTGGGAACTAAGATTTTATGTCCCTTGTGCCTGTAATTATACTGGCTCATTCACCCTTCAAACCGGAACACAACAATATCAAGTACTGTTGTTATCTATATATCTGATGAGTGGGTGGTACCTACCCAGACGAGCGTGCACATAGCCCTACCATCAGTAAAGTAAAATATAACAGCTGCTGGCAAACCTATTTCAAATAAATAAAATATAAATTGCATTTTCATATAACACTCACACAACCTAAGACTGTATATATAGCGAATAAAATATTAAGTAAATAGGTATACAATTTCCCAATAACATAACTTTTACAAAGAACTTAACTTTCTACAAAAAAACGGACATTAATAACAAAACAACCGACTTATTAACAAGGCTTTCGAATAAGATTTATGTAGAGGACGATAATTAAGCATCCATTTTATTAGAGCTGTATCTAGTTTGTTTCTTATGTACCTACATAAGAGATCAAACCACTATTTTTCTCAAGGAAATTTTTTGTTTGATCTAGTTTAATATCTTGGTGGTTTTACTGGTGGTAGGGCTCTAAGTACATACCACCAACTCATCAGATATTCTACTGCCAAACAGCATTATTCAGTATTGTTGTGTTCCGCTATGAAAGGTGAGTAAGCCAGTGTAACTACAAGCACAAGAGACATAATATCTTAGTTCCCAAGGTTGTTGGCGCTTTGACAATGTAAGAAATGGTTGATATTTTATACATCGCCAATGTCTATGGGCGGTGGTGACCACTTACCATCAGGTGGCCTATTTACATGTCCATCTACCTATTTTATATAAAAAAGCATAAATATGTTAACGAAATAAATATTACTTATCAATTTATTCACATATTGCAATTTTGCATACATTCTACAAATGGAATTTTCGAAATGACCTTACAGCTAATCAATATTACGGGATGTATGACGAGTTAAAAAGTTGTTTTGATAGCAACTATAGTGCTCGACGGCATTTTTAATGCTCTGCATATGTCATTAACTAATTAAATAGAATACAGTGGCTTTTCCTTTGTTGATAATGAGCAGATTAGTGTAAAATTACAAGCTACGTAGTAGAAGCCGTCAACTCGAGTGGATGACCTATTATCACATACCTTTACAACATATATAGGTAACATTTTCGCTCGAGGCTATGCAATTGTTACGGCTGTCTTTGTTTGTGAACTCAGTTTACAATTATGTTTTTTTTATTACATAATTATTCACCTTTTATATTATTATGACACATGAGCTAATTATATAGCGCAATTGGTAAGCAGCTCCCCGCCATTTAATCTATTCCTGAAAACAATTAAAAGAAGAAAGACATTATGTAAATCGCGTTAATACAAGGTTTTATTCGACCTCGATTGGATCGCTTATACCTAAGATCATAATGGCGCATTATAAAGTTATAAAGCTCACGTAAGGCCGATCTAACGTCCGCGATTTCAAGGCCAAGGTGTGTGACGTGGTATGAAACAACTACTGAAAGAATAATATATTCATAGAACTCAATTTATTTTTGCATGTATATTTTTAAATGTATTATCATTTTAATAGCGAAACTTGTGGATTGAAGGTAAATAGATCAAACTATTTGTATTGTTATATTAAAACAATATTTATATGTAAGATTTTCATAGAACAAAAATATGTATTTCTTGTACATCTCCTGTCACCTTAACATTATAACGCTGTGGCTAAAACTTAACGGAAATGGAAGGTAAAAACGTCAGAAACTGGCGGGAAGTTGCAAGCACATCCGGCGGGCCATAGTACGCCCTCTATATACTGCTTCTTTGTTGAGAGCATTTACATAAATGATTTATGAAAAAGGACCCTTCAGAGCAACGCAACCGCCCTACAATATTATTTTTCTCGTAAAGTTTTCGATGAAGATTGTAGCCTGGGGCTTATATTAAAATCACATTATAATAATTTAAAAGAAGTGGATTTGATTATCAGACTAAAACTTGTATTTTTTTTTATGTTACTGGTGTTCGCTCAGACATTAATTGATATGCGTATATGTGTTTCGAACATTTCATTTTCTACTCTTATCTCATTTTTTTAAAACTATAGTTCACGCTCGTCAATAATTAAAAAAACGGTTGACAAGCAGAGCAGAGCAGAGAGAAAAGGGTTTTGTTTCGTCTTTGCCTGTTTATACATAAGATTTCATTCAAACAGAATTGGCCCACACAATTATGATTTGGATAAAACAAGATAATTTTAACCCAAGATCGCGGGTTTAACGTGAGCAAGTGCTTATGCTATATGCTATTTTTCGCAACGGTGTTGGGATATTTACGTTAAGGAAAAACCTGCAGCTGTTGGATGAATCTGATTCAGAATCTACATGTACCGCCTTGTGGTGGAGTATCCTCCATAGGTACTAGTCTAGAGAACCTATGCCTAATAATGAGGTATCTATGAGCATTTATATATATATCACTTACACCGCCAAGGCGCCACCAACCTTGGCAACTAAGATGTTATATCCCTAGTGCCTGTAGTTACACTCGCTCACTCACCCTTCAAACCGGAACACAACAATACTAAACATTGCTTGATGGTAGAATATATGAGCGGAGAGTGGTATCCCAGTTTATTAATGTAAAAAAGCAAATATAAAAAAAAAAATTAACGTTAGTAGTAATTTCAATTACCATTTAAATTGATATATGCTTAACACTGGGACTAAAAGGAAAATATATTCAAAAACAGAATGCAGTTGAACCATAGCATTAGATAACAAATAGCTGTGTACCTAATTATGTAAAGCAATGTACGTCATATTTTTCCAAACATTATCCTACTGTAGCAGTGTAGTTGTGAGTTATCACTCAATAGATGTGAACCTGACCTAAACACTGAATGTGCAGTATAATAATAGAATGAAAGAATAATGCAAATTTAATACTGATATATCAGGGTCGCTGGAAAAAACCTAGAACTATTTAAAACTTTTCTAAAATCGTGTCGTAGAAAAATAAATCAATTGCATTTTTTCATTACATTTAGTCATAGTCGTTCTATAATGTTATATATTTATAGTATTATAGTATCATGCTTGGTTGAAATTCAGTTTTTATTTAATTTTCTAAAAAATATTTATTATCACTCACTTCACACACAGACACAGTCCTTATCCAAATTTTTTGGAGTCAGCTCACTGTTTATTTCTCTTCCATTAATCTCTATCCCTATACCTATACTTAATTACCCTTCTTTATTTCCATCCACATTCCTAACCTACCTGGTGAATGAAATATGATCATCTCCACTCCGTGCTAATTGTACACTTTGTCTGTCTATTTCACCATCATTATTTATTAATAAACCGAGGTACCGGAAGTCAGAGCACACTTGAAAAGTGATACCATATAATTTTATCGGAGAAAATTGTAAAAACAGCCAAAATGACAACACACATTTTGATCCGTTTATATGAAATACTTATTCTTATACATTTAAATCGCATTATAGAATCATATTATAAGTATTATTATTATACCTATTAATACAAATTTATATATTTCAATAATTCATCATCATATTATACGTATGATAATCAGGTAATTCATAATATTACTATATATAAAATTGTTACATTTTGTTGCATGTTTTAATTGTTGGCTATTGTTTTGTTGGTGCAGATTTGAAATAAATGTATTGTCAAATAATATTAAAAATTACTACAGAAAAGTACCCGTCGGCATTTTTCTACTTCTTTTTCAGCGTTTTATGTAAACAACAATTACTGTTGATATCTTACAATTTGGTTCAATTCAAGACATTTGAATATGCGCTTAGCGTATAAAAACGTGGCGCGTGCTCCCGCATGCGGATGTTTTACATTACGGTCAGATAGATAGCTTTACTCGATACTTATTAGTGATCATTTCTATCATAATTGGTGCCTATTGGACTTGAGTCACTTTAATTTTCTCATACGATGTCAGAATAGACATATAATACATAATCAAATATTTCAAGCTGTTCAAGTACAAAGTATACCAGCATTAAAAAATATATAATCATAGAACTATAATTACTCGTATTAGATACAGACTAACAAACATGTTTTTATTTTCCTTCTTTTCGCACTGTGTCTAGCTAATTTGTATTCAAAATCAAGTTGTTTGTATTCGATTGCTGAGGTTGAATCGATTATATAATTATAATCTGTTCCATTTCAAATATGTAATGCATATTGTCATTGTGACATATTTGCTTTGAAATGACAATTGATTTGTGTTCTCCTTCTGACTGCACGGAAACAAATAAATAACCGGTTAAAACAGTTGCAGATACATTATTATTTCGACAATGAAATTTACAACACAAATGCCGAGATCGTGTGACACCTTTGTCGTTCTGCCTCCGCTGACGAATAAAAATGTGGTAATATTTGGGAAAAATTCTGACCGACCACAGAACGAAGTCCAAGAAGTCGTGCTGTCAACGGATCGAACTCGAAATTCTAAATTGAAGGTAATATTAATTAACACAACAATCAAGCTATTAAAGACAATTCTTAATTAGACATGTAACACATTATGACTGCTACTAAACGCATTTTGCTTGAACTAATAAAAACATTTTTTCGAAAAAGTAGTCCACACTAATTGAAATCGATCTAAAAATATATTTTTGAAATAATACAAAAGTAATTTTACAATAATTTTAATTATGTGACATAATATAATATATTAAGCAAAATGTTCTATTATTTTTTTGCTTATTAAACATAGTTTTAATATAAAAAAATTTAATTGCAGTATGCTATCTAATATTACTATTTATTTTATTTGAAATATCAATTTTACAATTTTTCTAAAGCAAAATATTTATATGTTTATTAAATATAATTTTATTATCATATAAAATCTAATTGCAGTATGCTATGCAATATTACTATGTTATGTTAAATATCGATTTAACAATTTTCCATTTAAAAGCCATTCTGTGTAACATTTTTCATTTTTGGATTAAATTATTGAAATCCCAAATTTTGACAAATATCTGCTTTCAAAAGAAATCAATTCTAGAGTAATTTTCTGATTTTTGTGACTTTGTTGTCTAATATATTTTTATAACAAAGAATGCATGCATATGACCATCGGTAAGGTTGCCAGCATGTCCGTCTGTCTAGGCACCACCCACTCATTAATCATTTTTTCTGCATGCATCAATACATTGTATAACTGGATACCAGTTTAAAGTATGTAATTAGTGTAGTGTAATTATAGGTCTGGGGATGTTACGTCTTAGATCCTGTAGCTTGCAGCTAATTGATGACGTAAAGAGTCGTGTATGTATCTACTTATATTGATTTTATGATATTTACCATCAAGGGCCTAATTTGTTCCTGTATCATCAAATAACTAAATTTAGAAATCAAATGAATCCCCAAATAAGTTATCCTTAAACTTCTTTCAGTAAATTTAGTGTATATTTCAAAAATTGCATAACAAGTAGATAAATATTTTTAAAATATTATTGTTTTATTCAATATTTTTCTATTCAATGTATAAAGTGATTCAATGTAAATTTTCTCATCAATATTCTAAAATGAGATTATTTTATTCTCAACAATATTATTATTTGATTATTGCCTTAAATGAGGAGTTTTTTATTATTATATAATAATATGTTGATGCAAACATTGAATTAAAAATTCACATTTACAAATTATTGTCCTGTTTGAGAATAGTTTTTCCTTACCTTACATTAGCGGTGCAATCAATATATTTCTAAACACGGTAATTCCATACACGAAGACAGTCTTGCTATGGGTTTGTCTTTAGGAAAATGTCTCTGATATCATCATGTAGTCATTCTTTGTAATTTGCTTATTCATTTAATGTCATACTAAAGCGGAATGCATTCTTATATCAGGTAACATTTTTTTTATTTAAGTAAATAGACTTATAAAATACATTACATTTTTAATTATTATTTTTTGGGATGCATTCAGTTTTGTTTTTTATATGCTTACTGTTAGACTTACTTAATTTACTTACTTACTGTTACAACTTTCGGAATATATAATATTCAATAATATCTCTATAAATTTTGTTCAATGTTAAATTAATTAACATTTTAAAAGTAATACCGATCCTACATTTAACATTACTAACGCATTCTATTCTCAAATGATTATATTTCTAACTCTTACAACGAAGTAAGTAAATTACTTGATGATTTTCAGTGCACATATATAACAATAGACGAGAGTCCGAATCCTTTGAATAGTGTAATATTAAGTAAACCAGCATGGATGTGGGGTGCAGAAATGGGTGCTAATGATAAGAATGTAGTTATTGGCAACGAAGCAGTGTGGACTAATAACAATGAAGGAGACGGTGATGCCCGACAGAAACGCCTCCTTGGCATGGACTTAGTTCGGTAAGATAAAATTAAAAATTCTTTGTCTATGATGACTTGCAAAACAAACAATGCTGTCACAAACACCAACTATTTCTTATTATCTTAACTAGACCAAAACTGAATATTATTAAGTATTCTAATGTGGATATAAATTTTAATTTTTTTTACTACATGAAACAATTTACAAATTTATTCAATTCAATGATAATAAGAGGTCGGGTTGTTTACCTGAGTGAAGTGAAACGGGAGCGATCGCGACGCAATTTCTTGTGTTATAACATATTAATTTTAATCCGATATATTGATTATATATTTTTTATATAATCAGATTAGGTCTCGAAAGGGGTAACACGGCGGAGGAAGCATTAGATGTGATCACGTCACTGCTAGAGAAGTATGGTCAAGGTGGACCATGTTCGGAATATGACGATAGCCACTTCTATCACAATTCCTTTCTCATCGCTGATTGCAAAGAAGCATGGGTGCTAGAGACCAGTGGGAAACTTTGGGCCGCTGAGAAGATAACCTCGGGGTACAGAAATATATCTAACGGTCTCACGATAAAGACAAAGATTAACAAACATTCAGAAGGATTACTGGAAAAGGCCGAGTGTATGGGAGTTTGGAACGGAAAGGTATATATATAGTTTATTTTTTTTTCCACTTTATCGATAATTTCTTTAATAAAAGTGGAATATTAATAGAGTCGTCCTTCCGTCAGGGGAACTTTGATTTCTGCAATGCTTTTTCCTCGGGCGGTGACGAGCAACGCCAACAGGAGGGGGAGAGGTTGCTAAAAGAAAGTTCGGCAGCGAATAACTTTGACGTCAAGGATATGTTCAATGTACTGCGACACAAAGAGAGCGGAATCTGTCGAGCGTGTGACGACACATTTCCGACTCAGGGTAGCCAGGTAGTGTTTTAATAAATGCACGTCTTAACTAACGTAATAAAAAAAAACGTGCAAAATAACATGTATTTAAATGTTAACTTTTAGGTGTCCTTGCTATCGTCTGATATGAGCGTGCACTGGTTCACAGCCACACCCGACCCGAGCATCTCCTATTTTAAACCTTTCGTGTTCACGCCCAATGCCCAAGTGTCATCTTATACGCAGAGTCCCAACGATGTAAGTTAAAAATAAATAATTTCTTCAATGAGTACAAAAATACTAACTCTATATTCAAAATAACTTAATTTAACTTACAGCCGAAAAGGGAACATCATCTGTACAAACTTCACTCTGAAAACGTAGCGAAATCGAACAATGATAAAGTAACCGAGCTCCTTCGTGAGATCGAGAACGGTTGCCTATCGGAAATCGCCGATTTCATACAGAAATACGCAAAAAATGAGAAAACCGTCAACGAACTCGACGATCTTATGAAGAAATGCGTCGAAAACGAAATACAAATAATAACATCGAGTTAAATTAAAGGTAATCTCGAATTTCAATTTTGACTTAATTATCGGCCTACCGTTGCTAGCGTTAAAAATAGTAAAGTCGATTTAAATTAAAATAAACATCTCGTAGTTCGTATATTGTATTATAATGTTGCCACATTAACGGTAATGTATTACAAAATCTCTTTTCACGATATCGTGACTGCATCGATCGCGCAACACAGATAATGATGTCTCATTCTCTACCTAAGTTTTCAAATATGGTACTGTGTTTGTGATGGAAATGTTTTTTTTTAATTTTTTTTAAATACAATTTCAGTTTTTTCCGTTTACGTTATCCATGACAAAAGCATTTCGGTATTTTAATCTAATTTTAAAAGTAACATCCTTCATAGAGTTCCATATTTGAACTCGGCGCTTTTTCTACTAGAGGCTTACATTAAGTAATATTCTAAAGATCGACGTAAGATTTTTTCGCCTTATCGCATGCTTTATATTATAAACATATAATATATTAAAATATATTTATTACATCTAGTTACAAAGCGATAATTATAAATATTTTAATAATTATAGAAGTGCCATGTTTCAGAACTTTAAATATTATTATCGTTAGATTAGTCAAATATATATTCAATCGTGTTTAAGCGAGTTTTTAACTTTTTGTCAATATTGTTACTTAAGCTGAAATTGTGAAGTTTGCTTATAATTAATCATAAGTGTCGTCAGAGATAGAAAATACTTTAAAGACAAAATTAAACTCCAGCCTCCTCGATATTTAGACAACTTTAGTTTTAAAAAGTAAGTTTTCAAGTACAAACGAAATGTCAAATTAAAAAATATATATATGGCTATTCTTTTTAACCTCACGAAGGAAAAAGAGATAGCATGCTTAATGACATTAAACTTGTCTAAATATCTAGGTAGAGCTGTTTAATAATGTGTAATGGAGCGTTTTCACTAAAACAGTTGGTAATTTTTATGCGCGCCGCCGACATTAACTCTCTTCGAGTCCTCTTCGAGTCTTGTAGACACTAGATTGCCAGCCCTTTAGTGGAAACGCAGCTATAGGCTCAGTTATCTTAAGGATATCTACTTATCTTCATCTCAATTATACTTAAATTGTTCACTTAAATTATAAATAAAAATCGACACTGTGATAAAGCAGCAGCATGCTAGTTATATTTTTTCATTATTATTATATAAAAGACAAAATAAATTTAAATATAAAGACAGTATAAAGTTATTTACGACTGTATAAAATGTATAAGAAAAACTGAGGTATTAAAGACAGGTGTCTGAAAATAATATAAATTGAAATTTTTAAGCAAATTTATAATCAGTTCGAGAATGTAATGGAATTTTAGAATATAGTGAATGATTGTTATTTAAATTTTTTATCAGAATATAACGCACGAGCTTTGCTTTCAAGAATCCTCATTAATTAAAAACTGACAAGTATTCCTAAGTAATTTATTGTTATGTATACGGTTAACTTATTTGCACAAATAACCATCGTCACGAATCGAATGCAATATCAAAATTTTTAAAATTTGTCTCGTCAATATTTTTTATGAGTAGCTTTAATAGTCTGTTTTTTAAATTCTTATGTTATTATATAATTTAATGTGTGCCTTATGTAATAAATTATATAAACATAGGTCAATGTCACACGCAGAGGCAGTATTATCAGAATCGTACATAAACCTAAGAAAGTGAGGCTTTAGTAAGTAATATAAATAATTCGGAGCTTATTTTAGTTAGTAATGAAAATTTATTTTTGGTGCTAGATTTTAGTTTTTTATTTTACTAAAGTTAAACATTAGTTTTCGTTATAAATTATGATTCAAAACCCGTTTCACTAACATTTGGAGCCGCCATTATTAAGTTTGTTTTGAATTTTATATTTCAATATTTCATAACAAATATAGTCGAGTTATTATTTTCACCTTCGACTTGTACGTGTTAGTCGTGATTAATATTAATGCAGTCGACAGTCAAAGATTCTGTTTAAAGTTAAGGATCGATACATGACAAGGCCTGCTATCCAAGGTTCTGTAGTATTTTATGCAGTAGAGTTAATAAATTTTGATCGTTAATATAATGGGAATTTAGACGTACAAGTAAGCGATGACACATTTCCCAAACAATTTAAAGGCTATTTTATACATGGCAGTTATGTGTGATATTGACCTTTATTGATTTATATAGGAAATTATATATGTATTAGAAAAACGATTATTACTAATTGATATGATTGTCCGTCAAACTATACAAGCAATGTATTATGTTATTTTAAATTTAATGTGCAATATTGTGTTATATTATTGAATGTTTTACAATTATTATTTTTTAATTTAATGCTATTTACATTTTGTCACAATTAGTATATTTAGTGTTATTCTATGATTTCATATGCAATAAATATAATAAAGAGCTACAGCGTATTTTATTTATTACTCCGCGTTATAAACGTATTTTTTAGCATTGTAACCAAATTATTCAACTTATATATATTTTATTCGGTTGGTAACACAGTAAATGACACATTTTTTTTCCGGATTAAAAAAATAAAACGTGTGTGTTTCATATTATTTAAGTGCATTAAGAGATCATATAAAATGGTCCAGTTAAACACAATGACTTACTTGCACAGTCCTGTTTGTGCAATCAACGTGATCCAAAAGACGAATGTCTAATTTTACTTATGAAATCGCCCCGCCATTCCGAAAACTGCTATGTAAATATTTAGCAAAATGATCGTAATTTTTTTTTTTCGTTAAACTTACACTTTCAACGTCCACACGCTAGCGATTAACTGCACAATCTAGTTTGCATAATTAAGTAACACGAAGAAAGTCCCTCAGCTTATAGGTTATAATTATTATTAACTAGAATGAAAAACCCCGACGCGGCTTCGCTGGCAAAAACATATAATAAATAAAACTTTAATTTGGGCAAAAATAATAATTCCGTTAATGACGGATAGAATAATTATGTGTGTTTGTTTGTGTATTTTTTCATTGAAGTCGATTATATACTTTTAACATTATTTTCCGACCTGACCAGAACATATTTAGAATATTTACTAACATTAAAATAGAATAACATATTTTTGGTATATTAAGTATATTTAGTCGATTACGTCTGTCTGATAACTTTTATTAATTATAAAAAATAGTATATCTATTTAAAAAAAATACGAGGTGTATAATTATGCATATACCTATCTCGTTCGATTTACAGGTGATCAGCTTGTGTCAGTAACCAATCCACCCTCCCCCTGTAGGCAAATAATATTATTGCAGCGTCTAAACTAAATTATGAAACAATAATGAAGTATCTCTTTTCAAACAAATATGTTTGAAAAGAGTGACAAAATTTATTCGGATGACAAATTTTCATTATGTGGACATATATGTCGTGGCGAGATGGACAAAAGTTACCTACGCTTTAGACGAGTTGATCAAGAAAAGTTGACAATTAAGACAAGTAGCTAATACACATTTGTTTGTCTCAGTATACTTGAAATAATAACACTTCGAAAGGAATGTTCAAAACCAAAGGGGATGTAATGCTGTTTTTGTGTGCGCCACATCCGATACGTCACGCTCACATACCTATCCTACGTTGATGGTACTATGACAGAAATTTTAAGACACGGCTGCAACAATGTTTCGATTTGATAAGATAATCGATAAGAGAACGAATAGAATACGGACGAATGCAAGCATTCATTTTTAAATAGAAAGATGACTTCTGACGCGCAGATCATACTAGTTCAGAAGTCAGGGCTACATTATTGCAGATATGTAAAAGTAAGGTTTACAATAGTGTTTATTATTATGTTGTAACCGATAGAAGTATTATTTACGCTTGTAAATAATACTTCTATAAAAGCTGCATGTCGCGTCTTCGTAATAGTAAAATTGATACAAAAATACCATATTGTATAAAATTCACAATTAAGAATATATTCATAATTTCAGCATTATATACTAATAGTAATTTAAATTTAATTACGTAATTTGGCTTTACGTTGAGTCAGTCAGGACAAAATATTTTAGTAGTATATATAATTAAACCGCATTGCTGTAAATGTTAATCAATTGGAAAGTTTTTAATATTTATTGAAATAAATACTAAAAACTTTCCATACATGTTTTTAAAACCAACCTCAGACCGGCCAACTCTTGTGTCGATCTTATTTGTATTTTTTAACATTTATAAAATCAATTGTAATAATAAATTTATATTAATTAATAAAAATAAACGCGCATTTAGGAGTTTTATAGCAAATTTTTCGCCAGTTTTTTCTTCTTGCGTGTATCTTCGCTATTTGAGCGCAAAATATTCAGCCAACGTCACGTATAAAAGAGATAACACATAAATTATGAGATCATTCAGATTCAAATTTTGAAGCGCCTAATTTTGAAGCGCCTGTTGTGTTCAGAGAAATAATATACATACGCCATTACCATTTTTTTTACGAAAAATAAAATTCCAAACTTACGTCAATACAGAAAAGAAGAGCTATATAGTATAGAAGAGCATATAATATATATGTATAGAAGAGCTATATAATATATATATATATATATATATAATAGAAATGTAGTACTAATATTGATTAAGATTTTCGGTAACAATAACAATCAGTGATATCAAGGTTTTTTGCAATTCCAACTAAGGAGTTAAACACAGAATGTGTTCAATAAGTTAAGTGTAGTTTCATTTATTTGTTCTATAGCGATGCATTGCAAGGGCAAATTTTAAACAATCATTTTCACAATAATTAGCTCTATAATCTAATAGGATAAAATCTAATAGGATTTGTGAGCAACTACAATGATTGGTGAATCAACAATGTACAAACGTGGAGCAAAACAAAACAGAATTGAAATTGTTATATAAATTACGATGTCAATAATTGCCAACACACTTCGATAATGCGTCGCATTATAATTTGTTTCTCAAAGGTGGAAAAACAAAAAAATATTAGTCGGCCCTATGGTCAAGATAGGAGTGACTATTCTGCTCCGCCGGAGTCATTTTTTAAAGGATGCCGATGAAAATAAAATCAACTAGTGTAGAATCGAAGAGCCTTTATTTCCATGTACTTTACAACTTAGACTGAAGTATCACATGAATTCGTAATCATAGAAGTTTAGTTGGAAAGATAAATATTAAGCTACTTAATTGAATTACAATACAGCTTGTACACTGAAACACCACTTTTTGGAGATTATTAATTAAATGCCACATTTTAACACCTACGCTAACTAATTTACAACAATTATTCGAAAATATAATTTACACCTAACAATGATTGGCTTGATACGATTATCTCGATTTAGAATCGAGTGATATGCGATCGGTTACGACGCAAATAATTAATTTTAAAATCCTTAAATTGAATCATTGGCGCTTTTAGTACACACAATTATTATTTTTTATCAATATAATCCTATCCGTTGCATTTACGACACTTCAATATTAATAATTAATGAGATCTTATTATTAAACGAGTGGACCGTAGCGAATGGTTATACGAGTAATAATGTTCCGAATGATCTCGAGCGTAACCTTATCTTAACCACCATATTATCACATTCGCATATAGCACTAGCCCGACAAAATTTATTAACAAAAAACAAATATGCGACATTAAACGATGAGATCCAATTTTTTTTTTGTAATATTAAAAAGAAATTTAAAAAAAGAACATAAACTTTACTCGTACAACACTAACATTACAGTTTATATCACTCATCCACTCTACCGCTACAATGTCTATTTTCCACAATCGGTAGACAATTAATAGTTTTACAGCTAGACATACTAGAACAAACAATCGAACTGTTATATTTATTTTTCTTTACATTAAAAAACATACCAATGAAATGACTACGGAAAGTGATCTAATGCTTAAACGGTGTTTAAATATCTTACTTACATATTACACCTAATTAAAATCTAAAATTACATACTTTTACAACAATAGCCACGAGTGGTTTAATATATAAATTATTAAAAAAATTACAATTCATATTATTATTTATTCTACGTCCTAAGCCGTCTGCACCGAAATTTGGTACGAAAAAAAATCTATACATTAAACTTTCACGGATAAACATTAATATCGATTTGTATCAGTTACAATATATTTATTTAATATTAAATAATTCAAATTAAAATGCATACATTTAAATTGCCATTGAAGCAACCGTGACGTCACATCGAATGCGTCACTAACATAATCATAATAAACATCAGGTGAAATAAATTCAATAATACGTAATAACATTACTCATTACCATTACATTAATATTAAAAGCATAATTAGAATACATAAGTTACGAATCACTAGGCAAAATTTTATCACATAATAATAAATTTACAATATTTTCTTGTAATTATCGAATATAAAAATATATCTAACATTGGATGAACAAAATAAAAAACATTGGCAAATTAACACAAAACACAATTTCTTCTTATTTACCGTCAATAAAAGCGTAAAATAAAAATGGAGTCTCAAAATTTATGATATTCATTTTCGTCAAACACTATAATACGAATTTTATATATATTTTCGTCAACACAAATATTCATTATTATATTAGTTACTTACTAGGTGTAATAAATTACTATATAGGTGCATTTAACTATTAATATATAACAGAGAATAATTGTATGGCAATCCCTAACATCACGTCATCGTCTACTCCGCTAATATTTAATTTATTGAATTACCGATGTTGTAACTAATTCTCGTTTTCCTTTATACCGATGAAGTCGAAGCCCAACGATATCCCTTACAGACTGGGGCGGATTTCCTTACTGGCCGAGTATGACCGGACTTTGGCGAAACTTGGTGAAGTTTTTTTAATAAGCGCGCCTGATCCTTCACGTCAACACACACAAAAAAAAACTTATGGAGATTCCAATTATTTGAAGTTTCAGGGACTAGGTGGGGCAATCTTTAATAGGCCCTGGGCAGCCAAGTTATGAAATCCTCCCCGGTCCTGTATATTGTTAGTAACTATTGAAAACAGTTAATATAACGTCCAGTTTTACGCAACTACGGGAAAATTAGCTTTAGATTTCGTCATAATAATGTTAAAAGGAGATCCTCTCGTTCACAAACACGAGTATCTGTGACGTAATCGACGTTAATAGGAATACAGGGAGCTAAAATAAACTTCATTACGATATTTAGGCATCCATATCTTATATGAATCACTTACTTATTAATACTCAATAGACGTGTGAGACAATCATAAAAACATCAATTCTTAGTGCAGAATATAACACGATCAAGTATTAATTACTTATTTCAATATAACTGTATGTGCTTATATTAAAAAAAAAAAAAACATTATATACAATTTCACACGATATTATTCTTTTCATTTGGACGATGCGGCGTAGCTTACACTACAATATCGAGCCCTACTTTGTCGTATAAAACGTTTCGACTAATCTACTTTAAAAGTACAGACACAGCTTAATAAATACTACGAGTTAGTCAACTTGACTGTTTGAGCTCTCCACCACCTGTGGTACACGACGCGCCGGTACTCACGTACGGCATTATGTACAAATCTTATATTCTATTTCATCGTTTACGGCGAATGTTATTTATGTTAATTGCTAATTAAAAAATTGTACACCTACGGATTATTAACTACAGTAATGCAAATCTTGAATTATTATTATTATTATTTTCAATAAAGTAAGTATGTATGAAACAATATTTTGTGAAAACTCTTGCCAAATCAGCGGTTTGTGTTTTGCGACGCGTCGAAATAATTCATTTTTAGTCATTACGGTATTGAAAATATTTCAATTATTTTCATATAGATTATAAGTAGGTTATACCAACTCGTAGAAATTAATCAACTGTAAAATTTCAAAGTCAAGTCAATTCTGTCGAAGTTAAATAAAATCTATGGATTTGAAACGCTTTGTCCAAGTAAAAACCTTCTAATCGCGTTGGAGATTACGATATTATAAAACTTCTACTTCTATTATAATTAATGTGGAAGCAATTTAATACATTGAATTTAATTCTCAAAACTTTAAGCAAAATACTATTAGAAATAGTACTGTCGCATTCAAATTTATGATTCTCTATCTTGAGGAGCTATATCTGGAATGTAGCAATTTGAAAATCATTTGGGAGTTATTTCAGTACAACGTATAAAACAACCCTATATTTATTTCTTGGTTAAAAAACACAGATTAAAAATATTCCTACAAAAGATTATTTACATATGAAAAAAAAACATGCGATTTAACAAATATTCACACAAGCTTAAATTAATAAAAATTAAATTCGAATTATTTCATTACTATAAATCGGTGGTAGTTTTTGACGAAACACTTAATTCGACTTCCATTAAAGCATTTTTAGAGAAGTTCTATTAGACATACGAAAATTATATTTATAAAAAAGAAAAAAAAACAGGCCAATCAATGTACATTAAAAAAAAATACGAATTATATACAGATTTTAAAACGATAATTACAAAAATTGCTAAGTCGATTGTGACATATTGTACATCTTACTTAAAGTTTAATATTATTGCTGTGGATTCACTCCCGATTAATAAAATCGTCTCTTTTTTTTTCTATTGAACATTAATAGCCGTCAGTATTGAAATGACAGATAACTAAACGATCAAACACTGATCACCGATTGGATTTGAGTTGTATCAACTGCTTACCAATGACCATTCAGAATTAATGTCAAATTAATTAATGTAATTTTGATCAGCGTTTCAGAATATTTGAAAAAAAAAACTAATAAAGTTTTTGTTCAAGAAAGGCACTTAATTTTGTAACAAAATCAATGTGTCAATATTCAAGTAATAAAATCGCATTGCAGCTAACATAATGATTCAATAAATTGATTTTGTATTATTTATTATATTACATAACTGTCAAACTCATTTAAAATCGGCATTAGTGAATCAATAGATTTGTATTATGAAACATAAATTGAATTGAATTCATGGAGACGAAAATTCTAGACCACTACAATTGATAAACTAAATGTAATCAAATTATACTGAACAAGAAAGCGGTAATGTGATCGAGACGACAATATATCAACGTAAGTGGAGCCACAAACAACACGTTCACTAACATAATTACACGATTATAACGATAATTATTTCATATATTTCCTTAAAATATTTCTGACATTCGAAATTAGTATCTACGTCAACCCATTAATGGGTAAATCAATAACAATAAAGGCAGTCAGGTTAATTACAAATTAAAACATAAACAACTGCCAACTTCATTGACTTTTGACATGACTATTTTATTGTTATAGCAACCGGTGTATTGCTTATATAATCGAATCGATATTATATAAAGCAAATAACATTCACTAGCTCTAAATATATGTGTTTAGTTTCGAATACATACTTTATTTCTTATTGTATAAGTCATGTCCTTGATACTTATTTCTATAGAAGTTCGATAGTTGCACTATCACAAAACACGCACTTGGCTTTTAAACGTTCATCAACTTCTCAGCTTTTCTACGAAATAACCCAGAACGAACCCTCAGTGAAGAGTCTTAGATCTTTTCGATCTCTTCAAAGCTTTTGAAGTCCGGACCCATGGTAGCATGAAGTCACTGAAATTATAAAAAAAAAATATTGGTACAATTTGAAATAAGAATAATGTACTCGTTTATGATTACTTCGAGTCGTATGTTATCTGGAAGAGATCGTATCAGCAATAAGTAAGATGCACATCTTCTACCCTCATTCCAGTCAATTTCCAACTTTTATTGACCCGACTCGAAATTGGACGCTCTCGTCCAATTGAGAAATTTTGGTTTTTGGAGATCACTAGTATTTTAATTGGTGGTAGGGCTTCTTTTAAGTTCGTTTAGGTAGGTACCACTCACTCATCACATATTCCGCCAAACCGCATTACATAGTATTGTTGTGTTCCGGTTCAAAGGGTGAGTGAGCTAGGCAGCCACAAGAGACATAACATCTTAATTCCCAAGGTTGTGGCGCATTTCTGATTTAAGGGACCGTTAATATATTTAGCAGCGCCAACGTCCATGCGTGGTGGCGACTTACCATCAGGTGTCCCATTTGCTCGACTACCATTACATAAAAAATGAAACTTAATATCAATTAAAAAAAAAACGTATATACTTACGATTCAGGCAGCTTCGGTAAAGGTTCGCCAAAACCCGTGACCGGCAAATCACTGGTTATCTCAATAAACCTGGCGTCCTGTTGGGGTCTTGGCCATACTGAATACACAGAGGGCACGTTCACTGTGGAACTCCAGGAATCCCTCTGCCTTAAACGTAAACGTTCGACGTGACGTTGCTCTCTTATCCGCCTCATGTGCCATCTATAAAAAAAATCATCTGGTGTTATTATCAAATACATATATTATATATGTATTTGATAATAACACAAGATTTATGTATATATAAGAGTTATGTATATAACACAACGAAAATATTTGTCTTATTTCGTTGTCGCCAAGCGGGCTGAAGCAATTGTGAAGAAATTATAAAAATATGCAAATAAACGAACACGCTACGTCAAGGTAAGTGCCGCCATTATAGCTATTTATAACGTAGCCTTGCCATATATAGCCTTGTATTTGTTACAACCATATACACCACAAGTTGTAAGATCTGTTATGCAAGTATCATTTTATGGAATTGTTTGTAAGTATTATTAAGACTGAGCGTTATAGCTTTCCTGTGTTTTTTTCTTAAGAGTTCCATCTCACACAAATCGTAACAGAGTCCTACATTTAAAAAAATCTATCCGTTTTTATTCCACTTGTTTATCTTCTTTCCCTTGAACACCTACCACTCTTCCTGTTATATGACACCCATCCATCAGAAAATATGTCTCCTTCTTCTTCCTGCCCATAAGGCGCATTTTCATTGGTCGATAAGTCGGTAGTTAGCCCGATTGCGGGGAGTACCCGCATGCGAGCTAACAACCAATGAAATCCACTGGTCGATAACTCGGTCGATTAAACGTGTGCGGGTGATATAATGAAATATAAAAATAATAAATCATTAAATATTTAGAAGTCACCCGCACCCCGTATGCGGGCTCTGACGACCAGTGAAAACGATAAACTCTTTGCGGGCCCTATGGCATGCGTTACAGAAATCTCCCGCACCCCGAATACGGGCCTTATCGACCAATGAAAATGCGCCCTTATCTCACTACGTGGGTCGGCACAAGGAGGATGAAGTTGGTATTCGGATATGAGTGGAATCTCTAAGATTCGAGCTAAGCGACCCCTATAAAAAGCCCGTCCTCCAAGTGCCGTCCTCGGATGGTGGAGCACAAGATTACAGGTACCAACAAGTCCTTATACCTTCTGCGCTCGTACCCTAAGTACGAGCACCATCCCTTTTTCAGAGCGCAGATGCAAAGAACAAAGGAAGAGGGCGGGCAAACGGCGCCTTAAAACTGATTTACTCGAAAGGGACGATACTTGAAAAAAACGGAGCTCAGTCTTGACCTCAAAAGTGGCAGCCCCACTAAAGACCTAGGACGCAGGGGGTTAATCACTCACCCGACTGAGCACATATGATTGTGAAGTCAAAAGTAAAACTTACGAACTTACTCAAAAACGGCTAACGAATTTACCTTATGTACATGGAACTTAAGAACATTGTACAGACCATCGGGCCTACAACTTTTATGTCAACAATTTGCAAACAACAGGGCAGATATAACAGCTGTTCAGGAACTTAGATGGTTGGGACATAGCATCATTGATAAACTAGATTTCACTATATATTATAGTTGCAATGACAAGCATCACACCTTTGGAATAAGTTTTGTCGTGAGCAAACGCTTATAACGCCTTGTATTCGACCAGTTAATGAACATATGTGTAAAATCAGACAAAGGTAAATTCCAAAATTACACCGTCATTAATGTGCACACTCCGACAGAAAAAACCAATCAGGAAGACAAGGAAATATGGTATTCCGATGTGAATAGCGTGTACTCTAAATCTCCCAGAGGTGACATTAAAATCATAATTGGAGATCTGAATGCAAAGGTAGGAAGAAAAAACATATACCCACCGACTATAGGCTCCCATAGCCTCCACGAAACGTCCAACAAAACGGACAAAACGAAGAAGATCGATGGCACAAAGCTAAAGAGAGAGCAGAATGCCAAATACAAATACACGGACACAGGTTACAGAGAACTCATGAAGAGGCGGGACGGAATAAACACGGGTGATTCTAATAGCACCTGGCAGAATCTTAAAGAAGTTCTATCTACGGCTGCTAGTGAAATTCTGGGATTTGTAGAAAAGTCATAGCGAAACGAATGGTTTGACATACAAATTAATGCTAAAGAAATACACCCGCAGACGAAGAGAAGAGAAAACTATAAGGAGCAGAGAAGACGAGAAAAACATCTAATATGAGAGAACATCATATAAGATAAAGAAAAAATCAGGCAAAGAACAACAACTGCGTGAGATTGCATCCAATTACACTCAAAAGGAAAATAGAAACTTTTACAGCAAGGGAGGGAAAGATTTTAAACCGAGAACCACGGCATGTTGAAGTAAGGAAGGACAGATACTCAATGATAAAGATGAAATTATTCAAAGATGGACCGAATACTTTAGTGAACTCCTTAACAGCTGAGTAATGAGATCATTCGAAATGATACCAAAGGTTGAATCAAATGATCAACAGGCCGATAATGTTCTGGATCCCACTCTAGAAGATACTAAACGAGCCATTCAACTCATTAAAAAATAACAAATCCCCGGGAACTGACGATATTCAAGGTGAGCTTATAAAATATGCTGGATCTGATTTCGAGAAATAATTTCTTCACCTAGTTCTTCTGATTTGGAACAGTGAAAAAATACCTGACGACTGGAATACATATGTTATCTGTTCCATACATAAAAAGGCGACATATTGGAGTGCAATAATTACCGGGGCATATCCCTTTTGAATACCGGTTCTAAAGTTTTTGCCAATATACTCTTCAATAAACTAAAGACGTATGTAAAATCCAGCTTGGGATAGTATCAGTGTGGGTTCCGGCCAAATAGATCAACAATAGACCAAATATTTTCGCTTAGGCAGATCCTTGAAAAAACGTTCGAGTATAACGTCAACGAAATATGGTGGGTACCATATTTTCGTTGACTTCAAGACTGCATATGAATGACAATGTGCACAGAAATTTCCTATACCAGGCTATGATAGAGATTGGCATCCCAACGAAGCTTGTGCGCCTGACAGAAATGACTCTTAAGAGCGAGATATAGCGTTGGTAGGGTTCAACAATTAACAGAACCCTTCAGAACCAACGACGGCTTAAGACAAGGGGATGATGCACTCTCATGTATACTGTTTATCATCGCACTCGACAAATGTATCCGCGACTCAGAGATCGAGACCAAAGGCAATATCTACCATAAATCCGTCCAAATTCTGGGGTATGCGGATGACCTCGATGTGATAGGAAGATCCCTGCCTGCAGTGGACAGTGCATACCTTGCTTTTGAAAAATCAGCTATGGAGGCCGATCTCCAAGTTAAATTGGCCAAGACTAAGTACCTGAAAGTGCCAAGAGACCAGCAAGCTCCACCACAAAGAATCAACATTTGCAATAACACCTTCGCTAGCGACAATGAATTCGTATATATTGGGTCCTTAGTAACCGATAAGAACGATATATCTTCGGATATAAGCAGGAGAATAAATGCAGCTAACAAGTGCTACTTCGGCCTGCTAAGATACTTTCGCTCGAAACTTCTCTCAAGAAGCATAAAACTTCTGCTGTACAAAACCTTACTAAAGCCCATACTCACATACGGTTCTGAATGTTGGGTGTTGAGCAAAAAAGATGAAAATTCCTTGTTGGTATTTGAGCGCTAAATACTAAGGGGCATATTCGGACCTGTGGTAGAAAATGACAGATAGCGTACGCGTTATAACCACGAGCTATACCAAATGTACGATGAACCTGACGTCATTAGGACCATAAAGATAGGACGCCTGCGATGGGCAGGGCAAGTAGTACGTATGGACGAGGCCAGAGTACCCAAACATCTCCTTGAAGGCCGGCCAGAGGGTCGCAGAAGTAGAGGCAAGCCCAAGCTCAGATGGTTAGACGGCATTGAATAGGACACCAAGATCTTAGGGGTGACAAGTTGGAGAAGATCGGACTAGAGAGATTTACTAGACCAGGCTAACCCGCTGCTGTAACGCCTCAGATGATGATGATAAGGGGTCGGCACAACATGTATTTTTCTTCCACTTCTCTCTGTCACTCGTCATCTCAGTCTTTACCCCATTCATACACATATCCTTTCTTACGCAATACACTTTTTTCATTCATTCTATATCATAACTTCCGCACTTACATCTCAACATTGATTCATTCATCACCCAACACTTCGCACGATACATGACAACAATTCGCGGGTCAATTTTAAAATTTTCTTCTTTGATTCGAGAGGAATTCGGGGTTGGAAAACCCTTGCGATCTGTCACCATTTAATCTTTCGGTAATTTAGTTTATTTATAAAAAAATATATTAAAGTTCTTTATTAATACTATTCGCAAACTTGCAAATATATATTATACAATGTTTTATTTTTATCAAACATCCTTATATTATAAATGTTAAAGTATGTTTGTATGTTGGATTTCAACCCGGGACAAGTTGTAATATGCCGTTATCACGTATGTCACTTCATATATTTTAACCTAGCATATATTATAACCTAGCAAAACGGTAACAGGTCGTATATAATAAATTATATTGTAAAATTACTATTATTTGTGATAAATTAACATAATTATTTGTTGTCATCTGAATTGAATACGATAGTAATACAATACAATGGCAAAATGTAAGTTATTCCACAATGATGTGTGTGTGTGTGTGTGATGATCACAGTGTGTACCTTAACTGCCGCCTCTCTTCAGCTTCTAATTTCTGATGTCTCTTCTCAAAAACTTTATCGTCAACATTTTCTGTACCTTCCATAGTGTAACAACTTGTATAAGGCTTTTCTCGCCATCTTGGCACCTGTCAAAAACGTATACGAAAACAGATTATTAATTACATACAAATGTATTTATATATTTACAAATTATAACGTATTTTTCACTACAATTTTTTTTTTATAAAAAAAGTAAACAAAAATACTTTCTAACACGTGCTATTTATGTACACACCTCGACAGTAGACGCTTGGGTATCCGCCGGCGGGTCGACATCCTCAAGCTTCAAATCTGGATCTAATCCAAAATACCAGGAGAGATCTTTATCGCCAACCAACGTGGGGTATGGTTTATTCGTCATCATTCCAGGTACAGGGGATCTTTTACCACGAGTTGCGGCTATTAAATAAATATACAAAATTTCTCATGTAAACTGATCTAATAAAAAAAAAACTAACTACTGACATAAAAAAACTACTCAATATATTGCATTCAAATTTAATGAAATAAAAAAAGGAAAAAATAATTTATTCATTTTTATTAAATTAAATTTTTACTACAATTTCGAAATGTATTATGTGAAATGAAACTTGAATGATATTAAGTGAATTAAAATAAATAAATTAACAATTCAATCATATCCCAGTCACACAACATCTTACATATCTGCCACGAAACGGAATGTTTCTTTACTTACTGTATAATGGTCTCCCCACACTTCTCTCTAACGTTGTTAATTTATTAACTCTCGCTGTCTCTCCGTACGTATGATTGAAATATTATTGAGCCAAGTCGCAGTTAGTGCAAATATATTGATTGTAATTATTTTTCAATATCTGTAGTTTAACTTTTATAATAACCATTCTAACACGCATACGTTTTATTATAATAATTATATAATAGATTTATATATATACTTATTAGAAGAAGCACGAAGGTGCGATCTTTTAACTATATCAGCGTATATTAATCTATACACAATATTATCTTTTATAATAATGAATGAATAGTATCTCTTTATAATCTTGATGCCGAAGTGATACTTAACTTTTGCTGCGTGAGGTCCAAATAGTTTAGTGATGTATCGATGAAGTCGTTGCTAGGATGAACTGCATGGTATCTACTTACCCTTGCCTCTAGTAGCTCTTGGTTTTGCCGGCCCCTTTGCACTTTGTTTCCCCAGACTAATGGCAGAAAATGCCCTCTTTCTACCCCGCGTGCTAGGAGTACCCCGTTTTATTTCTACGCCCTCTTCCTAGAACACCGCAGAATAAAAAATAAAATTATAAATGTCGATTCGTTTATCATAATAGTTTTTATAAATGTATCGATAAATTATCAATTTACGCTCCCGTGTCTCGGAAACCACGAAAAGCCGCTGGGCGTGCACATTAACACGTCGTCGGTCGTGTCGATTTGTCCGATCGGAATATAAGAGTGTTCTTGTGATTGCACACATACTGGTCCAATTAGCTAGCCTCTGTTGAGAATAGCTGCCGTGGTCGAAATCAAACTGGGGGGGGGGGACTTGATATAATCGTCAAACAATCACATACGTCAACAGTAAATAAGGGCTATATAATAGATCGTTTTATTTCCGTGAAACTGAATGAATCATGAATCTTTTAATGCACCTGACGTTATCTATCATACTTTAATCAAATCTTTTAGCTTTTTTTTATATTTGCCGGGAATCCAAATGACTCTAATCCAGCTGATGGTAAGTGGTAGTAGAGCCCAAACGCGACGACAGCCAGTACAGTCGGGACGAATGTTCTGCACTAGCCACCCCTGCCTTGCCGGCCCGCAAGATGCCTCTTCACGCCTAGTTTGAAGGAACCCGGGTTGTAAGAGGAGGGGAACACGTCACGGTAGCATGCGAAAGCGATCCCGTGGTGCTCCTTGTTAAGACGGAAAGGCTACGGGGAGGTTTTAGTGGGTAAGACGGTGGCCTTCTGCCCCGTGAGTCCCACATAACCGTCCCGGTCGTGGACCGAGCGGTAGGCGTAAATGCCTTTCCTCCTCGCCAAAAAAGAAAAAAGGAGGGGAACACGTGAGCTGGTAACGAATTCAATTTTTTGGAAGTGCGACAAATTTCTTAGTGCGCGATGGAATTGATGTCACAGTTAGGCGGTGACATCGAATGAAATTATTATTATCTGAATTTTAAACAAGTTTCACTGAAATAAATAATGCAATTCAAATAAAATTAGCAAATTTAAACTCGTCCCGACTTCGCACGGGTATAATAATGGTCTACATAGAAAATTGATATCGATGACAAACATTTTTTTTTTTGGTCAGGGCTTCCGCTAAATACCTAACAAAAGTTTCATCATAATCGTATGAGTAGTTGAGGAACGCATGAATAAAAAAATATAATATTGAAGAGACGATAATCCGCATAAAGGTTAAGCCGAAATCGATATAATCCGATCCGCTTTATAACTGTTCACATTTGTGTCACATAATCATTGGGATATAAATGTGATCTATAATATCAAAAGTGTCCCTATATACTAGCATAACTATAATTAAGTAATATATAACGCTCGTTAAAATGTTAAAAAAAGTTTTACAATCGGCAATAAAACGCATTATTTATATCCTTCGTTTGTTATCGAAAATTAAAATAAGTATATTTCGACATAGATCGACCTACCAATCCCTATTTAAGGTAATAAGTCCTCCAACTTTCTTTACCCTCCAGTTAAACCTTAATTTGGAGAGCGAGAATAGACCAAAAAATATCGAAAACGAACCCACGACCTAAACATCGCATCACGCTAAAATTAATATAAGACGTGGAGAGTTTATATATTTGGAAAGGCTTGTCGCTGGAACTACGATTCCGATTTAATAAACCTTGTGGCAGTACTTAGCTCTTTTGTTTAGATAGGTTAAGGAGGTAATAGACGGTATAACGACACGCTATGTCGCTTATTACGTCATATAATAAAAAATAAAATATATTGCATTAAATAATAGTTGACATATCTTACATCGACAGGGCCGATTAGACTCGTGGTACGCGCATTTCGTCTCTTAGTTTTTTCAGGGATCAATTTCTCTGTTGGATAATCCAGTTGATTCAAGTTATCCAAATTCAGAGCAGCGTCTGATGTGAACAATTCCTGAAACTCATTAGCGTCCAGTGACGGTATTATCGACGACAAATTACTATTCGTCTCGCCAAACGCGAAGTCACACAGGCTGCTTTCATTGACAGGTTTATCTGTGAACATTCGCCAATCGATTTCTGGTTCACCCTTCAACATATCATCAGCCGGTTCATCGAACATCATCGTTTTCTCTGGATCCTTCTTGGCTTGGTCGTAAGCGGACATGAACCTGTTCAGTTTCGACTTGGTGTCTGGTAAATCATAGATACGTCGGGATGTTTCACCGGAATCCGAGCATATCTTCATTCGTCCATGATTGGTTTTTTGTAACATTAACTTTGGAATCGGTGACTGTTCCCTCATGTCCGCCTCGCCGAGCTGATAGGGGTCCTCCCCTGTAGGTGTGGTGTCGATTAGCCGTAATCTATCCGACAACGATCCTGTAAATTGGCTCGTCCGCTTTGGTATGGTTGTATTCCTCGACTTCCCGTAGGTGTTAATCATTTTCGACTTCTTGTTGACACTATACGATCGATCATACGTCGGGTCGGTATTCGTTTTACCTGAAATATGATAGATTATGTAATTTCGACGTTGTAATTAAATAAAAATCTTAAATAGCTCTTTAATTATTATTAGCCAGTGATAACTTAAGCTATTGATTTTTAATAACTGATTGATTTTTAAGACACAAGAGTTATTTAAAAATTACTCTACTAAAACGTAATCTACTTTCAATGGTACATTTTGCATGAATTCGTTTTCAATATGAAACTTGTTTGTACTATTACACGCTCATAATTTATTTTCGTAGAATTATTTATGAAACGAAAAGATTTTGTACTAAATTAATAATATAATTAACGTTTAGTAATTTAGGTATAGCTCACTTTTAGACGTGGTCGTTTCGGTCGGTTGTGTCTTAGGAGTCTTGGACATGCGACTTAAACTGCCAATTCCAGAGGTCTTTCGTCTATTTCTCTGTATTCTTTGGATAATCGGTGTGCCGCTGAAAAGATTTTTTTTTAAATTAAAATTAGTTCATTTGTTTAAAAAACAGTTAGTATAAAAGTAAATTAAATGTAATTCATTCGTAAATTATAATTAAATTGAATGTAATTTTTTTTAATTAATATATCAAACATTAAATAAAAATAAAATAATACGACTTTAGACACAGAAAAACATATTCATAGCTATTTTGACTAGCATTCACAACTTCAAAAATATTGTACAATCAGCGAATAATGCGCAATTATCACACATTCTCGACGCCAGTTGATCCTTTTTGTTAAAATATCAGACTGCCAAACCAACTAAGTTTACGGTTCTAGGTATCTTTAAAACATTTTTCATATATTTCTTAGGATCTTCAACTTGAGTTTAAATTAGATTTATGTTATGAAAGATTAAGCGTTTAAATGTATTTTCCTAAGAAATGTATCGAAAAAATCGTTTTAAAACTAAAACCCCTAAAGTCAATGAGAATGAGCGTCAACATTTATTGTTCGTTTCGTGATATGCAAATTTTCACCAATTGTACCCTTTGTTCAATAACTGTGAATGGAGGCCAAAATCTCATAAATATTCAATCGGTTTTTGAAGATTTCATTTGCACTTTTAAAACGATACTTTAATATCTCGCTTTATATTTTCATATCATATGTTTCAGAAAACACCAGCGCCCAATAGTGGTCGAAAATGTGAATTGCCAAAGAGCCCTCAAATAATAATCATTGTTCAGTCTTGACAAACAATATAAACGGCAAAGTTTTCGATTGGTCAATGTATAAAGTCAAATGCAAAGTTAATATAATTAATACTCATCAATTATCTGACGTCACATTCGTAGCCTCGTAGCGATCGTATTTACACGTGAATTCTAAATCGATATGGAAAATGATTGATGAATGGGAAACAGAAAATGGCGATCGTTTTGATATTTCATTTTTGATATTTAGGAATATTTAGGTAAAGTATGATATTTGCTATCCGACTGCTTGAGAAGGATTGTGTTTTCGTATAGATGAACGTGTTGTCCAATTACTTAGCAGATTTTGCAGCTAAGGCGACTCGAGAGATTCATATAAGCTGCGGTTAGATTCGTTATAGGTATGTGTATTACACGTCATTAGACTTTTCAAAATATCTAACATTACTAAAGCAATAATGTTAGATTTTAACTGTTCCCAAAAAATAACTTAAAATTATTCAAGTTTCTTCTAAATTCAGGATATAAACTCTTTTATTGTTTGGCCGTTTCAAGTTCAAGTTTCAACTTTTATATTGCAACATCAAGTTTTAAATGCGATTTTTTTTTCTTTATGTTTTTAACGACGTTGTTTATTCAATATTTCACAATTTATTAAAAGGTGAAAAAAAAACTCTTTCGTTCTTCAAAACAACGGGTGTCGGTTTCGTATGTTAAAATTGCACGTACAAGAAAAAAATGTAAGCACCATCAATATCCATAAACAAAATCGATATCCATTTCTCTTGCTACAATTGCACGATAACGTATCCCATGCACTGGTTGCAATTTCGGGTCACACGAAAAATAATACATATTTTACCGACAACGCATATTCGCATTCGCATATTACATATGAAGACGAGAAAAACTGACGATGTCTGCTTAAGCGGCTTCATTCAAAATTTCGGTCTACAACTTAAAAACGGCAACGGCTGGCCGTAACCGTACCGTACCGTAACAGCCTGTGAATGTCCCACTGCTGGGCTAAAGGCCTCCTCTCCTCTTTTTGAGGAGAAGGTTTGGAGCTTATTCCACCACGCTGCTCTAATGTGGGTTGGTGGAATACACATGTGGCAGAATTTCAGTGAAATTAGACACATGCAGGTTTCCTCACGATGTTTTCCTTCACCGTAAAGCACGAGATCAATTATAATCACAAATTAAGCACATGTAAATTCAGTGGTGCTTGCCCGGGTTTGAACTCACGATCATCGAATACCATAAAAACTAGAAAAAGTATAGCGATTACCACAAAGATCTAGAACACTTCTTTTATGAGGTATTAATCTAAAACTAAAACGCAAGTGCAATATATTGGAATATTATCAACTATAAAGATAATAAAAAAAATGTCATTTCGTGATACACACTATTGTTTGTTATTTAAAAATTTATTACAAGTATATTTAAAATCAAAGCTATATTATATTACATAGTATATTTCCAAATAGTCGACTTAATTGAAATTTAAATCGATTAAATATCATAAAAAATATCTCAATTTTAAAATAAGATATCATGCGGAAACTAACAAAAAACACCAGCTTAAAATTTTATATTTCAGTAATATTAAATAAAAAATATGTATTATTTTTTAATAACATATCAACTTATCTTTTTATAAAAAAAATTGACGCACTGCTTCGGTCATAATATTGAGCCAATACTCACACGAGGTGACCAAAATAAAATCATTATTCGACTTCGACGCAACCAATAACGCGCTGTGCTGCTCGCGTGCGTGCAATTCAAACACCACTAGAAATAGACGCGCAAGTTAGGGTATTCACTTGGTATATATCACTGGTTAGGCATTGTTACGAGTTGATTTTAGTTGCATAATCTGTGATTTGCAGAATAATGCCGAATCGCAATATTTTTAACGAACCCATCTTTGTCGTGGATTTATATTCATTACAACATAAAATATTACAATTTATTACTAAAAAAGTAAAAGAAATCGGTACCAACAAAGTAAGTTGATGGTAGGACTTTGTGTAAGCCGGCCTGGGTAGGTGCCACCCATTCATCAGATATTCTACCGCCAAACATCAATATTTGGCATTGTTAGGTTCCGGTTTGAAGGGTGAGTGAGATAGTAGAACTACAGAGACAAGGGACATAACATCTTAGTTCAAAAGCTGGTGACGGATCCAATCCGATGGACGGAATAGTTAATATTTCTTACATCACCCATATCTAGGGGCGGTGTTGACCATTTACCATTAGATGGCCTATTCCATCTTACTATGGTTATTTTATAAAACCAAATTTCATGAATTTTTTTGTACCGCAAACACTTTAATGAATTTAGAACCTAGAACCTTTTACAACCTTTCTGCAACCTTTTACGCTTTCCACTAAACAAACGAGGCGCAAAACTTGGTTATATTGCATCTGTTATCTTCAGAAAAATGCATTTTTAGTTTATTCTCTTGCCAGTAATAATCATTAATAACTTCGACATAATTATGTCAGTTACAATTCCTTTCAATTATGTTATTTAAGAATAACATAAACTGGTATTTGATAATTTCATATTAGGATTAATAGATACGTGACTTTTCAAACAACCGACCGTACAGCAATTATACCGATTTAAAGATAGACTACAGCTTTGCGCAAGCTCATCTAGGTACCACTCATTAAACTCAGTGGCTACCCACCCACTCAATATACCGTCTATTAAACTATTATACCGTCGTCTATTATACCGTCGTATATTATTCGTCAACTATTATACCGTCAAACAGCAAAACATTGTGTTACTGGTTGAGCATTAGCATGATGAGCGACCTAAATTATTGGCCCAAGTTTTTATGTAATAAGTTATACAACAAGCGAAGGTCAGGTTTCGTATATATATAAGCTAGCTTCTAGAACAATATCGCACTTGCATTATCATAAATATTCAGTAAACTTTTAAGTAATATTAAAAACAATAGCTGAAAAACGGAATTATTTCACGAAAAATGATGCCGAGACGGCCTAGTGGTTAGACGAGCAAGCACCATTGAATGTTCATGTGCTTAATTGGTGATTATAATTCATCTCGTGCTTAACGGTGAAGGAAAAGCATCGTGAGAAAACTGGCATATGTCTAATTTAATTGTGATTCTGCCACATGTGTATTCTACCAACCCGCATTGGAGCAGCGTGGTGGAATAAGCTCCAAACCTTCTTCTCAAAAAAAGGGGAGAGGAGGCCGTAGCCCGGCAGAGGGACATTAACAGACTGTTACACAATATAGTTATGAATTATTGATTAAATATTGCTCTATCAAATCGAACATTATTAAATTATAATTTTTTTGTTTTTTAATTCTTTATAGGTTATATCTAATCTATACTATCATTAAGTTATAGTTTAATTTTTTAGGATGCACTTATCTCAGGATTTAGTAATTAACTTTAAAAAAATCTTGCGTCAGTTAGGCCATTTATTAAGAACGATTAGACACTATAACATCAGGTTACGCTTACGATCCACTGGGGCGGAGCAATAAGGTCCCCAGTGCAACCGCAACTGGAGCGCGGAACTGCTAATATTAAAAAAAAAAACCTTAAATTAAATTTGAAGCAAGACGATTTATATCTATTTACTATTTAAATTGCTAATTAAATGTTTCAAGCATTAGGTACATTAATCTTTAATACTTGAATAATACATAAATAGTGAATTTGTTAGTGAACTGTCTCATTATCGCAAAAGAAAAATGCCTCTCAATGTTATTTTTAATATAAACCGAATAGATTAAATCAAAATACATATACTGTATTCAACTAGGTCGATACAAGCACTTTTGCGTATCGTCATTTTACAGGAATAAATAAATCGTAAAGCTGTCACCGGTCTGCGATGTATTGTAGAGTTAGAGTTTGGAATTGAGAAAAACCAGAAGTACTCTTTTCTGAAAATTGTAATTACGAGATATTTTTTTACAAATTTTACAATTATTATATACATGGAATAAGAGCCGAGATGGCCCAGAGGTGAGAACGCGTAAATCTTAACCGATGATCGTGGGTTCAAACCCGGGCAAGCACCTCTTTTCATGTGCTTTATTTGTGATTATAATTCATTCTCGTGCTTGACGGGGAAGGAAAACATCGTGATAAAACCTGCATGTGTCTAATTTCTGCCACATGTGTATTCCACCAACCCGAATTAAGGCAGCGTGGTGGAATAAGCTCCAAACCTCCTCAAAAAGGGAGAAGAGGCCTTTAGCCCAGCAGTGGCTGTTAGCCTGTGAATGTCCCACTACGGTACGGTACGGATATTCATGGAAATCAACGTAAAATAATTCAGGCTTTTGACATTTATATAATTTTGTATTGAGTAATAAGCCTAATTTATTAATGATATCATAACGTTTTTAACTTACTTATGCGCCAAAATAACAGCGCCTGCGGGGTTTTATTACCAATGCCCAGGAAGTATGTATTGCCTAAGTCGAAAATTTAGTTCATATTTATTTCGCGTTTTTATACAAAGTCTATCAATGATTCAATATAAATAATCAATTATTGTCTACATAGATAATGTTGTTATGAATATATTAAGACCCAACCCAACAAGGTTAATAGGTTAGTTATTCTTACTTAGTCAAAAACATTCCGAAGGAAGATTTAAGCTCCAAAATATTAATTTGGCCGAACATCTATTTATTGCAGACTGAAAACAATAAATATCTATAGAATTAGCGCAAAATAATATATAATAGTCGAGGGACATCAATATCAGTTACTTAACTTTTCTAACGACGTACGCTCGAACTGAGCCTTGCTGTTAATAAAGATAAATGAGAATTTTATAAAAGTTTCGAATCAAAATTGATTTCTAGAATACTGAACTATCATCGATTACATTAAGACCAATGCTTTATTATCCAAGGTAAGATAAACGTTTTATATTTTGTTCTTTGGCGTTTAAAACCTAACGTTTTTTTACAAACCAATTAGCTATAAACGATTATGCATTATTTACCTATTCGTTATTTTAGAATATTTTAGAAGTTAGTATAAAAATATTATAAAACATTAGAAACCGAGAAAATAAAATGTTAAGCATCCAATTAATAATAATGTCTTCCAGATCGATTTCGGCCACGGCGGCCAATCTCAAGAGAGATTAGCCAACTACGCAGGAGATATTATAGTGGACAAGTGTGTGCGCAAACACAGGTGCACTCTCTATTCCCTAGCTCTCATAATCCGATGGGACGGCAATCCGACACGACTGGAAAGAGTCCAGGCGCAGGACCAACGGCTCTACGTGCTTTCCGAGGCACGGGAGTGTACACACTTCCAACTTCCAGACTCCGGAACTTTTTATTGGCCCGACCTGGGAATTGAACCCAGGAAATATCCATTTATTTTGAGTTCAAATCTAGAAGCTTTTATCCCATTGATAGAAATGTATTAAATTATTTTACTTGTAGTAATGTTTTATCGTTTATTTAAAAACGTTTCGTGTCCTATACTATACAATCATGAGTTTCACATAAGTCCATCAAAATTAATTTTGTTTTGAATTATATTCATTCGCGTATATTTATGACGGTTCGGTTGATTGTCTATTATTAATGTCACGTGTATCATATATAAAGATTTTTCATAGTATAATTAACGTACAATTGGCTGCACGCAAGTGGTATCGACCAATCAGGTAATTACAAATCAATAAAGTAAAAGAAGGTATTGATATTTCAAATCATATTCACACTACAGACCCGGACTATATGCGAGTCGAATTAATCATTGTAAAAGACTCAATACCGGACTACAGGGCGCGCGCCCTTCCAACCCTTCCCACCTAGGCGTTATGGACGCAAATCGTTTTCATTTCTGTTACACGATTGCAAACAAGGCCACAACTTTAATAGTGTTAGTGTGCACCCCTCTAGCTAATTTAAAAACTATGTTGCTTTGTATGTGTGGCAGGTTTCAAATACGACCGCCATTTATGTTTCGACAAACCTAAATAGAATTAAAAGGGATAAAATTACGATTGCTATAAAATGAAATATGTGGCGTCTGATTACTTCCGAGTATAATTATAATACAATTGATAATTTATTACCAATCGAAACATTTAAAATAATCGTTTTCATTTCTTTTGATTATAGACACAGAGAATAGATTGAAAAATAAACTGCTATAAGAATCTTTATCAGTTGAGGGTAGTTCGAATATATTATATATAGAATTTACTTTAATGAACAAATCGAAATCAGTATTAATAATTTAATAAAAAATGTTTACACACCTGTTCGATGTAACCGTGTACATCGCCTCCGCACGATTCTCAGTCTTCATCTCTTTCTTAATAATGGATCTCTTGTTGTCAATCATTTTGTAATTATCACAATTATGTTTTTTATCGAAGACCGGAACCTTTATGTCACCTGACGCGTAATTTGGTACCTCTGAAAATACTTATCATGAATGAACTATATCAAATATTTTTTTCTTGACTATTTAATAATAATAAAAAAATTAAAAAGAAAAAAATATATTAAAAAGATTTATATATATTTTATATTTATCCACTCTCATGTTTATAACCAAACATACAGTATTGAAAAAGTTTCACTTTATGCTCCTCATATTAATATAAATTATAAGCCGAATAAATAGAAACGCATTCGCGTATTTGCGTATGTATTTTTAAATGTAATACATAATATAATAACACATTTTGCATTTTGATAAAAAATTGCCTGAATGCGTGTTTTACATTAATTAAATTTGACGAACATTTTGAAGGCGTATTTCAATGGTTCTGATTTCGTTTTTTTTTTATTACAATTTCAATAATAGCGTGGTTATACTTTTTTTATTTTTGAACGTATCTGACATTATCGTAGAAAGGTGTTTTCGTGTAATAAATAAAATACATACAAAATACATTATTCATTAAATTACAACAAGATGCTGCTTACCTGGCTCCCTAGTCGTTCTAGCTATCCCGAAAGTTCCCTGTCCAAAAGGTTTATTGTTATCAAAAATATATGAATTTCCTTTATCTGGTAAAAGCAGTTCTGTAAAGCTATTTAACATAATCTGAAAATGAATTTAATTGACAACATAAGGAGAGGATTTCGCAAAGAGCCAATACCGGCTATGGAGGGGACCGGGGTGGATTTAAAAATATAATAAGTTTAATTGCAAAGAAAATATAAAAAAAGGCTGAACTACTGGGGACGAGTTCCTTTATGAATCAGTCAGGTACTGGGTATTCTATTATACTTCGAAATGTAGGTCGATTTTAATAATGTTTAAATTTTATACAAAGAATTGTCTATTTGAAAAAATGGACATAAACGTATTTTCTTATGTTAACATATATTTTAATAAACTATTACTACGAAATATTTCAACCGTGATTTTAAAGAGTTCTGAGGATATTTAAAATAAATAAAAAGTAACAATTTTATCCCATATAAAGAAAAAAAAATCAATATGAATTCCTATAAAAGTTAATTTTGTTTCGTGCGGCTCTTTAGCACGGCGTCCGATAAATTGAAATATTCGTTTTTCAACTAAAAGAGTAGTCAAACCTTTTTAACCGTCTCTCAGTGAATTCATATTATTAATTTATTCAACATAATAATTGAAATATTACTAAAATTGTAGGATTGTTTACACAAACAATTAATTAGATAATTAATTCAATATCCATGTAATTGGACATTGTTTAAATTGGGAATAACAAAACTTTAAATAAATTTATGGTTTATGAATAAAGCATTTTAAAGCTTATAATTTAATCACTTACATGCGAAGCACCTTGTTCGTTCTTAAGGATGCCCGATGTGATTGTTGACGTTGGTGTGTATAGAGGAGGATTGACAGTGTGCCGTTGACTCAATCCTATTCTTCTGTCCATTCGAATTAATTTTGCCTTAAGCTGGAATCATATGCAGAGACTATATAAAATATTCCACGATCTTTAATAATATAATTATTTCAACATTCATTAACATAATCCCTACCGTCCAACTATATATTTGTTGTTAATTGTAAGTCAGAAAAAAAAATCATATTGTAGCTATATAAGAATGAAAATATGTGTATTAATAATTAAAAAAAAAAGTTTTAAATAAAAATAATACTTGTCTAATGTATATCAAGTGTTTTATTTTTATTTCAAAAATTCATAACAGTTCTATAGTGTTACAGCTAGATCTGATCTTTATTACATAATAGTAATTTGTGCTCTCATAATCTAAATCTAATATACTAAAATTTTATATGATCTACTATTAAAGATTACCTGAATAGAGATTTACAAAAATAATTTAAACCTCTAGTAAATCACTAGCATGCTACTCTAAGGACGAAATTTTCTATTCAAAACCAAATAATCTTTAATGGAACCTAATATTTGCACTAAATATAATATTTTTTAATGTATTATTAATTAATATTCTACAGTGTTATTATACAAAAATGTATCATTATTGATAAGTGTACAGTTGCAGCAAGCTCAGTTTATTGATTAAAAAAAAACATATATTTTTTTCAGCAATTTAGTATAAAACCAAAGGCAACTTGACACTTCAATTTCTACTATGATACTAAAGTGCACATTCATTTACAAAATAACTTAAAAATTTTATGTTTCTTGTACTTACAAATATTTACTTTTCATATGACTGATTTTAAGGCCGCCTTTGATTTTAACTACCTCAATAATATGATCCATACAAAAACTAATCTATATCATAACCTTCACCATAATAAATATCATTTTTTTATAACTTTCTATGTTAAAATCTTTTACATATTTTCACATGCGAAGCTGTTTCTTCTCTTATTTAAGGTAAATTTATGAAAAAAACATTTTATAATGATTATTTACAAAATTTGTTTCACGGAGTTAATACAATAAATACAATTTTGAACTGGCAGCTGTGTTACAATTCGCAAAAGCAATGTCCTGATATGAAATAACTATTACATGATTCAAAGCTTACTTTTTTAAAATATTCATTTGAATTTCCTTTGCTAATTACTAATTTTTCAAAAACTTCAATTTTAATGAGAATTTAGATAACATAACAGTAACAATTATATTATTTTCAAATATATTTAATATGGCTATATTTATACATATGTAAATAAGTTTCTCATTCATATAACATCTAGGTATATAAAATTTCCTAAAAAATATAGTAACAAAAATGAATTGCAACTTTTAGCAACAACTTATGTAAATAACTCCAGTCGCAATGCAGCACATTTTGCTTTGTTTTTTTATTTCTATATAAATTTATAAAACCGCAAGGTTAGATTCAAACTTAATATTCCTCAAAACACAAAATATTTTTTAATAAGTAAACTATAATATTAATTATTGAAGAATTCGCAAAATTTATTAAATATAAATGAATCAAAGCTTTATAATAATTTAAGGTAATTATATGAATTCAAACAGAGGCAAACATGGAAATTTAATAATTACCTCTGACTTCTGTCAAATGACAGAGGAAACATAAATAATGTAGCAGTTAGCAAACCTTTGCAAATAAAGCTGTGGTTTTAACAACCTTGACGCTAGTGAAATAAAGCAGATTGATAAAAATATATACTTTTTTGTTATTGCATAGACTCAGAACAGTCATGTAAATGTACAAAACCTTACATACAGATTATGCATGTTAAAAGCACTTTTTTTTGAGCAAAAGCACTAATTCTATTGAATTTTATTAATGGAGTATACAATTGTTATATTAATAAAACATGTCTTCTTAAACAATTTAAAGCTTTCACTATATCTATATTTCCAGTCCATTAAATATACTATTTGTATGTAAACAAAGCATAACATGCATAATATATAAAGGTCTAAAAAATATATTTTTTTAGAGCCAAATAAAAAACTTACGGTATCATTTTCCTGTTTCAGAGTTTGGTACAATTTGTCTCTTTTGGTAATAAGTTCGTTTTGTTGCTGAATTAGATCCAAATGATAGATTAACAGATCTTTAAGCTTTTTATTCTGGTTCTCAGAAACAGTAAGCTTATCTGTTAGCCTTGTCACATCAGAAGAACTTGCAACCTTTTTCTCTTCAGTCGTAACACAGTGCGTCGATACTTCAACTTCTTTTTCCAAAAGAAGAGGCTGCCTCCTTTCTGAACTTTGAGAATGACATGCGTAGATGTGGTCGAATGGAAAACTCAGCAATCCATCTTTTGCATCCAACTGGTTTAATGTTGACAGCTCCGCCGAGAAATTCACCAAATTCGTTTCATTTACGCTACTGCGACTGTTCATTTTTATAGAAAGCCGATCGTAAATCACTTACGACAAGCCTGCCGGCTGTCAAATCCTATCTAACCAAATTTGCACTTGTCCGTAACATTACAACGGCTTTTTAATCCTTTGTGCCACACGTAAGAGTTCGTGAGGAGAAAAATATTGCTTACATTCATCGGGTATTACATTGTCAAAACAGCTACAATTCTACGTACATCTACTCTTATGTTCTGACATATCTTTCACGCACATGTAAAATGATAATAGACGCAACTATACAACTGTTCCGTGGATAAAAGTTAGGGCAAAAAATTGTTTCATAGCAAGACATTCGAAAAAATTAATATTAAATTGAATTAACTGTTTAATTACATCACTTGTATTATATCAAGTTTTCATGTCAATCATATAAAATTTATAACAAAATTCATCAACTAGCGTCAAGGCGTCAACCGTAGACATTTTTAACTTTTTTATTTGCATTGTCAGAGGTCAGGGGCAAAGGAAACGCTCAGAAAAGGCCACCTGTCTTTAACCATAGACAATGAAACTGCATTTTAAATAAATTAAAAATAATAAATATTCTTGTGTTTACTATTTTATTTCTTCAACAAATGTGAATTTGTTATCCGCTTGAAACAAACAGAAACCACTAAAGTATTAACGAACTAAAAAAAATATTTTTATATTTAAAAAATGTTACTAATTATTTTTCGTATAGTGCACAATTTGTCAGTACAATGAAAATATTTTAAATAATAAGCCAAAATATATATTACGAGTGCACGTGCATAGACAACTTATAAGCTAATCAATAATAAGGCTTCCGAAGAGCTTCTACAACGTGAACCTATAACCTTTAGTTCATGTTGTATTTAATAATATTGCCACATGCAAATAGTGTAGATCAATATTTAATTATAACTATATGCCCGTCTAAAAGTAAATATTTTGTTAATTATTATTATGACATAATATTAAATTACATTAAAATATCCATCCAGTCCAGTCTCGCCACCTTCTTTAGGTCATCAGCCCACTTTGTTCGACGGCATGCCCTTTATTTGCCGAACCTCTTTCTCCAATCTAGGACTCATCTCATCCTAGGCGAATTTTTCGATCGGCTTTCTTCTCAAAGTTTTTCTTACGTAGTTGAATGACTTGATCCAGGTTGATATATCCACCAAAATTTTCGAGCGGTTTCCTTTCAACTTATATCGGCCTTAGCACGACATGCCTTTTCACATGATCTTATTTTTGTCCAAGTTCATACGGAGACCAAAACGATGAAAATACTGGCTCAGGGTCCAGTAAGTTGTTCTGACGATTCGGCAGAGATGACGATATAGTCGGCAAAGATAACGATATAGTCGGCCAAGATGACGATATAGTCGGCAAAGCTGACCATATATTCGATAGACTCACTGCTTACATTGACTCCACATAGTCCAATCCAGCCTCGTCTTACAGTCATGGGCTTTCGCAGTCAATGTTGTGGCGTTATACAAACATCTCAGCATTTCAATATATCTCTAATCAATATGGCATCTCAGAAGTGTTTGGAGCATATTCCAGCTTACGATAGAATCAAAGCCTTTCTTGATATCCACAAAAGCCATAAATGATGGTTGGTTATCCTTCTAGGTCTTCTGATCCTAATCCTGATCGAAAGACGGCTTGATATAAGGGGTGGAAGTCATCAAGTCGACTGGCAAGAATGCTATACATGTGACCCAAGAGAGAGACCATAGCGAGATGGGTTTGAAGTTTTTCAAGAGGGCTTTGTCACCCATATTGAAAAACACGACCACCTTTTTTAAACTTAAAAATAATAATCTGTCATTATTATAACGAAAGTTATCTATCTTCCAAAACCTAACCCGCCAAGGCTAGTCGGATCGTTTAATCGATGTTTAATGTAATATGTTTTATGAACCAAAATCTAATGCCCATTATAAAAACTTAAAATTATATGAAGACCAAATTTGTTCAATAAATTAACTATCAAATAAATATAATTATCAGCGGGTAATTTTCACTGTGCGCCTTATACGTCATTCTTTAAAACGACAGTCATGTTTGTCAAATATAATTTGTATATCTTTTACTAAACAATTCTCTAAGTATATATTATTTTATTTTGTATACCTATTGTACCTACAAAACCCTACTAGAGATCAGGTAATCTTAAAATATAAAATTACCTTTAACTGTACCTATGCCTTATGTAATGCTAGCTTCATAGCTATATTATTATTGCTAAATCTTTTTGTGTTAGTTTGTTTTCAAAATTTTTATTTCGTTCAAATTTATCGTTATAATAATATAACGTGTGCGTTATGTCAAGAAAAGTAGGTATAAATAGTAAATAAATAAAATTTAAAAATTGATATTCTTAAAATAAACATACATAAAAACATTATGTAGATTAAATAGGTGCCCTAATAAAATGTTATAAACATTTTGTAGACTTGCATTTTATGAACGTTTTTTATTACATTTCTTTTTACTTGTTTTGAAGCCGTTTTTAAAAAATAAACTTAATTCAAGGCATTTTTTTCCTATTTGTACATAATCCATTATATATGTACTTACCGACCCACGTCGTGCTGGCCGTTGATTAGGCGAACGGTACTCCGTAAACCGATCGAATGTCTGTGGAGACTCAGAAACTCTACTACGCTCGAAATCCCAGCTACTTCCACCAATAGGTGGACTGGGGCTTCTTTGACGGGATGGCTATCGATCAATTATTTTCATAGTAGGTATCAAAAATACTTATTTTTCATGCATATGTTCATCGTTGATTACACTCACTTTGTCCAACGAAATCGTAGCATTGCGTTATGTGAACCATCATAGTCATTCCCACAATTGTTTTTGTTGAAAGTGATTTTCCAGTAAAACCTCCCAGTTAACATCATAGTTTTAATTGAGACAAATGACAAGAATAGCGCTACGTTTTCGATGGGCGTTAAATATAAAACTTTCTAGCTTATTATTGACTCAAGGAGAAAAATAAAAAAATATTAAAACTTCGGTCCGAAACCATCGGGTCAATTTGATCCATTATATTTGTAAAACGATTTCATTTAGATTAAAATATAATTATAGTCAACATTTCTAATATACATATATTCTTTGCATAAAATGAATTAGGGAATCAGAAGGTCTGTAATATTTACATCAGCATATGTTAAAAGCTGTAAGATTTATAGACTTCGATTTTGATAAACCTGCAAAACGCTCACCCATGACGACAATCATTTTCATAAGCCTATATTAAATAACGTGTGCAGTATATATATTTTTAGATATTTATTGCTATTATTAATTATTTATTGCTATTTGATAAAAATCAAAGAGCATTCTAGCATATTCTGTTAAAGGATCTGATAGAATACGTTGTACCAAAGCAATACCAAATAAACATACTTTTAATTTTTTTAAAGTAACGTTCTCTGATTCTCTGTCGTACCATTTCTTCCATACCTATGACAATTAGGACAATTATTTTTTTAAATAAGAATTCCAAAGTTTTTATGGAATATGTCCAGATGTAAGACGATGAGATGTAAGTAACAGGCTGTTAATGTCCCACTGCTGGGCTAAGGCCTCCCCTCCCTTTTAAGAATAAGGTTTTGGAGCTTATTCCACCACGCTGCTCCAATGCGGGTTGGTAGAATACACATAATTGGCATAATTTCAATGAAACTAGACACATGCAGGTTTCCTCACGATGTTTTCCTTCACTGTCAAGCACGAGATGAATTATAAACACAAACACAAATTAAGCACATGAAAATTCAGTGGTGCTCGCCCGGGTTTTGAACCCACGATCATCGGTTAAGATTCACGCGTTCTAAACTAGGCCATCTCGGCTTGTATGTTGCTTGCCTGTTGCGATGAGATGTAGTAATATATAATGTCTTTTTAGATCTGTTAAGCCAAGGTATGTGAGAAGGTTAACTTCGAATAATACGATACCAAATTCCCTTGTTTTTAGATATCATATCGAAATAGTCTTTCCATAGTCTTTACTTTATTATGTGTAATATATATTTAAAGTAATAAATTCATATATGATTGCATGTAGAGCTGAGAGTTTATTACATTATAAAATATCAAAAGGACACGTAATTAATATATGGCGGCGACTGAAACGATACTCGTTAACATTATAGCTATAACCACAAATATATCAATGTCTGGCCAACATGTTTGTACACGTCCGCAAATAATGATGAACGAATCAAACGTGAGGAGACATCACTAATTAAAATTACGCGTTTTGCAAACCATTGATTTAATATGAATTTATTTGCAAGCATTGTTCCAAAATAAATGAAATTGGGATAAAATTTTCAATAATGAGTTATCAGAATTTAACAAAGCCATAATTAACTTGAAATATAATACTACGCATACATGCATGGAGGGACGTGATTTAAAAAATAATAATAGTTTATAAATATTGTACCGTAAATGTCGAAAAATGCTAAAATTTTTTGGGATTTATAAAAGTATAGTTTCGTTTGAGAGGTGGTTTTAGTTACCCGAGTCCGTTTCCACGGCAACAAAGGGCAACGTGTAAGCATAATTCCATGTTGATCGGTTGAGTAGCTATGATCTGAAAGTAATCTCACTTTTGCATTTATAATATACCTTTATATAAGTAAGGGCTAGAACTTTCTATAAAACAAAAAAAAAAAACGGAATAGATACTAATTACAAAGTAGTGCTATCCGCTAAAAGCTACATTTTTTTTTAAATGAAAATCGAACAGAAGCAAAGTTTACCTCTGTACAACTTTAACAAAGCCGACTCCTTCTCGCGCTCTCCCTATTACAGGCCAAAAACAATAGAATCGTATTAAAGATAATTCCATAAAAGCGCACATCATATTTTATGTATGGCGTTATTTGTTTACATTATTCAGTATTTGAGTTACATATAAATCACTCGTTACTAGTACATAGTATTCGAGTATTCTTATAAAATTATTTTCGCCGCGTAGATTTAATATGGAAATTGTCACCATCCGTCGCATCCTATTATTTCCGACAACAACATGGGTGAAGTATAATAGGAAACTGATTGAATAAACTCGCCTACAAATGCATAAAATGTATTTTAACTCTATACAGCCAGCAAATTGACAAAACGCTTACAATGTCGAACACAAAGGGAGAGTATGGTTGCGTGGATTTGTTAACGGAAATTTTTTTACAGTTCCTACCTTATTTGAAGAGGTTTTTTTGGTCTGCAGGTTCGATTTTTGGAATCTGCATATTGTATGTATTTATAAAATGCATGACAAGAGCGCGATAAATTTATAACGGGTATGTGAGTACTTTTAAAATAATTAAGCCGCGTCCTTAATTATCGCAATGGTCTGCGATAGGAATTTAAACTTCAACGATTAATGTAATTAACTTGTAGTCCATGAAATTATTGCACTTTTATTCTCTCGTCGAACAAAGTTTAATACAAACATCTAATTCCATGCTTTGTAAATGAAGAAATAGGGTGTAGTCAAGTTTTTTTTATACGACCAAACCGAGCGAAGTAATCGAACATTGAGCCACCTCAACTAATGACATGCTTACCTCAGAAAAATATATTTGATATATTAATAAAATGTAACATTAAAATTGTGTAAAAGATTTATCTATTTTATTTTGTGAAAGAGATCTCGGATTATCGTTTTAAATAAGTTCACTTTCGCATTTATAATATATTTTTGAGACTAGACAAAAAAAGAACAGTGTAGGCTGCAACAAAAAGTGTAGCAGGAGTCAAAGCGAGAGCTTTTAGACTAGACTAGATTGAAATTCGAAATTCGGAACTCTTATAGCTGTGCGCCTGTTTCCGACGGGAAAATTTTGGTTATCTGACATTTTTCATTTCGAGTCATGGCTAGTCATTACTCTTCATACTTTGTCCGATCGACGCGTTCAAAGTGTAGTTTTTTACCCTCCGACACAAATACGCTTAGTTATTAAAACTTTTGAAAAAAGAATTTTATCATTACTGTTTTTAACCAGCGCTGGAAACTTATAAGCTGTATGTAAGTCAGATTCACGACAGTAAATTAGAACTAATGTACCGGTCTAACTACGATTACGGTAACTATGATTGACCGCGCTTCTTGCACTATCTGATTGATTTTATTTATCTTTTTAGATTTAGCGAACTTAAGACTATTCTTTAAAATAGCTGGAACTATTTTTAGAATTATTTAGACTATTTTATTATCGATTTTCATTTTAAATTTTTGGATATAACTCTGTCTCATTGTGCCCACCGATTAAAATGATGATGATTATATAATCTGATTTGCGAGAAAAGACTACCTAAAAATGACTACCTGAAAATCCTAGACACCACTAACAAGGTCGTTGTACAGTAATCGATTGTTAAATTTATTTTTTGATATTTACTTATTTGTCATATTGTGGTGTCCTCATAAAAATGCGTCTTATACAATATAATAAGTATATAAAAATGGATTGGATTCGATATCATATTTTTTTTATCAAGATATGTGAGACGAAAGTAATACTTATAAACATACAGACATAAATATATAGGTACTCGTTTTTTCGAACAAGTACCGAGACCGTCTACACCCGAGTACAAAACACAGAATCCAACTGTGAGATATAACAAGTATAGTTTCCTGAAAGCTATTCTGATGAAATTATTGCTATTCTATTATATAATAATATCCATAAATTTACGCAAACAAAGCCGCTGCGATCATTAGATTTCGGCATAACTAATATAAAATAAAATCGTCTTTTTTGTATCACTAATTTTATTTATAAATATAAAGCATCAAGTTAACGTCGCGTTATGTATTCGTATTTTTTAAATAAAATGACGCCCAACACGAAATAAAGGTACATACATGTTATAAGCCTAAGTAACGAAATAAATGCATTTCCATAACGAAGCAAAGGAAACGTTAGTAAAAGCGGCTTATATACTCTCTACATCAGAATCGTACACAATAGTTTGCGTGTATGTAATAATACAGTGGTGGTGGTAGGCTTAAATCCGTAGCACACATACACATACTACAAAAAAGTTTTTTACCAATTTGAATTGTGAGTGAGCCAATTACAGGTACAAGGGATCTATTTTAACACCTCAGTTCTCAGGGTAGGTGGTATATTATACAACGTTAATATATGATGAGGTATGATTAATAGTTTTAACAATGCAAATGTCTGTGATGGAGGCGACAAACAAAATTTAATTTACAGTATACGTCATATGTGTTCTTTATACGAGTGGTTATGTGTATTATAATTTATTTCTGTATTTTATTAGGTGCATTAGTTATTTAATCGCGAAACCTACATGTGTAAGGTTTTACAGGTTCATCATTATAAAGACGATAAACTTATTCATAATAAATAAAAAGTCTTAAATTAAACAATCAGAACATCACAATGATCATATCACAACACTCATAAATAATGAACAAGAGATAAAAGTAGGTACACATATATGACAACCACATGATGATATGACCACGATATTACTGGAATACAATATCAGATAATCAAGCTTAAATACCATCGATCTGCATTTAGAAGGGTGACATGCTGCAAGTAGGTATAGTTACACATCAAAAATGAAATCCGTCATTAAGCTTTTTCGTCATATTTTATATTCAAATTTCGAATGAGATTGATGTAACAAACAGGCGTGACTAAACCAGCTGAATTTTTTAACCCACACATATCGTTCTGTAATTTTCCTTTGTTTGAACTTAGCATGTCGAATGTTTCAGTTTTTTAGATAAATGTTGGAAATAATAATGTTATACGATTCGTAATGACTTTCGAAAAGAAATATAATGAATGTAAGTGAATCGGAAGATATCGCTTTCATAGACTTTACTTCATATATTTCTTATTCTTTATAAATTGTTAAATCAATCGTTTTATCAATTGAAATTTAGGAATAAAGAAGTTTTGGACGTTAGCCAATTAGTCTAACGAAACTTCACTGTATGCGTTACCATCAAAATAAACATCTATGAATAAATTCTCACGGTTTACGCATTCAGTTGGGTTTCGCCTCGTTCACCGTCGCGGTTTGTTTCACCTAATTTTCTGAATTTAGTAAAACTGGCTCATCAATTTTGGATTTCTTATCACCCACCAACTGGTAAATATAGGCGTGACAATTTTACCTATCATTACTAATAATATATACAATTTTTTCCGAAGTTTTACTAGCTTCAATAAAACCTTAATTTTCTTTTGTATTCAGTACATCAGTACTGTATTCGGTTTTAATTTGGTGATAAAAAGAGTGATCGTCTTCTTATATTGAGAAAATAATTACCGGTGTTGTTTTTTTTATTTATAAATTTGTTTTATTAGCAAAATTTTATTAAAGTTATTAAAATTTTTCATTTCTTCACTACACTTTCGGAAACTACTATAAGCATTATACCCGTATATTTTGTTTAATCTTATAAAAGTGTTGTTGTTTTGTCGTCTTATTATTCAAATTTAAAGTTAAATAATAATTACACCCAATTCAAGATGTGTATCTATAGCCAGCATGCAATGAATGATATGAATATGCTCAGGCCTGAGTTGCAAACAACTGACAATGAACAACAGATAGATAAATTTAGTTGCTTACTCTTAATGAACGCATAATTATCGTTATTATTGGTGCCTATTCGTAAAACTTTCACGTCGTAGAAGAAGATCTTATTGCGTTTCAGGTGCGAAACATACCTCCGGTGGGGATGAAACGCCGCCCATCCCGGAGGAGGAACTGGAACAACAAAAAATTGAACATGAAAAACAAATGCAAAAGGTTATAAAAAAATTTATCACAATATATAGGAGGTGTTGCGAAATGTTCTGACGTCATAGTTGACTGAACCTACAAAGCGAGCATGTGAGATAATAAGAGGAAAGCTATGATTCGTTTTTTCCCTCTCGACTAATTGACATTTTTGCTGCAAAAAATATTTATATCAATTGGGCTGTCATGTAGTTTTTATTTATAAGTAAAATGTTTTTACCTTGTATATATAAATAAAAAATATATTTTAATAATTTAGGAAAAAGAATGCCAAGCAAGAGAAGCAGAGGAAGTCAGGAAGTTGGATATAAAACTTCTACATCAGCGGGCAATAGAAGCAGAAGAAGAACAAAAGCGTGAGGTTAATTAAATATTAATAGTTATTGTTTTATTTATAATAAGATAATTAGGGATATAGTTAACGTGAGAAAGTCTTGAAATTGATTTCTACCTAATATTACCTTCAATAGCAAATCTATGAAAAAATCATATTTTCAGACTTACTAGGTTAGATCTGACCTGACCTGGATTTTCATTACAAAAGTTAGTTATAACTTATTATTCATTTATTTTAATTAGTCTTTTAAATTTTATTAATGAGACCGTGTCCCAGCAGATAGCTGAAGCGGTCGAAGAGTTGCGGGGGATAAGTACTTCATGGTCTCATCACAGATTATGCGACTTGCAAAGGCAAGCCGCGAGGTGGCGCCACAGTCGGCCGTCAATCCCGGACACAAAACATTATAGAGTATGACGCTTACTACATGATACATCTTTGTAGCGTAATGCCGTATGCCCCATAGGAATCCATAAAATTTAATGATAATTAATGTGAAATTTGGCTTTCATATAGATTCAGCGTGAGTTATTTAATAAAGTATTATACACTTATAATTTCGAAATAACTTTCATATAATCATAAAATAACCTTTAAAAGATTAAAGATATGTATATATATATATATATATATATATATATATATATATATATATATATATATATATATATATATATATATATATATTACGAACTTAATATTACGAACATTATTTAAAGAATTTATATATGCGACTCAATCTGTCACCGGGGGGTTAGGTTATTTACTAAGGGCAGGCTATTTGACAAGAATAATTTTAGTGAAGTCAAACCGAAGACGGAGGTATTCGAGGAATTGATATGCAATTTATTTAATTTCATATAAATCCTATATTCCATTACATTCCAATGACAGTCGGAAATTATGATGTCGCTTCTTTAGTATTGCTATATATTTAAAAAAAAAACGAATTAGAAGCACCTTACCATATTTTCTAACAACTCTTTATATTAACATTATTATTATATTTAACAACAATGAATCTAATAATAGAATTTCAATATGATAAAATATACATATTGTCCACACAGAATGTCATGAAAAAAGCCTGCAGTGCCCAGCTGACGAAACCTCAATCTAGCCAAAGTATAAGCGACAATGAAGGGATTTTCATAAACCTTTCACGATTGGGATCATGTAGAGGTAATCTCAATTTCCATAATGTCTTGAGTATATAAATATTTTATATGCTTACAAAATACTGGTAATTATTAATAATAGTGCTTTGTTGTCAAGTTTTTAATTAAGAGCGAGTTATTGGTATATGGTTAAAGCTTTGTAATTTAAAACTGTACAGATTACATAAAACGAAAATGAGTAAATGATTTTGTAAGTACCTGAAGTAATTAAAATGTTTGCAAATATGAAGCGCTGATATGACGTAAATACGAAGCGATTTTCAATATTTGCTGTATTAAATCCCTGTTTTCATATGAAAATTTAATCTGTATATACCTAGGCGATGGGTTCTTATAATATTATAAAGAGAAAAAAATATTTTAATATTTTTTGTATGTCTGTTTGTAGTGGTGGATAAATTAAAAGACTACGCAACAGATTTTAGGAATTATTTTACTTATAGAAAGCTACATTAGTTTAACTATATAATATTCCTACGAAATTGCAGTAATGTAATCCAAGGTGTCATTTTTTTTATATAAAAGTAATTATTTCGCCTGCAACGCGAAAACTATCTATGATTCATAAAGTAATGCATTATATGTTTATAGTCCGTAACAGCCTGTGAATGTCCCACTGCTGGGCTAAAGGCCTCCTCTCCCTTTTTGAGGAGAAGGTTTAGAGCTTATTCCACCACGCTGCTCCAGTGCGGGTTGGTGGAATACACATGTGGCAGAATTTCAGTGAAATTAGACACATGCAACCTGCATCCTCACGATGTTTTCCTTCACCGTAAAGCACGAGATGAATTATTATCCCAAATTAAGCACATGAAAATTCAGTGCTGCTTGCCCGGGCTTGAACCCACGATCATCGGCTAAGATTCACGCGTTCTTACCACTGGGCCATCTCGACTTCAATGAATGTTTATAGTTCTAATCATTATTCACCAAAAAGTCTAGAAAGCTACACGTCTAACTATTATAGTTAGGTTACAATAATTGGTTTCTGTTCAAAACCAAACATTAAAAAGAGAAGTCTCATCCCCAAGGTGTACTATCATCCATAAAATCATTAATTGTATAGTAATCTTTAGCACAAATTCTATATTTCTAACTTCAAAAATAACGAACCTGTATTCAAAGTCCTCTTTTTCAGAAATGTTCTAAAAAGCTTTACCGATTTCCATATTTCTAACATGAGAAATTAATTCCATACAAGCTTTCAAGCCCTATTTAACACCCTTAAGAAATAAATTTAGAAAAAATATTTCTTAGTGCTCCAAAGTCCCATAAGCAATCCTTGTGTAGAATTTTATCCTTTTCGACTCGCCAGCTTAAGCTGTGTGTTAGTCATTTTAAAATTTTATTAATTATATGTTATTTTTAGTTTGTTTTTTCCTTTGTTCAATATACATCTATATAAATAATCTTACATTCAAAACCTTATTTGAGCCAAATCGTTAGAACCGTTTATGGGATACAATATATAAATACAATATACAAGAATTACTAATATAATATTATAAGGATTTTGTATCGGTTGTATAAATTATCTGAATGCTGTATTCCCAAGGTGTGTTGTATATAAAATTCATGAGGTTTATAAGAGCTTGCTTTTGACATATTTTTTAATTGATAATTATAAATGTTACTTTGATTCTTATTATAAGGGCGTATCGTCGCACAAAAGCATTACTAACGCTGTGTAGGTGTAGATAAGATGTCTTTTAAGAGTTCTCATGTGGAGAATGCTATTTTTATCAAGAATACATCACAATTTATAGAAAAATATTTTATGTTTTTAATTGCTTTTACATAGGAATCTATGGCATTATGAAATATAATTATATTTTTTGATAAAGGATGCCTTAAGCATTTTTTTATTTATGGATTTTTTAATGTAGTAATTTAAAACATTAAAAATTAGGATTCAGCTTGTAAATGGGGGCTATATATTCTACAAGATAACAGTAAGTAACTAAAACAAACACTATTTGCTCAGAGTCCAATTTTCTCATTAATTATGGCCCAGTGGTAAGAATGCTTGAATCTCAACCAAAGATTGTGAATCAAACCCGGGCAAGCGTCACTGAATTTCATGTGTTTATTTTGTGGTTATAATTTATCTCGACGATAAAGGAAAACATCGTGACGAAACCTGCATATGTCTTATTTTACTGAAATTCTGCCACATGTGTATTCCACCAACCCGAATTGGAGCAGCGTGGTGGAATAAGCTCCAAACCTTCTCTTCAAAAAGGGAGAAGAGGCCTTAGCCCAGTAGTGGGACATTCACAGGCTGTTACTGGGCCCCTACCACTTTAGGCCCAAAGCAGCTTTAATACAATACCATTTCACTCTTGATTTGAGTTGTCCTCTCTCTATTTCTTTATTTAAGCTATTAGTGTTAATGTTGTCCGAAATATTCAATAAACTAGGGGTATTGTTTCCTGTAGACAACTTGAAACCTCGAGTTGTCTGCAAAGATAGCGAACGAGATTCTTATAAGAAAGCTTTGTTATTGAGACGCTTTGAAAATACCATACATCTTACGTCGTCAAAGGGATCAACTCATGTTTAATGTAATGGAATACTTGAACTCCAATATTTATTATATTGTATTCTACCGAAGTTCAGAGTACGCCTTAAATATATTTAAAAGAAATCCTGTACCGAGAACTAATAATTGGTTTGCATAAGTTACATGGCCCTTTGAATTAAATTATTTATTTAAAAAAAAGGTTCTTATCGGACGTAATCAAATGAATAGTTTTTATCGTATTTCATTAATCAACTAAAATCTTTGTATTTATAAAATGTTAATAATCAAGCGGTTAATAATTTAACTAAGCAATTTTACCGCAACAGAAAGCAATTAACACATTTCGAAAACATAACAAAATCTATTTACTACTTTGTATAACACACGGCTATAATATAATCTTAGTTATAAGATAAATATTCATGTCATGTAAATTGAATATTAAGAATGACATCAAGAAGCCATAGAAAAGAAAATTTAAAAAGGCTCTGAACAGAAAATTGCAGAGGAAGTTTTTGTTTTGAAATAATAATTTCTTTTTTTTTAAAACAATATTCTCTTTATGCATTTAAACTTGGCTACTAAAATTAAATTTAAATTAAAAACAAAGTGACGCAAAAGGCCAAAATTAACAACTCTTGTGTAAATTTTACAACATTGCTAATACTGTGACATATAGATTTATATAAAGTAGGCAGGCAGACTAGGAAATGACCACCTGATGGTAAGTGGTAAGTGATATTAATCATCCCTTACATCGCCAATGCGTAATCGACCTTGGGAACTGACATTGTATGTCAAACCAGTAAACAACAATATTTTACTAAGTACTAAGTATTGCTGGTTGTCGGTAGAAAATATGATGAGTGGTTGGTACCTACCCAGATCGGGTTGCAGAACGCCCTAACCATGTAAAATGCTACCCATACTGATTGATCGTTTAGATGAATCAATTGATAGCGACGGCTGCTGCGAAACACCGTGCTGTATCAGTGGAGAAGAAGCAAGGAATTGGAGAGCATCAGCTAACGATGTCAGTCCATCAATCAGAGGTGACCTCGTCAAAGCACCTTCCTGTCCAGGGTAAGAATAGCTGATTTTCTATTTTACTCATTTCAATAAAGCTTTATATCGTATAATATTAAAGTAGCGATTTTTATATATACATATATCATATATTTCGTGTATCTCGGAAACGTTTTTAATGATTAGGTTTAAAAAATAATTGGAAAAAAACTAAAACTTTTTTTATAACTAATTATTACAGCTGAGCAACTCTCGGTCGCCAAGGTACTCATATGTATGTTTATTTCGTGTATCTTAGAAAAGATTGAAACGATTTGGCTTAAATGTTTTACGTTAGATAACTTTCTCTATTTAAGTTTTTATACGCGTGTCGGTCGGTCAGTCACAAAGATATACTATTTATGAAATATAATATGGTTTATAACTATATTGAAAAACTATATCACCTTAATATATATATTAAGAACATATATATCAGATTATGTCTGCAATAAAATCAAGAAATATCAATTTGGCTAAAATCCAAGTGGAATTGGTTATTGAAAAATTTTACCTGTTGTGGGAATCAAAGCTAAAATGTTCTACAACGTTGTATAAAGTTTGAAAAATTTCTTTTTTGTCAGCGCTACGTTGCCGTCGGCTCTAACATAATTAGAAAGAGCGCTTTGCAATGATGAAAACCATGTTTCTATGTATTTATCCCAGCTTGATAGAAACTTAATAAATAGACGGAAATGTGTTCGACTTAACATCCTCGTCAAGGGTCAAGAATATCTTTACAAATAACAATCCCATAGAGATGCCGCGTTTTCATATATATTCTAATATGCTGAAGGTTCAAGCGCTTGTTATTTTTATTCGAATAAAGCTCGTCCGAGGAAGTAAACTACTATTATTATAAAATTATGGCACATGCTACTAATAAGCATTAGTGTATGTCGATGATACATTAGTTAACTAGCGTTACTAATGGACACAGTATTTTGAATTGGTCTGTTTGATTTGGGTCTATTCAGCTCTTTTAAACTTTTATACACTCATTAAAAAATCCGCGAGGCGAATACGTACTATTAATAAAATTCCCGCTATAATATTCGCATGATTATTTTTCTTGTATAAACTTAGCAAACGTTTTATGTAAAAATAACGAAATACGTTAAATATGGTAAATATTATTTTGTTTAAATAATATTCGTTGCACATTATATAGAATCTTTTTTTTTAAATTAAATGTCGCGTCTCTTTGTTTATACGTTCGTGCTAATTTCAGGAAGTAATTTAGAAATTTTCATTCAGTTTACACTAATAGAGATATTGATTGACGACGATGGTATAGTTGTAACATTTATGAATATTTTCTGCAAAACATTTAATGTTCTGATGCTATTTGTCGAATAAGTTAGAAACGGTCGTGTCTGCTGAGATCATTTGTGATAAGTTCTTATTAAATGAAACATAAAATAACACAGATTTAAGTTGTTCTTCTAAAACTGTTCTTATATTTTCTATCCATTGAGTGCTACTCGTGTCGAGCCGAGGCGTAGAGCTAGTTAATAATAGAAACACAAAAGCACTCGCTTAAATATATTTTATTAATTGCAAATTTTATTATAATGCGCATTATGAAATTTAATTCATTTCATAGAACCAATTGAATAACTTTTATGATTATAGTATTCAGGTTGTAATTAATTAGCAGACTCTTTGTTTTTATTCACTATTGTGAATAATGTTTAGCTTTTGTTCGAATACGTTAACAGGTCGCAAGTGACGCTGCATTTATGAATGAGAAATAATTTGTTAATCATGTTGTTTATTAGATATAAATTAAGGATAACAAATATCCGATTATAAAACATTGATAGCTGTTGATATTATTTGTAAATCAAATAATATCAACAGCTATCAGCTAAAAGTGAAAATGTACACTATAAATAATTAATACACTCATTGATTAACATTTTTGATTTATGTAATTGTGCCTATTTTTTTAATTTCGTATTTATATATGAGATAGATTAATATTCAAAGCTGAAGAGTTTGTGATGCAGTGATAAATTTTGCAAAAACGGGATAATGTACTCCTTTTTAAAGCTTCAGTTGCGTGCGCTGCGTAAACGGTTGAGTTACGCAACGATCAAGTATGACGGAATTGTTCCTCTTAAAAATTTCTAAAAAATAGTCCGTGATAACATATGCCTTTCTTTTTAGGTTGACTCATTATAACCTTTTTGTATGGTAATCAAATTTGTTCTAAAATAAAGCATTATTTGCAAATTCGTTTTTATCTTAATACTAGGTATATAAGTACAACTAGTATATAAGTTTTATATCAATATAGGTGGCAATTATTTTATTTTTTGTTTTGAAGAGTTAGGACGTTTTCACGTACACATTCGCTAAAAACTTCATATAAATACTTCTGGGTGCAAACAACGATATACAAAATACAAGTCATAATTTTTATAAATAAAACGTATTCCATTACTATCAGCTGTACCGCTTTATTGGCAGTCTCGAAGTTTTACCCTCATGACCCTCAATGTACAATGTTATACAGATTTGTACTGATCGAGGAGAGGTAGTTTTCATTCCAATTCATTAATGAGAATGCCGCCCATAGACAACATATATAAATATAAGAAATATTAAACATTCCTTACATCGCCAATCCGCCACCAACCATGGGAACGAAGTCTATGTCCCTTGTGCCTGTAGTTACACTGGCTCACTCATCCAACTCATTCAAACCGAAACGCTATGATACTAAGTATCGCCATTTAGCGGTAGAATATCTGATGAATGGGTTGTACATACCCAGACGGGCTAGCACCAAACCAACCGTTCACAAAGAGGTGCGTCGATTATTTATTATAAATAAAGTTTCAGTAACTTGAATAGTTTTGTTTAGTCTGAGTTTGATAGATTAAAGAATATATACGTATGCTTGCTCATTTACAGTATTAACTATATCCAACGGCTAGATGGGTATTTAGGTAACAGATTCGTAGATCGGAAGACATGCATAAAACAATTTTTTCTTCAACCCATTTAAGTAACTATAAATATATTAAGTAAAACTACAGGGGTTCACAGTGAGTTCACTGGTGATTATTAAAAGAATAATATAAAATAAAAATAAAACCCTTAATATACTTTTTTCTAACCTGAATGACATTTCATGCTTCTTACTTTTAAATCACAGACTTCCGAACAATCATTTATTCTTTACTTATACTTAATCGCGAGCAAAGCCGCGGGCAACGTTCGATTAAAAAATCAATTATCAATGATAATATAAAATAAGGAAGACGTGGAATATGTGATTCAGTTGCAAATATACATCAAATCTTCGAGGCAATTTACAACAGTTCACTCCTAGTAATCAATTATGTATATAACCTTCAATGTCAACCAGACCCAGTCATGTCTTCACTGATACTTCTGACATAGGTACTTAGAAAGACCTACAGCGAATTTAGAGGAAAATAGTCTGTAAAGTACGGTCATAGAGACAATTATTATGAAATCCGTAATATCGTTTATGCCATTTTGAAATCTTAACAACTTTTGATATCTTAGCTTCTTCATTCATACATATGTATATACATATTTAGCGCACTATTCAAACATGAAACTTTAAGAAAATAATACAACTAATTAGTTTACTCAGTACAATATAGTATAATTAAAATTAGTCTAATTAGAGAATTACGCTCTATCTTCTTGTAGTAATTTACAGGTGGCTCATTTATCTACCCGGTGATAAATTATCGTCATACTAATTAAACATTGGAATACAATGTGTACTAAGTAAGATTATACGTCCTTTTTGTTTGTAATTACACTGGGCACACTCACCATTAAAACCAGAACACAACACTATAGAGTTTCATTGGCGGCAAAGCTACTGATAAATATCCCGACGGACCTGACAAAGTTTTACCATAACTACAAAAATATATGTAATTTTATAATTACCCTTAATATTATATTTTATTGTACCTATTTTGTTTTATTTTGTCATGTTTGAAATGATAGATTTATAAAAAATATTGTGTATTATAACTTCTCTATTATAAATAAAATCAATTAATTGAACACAAAATTATCACAAAAAACTAAAATATTCCTGTATATCCATTTAAAAAAACTAAACTTGGATAAATTCTAAGATTAATAAAAATGAAGAGAATTAATTTTATTAAATTCAAACACTTAATGTTAATTATAACTTTTTAATTGAAAATCAAGAACAACAAGCTTCTATATATTCTAATATGCACTTTTTTTAATTTTAAGAATAATAAAATGAGCTTTGTATCTTTTCTAAATAGTAAGTGCGCAATAAGTATCTGAATCTAAACACTAAAAAACCCAAGCAAGCCTTGAAACTGACGTAGTAAAACAAATAATAAAAGTATTAGATAAACGAGAGAAACTTATATTTTATATGAACAAAAATAAATAATATTAAATTAATTTTATACGCACCGATTTATTCTTCTCTCATACAACGTACGACGCATTAAATATCACAAAAATTACTGTCATCGACTGAGAAAATTCCGAAACAACTTCCAATTTAGTCAAAAGAAACACGGCATTCAACAAGTTGCTCTTCTTAAGTCGCGCGATCTTAATTGTGATATCGTTTTAAGAACAAAATCACCAACATGTGAATAAGAAACTTCCTTTTATTTAAAAAAACCTAAAATAAAAAAATACACGTTAAAAACTTTTTATTATAACTATTAAACAAAATACTAAAATTTAAAAAAAAAACAGTATAATGAATCCCTCGGGATCAACGCGATCGCGATGTTGTACCGGGCGCAGCTGCATACAGACTGCATTTTACCTAGGTTACCAATTCTGATTGCCATCAAAATAGAGAGGAAGTATGTATATATCAACGAAAACCAAACTGTCAGCGACAAAATGTATTGTAAAATTTGATTTGCAAAAATTTGATGTATTATTTTTATATGTAATTAATTTTTAAAGATTTTTTTTTATATATTTCATATTCATATCTAGATCACATAGCAACAAATTATTGTGTGATATAATTCGTTTGTCTCAATCTTAAAAGTAACATTTAAGTGTGATTGTTCTGATGAATCAATTTATCTGTAATGAATTGGAGTTCTGGTATTAAGTTTTGGGAATCAATTATACACTTGTATAATTGTTACTTCATGTAATGAACGTAGCATCTAGGGGCTAAATCTAGAAATAGGTCAGATCGGTAGAGCTCGAGGCGCATGCGCGGGCTCGCGTCGCGCGCATCCCTTTGTTCCAACCCTACACTGCGACACAGTAAGCGGATTTAGCAGTTAGAACCTCGACGGCAACGCAACCGATGTTAAGTAATTAAGCTTATCTGACGATCCGGTGAGTGCTCCACTCACCGACACACTATCGACAGATTTACGTCTAAACTACCGCGATAGTTCAGTGCTTAGATGTTTTTTCGGTGTGGACCACCCAATATGGCGGACTAGATGTTAGAGTTTAGGGCATGCATGCTTATCTCTGTCCTTCAGTGTTATAACTTAACCCGCAATATCCTATCCTTCGGCCGTGGGTGTGTACGTTTCATTACAGATAAGATGTTTGTAGGGAGTTAAGATGCTGTTGCTAAGCGTAGGAGCGGAATGAGGCGGCACGAGATGCAAGGCAGGGAGGGCAGCAAGGACGACATCATGTCGCGCAGCGAGTCAACGGTCAGCCGCTGCACGCCACATACGCCGCTGGGCCCACCCGACTCCGTCAGCGTTGACTCAAATCCCATGCCCACCATATACCGGTAACTGTAACGTTAAGAAAGCCACACCGTCCGGGGAGAAGACGTAATATCAAATTGGGGCGTGTTGCGCGATCGATAAACATCATTTATTTATATAAAGAGCTCACTGCTCACAGAAATAATTGATTTAAATCGACCGTTCAGCGCGCCGCGAAGTCTCAGCGCAATTGCACGAAATCCAATACGATATAACATCTCATGGAACCTGACATTTAATAATTAAAATCATGACTACAGTCAAGATGCGCCATCCCACTATGTCTTCTCCCAGCGGTGAGTACAGCTGAGCACTCCGCTGCATCGCGCACAGCGACCGACGCATGCGAATAGACACCACAATGGCGACGTATCTATAGCAAAATTGTTAAGTATTTTTAACAAGTAATGCCGCGGTCTGACCGCTGGCGAATGTCAAAATAGCTAAAAATATACTAAATCAAGCTCATCGCTTCTAAAACGCTAAGCGACAAAATATTTTACTGACCATCAAAATGACTTTGCATGATCAAGTATTGAATATGTCAGATACGCGGACTTGATGCGTTCCGACCATGGCGTTACATAAAAACAGCTTAAGATACCGCCGAACATTTAGTACGAAGCTTGGCTTACATCATGCTGACTGCGAGAAGGACGATATCCAAGGTATGGTACCCCAATGATACACTATGCTTTGTCACACTGCCCCATAAATCTGATGCCCCTTTCCTTGCTAATATTCACAATCTTCTTACTATATTCACACTATCGCTTCATAGTCGTTTAAACTTCATTAAAATGTAGATAAAAAAACTATAAACTGTAGATTTAAACTTAGACTAGAAATTAGAAAAGCGTAGTCATTCGATAGCTTAAATATTATGTAGGTACGACAAAAATAAGCTTCGGTTACTGCAGGGAAACATCTTCATGAAATTGCATTTCTTATTCTAACATTCATTATTACAAATATATTACTTAATTCTTTGTCTTTACTTTACGCAGTATCGATTTTGCAGCTGCAAAAGTATATTGCTTATTATTTAAAGTTCAATGACCGTAATCGACGAGGTTATTCTTGCATATGATACATGTTACAAATAGAAAAGGTAAACTAACACATAAAAGGAGCTTTAAATGTAAAAATCCTAATAATATCCGCGACACATTAGTAGTTTTAGCCAATATAGATACTCTGTAGATTAGAGATCGTTACTAAATAAATAAATAGAGCTGTAGACATAAATTGATTTTTATATAATTAGAGATTAGATGAAAATAGCTACATTATCACAAATAGTCTAAAATACTAAATATTATTTTTCTTTTTTCTTGTAAAAATAGCAAGAAGGTAAGAAACTATGAGTGATTCGTAATGTTAAGGATATAGTTTCTTAAATATTAATTAATTATCACAAAAAAAAAACTATTAATATCGACATTTCATTTGTTAAATTTACTTGCAATACCGAAATAAGTGTTGATAAAAATATCAAAATTAAAACTTTTGTTCAATAATAGATAAATTTAATAGTCAAACATGTATTTTTAACCAGTTTTATATAATTATAACTGCAAAACAAATAATAAAGTTAGTACTTATACATAAGTATAATTTCGGCCACGGCGGCCAATATCAAGAGATATTAACCACCTACGCAGGACAGATTATAGTGCACAAGTGTGTGCGTAAGCACAGTTGCATTCTCTATTCCCTAACTCTCATAATCCGATAGGATGGCATTCCGAATGTCCGGCAATGTTTTCCGAGACACAGGAGTGTACACACTTCCAACTTCCCGACTTTGGGCTGCGACTGAGAATTTTCGACAGAAAAGCGTAATAACTTTTCATCCTCACCTGGAGAGTCAGACCTGACAGTATGGACTGACTCGTTAGTATAGTGGCTGTAGATGTAACAGATAAATAGTTGTAAGGCTGGAGACCCGAATGTCCTGGGTTCAAATCCCAGGTCGGGCCAATAAAAACAAATTCATAAGATACAAATACTTCCTTTTTTCTATTAAAATTTTACGCTATATAAATTAAAACATTGATAAATATATTTTGTACCAAATTTTAAATTGAATGTATATTTTGGCCAGATGTCGAGCTCCAATCGCCTCGCTTGATTGTATGGACGAATTCAGCGCTAATTCCCAGCAAATGTCGGATCAAGGTAAGTGATCCATTTGTTTTTATTAATGACAATAAATATTACTTTATTTACCTATTATTAATTTTGAAATGTAATAAAAATAGAAAAGCCAAAAAAAAACGTAATGTAAGGATTTTGGTCTAATGGATTTTTTTGCCCTTACTATTAAATTATAATAATCACATCGTTAGAAGTATAAACTAGAAATGTATATAATTCGGTAGACGAACTTTACCAACCATATTTAAAGTCAAACCTCATTGACCACAAGTTATCGCACAAATATTGTATATATTTGTGCGATAACTGGTTCTATTTCCTTAATGACAGTGGCTGGTTTTTGGTGTTTTTCGAAAATTTTCCCAATGTTATCTTAAAATCGGTATGGGTAACTTTATGATAATATAATTTAGAGATTAAATATTGGGAAGAACTGACGTAAAAATAAACGCCCATTTTTTTTTCGTAAGTATATTTAGTACTACTTTTTCGAAAATATAGACACACCTTTTACCAGAGGAGCGGTGATAAAACAAAGAACTCATGGATTCTATTCGAATTTTATCTGCAGCTGGTGAAATGACTTCGTCAAAGCATATGTCAGCCTACATGGGCAACCATTCAAGTATGCCCTCATCAGTAACGCCTGGCCTTCGTTACAAGAACTTAGGAAAGTCGGGTCTTAGGGTACCGAATATTGGCTTAGGACTGTGGACGACGTTGAGTGAAGATGCTGCAGAGGACATCATCATGACCGCTTTAGAAAACGGCATCAACTTATTTGACCTTTCAGAAGCGCATTGTGGTAAGATATTTTAAGATCTGGTCGAATTTTTAGTAACTGTAGCATTTGATTGAAATTATTTATTTGGTAATTACAGCAAGAGGTGAAGTTGAACTAGGCAAAATACTAAAGAAGAGAAATGTAAGGCGCACAAGCGTCATCATCACTACAAAAATATATTGGAGTACGAAGTAAGTAAACCTTACCCATAGCCGATACGTGATGTGGATAGCATTTAATAAATTGTTCTAACTTTTTGTGATTAACTAATCTTATTTCAAAAGATAATTTGTGTAAAGTTCAAGTCTCAGCTGTTGTTAATATTTGTATTTAAAATATCTTAATTGCCTAACCGTTACTGTTATTTACAGTAACATGTTACACACTTTAATAAAAAACTAAGAACTGTTTTGAAAATTTTACTAATTTTACTTAAACTAATTATGAAGATCCAGCTACACGCACCGACTTACCTGCGCAGTACGGTTTGCGCAGTCAAGTTGCTGCAAAAAAACGGAACACCAGTATAAGTAAGCATATGCTATTTTATTCAGCGTGTCATTAAAATCACGCAAACCACAAACTGTGTTGTCCAAATCTTGAAGAAAGCAATGTTTTCACAAACCGCACTTTTAGATTTACTCGGACAAATTATCTAACGTCTAAAAGCACGCGCTTAACTGGGCAAACTGGTTTGCATAAGTAAGCTCGAAGTAATAACGGAGTGTGTAGCTGGGCTTTAAGCTTTACATAACAAGTGTTAAACGTAACGTTATCATATTGTGAAGTCTTCTACAGAAAACGAAATATGTCAATAATTAACTATTATCTTATAGAAGCTCTCCAGTAAATTATGTGTACTCACTTAAGACATTTTGCTATAGCCATCATTTCAATTTCTTGCTTTTAGCTTCTGGAATTCCTTTAACGAAATCTGAATACTTTTTAACTTTTGCTTTTGGCTTTTGGCTATATCCTAATACTTAATCTCTATTTATTAGGTTTCTTCATGCTAACAGGTCAGATGAAAGGGGTTTGTCTAGAAAACATATAATTGAAAGTGTAAGGGCATCACTGCAACGACTTCAAGTTGATTACATAGATGTTGTACTCTTACACAAAACTGATCCGGTTTGTCCCATGGAAGGTAAGTCCATTATTTAACAGTCGGAGGTTTTCAGACTGATATGTTTACTTTTTTAAATATTTATAATTGTTGCCACACAGAGTTGGTCCGAGCAATGAACTTTGTCATTAATCAAGGATGGGTTATGTATTGGGGGACAGCCCGTTGGTTGCCATCTGAGGTAAGTGATTTTATAGATTCTGATTTTTTATATGACCTAATTATTTCAACAGCAACATTTATTAAAACATTAATTATATTATATGTTGTAATTAAAACTTTGATTAAAATTTGAATTTAAAGTCGAATGTATGTATATTTGTTAACATCTTATTTTTATTTAACAATGGTTAAATTTTTTTAAATTATATAACAAAAATTATTTTCTACTGAAACGAAATTATAAACAATTTTATTATCTCTCCTCGTACATACTAATATTATATGACAAATTAACGGAAACAAGATTGACATTATCTTGAGCGTACGATTTCCATTTACCACATATATATTTAGTTATATAAGTGTATAACCAAATATATAAGTGTATTGTCAAGACATTTCCGCCAGCCCATATCCTTACGAATCTGAGAGAGCAAGATAAGTTAAGCAATGTACATTAAGTATATATGCAGATGAATCCTGACTAATATTATAGATGTGAAAGTGAGGTAGTTATATGTACGGTTGGTAGCTTTCACATCTTAACCTCTTTTACCTGTTCATCATGAAATTTTGAAAATAGAAGCCCCGGCTAGGAAACTTGTACTTTTATATAAAAGAATTCAGTTATCTTTAAATTTGCATATAGGTTGTAATTGCTTGGTATTTTTCCTACAAACAATATCGTAGTATTTATGAATTATGTTATAGTTATTAGAAAACATTGCAACGTAGCTGGACACAATTGCCATATTTGTTACCGTTAAGACACGCCCTTTAATCGAATTCAACATACAATTTTATTTATACGTCTAAATACAAATATACATATATTTGTCTATTCATGTGTACATTTTTTGATTACGAATCGTTTTTTATATTTCTTTTTGCGTTGGGTTCAGTATAGTTTCCAGGTCATCCAATCTTACCTATATTTGTATTGGAGATTATTACATTTTTGATAACAGTTTTTAATTTTTTTACCAATACAGGTTGATAATAATGATAGTATTTAAATTTATCATTCAGATTATGGACGCATACACTAACTGTCGACAGTTCAATTGTATCACACCTATTGTTGAACAAACCGAGTATCATATGTTCTGCAGAGAAAAAGCCGAGATATTCATGCCCGAACTTTACCATAAGATAGGTGTTGGTGAGTATAAGAAAAACCGTGATACTCAATGTTATTCTAGATGCTTAGTCACACGCTTAACTGTCTGCCAAATCAACTCATTTCTGCCATGCATATATGTATTTGTAGATTTTTTTACGCTTTAACCATTACATTTATGATTTACGCAAATGAATATATTATCATATTTATATATAAATGCTATGTAGATTATGTAATTATTTGTATATATTATAAACATTTTAAATATTATTTAGAATTAACAAATATATATATAATGTAGAATTAAAAACGATTAGAGAGATTATTAAATTACTATTTCAAGAACGCCAACATTATTTTGGCAGACGTAATAGGCGTGTGACCTATCACGGTTTGATTCTACTTGTTCATAGGCGTCATGTGTTTGATCCCAGGGATGATAGCGTGGTCTGCAATGACAACCGGCAAAGGTCGTGAAGAAATAACGGGACTTTTTGCAAAGTCCCGTTTCAACAGGAAATACAGCACCTTCAGCTGGTGTGAAGATGATTTAGCCGGTGCAGATGTAAGCGAGGTCAGTGAATCCAGATCATTCTATTTTTAAATGTAAATATAAATCTATAATAACGAAAATCTTTTTAGTTATATTAATTAAAAAAAAAATCTCACTTGAAAATTTCCAATATCAAGCTGTCTGGAAAAGAACCCTTAATTCTATTTTTGAATACATCATACATTCATTGAATACATTCTATTTTTGAATATATCTAAATAAAAAATAACGTTTTAATTATATTAATAAAACTTTTTTTTCTTAGATGAGGATTTCCAATAGCAACGAACAGGTGGCTGGAGAGGAACCACGCACATATGGGGACAAACTGCGTGATCTGGCTAATCTCGCTGCTACAATGAGTACATATAATTTATCTAATATTTTCGCACTAATCCTTTAAATTATATGTTAAATAAACAAACTACGTATTAAAAATATATAAGTAGGCATTCAGAAATAGGACGTGTTTGTTTTATTGTTTAAAAAATATTATTATTTTTATAGTTAAATACTTATTGTTTTCTGCACCAGATTGCACTATGAGTCAACTTGCTGTCGCTTGGTGCCTCAAAAATGAGTCCATAAACTGCTTACTGCTAGGAGCTACCAGTGTGGAAGAATTTAAAGAAAGTATTCATGCTTTACAGGTACGTGATTTTTTTACAAATGTCATAAATTTAATAACATTCAGCAACTTTGAAAAGTTTGTCTTAAATATCGATTTGTATATATATATATATAACATAATCTAAACAATGTAATTCAAACATAGGCGCCATTTGGTACTTTTCAAAATTTTATAACAAAATATAAGTCTCTAAAATAGAATAAGTAATATTATTCAAGTTTTTATTAAAATTGTGAATATTTAATAATATTAAAATTAAAATGTTTTTTGATCAGATCGTACCCCAGCTGACATCAGTAGTTATGAAAGAGATAGAGCGACTATTGTCTAACAAGCCGCAAAGACCGCCAATGATCTCGACGCTCGCGATGCGCAATCAACAGAACAGTGCCACGGTTCGAATAGATTTAACGTGAGGACATAACTTTATTTTTTATATTACTTTTAAATTTTTCATACGACAAAATAATTTATTGATTCAATATTTCAACATCATTCAGAATAGTTTTACAATTTCTCTGTTATGTCCTACATTGTCTTTGAAAAATTAACGTCAATTTCTTTTGTGTATCACCAGTGGAGCTTCTACATCTAATGCGGGAACACCAAAACCTGATGAAATATGCGCTGAGGTCGAGATCACCAACGCCCCTAAAGAGCCGGGACGTGGATTCTGTGAGATTCAGTGACTGTGGTGGCGCGGAAGCAATGAGTCTGCTTCCAAATCTAGTAAATCAAAGGTACATTAATCACTTATAATTAGAATATTGTCCTTGAATATATTATAATAATGGTATAATTTATAGGAATCAGTTAAGGATGGCAAGCCTAAATATTTTTTGAACAATGCTGGAGAAGTGATTAGACGCGTTGGTGAGTTACAAATTTCGTGTTATTGAATGAATATTATTATCCCATGCATAATGTAAGAAAATGAATCTCATCAACTGGTATTTTCAGAACACAACGGCGTGTCAACTGATGTGGTAGTATCTATATCATCATTGAAAGGGAAACAGCCAGCGTCGGGTGGCAGCAAAGTCAAAAAATCCAAATCGGACAATTCGAAGCCTCGTTCTGCCTCTTTGCAACGATCGTCTTCAGGGCAACTGTCGGTTTCTAGGGACAGGCGTAGGTCACGATTTGACTTGCCTTCACCAGCTGATGTGTAACATGAAGAGACACAAAATGTCATTTTGTAACGATAATGGTTCTTTAAATTAAATAATATGACAACGGCTGGAGTAAGTTACGGAGCTAGTTAAGAATAATGTCGGTGAACTCTTTCATGTTCACCTTGCTATGGCATAATTCCCTATAACTTTGTACTTATAATGAATGTGGCAAAATCGTATTTGAATTTTTCGGCGCCGAATAATTTTGGCTGTCAATGGGACTGTGATGAAAAGTTGGATTTACTCTAAAATTTTAAAATGAATGTCGATACGATATTTCTGATGGTGGTACTGGGTAGTCTTCATGACGTAGTATCTTCGTGCAGAGCACATTGTGACTACCCTTAAGATAGTTTCAAATTTCGTAGGAACATTATTAAAAGTAGATTTCTTTGATGTTATAATGATTGTTATAATCAATATATATGCTTTGTTATGTATTTAACGCGATATAATCGATTTCATCAATTTTCATAATAAGATAATACAAGGATTTACTTCATCGTTTAGTTATAGGTCGGTTCAACGCATAATTTACTTAATATTAATGTAAAGAAGCACTTAATGTGTAGATTTGGTTGAAGGAAAGATAATCCTTAAATTTTAATACGATTTTTGAACTATGTACCGAATGTACGACGTATGTCTTAGATGTTATGTAGTTCGTGGTAAATCTGTAGTTACAATCGTTACAGTGCATTTAAGGTGTCTTTTAATTTAGATGAAGGAATGGGAGTTACTGCCGCGTTCACGATACGGTTTGCACATGCCATTATTATTACAAATTAAATAACAAACATATTTATGTTAAGCTTTATTTGAATTATATTATAATTGTAGCTAGAACTATTTTTGTAAGCTTAATTATAAAGTTATAAGTAAAGATTACGATAATTAATTAATTAATTTATTATATTAGTATTTTGTTCGGTGTTAAGTGAAAAAATGCACAAGTAACTGCGAATATTATAATTTTTTGCTAAAAAAAAAACAGTATATTTCCTACAACTTTACATTGCATTTTCCAACAATCCGTTAGGATTAAAATTAATTTGCCAAATAAGCATAAACTTCTATTTTAATTAAAAATGTTGTAATCTATTTTAAGCCAGAACAAATAAGCGTGGATGCGGCATAATACCGTTATTATATGAGGATCTTTTATAATAAAGAAAACAGATCTAATTGATTCCTTTGAATACTAATAAGGAAGTTAGTTTTTTAATTAAAAACGTTTAACAAATTACATCATGTAATGCTTTCCACTGCTTGAATTAACGTAGTGAAATCTGGCTTAATTAGTCATCTTTCTTGAAACTTAATATCGAAATGTAACTTATGTTATTGTAATAAGTATTCAATGAATTTTAAATAATCAATACTAGGTTAAGCTACTAATACATACGAATACATTCTTAATTTTACAAACAAAACCGCACATAAGAAAAACTTCAATCATATTTTAATTTATATATGTTGAATAAGCTAAAATTATGTTTTGTTTCATAGATAAGACTGGGTATATTTCTGAAAAGATATGTATTCAGTACCGAGAAAACAAATAATACATGATTAGAATGAAAATAAATTCTACATTGTTCTTATATTCACTGTTAATTTAAGTGATAGTTGAAATATCTGTGCATTTGTTTTAACAATTTTACAATTCACAGAACATACCCAGATGCTTTATCGTGATTATACCATTTCATTTATTATAAATTATTTATAATCTAAGTACTAAATGTCTATATAACTTAGAAGGAGTACAGTAGTATGAAGAATTTTAATCCATGACAAAAAAAAATGTCTTTTTATAAATGTGTAGAATATAAGATTTAATAAATTTAATCAAAAGATCAATTTTAAATATCTTTCGTTCGTTCTAATTGGATTCGTTTTATTTGAACGATCTTATAATAGTCACGTGGTCATTTCGTGGCTTGTTTGTAAATGAATTCTGATATTGTAGGTGAGGAGAACTGTGACATTACAAAGTTTCAATATAAACCGTTTTGTATGCGGTTCAATTTTAACGATTTTAACATTATATGTGTATTTGTAGATCTAACAACTTTCAATGTCTATTATAAATAGACGTATTATAAATAATATATATTTTGTCTATCTTGTAGACGTGACATGTTTTTGTGCTATGGCAAAATATATTTTAATTAAAATATGTAAATTCATAATTAGCTATCCCTCTTACTAATAAACATTGTAACGCGGTTGTATAGTTGCATAATTATTTGTCCTTTTCTTTCAAATGTCAAATTACTGACGGCAAAGTGTGATAAAAAAGTGTGTAATTCACTCATTATACAATGTTTATTGCTAAGGTGTAAGAAGACTGCTGCTATACTATATTATATCAGCATTCACAATATATGTTTACATTACAATAATCATAAGTATGTAAGTAATAATCATTATCATAACGATCATATCAGTAGATGAATTTTAAAACTTTGCAAATTCGTCACGCGTGACTTCTTTAACACATCTGCTTAAATAATGACATACATAGCACTAGTTTCTGTCAGCGGTTTCGCCCGCCTGTAAGAGTGCCCCTTGGCTAGAATTAGATACACTATGTTCTTTTTACAACATGAAGATCGATGAAGTAATGATTACGTAAGGGCTTAACTAACATACAACAAACATTCACATTTATAATATTACTAATGATATTTTAAAGAAATATGTATAATGTGTCAATATTTATCTCGATGTGTTACACTAACATTAAAAGCACGAGGAAAATTAATGTCTTTTATTTCTACTTTTACCTACTAAGATAATAAGTAATATAATGATGACGATACCGACGCTCCGCTGGAGATATTAAAGTAATTAAATATGTTTTTTTTTTATATAATAGGAAGGCGGACGAGCATATGGGTCACCTGATGGTAAGTGGTCACCAACGCCTTTAGACATTGGCATTGTAAGAAATGTCAACCATCGCTTACATAGCCAATGCGCCACAAACCTTGGGTACTAAGATTTTATGTCCCTTGTGCCTGTAATTACACTGGCTCACTCACCCTTCAAACCGGAACACAGCAATATCAAGTACTGCTGTTTTGCTGTTCACAAAGCCCTACCACCAGTTTTTTTTTTTTTTTTATATTTGCCGGGTGGGCAAATGACTCTACTCCACCTGATGTTAAGTGGTAGTAGAGTCCAAACGCGAGGACGGCCAGTACAGTCGGGAAGAAGATTCTGCACTAGCCGCCCTCGCCTTGCCGGCCCGCAAGATGCCTCTTCACGCCTCGTAAAGAGACGTGAAGCGAGCGACGTATTGCCACGATAGGGATGGGCAAAGTGTGGAGGCGTGTTTCCCCCGGCATTAGTTCAGCCGCCGTCTCCACTGGACCAACACCCATCGCGGCAATGCTCGCTCGGGCACTGGCTGTACGCTGGCTGACCTCGAAACGCGGCTGCAAGCCACTTCACGAGATTTTCACCATGCGTACGGTGGTAACAAGCCAGGCGGATGTTTATCATCCTACCACCAGATGATATCCCTTAGTCGCCTCTTACGACACCCATGGGAAAGGGGCAGTGAAATGTATTCTTTCTCCGTCACTGCACGGATAAAAAAACCAGTAAATGTGAGCAATAAAAAAATGTATGTGCCTAAGCCGATGTTGACTCTGAAGACAGGAGATCAGGATTTTAAGTTAGTTACTACATCATTAAGGCAGCCATAAAATAAACTAAAAAATAATAATCACAAAAATATTAAATTAATTATCTATATCTTTAACATTGTCTATGGAAATTTGTCTATGTTCGTTTCATTCAGACACTATTTACAGAATCTGTACGCCTCCGCCTTCTCTCTAAGATAGATAACATAAACTCTCTCTTAATATTTAATCATATTATACATGAACTTTACTCACTCAAATTGACGTGAGAATGAATTTATATAATGATAGCATTAATTATGCGTCTATAAAAAGTTTTTCTGATCTCACAGCATCAAACTTCATTAATGATAAAACTCCAGAATTTAAGTTACATTGTCCTAGAAAAGAATACATTTAACATTTCAATCGAACTGCTGCATTATCAAAAATGTGCAATGTACTCGTATATAAATGTATATATAAATGCTGTATGTATTTTGTATGTGTAAATGGATGAATTTCACCAAGGTCTTTGTAGACGACAATCACCGGCAGAGAGATTAAAGTCCGTGTCACGAATGCAAGACGCAACAGACCGGTAAATAGTCAATTAGTGAACCTCATCCCTCTAATGGTCCCGTCCGAGATCCTTCGGAGGATAAATATAGCAATAGAACTGATTCCAGTACCTCTCGGGAACTATTGACCGAGAAAAATTTATTAAATTGTCGCGTGGCGCTGGACGAACGCGGACGCATTCAAAATGGTATTGGTATACTTTGATTGGTTGGATTATCTGGTGTTCGGACTGATGCTTCTCCTGTCCGCTCTTATCGGAGTTTATTTTGCATTCTTTGCTGCGAAGAAACAGAACACTACATCAGAATACCTAATGGGCGGAAAAACGATGGGAATTTTTCCCATATCAATGTCCTTGATTTCCAGGTATTTGGTTACGATCGTATTATTTAGTTGAATAACAATTTATTTATAAAATAAATAGCTAGCGAATTATATGCGAAAGTGTTGTCATTTTGTCTATTTTCTTAAATTACTATTTAAGAAATCACATTGCATTAAATAAAACAACCAATGTTTATTAGTGTTATATTTTTATAACATCTGATTTTTATAATTATACAATATTCCTTATCTTTGGTGATAAACAAATAATTTTATTTAAATATAATATCTAATATAATATTATAACCTGAAATTCACCTAACTGTATGGTTTAAAATTTATATATTATTAGCGAAACCCAGCGTCCGTTGTTCTTATATATACATAAATATAGTAACTGGACGGTTAATCGGTAGGTATGTATATTGATATGCCGTAGAAGAATTTAAAAAACCACTAGTTGACCAGTCGTACGGTGTTGAAGTCTAGTATTCTTATCAATGGCATGTATAAGAGGACATTTTAAGACGTGAAGATATCAAAAGCGAAATATAAATATTTTTCCTGTAGATTCGTTTGCATCTTTGAATTTGCTTAATAAGTTATTTCCACGCACCCTTATTACTGATTCATACGGAAGTCTTGAACGCAATTACTGTGCGTGGGTATTGTGTAAGGGACCTGTTGACTAAATTAAATGATAGCTTATTAAGGATTATTATTACGAAGTATTCCGGTTTCACTTACGGTATTTATTAAGGAATACTCGACTATTCTCTATATATAATATATTATATACATATATCAGGACAGGTAATGGTCCTGTGGTTAGAAGACGTGAATCTTAGCCGATGATGATTTGTGTTTTAGAAAAGACTATTCGCGCAATTCATACCCTGAGCCCAAAATTCGATTGAGAAATAAATTTGAATAAATAAAAATATAGACTGTCGCTTATCAATTTTTTTTTTTTCTTAAAACAAGTAGAACCCGACTACACAGAGTTGATAATTATGTTGTGGGGCAATATATACAACGTCTTGGTAACAAAATCCCAGAAAACGTTCAGAAACATTCAATTATGAACAATATACTCGTGCCATTGTTTGCTAAAAAACATACTGAAAGGAACGTGAATATGAATACTCTCGGAAATCTGGGCCGTCTCAAAAAATAGATGTTATTAAAATGATATGAATATATCAATCGCGTGAAAATATGTGAATTTCTCGTTGAATTTCTTTTGCCCATCGTTCTCAGGCTTTAAGTATTTCTTTCCGAACCGCAAGCAGTTTCAGACAATAAGTCCGAATAGAGATTTAAACTTTGACATTAAATACTTTGACCCTGAAAAAGTTCTGACGGTAACCAACGAGATATCTTTATATTTATATATAAAAGAATAACTGACTGATGTATCTACGCACCCCAACTACTTAAGCTAGCACCATGAAAATTTGCCTACAGGTTCCTTTTACACAGAAGGTTACTACTAAGGAAGTATTTTTTAATTTGTATGAAAATTCTTCATTTTTGAAGAAAGAACTTTGGAAATTGTTAGCAATTTTATCAGTTAGTTATTGTAGCAATTCAGAATGATGACGCGAGCGAAGCCACGGGTAAAGCGCTAGTATATCATATTTAAAAATGATTGGATCAAGGAAGGTGTTTATCGCGTGATATATCACACTACCTGCCTGTACGTGGCAATCATGTCATAAGAGTTATATTTCATAGGAAACATTTCTGAGTATATTCTTAAACGGTCAATTTATATACTTCTAGGGTAAGCACACAACAAAGATAGATTTAAATTTTAAAGTCATTTTTGGTAAATTACTTAATGTTATAGAGTATTTTGAGAATATATATTTAAAAGTCTATAAACTGACTAATATTATACATGATTAAACAGGTATCTTCAAGATAAGCGCACTCCATTATTTATTGATTTATTTATTTGAAAGGGCACATCTACAGTAAATATCTTAAAGACTTTTTAATTTAGTAGCATATGTTAGTAACATTTTTCTAATATATTTATTTATTACAGATATGCACACTGACAAGGTAACTAATACGTGCTAATACTGTCTAGTGGCTTGACACAATTTTTTTTATTAATTTACAATTTTATAAAAACTCGTAAATATATTCAAAAACAAAAACAAAAAACAACAATTACTAATTTTAATTATTAAAACTTATATTACAACGTTTTACTTACTAGAGCAGCATTTAAAATCGGGTATATTTTTGGTCAAGTGTAAGCCAGTAAGTAGTCGACGGGGAGGGTTGTCAGATGGGAAACATTGAAATTGATAGATAATTAAAGATATTGTAATTTAAGGCATACGGTTGGGTATAACCAAGACGTGACTCGATAAATGTTCCAAATCAGCAATATTTTATTAGTCTCATCTAATGGTTGGGTATAACCAAGACGTGACTCGATAAATGTTCCAAATCAGCAATATTTTATTAGTCTCATCTAATGTGTTTCATTTATAAAGCTATAAAAGTAAATTCTGCTTAGTATAGTTTTATGAATAATACATAATTAGCGTAATTATAAAAATATGATATTGAGTGTAACAAGAAGTATGAAGCAGATATGGATTAACTATTTTTTTTATCGTCAACAAATATTACCGCTTATCTAACTTAACTTACCTGGTGGTCCATTAGATCTTATCACTGTAATAAATATATACCATTCATTACACCCGATAATGTTGACGATAAATTTCCCCATTGCAGACGGGCCTGCACATACAGGCGGTGTGATTATGCGTTCAAATCAAAATTATATTTACTTAAGTAGTCTCATAGAGGCACTTTCGAATCGTCATGTATTGAATAAAGACTTCCGAAAATTGCACTAAAAGCCGTCTAATTTATCATAATGTGATATTTTTATTTCAGCTATATATCTGGAATTTCACTACTGGGTCTGCCAGCTGAGATGTATACTTACGGAACTCAACTCTGGACCATAGTGCTATCAGAGTGGATCGTATCAGTTACTATATCTATAGTCTACCTCCCTGTGTTCTACAATCTGCAAATCACATCCTCGTATGAGGTAGGCTAACCGTACTTATGTTTTTGAAGTAATTTTTCTATCCAATTTGCTAAATTCAAGTTTAATTATGTTCTAATATAATTGTTGATTACATTTTCATATTCTGATACAAAGTTTCATATCTGCTAAGAAATAATGTTTCAAACAGCAAGGTTCAGAGGAAAAAAGAAAAAATAGGTTTAAAATGATTAGTTTTGTTTGCCAAATTATATCTAAGTTCTTATTACCATTTAACAAATAAACAAAGTAATTGCTATAAAAAACCATTAACTTATACATTAATAGCAACAAAGAAATATTATAAAAAATTAGCAACCTATCCAGCCCGCTTAGCTTACGTAAAAAAAACGCAATACTAACAACGTTTAATTTGTATTTTTATTTACAAAAAAGTATTTTTTTATACAAATCAAGCTACGTTTTTTAAACCTATTTTTATTGTTAATAAAAAATAATAAAATGTAAGTATTGCCGTAGCGTATTTTATTGTCAAATATTTACTTGAGCCTTTGAAGTCTCGTTTTTTATATAAATAATAAATTAAAATTCTCACGGAATTAATGAATTTGGTTTTCTAAGTCAGCTGCAGAATTCCAAACATTATTTGCTTCTACTTTTCTAGAACACAATAGAAATGGCATAGCATTCATTAACGTTGTTCGTATCAAAATTAAAATACTTTTTATTAATTTTTTACCCAGCAATTAATAACAAAATTAATCATGATTTAATTAATATTCTACTACCCCATTTACAAATTCAAAATTTGTATAAAATTTATATATGAAATACTTAATTCTTAGCCGCTTTTTAAAAATGTAAAAAAAGGATTATATAGAATATAATATATATATATAAATATTTGTTTGTTATTTCAAGCCTGTAGAAGCAAAAACATAATTCGTGTGAACATTGGTTTGTTACGAATCGCCTACGTGCGCACCTCTACGTTATTTTTAGACAGGCAATTTTGGAGTCTGGTAACGCAATCCCAGCTGAATCATAATATCAACGCTAAGTTGTTAAGTAAAAAGGATGTCAAAAACATTAGTTCATATTGATACAATATGTAAATTATAACCTTACTTAGTACTGCCTTAGTTAGTTGAGCTAAAATTCGACACCATATTAATTACATTCGTTTTCTCTGAAGAGATCGATTTCTATTGCACTATCCTACACTACAAACTTTAAGCTTAAGGTTATAAGAATTTCTTTAGTTACAGTACAAATTTTCCATTTATGGTCTAAACTTTGCCTGGTTAAAGAATACCAATAATGGCTTTGACTCACTAAAATCAATAACCGCTAATATGTTTATGAAGCGACAACTAACGTTTGAACATATTACTTCGTATAATATTCACAAATTAATAAAAACAACCCTAATCGAAATATTCTCCGAACCACCGAAATACTAAATTAATATTAAATATCAAAAATAGAGTAATAAACGAGCATGTTATTGATAAGTATATCTTTAGTATAATTATATAATATGTTCGTTTTATTTATTTCCTCTACGAAGTTGTTGTCTTTCTGTTTTAACGAAAAGCCATGAACGAAAAGTCTTGTACATGTTCTTAAAATTTTTCCTATGTGTAATTTTCTATAGATCTAATAGATTGCATTGATGTACTTGTATTATTTTTATAATTCAGGCCATTAAGTAATATGTTTTTCGTTTTTTTTTCAGTATTTACGCTTACGTTTCAATCAACACGTTCGTTTACTTGGATCTATAATATTTATCATCAAAATGTTGCTGTATATACCAATTGTGATATATGTGCCTGCCTTAGCATTAAGTCAAGGTATTGTGTTCTATTTATAAATTTATATAGTTATGCTCTGGCCCACAGGTACTTTTAACACTCAGTTCAGTGATTATTATGACTTCTATGTAAGTGTTCACTGTCCTAGAAAGTGTTAAAAAGTGTTTCAATATAGTCACAGCATCATACCAATAAATTCGAAGATGTGTTTTGGCTCATATGATCGGACGAAATCTTATATACTTTCTAAATAAGTCGGTAGTCTCGTGAAAGAAAACATAGAGTTATACTATAGAATTATTGATAGAATTTATATTAAATATATTATAATAATTTTCAATTAAATTATGTAAACCTACCGCTTTAAAGAAGCCATAAAAGATATATGAGAAAAGTTAAAAAGACCCTGAATAGAAATTTGCAGAGAGCTAGAAAAGGTTAACCACCAACCAAACCCAACCAAATGAGCCCAATGATGCTAAGTGGTCACCATCGCCCATTTACATTTATATAAGAAGTATTAACCATTCCGAACATCGCCAATGCGCCACCAACATTCGGAACTGAGATGTTACATCCCTTGTTCCTGTACTGTCCTGTACTGTAGTTACACTTACTCGCCCTTTAAACCGGAATACAAACATATTGAATAGTTCTGTTTGACGGTAGAATATCTGATGAGCGAGTGTTACTTACCCAGACGGGCTTGCACAAAAACCCTACCAACAAATAAAAGTAAGTTTATGTATTTATTATAAAAAAGTTTTACCATCTTAACCTTTGTACCAACATTATATTACTATACATAAAGAATTTATTTTAATAAAAATAGTAGCAATAAATGAATAGCATATAACATTATATTAATATATATATGCTTACAGTGACTGGAACAAACCTTCACATGATAACACCCATCGTTAGCATCGTTTGCATCTTCTACACGACTGTGGTAAGTTTAATTCGTAACCCATTATCTGTAACCTACCCCTCGGATTCCTAATAATGATGATGGTTACATCCTTCAGACCGATTTCGGGCTCAGGTCGTTTTCAATGGATCCAGGCATCTGCGCAAGACATATTATATACATACACACGTGTGCTCAAACACTCTTATTCCGATAGTCGCACTTCCTGCAAAAAGTTGCAGGGAGTGCTTTCTTAATTTCTTGAAAAAGTTACTTGTAATGGGCCCAACCTCGGCCCAAGTTCGGGCTTTAACCCAGAACTTCAGAGAAGATCATCCGTCTTGTAAGCTATCCACTAAGCCAACGAGCCGAGGCTCTTAATAGAATTAGGTCGAGTAAATCATTATCACGTTCGAAATAGATGTATCCATTGTGTTCCGCACCGATAGCACACTATATAGACCAATACAATAATGGAAACGAATACTATGTACCTAAGTATAGGAAGGTATATTATAATTTTCGTTGTGATTTAAAAATATCACAAAGGCCTATAACTAATTTAAAAATATTTTTTTTAAATTAATATGGTTATTTGTAACCAAAACTATAGCAAACATGATTTTCATTTTTGTCCGTCTTTTCGTCCGAAATAATCTTTAAAATGGGTAAAAAATTAATGTTATTAGATTATCATAGTCTTCCACGCTACATTCTATGGTATATATTTTATCAAAAACCGCAATTCTATCAATTCTATCAATTTATTTGGAAAACTTAAAGTTTACGTACATATTTGTCAACCACTAACATAATATTCTTAAAAACAAAAAAAAAAATTTTCAGTATTACTACCTAAAAACCTTGGAAAACATTGTTTCCGTTATTATGAGATTGTTTCGTTTATTTTTTATGAAATATACAAATTTAAAGCAGCGAGGAACGGCTAATATTAATAATTTATATGACCAACATAATCGCTAGTATATGACATACATAATCCTTAGTTCTTTCAAATTCAGTTCAGTCAACATTATTTCATCGATTCTCTAATCCTATCCGACTCTTGCATTTCAGACAGACGTATATTTTAACGGTAAATATTTGATATTTCAAATAACTATATTTAGTAATGAGCTAATTATTCATATAACTACAAAGTATAATTCATTATTCATATGGAGAATTGCAATTAATATTAAAGCTGCTAGTATTCTTGTCATTCCACGCTATTATAATTTCCCTTATAGCTGATTTCTATGTATATATTTAGTTTAAGTACTTAATATATAAATCTTATGTAAATAAGTATAATTAGTCGCTTTGAATGTGTTTAGTGTGCGTGTGATTTGAACTAAATTATTATATATTGTACATACGTCCTGTTTATTCTTATTTTAAAAATAAAATCGTTTTCCTTTGATAGTCGATGTAATATATTGTAGAAATCAATATTGATTCATTTATTTTAACACGAATATTATATCTAAATACATTTAAAAACAATTTTCCAGGGTGGTTTAAAAGCAGTTGTTTGGACCGATGCTTTGCAAACTATTTTCATGTACTTCGGTGTTATTTTTGTACTTATTTATGGAACTTGTCGACTCGGTGGTATTAATGAAGTTATACGAATAAACCAAGAAGGAGACCGACTTGACTTCTTTAAGTGAGTTTATATTTATGTCAGCTTTCTACCATACATCTGTTTAATTTATTTATAAGTGAACTAGCAATTGAATATAGATAATAGTTAAAGTTACTAAGATTGAAAGGCGATGTAAAAGCCTATCTCGATAGAAACCATCTACAAATCACACATTTTATCGCCAAAGTTTTTATTTTTGTGTTCCGGTTTGAATAGTGAGTTAGGCAGTAAATACATGCATACATGCATTAATACATACATAAATACATACAAGGGACATAATATCTTCTTTCTCTAATTACTACTGAAGGTATGGTGTATCCGTTATGTATGGTGGTTACCACTTACTATCTGTTGGTCTATTTATTAGCCTACTTATCTATTTTAAATGAAATAAATCTTCTAGTCCAAGAGCTTACAAAATTAATCTCAATAATAAAGTTTGCTAGTACAGCTTTTGATGCAATTCTTTCAAAATAATTTTAAAAGAAAATATAAAAAGCATCGTAATAGCAATTTTCGTACAATCACATAGAGTAGTGTAGTTATTGCAAATAATTAAAACAGACATTTTTCAAGATAGCGTAGAATTAAATTTAGTCTTCTAAATTAATTATGTTTAAACATTAAAATAATTACAGCATGGATATGGATCCAACAATACGTCACACATTTTGGTCAACTGTCTTTGGGAACTACTTCAGTTGGCTGGCTTCGTGTTCAGTCAACCAAGCTATGATACAGCGTTGCCTTGCCCTCTCCTCACTTAGGAAAGCGAGAATGTGAGTTTTTCAATGAATAACTTAATATAAATGAGGTAAAAATATAAAAGCAGATCATGCACAATTCTATATGTTTTGAAAGTAATTCTTGGGTACGTAAATTTTACATAATTGGACGATTCGTTTATTGTTTTCGTTTCATTTTCAAGATCAGACACAGGCAATCACAATTATGTCAAAGAATGAAGAGCTATCGTATTGCCATGACATAATAAAGACCAATCTTTATTACGGACAAAATGTATTACTTGTTGCCACAAATATTTCAAAATGTATGTAAGATATACCAATACCAAATATATATTTAGTTGTCGTTAATATTAAAATATTAGATTATAGAACTATAGATAATGGAACGATGATGTTATAAAATACAGCTCGTCTTAAATGGTATGAAACCGTTATTTTAACTATTATGTTTTATAATTGCGAAGTGAGCTTGTTTGCCTGTTTGTTACGCTTTCACGTCAGAACTTATCCGATCATCATAACATTGTGCACACACATTTTCAGGGATACAAAAAAGGACATATGGTATCTAACATCCCTCCTTACAAATGGACGAAAACTAGTATTTACTAATAAAAATATAAACAAACATATTCTTAAAAATCCAGAACCATCTTCATAATGGCTGCGGGTATATTCGTCATCGTATCGCTCTGCTGTTACACTGGTCTTGTAATCTACGCTACATTCGCAAATTGCGATCCTCTTAGCATCGGAGCTATAAAGAAAAGTGACCAGCTCCTGCCGTACTTCGTGATGACAATAACTGGTTCCATTCCTGCATTGCCTGGAATTTTCATGAGCGGAGTCTTCAGTGCCGCTTTGAGGTACAGCCTTGGTCATAAACCTTTGATAGCCCGAATTATATTTGATAAAATTGCAACACTACCAAAATAATATGACATGTAAACTGATTAAATGTTTCAATATAAGTAATTTCTCAAGCGATTGCTCGTTGTTTTCTATCAGGATGTTGCTTTTAATTTTATCAATTTAACTATGGCAAAATCAGTATTAAGCAAGAATTGATTCTTCTACTTGTCATTTACATAATTTTGACGAAAATATCTTAGTTTAGTTTATTTTTATCTAAATTGATTTAAACTTTAGCTAACGAACTTTATAAATTATATAGACTATACAAACATTTAGAAACAATTCATTCTTAAAAACCGTTCAATCATTATATTCTTACTATATGAATTAGTAAATGATTACACTGAAATAATAATTGCGTAAACTTTAATAGATTTTTTTAATATATTTAAAAATAAGTCAACTATTATACAATAATGTATCAAAAATCAAAGGATCAAATAAAATTATCCCAGACAATCACAGGGATTTTATAATGACAATAAAACAGTATCTCTCTGCTTATATTAATTTACAGTTCAATGTCGACGGGCTTGAATTCAATGTGTGGTGTAATATTTGAAGACTTGATCAGACCAGCGTATAACAAGCCCATATCGGAGAGGACCGCCAGCTTCATCATGAAAGTCATTGTAGTGATTATAGGTACGTGGCAGATAATCATGATTGACGACACAATATAATATTTTGATCCGATTTAAGTTGAAACATTTGAACCTTGGAGTAATCGTGGAAAAACTTTAATAAAAAACATAACACCTTAACCTATTTGCCTCTACTGGTGACAGGATGAGTGGTTATCTTTCGTTCCCAGAGAATTGGAACTGTGATTCAAAGGGAAAATGCTGGTAGCATTATTTCCACCATTCCATGTGGCTATGACTTGTACTACGAATATAATATTTCTAAATTAATTTGTTCGCATTTATCTCGTAGTCGTAGCGAAGGAAAACATCGTCATCATCGTCATCTAACCAAACCTGTATATGGGATGGAATTCCACATATTTATTTACCAAGTTGGGCGGGAGCTGGGTAGTCAAATAAACTACAAATATTTTCCTTGAGGAGAGACGATGCCTTAGCTTTGCGGCTGTTTAGCAAAACAATGATTTCGCTCTGTCCGTCGTTATTGAATTGACATTCGAAAGAAAAAGACAGCATTGTTTAACTAATCTGCCACTAAACAACTTTTATAAGTAAGGCCGTCAATTACTATTAGTTTGTATTAGTATACAATTTTCACATTATCGACTACAATCGGAAATCCAGTCGCCCGACTTCGACACTGAAGAATAATCAAATATATAACCATTTTAGACTGTTATAATTAAGTTAATTCAGTTCTATACACGTGAGAGATTAAAGCCGAGATGGCCCAGTGGTAAGAACGCGTGAATCTTAACCGATGATCGTGGGTTCAAACCCGGGCAAGCACCACTGAATTTTCATGTGCTTAATTTGTGATTATAATTCATCTCGTGCTTTACGGTGAAGGAAAACATCGTGAGGAAACCTGCATGTGTCTAATTTCACTGAAATTCTGCCACATGTGTATTCCACCAACCCGCATTGGAGCAACGTGGTGGAATAAGCTCCAAACCTTCTCCTCGAATAGGAGAGGAGGCCTTTAGCCCTGCAGTGGGATATTCACAGGCTGTTACGGTTTACGGTTACGGAGAGATTAAAGCATTAAATAAATAATTTGTTTTTGATTGAATGAAATTGAAATTTGCAATCATACGCTAACTAGTCTGATAATCTAATTTTAGTACATTTGACAGTTAATTTAATTCGTGGTAAGCTATTATTATGATATCACTAATACGTCGTTTTAGATAAAAACCGAGCGAAATAAATAATAAGTATATATAAATCAAAAGTAAAAAAAATATCTACCGTATAAATTAAGACCGCGTGGAATCGTGGCAGAATGCTTTTTAATATAATGATAATATTATTAATATTGGTATTTTGAAAGCGGATCAATTACTATTAACACATTTTTTTGTACTTTAATGAAACATTGCCTTTAAGGTGGTATCTGCGTCGCCCTTGTGTTCCTGGTAGAACATATGGGAGCCCTCATCCAGGCAGGCAAAAGCCTAGCTGGAATAACAGCTGGCAGCCTGCTGGGATTGTTCACAATGGGACTATTTTTACCATGGATCAATGCTACCGTGAGTTAAATAGTAATTTACTCGTTTTTTGAGATTAATTTTATTTCGTTTATTAAATACGTGTCATATTTCCAGTTGATTGAAAATGTGGACATTAAATATTACTTACAAGGATTCGCAAGAAATTTAAGAAAACTATGCATACATATCCTTAGTAAATTGTTTAATATTTGACGTAATTTCATATTCTTATGGATGCAAAAATCTATGAGATGTCTTTCAAATATCGGGCAAAATGCATTCCATTTGAGTAGAAACAATTTATATCGTCACGTGAAATATTAAATAATTATATCACTTTCACACTCACTGATAATTGTTAGTAAATATAAGTGTTTTTACAACCGATTTTGTTAACCGATAAAAAACTTTTTCATAAAGTTTTGTTGGTTTAAAAAAAATCGGTAGGCAGACGGACAAAAGGTCTGAAGGTTGTCACCGCATCACATAGATATTGGCGCTGTAAGAAATATTAACCAATCATTACATCGCCAATGCGCTACCAACCTATGCAACTAAGATGTTATGTCCCTTGTGTCTTTACAAAATAGCACAAAATATTGCTGTTTGTCGCGGTAGTATATCTGATCAGTGGATTGCACAAAGAACTACCACCAAGTACATAACATTTGTTGTTCAAAATACAGTACCTAACATATAACTTCGATAACATAAACTTTATTTGGGGTAATTGATATGGTTAGATGTTACTACAAACAATTTTAATTTATTTTTATCTCTCAATGAAAATGTGTGTCAATTTGCCATTTTATGTCGTGGTCATTTTAAACAGGGCGCCTTAGTTGGTGGCATAACGTCAACAATTCTGGTTGGATGGATATCTTTGGGCACTCAGGCGGCCATGTTGCGGGGAGAGATCGTAATAGCAGCAAAACCAGTGGACGTGTCTGGTTGCGCGGCAAATTACACGTTTCATGCCTCCCCTACTCCAGAAACCACTGTAGAATTTGACAGGTACTTAAAGACATATTACTTATATAAATCGTTAACCAGATGATTAATTAAGCAATGCTGTGTTTTCTTCTTTTGAATTTGAAATCTATAATGACAGAAAGAAAAAAAAGTATGTATAACTAAACAGCTTCTAAGAAACGTATATAAGTAAGACCGTTAGTGTTTAAATTAAGAAAATGTTGTGCTTTTCATATAGTTTAATTCGTTTTCAGACGTTAATTATGTTTTGGAACTAAAATTCGTTATTTATTTTATATCAAAATATATAAATATGTATATACATTTCATATCCTGACTAATATTTTAAACCCAAAAGTAGTTTGTTTCGCTTAGCTACTAAGCTGATCATTATGATACTTTGTACTTTCTACTTCCAAACCAACTAAAAAAACTGATGATTAATGTGATTTACACGACGATACGAAAACGAAAATTCAAAGGTTAAAAAGTTCTCATTCCGAAGATTTCGAGGATTTCGACCAATATGCCCTTTGAGTTTAAGTGAATTCAATTATCGATTCTCCTAACATTCACCATGACGATTACCAGATCTCAAGGTCAATCCTTGAGTGTTGGAGTGTTCTGAATTTAGAAAATGTATGTTGTTCTCATGGTCAATTGCACGTGGCATGTTCAGGCGTTAGCAAACCATTCGCTTTATTTGTTCTTGCGCCTGATAACAAAACGAAAAATTTCGTATATCACAAGAGCTTCACTGAAGATAATTAATCCAAGTATAATCCCAGCAGCAATATACATAGCTTCTTGCCAACACGCCGTTGAATTATTTGATTTTTGTACTATTATTGAATTTTTATTTTCTTTATATATATTGTCCTAATGAACTATTGAATAACTAAATAAAAATTTTTTTTGTATTTATTTTATTACGGTAATTTAAATCATAAATAAAATTTAGCTAAAAGATATCATTAAATTCATTGACTTTTGGCCACGGTTAGGCGGTACGAATTACGCCTTTACACTTTCAAACCATAATTTTACATGATTAGCTTTGAGAGGAATTATTAGGGAATAGAGACTGCACCTGTGTTTGCGCACACACTTATGCACTATAATATCTCCTGCGCAGTTGGTTAATATATCTTAAGATTAGCCGCCAAGGCGAAAATCGGTCTGGAGGACCTTATTATTATACAAGATAAATTTAACATAAAGTGTTTTCAGAATGTACTCTATTCTCTTCTCTGAAAAAAAACGTACCGAAACTTAGTAATTACTTATTTCCAAATATTACAAATACGTCATCAGTATACATTTAAATTTATATATTATATATACCGGTATGGAAATTATCGAAAACAAACTTCACGATTTTGTTTGACAGAAATAATAGTATTTTAAGGTATATTACATTTATTATTAAATGTAAAAATGTTTGCAGGTTTTTGATATGTAATTAATTACTAATTCCTAGTACTCACTTTTAACTGAAGGTGTTTCTTCCCAGGTCTGGAACATTCTTCATGTACAGATTAAGCTACTTGTACTATACGTTTGTTGGGATGGTAGTTTGCATCGTCACTGGCGCTCTTGTAACATACTTCACTCAGCCAAATGATTCTTCAATGGTAATTTATATTTGGAGATTTGAATATTTAAATTTGGAGTATATTAAGTTAGTTTTTTTTTAAATTATTAATACTTGTTATCAAGTGAATGACGCTTAGTATCGTGTCAAAATATATATATATACAAAAAGAAAATTGTGAATCCTATTGTTCTTTATACAATGTCATTAATAATTTTACCGAATTATATAAATTTATAATATAATTTATGATTGAGAATTATATCACAGCCGGTAAGCTAGGCTAAAATATTATTGTACTGTATTATGTTCGAATGCTTTTTATTACTGTCTCAGTAATATTTGTAATTGTTTATCTGGATTTATATATGTATAATGTAAACGACATTTTAACGATGACAATCTGAGTGCAGTCTGAGAGAATACAATACAAATAGGTATATTAACCGAAGATCACATGTATCGATGTATTCACTCATCCAACATTGCATTTGCTGCATTCTCACCAGACTATTGCGTTTGTGTCCTTTTGAATTCTCTTGTTTTATTTTTTTATTAATGAATTATATCGTGGGATATGTTCTTAAACCTTTGCTCGGCAAAGCTATTAATGTTACATGAGCAGTTGCTTATCTGTATCTATATCTAACAAAAGCTACAAAATTACAGATCCATCGTGACCTCTTGACTCCAGTTATCCATCGCTGGTTACCTCCCCAGAGTATCCACTGCCGCAGACCGCGCCTCACACAGCATGACATCGATTTGCACGCGAGGGAGTTGGAACTATTGCATCTTCGTACAGCATATTTGGTAAATTATATATATGTATATTTAAATTTATTACGTGTTTGGTAGTGAAGGAATTGTGAGGAAATCTTTCGTGCCGGCAGAAATTCCGCCACATATGTATCCACTAAACGCATTGGAGAAGCGTGGTGAAACTGGCTCCAAATCTTCTCTCTTGAGAGGAGGCTTTAGGCCTTAGCCCAGCATTGGGACATTAACTGGCTGATACGGTTTTTAAGTACGTCATTTTATATGGTTAAACTGCTAAAAACAACGAAACAATTCAAATAGTTACGAATAAACCTGTCGACGCCTTTACATTTCCTTCTTATTCTTTTGTCTTAATTGACATAAAACTTGAAATTTTTAGTGTCGAAACTTGCAAAGTGTGTAATACTTAGTGACATTACAAAAGTAAGGATTATTATTCTTGTTTTCATATTACAGCTAAAAATAAAATACAATCTTAAGCTTATGTTAATACAAGTATGGAATAAACCATTGAATAATATCAATATTATGCATCTACATTATGTGACATTGAGGTGACCTTAGATATTTATCTGTTTTTGGAATTAATTCAACAGATCTCATTCTTTTCAATATAAGATTGTATTGTTATTAAAATGAAAACGTTTTATTTTCAGAAGGATGACAACAGTATTGATAGCGAACTTCTCTCTCCAAGAAATAACATTTATAGTTGATTAATTTTTATTTTTGATTTAAATAAATGAATTTTGAATGAGAAAAAGACTTTATTATATTTGCATTTTAATATACACTATATTGAGTTGAGTTATTAATTTGTTTGCTATGAAATTCTGCCACACGTATTTCACTAACCCATGGAGCAGCATGGTAGAACTAACTCCAAATCTCCTTAGCCCAGCAGTGGAACATTAACGAGCTGTTACTTTTTTAAGTGTGTAAATATAATAATACAGAAATAAATACAGATAATATAGAACATTATACCATCTGTAATCCAAATTAATCATCTGTGCTGCTTGCATTAGAACTTAGACCAGCGATACTCAACCTTTTCTCTGTAAGAGCCACATACACGTGTAACTCATGTTGTCGCGGGCCGCAAACAAAAATTTTTTATGCAATGATTTCTTAAGTTTCGTGATTGTTACAAATTAAATTAAAGAACTATGAACGGGTTTATCGAGTATGAGTATCAAGTATATTTTAATTTGTTTTTTATAATTTAATGACATTTCAATCACTAGTGTCCGTGCCTACAAGCAGTTGTTTACCTCAAATAATTTAAGAGTTAGAAAAAACCTTTGAAATTTAAAACAGTTGAAAATAAAGTAACACCAGGTGGGCCAACCACAAAAATCCAGCGGGCCGAATGCGGCCCGTGCACCGCAGGTTGAAAGCCTCAGACTGACAGTACAAAAAACTTAAAATTAAAAGTAATATAGTAATTTTTTTTCTTTCTTTATTTAATTTAGGGACTTTTGTCCTACACTGGTACGTCAGTCCCATTGTCCCTTCTATATTATATAACATCACTTATTATTTATTGCTGTTAGATAAAATTCCACGAGCATCCTAGCAGATTCAGAAAAAGGATCTGATAGAATGCTCTGAACTAATCCAACATCGAACAAACATACTTTTAAATTATTTCAGAGTAACTTCCTATGATTTTGTGTCTTCACACATTCCATCAACAAGTGATGTAGTTCTGCAATATGTCCACATCTATCACAATTCGGAGAATCATTTTTTTTCATAAGGAAATCAAAGCTTTTTGATGGGATATGCCCAGATCTCAGACGATGAGCTGTATTAAAATATAACCTCTTTTTTTATATCTGTTAAACCAAGGTATAGGAGGAGGCTCACTTTGAATTGTTTGATACCAAATTCCCTTATTTTTAGATATTTCATCGAAATACTCTTTCCAATTACCATAAATTTATTTTTTGTACTTAATTAAAACTTCAGAATAATCTGGTTGTATATTAATTACCCTTCCCGATAAAATTGCTTCTTTTGCTAAACGGTCAGCCTCCTCAGTACCATTGATGCCTATATGAGACGGAATCCATTGTAAAATTACATTAACATTATTACACCGAAATTGGTGCAATTTGTTTAATATGTTGTATGCTATGGGTAATCCTCTTCGCCCTAAAACACATCGATTGAGGTGGAGAAATGCACTTTTATTTGAAAATTGTATAATTCTGTCTTCAAATAAAAAAGTAGGTGTTTCTATTTTTCGATTCGAAATTCGAATTCGAGGGTAAGTTAGCTAAGGTTGTTGATAACAGTCTTGTGACTTTTTTACATATTTTATTAAATCCATAATGGCAATAATTCGGGATTAAATTTGGTGTAAAGGATTATTTAGAACTGAAATAATACTGAAAATAAAAATCTGTATATTTTATATTTCTTATTTGCTGATACATTACATCGTACGTATTTATTTACAAAACAATTTTTCCAACTTAAAAATACTACGTACCTCTGTTACAAAGGTAAGTTAAAAAGTATACAAAGTATTAGTATTAACTTCGCTCTCTGATAATATGTAATATATAAAAAAATATTTGGCATTAAATTCAGATAATATTCTCATATTATGTTAAATATAATGATATTTTAAGACAGAATAAAATAATGTTAATTAATAAAAAATTAAACGAAATCTAAAAAAACTATGCCGCTTAGTACTCAATCAAATAGGTAAAATTAATAATATCATGTATTATAAACTTAACTTTATTAATCTTTGTTTGTAAATTTGTGATCATCGATATCACCTTAAAACTAAGAGTAGAATTTAGTACGGTTTGCGAACAACATCATGTTAGAAAGCTTGGTGCTTCCTTTGAATCTGACGTGAATGACATCACTGGTGAGGTTTCATTCATATCACTGCATACGTTTAGTAGTTAAGATTTCAGTTCGGTTCTCTTGCAAGTACGCACGTTCACCGGGAAAAATACATTCAACTCGATAAGAGTGGCTAGTACCAAGAACATAGCGTACATAGCCAAGCACGCCCGCCCTACCGCCGCGTCCAGCTTAAACTTGTTGAACCAGAAAGTGAGGTACAGCAGCAGAAGCGTAGATAACAGGGATATCGCCGAATATTCTAGACCCATCGAATTTATCTTCACCTAATGAAAGAACAAAAGTTTTAACAAAAACATTATTATTTATAATATAACATGCGTAGCAAAACACTTTGAAATTGAAAAATATCGTCCAATTGTGATAATCACTCGAATATTGTTATTTTCGTGTCAGAAATAAAATGCTTTTATTAATCATTTTAAATTTTATAACAGTGAAATGTTAATTGAAGTTTTAGAGTGATTGTTCATAATCAAACTACGGGCCCAAATCGCTCGGCAATATATTTTCGCTATACACATTCGCTTGATAAGATATAATTCGCATCTGTAATATTCATATACAATAACGATCTAACCCAATAGTTGCCAGGTTCAGCTGGAGTTAACGAAGCTTTGATTAACCACGGGAGACCCAAACATAAAAGTATGTCGAATGTATTTGATCCTATCGAGTTGCTTATACCCATAGATCCGTGACCTGAAAAAAATATAAGAATAGGTTTTACTACTTTAAAAAAAAAAATTAGCGTCTTTTTAACTTTATTCTTTTTACCTTGTTTTGCTACGATCACACTGGAAACGGCTTCTGGGACTGACGTTCCAGCAGCTAGGAACGTAATCCCCATAACTGAATCCGGTATCATCAACGTATCACCTAAGGTTTGTATCACGTAAGTTTTGTATCACACAGTTATTACATATTTATTAATGTTAATTTCAATAAAATGCGGTAAACTAAGATGTCCTACCTATAATGGTAATCATCCAAGCAACGATATAGGACAGCGATCCGATCCAGACAATGCACATGATGAATGTCAGCGGAAACCAATTCTTAAAACGAGGTTTCTCACAGTCAGGTATCGTGAAGAGATACACGAGATGTATCGGCCATGTCACAATCCATGTTGTCTGAAATAAGTGGCTTAATTATAATAAAAAAATTAATAGATCGGTATCAAAATAACTTCACATTAAAATTGTTTGAAATGAATGTATAAAATCAATATCCTAAAATAAATCCATCCACTCCAATATCCTAAAATCATCTTCAAACGCGTCGCATTTTCTGATATAAGTTTTATGTATACTGGCTTAGTAGTTTTTGTCAGTATATAATTACAAAGTATACGTCTTCTATTACCAATATGAATGATTATATCTTTATTCATCATCTGCACCCTTATCGCTCTAGGAGTTTACTTACAATTGTGCTCAGAATGCAAACATAATATATCGGAAAATAATATCATAATACCTTTGATTTTATATGAATACAAAATGACTCAACACACTTTTTATATGCATATTAGAAAAAAAAAATCCTTTCAATATCGCTTTATTTATTAGCATATTAATCTGGAGCTTATTTAGCAAATAGTTTATGTTTTACCTTTGTTAGTTTACTTCTTCCAGATGGCCACTTCCATAAAGAATGACGATATTCCTCAACTACTTCTTTATTCCCTTCCTCTACGTTCCCTTGATTCGTTTCTTCTTGACATGCAATTTCCATATCGCTGACCTTGGGATCGTTTTCACCGTTCACACTTTTATCATCGTCATTTTTAATCTTTTCGACTTGAAGAGAAGAGTCGGTGGACAGCTTCTTTTCGTTTGTATCCGTAAATAGGGATACACTCTTGACATTCCCATTGTGCTGGTGATGATCTATTAGGGATGGATTTTAGTATAATTAATTTAAAATTTAAAATAGAATCATATTAAACAATTAATTATATGACATTTTCTAAGTTATGTTAATAAATATATTATAATGTACAAACCATTATCGACTGATAAAACGGAGTCTGGCTTTTCGTTATCTTTCTTCAAAAAATTCGAAACACATATCCAACTTCCTGTTTAAAAAAAAATATAATTAATACCAAATTATACATAAATCAATTTTTAAAAAATCACAAAATTACCTTTAGCAAAATTTTGAATAGATTTGTCGTAATACATGATGCAAATATAAACTCCATACAACAAAACTAGAAGAAAGGCTTCGTACCACTGCACGTATTCGTCATGCATGATACAAATAAGTATGGAGACTGTAATGCCATATGCTAGACAATCCCTTGTTAACGGCCACCAATCGAGAGGTACCACCTAAAATTAAATGATAATTAATATTGAAAGTAAAAAATGCCGTAAACCTAATTGTTTCGTATTTATAATAAAACTACTTCATTAAAAAGAAATTAACGAAATCTGAAATTCTTTAATATTAAAAACACAAAAATATAGAACATTCTTCATTACAAGGTGAAGAAACAAAGCTGAAGAGTCTTTGTTTTATATGTATATGTTACCATTTGTGTAACACACACTATTCGAATAAGTGAGGGAGATATCTGAATCAACCAGGCCTCTTTCACTTGAGTGAAAGAGGCCTGGTTGGTCCAAAGAATTCGACACTCAATTCAATTGAATAAACAATGGTTTATACGCATATCATCATATATTAATTCATGATTTTATTTTATCTATTCATATTCTTCAGAAGATGAATCGTTACACCATTCTTTATTTTACTCCTTTCGTCCGTCCTAATGTCAAATCAATGATGACAAAGATACCCAAAAAATTAAACTTAATTCTACAAGAGCGCTTTTAAAATTACTGAATTATATCATCTTAAATCTATATAACTATTCATACCATTCCTGCACCAATACCACAACAGGCGGCTACAGCCAGAATATTGAAGACGGCGGAGCCAACAATAGTACCCACGCCAATATCACCCTCAGTTATAAAAGTCCCGATGACGTTCACAAACAACTCTGGTGCTGACGTAGCTGCTGCCATAAAAGTGGCACCAGCCACATCATTCGTCATATTTAAAGCTGAAAGAATATGTAAAATTTTAGAAAAAAGTAAGTTTTAAAATATGAATAATGATAAGAGCTATTCGGTACAAATTTAAAATCCAACCTAGAACCAGAAACAGAACAGAGAGTGAGATGTCACATTGACTCACTCGCTAATTATAACATTTAACGGATACATGCATGAATTTAGCGTATATTTCAATCCACATTGACACACACCGCTCTTTTTTTCCAATCGCTACAGTTCAATGACACTGTAATAGTGTGGAGCATATTCGTGAATTGAACTAACAATATCTACCAACGTAAATCACTTTTCAACGTTTTACGAGTGAGATACAAAATGAAATCTTACAGAATAGCACCGCTGTATAAGATATTTAAAACAAAAAGTGATAACGTTCACTTACCCGTGCATATTCTATCAACGGCTGGTACAAAAAATTTATCGCACACGACAGCGAGGGCCAGGAAAAGATAGATGGAGATAAATGCATGTAGCACGATCGCACCATGCTGCCTCTGTATCTCCGTGAAGAAACCCGCCGGAAAATCGTCGATGGCCGGCGGCGTGCAGTTGCGGAGATACCCGTCTACATTGATAAAAAAAATTCTAGTAAATCACCATGTAATTGACTTTTTTTTAATTTAAAACTACTACACTTAAATATCTACTATTATTAATACGCCCATAATTCCTCTTTTCTATTTATTTCAGGAATCCAAACTATGACATAAATTCTGATGACTAAAAGAATTTTTTTCTCTCAAATTAATTTATTTTTCTTATGCACGCCTCAAACGTCCTTTCGTGCAGATGGTCGGTTGAGAATTATTTCAAAATTAAGTGCATCTCTTGTAAAATATATATATTTGTGTTGTACAATACTATATTCAATAAATACAAAAATTGGTAAATGATTTCACTCAGGTTGTAGTATAAACATCAACACTCCCTGGAGAATAGGAAAACAATTACTTTAATATCGTGAAACATGAAACGATAACATTATATTTCATTATATTATTACATTTCCTTTGCCTTTTTTAATCAAATAAATCACATAAACACAATAAAATAACTTACTAACAAGCAACAATTCATAAAATTGTCCAATTAATTGTTATTTATTTGAATATTTTGTGGCAATATTATTAATTGGTTTAAGGTTCACGTCCGATCATTATTTCTTTTGCATGAAATATAAATATATCATAAAAATATTAGATATTTATTTTATTGCTTTTTTATGAACAACTAATAAGGTTTATATGAAACATTTATATATTCTATTTGTTATTAGTTAAATAAATACATAGGCTATATAATACAGATATAATATAGGTCATAACAGCCCGTAGTCGGAGTTAATTGTCAGACCTTTATTAAAGCATTATTTGTAACGTTACAACGAAAATTCCATCATGAGGAAGTACCTTATTTTATATACTTTATTGCACAGCAAAAGTAAGTTACATAAAAGGGTTATTACATTTTCTATCTAAACAACCTCAAAATGTCGTATATAAAAGCGTGTAAAATTAAAGTAAAAAATGTTTTTTGTTTTATATATGTTATTGGTCGCAATGTGTCTGAGTTTTACATAAACAATTATTCGGTTACAACATACGCGCGCGTTACACTATACCCACGTGTCAATGCACCTCGATGAAGTTACAACTCAAAATTAATGCCATATGAACATAATGTGACTAACAAAAATTTATTTAGATATTTATACAATAGTTTCTCCTTCTTTAAATAAAGTAAATAATCAAATACATCATCAGTATTATTAAAATTTTCGTTGTACAAAATATAAATTTGTAAAAAGAAAAATAAAAAAAACCCTCAAATTAATTATACTATTTAAATTGTTTTTTAAATATATACCTCGACAGGTTAATTTTAAGCTATTTTCTTTTAAGCAGTCCTACCTTGCAAAAACACTCTCTTAGTATATAATTACATATAAATTAACTTAATACATAAAATAACATTTATACAATATGATTGATAAAGAAATTTCAAGTAGATAAGTAAATTACTATTTTTTTAATTATGAATAAAATAATAAATATTCAACAACATTTTTGAATTTAAAAGGATTTTGATGATAATCATCCATTTAAGAAAATTATATACGTAATAAGCAATTGAATAACACACAAGATTGCAAGTCACACCAATATATTCACGGCATCGTGCGTGTAATCATACCATTACGTCTTAACAATTATCATATCTGCTTTATATTCATAAAAAAGTGAGAATCTAAACTAGGAACTGAAAATGCGAAACTCGTCAACTTAGAGCACGCAATACATTTCATTTACAAGTTGATATGCTTTATTATTATCGAAAAAATCGAATTAGTTGTATCTAGTTACTTTAGTTTACATTTATTATTTTCGCGTGGATGTCGCATACACTTTCGTTTGTAACAAAGTAATCTGATATCGAATGAACACGAAGCATGTTTTCTGTTACGTTTTTTTATTTGTTTTTATATTAAGTAAGTGAAAGTTACCTGATAAGGATTTTTAATACTATTCGTTTTTACTCTAGTGTACAGGATATGTTGATAATTTTTTATTTATGATCGAGTTTTTTAATTATTTAATTGGAATATTTGTAATTAGATATTATCTTTGCATACAGAGGAAAATATCCTCAAAATAACTATATGTGTTTATCAAATTCGAACGTATGTAAATTCTAATAGCCGATTGGTTCCGGAAGGAGTGATTAGAACCACCACACCACTTTTAAAACCTTGGGTGTTGCCAGAACCCAATACGAAGTATTGTTATGTTCCGGTTACGTGGGTTAGAGAGCCAGTGTAACTACAGGCACAAGGGACATCTTAGTTCCCAAGGTTGGTGTCCCATAGGTAGTGTAAGGAGTGGTTATTTTTGCCGGTGCCAAAGTCTGTAGACAGTGGAGCTCCTTATATTATACAAAAAATTAACCAATTTTTACTGAGCGCCTCCATCAATGTTGATTGGCGTCAGGCAGGTCTAATAATAAAATACAGCCAAATATAAATGTAACTAATATAATACGGATAGCGCAAATAGGTCCTCTATAATAATTAGTTAATGATTTATGCGAATGATTATTAAAAAGTAAAATATAAACAATTACAAACCTAAGAATAAAAATAAAATAAGACACCAATTAACAATCACAACGTTAGTCGTAAATTTAAATACGACTATGTGAGTTTCTTAAACAGTGTCACGTAAACTCATTTAATCACGCAATTTGTCACGTGTTAAAACTATATTTGAAAGAGAAAGAATTATGATTTTAATTTATTGTTATTTACGTTATTTTAAATCTCTTTTAATTTATATGCAAATTGATTATACGATAATTTTATGATAATTTGTCATTGCGAAAACATATTGATTTATAAGCTGGAAAACATATTGATCTATAAGATTTATTGCTAGCGGTCCTAATTTAGCCTTCAACCTAATACTAGTAGTTGGTATCGAACTACTGTGTAAGATCAAACTTTATAGATTGTCACCGCATCATTCTTCTTCAACACGACTGTGTATTGTCAGAAAATTGTATGCAATCTTTGCTAAAATAATTATAACATTTTAAGGATACACTTATCAAAATAGTGTATCACCGTAAGTGATAGCAGAATAGCACTGCTGGACGGTTTACAGCTTTAACAACGTTCGCTTATGACATTGGTTTCCGAGCTGTAAAAATAAATTCGACATCCATTTCTTTTATAGCAATTAACAGATTAGTAAATTCATGTTTATTTATATGATTGAAGTTAATTGAATTTATTTCTGGACGTTACAATTTAAAGTATTGATTACTATTATTATTATTTTTTGTATGTTCCTGACAAGTACTAGATACAGAGTAATTATCATAGCTAGAGTAAAGACTACCAGTGTTATAAGGCATTACAAGTTGGACGCGTCAATAGGTGTTTCACATCAAAATAAATAAAACTAAAGAACTATACCACGACACTCGTGATAAATAAACGAAGAAATCATGATCGATTTTTTGATGTACCCCTTAATATGTCGTAGAATTGAGAATAAGTCACAGGAACAGAACGTAGCTAAATTTAATTGTATATTAGTAAGGGCACACCAATTGACTTTTTTGTGGGTCAGAATAGTTCAGCAACCTGCCTCTTGTAATAATCATTTAATCGACTCTTATTGTTAACATTTATTGGAACACTAGATATTGTCCTTGGACTTGTCTGAATGAAATTGAACAGTTCAATCGTAAATGTAACGATGTCATAATATATTATTAAACAAACATTAACGTGTGGTGAACAAATATATGTGTCCCACTGCTGGCCAAAGGCGTCTTCTCAAAGAAAAGCTCGATTATTTCTAAAATTATTTTAAGGCTATCTTAAACAAGTAATCAAAATCAATAAATATTTCTTAAGTCACAAGACTATTTAGATTAATCTCTCATACAAATATAAAATTCACACGAGGTTTCTCAACATATATTCATATATAAAGCATTTTTTCTAAGCCGTTTTTATTTTAAGGTTTCCGCAAGCCGATAGCACCATGAGATTACTCTGCCAGTGATCAATTAAGTAATCAAGTAACTATTGTCTATAATAATATATATTTCACTGTTTACACACATTTTCTATTGAGTTATTTTAACGTTAATATTAAATAACATTTTAATTATTCCTATTTTTAAACTCGGAATTAAATGATTAAGCCTTGTCTATAAAATATGTACATTAAAAATAAATAAATTTATAAAAAAAAAATCTTTTAAAAATCTGTTAACTATCATAATACCAAACGTTCGCCAAATGTCGTATTTTTTTCTGTTAACTTAGGAATAAAAATATAAAAGAAACGCCGCTATATAAAATTAGTTCAAAAATCGGGAAAAATGTAAAATCTTCTGTCATTGTAAAAATTCAAATTACATTATAATGCAATTATAAAAAAAAAGGTGATATTATTAAATATTATTTTATATTATATAAAATATTTGATTATAAACGTTGAGTATTTGCGAGTGATTAAATCAAGTACCATTATATTGATAAAACTGTATATAATTGGCAAAATCTTGGACCTTATGATTATGTTATACAAAGTAGTTTTTATCAAAGGACAAAGGTACAATGAAATAGTATTACTAACTATACAATACATTCATATAAAAAACGGAGTCTTTTTAACTTGTCTCTTTTGAAAGTGATGTGTATCACAAATAGAAAGAGTTCAATTTTAAAATCAATCACTTCTATCAATATAAAGGCGATTTTTTTTTAAATATAATTATAACATACTGTCGTATGTTCATTTGTTAAAATTGCTAGAACAGCAGTTGTTAACAAAAAAACTTTCTTCTTACTATTGATATCAAGAGCTCGTTTAGAGGTCAAGTATTGATCTGTGACAATGAAATTTAAATCGCATTCAATAAAATTTCATTCAGTAATATTTAATAAGATTTCAATAATTGTGACACAAGACACCGCAGAAATTTTGTTTTGGCACATTAACATGGCTCTACACTGTTATAACATTTCGCGCCCACTTTTGAAAACGCGATGACCTTAAAATGTTTAAAACTTAAAATATTTTATTTCTTTTTGCACAGTTGTATGTTGTGATAATATTTTTACTATATATATAAGTTTCATATTTTTTACAATATTTTCTGATATCCCAAATTATTTTGTTTTCTTTCTTTGTCGGAGTACGCACTCAAGTAGAATTTAACCCCCTTTCCATTCCTTTCAACAAAACGCTTGTGATATTTATACATACACTCCAATAGGATATATTACAATATTTTTACAATCATTATTTTAAAAGAGAATACACAAAATACACAAAAAGTCACATAAAAAAGAAATTGTCACGAAACAAAAAATAAACCACCTTCGTTTTTAATCTGATATATTAGCATAATAAACGGATCAACAACTTAAAAAAAAATTAAGAATGTTTCCACCAAAAATTTCCATGCAACCGGCTTAAAAGCTCGCATCAATGCGCAATCGCAAGTTTTTTTTTTATTTTAAAACCATAATACAATATTGCAATGAATTCATTTTATTATTGTATAAGCCTTTGATTTTTATATATTTATTTGGATTATTTATAAAAAAAATTGCCACAAAAATATAATTTCACTTTTAATATAAATTTATTCACACACAAAAATTTAGCCAGTTAAACTAAAGTTTGAAAGTTTGAAGTTCATTTGAAAAAAAAAACGAATTTTGTACGTACGTATGAGCGAACGCATCGCTGAAGGCAAACAAACAAAGTGACTTCCTCACTAAAAACGGTCCGACAAGTAGCAAAGTCAACAGGCAAATTAGCTCAAATGGCCGCTGCGTCAACTTGACTAACCGGATTAACCGATTTTACTAAATAACGTCAACCTCTTCTTAATACATACAAAACGTGAGTCCAATAAAAAGAAGAACGTCCAGAGTTTGTTACACAACTAGCTCCTTTTCCGTATTTTTAAAAACAAAAAGTAATAAGTTGATCCTCCTAGAAATCAAATATCAACTCTTTCCATTTAGAAAAACAGTTTTATTTTATATGCTTGATGTTATCACTTACCACTTGTGTTGAAACCCTTTAGATTGATTCTTCGGAAACTAAATTTAACTTTTTCTTGTTATTCGGGATTTTCAAGTAAGCCAGCAAAAGCTTTTCCTCGTGTAGTTTCTTGGTTTTCACAAATTCAAAAAAATATGTTTTATGTATACTACGATTTACAACTATTAATGTCAACATCGTCGAAGAACAACATGTATAAACCTCGGGCCAATTTAAAGATCCCCCTCATAATAACAAACAGAAAAAGGAAAAAAAATAGTAGCGTGTTTTTTCGAAATAACTTGCTTATATTGGCCCAAGTGGCCTCGACAATGTGTCACCCACCCGGGTGGCGGGTCTTTGAGATGCTCCACCGGATGTTGGGATCTGACTTAAAGCCTCTGAATACACATGTCCTAAGGGTATTCGTAGTTGCAATATTGCAGTTCCTATTTTGTTTACTTATTTTTTACATAATAGGTAGACAGACGGTTAGTAGTCAGGACCACCGACAGGCATCGGCGCTGCAGATTCCCTATATCGCCAATGCGCCATCAACCTTGGGAACTAAGATATCCCTTGTGTATAGTTTCACTGGCTCACTCACACTTCAAACCGGAACACAACAATACTATGTATTGCTGTTTGGTGGTAGAGTTTATGATTGGGTGGAATAAATACAGGTGGGCTTGCACAAAGCCCTATCCCAAAGTAAAGTTATTATTAATATCTACAAATTCCCAGCATAATACCTCTCTTCTTGAGAACCTTCTTGAGATTATAATTTCGAATTTTAAAAGTTGACTACAATGCATTAGTAAAACGCAATAATGCAATACATTAGCTAAACAGGGGTCCGATAACTTGAAACTTTGCTTTAATTTGGGTATATATTCATACCATAAGTATGGGGTCGTTAGTGCTTGTATTATATTTTATTCAATTTAAGTGATATAATAGACAAAAATTACATTAATCAAATGTTAAGGATTTTTATAGAATTTTAACAAAAAGATAAAAAATTACGGCCTTAGTTATAAACGTTCCTTAGCGGGTAATAAGATAAACATATTGCCTCCTCCTTCAGATGTCAAAATAATAATGACAGAAAGAGAGAAATTAGGGATTAAATAAACAGCCGCTAAGCAATGTTTATAAGTCAATTGGAAATAAATGATTTTAATAAATTTAATTAAAAATAATAAAAAAACGTATTTTAAATAAATATAATTTAAAAGAATTAATTTCTAAACGGCTTTATTATTAATTAATTAAATTATTTTACTGATTTAATATTAAAACTTATAAAATTGTAATTATATTAACAAACTCCTGATTAACAAGACAATGTACATGTATTTAGTTTCAACGATATTATTTCTTTAATTTCTTTATTTTAAAAGAAATAATATTTCAAATGACGAATTGTAACATTTACCTAAGTAATTTCACAATTTTTTACTTATGTAAAATTAATTCATGTTTAATTTTAATATTTGGCCTAATAAGAAAATAGCGATATAACAAAATAACACTAATTTTTAAACATTATGTATATAATTATTATTAATTAATAGTAAAAATATAATGAACCGCCTATTGACGTAAACAATTCGCCGCCAATAGAGTTAAAATATAATGTAATAACATAAAGAGATTATAAACGATTATTTTATAATCACATAAAATGAATCAAAACCTTGTTTACTCGAATAAATAACTCATTTAGCAGCCGAACAAAATCTCCGCTGCCGTCCTCTATAACCTAGATAATCCTTTACGAAATACGCTACTGTCTAAGCGAAGCTTAAATGTTTTAAAATTATAAAACGAAACACACCATCAACAGCATACTAGATACTTATGTAATAGTTAAACATGTGAACCGGTAGTTTCGTTAAACATCCAAGAACGTATACCACTTATCCCATATTTCAATGGTACGACGTATAATGCATTAAGCTCTGTTGACGTAAACTAGACCTAATAGCTTTAACGTGACTTACTACGTTTGAGGAATAGTGCGTGCCTCCACTCGTTGAGATATCATCGAATGCATTACGAAGGAAATTGACATATGAATGAAGGCAGGAAGTCCGCATTAAGACGTCTTTGATATTAGCTTCTTTCGATATACCGCTAGTTAGCTCGTTTGAAACCGTTTTAGTAATATTTATAATCTATGGCTTCGGATAGTCCTATTACTTATTTATTTATATATAAAGAAAAAGGTAAGGAAAAAACCATTTGGACGTCACGAGACAAACGACAGATGTAGCGTCGAAATTTATGATTATTGAAACAATTTATGGTTCGATAAAAGGAATAAATATATATGGAGTAAAAAAAAGGATAAATTTCGTTATTAAAATAAAATACATGAGTTACTATTACAATAATGTATAGCAGCAAAGTCCATAGTATACGGGTGACGCACACAAAGTGAGCAAAGCAGTGTCGTCGGATATTCTGTGTTATTGTGTGTGTGTTTGTGCTTTTTTAAACGTAAGTAAGCTAATGTAATTACAGACATAAAAAAAATAAAAGTAACAGCCAATAAAGATCTCGATGCTGGTCTAAAGCTTCCTCTCCTTTTGAGGAGAAGATTTGGACGCTGCTCCAATGTGGTTTGGTGAATACATATATGGCATAATTTCAGAAAAATTAGACATATGCCTTTCGGCTTTACGCACATTTTACGGCGCATAGTTTAAAATTCTTTCATGATTCAATGAGAAGTTTAAACTACTAGCAGTGCCAATTTATATTTCCAAATACTACGACTTTTCATCTGGCAGCCCATTTGACCATCATAAATAAATAGATGTACAAAATTATATTTTTTTAATATAGATTAATAATAAAATAATATACATGTTTAATATTTATTTCAATACAAACATATGTTATGTCTAAAATTGTTTGTCGTTCGTGTGTGTGTGTGTAAGCGACAAACAACTTAGTCAAAATCAAAATATGAATGAAAGGACTGTGATCTATGTAGTGACGTACGTTCATATGTGCTGATATATATAATATGCACAACGCAAGCTTTTTTAATTGGTTTCACTTGCATATTACAGTTAGTGAAGTACCGTCATAAAAACAACATATGTTATTTTATAAATTAATTTTAATAGTTACGCAACACAAACCTAACGGCCTGTGAATCTCCCACGGCTGGGCTAAGGCTTCCTCTCCCTTTTTGAGGATATGGTTTGGAGCTTATTCCACCACGGTGCTCCAATGCGTGTTGGTGGAATACACATGTGGCAGAATTTCAGGGAAATTAGACACATGAAGGTTTCCTCAAGATGTTTTCATTCACCGTAAAGCACGAGATGAATAATAATCACAAATAAAGAACATGAAAATTCAGTGGCACTTGCCCGGGTTTGAACCCACGATCATCGGTTAAGATTCACGCGTTCTTACCACTGGGCGATCTCGGCATTTTGGCAACACATACATAATAGTATAAATTTACATTGTTGTCAAGGCGGCAATTGAATCAGCTACTACGATTAACCAGACGTAGAAGCTTCGCTACGGGAAATTAAAAAAATGTTTTAGTACATAATGATAAATAACGTAGTAATTGACGATATTTATTAATCTCAAAAATAGTAACAATTCTAAAGGGTCAACTGGGCTAACAAAACCTCGAAAAGGTGTTAAAACTGCTAAAGTTAAAGGCGCTAACGGTCAGTCACTTAGGACATTGTATAAATGTAGAATATTGATTTGACAGTTGATTGAACTAAAATAGATTAAGACAAAAAAAGTGTGAAGTTAAATATAATAAGTATATTTTTACTTCAGTTTTAATAACATAGCGTGATTGTGCACCGCCCTAAATATTATCCACCTTGTGCATTTAATTTTTATCACATTTTGGAGCGTCAAAAAATCCACATCAATAGCAATGAGCAAATGATTTAATCGCTTGTTGTTTTTTATGAAGAAAAGCAAATCGCTAAATTTTTTAATCATGAAAAAATTATATAACAAAATAATCGCAAATTACCGGGTCGTTCACAACTTTGATTAAAATAATGTAATCATTTGAACATACGCCAGTGCCAGATATTACTCTATTTAAATAGAAATCTTCATGTTAAATTCTAAAACGATCACTACAGCTGCACCGCTTAATAGTATAAAGCCTGAAGAGCCTGTAAATCTTAAATCCAATCCTAATTTTTGGCCAAGAAAATATAATAATACTACGTCTACTACAAATCTAATGGTCATAGTAACAATTCGTATAAATTTGCTAAATGTCATCTTTTGAAAACGCAGGCGAAATGTCATTACAAAGCATATCCTCAATTTTAAACAATAATTAAGAACCATAAAACAAAAAACTCACTCGAAGTATTTTCGACCGAAGTGTGTTACATAACAATTGAGATTTAAATATCACATAATTGTGATTTAAATCTTATTCGTTTCAACAATTCTTGCTCAATATTGGTTTGCCAGCATTTTTTCAAAACTAACCAAAAATTGTTGTAGAAACTTGCATAGGTTATGATTTTTTTTTCAATGAAAATAGTAAAAGGCTCCGCTATTAAAGTTAGATATATAAAAATTACAATTATAGAAGGTTCTGTCCTTTTGGTAGGATTATTATTTAACAAACAGGCTTAAAGCCAAACAAAATATTTTATTTACAAAACAAGCTAGTTTTAGCCATTTTGACGTTTATTTAGGTATCAATCAAATATCAATGTGAAATACAAAATATTTATTTAATATAAACGAATCTTGGCAAATATGCTCAGCTTACTGACGCTATCTTGCAGCTTTGCCTTTCAATTGATCCTACTTATCTCATAAACTATAAATATGGGATAAATTTATAAGTATTTACTCAAATATAATCGTACCGCTCTTTGCAACTGACTATTCATTGGGTCTTTTTTAACAGCGTATCTCTGGAACTAACTCTCTCTAAGTAACTTATTTTAATGTTGAGAATATTCATATTTCAGAATTAAATTCAAAATATATGTAACGAGTAAAGTGAAGTGACGAGCAGATGTTGGAGAGGAGCTAGTGTAGCGGTGTGAAGTGTGAGTCGGGTAGAGGAGAGGTGAAGAGAGTTGATTACGTGGGGTATATCAATGCCTTGCTCGAGATGGAATTATTCCTTATGCAAATTTAATGTTGATCAATAATATTCACTATATAGATTTAAAAGTTAATATTAGTTATAATTTTATGGTCTGTGGTATAAAGTGATTTGCGAAAATTTCCCTGAATTTTTTCCCGAATTCCTTACAATACAACTATTAGTATTGTACCTGAAATATTATGCTTTAGAAAAATGTCTACAGAAAAGTAATGTCTTTGAGGTTATAATGCGAAAACCATATTTTTGAAAAATTAAATAGTTATATTATGCTATAGGAAAAGCCACACAGCTATAGGTTCGCCTTTTGTACTATGTTCTTTTTAATTGTAATTTATTTTTAACATAGTGTTCTTTTCTATGCCTATATTTTTTTCGACTTCTGCTTTCAATGGTTTCTAATTGGTTGAGACAAACCTTTAAAATGATAAACAGCGCCATCTATGATTTTTTTGAACAACAATACCTTAACAAAACGACTAACTTGTCTGTTCATGCTGTGCGGCGTTAATTTCGTTAAAAATCCACCAATTTAGCATTAAATTCATTAAATAACGCGAGAACCGGGACATACTAAATTTAAAACGTTCAGAAGGAGATATTTTTCTGCGGTTAAAAGGAGCCTATGTTTTAAGTTAGACCTTTTAAGTTAGACCTTAGCTGAAAACTGCATTTAATTTCAAATAGTAGCTTTTGCGTGATGCGGTTACAAACATACAAACAGACGAAATCCATATTTTATTAATACAAATATAGTGTCACGCTCTTGGTAAATTAGATTATTATTTTTTATAAAATCTCTACTGTTTCATATTATAAAATTCATATTATTATTCTTAATTAAGTGAGAAATAAACATAATTACTTAAAAGAATAAAATTGTATTGGTATATAAATAAACATTTGCTTGTTTTGAAAACTCTACAAGTAAACAATGCAAGATTTTTGTACGACTTCTTTGAGTTATTTTTTAATTAGAATAGGTAGGCAGACGAGCGTTTGGGCCACCTAATGGTAAGTAGCTGGCTCACTCACCGTTAAAATTGGAACACAACAATACCAAGTACTGCTGTTTTGCAGTAGAATATCTGATGAGTGGGTGGTACCTACCTAAACAAGCTTACACAAAGCTCTACCGCCAGTAATTACTTAGTCACATTTTAGGAAAAAAATAAAATTAACTTGGCTTTGAATTTTGTGTGGCACGTTTCTAGAAAAGGTCACAAAAAGTCACGTGGAGCGTGTCCACGTGAAACTTTATTTTATTTTTCGTCATTAGGCTGTGATTGAAAAACTCGAAGAAGCATTACAAAACATAAAGGTTACGGCAAAGTATTTCGTGACAAAGATTTCGGACTTTTACTCAAACGTTTTTAACTGAAATCAAGATTTCATTATTAAGTGCTTAATATTAACTGCCTGCGTATAATGAAATTTTATAAGATTCAAAGACTAAGCAAAAAAATATACTTATATCGGATCATAAATTAAGAAATGAAATACGTCGTGGACCGAGCTTCATTGTGTTACCGATAAATATGCCCTGTGAGACTTTACATCCCGTGTGTCGTGTGTTTGTGAAAAAAAATATCACAGGTATGTTCAGAACAACATCTTGCTAATCGTTAAAAATACTATGAAAAATATATTGCAAAAATAAGCCGAAAGCTGGTGTTATAGTATTGAATATGTCGATGTCAATAAAAAAATCTTGTGATAGATAGCGTCGGAGCAAAAAGGGAACAATTACGTCAACAGAGGGTACTTCGCTTATTTATTTCTATGATATCTAATTGTCTTACCACCTTATCTATTAGCTTACACGTCATTACGTAAGATCATGTTGTTGATTGCTCCTATACTTGATACTTTAAAACATACTGAAAATATATTATAACAACTCTACTGATAAATTTCTCTAGAATTAATCCCACCAAACATTCGATTCAGAAATATTCACGACATCAAAACTAATGATAGTTTATTTATTACAACTACTAGAAGTAGTAATTGCTTTGATTTGATTAACTGTGACTAAGTGGTCTTTATTGTCTGTGTATCTTAAAATATTATTTTGTACAAAAATATCTTTAAAATTTAATTTAATAATACTTTTCATTCGCAGATACATTAAGAATTAAGAAGTGAAAGACATTTTTTTGTCGATGTTTTATTAAATCAAAATGGCGACTGTTCGGAGAGGCATGAAAATGAATGTGTTTACAAGAGTCCAAAGGTGAAGCAATTTAAAGCAAACTTTAAGCCTATTTGAACTGGCCTCAGTTGATTTAATTGAAATAGTACAAAATAATTCATAGGCAAAAAATATTTAATTTAGACATTGTTTAAAAAAACAACTCAAGGAAAAACCCAACTTTAAGTTAAGTCCTCACTCCTTACTAAGTTTCTATTGATAAGGGACTTTTAAAGGTGGAGACAATAGAAATTTAGGCAGATAAAGATGAATGATGATTCCACCATCGCCAGCCCTGACAATTTGTCAATTGTTAACCGGATGAGGCGCTAATCCTGTGCCTCCCCTACTTCTAACTTTAGGAACGCTTACCGACGCAAACGACCGTAAAATTAGCCGCGGACAAGAAAATTGCTACACTTTAAAAATTATTAAATGTAACATGATGAAATTAAACAATTTTAATATTATCTTCAAACATAACTTTTTGCTATGTATCTTTCGAGATCTTTCGATCAAGACTGTAGACAGTTAACAACAGTAGCATCTCAATATATTTCTTTTACGGGACCTAAAAGATAAATTATATAAAATATTTCTTAACATTAAAACCATTACATATTTTCGATATCATTAAATAGACTTATTAAAATATAGCGCACAGCAACGTTATTGGCTTAAAAGTAAATCAAATTTTGAATATTATACAAGTTAATATTAATTGTATAGGATTTTTGTCGTGATAAATATTTTATTTTATTTCAACTTGTAATATATTTGTAGGTATTCACAGAAGATAAAATTCTGTGAATACCTACAAAATTGTAGGGGGAATTTCGACCAATTGTTACCTAGTTGATACCTAGTATATTTAGTATAGAATAAATAATTTATTTCAGTAAAAATATAATAAAGCCAAATTGTAAAATTATTTACTCTTTGAAAAAACACATTTATGAATTAAGTAAATTGTTTAATTGTCAATAGTGGAAAGCTTTCCAGTAATATTAATTACTAGATATCTGTTTTGTATATATAATAGTAACCAAAGAGTTATCGCACAATTTGACTTGTTAAAATGTCCGCCTTTAATGTTATTGTAATGTTAATTAAATATTCATTAATTATTCATAAAAATATTGTAAAAAATATTTGTTGTTATATAAAATGGTTTTTAAGCATAATGTGATAAAATAATATGGAATATAAGAACAAGATTTGTAACATTATGTTATTTAGTTCATGTACTACTGGAACTATTTTGATGGAATTTCGAGAAAAAATGTATGCACGAGTTGCTGAAATAAATTATTAAAGATGCAAATGTTCTTAGATTATTATTTTTTTAATCTAAAAAAATATATCATCACATGTTTGATATAATGAAAAGGATTATTTTAGCTTAAATGACAATTAAAAATATCATGACGAAAGTCAAGTCAAGAAAATCTTATATATACATATTTGTAACAATTATATATATATACATAAACTTACAATATAACACAATTACATAATATGCGGTCAATATGTTACTAATAGACAAAATAGAAAATATGGTTCAAAGTGAAATTAAAATTACCAATTAATTATCAACTTATTAAATATACAAAGCCTAATAGTATAAGTTAGTGCAGTAATGCGAAAGGATATGCCGATCATGAAGATGTTCATATAATTAATCATGCGGTTTTTTTAGCGAGTACGTGAATGAGTAAGGTGACAATATGTATATGTCATACTAATTCACTAGCAAAAATTCGTGTGCCGGCTAAAAACACCATTCGAGTATCAAACCAATTATTAAATACATAGGTATTCAAATTTAGAGATAATGTTTTCCACGATTATACCTAAGAAACATTGAAGGCAATTAGCATGAGATATATATTATATTTATATACTTCACATAGTATATGTGTATTTGTTGATATGTTAAGTAACCTTAAATAACCATGAGGACATAATAATAAAACGCGATAAAATGTTTGTATTAGACCGTTGCGCCATAATCGGTACTAATACGTTTACGAATAGTCATTGTCCAGGCTGATAGCCACACCCGTAATTTGTGACTTACATGTGCTGGCTACGATTTTCGGGTCAATTAAATACGATTTTTTTTTGCTTTCGAATTTCTTCAAATTAAAAGACGTTCTTGGAATCGCAGGAATGTCGGAAGCGATCGCGACAGCACATACCTGTCGCATTGAAAGCCATGACGCGTCTTCACTCTTCCATACTTACGGACCCCAGCTGGCGTCTAGGATGCCACAAGCCACTACATTCACTTGGAATAACAGGCACTCGGGCCTCTGATATAATCTTCTCCCCTGCCCATTAGCTTCGCAATAGTGTGACCTAGCCATTCACAGAGAATAGGACGCACTTCCGACCTGTTTCGATGTATAACCTTGCCGGTACGCGATGTGCACTTCACAGTCCCGGCTGGGGACGGCTACTCGTTTAATGTAACGTACCTCGTTCGGAGGCATTCATCGTGGTGGCGGAGGGATCGCGCGGAGACGACCGAGAGCGTCGTCAGTGGCGTCCAAATGCCGCGGCCAGCGCTCGGCGGTACATAATGGACCGGGCGGAGAGCTCGTCAAAAGAAGAATACGGGATCCAATTATATATTCTTATACAATACACGTACGTCGGGCGGCGCACGGGCGCAGTGATGAAGTGACTCCGAACTCAGCTTCTGCCTCACCACATATTATATATGAGCTGGCAACGATTTTTTAATTTCATGATTAATTGAGATCGTTTTGTAGTATCAAATGTCATAATTACCTTAAATTGATTAATTATTTACAGGTGTGCTAGCAGATTTAGGAACACATATTATAATTAATGAATGAAGGTTGCAGGCAATTTTAAAAGAGATGAGCAAAAAGCCCTCAGAAGCAGTTGATAAACACAGTAAAAAAGGGAAATTTTAATTTTTTGTGTTGATCAAGAGGTATATTATTTTTATATATATAATTTCGGGATGTTCTTTCAGACCTCATCTCAGTCTGTAATTGATGGTACATTATTCACTGCCTTGTCTCATACATAAACAGACTTCGAATCGTAATTTAACTAAATACTAATGCTTGATGTTCACGTAATGTTTAATTTATAAAAAAAGTCTCGATATGACTAAACTAAACATTAAATTTACCAGTTTAAATTTACCATCACTTTGGGCAAGTCCTACTACGTTCCAGATTTTGGAATTGTATGACAACAAATTATTCGAAATTACAAAAACAGCGTATAAGGTCCATGCGTCAGAAACATGATATATGTAACGGACACCAACTGCGATTTCACTAATCTACCAGGTTAAGAGTTCGTCCACCTCCCCCCACCTGCACCCACCCTGCTCAGGCACGCGACAACACAATTAGATTTAATTGCATCAGATTGAGTAGTAACGTATCACGGTTCAGACTCAGGCGACAATTACAATTATAATAGGAATGAGAAACTATACTAGTGTTGCATGTCGAATTACGTTTTTCGTCGTGTTCACATGTTGTCTTGGAGCGGCGATTTAACTTATAAGATTTGTGCAGAATAACCTGTAAATGTACCCTCGCTACCAAGGCCCCTTCTCGGAGGAGAAATTTTGGAACTTATTGTACCATGCAGTTCTAATGCGGGTTGGTTAGTACCTATATGGTCAATCTTAATGTCGTATTAAGAAAAAAGAAAAAACTTGCAGGTTTTCTCATGATTTTTTCTCCGCCGCTGAGCAAAATTGCAAAGACAAATGAAGGAGATGATAATGCAATGATTGTTGCCCATTTCAGAACCCACAAAATTCGATATTTTGGATATACGTATCGTACTTAATACATACCTTCTTAACGACAAATAATTATTATTTGATCGCCTTTGACGCTAAGTCCAAATGGCTGGATTGATTTCATATATTAAAGGTTATAGCGATTAGCGAGTCAATCAAATGTAATACTAAGTAGGCTTAGCCCACTATTATCCTTATGTATCATATCATTATTTTGGTATAACAAGACTTAAGAAGCTTTGCAAGCAAAGATATTTATTAAAAAGTTTTAATGTTTTTTTTAAATATTTATTTATAATAATTCCACTCAATAAACAACCTTACCTTACCTACTCAATTAATGCTAGGACGTCCCTTACGTAATTGTCCCGATTCAATATGCGAGTGTCTTGAACAATTTATTAGTTAAGTCTATCATCCTCAGCTAAAGGTAGCGTTAGGAGTACAAAGATGACACATACTCGTAATAACCAATTTGATGGTTGTAGAAATCGTAATGAATTCTGTTATAATTTTAATAAATCAGTATTTATGGAAGTAATAAGGGATAACATAATTTGCTTTGAATTTCGAATACTAATAGCGTATAATTGTCCATATTTAAATATTTTAGTAAGAAAAACGTTTACAATTGTCAGCGTACAATGGGAACTCATTTGACCATGATGATGACATTAATTATTTTGTGGATTGCGCAATTGGAATTACAATGGGAACTAGCAAGCACAATGCGATATACAGGTTACAGTACTTGACTATATTCCTCAGAAGTGAGCATTGGAACGAGAGAATCAGCTAAAGAGCTTAACATTTTTTAAACTCTAGTCCTGTTCTATCCTGTCAGCGTCTTCAAGACATAATTCATTATAGGTATATGTGTCTTTTTATGTTTGGTAGCAAAGGCATCTACCAAAAATCTATATTTCTAATCTAAGAAAAACTACAGCTGTAAAAGTTGTAACAGAGATTAAACTGACAAGAATCGTCTTTTATTGGTTAAGTTCTATAGATAAAATAATTACTAATATCAACGCCCCAACCAAATACAACAGTTATATGATCCAAATTTTACAGGAAAGCCAAAAAACGTTAAAATCAGTTTCTACACGTATGCTTTAAACAAATAAATAAGAATGTTATGTTATTGGATGGGGAAAAAAATTAGCTTTCATATGAAATAATAGGCATAAAAGCAAACCTCTATTAAAGATGAAAACAATAAGACATATTTTTTCACCCATGACTTAGCCTTATTTTATTTTTAAGCCTTAAAATTTGAGATTAATCTATCCTAACATAAGCGTCGCGTAATTAACTGTTTCGCTGTTATTCACTCACAATTAACTTGTTACGACTTTTATTTATATAACAATATTCAAACCTGAAATTATTAAAAAATAAAATAATATAAAATTATTGTTTATGAAGAACAAGGATGTAGTACAAAAAAAGCAGTGCATTTTATATTTTTGTTTTTTTTTTTATTTTAACTTAAATAAGGAGCGTTGCAGACTACAGCTTTAAAAAAACAACACTATTCTTGAGAACTACAGGTTTTTTGATCAATTAAATTAAAATATAGTCATATTTCCAAATGAACAAACATATTGCTTTTTGAAATAACCCTACTCATTTATCTTCTATTTCTAACATATTTATCGCTTCTTATATTAAAATAAAATAAAATTAAGTTTCGAAAACTATAAAGTTTCTACTTTTGATTTAAGAAATAGTCTTGTTACTTACCAGAATTATACTTGAAAATTAACAATCTTTGTATAAAAACAAAATAAAACATCGAAATACATAATTCTGAATTGCTTTTTTTAGTAGTTCTGCAATCTAGGTAAAGCACACTAACACTGCTGTTCCTTTATTTTTTATTTTATTTTTATTTTTTTATGTTATAGGCAGGGGGTGAGCAACTGGGACACCTGCTGGTAAGTGGTCACAATTACCTATAGACATTGGCGATGTAAGGAACGGTAATTATTTCTTACATCGACAATGTGGTGTGGTGGCACCACCAACCTTGGATCAACTGAGATCATATGTCCCTTTTAGTTAAACTGTCTCACTCACCCTTAAAACCGGAATGCAAGAATACTAGTATTGCTGCTTAGCGGCAGAATATCTGATGAGTGGGTGGCACCCACCCATACGGGCCTACACAAAGCCCTACCACCAAGTAAATATCTAATCCTCTTTATATTTAGAATAAAATCCATGATTCGTAGTTGCACTAGTGCCTATATTTGATGGTACCAGGCCTCTTAAATTGTTGATATTATACAGGAATAGATTTATTGCATCGACTGATCAGGTATACAAAACTTGAGACAGAAATGAATTAGTTGGATATTAGCTGGTTGGAGATTCAATTAATTTTCTAGGGAATTAGCTGTGCTATTTCTTCTCCAAAGAGTGATTTGAAATTCTTCTCAAAAGATTGCGACAGGTGGTCATAGTTTTCTAATCTATTTCTGTAATAGAGTTTATTTGGAATGATGTAATCAATTTTAATTTCCCTTATCTTATGCCAGTATGCAAACAAACAAATCCGAATCCTGCATCTCCTTAAATTTATTAGCTTTGAATTATCTATATTTAATAGGTGTATACGGTAATGCGATTCCTAGGTTTCTTAAGTGAATAAGTATTACCCTCCTTGGCTGTGCAATGTAAAATCTTGTACTATCAATTGTTTTAAAATGGGTTTGGAGATATTAATATAATAATAATTTTTTTCTATTTCTTCACTCATTGTTGAACTCTTTGACTTAAGTATAAAGCAATAAGAATCAGAAAGCAATAAGAGCTTTATGCTTAACACGTAATATTTTATCTTATGTAACAAAGTTTCCTACTTTACACAATCAAATGCTTAAGACAAATCGTAGAATATAGCATTCCGTGAGTTTCCTTACATACCTCCTCACCGAGATACGAGAGTGTAGGCGTGGCTTGCTAACAGCATTCGATCTGTTACTGGTTTCTCGACAGAAAATATATCTTTTTTTGGCACGACCCGAACTTTGAATCCAGGGCTAAAATCATAAGCCTATTACATAAAAAGTTTAATTAGGGTGTTCTATATTTTCTACAGAAAATAGTTTTTTTTTTTAAGAAATCATTTCTGGAGGGTTCCAAAAGAAACTGCATCAAATATCTTAGCAAGTAAAATCTGTTGCGGTGCGTCGCTCATACTATTTGTAGCGTTGTATGTTTGACCCAGATACAAACTGACAACGCAATCGACTCAACAATACCAGGCGACAATCTTCTGTACAATCAATCAACGTGGTTAATATTATCCATTTAAATATATGATAAAATTGCCCAATGATCCAAAGCTCTCCCTTTCTAAGACATATTGTGTTTAAATTCCCAAGGGACTTTTCGGAATCTTTTTTTTTGCATTTAGTATATAAACACGAATATGTTGTGCATACTTTAGAAAAACTGTGTAATGGTAAAAAAAAGTAATAAAAATGATTTCATTGGGATTTCATAATCACCTAAATTAACTGCCTCTGTTTTATATAACGAGTATGGAAAATGTTTTAAAAATATTAAATATGGATTATCGTTAAATAAATACTTGATTTGACTTGAGTTTGACTTAATATGTAATTTTAATATTTTCTTTATTTACCAAGTATGTTTAAATTATCAACGATTATACTTACCAACTACAAATAATAATATGGGAATCAAGGGTGAAAAAGGTCATATGCTATTTATTTACGATATATAATAATGATAAAATATATATTATTACATAATTCTCGTATTTATACAACAATAACATCACCGTTGGTGACATTCATAGCTCTAAAAAAATGTATAATTTAGACGGAAAACAATTAATTAATATAATAATAATAAAAAATTTGCCTTATGTTATATTCAAAAATACTGGATTTTAAGGACAATAATGAAATACTGATTGAAAACTTTTGTATGTTTTTTTTATTAAAATATGAGCCAAAGATAGTGGTTAAAGCTAGTTTAATATGGTGACATCCGTTGTGTTCAGGCTGACGGATACGAGCTTAAGTGGCGGAATATTACCCACTTAAGATTCTCATAATCTGCTGATTAACTACTGTTTTTAATGGAATATTTTTACAAGATAACGACTTTAAAACCTTGAATATATTTGATCTGTTTAACGCATCTGTATAATATTTTATTCAATTTATCAAAGTTATTGTTAAGCTAAAACTAACTACTAAACGCTTCAAAATATAAATGTTGTTAAGCGGGTGCTTAGTTAAAGAAAGAAAACACACAGCATGTGTTTTCTTCTTTCAAATGTCAAATCAATAATTACAGAACTAATCAGCAACTAAGCAACGCTTGTATATAAGGCAATTAAGAATTAGCTTCCTATTCAAATTCTATTTTCTCGAAACAAATTATGAAAATTTATCCTCTAATATAAAATTGTGTGGTCACCTTTTTGATTAGCTTATTTACCAATATATATACATATATTGGTAAATAAGCTACATATTTATTTATATATATAAATATGTAGATACGCAAAACACACTTTATTTTTAAAAGGAATATGCTGAACCATACGAAGGCTACAAATAACATAAAAAAGTTTGTCCGTTTGTCTGTAAGGAGATTTCATAAAAGTTGTATGTGAATCTATAAGTAGTAGTAAATTTATACTGTGTCCTGCGATTTCGTTAATGACCCCTGACATGCTCCTTACATGCTTATTCGTAGCATAAAGCTACACATGCATTACCTGTTAACATATCTATATAATAATATAGATTACATTATTATAGAAATGGTTATTAAAAAATGATATAAAATATACAATTTACATTATTTAGACCAAATGCAAGACATTACATAATATAAATAATTGAAATGAATCCAACAACTCGCATTTTAGCCGCGTGGTAGAATAAGCTCCCGACCTGCTCAAAAGTAGACTCCCAACCTTCGTCCAGCTTTGGGACATTTAACATTTTTTTATATCAACAATAACGTCTTCCTACTTATACACATATAATTATTACACTATTATATGAATTATAAACCTACATTTCTTATTATAAATAAAACTATGGTTTATAGTTTTTCTTTTGCTTTCTTCGTACTTTTGAGAAGACTATGTTTGTATATATTCAAGCGAAACCGCAAGAACTAACTTAAACAACATATTTTGAAATAAATGTGTCAACAAAACAGTGTGAGATAACTTTAATCCGTGCAATTCGTGCGACGAAAACATATTTAAAGTCAACTGTTGGTCAATGGAATAAACCTACCAAGAAGATATCGATTACCTGAGATTTTTTTGTTTACCTTACAAGTGATAAGCTAGATAAAGAAGGCCTAATCGATAATTTATATCGATAAACAGTTTCTTGCCCTGCTTGATGAGAATAGTAGTAATTTCATCGGCTTACAAATTACTCGTCTATGAATTTCTGCTTCCCTACAATAATATATTTGCCAATGAAATTGAGCTGTGAATACGGAGAAATATACGAATTTTTCATTTGACAAACGATCAAATTAGAATTAAAATCAGTTATTTAATTTTTTTAATTTTTTTTTTATTTCTAGTCACATTTGTTATTTTGTTTTAATGGCTACCATGTTGTTAAGGACTAGTAGTGCGTGTAAATATAGAGTAGCTGTTCTTGTCAGAGTGCTTTTTTTCTTCAGTATACCTTTGCTTTATTTAATTTTGAACGATAATAAGAAAGTGGTAGTAAACGATATTGATTCAGGTAAAATTTTAAATAAGTACATTTTGAAATGAAAAAAAATTACAAAATATCCTAACTTTGTAGTAATAAATTGGTTATTTATTTTGTTTGAACACTTGTCGATTGTTTTAATCATATATTAAATTGTTCTTATAAAATATTAAAGATGTTTTTAATTAAAATAAATTAAAAGCTTTACTTTCAGCAGATGATTATGTGGCGCGTCCTGTTCGACATCTATTAGCCATCGTTGATAATCCCCCTGAGAACTGCACTCCACCTGCGATTCTTGAATTTCCTTCGGATGGTCTCACGAGGTTTCAGAGACAGCATGTAAGATTATTTTATAAATACATATTATCAATAAAAGGAGTTTCTGTATTTTATGCAGTATTTTTATTGTTGTAATAACAGCAGGCGATTTTACGTGCGATGATATGTTTGTACATTTATCATAATAAAAATTATTAGAAGATAAGTTTTAATAAAAAATGATATTTTTTAAGATATGCGATTTTTTATATTGAAATGTAACAGATTAAGTGGATGTAGATGAGTTTTTTTTTCAACTATCAATTTGGTTGTTTAAATAATATAAATATTTTAATAATCTTCTTAAGACCATTAATTCATTAATATAATTAATGTATAAATGATAATAAATTTGAAATCATTACATGTATCATTATTATGTAAAGCTTAGTATTATGCGAATGATTTCAGAACGATGATTATTATTACCTGATGCGATGTAATTACATGATATACCTAACACATTGGTATAATTAACATTATTTTCTCAGGGTTTTATTTTAATTCATTGCTTGCTGGCGGTGTACTGCTTCCTCCTGCTGGGCACTGTGTGTGAACACTATTTCGTGCCAGCGATCGAGATTATATGTGAACGTAGGTGTCACGTTGCATAATTTACTTTTATATATAAATATATGTACCTGATAATATGGTACTTATAAATTTATCTTTCATTTTATACATTTATAAAACACTGCACGAGCGATATATAAATATTAATAGATTTTTTTAAATAATATCATCATACTGACAAATAGTGTTAGATATTTGATACTTATTGTTTTTTTTATTATTAGTAATTTTCAGTCAGTTTGTCCTTGTAATGATAATAAGTTCATAAAAAATATATATCAATTTACACGCAATACAGTAGTATTTAAGCAAAACGATTGCACCACGATAGCTTCAAACACTATACAAATATTTACAAATCCCAGTAATTGATTTTGATAAAATAAAAATATATTTAGTTAGTATTTTATTAAATGAATAGAAATTATTTATTTTTTTCTCACAAATTAAAAAATAAATATGATGGACAGTATTCTGCTTGGTAAACGAAATCTAAAACAAAAAAACCATGAACTATAAATTTTTCTTTTGGAACCTTATTATGTAGTTTTTTTTTACATAATTATATGCTGTACCAAGTCACCAAAAACCTACAGTCATTTATATATTAAAGCTATTTTAAATAAAATTCTTACGCTTATTATAAATATTAAAATAAGTTCGTAGGATATGAAAAGTCATATAAAAATAATATGAAAAGTCAAATAATAAATGTGAGTGAATTGTCGTCTGGTTCTCATAAACAGCTCAAATGAGTAACAATCAGTCAAGTTATCAGTAGAATGAAACCGCAAACGGTTCACAAAGTAGGCATAGTGCAACTCAGGACACTGACCGTCCCGTCCATTGAATCTTGAAATCCCTCTCGATACCACTTTTCCAATCAAAGTCAATTACTCTAGGTACTTATCTTTTTCAGAAATGAAAGTTGTAGATAGAAACGTATGTCCACGTATATAAGACTATATTAAAATAGTATGAGCAAATATATAAATTCCGTACATTTATTACATATATTAGTCATCAATGCTAATTAATAATGATATGGTGACAACATTTTACATTTTTTTTAATTTTTATTAAAAAGTTAACTACATCAATTAAAATTTCATTCATCCACAACAATAATTTTTGTATAGTTAAGGCCTTTATGTAAATAAAGCATTTTTATCTGAGTTAAAAAAAAATATACATATCCTTTGATTAACACAATGAAACAATTTATATTTTAATAAAAATTTCTTTTATATTCACCTGATCAATGCGGTATTTTTACTTTTTTTATTGATGTCTGCAATATCTGTTCACTAGGCTTGAATATGGAAGCCGATATAGCTGGTGCGACGTTTATGGCAGCTGCTAGTTCAAGTCCAGAGTTGTTTATTAATTGCATTGGAACTTTTGTCACCGAAGGGGATCTGGGTGTAGGTGCCATTGTGGGTTCTGCTGTGTTCAATGTCCTAGCAGTACCTGCATGTTGCGCTCTTGTTGCGGGAAGGGTAAATATTATGCTTCCATATTGCTATGTTTCTATATATTTTTACCCGCATAATTACGATAATGTTAACCACTTGTAAAATGAATACTGTACTAACGTCGGCTTAAATGGAAAAAAAGTAATAAAAAATAATCACTGAAAAATTAACTTGTGATATAGAAATGTTAAAAACTTATACGAATATAAAAAAATACATGAGTATTTTACTAATATAGACGTATATTAAAATTAGTAACGCCTTAAATGTCCATAGACAAAAACGTACTTTTTACAGGTGATAGAGTTGGACTGGTGGTCGGTATCTCGAGACTGTATGATGTATGCCGTCGCTGTGGTGGCTCTGATCCTTACCCTTCTAGATGACAAAATTTATTGGTACGAGGCTCTACTGCTTGTGCTTATGTACACATTTTATATCCTGGGTAAGGTTTCATCCGAAAATATCGGTTTTTTTGTTCACTGAATCTTGAATACGTTCATAATATTTTTTCTAGCTATGGTGTATAATGGCCGTCTTGGAGATTTCGCTAAAAGTGGCTGTTGCTATATCAATAAGAAGAAGAAAACATATACCGAAATTTCACCTCTACTTGTAAAGGGTATGGCTACCATTATTTTTATTAAATGTACCTAAATTCTTTTGCCATATAAAACTTAACATAATTAATGCAATAATAATTTTAGACAAAAAGAATCCTTTAGAAGCATCACACCTAATGATCGACTCAAATCAAAACGTGAATGACATTGAGCAAGGGATAGTGATTACGAAGAGACACAATTCAACTGATTCTGGTAAGAATGCTCATCATTACGAAGTTGCTTAATAAGATAGACCTAGAGTTTTCAGCATTTGAAAGCTTTTTAGAAACCATACACTAATATTACGGAAAAAAACTATAACTATAGTCTATTCCAATCGGAAAAGGATTAAAGATAAACAAACTTTAGATTTATAAAGTCAATGCGAATTGTTAATAACTCTGCTATATTACGCACAACAGTTCAGTTCAGAACAGTTAATATATTGCTATTTATACAACGCTATTCTTTCAGCCTTTAACTTCTAATTAAATATATTGACCAAAAAAACATTAAGGTTTTTTTAGGTAGGAATTGTTTATAGAATGGTACGTTTACAATTCCGTTTTATTGCTCCCTGTAAATCTCCACACGTAAAATAAAAATGTTTAATAGATAATTCTGTAATTTAATTTTTTTGTCATTATAATGATACCGTTTTTCAGTAGGATACATTAACCAATAATAAAATGATTTCTTTTAATTACTTTAGAGTGTAGTACAAGCTCCGTATGGTCATGGCCGGATGAGAAGTCATCAAAAATGCAAAAATTGTTCTGGGTCATAACTTGGCCGATGGGGCTAATGTTATGGGCCACAATACCAGACTGTAGGAAGCACCAACGTTTGTACTCCCTTACCTTCGTGATGTGCGTCACGTGGATTGCAGGTGTCTCCTACCTTGTTGCTTGGATCATTACTATAGTTGGTAATATATTTTCTAATTCAAATAATAGTGTGCGTTAATTTTTTGTTCGTTCTTATTACATAATTTCTTTAATCATATCAGTTTACAATATTAAATAATCTGTCGTTTTCTAATCATAACTATAAGCTTAAGAATATCTAAACAGTTATTTCATTGGCTCCCTTGAACCATAAGCTAATAATATATAAAGGCATACCTACTTTTAAAGTGCTAACACTATTCCAGGTTTTATTAGTATGACCTATATTTTCCCTGTTGTTGTGATCATCGCCACTCAACAGTGACGTACATACGTTAACCTTTGAGTTAACTGAAACGACACGTCCCGCATCCGAAAACACTTTGACCTGTATTTTCGTTAAATGTATTAAATATTTTTAAACATTAACCTTAACTTTTCATTCTCATCGTATATATACTTTTTCAAAATAATCGGAAAGCAAAATTGTTTTCGTAAAAAACTTAATTTATAGTTATGATACAACCTGTGAATTTTTCTCTGCCGAGCTAATTGAAGGTCTCACTTAGACGAGAAAGTTTAGAGCTTATCCTAACACGTTACTCAAGTACGGATTGGTGATACATGTGACAGAATTTCAGTGAAATTAGACACTTGCAGATTTCCCCACAATGTTTTCCTTCAACGCCGAGTACGAGATAAATTATTATGTAAACACCAATTACTCACACAATTAAACGTGAAAATGCAGTTGTTCTTGCCTTAGTTGATCCCGCGATTAAGATTTTCGCGTTCTAATCTCCACCTCCATCTCGACTCTTCAATCAAGAAAATCAATCTAATTATCATTAAGTATGTGACATGTTATATAGTTTGATATCAATATTATATTTGTACTAGATTATTTCATATTACTCATCAGTAATAAATAAGTATATGTTTCATAATAGTAAATGTATTTTTTGCAGGCGATACCCTTAATGTACCTGATAGCATTACAGGCTTGACCATTTTAGCAGCTGGAACTAGCTTACCAGAAGCCGTTTCCAGCGTTCTCGTAACAAATCAAGGTAAGAAGTACAAGAAATACCTATTTACCTGTAAATATTTCTGACCTTATAAATAATAAATTTTTATTATTGACTCTAAACCGTTTTTACCGGCGTTTCTTTTCACCAGTTAACTGTCGTATTAAGAAATTAAAAATACATGCAATATAATTATTGCCATATTATTTCTCATCGGATTTCGTATCTTTCCGGTCGTCTTTTCAGCTGCTTGACCAAGACACTTATCTTATCGCAATCTCTTAAATATTAAAAAGTAATAAAATGATTTATCTTCTAGGTCATGGCACAATGGGTATTAGTAATTCAATAGGGTCTAATACATTCGACATTCTGCTATGCTTAGGATTGCCGTGGCTTATCAAGTCTTTATTCTATCCTTCATTTCCTGATAACCATTGGGTAAGTTATAGTTCTGTTTTTTTATCACAGATAATAAATAAAACTCAATTTATTATTATCACATAATATAAAGTTTTTAAAAATGTAAGAATAATACTTATAGTCCATTGTTTTATGTAATTTAATTAACTAATACATTAAATTACTTTCAATCTGTATAAAGTTCACATTGATTTTCTTAACTGTATATTCTTAAGGATAATAATGGTTGATTTTTTTTTAATTCCAGGTTAAAATCAACTCAAGTGGCTTATCCTATAGTGCTGTCTCCCTTCTTTCCACGTTGATTGCGCTATATGGGTCTCTCGCTCTAAATAAATTTCAGCTGGACTGGAAGGTTGGGATTACATGTGCGCTAGTCTATGCTGGATTTCTTTTAATGGCAGCACTGATTGAGCTTAATATACTTTTCGTTGTTAATTTACCAACATGTCCACATTTATAAATATTTAATTTGAACCAGCGTGCTTCTTTAATACTAAAATTAGCTTAAAAGAATGTTTGCAGGGGAATCCAAGCCCATTTATATTAAGTCATAACATAATGACACTTGTCTATTTCTTCCCAATAAAAATAACCTAGAAATATTCTCTAAGATAGTGCTTTTGGTGCTTAGGTTGGTAAATATATTAGTTTTTAAAATTATTTTTGACACTGATTTTAATGTTATAAATTTATAAATTGCTATATATGGTATATTTTCAAATATTAAAAATTGGATTTGTGTTTGACAGTTTTTTTTTAGTCTGTGCTTAATAGTATTATAAATAAATGTGCATAAATTATCAAGTAAGAACCATTAATTAGGCATGGGTAATATCGCTTTGAAGCGATATCGTATCGTATCTAGATATCGGTTTTGAATATCGGATATCGTATCTATATATTTCAATATCTAGATATTGTATAGAGTCTATGGTACTCGGAAACCAATTCAGTACCACATGATATCAATTTTACTGATACAATATAAAAAAAATTTTGTGTCTATCGCATATAATGTATTGGTTTATTTTTGTTATTGATAAAAAGATGGTTAAATAAGTAAATATTTGTTTACTAATAAATATCCGATCCGATTTTTAAATCAGATTTCCTTCATACTTTTTTCAGGCTTAAGACTGACTGCATAATAGCGAGGTTTCCTATTTATTAATTACTTATATAGAATACAAAATGCGTAATGCAGGCGTATTTAAAAGTTTATTTAATTCAGCGATAGCTCGTATCTCTTTTGATCTAATTTGACTTTTAAAAATATCTGTAAAATGCCTGAAGAGCCCTTGTAGCTATAAATATCGCAACAAATACGACATTTCGCTTTTTTGCCTACAGTTAAATTTATCGAAATATATCCAAATTACGCTCGTATTGGGCCGAAACATAATTCTTAATTTTATTTAACACAAACATTAACCTAACTAAAAAGCAATCTTTAAAATTACTTTTTGTAATATTAACACTTGCTCTAAATACCTCATTTCCTTGAAATGTACACTATTTTACACACAACATAAATTATTATATACATCTACCTAAACAAGAAAATAATATATGAGTTACGAAAAACACCTAAAATTTTAAAAAAAAAAGCGAGTAATAAAATTATAACACTAACAACGCGACCGCGAAAACATAATAACGAAACTAAAAATAGATCATAAAAATAATAGCAATTTCTAAAATGACACCCAAGGTCAAACAACCGATACCAGTAAGAGTTAAAATATCATAATATCCTAACGGTTAAAATATCTAGATATCGAATATCCAATATCCAATATTTTAAAATATATCAACAGATAACCTAAACGTGAGTAGTATTTATGAATCTAATATCTAATACCGGAGTTGAGGATATTCGATATCAAGATATTTTAAAAAATATCAACAGATAACCTAAACGTGAGTAGTATTTATGAATCTAATATCTACATTGATATTTCAATATTGATACCTCAACTCCGGTATTAGATATTAGATTCATAAATACTACTCACGTTTAGGTTATCTGTTGATATTTTTTAAAATATAGGATATTCGAAATATCGGATATCTAACTCCAATATAACGGTTAAAATATCAGATATTTTAACCGTTATATTGGAGTTAGATATTAGATATAACAAAAAAATATCAATATATCGGCTTTATTTAAAAAAAACAATCGTAATGCAGCTCAAAGGTTAATTAACACTTTTTAATCATGTATATTTATTAAGCAAATTAAATTATAAATGTATAATTCTTAGTAATTAATGTTTAATTATGTGAACCAATATTTTTCAATGATAGATTTTAAAAATACTCGTATTATATGTTCGATATATCGATATTTTATCAACAATCTTATTCGCGTTCGGGCATACTCGTTTGGCAATTAACAATACAGTATACAGATTATACAGAACCGATATCAGTGAATATCCGAATATATAGATACTGTGCGCTCCGATATCTAGATATTAGATTTTGTACCAATATATAGATATTGTATCTATATACGATTTGTATCGCCCATGCCTACCATTAATACAGTATCTATGCTTATGGCAATATCTATGGAGTGTGCTTCAATAACATTAAAAAATATAAACATCTTTATATAAAAATCCTTTTTTTTATTTATTATCGACTACTGATCCAATAAATTATCAACTTTCATATTTATATAGATTAAGTATATAGAATAAATAGCAGGAAAAGACAGAAAACGAAATAACTTAGGTAATAATATCCAAGAAATATTTTTATTTGTTTCTTATTAAAATGTATTTATTGGCATAGAGGACAAAACACGTGATGATTAATTAACCTAAGCTCAACGTTTTGAAATCTGAGAACCACCAATTTGATTTTAAGATAACGATTACTTGAAATTAACGTTATTATAAAGCACCGTAGGAAATAAAATATATAACAATATATTTAATAACGATATTTTAAGGGTTAAATATTAATTATAAAAATAAATATTTATCTATATATAGATAAATATTACTTTTGACGCTTTACAATTGGATCGAGTAGATTAAGAAGATTTACGAAATATATAAATAAACGAGAAAATAATTTAGCCAGACATGTCTCACAACGGTACCGGTGAATAAATAGGTTGGTGAATATTTATATCTATTTATTTTAAAAATAGGACGAGATGAAATTGTTATTTTATTCGTGCGAAGTTCATTTTATAAAGAATATAAATAAAAAACGTAAAATGTTGTTATAAACTTCTATATATTAAGACTTGTTAACAATACCTCAGGGAATGTTAACGGTTATAAACTAATTAACATAAACATAACAAAAGTCACAGATAAACGTCGCATATTATCAAAAGTCAATAGATTATATTTCATACCAATAAGTACTGTTTATTTTTAGAAAAGTTAGGCACTTATAAATTATATCGATAGGTACCTATATTTATAGCATATCTTTATCATAATATATAAATTGTAATTAAACAGAGAAATTCTCCACAGCGACATGTTAGAAAACTTATTGTTTTGGGAGCATACAATAAAAGAAACAAAATAAAATGGTCTAGTATTTTATTTGTGTCAATAAATAATAATCACCTTTACGCTTTTTTTTTCAATAATTACATTAATTTTATGTATGAAGCAAAATCGCCCATATTACGTAATGAGTTGATATAAAACTGTTGCATTTAATCAATGCAAAAAAAACATTGTCTTGTACAATTAGTACAATCTCAGTTGACCAGGACGAAGTTAGATACAAAAAAAATGCGAATTGAAATTTCTAAGAAACAACGAACACTGTAATATCACATCGGACTAAAATATCGCCTGCGCTATATATAATATATCATCCGTGCCTGTTTTAAATAATTCTGATTTCTGAGCGGCCAACTTAGTTCGCGTCCATTGTACTTAACTCTTTTGTATTTATCGTTGAATTTGCGCTTTTTGTAGTCATAGCGATATATAGATTTAATTTATTGTGTAGTTTTTTTTTTATTATAAATCGAACAAAGAATGTAACGTATGGGCGTATAACTACGCTCTTTTAAAAAGCAACAAAAAATAATTATTTCAAAATCAATCAGGAAATATGTACACAATAAATATATTTTACGTGTTTTTTTACGTGTATACATTTACACACAATTAGGCTAATAATACAAATGGATAAAGCATGTAACATTTAACTTTTCCATTCTGAACGAAGTACTAAAAAATTAACAATACAGAGTTGGTATCTCTAATTACAAGCTGAACATGCGATTATATGGCGTCGTATACTGTCTCCGCGACACGCAGTCTTTTAAATCGCAAAGGCGTATTGATAAAGAACAGTAATTCATATCCATCGTATTTATTATGTAAAATTTTATAAATATAATAACTCGCACAATAGTAGGTTTTATATTTGTGAAGTTTTTTTTATCTTAAACGAAATGCTCTTATTTATAAAATAAATGATTTAGAGAAGAATACATCATAAGTATATTGCAATAAATATCTTAAAATAAAGTCTTGTAATATAATAACTAGCCGACTACTGAAAATTGGCCCACGGATTGCCATGGATTCATCTTCTCCTAATTCCCCTTTCCAATAATTAGAAATTTGATCACACTTCGTTTCAATGCGCTCTCAAGTCTCGAGATCAACCAGTCTCATATGAATTTTTGCTTTAGATAGCAAAGACATTATTAAGAAATAATAAAGGATATACATATATCGTATAAAGTCACGCTACGATTTGCGCAATAACGTTTAACGCGAGTGAATCGAGCAAAACAGATAGTTGTACAATAAAAAACTAAGAATATGTCTATTATACTTTAGAATAATCGATAAATAAACTGCACGATTTAAACGTATGTATACTGATAAAAAACATATAATATATGAAATTGTATATACATTGAAAAATTGTTACAAATCGCTCCTAATATTCAGATGGTAACTGTGAATGGATCTTTATAAGTGCGGCATTAACGAGATTACTCTCGCTTTCCGTGTAATGACAAAACAATGAGAAATCAGTTTACAATATAACTAAGTGTTATGTGGCTGTTAGCACTCGATTACGTTGCATTCATCTTACATTCTCTATCTAGGTATTATTGATTTCAAAAGACGATCCCAAAGGCTCGGACGATGTGTTGTCGAGGTGTACGAGTAGGGTGATGACATACAAATTCTTACTGGTTGACGAGAAGACGCTGCCGTTATAAATGGATAAGGATGTCTCACTAATGGTGTCACAGAAGTTCCTACCAAACTTAAGGTCTGCCTATGGTTCTTTAGAGGCTGACTTTTAAATGTATGTTTACGAGTTGCACTACCCAATAACACAATTGGAATACCCTTCGTCGGCCTAGAGGGTTTTGTAGTCGACGGTCTGCTTGTAGTAGTAGATGTCTCAATGATTTCATGGAATATGGAGTCCTCATAGTCCTTTGGCTCGTCAGTCAGCGGAGCGACAAACATTACTTGCCGAAGACCATTTATATCTTGAACTAATTTTGCGTGTTCTTTCACTATATCCTCTTGGTTTGGTAAAAGGAAGTCAATTCTTCTTGATAATCCAGGAATAAACGGTGTCAGATTTGATCGGTACTTTTCTGTTGCAGGTTTTCTCGCTAGACCCCAGCCTGTGTGAAAAATATTTAATAGTATCTATAATATAATAAATTATTTAAACCAAAAATATGCAAAAGAAATTTATATTTTATGAATATAATAGCAATCGCTTTACTTAATTACCTGATTCAAATGATCTGATTGACATCGGAGCTGGGTAGTCGAAGCAGTCAAACTGAAATTATAATAATTGACATTAAACTTCACGTTTAACGGTTATTAGTTTATAATGTACACCAACGCAATACAAAACGAAAACATTCGCACATTCCGCTTTTCTAACGAACCTCATATAATTATACAAATTCAGCACAAGCCCTGTCATAATTAAAAATTACACACAATTTACTCATTTAATAACTAACATAGCAGCAACAACATGCATAGTGCCTGTACAGTTAAATTTAAAATTGTACATGAATTTTAACTTGCAAACAATACTAATTAATTTGTTTCAACTCACGCACCGCATGCAAGAATTATCCGGCAGCAATTAATAAATAACATCAAACGATACATTTCAATTAACTCGCTTATGCTTTTACTAAATTTAGTATTTTTTCGCTTAATTAGCAATAATAACAAAACGCCAGCTCGAAACATAAAATGCTGAACATATAAATGAGCAATAGGACGACTAGCCACCTGAGCAGGAGATGTGGTATAGTGCACAAGTAAGAGCGCAAGTAGCGCAACATCTCTCTCACACTCATTATCCGGCATTTCAACAAACACGACCGGAAAGTGATCAGGACCATGTCCAAATGCGTTACGCGTTTTTCAAGACGCTGCAATCTTTGTTAACAAAAAAAAAGTATTGTATTTCCAGGCTTTTAATTCGTGACCCTAGATTCCATCTCAGGACCGGCAGCCGTATAACCCCTGCTGGCAACGAGGCCGACCAACTCCTGAACAAATAAGTCCAAGGCCACGCTAAATTATTGGTAGTACAGAACTTATGTAATTTAAATGGTAACATTATTATATTTAATTACTCATAATTCTACTGATCGTATCATATCAAATTGATAAAAAAATATTCAACGATAGCTTTTACATAATGCATTCGTTTTGAATAAGGAGAAAACATATGTTAAATAAATGTACATCATTTTTTTTTTAATAGCACCATTTTCATTTTAATGCGAAACAATTATTAATAGTAACTAAAAAAGTAAACCGTATTAATAAAATGCTAATATTTCTCGATGGACTTGAATAGAAAATTGATGAAATCAAAACTTTTTATTTATACTTCGCTAATGAACGGATTTTCAAATGGAAAAATAATTATTAAAATCGTTTTGATAATTCCTGAGATTAATGCGTTGAACCATACAAAATGTCTAGCTTTATAATTTAAACATATATAGATTGAGAAACTTAAATGAAGTCTTCTCGTTATTGTTCCTTTTTACGAAATTGTCTTACCTATATTATATTCATAATTACGTCGTGTGTCCATAACATTATTCAAATATGTTTTTAAATTATTGTATAACATTTTATATTAGATTCTCGAAGTAACCATCGGCATTTTCTCAAATATTAAGTGTTGAGATAAATTGCTTCTTTCTTTTTACCCTTTGTTTGTAGCGAGAAATTAGTTCCGCTTAAACTAATATAATAAAATTATGACCATGGAATTTCTACGTTTCTAACACAAAAACAAACGTTCCACGTTTCTGACAAAAAAATAAATTACACAAATTTTCGTCGCTTATTTTACTCCTGTAGTACATGAATTTGTAAAAAAGTTGATACCTACAGCGAAAAGACTAAATCCAAAAACGCTTATAGCTATAAAATAAAATAAACCTATATAATATATATCTTTTAACTAAAGACATAAGTATATTTTTTATATAACTTGAAAAATGAAGAACTCCCGTGGCCTATTTGGTAGATAAATAGGGCACGAATTTTTTAAAATCCTATCAATGGTCTTCTATGTTGTGTAAGGACCTCTTGTGCAGTACTTCATGCGTTTAAAATTTAGATCCACCGGCTTAGTCCGTGTATTTTCTATCAAATAACCATCAAGAATTCGCTATGAAAACTTTTCAGATGCATATATTTTAATAAAATTTTCAATGTCACTCACTTTTAATACCAAGTTTCTTGACTAGCTGGGATATTGACGACTATTTTTACAGTCGAGTTAATAAAAGGAACATGTATTATGCATTATAGCATAGTATTTATTCAATCAAAAACAGCAAAAATATTTTTATTATAAAAAAAAAACTTTCACGTTTAGATATTTATAAAGCATTTTATATATATTCTAAATCTTTTCCGCGTTCTATTGCGTTTAATTACCCGCACGCAGACTTAACAAGCGTTTTCAATTATTCCGCAATTAAATTATACATCTATACCTAGTAACATTACATTGATATTGTATCAAGATGCTAGCTGCCATTTTCCATATCATTTTATAAAACTAAATGATCATATTACCTATCTACAATTCTGACACATTTGCGAATTTAATGTGCTTTGTTATAATATTATTTTAAATCAAGTAGATAGATAAATTGTTTAAATGTTAAAAATCGACGAACAAAAATAAAACAGAAATACTTTTAACGGATTTACGTAGACAAGCTTCATATTTAAAAATAAAATAAAATCGAAAAAAAAATTCATCAAAATGTTTGTACTTGCTAATTCATTTCTTATTAAAATTTAACTTTCTATATTTTTTCCAATGTAAAAAGTATACATTCCCTATATTCTTTAATTCGGCTTCCTTTTATATACTACAAATATGCGAACGATTAACAAAAATAGATAATTAATGGCTCAATATACAAAGTTAATTAAAACCAGGTGCTGATTGGGATGTATTTCTAAGAAAATAAGAGCCAGAACGCCAATATCATATGTCGTACTATAAATATCTGTCCTTAATTTCATTATCGTCATTGTTGCTAGTTGAAGTCTGCACACAGACTTACGGATGTCCTAATTGAATATAGGCCGAACTAACTTCGAAACGATTGATCAATCTATCCTTTGAGAGCTGATGGATCTATCTACTCCTTTTTTACTACAGACAAACTAGATATATATGAAAAAAACTCAACTTTCAAACCAAGAGCGAATACATCCATTTAGGTAGGCTTTAATATAAATAATTTTACGTATTGATCAAATTTCAGTGAGATAAAAATGTTAATTAATTATTATTCAATGCCAAGGCATATATAATTGAAATATAATTCTATAGCCAAATCCTTTAATTTAAAACATTATTATACATACTTAACACACATTTCGTTTTATAACGAAATCATTAGTAACGAAGCAGAGCGGTATATAAATAAGTTAATTTAAGTTTATCTTACCTGCGAACTGGCATAGCGCGAGTTCAGGTACCGCATGTCCAACGTACCACTCACTAACAACAACGACGCCTGCCACACCACCAACCACCGCCACATGATTACAGAAACTAACTAACCAGTGCATTCTCCACGCCACTACCACTTCGATAGCCTGTACGTTTTTCCCTTAACGTTGATTTCTACAATTGTTGTGGCATAACAGTCACTCTTGCAAGCTAATTTACGCTTAGGATATTTTTGTTGTGTTTTAATATATTAACGGGTATGACTAATTTGATGAGTTATGATACCACCACCACCACCAGTGGGACCATCCTGTTCTACAAATAAAAATCAATACTTTATTCGAAATAAAGGGTGAATGTAATTACAGGTTATGGTTACGGGATAAGCATCCTAGATCCCATTGCTAGTGACAAATTGACGTTACAGAGATTTGGTTTGCAATGGTTACCACCATTACAGTTTACAGTTGGACGTGGAGGTAACCATTTACTTTTAAGTGGCCCATTAGTACGTATACTTTTTAGTTCAATAAAAATCTATATGACCTATTTATAGAAATCCTTTTTATTAATAAAACACTCATCATGGTAAGGTATCTTTATTACAAATACTTAAATGATACCAAATATTTACATGATAACAAAAATGTTACAAATCTTCATAAACAGCGTACGTTCACAAACCGAATACGCCGTATCTACACATCGAAAAAGAAAAAAAACATCTTTAGACTTTTAGACTAATATTAAACATTCTAAATTAAATAATAATAAATATAAACCACGCACCTTTGATATTCTACAGAGAATTGTATTTAGGAATGCCTTGACATTACTTACCCCGTCTCTCGCTATGTTTAGGTACCTAGAATACCTATTGTAATAAATGAAATATTTAATGGTAATTTTAGTTTAACGGAAACGGTCAGTCATTACCCATTAGTAGAACTATCTTATTAGTAACGAATTACATTTTAAAATAAATAAGTGAAGATAAGGCCAAATAAATACTCCATGGGTCAGAAAATATCTCAAATAATTAATTACTACTAAAAAAAACTATTTAAAGTTCAAGAAAACAGTGGTTCTTATGTATTTTTGCCGATTTCATATATATTTTTTAAATCGACCTTATTTTAACGTACGTAAGATATCATGGCTGATATTCACATGTACCAACTGTTTTGTTTACATTTTAGTATCTATGTAAAAGTTGCAATGGGTAGATGAAATAAAAAAAGTAAAATATTATTTGTAGCTATTGAGTATAAATATGCATGGTGCTTGCGGTTCAAAAATAATATACAATTGTTTAATAATAATTACAAAGAAATTTGTATTTCTTTAATAAGAGGAAAATATATATATTCTATTTCAGTACACAGCCTATAGAATTCAGCCGCAGAGATGCGGTCTTAATATAAGTTTGTACCTTAGGTAGGATTACAACTCACTCGTGCAATCTATACAACCCAATACATATATTATCAAATTCATGTTTGCACAAAACCTATGGCAATGATAATAATATAAGTATATCCAGAAAGGAAATCGTACATATATAACATTAGCTTATATTAGAAAAAATATCATAGTACCATGACGTTGTAGCCTAATTGCGCTTCCTGGCAAATAAGAAATCCTTAGAAAATTAAATATACCAAACCGCTTAAGCGTTATCTGTTTGATAAATTTCAATTTTCATATACTATATCATAAACATATACACACAAAAAAAGGCACAGTTAATGTCCCGACAATACGCCCTTTTTGTTCAAACTAATCGCTTTAAATCTAAATAAGATATGAAGAAGTTCTCCTGCTCAGGGTCGGTAGCCTGACCGGTTTTCAGTGTCAGTTGCTCCCTTGGGTACTTCTCATTATTGCGTGATCAGGTCGGTCTGCAACTTCCACCTTCTGAACTCTGGTCCCATTTTTTTTTCGCAGTGGAAACCTTCAGAAAGGTACCCGGGTCCCATGGGGGTGGAACCGGGTTATGTGGGATTTTTACCCACTAAAACCACTGCGATGGCCGTCCACAGCACGGATCGGAGAGGCTGCGGAATCGTGTCGATATAACGCATGCGCAGCCTCTCCCTTGATGTGCTCCACTCGTGGCTCGGCGGAGCTCTCCTCAGGGGGCGAAGGTGATCTCGCCCACCCGCACTTCTCGTTAGTGCGTACAGCAGCGCGAGGCCATCCAGGCTGCCGTCCTCCTGTGGGCCGTCTGAAATAGGACACGCGAGGCCCCCACCTCACGCATCCACGGCCCTAGGGTCACGCCCTATCTTTTAAGCCCCGCGCGTCTGGGCTGGAACCAGGGAACCAGACGGATGTGGCGATACAAGTCACCAGACTGGGACGAGATGCCACATTTTTTTGCATCCGACCCTTGGAAATACCAATTTTCCGGGATCAAAGCAATTATATACCTATTAGTCGAACAATCTTATCGTATTAACAAATCAATTAATCACCTGGTCCTTTCGATTTTACTAAAATAAATTTAATTTTAGTAGCTAATGGCTATCGAAATCTTACATATAGTTTTAAAAAACAAATAGCATAGATTTGATTAGCCTTTCCTTGATTGGCCGTAAAAGTTGTGTCCTTTCTATTAGTACCAGACGATTACATGCAATGACAATCAATACGAATGCGACATCACTCGGAAATAAAAATTATCTTTAAAATCTATTATATTAATGGTAAACGTGCAAGAATGTGGTGCTAATGCTACAAAGCCTCCATATTCTATGCTTTGATATAAAATAATTGATTCGTAAAACAATACTAAAATATGTATATCATAACAATTGTTACGTAAATGTTAAAAAAAAAAACGTGCTGTGTTAAGAAGCATTATATCATATCGGACTATACTTAAATATTATATAAATTAGAAAATTATCGGATCATAATATATATTAAATTTGGTACTTGGATCCGACATATACTTATATATGCTACCGTAATAACCGAAATCCCGAAAGCAGAATTCGCAAGAGTCGTTTTATTATAATAAGAATATACTTTTGCGCATCATAACATTAATGATATTTAATGATCAGGTGATTTCTAGTTACGCCGGATTTCAGGTTTTTAAGGTAACATTTACATATGTTAAATCTATCTATATATATATATTCTTTTATATTAAACTACATATACCTTTTCCAATATGTTATCTTACTCGAGGGTAATTATTATTCTCAGAAAAATTACAATTATTTGAGGTATTTTTCTGGGGTGCGAATGTACGTTGGTATACATTCCAATAGTACATATATTATTTACGTATATATATACATAGTTTCTTAAGGCGATATGGAAATATAACGTTTTGGATGGATGTTTCAACTAGGTAGTCGTCAGTAATTTATTAAGACATTATTTGATTAGAACAGACCAAGGAATGAGGATTCCATTATATGTTGACCATATGATAGTAAACAATTAGCTCCATTTTCAATGGGAGTCATGTGCTTCAAAATTGTTACATAATTTAAAATTATATTAGGAATTTTACGAGTATTTATTTAAAATTAAGTAAATTTAATACTACATTTTTAGTTCTTCATATTTTTCTATTCCATTTTGTTTATAAACCTGACAATAGTAATAGTACAGCCCCATTAATGATGTGGGCGCTATTCTACATTATCTGTAACACATTCCATGATCGAATTAGCCCGTTAATAAATCTTAACCTTTATCTACCCCTGGGGTTTTTATGCCCCGCTGTAGTATTACAAATTAATATTACAGACCTAGTTGAAATGAAAATCGGTGCCAAAAAGTTCTAGGAATACATAAGTTAATTGAATATTATAAATTTCCTTCCTACTAAGGTACAGTATTATCGACGTAAGATTATAAATCATTTTCGTATGTTGTGATAATATAGAAATAGCCAAAAGAACAATTATTTTTAAATATTTTAAAATATTTGTTCATTTGACATTAGAGTTTTGTAATCTCAATAACAAATTAATTAAATTATTAATACTTTCTGAATTCCTTTTCGGGAATAGATAGAAGTTTACTTTTCTCCTATCGACATCAATTTTATGTACATTTGTCCAGAAGTGTCTTTTAAATAGATTTTATTTTTATTATGCAATTGTAATTACCTTCAAATATCACATCGGTTATATAAACTCAATTTCAAATCTCAATGCTCAATAATCAGTTATCATTAGGCATAATTGAAAAAAGATTTAGAATATATAAATATCCGTACATTTTAACTCTTCCGAGCTCGTTATGACTCATTATTTTAACACTTTGATTGTATAAATTTTATTTTGCTCGATATATCACTGGCTTTAAGCCGTGGCAGTGACATAATAGTGTTTTAAACGCTTTGTATAATCTACCATATTTCTGTGAGTAATTTACATAAATCTTAATCTACGGGGCATTTTATACGACAGTATGCCGTTCTTGCACTCGAACATCAGTCTCTAATAAGATATAGAATCGGTACTACGACTCGTAACGAGCAATTCTTAGATTTTGAAACTGTCGTTTGTGTGTTAAAACATGATATACATAGTTTGTGGGGCGTTGAAAACTGAAAGTATTTACATGAGACACCTCAAAACAGCTAACAGTCAGTCTAATTGTCGTTGTTATCGCTATTTCAAATTTTCGACTTATGTTTATGGAAATGTAATTCAATATAAACTAGTCCATGGACGACATAGCGCATTGTTGGCGGGTGTACACTAGGAAACATTGGAATGTACACTAGTAATGACAAGGTCTGAAGACCCGAACCATTCGTTAGAATTGGCGAAGACATCGGCAAGCTCACGGCTTTGTACCATTATCGGTACTGCATATATCTGAAACAAAATTCACTTTTCATTAAAATACTTAATAAAGAAATTTTACTACTTCTTCATATTTTGCAATTATATGGTTTAGAGACGTACGTACACGTGCCCTTTTTAATTAAATTATTATATCATAATATAATTAACATAGTAGCATAAAATGTCATTGGTGCGATGAGCCATTATTGAATTAGACTAATTATTTCAAAGTCAAATTTACTGATACTTTATGAAGTAATAATAAAATTCGCGTTTGCTGCAATAATAATCAAATAACAATTATCTCTCTATCTAAAGTCAAATAAAAACAAATGAAGATAATATTAATTTGTTGCATTAAATCTACGCAAGAGACAGTTCGCAGAGCGTTAGCATTGTGAAAATAATTAATGCAATCGTAAATTTATTATAATTGCAGAAGCAACGAACATTTGATAAGTAATAATTATTGCTGTGATAAGAGCATAACTTGACAAAGATCGACTTTACCTTCTATACATCATATACGCTAATACTACGCTAAATAGTTATTACAAAAAAAAACGAATTCATTATATAATAACTTTGATAATAAAAATGATACATTTTCTAACAGTAAGTAAAATTAAATATATATGAAACTTTAATTGAAGTAACATTCAAAGTTAATGAGATACAGTATTTAATTATTCGAGCTGCCGCGTGAATTCAAAATGTACTTAAATTATATAAATGATTTAGAAGAATCAATCGCGATGCAAACTGCAAAATGCAAACTTTACAATTATGTAAAAAAACAAGCGGGTGATTGACTTCGCATGGGTCCAATAAACGAAAGTTTTTATTGTATAACATTATATTCTAATGTAATCATAACAATCTTGTGCAAAGCTATTTTTAGCCGGAGAGTTCTCATAGCTATAACATGCTTTAGTTAGTTCATATTTTTAACTCAATTATAATGTATTTGCGACAAGTGGCCCTAATTATAATTATAATGCAAAAGTTCAAAAGCTATGCAACAGTTTAAGTAAACTACCGTTCAGCTTTTTATTTTAGATATTCGATATGAGATATTCATAAAAGATCTTTTAAAATGTACAATTTCACATTGCAAACATAGTGCTATATCTTAAAGTCTTATTTAACATTCGCAAGAACATGTCGCAATCGACAGTTTTCTTCTCAACTATGTTAACGTAGTAATATCGGATACACGGAATAATATGTAATACTATATAATGTATATGTCATGCCAAACAACATACTTGTAACACAACACAAATGCTTATCATATAATAATTTGACAATTTATTAACAATTTATGCTTTTGAAAATATAACAAAACATATAAAAATATTCTTTATTAGTATGTCTACAGAGTATCCTATTAATGTAATAATTATTAATTTAGATTTATTTCTGCTTTTCGCTTGTTTATTCGAATTTATTTAAAAATTAAGATTGATAACAATACAATGTTGACTGACTCTCTCATATAACGGAATATAATATTCAGTAGTATTAATCTTTCATCATGTAGAATAGCAAACCAATAGATATATCATCATATGATAGAATGAAAACTGTAAAAATTCTATAATACTACAAGCTAGGATGAAAATGTACAATCGATCTTACCTATTTTTCTTTTATCGGTGGCGTTGTTGCTTTCACTGGTTGAGGTATAATCGTGATTTCGTCGTTAATTTTGAGCGGTTTGAGTAACGACTGGCCAGCTTTGACTGGTGGAGCCGTCTTGCCTTTGTCCATTACACGTTTGGCGACAACACTGTGCGCGGAATACACGTGATTTTCAAACTGCTTGTACATGCCAAATGTTGCGGTACAAACTGTGCATTTATATGAGAGATGGGCTGGTTTTAATGTAAGATTGTGGTCCCGCGCGACATGATTAAGAAGTTTCCACTGGTATACCTGCAATTTAAATAAACAATTCGTATCAAATATGCTATGAGTATGATTTCTAGTAAAAAATTATATGAATTGTGATAAATCATAGTAACATCGTTACTCACCCTGCCACACACCGGACATCGACCAGCATCTTTACCCTTATTAGCTGATTCTTGCATTGAGCTGGTTACCAAGCCATGTGAGCCTAGTAAATGCCTTTCTAATCCTTGGTCTGTGAAGAACCTGAAATTTTTTAAGGTATTTTGATTAAGCAATGTTAATTAACTATATTTAAGAATATACAAATTATTAAAGTATTCATTTATATTTTCAAGCATATTATTTTACCTGAACTGGCACTTTTGGCAGTTAAGCGGAGGCCTGTTGTATATCATTTTTGGATGAATTTTCACTTTATGTATCCATTGCATGTGATTTCTTAGTTGTTCCAAGTCCTTAATGTAACCATCACAGATCTCGCAAATGACACATGTACTCTTGTTCTGCTGAGGAGGCTGTGGTTGCGTTGGAACTGGTTGCCTCGGTAATGGTGTTATTGAGATGGATGGCTGATGCAAAGATTTAGGTACAGATGCGTTTTTTCCATTGTTCTGTTAAAAAAAAAGAGCAAAATGTGATCTCAGTAATTGTACAGTAATGTTAAAAATAAACTTTTTTTAATATATTTATGCTATTGGATACTGATATTTCTAATACTATTTCATTTATCTTTATTAAGAAAATATACTTACACCTCCCGAAGGATAATTTGGTGACACCAAAACAGGCGATGGTGTGTTGTGCCTCACCATAACCCCACTCCGAAGGATTGGTATACCTTGAACAGGTGTGGATCTGGGTACAATGCCCATAGGCGATCGGCCTCTCGGTCGGAAGCTTGTACTCGCCATGAGACCGCTCATAGGTGGTCTTCCTATATTGTTACCCACTTGACCCCGATGAAAAGTATTGTGGTAAGATCCCATCATTGCATTACGAGCCCGGGCGATCTGAAAAATATATGTTACTTTATTACATCGGTTTAATTCTTTTTATGGTAAGACTAAACTATTTTACACATGTTTATAAGATTAGTCATCATTAAGCACAGGAAACTGATATATTAAAAACATGAGTAAAAAATTTTAATGTAATGATTTTAAAAAATTATTTAACCTGTTGCAAAAACCAAACAAAGTAAATGTTATTTTGGTAATATATTAACATACTATATTGCGACTCTTGATATAAGGCGGGGTAGTGTGCAGTATTACGCAACCGATCGTTTTACAACTGCCCTTATTTTTACTTATAACAACAGTAAGGTAATTGTATATTATCAAAAAAAATGTAAACAATAATTCATTGGCTATTTACCTTTGGTATTTTTGCTGGCGGTTCCCATTCAATAGGTGGGGCAAGATTCATTTCGGGCTTGAATTTCTTAGCGCATGGAATAAGATGGCGCGCCAGCTTGCCTTTCCCGTTGTCTTCAAAGGGACAGTTCGCACATTGGTGGTACGCTGGTGCCCTTTCTAATTTACCACGAGTACTATGTTCGGCTTCCATATGATACAATATATCGTGCGGACTTCGACTTTCGTAGACACAAAAGTTACATTTATAAACACTGTTCTTCATGTGCGGAGTCTCAAGATGATGAGCCATCACCAGTGATGACTCAGTTTTAAAACTACAAAATTCACATTTATGTTGCTTAAAGACATATGGAGCATTATTTTCTTTACTGAACTCTAAGTTCTTCTTAAGTGAGGCAATAGAAGATTCTGTTATTTTTGTACTATGACCTCCTTTTTTTTCTCTATAAAGTTTCCTGTTTTGTTGCTTCAGTAGATCATTTTGTACATATTCTTGAACAAGGTTTAGGCCAATATTCATAAAAAACTTACCAAGGGACAGGTCAAAGTAATTATCAGACTTTCCGGTAACTACTTTATCAACAGTTAAGTCAGTCACACCCTTAATGTCATCGATGACATCTGCTTTATCCTTTATGACAACAGTCTTATCTTCTTCATCACTACCTATTTCGTCATCAGAGTCGGTCGAAGATTGACCATCCCAAGATGCATCGTCGTCATCATTTCTACGTTTGCGACGTTCTAAAATAATATTACATGTATTGAATTTTCATATTCCTAACCTTTTATAAAATAATATAAATTTGAAATTGAAAAACTACTAATGACACTTCTATAGCCTATTCCAATGTCTTCTTCTTAGCTAAAATCTCAAGGTTAGTGGCACATATGCGATGCAATCAATGGTGAATATACCTTAGTACCAGCGGTCCTTACTTACCACTAACCATCAGGTGACCCATTTGCCAGTCCACCTATCTATTATAAATTATGAAAGGAGGAGTAAAGAAAAATAAGCCACTTTAACATTAAATTGGCATGATGACATCGGTCAAGATCTTAAATAATAATCTTTAGTATGAATTACGTATTAGTAAAAAAATGGCGTTACGACGACAACGTTGTAATCGGAAGTTGTAAAGTAAAATTAAAGTGAATTCGAATAGCATTATATTTAATATAAATAAATATATTAATGAAAAACTGTTTATAGTGAATGTGAAAAATATAACAGAGAATATATATAGAGAGAATATCATCAAATCGCATGGAATATGTAAATCTAAAGTTAGCTTATCTCTACTCCTCGTGAGATTGAAATAGGCTATACAAATTACCATTTGATAGCATCTATGAAAACAATTGAATACATACCCCTCTTTTCTTCTCTCTTCTTTTGCTTATTTTCTTCTTCTAAATCTTCTTTCGTCTTGGTTGAAATTTCTGTTTCTGCATCGGATGCAATTTCTTCGTCAGGTTTTTCCTTGTTTTCATTTTTTTCATGTTCTTCTTTTTCTCTCTCCCTCTCTTCTTCCTCTTCTTTGGCTCTTTGCTCTTTTAATTCATTACCTAAATTATCTACAAAGTTTCTAAACGGCTTAACCGAAGGCTTTTCATATACATAAGGTACAATGAAAGAAGGTGCCTCAACGACATACATATCGTCAGTGAGAGAAGGCAATATTGAGGTTTGAGTGTTGCAGGAACTTTGAGAAGCCATGCTATTCTTATTGCTTATTGGAGTAACAGTGGTACCTCGAGCGACTATACTCTGATATAAATTCTGTGCGCTTAATGCCGAATTGGTAGGCGGAATGTAATTTTTCCTAATTGTATTTCCTTTAACAGAAGACATGGAATTAGTGTCTATAATTACTACGGTTGGTTCCTTCTTTTGAATTCCGGATTTTATTTGTTTCGCTGCCATTTCGACTAATGTTTTAGTGTCGTTGATGACAATCGCTTTAGATCTACGTCTGAAATTGTCCCCCATGGCAATTTCTTCTATATCTGATTCATACTCTCCGTTCTCTATATCATCATCGTATCTTTTTCTTTTGATAGCTCTACTACTTCGACGTAGCTGTACTGGAGTTTCCGTAGGCTTTTGTTTTTCTTCTACGACAGAATCTTCATTATCACTTACAATTTCATGTACCTCAGGACTGGAACAATCATCTGCGTTTCCATTTTGACTATCAGACCTATCATTTTCTATTAACATTAAATTTTCATTTTTGTTTTTATTTTGACTTTCTTGGGAAGATTCATCTTGGGCCTCCATATCTGACTCCGAATTAATGCTTACTGTTTCCTCTGCTCTTTGCTCGCCCGACGCCTCCGAAAATTCTTCATCATCCGAATCGGCTTCTGAATCCGCTTCATCAGAGACCTGCAAAACATTACAAAACATTATGCCTAAGTACATAATATATTTCTGCAACTGCATAATTGAGAATGGATCTTTAACGAAGTCAAAAGTAATATTTTGAGCAGTGACGAGAAACTTTAACGAAATAATTGAACGTGACTCTGGGAAAATATTCGATTATCTAGCGAGAGAAGACTAGGACTCACTTACGTCATACACGAATAAGAATATACATACAATTTATCGTTATCCTCATATACTTGTTGTTGTTGTGTATTCGTTAAAACAAGTTTTGCATTCATTTACGAAAATTGAAGTGTTCTCATATTATTAATTAAAGAAAGTGTAGTAAATATATGTTAGGAGAGCGCACAATCATGTTCACATGTCACAACCACCATACTCGCAGGCTTAGATCAACCATCATACTCATAGGCTTAGATCGTAAGAATTATTAACCATTTTTGCGGCAGCTCACTGCGTAAGTCATATACGGGTGGAATGCACCAAGCCATACCACCTTTAAAACTTGTGTTCCGCCTTGTAATATTTATAATGAAAAGGGAAGTTTTTACGTTTGTTGTATCGATGACAACTTAAGTATATATTTTTAAAGCTTTTTTTGACATCAGAAGTTATAAATCCTATCACATTGACACATATTACACGTATCAGACGTATAACTGGTGGTAGGGCTTTGTGCAAGCTCGTCTGGGTAGGTATCACCTCCTTGTCAGATATTCTACCGTAAAACAGCAGTACTTGGTATTGTTGTGTTCCGGTTTGAAGGGTGAGTGAGCCAGTGTAATTACAGGCACAAGGGACATAACATCTTAGTTCCCAAAGTTGGTGGCGGATTGACGATGAAATCGATGGTTAACATTTCTTACAATGGCAATGTTCATGGGCGTTGGTGACAACTTACCATCAGGTGACACATATGCCTACTTATACTGTAAAAAAGTATCTGGTGTATTCAATTTGAATTCGTAACTAAAAACTACAAACTGCCAAAAATTAGACGTTTTTTAGTATTCTCACGACTTCGTGGATGCCAATACTGCTTAGCTTTTTTATTATTATTTTAAATAAAAATACAACAGTAAGACAGTAGACAAATATAGACAGCGTCCCAATCAATAAAATTATTTCAACGCTACCCATGGTTTGCAAAATGGCGTCGTAAAAATAATGCCAACATGCAAATACATAGTATATAAGTAACATGGACAGCGTTGCGCTTGCCACCCCTATGCCTCCCTCTATTACAACTTTGTATTTGAAACTTAACAATACTGACATGTAGGTACGTTGATGACATGAAATTAACAAGCAAAGAAGTTTTTACTAGCAGCAGTGCATCCCACCATTATTACAAATAATAAATGGTATTTCTTTTAATTTAGTTTACTTAACTATCGTTATGTGTCAGTTAAGCTTCATAGGCTCGAAATATGATTCTCATTTACATAGGAAAAGTTGATATACATTAGTTATTCTTAAAATAATTATTTCATTCGTAGAACTGTCATTCGTTTCACATCTGAACTGAAGTCGCATTTAAGTAAAGTATATAATATAAATTATTCACAGCTGCACTGCTCTGCTACGATATCGCGAAAACAAAGCACAATTGATAATTCATTCAAAATCAATAGTCTATTAGAACTAAGCTTAAAATATTCACTCATGTTGTGCCTATATATATATATATCGATGTGCAGAAAATGAAGAACTATGTCAGGCGAAATAGATAAATTGCATAAGTTTATATTTTTAGCATATATTAAGCAATAAGTTTATTTTAACCTTAATATTAAATTTTGATAAATTAAAAAAATAAACTAACGTAAGAAGTACTGAAATATCAAAAAGATTGTTAACTTTCTATTTTACCGATATATTTTACGTGAACGTATGTAAAGCTTACATAAAAAGTAATACTCCATAACTGTAGCTTATGGGGACATATTTTTTTATGAATAAATAAATAAATTACTTATTGGTTAAATATACATTTTTTGTAATATTTAAAATACGAAAATTTGTTTATATGTTTATAATCTATCACGCTTTAAGTTCGAATGGCTTAACGGACTCCAATAAAATCGGAATATATCGATAATGTCGTGATAGGACATGGGTTACTTATTTAATTATTTATTGACGGCCTCGAGTGGGCAACGGCTAGGAAGCAATACATATCATAATAAATAAAAAAATTAAATCAATTATATTTTTTCTGCATACTTCACGCATACTCGCGATCAATTATGTTTTCAGGGCGGACTTTAGGCTTTCTTTTTAGGTTATTGATCAGATTAGACTGAAAATACACATGCAACTTGAAGGTACAGTTAAATAATAAAATAACTACATTACACAACGCCAAAAGTTCCCCTATAATAGTGAAATTTGGCGCGAAACGGAATAACTTATAAAAATTAATAAAAGTTACATCAAAAACAGTATGATGTATATTTCAGCTGAAAAAGAAAAATATTTTTGTTTGTGTATAAATATTTTTTCATATAGATATAGAAAAATAATATTTTGAATTAAAAGGACTTTTTATTTAATAATAACTAAAATATATATACAAATATAATAGTACTAAAATCATTAGTATATATTAAATATATTTTTATTTTTTTATAGTAGGTATATTGTTCACAACAACATATTATGATAACATAAAATTACTACTATAATAAAATAAACTGAATATTTTGCCTAGTAATCATTCAGTCATGGCAGAAATTTATTTAGGTAATTTTGAAACAATCTTATTTCAAATTTACAACTAATGAGTTAGTTACAATATAGTATCATACTAATTTTATAGTTTAATTGATGATAATTGTTTTTTTTTAATATACTAAACAGTTAAGTGGCGTGGAACTAACAATTTTCATTTACAAGAGCATCCTGAACTGACCTTATGACGGTTTACGATAACAATTCCTATAGAATTTATCAAGTTAACTTTCAACATCATAATGAAACATTTATTATGGTAATAAAAATAATAGAACTTTTCACTTACCCCATTGTTCGAAGCCATATTTTTGCTACTGTCATCATCGTATACCTTCGAGCATTCGTTTTTAAAATCATTACTAAAATTCTGTTGAGATGTTATGCCATTCTCTTGATCAGGTATAATTTCTGATTTAGACTGACTGTCTAAAGTGTCTATGAATGATTCATTGCTATTGCTAAAGTGGTTTGTTAAAGATTTAGTACTGCTGTTTTCCTGTAGTGTAGGTATTGACGCAGTTTCTGTAGAATATTCATCAAGTTCATTTTCAATGCTGCCGAGACTGTTAGTGTTTTCTGTTATACCTGCAAGTGAATTATCTGCAGGCTCATTACCACTGTCTATATTGTAAGTTATATCCGAATCAATTGTTTCGGATTGGCTATTATCTGCATCTGCCTCTTCCGAGGTCTCTATTTTGACCTCCTTTGAGTCTTCTGGGTGGTCATTGCTAGACACTTCCTTTGACTCCTCCATCATTCCATTCACTCCCCCATTCATGTTTATACCAAGCTACATTCCATGTGGCAAACACCTGTCAAAACAATCATTCAATAAGGTTATGTTTTTAATAAAATGATGGTCATGAAGTGATACCAAATAACTGAGCGTCACATTTTTTTATAGTGAAGACCGCCCCCTCCCGCCGACCCCTCTCCCCTGGCAAGGCGCTAGCAATCAAAATGGCGGTTCCATGGTACAACTATGTAGAGTTACGTGTACACGTCTTTGCATATGACTTCAAAGGTCACATCATCATGATTGGTTTCCAAACAAATGAATGTCTTTAAGTTTATTATCTCACTATTTACATTCGTCACATAAACAAAACAAACAAGGTTACGAAAAAACTTTCGCTCAAAATTTTATCAAACTGATATAAAGTGATTATTTTTAAAGCTTTTATTAAATCATTTATCGATTATTATGACATATTTAAATACATTCTTTAAAATATTTGGTACAGACTACATAGATACAATAAGTTTTTTGTACTTTTATAAAAGTAAACAATCAACGCCGGTATTTAGATGAAGTTTATAAGTTATTTTAAAATAAAGACTAGAATATCTTTCCGTAAAATAAAAATAACTAAATGGGATGTTCACTACCTCATCCAGTCTCCGTTCTGTGGCTGACACTTTTCTGGTACTCGTCCGACGTTCACTAGTAACTTGGTTATTTCAATGGTATTACCCAGGGCGATTTTACTTTTCTAAATGAGCGAACACCAAAAGTCGTAGAAATGTTAACATACACACAACACTAAGGAAACTTAAAACTTGACTTCACAAACAATAAGGTCGATCTACTTAATAATATTATAAATATTTAAAAAATCAGGGACAGTGCGACATTATCCCTCGCCACAGCACAAACGCAATATGGCGGCGATGAGTCAAGTCAGTCACGTGACTTCCAGCCAAAATCGAAAATAATTTTCTATTTTAGAGTAATATGTTTATTTCATAAAAACGCTTTAATTAATATCCGATTCACAGCTTTACAATTGGGTCGTAATATTTGTTCAATGATTAAAACAATAAATTAAAAAATACTTTTTTGAAACAAGAAAAGGCGGCAACGGCTAAATAAATTATTAAAATTAATTCTTCGATAAAATATAAAAGGTTTGTGACATCAAATTGAGTATGGCTTCAATGTTCAAAATAATAAATTGTCATACATTTTCTATAAAATATGAAATTATTACTACGTCCCGATAATTCTCAATTTATTATTAATTAGTAATAATTTTATTTTGCTAAAATATGATTACAAACCTAGTTATATTTTAATAAGTATTAAACATCTTGACATAACTTGGTCTTATACATAGTGTATTAATATATTTCAAAAATTAGATGCCAAAATTAGGGCGTGGGCTATTGCGTATTAAAATATCGAATACCAAATATTCATAACCGTGCCTCTCACTCTACCTTAATTTAATTTAGTTTGCTAAAAAGAGAAAGATACAAATTCTATACTCAGACTCTATGAATAGGTATGCTTATCTGGCAGGGCAAGCCTGACAGAAAAACATATATTATGTATGTATAGTAAATACAGCTATACTAATTGAAATACATCAAAGCAAATAGTTCTTATTTACTTATGCTTAAGAGCTATTATTTCAATGACCTAAATTTTCAAATGTGGACCTCTGTACAGAAAAGAACAAGGTTATTATAGATCATATAAAATATTATATAATTATGTGTTTCACTTGTGGGAAAGTATAGGAATTTACATAGCACATTTTATACCACCTTTCGGATCGTAATGTATTTAGTTAAATACTTTATAGACATAATATATAGACTTGCGTTGTCAAGTGCGTACACATTTTATTTTTGTAAATTAATACCCATCCAATTAGTTATTCTAATTGCAAAAAACTAAAAGTGAAATGATATAATATCACTGAATCTTAGTTATAATTATTTTATAAAGCAAAGCATTTTATGAATTATCCTTATTAATTGTTTGTAAGTTTATTTAAGTGTTACCTGTTACCTAATAAAACTATAAGCAATTACAGATTACTCAACATCCATATATTTTTTTATAAATATGTAATGTACTTATAATAAAAAAGTTGGAATGGTCGGATGGTTGTTTATAACTATTCACAAGCCTGCTGGATGCATATTGCACACACAGATGAATATTATAAATACGAATGTGAGTTTGCTTGTTACGCTTTCATGTTTTACCGGTGGTAGGGCTTTGTGCAAGCTCGTCTGGGTAGGTACCACCCTCTAATCAGATATTCTACCGCTAAATAGCAGTACTTGGTATTGTTGTGTTCCAGTTTGAAGGCTAAGTGAGCTAGTGTAACTATAGGCACAAGGGTCATAACATTTTAGTTCTCAAGGTTGGTGGATTATAGGCGATTTAAGCGATAGTTACCATTCGTTACAATGCCAATGTCTATGGGCGTTGGTGACACCTTACCACCAGGTTGCCTATTTGCTCGTCCGTAATAGATTATATGTAGTTTAATTAATATAAAAAATGTCCTAATATACTACTCAACCGATCATCATTTTCAACCGATTTTTTACGAATACACGTTACAAAGGGTACAGAAATTACAGAAGGTATACAGAAGGTATTGTTCATAACATTAACACCTGGCATCCCCTTCTCCCCGTCACATGCGGAATCCACGGGCGGAAATAACGCTAAAAAATTCTTTAACCATCGACATCTTATAATATATTTAACTTATAATCCCCTTAAATATTATTGTTGTCTCCTTCTATTTATTAAAAAAACATTCATTTAAACATTTTTTTTATAAAATATCTACAAGTAAGCGAGTAACTAAAGAGGTATCTAAGTTAATTCTTCACTTTAAAAGGTCTAACTACCCAGTAGTTAATATCTTTCTCATAACTCAAGTTTTTGGTAGGATTCTCTGAAAGTTTCAATCCTATGTATAAAAATAAATAAAATTGAAGTATGTACTGTGATTTAAAAATAATTGCCCCTTTTTATCTCTTTCTATTTGCGAATTACCAAAACCAAAAAATACATTTTTTATCTTATTGTCTCTCTATCTGTATGGCCAGGGTAATCTTCAAAACGGGTAAATTCAAGTAACATAACGAGTATTCCTAGGTATCGCTTAGTCTCTATTTCATCAAAATCGGTTGAGCTTATCAAAAGTCGTAACAAGTTAAAGTTCACATACATTTTTTCTGTCAACTATTACAGGTAAGCAACAACAACAACTTTTTTTCAGTCTGATTTGACGGTTTTTTTGACGGTTTTTTGACGGTTATGATTACATTTGACGGTTACGCCTTTACACTGATTTTTATTTTGATAAAAACATATATCTAAGTACGATGATAAATTTATAATATAGAACTCTTTTTTAAATTACTACATAGTTATATTTTAAAAACACAATAGAACAAAAATAAAAATCACAAACACAGAGAAAAGTAAAAGCAGAACGTGATCAAGAAAAATAAAAAGGGAATGCATTAAAAAAAGCAGAAAACGTTAAGAATAAAAAACAATCGATTATTATTAACTGTCTGTCTGAATAACTGTGATGGTTACAATAACTACCTAGGATGTGGTAACGAGTAGTAACAATGGGTAGTCGAAATTGTCCCTCCAAATTAAATTAAATTATTTTGTTTGCGAATCGAAACGAATCGTCCTATATAAAAAAAAGGTTTAACAATTACTGTATCGGTTTTATGTTTTAATTTTTGACTCGATTTGTAGCTTTCTCAGTCCAATAGGTATCAAATTATAAACAATAGTTCCCGATGAAGGGCTATTCTAACTTTTCCCAAACGGGAAAACCGTAAAATTATGATGATTGAAAGTTAATAGGAACAAAGCAAATTTAAAAATGGACAATTTCAGAGATTTACAAATTTCCAATGTAAGTTGAGCTCAGACCTATATTATCAATTGTATTAAATAGGATTCAGCTTATGCTGGCATACTTCGGTTAACGTGCCCACGCGTAGATATATGTCTATCTTTAAGGTTGACTATAACCTTTTGTATGGTAATCAAATTTGTTTTAAAATAGTGTATTATTTGCAGTCGTTTTTATAAAATATTAATTCTTATGAAAGATATGATCGAGATAAGACCATAGACATTTTTAGTACTTTTTATAGTTTTGACATATTATTACAACGGGTAGTTGAGTAGGTTGTTTAAAAATACGGTAGCATGCGAAAGACGTTAAGACGGAAAGGGTACCGCTGGTTTTTTAGTGGGTATTCCGAGGTTCGGGGCGCACTCGACGCCTTGGACACCGGCGAGCCCCACATACCCCCACTGTTCCCGTGGGGGAAACACGTAAGGCGTTTTTCCAGCGTTAAAAAAAAGGTTGTTTAAAAATACTCATACCGAAATACCGAATACGTATGTATAAATACTAGGTATTCCGTTTCGTTGCCGCATATAGATTTTTTTCATGGTTTTGATAAATTTATACTGTCGATGTCGGTTAGTTTGAGAAGTTAAGTAAAGCCTTAAATATATACAAATAAAAATTAAAAATAGACGAAAATAAAACGGAAATTGTTGTAAATACTGAAATATAATAAGTCTGCTCTTTTTGATTTCTTTAAGTTACGTGTGGGTGAAACTTTTAAGCAGCTAGTTTAAAAATATAATTAACCGTGAACGTATGCCGCGGACCGGGGCTTATTATATATTATGTGAATATTTCTGTAAACATTCAACATCCATCACGATTAATCACATTTCACACAGAGTAATCAACCGAGTAATCAAATTATTTTGACAAATAAATATGACTTTTTAATATAATATTTCGATTATTGACTTTATAAAATTTTAAAGACTGACTGACATACAACGTACAACCAAAACCGTTTGGTCAAACAGGGAAAAGCAAATAGATATTCCTTATGGAATATTTTAGATACTATTTTGAAAACATTTTACATCTTGCATAGTATCTATACCTATGCATTGAGAGATACATCGTATTATACATAGTATACGTCTCGTATATTTTTTTAGAAAAAAAAAACAATGTTTGCAATCATCATCGATAGTAAGTATATCTAACGGATTACCTACCTTATTTACAAACAGTAATCTTTGAAGAAGTTGAATAGATCTCTCTTGTTTCGTTACACTTTACAACGACATACAACGTAATAGCACAAGTAATATATTATGAGTTTTTTTCTTATTGTGTTGTTATTATCACACTTAGTCTCTAGTCCCGTACATCTCTTAATATTCAAGCTAGCAAGCTTTTGTGAATAAATGCGTTTTTCATATTTCATATCAAAACCTTATATATAACTTTGAGTAGTTAGAACCGTTTCCGAGGTTTAGAAAATAAATTTATTTACAATGATTTCTCATTTGATATTATAAATTTATGTACTGATTGCTGTGAGAACATGCGGCATAGACCCTAATCTCAACACATATATTAAGATGTTGCAATAGTAATGAATACTACTTTTAATAATTAGCTTAATATTCCTAACACATATGACAAAAAAAAAAACAAATAAAACGATGACTCTAGAGGAATGTACACTATAATATTTCAGATGAAGTTGCTTAAGATTAGCATCCGTGGTCAAAATTCGATCAAAATAACTTTAATCATTATTATAAAATTAAGATTTTTTGTTTTCATTACCATGATAAACACATTTTATTTACATAATTTTTTATTTAGGAAATGGCCCAATATGGCTATAATTAACATTTGAACAAATCCTTAGTTTTTGAAAGCGAGGATATTTTTACAAGACGTAGATATCGTTCCATCTATAATCTTGAATAAGAAACGCTAACATTTTAGTTAAAAATAGTCGTGTGATAATCCCTTTTATTTTGAAAGTTTCCGAGGAAAACTACTAATTGAACAAACTTGACGGGCTTACACTCCTCTGAACAATCTGAAATACGTAATCAGATTATGTAAGCGGCATCAGGCGGTACGTATTCATAACGACTTCTGTTGACAGATATTATTTTAGCTTCTATGAGATTATTATGAAGCACAGATTTTAGAAGATTATTATCTTATTTTAAGATTTTTTTTTTTATAGAAGAACGACGTAAAATTTGTGCTGTAAATGTGTGCCATTCACATATTATTATATACAGTGTGAAGTATTACGAGCTTGCTTTTGTCTAATCGGACTGGACAAAATGAGAATAAAATCGGGTGAATCAGTCGAAGTTGACGACTGAAGTGTATGACTCCACAGTGCTTTTTCCCTATTCAGATGGTTATATATGGTCTATTTGATATTCCTATTTATATTTATATTCAGGACTATGCAAGTTTAACGGCTATTATATTTTATTTATTTATTTAAAAACTCTTTTGACCACCACAATGTGTAGTATGAACAAAAGGCGAACTTAATGCCTGAAGGCATTCTCTGCCAGTCAACCTTTAGGCTAAGCAGAAATCCGTGAACGAGGTAATTAGTAATCAAAAATATACATACATTAAACTATTTAAAATTAAAACACGACAGGCGCCACTTGCCGATTATTACGAAGTTGAACAATACGCGAATGCATGGAAGACGAATATGTATTAGGTAGGTACAGCTCGCGCGCCACGTTTATATACTTTGATATATGATATGATACTGTTTCAGAAACTTTCTCGCACGTGCCAACAACAATTCTACACTCATTCGCATAAAGGAAAAAAGAGCGAGCGAACGTTTAGAATACGAACAAAGTTAAGGAGTAAAAGTTTTAACTGAAATTTTTACAACATAAATTTTAAATGTCCTAATGTGCAGGTCTAAGACCTCCTCTTATCTTGAGGAGAAGGTTTGAAGCAGATTTCACCACAAAGCTCCAATGTGAGTTAGTTGTTATTGTTGTCATAGTAATAAATTTGCCGTATCTATAATCGTGAGCGCAATATTTTTGATATAACTTGTTAAGTGGAATAGTGTTGTATTATAAATAACGGTAAATTAATTAAAAACTGTTTATAGTGCGTATTATTGCAGAACAGTTAGAAAATCGCATGCAATTTGTAAATCTAGGGTTTGTTTACTATTACTCCCACTCCGGTTGGAATAGGGTATAGATAATATTTCTATCACCTCCCTAAGCGATACACTACACTAGTTAAAGAACAGCCTTTATGTCCCATTTATCTTCTCCTCTTGAGAACTAAAAGGTTTGTCTGGTTGTATGGAACGTAGCACTAAGAAATGATTTTCAAAATTCATCTTCTAAGGAAGTTCTTAAATCATATAGTATCCTAGTATATATAGTATCATTTAATATCTTAGTGTCAATAATTGATACGTAACCTATGTATTATATCAGTCAGACATTTGGTCTAAGTCAGCGAATAAAATACCTATTATTTTATTAGCTGACTTAGATTTCGAAGGAATACGCTAAACATCACGAGAATATACGACATATATAATAAGCATATATACACTTTGATCATATATCAATTCAACCATTCGTTGGATCACTAACATGTAAGTTATGATGGAATTATAACTAACACAAATGACAACCTATTAGAAGCATCAAAATTGACGAAATTAATATGTGATATGTGAATAACAACATATACCTCTATAGATATTGCATTGCAGAAGTAAAAGTTTAAATAATATGTTCTTATAAAATAAATACCCCTTATTACAAAGCAACAGGTACTTTAATAATCTATATGGGCTTAAGGCATTCATCATTTGTTTCATCGCCATGAGCCTAAAGTTCCCATCGTTGGCTAGTTATAAGTCTCCCTTTATTAGCCAGGTTGGATCTGAGTTGGCTCCAATATCACCGAAAACCATAGACCGTTAAAAACCGGTTGACCGTTTCAAACGAGAGTTCAAGATGTCGAAAAACAGCCAACGTTCGGACATAGCGAGCTTCAAGGCCGTTTGTGCAACCTGTACGCTGTACATCATTTCCTTAGTTAACCTCGGCACCGTAAAAGTAAAAGTAAAGTAACAGCCTGTGAATGTTCCACTGCTGGGCTAAGGCCTCCTCGTCTTTTGAGAAGAAGGTACGCCTTATTAACACTAAAGTAAACATTTTAAATCTATTAATCTCAAAATTAATTCTAAAGCTCTTGCTCCTGCTTTTGAAGCTCTCCTCAGGGAGCGAGAACTGATCTCTCACCTCCGCAGTTCTCGCTAGTAATAAAGCATGCTGAGGTATTTACCTCAGCATGCTTTATAAGCTGAATTCTAAATATAGATTAAAATAGCACAAGGTAATGCTTATATTAAGTTTAAGGAGAAAGCATATGCTTATAAAGATTTACAGAACCTATTTAATACTGTAACTATTACAAAATTGCCTTCCGAAACTATTATACACATATATATATGGTAAAACATCTAAATATCAAGAGAGATTAGCCGCCTGCGCAGGACATAGTGCACAATTGGGTGCACTCACTATACCCTAACTCTCATATAATGATGGGACGGCAATCCCATCCGACACGATCGGAAAGAGTTTAGGCGCTGGACCCACGGTTTCACTTCCTTTCCGAGGCACGGGAGTATACACAATTCCAACTTCCAGACTCCTTCCAGGCAGAACCCAAAAACTATTCGATCTTTGGTTTGAACCCACGGTGTCCGGATCTGCGGCAACTAGCCAATGTGTCACATAATAAAAATTTAGTGCGTTGTTATATAATCAAGTCTATAATGTCTTTTATAAATAATTTTATAGCGCGATCAAAAAGTGGTTACCGCCATCATTCGCACACAATACGTAATTTGCACACAAAATAAGTCACACGTTACACTTTAGGAACAGGAAATAGATGAAAATATTTTATTAATGATATAACCTTTCTAATGGCTAACCTTATTATTAGTATATATATTACTTTCATCTGCGTAGGTACATTAAGTACGATAAAAAGAAAAGCCTTTCGTTTCCAATAATAAGTAGACAGGTGTGTGGTACTGAATCGACTAGACTATTCCATATGTTCTCTAATCCACCCACATTAAATTTATACCATAATATATATGATTTACCTACTGTATTTTTATCGGCCCTATCTAAAGAAACGTAGGAAATTGAAAAACTTAATTTTACAGGAGATATTTTATATAAGGATGAAAAGCACTTAAATGCTTAGTAGTAGACGATGAATTACTTTGACCCTAATACGTATATTTATAATATATTTAAGCAATTATATTGAAATTTGATGGAATATTTCGAAATGAATATTTTGCTGTCATGTCCTAAATAAAAGTATGTAGCTACTAAAACAATAACAGTTAAAATGATAAAGTAACAGATTATAATTTAGATAGGTATGTTAAAGAAATAGAAAGTTAATTCCAAGCACCTCTGACTTTTCGAAAATATGTCCGTCTTCATTTTCGTTGCTTTTAATAGTGAAGTAAAACATCGTAAAGAAACCTGCGTGTCGCCTCCGACACGTTCGTAATGATGAATGAATTTTGCGTTACGAAACGCACTAGACCCGCGTGGTAGACTATAGCCTAGCTCTTCTAAGTTTATAAACAGGGTTAATATTATTATTATTGTTGTTTAGGAATCGTTGTCAGTCTGCCATTTTAACAACGTATCGTTATCATTATATATTATTTGTTAAAATAAATATTTTAAGTAAGTACCTACTTATTGTGGTACAAAATTTTATATAAGTAATTTTGTGGTGACACTACTTCCGTAACAAATTTCAGCACAATCGGCTTAGTGATCCTTGAAAGCGTAACAAACCAACATATCAATATACAGAGTTGTATATTGATATGGATTTATTTTTTGGAAAAGCTATTTATTACACGAAATAATAATTACCTATTATTTGCCGCCGTCTGACCCGCACGTCAACCATATTACTTACTTTCGTTAAAAGATATTTTTTTACAAAAAGCCTCTTTAAAAACAATTAGGTATGTATGTTGGTTTATGGTGTTCGTTATTAAATGTCGAATTAATTTAAAATTAAAGTAAAATTATTAGATTTAGATGGAAGATAAAAAAACTTACACTCTTACGACACCGCGTAAATGAACAAACTTGGCACATTCGCCCGCGAGTCAAACTGCACTACAGCTTATCCTGTGTCTACAAAGGATGATTGGTCAAGTGCGCCTTTTTACGCGTCTTTGATCGTCAGTTATTTTTTTTGGTTAGACGTATAGCTGAAAATGAGTTATCAGTATTAACATCTACCATTTATCTTTACCTCTATACTCATGTTATAAAAGTAAAGATTTACTTTTATTACTATTTAATTTTAAAAATTCTTTCCCCTGTAAAAAACTACCGCCCACGATGTCAAAAAAAATTCTGTTAAAATGTGTGGCGTGCGCTGCGAAAACTAAAGATGATACCTAAAATAAGGGGTGGAATCGAAACATGATTATATTCATATCAGTATGATAATCATTTTCGAACTATCATACCTTTTGCTCTTCCCGAATGCACCCCTTCTTGGATTTCCGGAAAGGCGTGCTTGGGACGATGTGGGTTACAAGTCTAAGCTTGACCAACTTGTCAATGGGACTTGGGAGCGGATCTGGTCAGACTCAGAGCGATGTCGAGGGCGGAGTCTGGAGCGTGGTTGCAGGCTTTGCCTCCTTTGCATGTGGCTGTGGCTCTCCGCCTGGGCTGCGATGTTTGTCAACCACACCGATGCGGGTCCATGTTGGGGGCCAACAGTCATTACGCGTTGAGCTGCAGTCGATGCTCTGGGAGATTTCCCAGACACCACGCTCTAAACTACATCGTCCGGAGGGCCTTGGTTTTGGCGTATGTCCCATGCGTCCTGCAACCACCAGGTCAGTCGCTCCGATGGCAAACCTGATGGTTGAACGCTGGTCCTATGACAAAGGGGAAAGGAGTTACGTGTGGGGTGCTACTTGTATCAATAACTTCGTGGTCGCTCATATGGCTCACATAAAACGGATGGCTGGGGCTGCTGCTGAGAGGTCGGCTGCGAGACCGGGAGAAATATTACATAAAATTATTTATTTGTGCCCCTACCATTCGAGACGACGCGATTTTGGAGATAGTATGCTCTTATGTGTATCACGAAGATCGGCCTTCGCCTTTGAGAGAGGGGATTTGACAGTCATTCCGGGTCTTACTTGGCGCAAAGGTTATCCATTGCCGAACAGCGTGAAAACGCGGCCTGTGTTATGGGCAGCTTTGCGTCGGGTAGAGATTGGAGGGGACTTCTTTAAATTTGACTATTTTTGTTTTATTTTTAAGAATGAGAATTAATAAGAAATTAATAAGAATGTATATTTCATTGATATTGGACCAAACTTTTTTAACTGCATCTCAAATTTAAAATCTAAATATAAATTGAATTGTGCCTAAGTGTTTTCTCACATTTAGGCACTATACGTTTAATTTAGATTTTACCATTTTACCTGATACCACAGGAGGTAAAATAGAGGATGTAATTGAAGATTTGATTAAAATTAAAGAACGGTTTGATAAAGTTGGTCTCAAATTGAATTTTTCACAATGTGTATTATTATTTTTTAAACAAACGTTGCAAATATTCATCTTTTATTCCAAATTATATTTTTGTTCCGTTTGCTGTTGAAACAATTGGCCACTGGAGTAATAGTGCAAACTGTTTCATTAAAAATGTAACACCTCGTCTTATTGCCTCTACTGGTGACATTTTCTCCCCAGAGAATAGGAATTGCGATTCAAAGGCAAAGGGGAAATGCTGCTAGCATTCTTGTCATTCCATGCGGTCACGATTTGCACAGTAACTATTTTTAATTTTTATTTGTATAGATTTAAGGCTATAACTAAATAGGCTCATAATAAAGGTTGGTTATGTACATGTAGGTAAATTTTTCTTAGGAAGATACGAGGAGTAGTAAAATGCTAAAAGTAAGAAAAATAACGCAGTGTGAGCGAACAGTACTTTGCTTAGTCTATTATTAATCTTCATTTTATTTTTATAAACTAAAAATTGTTAATTAGTATGTTTGTTATATGTAATTTGTTTTTATTATTTAAAAAAATTAAAAACACACGCGGGTCGGTGTCTTCCAAACAAAGTTTTTTATAAAGTATTAATATTTGTCTTTTACATTTATAACATATATAATTTTTGGTTTATGTATAATATATGATTTCAATTAATATCTTAAAAGTTATCAAAATTCTTGCAAAATCAAAAACTCGCGCAACAAAAATAATTGTGTTGGTGGTCGACTTTGGATGGCGGGGCAGCCGGCGTAAAGAATCCGTATATTCCACACGAAAAAACGGGGTAACTTTTTGCAAGATCTGTCGCATAACAAGGAACGTATGTACGTTGAGCCACCGCTGAGACATAGAAACCGTAGACAGAACTCTAAGAACCCTAAGAACTTCAGAAAAAAAATGGAAGAAGTCAGATGAGTTACTTTTAAAATAAATCATACCTACGTTCGCTATGCACCTACGGGCCGCTAGTATACAATGCAAATTAAATAAGCCCCTGTCACCCATTACAAAAACGGTAAAAGTGCCACTTCCGAATCTAACAGGCAGGAAGACAGGCATGTGAGGAAACAAAAATGTGATCATTAATTTTAATACGTTAACGCGAAGATAGTGACGGCTTAGTTGCAGGGCTCTGTGCAAGCCTGGGTAGGAAACACCCAATCAGCATATATTTTACCGCCAAACAGCAATTCTTAGTATTATGAAGATCTAGTTTGAAGGGTGAGTGAGCCAGTGGTTACACCACAGGCACAAGTTCAGGCACTTAATTCCAAGGTTGATGGCGTATTGGCGAAGTAAATAATGGTTCATATTTCTTACATCACCTATGGGCGGTGGTGACTACCTACCATCAGGTGGGACCACCTGGTGGTACCTGCTTAAAATTAAAAAAAAACTTTAATTACCACCATGCTTAGAATCTTGAGAAATAACTAGGACATCTAGAACTAGAAAACTCATAATCGTGAAATTGTTGATGATCGATGTTTGGCAAGGCCGGAGATAGGATCGAGTCATATATAAATTGTAAATACTACTACAATAATTAGTCATAAATACTCACAGGAAAAAACTCTTCGCAAATCAATATGTAACACGTCATTATTTTTATTACTTTTCATCATGCATTTAATTCATATTCTATAATTTCGAATATTTATATTTAATCTGTTTCAAAATTACAAAACGCTCCAATACCAAAGTTCAAATTTAGCAGTGAATGCTAATTCGTTTTATTTAAAGTCATTTACATATTAATTATCAAATAATATTCGCATTCGCAAAACATATTTTTTTACATATGGTTGACTTGTAAATGAGCGATAATAAATCCATTCAATAGGCAATATTTCCAGCGTTTCTAGCATACGATATTCAACCTAGCATAATATAAAAATAGTCTACTTTTATCTCTCTATTCTCTTTATTTTAAATTTAATATAGTTTTAATCTTTAATTAATTTTTTGCAGATGATATAGGGTAAAAAAATAAGAATATGGTAACATTCATTTGAAATTATTATTGACCTGATGACGTTTTATTTTTGTTATCTGTTCTCTATACAGCAAATATGATGTTATAGATAGTATAAATTATTTTGTTGAAACAAGGAATACTGTTTTGTTTTATATTTTATTCTTATCGTTTTGCGATGTAAAATTTACTTTTTGTTTAAAGACGCATTTGTTATACTTAAGTTTATTTCATGTCCATGTCGAAATCTTTTTATCTTGTGTAAATTTGTGTTATTAAACTAGTCATTTGAAAATAAAGTGATATGGAGAAAATGCCATGTTATAGTATTTTATTAGTTTTTATATTTGCGATTATATACGTTAAGACTGATGAAGAGGCTTCGTCGCTTATGTCGAAGGCAGAGAGAATAAGCTTGAGGTATTTTTTTTATAATATTGTTACCTTCAAAAATATTCCGATCTTACATTTGCCGTTTTGCCTTGGAGTTTATATACATATTCCTTGATAATTCATCTCGTGCTCATTGTAAAATCTTCTTAATTTTATATTTACATACATCCTTTTGATTGTTGTTTTTGTTATAAAATATTATACAATCTCCCTATATGTAATACGTAATATAGGAAAACTTTTGCCCAAAATGACATACAATTATGCATAAACATCTGTTGAATACATTTTCCTGTGAAATTGTTGTCTTAGATTTAAAAAAGTGCTATCTAAATAATCCATCTATCAAATTAAAATAAAATATTCAAGAATTGGAATTATATAAATCTTAAATCATATTTTTTGGATTACTTATTGCTAATTAATAAGCAAATAGGTACATAAACATAATTATAGATGAATTTTATAGTTATCTTTACTTCTTATCCTATTTTATTATTATATAAATGAATATTCATTTAATTGAATAGTTAACTATTTTTAACATTCATATAAAACAATACTTAACTAGTTTTGTATTATCAATCTAATCTAAATATTATCTTTTTTAATATTCACACACACACATAAAAATGCCTATTATTTTCAATGTTATTTATGCTTATATATTATTTTCAAGTGTACTTGATGTAATTGATGTCTTAAAATGAATATTATTGGTACTTTCTCACTTTTTCTTTTATTTTTATTTAGAGAGGAATCACGTCAGATGTTCTACCATGCATATGATGCATATATGGATAATGCATACCCAGCCGATGAATTAATGCCCCTAAGTTGCAAGGGAAGATGGAGAGGTGTTACCCCAAGCCGAGGAGATATGGACGATGTACTTGGCAAGTAAGTTATATCATATTTTCATTTGTTTTTGTTGTCTAACTTTAAACTACTGATGTCACTAGGTGTAGGCAATCTAAGTATGAATTCAATTAAAATGGTGTCCACAAATATGATAAAATAATTTGGGTCTCATTTGGTTTGGTAGTGTCTAGACAATCTTAGTATATATCATACAATAAGAGTTAGATGAATTTACAGCAATTACAATTACTTTTTACTTGAATAAGTAACTGTAAAAAACTTAAATAAATACAAATAAATATTACTGTACAAATTGTGCCCGTGTGGAATAGCGGCAAGAATGCTAGCAGCATTTTTCCTTCGAATCGTAATTCTGATTATATGGGGAAAAATGAACCAGCCCTCCGGTCGTTAGAGATGAGTAGAAGCTCTATTACTCCAAGGTCCAAGCAATCCAAAAAATTTGCAAAATAATAATGATTGTCGGTTTAAACCAAGGCAAGGAACACTAAATTTTGATTTGCTTAATTTGTGTTTAATTCATTTTGAGCTCATGTCTTCAAAAACCAAAATATTTAATAAGGTCATCTTAATATTACCAGAGATATTTGTGTTATGATTATGTTAATAAAAAAAATTACTCTGTATCTAAAATTTATATTACAATAAAATAATCATAATTTAAATTAATTTTTTACATTACTTATCAGTAAAATTTTTGTTGAATCATTATAGCTTGCAACAAAGTTTTTTTAAAACAGTACAAAAACTGTTTTGCACAATCTTTATACAATGTAAGAGGTGATCTAAAATAATAACAGTTACGCTACAGTAACAGCCTGTGAATGTCACACTACTGGGCTATGGCCTCCTCTCCCTTTTTGAGAAGATATGGAGGTTATTCCACCATGCTGCTCCAATTTATGTTGGTGGAATACACGTGGCAGAATTTCAGTGAAATTAGACACATGCAGGTTTCCTCATGATGTTTTCCTTCACCATATAACACAAGATGAATTATAATCACAAATTAAGCACATGAAAATTCAGTGGGTTTGCCCGGGTTTGAACACGCAATCGTTGGTTTCAAAATTAAAATTAATTGGTTCAAAATTATATTTTGTTTTGAAACTTGTTAATGTCTGTTTTGAAAATTAAACTGATTCTACCTGGTTAATATGTGTTACGAATAATTTAAAATTAAATATATATTGTCATTGAATAATGTTATATAAATTATATAATAAAAAAATAGGAATAAAGAAAATAAACCAGAGAAGCGAAATAAATCTGTTACTGGGAATAATGAAACATTCCTAGCTGAGATTTCAATTGTAAATGTTTTGGAATGTTTACCTCTATATAATAAGCTGTCAGTGAAACAATCATTATTCATTTATCATTTTGAATGTTGCCTTGGATAGCTTGTAACATATTTGATTACATACACTCAAATTAGTTTTGATCTTTTTCTTCATTGGATATAAAAAAGAGAGTTGTGATGACTATACACTCTATAGACTCTCTTTATATTGTGATACACTACAGCGAGAGTGTTAAAGCGTGACATAGAAAAGGTTTTAGAGACAACATAAATATTTTGAAATACCAAATATTGGAATTCCTAGTCTAATTTTATCAAATTTATAGCTATGATTTTTTATAAACTGTAAATTTCATATTGTTTACAAAAATGAATATATTAATCTTTGATATAAAATAAAATATTTTTTTTGTGAGCATTTTCACCTCTACAAATCAAAACTGGTACATTTCGACCTCTCAGATGGGGCCCACAGTAAATATCGAAACTGTCATCGTAAACATGACTATTGGCTGTGCTATTAGCGAATTTGGGTAAATAAAAAGTATATTTCTAGGTCCCTTGAGATCCCAATTGTCCAGGTCGCACTGTATAATGAAAAGTAACAGATAGAAACATATAGGCATAAGTTGACAACAAGTTGTTGTGAGTTGAAAATGTTTTTGTCAATTTTAACAAAAATAAATTCTTATGTATTTTATTACACATTCACATTCAATATACTTTGCGATATATATGAATACGTGTTCGTCATGTAGACAATTGCTCCCTAAGCGTAGCTGAAGATGAGCTTCACCAGAGCGAAAACCAGATTCAAAATTCAATGTATGTCAGGTGATGACGCTTCACGCTGACGAATCATGGGATAAACTGAGAGTCTAAGACCAAGAAAATAATGCTTGAAACATAATGATTCCATACCATGGAATATAAATTGTATCAATGTTAAATGAGAGCAAAACCCAAGAATATGAAAATTTATTTACTTGTGAAAACATAGTAAGAAATTATGAAATTTTGTAAAGGTGGAATAATGGGTGGTGGGTGGAGTAATACTTACTGTCACAATTAAGATAATCCGAGAATATTAAAGTTATCCAAGACAACAATAATTCGGGACCCGGGAAATCGTTATCCATAAAAAGTTATCCGGAAAAAAATGTAACAAGGAAAAGATTGCATTGTTATTATTATGAAACGAAATTATGCCTAACAATGTACCTGCCCTACTTATAAACGTTCTTTAGCGAGTGAGAAGTTCAACAATGCTGCTGCTTTGAAATGTCTTTGAAAAATGGTACCAATAAAACCAATTTTTCCGAAAATTCTAAATAATTTCTCCAGCGCTATCTACGTTAAAAAATGATTGTTATATAAATATTCTTTTTTTAATGATTTTTACTATTTTCTATCCTATGATATGTAGAGAAAATATATTTTGTCGCACACTTGGAATATAAATCAGGGCACTAAACAATACTAATACCAAATCTGAACCCTGACCTTTTATAAGTCAAACCTAGCATGTGAACGGACTATAAATGATCCATGGAGATTTTGGTATTCCTTAATGTTTTTTATACAAAACTTCTAAAAGCCTAAACATATAAGGCAGCATGCAAGCATATGAAAATGTAATACTTTAAAAGTTATAAATGTTTCAACTTCATTATCATCGTATTTTAAACTTTTGAATGAATAATGTTATAACGCCAGTGTAACTATATTTAGGCAAAGTATATTTTTTCTAATAAAACAAAAACAAAAATGCTCAAATCAAATCAACAATGTCCGTGTTAATTCAAAAGCGACAAAAAAGCTCTTAACAAAACAACTTTAAAAATAATAAAAAAGAGGTTTCAACAATTTCTCACCAAATTAAAAACTCACCTATTGTTTTATAAACATAATTTTAATTACACACATGACACTACAAATACAAAAATAAATTTATCGATAAACGCAATCATCGAATATGATAGCGAACGACGTCAGATTTAAAAAATATTACGATACATTAAACGAGTGAATATAAAGTTACTTAGTATCTATGTCTATACTGAATTTAAAAAGGGGTAATAATTTGATCTTTTGTATGTTTGTTTGCAATGGGTAAATTCAAATACTATTGATTTGAAAAATTCTTTGACCTGCAGATAGCGACATTATTAACGAGTAATACAGGCCAATTTTTTTTTTGCAATAGCACCATTATCATTTTCTTCCTATAAAAGTTATTATTTGGCATGCGCGAAAACTATTGATGATTTATCAAAAACATTTGAAAAAGTTCGCGATGCTATATAATTAACTACTATAATTAAATCAGTCAATAAAAACACGGGTAGAATCGAAAGATGATGACATTCGGTACATGATATTTATCTTTAAGCGATTATAAAAGCTTTATAATAAAGTTTGATTATATTCATACTTACTCTTTAAAACTATTCGAATCGGACCTTTCGTTTAGAAGTTAGGACCTGTATAATAACGCCAAAACTATGTAAAATGTGGCGGTGTAAGCGAACCACGGATACAGGGAGCGAACAGTACCACGCTTTAGTCTATTATTTACCTTCACCTTTTAATAATTGTAAACTAGAAACAGTTGAATAGTATTTTTTTTTATTATTTAAAACTTTAAAATGCTATATAAAAATAAAGAGCGGCCGAGTGCCTTTTCAAACTTTGAACATTACACTATATTTATCAAGTCAAGTTCAAGTTAAATTTATATCTTAGGAGTTACGGCAAATATAAATTCTCGTGCAAGAAAAAATATTATGGCGACCAAAGGTGCGGTGGTGAAGTAACTGGCGCAAAGATTTCGTATGGTCCATTCATTGGTACCAGTGGTAAAGTGGAGAGTACTCACGATATACATCGTGCCAGCACCAAACCCGTCAATTCGATGTAACGTAAACAAGCTCTACTTTAGTTTAATGCAATTTTGATTTAAAACATTTATTGGTACACCTTGGGGGTTACCGTTACGGAAAACGGCAAAAGACTTAAGTATGTCGTCATGCCCCAGTCTGTCCCGGTCTCTCCCGGTCTCTCCCGGTCTCTACTCCCTTGTGAGTGCGTGCGTAGCTCGTATACTATTTGGTTTGTTACTATATGTTATTATATTAAATATATTTTAACTTGTTCAAAAAACTGTACGTTTGGATTTATTTTACTACATATTTATTAATTGCTTTTTAAAAAAATTATAAATCCTTTCATCAATTTCATCAATTTCGATGTTACACGTCTGCTCACATTTTTTGATTAATTCCAGTATACCAGATATAAATGAAATTCTCAATTTATGTATATCAGACCGTATACATTTGTAAAGAATTAAAATAATTGAAATACGATTCAAGGTCTTAACCAATCAAAGTTTTTAATTTCATCATTGAATTGCAGCTCGGTTGACCTACATTATGTTTTTATAGTTGGCCTAATGTTTTCATCGTACAGTTATGCCTGGTTGATATTATTGGTTTAATGATATGAAAAGAAGAAAGCTGGCCACTTTGTTAATATAAATTGTAGTTAAGATATATATCTGAACTATATATATATATATATATAGAATTAACTTACCACAACAATATAACAATACTAAATATTACTGTTTGGCGGTAGAATACTTGACTGCATATTTCGTAAGGATTAAAAATTTTTGGAAATAAAATATAGTAATATATTATTCGTTAATAATGTAGCTTTCTGTAGATGAAAAAAATTTTAAATCGGTTTAGTACTTATTGAGTTTATATGTTGATATATATTTTTTAGATTATAGTACATGTATTTTACTGTAGTGTAAGTGAGCCTGTGTTATATTACAGGCACAAAGGACATAACATTTAAGTTCCCAAGGTTGGTAGCACATTGGCGATGTAGGCGATGGTTCACATTTCTTACAATGCCAATGTCTAAGAGCGTTGGTGACCACTTAACATCAGGTGGCCCATATGCTCAACCCCCATCCTATACCAAAAAAAGTGCTTATTGGAAACACATAATAAAATCTATACATCATATTTTATAAACAAAACTATTTCTGATTAAATTGTACGTGTACCAAGATATGCTATTGGTACACTATTTACTGTTAAAAGATGTTATTTTCATACGATTTTTTTTTAAATTAATTTATATTCGTTGTATTACTGATTGCGGTTGGCCAGGATATGGCATTGCAATTTGTCGGAACAATATAATATGACGGGATAGTCTAATACGAACCAAATATCCATCATCTAATTAAGTCATTAATCATGCGATCACTCAATAATGACCTCATTCTTACAATGGATTATATGACAAGTTTCCTCGTAGATAACATAATTGATAATTATTTTTTTAATTTTTTTTAATTAAGACATTGTTTGTATTAGTTAGTATTGTAGTATAAATGTTTTTTTTTTTTTAATTTTTGTTTAATGTTCGTTATGTGAAAGTTGCGATAACGATTTATTTTCATGGTTCAAGAAAATTCTAGATATGAAACTAATTGTTATTTTGATAACCTTGTAACAACCTATGTATTGTAAAACGTATTTATATATAAATCTAGATATTTTTCTTCATAACAATTGTCGAGTTCATATTTAAACAAATACAAATCGATATTATAAATAGCTGCTCCTCAAATGATGATAGCGTGGTAAAATTGTTACAACATATCCCCTTCGAATCGATATTGATATTTCATATTATAAATGAGCAATTCTTATATATGTAGTATATTCTGTCTCAATAAAACAGTTTTATTGTTATTAAAACGATTATGATTATATTTATTTATTTCATGTATTTCAGAAACCGCTCCAGCGATTTGGGTAACATTTGGCATGCATTAAAATTGCATTTTCACTAAAAAAAACATTAATATTAATAATTATTTATTAGAGCCAATCGATGTCGCCCTGGTATTTAATATTTAATCGAATGATTTATAACTACTCGATTTTATTACAATATTTAAAATATATTGACAAATTAGTGATTATTTTTTTTAATTACATCTAGATATACGTTTTTTTAGTAATGTATCATAGCTATTCGACGGATGTGGAGGACATGAGGTTCCTGTATTTAAAAGAAATATTTTTTTCAATGTGCAGTGTTGGGTAACAAATGATATAGGACTTAATCAGTATATTTAAAAATCACGCCATACTTTAAAGAATATGAGGTGTTTTAGTTTTTAAACATTTACGAGTCGTAAATATAATAAATGTTTTTTTTTCCAGCTTTTCATTGACGCTCATCGACAGTTTAGACACATTGGTCGTGATGGGTGACTTTGCCGAATTTAGTCGAGCAATCAAGCTGGTGATCAAGGACGTTACATTCGACCATGACATTGTCGTGTCCGTGTTCGAAACAAACATTCGGGTGCTTGGGTAGGTCACGTAACGGTTACGTCCAGTTATACCAGTTCCCGTTGTCTTGATGTTCTTTCGATATCATATCATTTTACAGAACTGATTCAAATATCTATTGATTTTAATTTACAAAAACTCGAGATGTACCAGTGGTTACACAAGTGACTCTTACCGAACATCGAACGAATATCGCGGGTTCAAACCCAGGCATGCATCACCGAATTTTCACGTGTTTAATAAGTTTTTATGATGAAAAACATCGTTTAGGTTTAAATCTATTGTTTTTTTTTAAAGAACAATTGTGATGCTACATTCCAATTATGAATATTTCTATTTAGCACTCCAATTAAGCGTTCAGCTTGTGTTCGGAGTGTCAGCCTGCGACTGCTGGTCTGGTCACCGTCTGCACAGCCCGAACACCATTGCGCTATTGACGCTTGAGACCTATATGTTTCGGAAGAAACTTTTTCTAAACGTATATTCACCAATACGCATTGGGTCAGCGAGGTGGAATTAGCTCCAAACCTTCAGATCAAAAAAAAAAGCTGGCTTTAGCCCAGCTGTGGGACATTTAAAACGTGTTATTAAATTTATTCTATTATTATATTTGTTTTATTTTCCAGAGGTTTATTATCAGCTCATGTGTTAGCTGAAGCACTGAAAGGCGATGTTCCCGTTTTGGAATGGTACGACGGTGAGTTGTTAGCGATGGCCGAAGATCTAGGTCGGAGACTGTTACCGGCGTTCAATACTTCCACTGGAATACCGCACGGAAGAGTGAGTACATACTAATAACTTTTTAATACAAATGTTCTTTTTAATTACTATGAATGTGTACATGTTTGGACAAAATATTTTTAAATAATAACTTCTGTATTTGGACAATTTTATTATCATTTTACGTTATAATTTGAACAACGTTTAAAGATGAGACGAAATCATCCCATTTATTCTACCGCAAAACAGTAGTACTTGGTATTGTTGTGTTGCTGTTTGAAGTATGAGTGAGCCAGTGTAATTACAGGCACAAGGGATATAACATCTTAGTTCCCAAGGTTGGTGGCGCATTGGTGATGTAAGAGATGGTTAACATTTTTTACAATGCCAATGTCTATGGGCGTTGGTGACCACTTACCATCAAGTGGCGAATATGCTCGCCCGCCTTCCTATTCTAAAAAATAAATATTTTGTTAAAAAGGTTTCAATGCTCGCTAATACTTCTTTCTTTTTTTATAAAATAGCATTCATCATCATTAATGCCCCAGTGGTAGGCAAAGCTTGCCTTGCTGTAAAATTTGTATTGAATTATCAATGATCTTTTTATAATTATTAATTATAAAAAGAATATTCATATTTTACATATTTTATTTTAACTGAATTAATACTAAATGACTAACGAATTTTCTTGTAATCATCGATCGGGGTCGGAAATATATGACGGTGCCTCAACTTGAGAGCGTTGTGAGCGAGCTTGGGTTCATTGGTTTGCTGTAACCATGCGGGAGGTTGAGCCACTTGCATATCAACTCGATTTTATAATGCGCTTAACAAACATTTCCGTTATTTAATACGACACCCATACGTTCTGATAGGATGTCTCTATTCTATCTCTAAATTCTAACTAAAAGGTATTAAAATACTAAGTATTATGAATATGATGTAACATATATTAATTATTGTCCATAATACTATTCTCAAATTATTAAGAAAATAAGATAAAATAACATATATAAGAACAATGATTCAATGGCGCTAAATAATTTATTCAATTTATCCTTAAACCGGTTAAATAATTTATTGATGTTAAAACATTATGCAATACGTATACATATACAAAAAGGGGATTTTGTTGTATCTGTTTGAGATTATTAAATGTTCGTCATAGTTTGATGGATTATGTTTTGTAAAATAATAAGATAAAAATGAATGTTAAAGTAATTTAATTGAGAATCCTTTTTAATTATCCACTTTTTTTTTGCAACTGGTCGTTAGATGACGCTGGAGCACTTGAACTTATGTGTCGTTCTACAGTTCGCATGACAAGTGGTATTTATATAGACAGACAGTCTACCGGTATTTGCTAGGACAATGTAGACTTAATATCATACATAATAGAACTGATTTTTATACGTAAACTTAGCACATTTTGTATTTATTGTAAAAAAAAATAATGAAACCTTATACCATTGAAATTTTACCGTACAATGCTCATAAATGTTTAGTAGGTGGTAGGGCTTTAGGGTAGAGGTAGGGTGGTCGGGTGCAAGCCCTTGACTGATTTCTACCGCTAAACAGCAACACTTAGTATATTAAGATCAACTGTACAAGGAGTTAAAAGAGCAAAAACCCCTTAAAATTGCGTTTTTTTTTTTTCAAAATTAATTCAATGTGCCCAAAACCATTGTAAACTGACGCATAATTTAGTAATAATTTAAAATATTACTCGTTTAAAACGCTGCAGTGTGTTATGTGTCCTTTACGGGTGTTTCATATTAATATCTGTTTGCAGATAAACCTACGAAACGGTATTCGCGGTTTGTCTGAGTCGCGAGAGACATGCACCGCCTGCGCTGGCACGATGATCTTAGAAATGGCTGCTTTGTCTCGCCTAAGCGGTAACCCTGTGTTCGAACAGAAGGCCCACAAAGCTATGGATCGACTCTGGAAAATTCGGCATAGGTACTATGAATATTGTATATATATTTACATATCGTCGACGGAAATGAAGAAACTCTAAAACGTTAAAATTGTACTTTTGGAATATGAGGTCTAGTGATATATTTTTTTTTTTTATTTTTTTTTTACAATTAGTCCGTGAAATAAGTCGCTTAAGCCCAAGTGCTTAAGGTTATGGGGAGATCTTAGTCATTTTTAAGAGAATTGAAATCTAATGGCGTGACACTAAAGTAACTTGCGCCTTAAAGTTAAAGAAAAATAGTCGGTCCATGTAGTCCTCTGATTAGCTTGATCAATGCAGGCTGCATTGATCGATGCAGAAAAATATAACGAATTTAAGGATTTGTCCAAAATAGCGCTCTGGTGTTTTTTCCTTTCCAAAAACGATAAAGTAGAATCCCTTGAGTCTAACAATTTATGCATGTACATGCATAATAATAAAATGTTTGTATTACTAAATTGGTATAAAAGTTAGCACATTGCAATCACCAAAAATGTTTTAAATAATTCTTCTTTTAAATTAATATTTTTTATATACTATTTTTAGAACCTCGGATTTGATGGGCACAGTCATTAATATTCACAATGGAGACTGGGTGAGGAAGGATTCAGGAGTAGGAGCAGGCATCGATTCCTATTATGAATACTGCCTCAAAGCCTACATCCTTCTTGGAGACGAAAAGTACCTGGCCAGGTTTATCAGACACTACAATGCTGTCATGAAATACATAAGTAGGGGTCCCATTATGTTGGCTGTTCATATGCATAGGTAAGATATATTTTAAAAATGACTTTAAATAATATGATGATAATAGTCCCAACAAAAATATTTTTACGTAAACTGTAGCCAAGACGAGTACATATTGCTTGCACTGTAAAAAAGTTATCAGATCTTATGGAGAGCCAAGCTACTAGCTCTACACACGTTAATCTAACTCTCTCTAACTCGCAAATCCTAGTCTTAAGTTCTACCAACTCTACAATTTAATCAAAATATGTGACTTAGCCCTTTACGTAAAATATGTCCGTAATTTTGTCTAAAGGTATTTCATTGCTCAAAAGCTCCTCCTCCACACAAATATTAACAAATCAATGTTTCATATGACTTTAAGCTAAATGGTTCATGGTCGATGGCAGTGACGCGATAGGAAGCCAATGTGCGTTCAATATTTAGTAACACTATTTTCAGAATAAAAAATACTTTGAGAAATTCTGTACAAATGTCGTTTATTAAGAAATTCTATACAAATGTTGTTTATTTTTCGTTTTATTGTTTACAGACCACATCTTCAATCACGTAATTTCATGGATGCCTTGCTCGCGTTCTGGCCGGGACTACAGGTCTTGCTTGGTGACGTTCGTCCAGCTGTTGAAACACACGAAATGTTGTATCAAGTTATGCAGCGGCATACATTTATACCGGAGGCATTTACTTCTGACTTCCAGGTATGAGTATTTACTTGTTGATTATTTTTATCAATTTTTTTTTCTATATGAGTCCCAGTCAATATTTAAGATATCTATAAAATTAAATCTTACTATACATAGGGGTTAAACTTTAAGTATGTACACATACTACTTACTTATAAACATAGTTTAACGGATGTTTAGTTAAACAATTCTCTGTCTCCTTCATTCAAATTTCAAATCTATAATGACAGAAAGAGCAAAATCGATGTTTATTATATAAGGCTGAATATGAATATATACAGCAATTAGACGAATCTCGATAAGAATTGATGTACCACCTATGCAATATCAACGCCCCTATCAGTGTCATTGGATTGCCACGAAATCATTCTCGCACGTCGCACTACACCATTTTTGCTATGATAGCCTTTGATGAGTTGTGTACATTAAAAGTTAAAATTTATAAAATTCTATAACATAATATCGTATTTAGGTCCACTGGGGTCAACACCCACTCCGTCCAGAGTTCCTAGAATCGACTTATTTCCTTCACCGCGTTACCGGCGACGATCATTACCTACAAGTGGGCAAAACGGTCCTGAGAGCGCTTCAAGCTCACACAAAGGTACCGTGCGGATATGCGGCTGTCAACGACGTGAGAACTAGAGTGCATGAGGATAGAATGGATTCGTTTGTGATTGCCGAGACATTCAAGTACTTATACATGCTGTTCGGAGAGGACAAAGACTTGCCAGTGAAACTAGAAGACTACGTTCTTACAACCGAGGCACATTTCTTGCCGCTATCCCTAGCCACGAATGGAAGGAATGGATCCTACATGGCCGTAAAGATTGATGATGAAGATGATGATAAATATAAAAGGTATGAATTGTGATGAATACGATTTCATTTTTTTTTGTTATTTAATATCACTTATGCGAGCGAGTATAATAGTGCTATTCAAAATGATTATTGCAACGTCATAACTCCTTTTAATATTATTTTAAAAGTCTCGGCCTAAAAGCTACCAAATTAGATTTACGAATTTAATTTTTTGCAAAATTTTTATTTTCCAATATTGTCTATTTAAAAAAAATCTCATAAATAGTAACTTTTCTTCTACTATTCATAAAAATTACCATAAATCAAAATAAAAGTATTGTCGGAAATATTATACAATGAATGGAAAAAATCGGATGGAGAGAATAGCTTAGCTCGATAACGATTATATAAAAATATATGGTTGAATTTCATTTATTAAAAATACATGTGTTAAAAAAACTTTATTTTATTCATTTGAGGTGTGTATTTCAGAACATGTCCGAACACAGCATCTCTTGTGGCTGAGAAGGTCCGTCAGCCAATGAGACAGATGCTTGGGTCTAAAGCTGCGAGGCCGCCCGCGAGACTACGACCCTTAAACGACCCGCGGCAGATACACGCACTATCAGACATGGGCATATCCGTGCTTACATTGCCGGACGGCAGAGTGCAGTTGCTCTATACAGTTAACACTGTGAGTAAATTTTAAGTAATAACGATTAACAAGTACCATCAATTCGAATAACTTTGAATAAAGATGCGCAACAGATTTTATGATTGATATCAGGACAAATATGATTGTATGATTGTTGTGACCAGCGGTAATTCAAACAACAATAGGACGCATGTGACACCCCAAATATGGTTGAATGGTTGTTGCAACCTGGATTATATAAAACAACAATATGACGCACGTGTTACTCCCAATATAATTAAACGGTTATTGAAACCGTTCTATATTATACACACTGGTCAATTTTAGATTGTACATATTCTACGTTCCGTAGAATATTTGTTCATAAAATTTATATAACTCTACTCAAACGTTTAAAATAATTGTAGAAAATCTCGATATTTACACAAAATTGAATGATGATAATTTTGTCGAAGTGATAACATCAAAAACCAGTTATAACATAAACTTGACTAACTATGTTTCGATATTTTGTATATAGCTAATATAAAAATAAAATTCAAATGTATTCAAAGTTACTCGAAGCGAGATTAATGTTCTTTAAGTTAATATTTCTATGTCTTCTAAGTGCTAGCTAGTTAATTATCTGTTTGTAAATTTCCCATTGTTCCTGTCATAATTAATGTATAATTAAATTTGGAAAAAAATATCGTTAATTTCCTGGCCTTGGCCTATAAACTATTTTTTTCAACTATCTTGATAATTGTTTGGCTTGCTTTTGATTACGCCCCTCCTGAAACAGTATTTTATTTATTTAGGATTACCAAAATAAAAAGCAGTAATAATTACAAATTAACAGTTTACAAGTTATTGGGTAAAAGTTACCATAAACGACGTGCACATTTTACATACATGCTAATTGAATGCTACTAAGTAGCACCTACTTATATAACTAACATGCATTTCTTTCTATAGTTTAAGAGTATTAGTTGATATTTTTGATGTTTTTTTTTTTGTTTACAACAAACTTTAATGTTTCAGGCGAAATCAGCTAAAGATGCAGCCGAAGGTCTAACTTTCATGCGAGAAATGTCAAAGTTTAATTCACTAAGCGATACAGAAAATGGCGTTGTAGCCGCCGGCGTCGAGATCAACAACAAAATATTCCCAGCTGGACCGGGACATTTTGGCAAAGATCTATCCGGATCTACTATGTATTCCGGAACGCCGGTTTTCGCAACACCGATAGAAGCTTGCACTGCCCTTGAGAATAGTATGGAAGTGGCTGGAAAATTCGTTATAGCAACGCGAGGTGACTGCACATTCGCTCAGAAAGTCCGTAACATTCAGGAAGCTGGCGCTGCGCTGGCCATTATATTGGACAACGTAAAAGACTCGTCATATGAGACGACGGCTCTTTTCGCTATGTCCGGTGACGGCAAAGACGACATTGAAATACCCGCGGTTTTCCTTTTCTCGCAAGAAGGCCTGTACTTAACAGTTTCTTTGCTGCAGAATCCTGAACTTGTCGTTACTGTAGGTGAGCTGAGGTCTCTTAAAAAACAGTTCGAGGTTGGTTGTGACAATGGAAACTGCGAACCGGTTACCGATGCACCAGCTGTACCAAGCGACAAGGAATCATTCGACCATCTTAAGAAAGTACTTAGCCAAATTGTCGCCCAATTCGAACTATCGCTGTCGAACGAGATGACCTCGCAAAAATCGTGCAGTGGGGATCCGAAAACTTTGTTAGTGTCCAAAGATAATAAATTTTTGAACGAAGAAGTTCGTAATCACAAGGTTTGCACGAATGGCTGTGACGAAGATGAACGCAGTGAAACTATTGAAGTGTACACATCCCCTACCAATACAAATAAATTTGGTGATATCTGACCCGACCCGAGGGCTTTGTACAAGGATGTTTTGTATATAAATTGAAAAAGTTTTTTGTATAAAAAATGTACATATTATGTAAGGTAACCGTTGAGGAGATTTCGTGCCTTGTACAACGACTCAGCCACGATTTTTTAATGTATATGCAGTCTACATGGGTTTGTATGATATATAACTTTTACTATAAATTAAGACATCATATTTATGTCATCATTTTTTGGAGTAAAAAATATTTAACATAAATTTTTAAGTATAAAATATTTAATTAAGTAAAATATGTATAAAAGTATCAATTTGTATCTATTTATTTATTATATTTAAATGCCAATACATCTATTGTCATGGAAAATATTTTAAGTATAATAAACATTTAAATATGATCAATAAATAAATGTTTATATGTAGATAGCAGAGTTCTATAAAACTTCTGTTGGGGAAACCTTAAAAATAAACCATATTATATTGATTAAAATACAAGAAATGTTTAAGATTAAGGCTCAGTTTTATTTAAACATTCGAGAACGTAGCTGCATGTAACTTTACGCGTAAAGGCCAATTTACTATGGTCGATAAAAAAAGCACTTGGCATGCGTGAATTTTTAAACGCATGCCATTTTACGGATCTTCGGATCCTACTTTGCTTTCTGGCAGTTGCCGCATGCTGTAACTGCCTCCTGCGAAATTCCATTATAGCGTATCGACCAATGAAAATGAGCTCTAAAGGTATAGTTCAATCTTTTGATTTTGTTTACGTTTGTGTGTGTTCGTCACTCCATATATTCTAAATACATAAAGATAAGTTTATAAATGTTGTGTCAATTGATTCCGAAATGTGTTCCGCGTGTAGATATATGTATATTTGCACATTCAAAATATCTCAAAATGCCTTATATTTTTAATAAGTGATAAATCAATAAACATTAATTATAACCGATGAGAACATTTGTATTGAAACTGTTAAATGGGCGATACTATTTAAGAGAAACATTAACAAAGCAACATTTATATTAAGCAAATATTTATAAAGAATGTAATTTGTTCCACCTAAAATTATATTAAAAAACAATTTGAAAAATATCTCGTTTTTTTTTCACATCCGAACACTAGACCTAAATGCTGCTGGATGCAATTTTGAAAAAATATACTTTATATTTAAAAATAATTATGTTTCCATGCACAATTAGTATTTGAAGTCTTTTTACGAGATTAGTTACACGAGTTGACTTTAGTTGATCAACTACTATTTGAAATCGTGTAACAGATTTAAGAGGTAAAAATCGATTCACAAGCTTATTTCTTTTTTTTTTTAATCAGGTCTTTTTCAGTACATGTATTGTCAGTCAGACATGTCACAGCTTTGCTTTTAGTAATATCATCTGTATGTATAAAAATGATTATAGAATTTATAGATTAAGATTTTTGGCTTAGTAGTATTAAGTATACAATAAATATGCACGTAGAGCGCGAGTCGTATCCTTTCAAATAATTACAAATATTTTATAGGCCCCCTCCGATAACGAAGCCTCAATCCTCCGATAACGAAGATAGCCTTAGTATCAATTTTGAATTAATTGTAGTTAAAATGTACTATTCAATTTCATTTTTATTCGTTATGTTAAATGCCTATAAACTTACAAGACATATATCGCATGAAATTAGATCCAAGCTGCTATCTGTTTGATACCAAACTACAATTTCGTAATATTAAACCAACTTGAAACAATAGCTACAATTGCTTCAATAAGTAAAAGCAGTATTATAATATTATTGCATTATTACTAATTATACCAAATTGAACAAGTAAAGTATTGTAGATTTTTTCCTTAACATTTTATTAGAACTGAAATGATTTTGTACAATAGTAGATAATTGAAATTTTTTGGCACGACGTTTATGGTTTGCATAGAAGGTGGATTACCAGGGTGGCGGCGAAAATGACAATACGTTATATAAGAAAACACTTGTAATGCTCGTTACAAAGGTTACAATACCATAGCCCGATATATTTTAAACTGGCGGTATTTATACAAAAACATCTTGACCTAATTTAATACTAAATTTACAAACTTAAAAGATAGTATTAAACATTGTTTTTCTTAATTATTCTAATGATTATTTACGGACAAATATTATTTAATAATACAGGATTATGTAACATTAAATATTAAAGATTAATATATTACACCGGAAGTTGATAAGCAGCAGATAAACTAGCCAGATCAGTAAAATAAGATTCTAGTAGCTTAATCCTTACATTATACATAATAAAACAAAATTATTATAGCATTGATTAAACGACATAATTTGAGAAAATATAAATAAACAATAAGCACTATTTATTAATTGCGCCGGAAGCTGACAAGCAGAAGGCGCCATTAATAAATAGAATAATATATAATAAAATGTTCCAAGTATAAACAAATATGAATCAACTATTTATTTGATTATGAAATTACTAATTAAATTGTTAAACAGAAGTTTTAATCTATACTTATAAATAATCATCAAGATGTACCCGAACTAGCCGTATATGTAGGACCGGAAGTATTAATTGATAACATTTGTCTTGCAATTTTTCGTTCATATATTTGTAATGGTGAATCACATAGCGAGCGGAAAGGCGACCTAGTCGCTGGAGGCGAGAGGGACGCGCTGAGCACGCAAGCACAAGCCGCAACCGTTGTCCTTCGAGTCAGCGCATCTGTCCTTCACTCGCCCACTCCGCGGTGCCCGCTTGCACCTTTAACGTTTCGCTTATATTTCTATATGCAAAGGGAATAATAGTAAAGTTTTGAAAGGATTGATTGTTCATTCTCACCACTGATATTATTTCACGTATATATTTCGTCTTTACAAGATATCTTCAATTAATTCAGAAATTAGACAAGTTGTAGCGATTTACATACGGCTTATTAAAACAGATATTGGACCTGGGGGGTAATTAAATCATCATGGCTGTTTTGTGTGTCCCTGACAACAAGAATACGGTGGCTCTAATGCTTTATGCGTGGTGTCCCTACGCACAAAAAAAGCTGGTTTGCTTTCAAATATCATTAAATATCATTTCATGAAATATAATTGGGAACAAAAACAGATATAATACCGCTATACAGATTGCTGTAAGTAAGTATTGACTTACTATTGTTAAGTTCCGGTTTGAAAGGTGAGTGAACAGTATATCACAAAAGACATAACATCTTCGTTCACAAGGTTGGTGGCATATGGCGATATAAGGAATGGTTAATTTTTCTTACATCGCCAATGTGTATGGTGTGGTGATCACTTAACATCGGCTAGCCCATTTGCCCATCCTATAACATAAAAAATATTTAGATATACAGTTGCGCCAAGATGGCCCAGCGGTAAGAACGCGTGAATCTTAACCGATGATCGTGGGTTCAAACCCGGGCAAGCACCACTAAAATTTATAATTCATTTCGTGCTTTACGGCGAGGGAAAACATCGTGAGGAAACCTGCATGTGTCTAATTTCACTGAAACTCTGCCACATGTGTATTCCACCAACTGGCATTGGAGCAGCGTGGTGGAATAAGCTCCAAACCTTCTCCTCAAAAAGGGAGAGGAGGCCTTTAGCCCAACAGTGGGACATTTAAGTCTATATTTCAAGTATATCCGTAGAGCTTTGAACATGCTTACTCTATTTTTATTTTTATTATTACGTTCCCTTGTAGTAATAGAAACTTTTTACAAAACAAATACTAGTTATCCCATTTAAAAAAGGATAAACTTTTTGCGATTTACGTGTTACGTTTTTTCCATTGGCCATCTAATTAAGGACATTATAACGTTTGCGTGATAAATTCAATATTTTTAATAATAAATACTTTTATTTTCTCGTTCTTCTTAATTTTGGCGCCATTCTTGAATTTGTTGTCTTGAAACTATTTCTTCTTGACTCAAAATAGGTAAAACCAAAAGCTGCGATGCTACTATGCGAAAAAATATTACTAGTTTCTATGAAAGTAAACGGCCGTATCAGAAGATAACATATCATCTTTATTGTTAAAAGATTATGATTTCTTATGCAGTTCAATACTTTAAAACGCATAATCCGACTCAAAGTTTTCCTAAAAAGAACAGGCCAAGAAAAAAACCTCAAGAAGATCGTAAGATAGTCTTAATGGCCAAGAAAGAACCGTTTAATGGTTCCTTTCTTATAAAAAGCGAAGTTTTTGGGATAGATCCAGGTAATAGCATTTCATCTAGAACTATTAATCGACGTCTAGCGGAGGCGCAGCTCTTTGGAAGGATTTGAAAGTTCCTTTGTTAAAATAAAAACAGAGCGGTGCGGTTAGCGTTTATTAAGAAATTTGGACATTGGACCTATGACCAATGGAAATTGGTGTTATTATACGACAAGACAAAGATAAACCTAATTTCTTCGGATGGTAAACAGTACGTACGGCATCCGTCAAAAGCAGCGGTGAACCCTAAACACATAAAAAAACAGGTAAAGCATGTAGGAGTGAGACTAGTAACAAAATTGAAGGCACTCTAGATCAAACCAATACCGACAAATATTAGAAGAAACTATGCTGCCTTATGCTGAATCTTCCTGTTACGGGACTTTTCAACATAATAACGACCCGAAACATACAACATAGTCTGACAGACGTTCGGGAACAATACACCAGCTCTACGACAAGTTTCGAGAGGCTTGGAACAACATTTCTGCAGGTACTTGCAGGAATTTAATAGCATCCATGCCCCGTCGATGCCAAACTATTAACACTAACAATAAAGATAAATTGGTAATTTAATAAATTATTTTTAATGTGATTCCTGTTAAGATGTTTTGTGTCCTTAATTAGCTATCCATTATTTCAAAAAGTATTAAATTTGAAGTTATTGTTAACCGTTGAAAAAGAAACTATATTGGTGACAATCCCTTTATTTCATATCCGGCTTTATTCATGGTTAATTGTGATTTCATTTGAGTACCAAAATAAGCATCAAAGCGCTACAGATACACTCGTAATATGGACTTAAAGTAAATATTTACTCACATAGAACTATTGTCACTAATTAGTTAGCTACGACTATATATATGCCTTGATGCGGGTTTATGTCTCAGTTGCAATTTATATTGCCTAAACTCTGAGATGAAACCGGATGGTTATATATTGTCTAAATGAGTAAAATGCAAGAACTCACCTGGTATCCATATCACCATTCATCATCTCAGCTGCGAAGTATTTGAAATCTTCTTTCCTAGCTGTTGTGATTTCAAGTATTACAGTGTCCATCTGACCACCTCTAGGTCGCGGCCTTCAAAGTGTTGTTCAATATTTCGAACACGTCTTTAGATGCTTGGTTGTAGATAATCCCATTACGCGGATGAGCCTCTCAAAGATCAAGTGCTATGCGGGGTTCGTGTCACAAGACCGCATACCACCGACGATTTGACATGATCGGGCCGGCCTATTCAGTGGTTTGGTTGTCAGCAACCAAACCACTGACCAGGCCCGCCCAATCATCGTGGACTCGCTGTGTTTGCGGACAACCAAACAATATATCAACATTTCACAAAAAGTTTTATCTAAATATCTGCTGATATGTCTTGAAAAGGCTGAACGTCTGGCCAGGTGTATTCGTCCACAGCTGTCAAACAATAATTGTAATCAGGATTATATGTGTCATGTACATATAAGACTACCTGGGCCACCGAGCGTTTTTTTTTTTTTTTTTTTATAGAATAGGATGGACGATAATTTGGACGAGCATTTGGGCCACCTGATGGTAGTGGCCAAACGCCCTTAGACATTGGCACTGTAAGAAATGTTAACCATCGCTTATATCACCAATGCGCCACCAACCTTGGGACCTAAGATTTTATGTCCCTTGAGCTTGTAATTAAATTACACTGGCTCACTCACCCTTCAAACCGGAACACAACAATACCAAGTACTGCTGTTTTGCGGTAAGCGTGTTTGTATGAGCGTTTATTTAATTGCGTTTTTTCTTGAAACACACATATCTAAACATATGAGCGACATTGTTAAAACCGTTTCCGAGATATACTAAATAAATTTATATTCTTACAAGGATTGCTCATTTAGTGACAGAATAAGTTTATACTTATATGTAATAATAATAATAAAAGATTATTTGTTTCATCTACGATAATTAGTATTAATTTCATATGCAACATGTCCGTTCATAGTAACTTCTGCCGATGTAATTAGTTCATATTTTTAATTCATTATTTTAAGTATAAGGCAGATGGCCGAATGGCCATCACCAAAATAGGCCGCCTGATAGTAAATGGCTGCCGTGTTCTAACTGTCAAGGATTCGTAATATGCGTGCGTTTCATAAATGGAACTAAGATGTGATCTCCCTTGTACCCGTAATAGCTATCAAATAATAAATAATTGTTTCACTCAACCTTTTAACGGTTGCATTATCGTAACAAAGTATTCCTGGTGGTGGAATAAATGATGAACGTGGTTTCTATCCAGACAATCACGCCCTTAGCACTACCACTAAGTATTTGTGTGTAATTGACCATAAGCTGTACAACTACTTTACAGTTGCATTTTACACGAAGGCAATTCTTATAAGATTTATTTCAGATATACCTTTCAAAAAACTTATTTACAAAATTCTGATGATGAAAATCTGTGAGTGACAGTTTTACTGGTTGTAGGGCTTCGTGCCAGCTCGTCTGGGTAGGTACCACCCGCTTATCAGTTATTCTACCACAAAACAGCAGTACTTGGTATTGTTGTGTTCCGGTTTAAAGGGTGAGTAAGCCAGTGTAATCACAGGCACATCTTGGTTCCCAAAGTTGGTGGCGCGTTGGCGATATAGGGGAAGGTTGACATCGCGTTGGTGACCACTTACGTTTGCTCGTCTACCTACCTATAAGATACAAAAAAAAATAGCGGAGAGTAGTAAAATTAATTTGCTCGAGTAAAATAATATATGTAATAATCATACAATAATGGTTTCTATAAATTTATTGTACATTACATATAACGATACATACTTTCAATAATAAAAAAGCAATAGCTACTTAAAATTGTTAAACCAAAACGAAAATAAATAAGTAAATATTTTACATGAAATGCAATCATAACTTTGTTACCTACTTATTTGGAAGTAAAATGTAGAACGAATTTGAATTATTCAGGTAGAAAATATTAGCCGATCTTAGTTAAGAGTATAGAAAATTGCTACACAATACTATTCAAGCGTACCTACAGCGTAAAGGTAACGAGAACGACAATGCGCACTGAATATAGGCCATCCGACTTAACCCTGATTGTATCTGACATAAAGTATACTTTTTTTTTAAGGAATGATCTTGGAAGATTAAGAGCAAAATTATTGTAAATAAGATTGTTCTTGTATTATAAGTCTATCGCTTTATAAATTATGAATTTAAAACTTTACGAAATATCACTCTAAACACAAATGACACAGGAAATATTATTATAAGTTTTCAATTTTCAATCGAATTGCACTGGGCGAACGCTAGCATAAGTGAAACGATATATACTACTATAATTTATATTCATTATCTTTTAGAGGATAAAAAGGGGAGACATCATGTTTCATCTGAACTCTTATTAATAAAAACACGCAAGTCAGGTTTGTATATTAATTCCATATTTATTAATCTAAATAAACGAATAAACGAGTCACTAATTCTGTTGTCTGTTTGACCTCAGACACAAAAACTACTTTATACTAATTATACATACAAGCTGTACAAGATCAGATATTAAAGCAAAACTCAATTATTAGCATTCACACCAAAGAAACGTATCACTGTTTTCAGCATCTCATGCGTCACCGGAAATATCGAGTAAAGGTTTATCCACGATAGGCCAAGCGCATCAGACGATTAGTGAAAAATGTGAACGCGCGTAATCACTTTGAAAGCGTACACTGAGCCATTTGTAACAACACAGCTCACTAAGTACACTCACATGAAATAAGCTTATCACTACAATTGAACAATACCCTTCACATTCACGACACTTACGCTTTATGCTGTAACGAAGTTCAATTTACTTATCAAATTCAGGAATATCAAATAAAACGGATGTATTATTACTCTCTCACTAGGCGTCAACATCTTGAGGCTCATAGGCTCACTTTTTTTTTTCATTTGAATGCAGAAAGGTTAGCCTTTAAGAAAAAACCCGAAACTCACCGGCGATAATGGTAGTGGAACGTCAGAAAGAAAATGATCATTATAATCATAATATTTCAAGAATACACGTATCAAAAGAGTATATCACCATAAGTCGATTGTCAACATTTCAGGGTGAGTAATGAAGTAATCTCATACAGAAAGCATATTCCATCGTAGGCTACATCAGTACTTACCATCTGTTAAGATTGTGGTCAAACTCGCATTGCCTATATCATACACAGAAATATCGTTAAACAAAATCTTACCACCATTTGGATAATGGTTCTCTTAATCCAGCTCATCCGCTCAGATTCATGTTTAAGTCTTGCTATGTCGATAATTAACAAATGTTTTAGGTAATTTTGGCGAACAAAAATAGTAGAAAATTGTTGTTCACTGAAATTACTCAATACATATGTTAAAAGTGCTGCTAATAATTTTATTTCATGTAGCTGTAACTTTAAAATAATAATTGCACTATCATCCTAAAGCTTACGCCCTAATACCAAACAATTAATAATAGACATACCGTAACTAGACCCATAAACTGATAACCTAATAACTCTTAAATAACAACAATAAACATAAAGTAAATCATTAATTATTATCACCGTTAAGCGATGTTTCGAAAATTTTTCTTATCACGAATTGAACAAACGATGAATTTAATATTAATTCTCTAATATGTCCGTCAGATGTAAATTTACATAAATATTCTTGTTGTTAGTTTTTTAAGATTTAAATTTTTTATCTGTCCCATCACCAACCAAACACCGTGGAGAGCACCACAAGCACGCACCACACGATACAATCTCTCATGATAGAATGCTACTAAAACATAAACATTTTAGCGAAAATTTCACAGGAATCAAATAATAAAACAACGAAAATTTTACCGTGCTCATTGATCCATTCAGGAACGCTATAGACAGTTTTCCGCTGGCATCCATACTATCGCGCAAACCGCTTTCGTTTTCATTAACACGATATTATTTTACTTATTCTTAACAACAATCGGCTTAACGTTACACTTACAATGCAGAATCGAGCAAACTTAGCGCCTAAAAATATGAGTGGTAGACTTTCATATCACGAGGAACATGATACTTCCCCGCCGAACATGAGGTGAATCATATTAAACAAAAATGAAGTATAAGAAAATTCAATAGCGCTTATGGTGGCGCAAATGGTATTTGGGAATTGAGCCCGCGATATTTGGTTGAGATTTATGTGTTCGGCTTTTGTTATAGTCAAATCTTTGAAATATAATAATAACAATATTTTAGAATAAAATATCACTTACCAAATTCGAAAGCCCTGAGTCTTGTTTGCCTATGTGGCCGGGCCGAGCCTGAACACTTGTCATATTTAAAGTTTGATTTACACTTAGAGGTTACCTGAAAAATAAATAAAAATCATAATATTATTTTTTATTATTTCTACCTGATGGTAACTGGTCACCAGCGCCCATTGACATTGGCAATGTAAGAAATACTAACCTTTTGTTACATTGCCAATGTGCCAGCAACCTTGGGAACTACGATATTAAGTCCCTTGGGTCTGTAGTTTCACTGGCTTACTCGCCCTTCAAATCAGAACTCTACTAAGTTTTGCTTGAATACTAAGTATTGCTGTCTAGTGGTAGAATATCTCATGAGTCACTCTATAAATACAATTATTATATTATTTATATTGCCTAATTAAAATAACTAATCAAATCTTAATACTCACCGACAAACATTAACGACGGAGTTTAAGTAATGTGACACTTTTACTCGGGCGCTACAGTTTCCATAGTAAAAGTTATCAATATCGTTCTGCAAAATAATGGGTTTGCACAAAAAATATTCTACTTTACGCAAATAAATTTCGTCCAAAATATAGTGACTGCTTAATGATCAATGTTTTTAATTTTTAAAATAATAATTTATTTAAGAACCATCGCCAAATAACTTTTATTTGAATTTTTATATTTTGATTTTTGACGTTTTTTTAATTACAAGTTTAATATATAATACACGTGATTACTACTGTGAATTGTTTCCGTTTAAATTAAAATCGAAATAATATAAAAATATTCACGAAAATACACAAAACTTAAGGTGTCCTAAGTACACAACACACTAATGTTATTACAATAAATATTATATATCTGGCAGGAATTAAAAAAAAAATAAGAAACCACCCTGAGCGCAAGCCCAGGGCATTCTAAAGAATATATACATATGTGTTTTTGTAAGAAGCAAGTTATAGTAATCGAACGAAGCGCGGCGAGCGCGCGCCCACCGCACGACTATTGCTCTACGAAGTTGTTTCTACGTGCCACGCTATTTATATGGTGACAATAAAAAATGCATCACCCATGGAAGTGGCCAAAAATCCATCATTTATCAGGCCATCAAATATAATTAGATATGGACACCTAACAGTACTGTACTTATTCGTTTATTTTTGGTTCGGTTTCATTTTCATTTATTTGATAATATAGTAAGCTTACATTTACGCCGGTTTGGTAATTCGAAAATGAAGTGTTAAAAATGTATCTCTAAAAAATAGGTGCTTGCTTTTGACCTGCCCCTGGATGATTGTTATTTCTTACCATAACACGACAGGCCTAAAACATGAGGTTAGGTACCGTCCGACAATGTTTAGAAATATGGTGGTACTCGAAAAACTATTTTAATGCAAATAGTACCAATGAATACTGATAGGTGACTACAGAAACCACTGGATCAATTGATCTTGTTATTCTATACTAAAATTAAGTTTGTATGCATTTTCACAACAAAACATTGAGTGTAGACTTCAAATGGTTTTGGTAAGGCTTCTCTCTAAGTAGGTATGTTTGATTTTTGTATATATTCTTCACATATACAGCTTAGACTAGAAAATAAAAATCTGTTTACGTCAAATTTGTGTGATTAGACATCCAAACGATTTTTAAAACAAAACTCGAACAAATTCAGACAAAATAGGCTGAGAGACGGACAACAACGCTAGAGTCCTATAAATGTTATCAGAGGAAACGTCACGTTGCAACCGGGACCCCTATAGCTCACGATGATACTATTCCTTGTGGAAGCGATCTCTTGGTCTTCACACATGTTAGAATTCTTATAAAGGATGATAAAAGCTTATAACATATACGCGAATAGATAAAATATAGAATAGAAGAAAAAAAACCTTTAAATTCAATCTTTAACACTAAATACTCTAGAAATAGGCGGTGGTAGAGACTTGTACAAGCCCGTCTGGGAAGGTACCACCCAATCATCACATATTCTAGAAATACTTAGATTTGTTGTGTTTAGTTTTTTGTATAAATCTGCCAGTGTAACTATGAACATAACATCTTTGTTTCCAAAATTGCTGGCGAAATAATAATGTAAGGGACAGTTAATATTTCTTTCAGTGCTAATTTCTTGGCAAATGGTCCTGATAGTATAAAAATAGCATTTCAGCAAATATTAAAATAAAAATATTATTTATCTAAATAAAGTTTAATCTCTATATTCATCTAAAGAGAATTATTATAATTTAGTAGATTATGATTAGTATTTTGGTCAAAACTATACCTTATATACTTATATTAGATATTTTACGAAATTTATAAAAAAAATACATTAATAACAAAAATAGTCATTGAAAATGCTATAGTCGACAATAAAATTGAGCCTGATAGTCAAAGCCTGTGTACTTGTATAAAATGCTTATTAGTAGATTATTTGATACGTATTTTCTGTTTATAGAAATTGTTATGTTCATTGTTGCCTTTTTTTATAATAAAATTAACTTTGTTATATTGTCAAATTCAAATGATTCTTATTATAAAATGTCAGATATCGCTATTCAATAATAAGTGACATTACTTGTCATTTAAATGGCGTTCATATTGCACCAAATATATATATACATATATATATTCTCGTAAGTTTGCAGTTCAATTTAGTTCCAAAAGTTGAAGATACAGTGATTTTGATGTAATTTTGTGTGAATCCAGTAGTCCAGGATATAACGCAGATGGTTTTATACCGATCGTCTTGCTTATATTTAAATCTAAATAAGTGATGACATCATGAATTATGATAATTACTCAAAGTGTATTAAAACGCAATTGAAGCCCAACCTAAAACCCAATAGCGTTATGATAGTTGACAATACGCCGTCTCAAATTCAATTAAAATTCCTGCACTGAATTCTTATTCTAGAAAAAAATTATTGACTCTGTTTGTCCAGGCTAATCTTTGAAATGGCTAAAAATTACAAATTGAAGTAACTGAATTATTATAACAAGTATTTCAACGTTCCGTTTCGTCTTTGATTCAGCAAAATTGATAACCTCAACTGTATCAAAAGTTATAAAAACATACGTATTATTGTTATCTATACATATATATACTTGACTCTTCCTGACTTATTCATCAACGCAAACGCAAACCACGGAAACTTGAAATTTTGGCCTGATATGTTTGATTTTATTTAACATAAGTGTATGTAAAATAATATAAATCTATTCAAATGATATTAGATTACATTTATTTATTTGCTATTATAATGTGATTCATTTATTTTTTTATTAATATTTTGACTGTATATACAATTCTCATTAAAACCTAATCTTAGTTTTTACCAAAGCAGAAAATATAACTTTTTAATAAATTTAAAAAAGGCGATAGGTCGTAATGCCAATGTTCGAAAAGACGTAGGTCAAGAAAGGATTCAGAAACTGTGAGCTATGTATATAAGTGTGTGAAGATGAGCATTTCAATGTACATTTATTACAAGGAAATTATGCTGGATGCCGCAAGAACTGAAGTTTATTTGGGACATGCTATCATTTGAGAGGTTGACTTCAGACACATTATGTATCTTTGTAATTTTTATTAGAAAAAGTTGCAAGTTTTGATCTGATTACAGTAGTTAGAGACATTATGTATTTAAAATCTAATGTTAAATATCTCAAAAAAACTAAAGCATTCCAACTATTCAATTGTGTTGATTGATATGCTGTTATATTGGACTGCCCCCGATTTCGTTGAACTCAACATTAACAACAGACTAAAATAATTTGAAATCGAAGCTATGATTCTTAATGATGTTCTCTGAAGATCTCCGTTCCTATTTGTTAGAACGTCCCTTTGCATATTTACTCAGAAGGAGTTAGTACAAAACAACTTACAAGCTTGCTTGTCAATATTTTATTTGATAAAATATAATGTTTATTTTCTTAAAAATCCACCTATAGTACAGTAAATGAAGATTTGCAACAAATAGTTTGCAGCAGGTGAGCCAAATTGATTAATCAAATAAAACCACAATATTTTTATTCAAATTGACTTTTATAAGTACTTTTTTAATCAACAAGTGCCACCAGCGGTTACTTTCAAAATTTTGTATATAAATTAAAATTGTGCGGTTGGTGAACCTCTCCGTCATGAAGTTTTTACGATATTTTTTTAAATGTAGATTTACTGATCATATTATTGTATTTTTAAAAGCTTTTATTTAAATTGCTATGTATGTTCGTTCGGATGGAATCTTGTAACTCAATTTTGAAGAAGATATCTTCCGATTGAGCTGAAAATTTTGTATACACGTTTAGCTTGGATGACAATGCATGGTGTTTTGTACTACCTCTTTCTGAGCTCTGTGACGTTATTCTAAATTGAACATGGCGGAACGCCCAAGATGGAGGGCTAGTTTAATGCACTCCTACAATATAAGATTTACCTGTGTAGATAAAAACAAGTAAAGTAAATAACAAGATCTCATCGATTTTATTATTATTCAATACTCATAATTTAACCTAAGTAAATACTAGTACTGATATATAAAAAAAACCCACTGTATGCTGAATCCCAAGAAAGTGCAGTAACTAACCAATGCAATTTAAGGTATTTGGTTATTTCTAGGTAAAAGAGACATAGTTGAACCAATTTCACGCGTACAATTTCTTTCCCGATTTAAAGGTTCAATTTATTTAGAAGCTATTTCAATGTCTATGTTAACAAAATTATTACATAATGAAAAGGAATTTTGAACGTAATTTTCACCTATTTCAAAATGTCTGAGTAAATTGAAACTTTGCACATTAAGGCCTATGACAGTAGTATATTTTAATAAGTTTACCCCCATTGTACTGACCAGGATATTCAGGATTAGCGATTTTTTATATCCAAAGACAGATATCAGAAATATGAAAAGTCGAGTCTTCAAGTTATTATGTAATTTAAGTTAGTTTAAAGACTGAAAAAACAAAACAATAAAATTCTACTTTTTAGTTTGACTAGCTTTATAAGCGTGTTATTTAATTTTCTTAAGCTGTTATTTATTTTTTATTATATTAACTTAAACTAGTTGATTACTATTTTAAAAACCAACTCCAGGCATTTCGTACGAATGAAGAAGACATCATTCTTCGCTTTCATTCGATGAATCATTTATATCAATAACAACTCGTTCTGATATTGTCTCTAAAGCCCCGTCTCTACCCTGAAATTTCTTTACTGTTCAATAGCATGAAGACAAAGATTTCTCCATTCCTCTACAGTTATAGCATTAAATTTTTCTTCAAATATTTTTGTAGCATTCATATTCAACGTGACGTATTCATATTCGACGTAAGTTTTCACTACAACCTTTATATTTTTTTATATAGAGCTTTACCCGCGTCTTCGCTCGCGTCAAAATTCCGAATTGCTAAATACCATTTTCGATAGTTGTTATTTCTTCAAAAATAAAAGATTCAAACTTTTGTCCCCTATATTACCTTAGAGTTTAAATTTTTACAAGTCCTTCTTTAACTACTTACTCTGTTAAAAGGAACTCGTATGCAAATTTTCGTGGTGCTAGCCCCAGTACTGCAGTACATAGTCGCTGAGCATCAATATATATGTCAGTCAGTCACTTATTTATTATGTATTGGGTTTTTTATCAAGGAAACCTTATCACCAGTTTAAAGTTTGAAACATGGCGGTGTATCAGTCCCGGCGGTGTATCACGCCTCGGAAAGCATGTTAAGTGGTCTTTCATACGGTGGGCACATTTTGATTTAAAGTAGTGTAAATCCTATTATATATATCTCATCGATTTTAATTTTTAAAATTTAACCTAACTATATAAATAGATATATAAATGTATATGTATATGTCTATATATATTACACTTTCTTGGGATTCAGCATACAGTGGGTTTTTTTATGTGAAACGTCTATTGGCGCGTCTTGGAGGTAAGACTGACTCGACTAAGCCGTGACGGCAAACGGCGTGACTCCTTCACATCAGACTCGACTCTCGTTCTCTCGTTACATTATTAAATACGCCTAAGGCGTATATTCATTAAATTCTTCTTTAGTAGGACTCGAATGCTTTAGGACACATGGGAGAGAGGGAAAACTTTGTTTGAAGGAGGATAAAATGATTTCAGTGGTTTATATTTTAAATAATTGTTATCGTTGAAACTCCGAGACAAGCTAATAATGCGAAGAAATTACTCCAAATAAAAGTATTTACGTAGAAACAGATCGTTGTTTATGAAAAATACGCATTATTTTACTAACTAGCCAGTTTAAGTAACGAGTTTGTCCCGTGCCGTACATGGTTATTTGTAAAATATTAATAACCATATTAGATGACTTCATAATCGACATTTCTTTAAATACTGACGACTCAAACGAGCAAAGAAAGCACACTATGAATTATGAAACTCAGGAGGCAGCGGCTGGGCGTTGAACTTGACCTATTTATTTGCGGTCATTAGTCTAAGAGGCGCTCGCGCAGCTTGTCCTTGTGACTCGATTTTCGGTACTTAGCGCAGACGTAATATTTTAATCGTATTTTTACTGTAGCCAGCACTAAATCTGATTAAGTAGGAAGTGATATACTGCATCGCGAGCGAGTTACTATTTTACTTTAACAAAACATGATATTGAGCGGATATTTTGTTTTTATTTCCCGGCACTTAGTATTGTAAATGATGCTGATAATAAATACACACCGTTGGATATAGTTAATGCTGTAAATGAGCAAGTGTAATTGTTTTTTAATTCTAAAATAAAATACTCAGTTTAAACAAAACTATTTAACTCACTGAAAACTTTATTTATTTATATGTATATATTTGATTTGACACAATGACAATTAAACTAAAGTTTTAGTTAGTTATTTTATTTTTAAACCTCGACATATTTACTGCATTAAACTGGATAAAAACACATAACTTATCTCTTTTTAAATGTTTATTGAAACTTGAAGTAGGTATCAACATCAATATCAAGAATAACCATCTTGCCCCATAAATCACCATAAGAAATACTTAATAATAATACAAGGCTGAGGACAAATAGAGTTACATAAATATTTTATGACTGAATATTTTTTCATAATAATAAGTGTTTCCTATAACTGAAACGTGGTTATATTTATAAATATACGTGAAAAACATTTATAAAATTTCAGTTTGTTTTCGTTGTCTGTCTTCATCACAATCAACTTTAACGATTTGCAGCAAACTTGATTCGTGATTAGTTAAGTTCTTTAAGTACTTCTGCAGACTCCTAGGCTACAGATGTCGAGACTCTGTGATTAACACCCAGGTTGAGCTAAAAATAACTTATACATTTTTTTAGAACTTGGCAGTGCTTACAATTCCGTGCAATGGAAATTACGTAAAGTGCTTAGTAGCATGCTAGTTATTAAATGTTATTTAAAAAAAAATATAAGAAAAAATTACATAATATCTTTCGATCAATAAAAGCATGCTTAAAAATGAAACTTATAGCTATTATATCACATTTCCTTTTTGTACAAACAAGATTTCAGATATTTAGCGAACGGAAAATATTTCATAAGCCTAGAACGTGTCAACAGCCGTGAATAGAGGAATTACAGATGGATGGAAGTAGGTGCAATATGCAAATGTTTCTATTCTAACAGAGATGTAAGCCTTTTGCAAAGCGCTGTTAATCCTTTAGTAGCAAGAAAGGATCACATAACTACAAAGGAAAACTACACGTGACAGAATGTTACATCATTTTGAAAGTATATAAGTAAGTATAACTATGTAAATTATTTATATTTCTCATATAGCGCACTTTGAATAACTGTAGAAGGGTAGAATAAAACTCATGAGCATTTAAATTAAGTCTGAAATATATACAAATAAATATTAAATTAATTAAAAATAGGTACTTTGATAATCATGAAAGGTCGTGGAATGGTCGCAAGAATGCTAGCAACATTTCGTTTGACTGCAACTTCAACTGCAAATGGAACAAAGACATCATAATTAGAATAATAGACGAATATTTACATTATTTATTTGTTCTCGCTTTCAGGGAACCAGTGTAAGTCCATCAAGTCTGACAGCATCATAACTAATTTAGTGTCACCCAATAAGAGCAGGAACGTCGATGGTATCAAGAGAACTTTCTATGTTATCAATAAAATAACCGTGGCGGAAAATCCTACCAAAATTCCTGGGACAAGACTGTGTAAGCCAAAAGCGTCCACATCCTTTCTACACGGGTATGTATGCTAAAAGCACAGCGGTGTCCCATTAAGAGATCCATTATTATGCAAAAGCATTTATTTTATTAAAAATGTCTCAAGATTTTTTGATTTGATTTGATTTGAGTGATCTGACAGTCAAGCTATGTTGTGTAACCTAAACCGATGACGATTGAAAGTTTTTGATCACTTTAACTTCAAGTTTTTTGTCGCCCGTGTAACCCTTGTGGTTTCGACAAATGCCACCATACCGACGCCGAATCGAAAGTGTTATTGTCTAGGTCCAAGAATCATCAATCGAGTTATTTCTTTTTTTTTTCTCCAATTGATCTTTTAAGATGGCATCGATTTTATTGACATTGATTTCCAGGAAATATCCAGATTGGGCTCGCGTAGAGTGTACATTAAATTTCGGCCCAAAAAGAAAGTGAAACACTATATTTGGATAAATGAGAGTTTACGATGCCTAATTGACGATAATATTGGCTAAAATTATTTTTTATTTTTTAATTAAAACAAGCTCTAAGACTAACCTCTAAGCAAAACGTGGTACACTAAAGAGGCAAAGCGATGGAAAATTTTAATGCTAGGATCAATTTTACTAAATAATTCTGTTTCTAATCTTTATCTTTTGTAGCTAAAACATATTTTTAAAAATTCAGTTTGTGGACACATTTATCAAGTTAAGCTGTAACTTTGCAAAACACGAGGGATTTCAGGCAGAAAAGATGAGACTCCGTTAAACAAGTTTAAACTATGTAACAATTGAAATAAAAGGCTTTCTTCAAATCAACTTCAAAACGAAACTCCTCGTCCTCATTTCTGCTTCTCAGCCACCTTTGCTTTCAAAAACGAAGCGTTATGATTAAAATTATGTCTAGGGTAGAAACTATGTGACTTCATGTTAATTCAGATCTCAAACGGCGAAAAGTGATCACGACTGCACGAAAAAGACGAAATCACCATTTAACATCACCATTTAATCAACATTTAACACTAGCAATTACATTATTTTGTTATGTCAACGATTAGAGCCCTGCCAGCGTGGCCAGCCATTCATCTACAATAAACAGCAATAGTTATTTTAACAAACAACATTAATCAAAATTTCACTTGACGAATTAAAGCACCATCGCTCATTTTAAGCGAAAAATGTGTACGACTTAAAGACATGAAACTGGATTTAATCAAATAAAGAACAATAAAGACGGAACTTTTCCAACTTTTTTAAACCATCTGTTTCTTTAAAGCTGAATAGAGGCTGATCGAACTCATTAATTATTTTGGGTTCGTCTTTGACGCCATTATTGAAAGAAATATTTCACAATTTTTAAAAATGTATCCACAGAAAGTATTTTATAAATATAAAAATAATTATGTAGAGTATAAAAAAACAGGTCTACATGGGGTCTATCGGATTTACACTTAGTACTTATACATTTTGAACATGTTTAATAAAATACTCATTTAAGCAAATCATATCTTATATGCGGACACATATATCAGTGAGCGGAAAGCTAGCTTAACACAATCGTGTTGACGAATATTTATCTCATGATACCCATGGATACGCACGTCATTAAGGACTAAGATTTCATTCAGGCCTTATGAAGATTCTATCTCGTGAAATTCAAATTTAAGCTTTATGCTTCTGTAACAAAGGTCGTCATTCCAGTTTTACTAACATATCGGATGCACAATCCTGTTTTATGCTTATTTGAAGAAGATACTAAGTCCGTAAAATAACATTTATTTCAATGGACTTAGATTGCTTCTATTCTCTGGAATGAGAGATATGACATTCTGTTTGATAATCGGTGGTTATCATGTGGGCGGGTATCGATCGGTGCGCGAGTGCGCGACAGGACTCGTTGCAAAACCAGTAAACATCGTCACAGTGTACACGACACTTCGAGCCATGCACACCTTGCTGGCGCTCGTCGCTTCGGCGCTGGCGTGCGCGCTTGCCCGCCCACCTGGTAAGTAAAAAAAAAAAAAGTTTTATGTAGTCGCGAAATTACAGGTCTTTTTTTCTGCTGTGCGATTAAAATTTTTTATTTGGCAAGCTATAGCGAGATTCCATTTTTCGACGGGTCTGCGAGCGACTGACACCTGTTACGCTTTGTACATATGATTTCGTTAGTTTTTGTAACTTTGAATAGCGTCATATTCACGATTACGCTTAAGTTATTTTTCATTTTTATTTTAGCTTAATTGTTTTTAAATACAATTGATAGTGGATCGAAGTATGACAAGCAATTGTTGTCGTGATTTAAATACGATTTATAAGTTTTTTTTTCACATATAAACTGACAGCTTGTAGGATATGTATAATTGCGTGAAGAGATAAGAGCGGTACTTAACATAATACGTAAATATTGTTAAACAATTATAATTATATATTAATATTACACGTAAAACATAATTCATAATAAAAATATATCCATAAATTAATAAATGTAACCAATATAATCAGTGTTTGATTAGAACGTTTTATAACAATGAGCTATTTGCGCTGCAAATAATCACTTGATTTTTTTTGTCATAATCAGACCCTCATTATCTATTAAAACTGCTCTGTAAGGTCCTTGGCATATTTTATAGTAGTACATAAGTATACTGTATAATATAAAGCCAAAATAAAGAGCACAATAGTCAAACACGCAGAGATCTTTTTTAAGTTTTTTCACTAAAAAATATCCATTTTTTCATAGTATAGATAGGCGGACGAGCAAATGGGCCACCTGACGGTAAGTGGTCACCAACACCCATAGATATTAGTAAAAAATGTTAACTATCGCTTACATCTGCCAGACCAATGCGCCAACAAATTTGGGAACTAAGATGTTATATCACTTGCGCCTGTAATTACACTGGCTCACTTAGCATAAACTGGAACACAACAATACCAAGTACTGCTGTTTGACGGTAGAACACCTGATTAAACTAAACGATTAAAGAACATAAATATGACTACAAAAAGACCCTATTTAAAATGAGTATAGTATAAAAATATATCTTATTAACAATATAAATGTAGAAAATATTACTGGGAATTCAAATCAAATAAAAATGAAAAGCTATTGTCTTTCCAGAAAGCGAAATCTGTAAATCAATAACAGTAATCATTTTTAAAGTTAATATTGTTAAAGCAGGCTATTATAACAAGTAGCTTTTCACGTTTGTGACGCAATATGTAAAAGAGAACACTATTTTTTAACTCACGATGCAGCCATTTGTCAAGAATCAAAGTTTAATCTGATAAGCGTTTTAGAATACGGATAAAGTCCTTTTTCATTCACTATAAGCCCGATATCATCTAAAAGAAAAAAACTGTCATAAAAACAGTTTATTTTATAATTTTATTAATTTTTTTTAAATGTTTTTTTAAATAAATTATTGAACACTAACTGTGGAATATAAAGTAATTTTTAAATAAAAAGACTTATAAATAAATTATTGAACACTAACTGTGGAATATAAAGTAATTTTTAAATAATACATAGTGTAATTACAGTCACAAGGGACATAAGATCGTAGTTCCCAAGGTTGGTGGCGCATTGGCGATTTAAGCGATGGGCAACATTTCTTACAATGCCAATGTCTAAGGGCGTTGGTGTCCACTTACCATCAGGTGGCCCATATGCTCGTCCACCTTCCTATTCTATAAAAAAAAAAAAAAAATAACAAGACTTATGACGCTATTTTTAAACGCCAGGTAACTTTCACCTTATGAATTAATTAGATATTTTGATAGTTTTTCTATGAAACGTTTATCATTTATCAAACGCAATTTTTATACCCATTTAAATTACTTGAATATAAAAAGCAACAATAATAAAACTAATCAAAGGCTATATTAAGAAATGATTCAACGTATCTTCAGCTTAGCGCTGAACTGAATATACTAAGCGTATAATATGAATGATTTTATACAAGACCGCAGTTTCGATCCAATTAGGTGATCGATCGATGGCTCGATTGAATTTTGAAAATAAAGTTTGACTGCTAGCGAATGTATTTTTTTTAATCGATAGCGTCGCACACAATACGTACAAAATTGCGTGAGTCTCTTCGTAAAAAATGCAAACCAGATTATTCGATATCTGCCAATTTCCGGCGCTCGATAAAATCCATAGTATCACAAAAGAAGTAAAAGTAACAGCATAAAACTTTAAAAGTATGATGCAAAGAGCATTCACAAATCGCATTATTCTTATTACTTATGTTATAAAAATCAAATTTGGTATGTATATTGTATCAGAGACCAATACGTCTGGGCACATTGAAAATAGCCTATCCATGTAAAATAGCTATCGTAGATGTCAATAGGTAAATAATACAGTTTTAAATCTTAATGCAAATTTTATTTCTGGTCTCAAATAGGATAAACGATGCACGAACGCGTAGAATACGGGTAACAATAAAAAAGGCGTTATCTGTCATAAACAGACTAGCGGCTTAATAATGAAATTTAAATATTTTAAAGTGTAAGTCGAGTCTGTTACGTAGTAAACCTTCTTATTACAATTTTATTACCACGCCTACGTAGAAAACTATTTTTGCGTTGAAGTAAAATGCAAAGTAGCTAAGTAATTCGATTGTTAATATTGCAAAGTTTCAACTTAAGCTTCGAATATAATATTTCACGTCACAATCATTTACATATTACCGATGATTTTCGTTATATGAGAACCAACAAAAATATTTATCTCTGCTTGTGACGAGCTGCACTCGAGACTTTTTCATTACCTACCATTTCGTATTTTCAAAGAATACAAAATACCCCATATGTTGACCCAGTTAAAATGTGTTTGTTACTTAACCGAGTCTTATAGAATCATTTCCTATGGTTTTAGGATAATATTTTAAGACTTTTCACTATCGCCTGTGATCTATGTCACTGAACAAGCTAAAAAATATCCATTATACATGCTGACATAGTTTAAACTATATATATGCGTGTACATTTGGTTCAATTGAATTCATTTATATGGTTTCCACATGCTGAGTACAAAGAGACGGACTTTGATTTATAGAATACTTTTGTTTTATAAATTTATCACAGTTGTTCAGTTTTATTACACGTATAATTGCTTAATTAGTTCATTCGATGTCGAGTTTCAGACATGAAAGTTATTCAAAGCGAAGTTGATGCAAATTTTAGTTCCGACCGAACTATTGCTTTTAATAAGCCACCATGAACGATGTAATACAAATCCAGAAAGTTGTTCTCATAGTTCGAGATTCAACAATTTCACTGCAATATTTGCTTAAGCACTTTAACATAATAATCCATGAGGCATATTAAATAAGTATTTTCTGAAAGGCTAAAATTGACACGATAATAGTTTTGTAGAATAAGCGTAACTTTCCTTACTATTTATAATTAATAAAATCTTATAACAATAGCTTTCGCTAACAATATTTACCCTGAAAATAGAAAGCCTACGTAATCTTTTGCAAAGAAAATCTTTCTAAGATATTTTAATAAGCTTACGGGATTGCAAAAGATGCATTCTCAAAGAAATTCTCACATACAAAAGCTGTGATACCTTCTTGAAAAAGGTACTCGACTAACAAAAGAACAATCGTATGTATCGTATAAAAGATACAAGAACAACTATTTTAACTGACGTATAAAAGTAAATTATTATCAATTTGTACAATAGAAAAATTTAAAAATACTATTTTTTAATTATTTTATATTTATAGTTTTTTTTTTTTTATAGAAAAGGAAGGTGGACGAGCATATGGGCATCCTGATGGTAAGTGGTCACCAACGCCCTTAGACATTGGCATTGTAAGAAATGTTACCCATCGCTTAAATCGCCAATGCGCCACCAACCTTGGGAACTACGATCTTATGTCCCTTGTGCCTGTAATTACACTGGCTCACTCACCCTTCAAACCGGAACACAACAATACCAAGTACTGCTGTTTTGCGGCAGAATGTCTGATGAGTGGGTGGTACCTACCCAGACGAGCTTGCACAAAGCTCTACCACCAGTTGCACAAAGATCTACCACCAGTAAATTCATTTACTCATCGCAACATAATGAAATAAACACAGAATCTGCAAAAATTGTTTGTAACCTATCGACCATGTAATCATGATTAGCGAACTCATTAAATATTATTTTTAAATACTTATAACTTTAATACGTTTTAACAAGTGACTAAGCTGAATTATGGAATTTATACGGTTATGTACATACCAATGTTAGTATATATACGTAAGGCCTGCAAATTCTGATTTTGTAGAAAGACGTGATAACAAACTAATTTCGAGCATATGCTACACAGTAGGATTCAACTAGTGAATTCAACTAGTATGTATGTATTAGAATAGAGCACGCTTATGAAAAAGCACGCTACTAATCGAATGGTTGGTCTTTTGTTTTCGTACGGGTGGAGAGGTAAGCACTCAAAAGCAAGTCATAGTCAACGTACTATTTGCAAACACGGGACTTTGAGATAACTTTTTATTAAAAGTATGATGTTTTCACAAAGTAAACTTTAATTAAATATAAATAACGGCACTTAAAATAAGTATAGTAAATATCGTTTGACAAAAATCAAATAAACAAAAATATACTTTTTTGGAAGACTTTAATTAATTATATTTATATTTATAATAATATTGTGGCATTGGTATATCCACAACTGCACACTCTCGGTATTTATGTAATAAATGATCACACTACCTAGTAGCAAACAAGTATACTTTTGATTTTTTAAAGAAACAAAAGAAAAGCGTTATTAACAAATGATTTATTTTTTAATAAATTAGATTTTATGCTTTTATTAATAATAAACAACTGAAATTCTGAAAATATCTATGATTAATTTTCTAAGTTTGCTATTTTTTTGATGTTTTTCGATGTCTATTTTTAACTCCCAATGCAAAACGATGGGTGTTATAAGTTTGACGTTTTTTCGTAACAAATACCGAAAACTTGTAATTCGTTTCATCATTAGTCGAAAAAGACCAATTTTTTTTTGGAAATTCGATGTTAATCTGGCTATTTTCTCTTAATTTTTAAATACCTGCCATCTGTGGCAGAAGAGAAAAAAAGTAAAAAAATAACCTAGTTAAGTAGATATTTTCATTGAATATCAAAATATTTGTTAGACACAGAAATAATTAAGGGAAAAGCACAACTTACCCGTATTAACCAACAATTACCATTACTTAGTGGAATATTGCAATTCGAAACCAAACTCGCTAAATATAACAATGACTTTAATCCTCTGCTCCATCAGTATTTGATAGTTGCCTTTGTTGATTACTCTGTTTGTTTGCACCTCTAATTCAAACGGATTATAAGACCTTATTGACTTCGAAATCAAGTGTATGCGAGGTAATTTAATCTGTTAATCTGGTGTTGATAGTAAGCTTGATGCTACATTGTTAATAGTAGCATCCAAGGTACATTTTTTTTATCTGTTGTTTTATCTAAAGGAATATACTTTTATGCATTTATAGTTCACACTTTTATTAAAATTACAACTATTTAAAATGGATAAATGTATATTAATAATAAATATAAAAATGGATAAAATGGATATATGTATATGTTACTCCTTTTTTACTAAGATACAGAATATATTATAAAACTAAATTGTGCTATCAAATAAAGTCTCAGTTATCTACCTTTAACTCTACAAAATATACATCTTATTATTATACAGTATATTGCATAACATATTAATATCTGGAAAAGTAACTTGGTTTTTACACATTTCAAATTTATTAAATGGAACGGTGGCGCTCAATTGTTTCAATGGAAAATTGTTAGTACTCTCGTAAGCCCCTATATAATAATACCTTTATGTTACCAACGAAACAAATACAAAGCGAAACATGTGTTTTATTCAATAAAGCTATTAAAATTATTTGAACTGTAAATTTATTATAAGCGGTATATAATACGTAGCTTATGCAACTCTACACTAGCAAATATAAAGTTTCTAAGTTCACGTTAAGCGAGCGATAACTTCCGATAATCTCTAATGCTAAATTAATAAAACTGCAAATTATCTAAAATAATGTCGATATAAAATAAGCAGTCAGAGTTTCGTAAGCACCGTGGAATTATCGCAAGTATTTGATACAGTGATTATATACCTCTACTGATCCAAACGACGTCCTGTCCTAATTTAGTCCTGATGATTTTGAGAGGTAAATGATTACATAAAAAACAAACATGGATGTAATGCTCGTACTAAATCTAAGTCGATTTTGAAAGATATTCCACATGAATCAAAAATAGATATTATAATTGCATAATCCTGTCCTCATGGAAAGAATTGCATAATTCTATCTATGAGGACAGTATTTGGATGTCATCCAAATAAACATATAAATTTAATAAACTTAATTCAGAAATTAATAAAATATGTACATGGTCAGAATTTAAGTGTTTCCTATGTAACCCCTAAAACTAAATACGTAACGAATATATCTAATAATATATTCAATGAAACAATTGATTTGCAATGAATGCACTAAATCTCAGTGTGCTTTTGAACGCCAAATCTTCGGTTCGAGATACATATTCATAGCACGGTTCAAAATTGTTATAATTCCGTTCCTGAATACAGAATAAACAGAATAACGTATCTGACTATGTGACACACTAGAAATGTCCCAGTTTAATTATTCTGGCTCTCAGTACCGAGACATTTGCACGAAAATCTATATATGCTTGCATAAAATTATGTTTTGATACGCGGGTCTCAATTATATCTACGTTACGCAATACATAAATAATACCAGTACAATAAAGATGAAACAGGAAATAAGATTACGATAGTACGATTTTGTGACAGTTGCAGTCATCAGCTAAACGCTGTTTTCGTTTGGATTTTGTCTGTACAGATCTGGAAATCTCGAGGCGCCTACGATCAGAGCTAAACCGAATCTCAAACTTATTCCGAGTTTTCGCAATTCGTGAAACTGTTTTGCACTCAATCGACTGTCACGATGTACTCTCTTAAAACCGTGTAGCGACGTTATGTTGTCTATTAGACTTAGGACGCGATTCGCGTTTAGAAGAAATCTTTTGAGACTGAGACGCAGCACTTCTAGAACGCTACGCTGCTTGACGCTCTTGTCGCTACGGTTGACTTTCCGCTTAATCTTCTCAATTGTGCTCGTTTGACTTAAGCATAAGGCAGGAAGGCGTTGAATATTGTTAATATTTTAAAATATTTAACATAGAAATGCCCAAATTTTTTTTTTTTGGTATGCAAAAGTATCTACAGAAAATTTATGTCTTTTTGTTATAGTGCGAATGTTAATTTTATGAAAAAATAAATAATTATAAATTATATTATAGGAAAAGACACCTACATTGTTCTTATTAATAGTAATTTCTGTTTAACTTTGTGTCTTTATTATTCTATTCTCTAATAGTCGATTCTATGGCTACATTTTTTTCGACTTTGCTTTCGATGTACACAAAACTAAATATCGTTTTGTTTATATGTAATCGGTTGAGATATACCTTTAAATAAAAAAAAACAGCGCCGTCTTAGTTTGTTTTTTGGGTAGGCACTATACAGAACGACTAACTTATCTGTTCATGTAAATGCGGCGCTAGTTTCCTCAAAGTCTGTTAATTTTGCAATAAATTGATTAAATAAAGTGAGATTTCCTGCGGTAAACTAGACTAGAGCGAACCTCTAGCAATACATCGGTGAAAACTGCTTTTAATTCCATGCAGTTGTTTTTGCGTGATGCGGATACAAACATACAGACAGACAGACAAAACATTCTAAAAACTGTTATTTTGGCTTCTGTTGCTCTAATAAAGAGCATATTAGTTTTATTCAATGGTGTACTGACATCGGTCTGTTACAATTTTATTATAAGTATAAATAATGTTTTGTGTATGAGTATTTTTATTAACATTTTACATCATATAAAGTCTGTCCGTTCGTAAGAGTCAACATTTGCAAGGCGGTCACCGAAAATCAGCGTTGGAACTCGAGAGCCCGTTACGTGAGCTCATAAGTTGCCAACAAGGCTCGAGTGGCTACCATGTTTGTGACGTCACACTGTTATGAAAATCAAACATTTTTTATTAATACAATAAAAACTCTTTGTTATTCATAATTATGGTTTCTTTTTTAATTGTTGTTATTTCTTTTATGTGTCCAAACAAAAGTCCATTATATTCTAAAGCCAAGTCAAGTAACTCTGGTAGTAAAACTTCTATATATCCGACTTGTTATTCAAAACCGAGACCTCATGTTTTGCAGCCGAACAGCGCTAAGATCAACAAGATATTTAAAAATTATGACATGATTAATTCTACGACAATACGGAGAAGTTTGTTATGGCAAATTTTATAACATTTTATCTAACTATCTATTTGAATGATTGAACAACAAACATCGAAACAGACAAACATAATTTTCATAATATTGTAATAACATATTGATTTTAATAAAATCTTATATATTTTAAAATAGCTAATTAGAATAAATTAAATTTATATCCAAATTTATATCGAAATAAACCTTAAGTACCTGTGTTATATTTTTTTATTACTATATAAAAGTAGGTACATATCAGTAAATACATATCTTTCAATATCCATAAACTTCAATAATTTCAATAATTCGTAAGTAATCATCTTAAAAATTTTGCAAGCCAGCGGTACCGTTTTCATAAGTTTTCATTAGACACTTCCCAAGTCGTTTAAGCTATCGAGAACATAATAGTCTACAGAAAATTACTTCTAAATGAAATACACTTAGTCAGAAGAAACTGAATAGCATTTCTATTATTAATTTTCTTTGTTGAGAAGAAACAATTTCTGCAATTTAATTGTAATTAATTTCTACTGCAACAAGAGATTGTTTTATTTACAGTGTCCTTATTGACTATTTATGGCAACGGACCTATACCTATCATCTTAATATATATAGGCAATTAACTCGATCTTGATCTATTGGCTAGCGCCTACGGCTGCCGAGGTCCTAGCTCCGGCTGGAATTAATAAAAGTTATTGATTTTCTTCTAACAGTAATCACCTAACAAATTTTTATTTGATGAACGTTGCATTTGTACTTATCACACTTGATACTTGTAACGTACATATGTACATGTGCACTTGCGATCGATTGTATGATTATTTTGCGTTTTGCGAAATAAAATTTCAACCGTTGACTTGTCCTTTTCATGCTGTCTATCGCTATGACTTTACATGGTATTTTACATTTTTAAGGACTTTAAATTCAACATATATTTCGTTAATTGATGGATTAGATAAATTCCTCCTGACAGTTGCAGCGGCCATTCTTAACGGAGACTAGCTCGCTGCTTAGAATAAATTATAGTAAACAATTTGTGCAACCACAGTATGACGTATGCATTGTCGGTTGAATCGACAGAATGTCAAACCGACACAACCGGGGAAAGTTCAGACATGTGACAAACTTTTCCTCCGAGGCACGGGAGAAACACGATCAACTCGTAACTCCGAGGCATTACTGAGAACTGCTTGAGAGATAATCTCATACTTTTATGTTGCCTTGACCCGGGCCTTCTTGAAATGCCATCTAGAATTGCAGTGTGTCTCTCTTTCAATGTAGCCAGTTTTACCATCACACGGGTATTTGAAAAAAAAATTATACGAACTACATAGTTACCACCGCCTAAAAACATTGATGCTGTATGAAAAATTAATCGTTTCTTACATAGCAACTGCGTCACCAGCCTGGGGAATGAAGATAATACGTCCCTTGTATTTACACTGACACTCAAACTCACCGTCCAAACACAGCAACACTAAATATTGCCGTTTGCTGCTAGAATATCTTACGTATGGGTGGTACCACCCAGACCGGCTTGCATAAAGCCCTACCACCAAGTATAACGTATAAATATAAAAAAGACACCGTCCGTCGATATAGATAACGTGTATGAATACAACATTTAGCTATCAAATTCTCCCTCATATTTTGTTTTGTTATTACATAAAGTCGTTATACATTTATACATGAATATGAATGAAACGTGATTTAATTCGGACACGTTGCGGTAGAACTAATCTGTACTAACTTAAAGTGATTAATTCTCGAATCTGATAAGCCGGTTATCTATTACGTGTGTAATATATATTAGGAAAATATTTTAAATAATACATAAGTATATATAAAGTATTTTAGACGTTGGTCATAATCATTGGTATATATTGAGAATTATTGTAAAATATATATTTCAATACAACTTGAATAAAAGGTGAGTTATACTCATTTACGCAAAGCTACAATTTTCATGTTATTTGTATATTTCATTTATATTTATAATAGCGTAGTCCGACCAAAATTATAGTTCTAAATGTTATTTTACACGTCCGAGTAAAGATGAGACGGGTGTACAATGTTCTTAATAACGTCTAATGACTGAAATGCATTCATTTGAAACTAGTACGAAACACTAAGAGGATTAAAAATGCACTATAAATTTAATATTTCTTGAAGTTTATAAAGGGTGCGGGTTTTGAACAGCGAGTGTAATAGTAAATTTAATTTTAATGCAGTTGCTATTAAAAAGTAGCTACAAGATTGCATGTTCTCTATGTAGTTCGAATGAAACTTACATGACGCAAGATAAGCTTGGCTAATTAATTTTCAGAGAAATATATTTATAGTAAGCTTGCATTGTCATGGTTGCTTAAATTTTATTTGGGAAGTAATTATCCGATAGACCACTCGTACTACCTTTTGTTGTTAGTCTCTTTCCGGTCGTGTCGGTCGTGTTTGCCGTCCCATCGGATTTAGAGATTCGGGAAATAGAGAGGGCACCTGTGTTTGCACACACACTTGTGCACTATAATATGTCCAGCGCAATCAGCTAACCTCTCTTGAGATTGGCTGCCGTGGCTGAAAACGGTCTGTAGTTATTATTATTATTAGGTTCTTAGTGCTATGTTAGAAAAATTCGCGTGTCACCCAGCCCTGGATTTATGTCTAAGCCAATAAGGCCGGCCGCAATTAGCTTAAAATAATATAATTTGCCGTTAACCGCTTCTTATTTGTGGATCTCAAATGTCAATGTCCATAGAGGCTTTGGATCTCTAAGTCCTAGCCTGCGTGTACAATTGTACGAAGTGTCAATTTAATCGGATAAATGGTATGAATGCAAATCAGATAAGCAGAGAATCATTATATTTTACATGTACATATATTTACCTATTTGGTTTTCCATAATACCATTAATAAATAATTAAATATTTTTAAGCTTCAATGTTTTTTAAACGTGTTCCACGTGTTGATTCCATCAACCAAAAACGAACACTTATTTCAATTAAAATTTAACCAAGCACTTCGCTCGGCAATATTTTTAAACAAAAATATGAAAAGCTTTATTTTAACAAATTTCAAGTTAATATTTGCTTTTGTAAATAAAGCTTGTAAAATCATTTTTATACTCATTTCGTAGTAGCTATGATTAGTCACAGATTTTTGAAACTGGTTGAGTACTATTTAATGCACCGATATGTGAGATTGCATTAAAATAAAATTAATTAATTTCAATAATCAATGTGTCACGTTTCACCGGCTCCGTTTAGCTGTAATTGCGTGGTTGTACTAACAACTTAACCAACAACTTTTGTGACATTAATTGAGTTCGATTACTTACTAAAACTTGTTGCACTGTTGACCTTTGAAATTTAAACGAGTTATTTTTCAGTAGTTACCAATGCTCCGCCCGAGGGACTTCCGGGACCGCAGAGGCAAAGAGTGCCCCTACCGCCACCACCCGAGTTCCTCACGGCTTATATTCTTCCGAGGTTTCTCCTCCCTCACGACATCAGCTATGACGACTCCCCACGCATTTCTCAACCACGAGAACAAAGTCTTCTTGATCAGGTATGTTTTAATTTTTTTAGTCATAAAACAATTTTTTTTCTGTACTTCCCAGAAATTAATAAATATCAATTTTCCGTATTATACTCATATTCTTTTTAAATTGCAACACGGCAATAGCTGTTAGGTTAACCGACACACAACACTACTTTAATAACAGAATAAACACCTGTACCGTTGCATTAATTGATGGTTCTTATACTACAAAGATACAATTATACTACGAAATAAACTGACATGGTGGAAAAAAGAGATAGGTACGCGGTTAATGACCAAGGACTCAAACGGCTTATCACCTATGTGCAGGTTTGATAATTGTCAAGTATGATTCGTTGTATACACGTCACGTCACATCAAAAATATAAAAACGTACGACTGTGCTTAGACGATACAAGTAATTTCAAATCAGATTTGGACGAACAATAACTCCTTAGATTATTTACAGGAGACTACAATTAAAAAAAAAAACATGTTTTTATAGTTATATATCGTAATTAACTTTTCGTATTGATATTCCTTAACTAAATATTGATTTTTCGAAAATAGTGAGTTCTTATGTTTGATGTGTAGGAGTCACTTTCAATTTACTTGATAATAATTAAGTTACTAGGTACGCCCAGTGAAGCGGATGGGTTAAATAGTTTTTTAATAAGTTTACATAAATAAAATTATACAAAATCGCGGTACATTTAAAAAATAGGTTTAATAAAAATAATTTATAAAATAGTATATATTACGTGACTACATAACAAGTATTACGTGCTTCCACTTTCATAAATTAGGCATTATTTACGGTGAAATAACTAATTATAACGGCTGAACAATTTATACCGTTGTCACTTTCGTGACGCATAGCGCAATCGTCACTTATAATATGTAATAATAGAACAACGAATGGATAACCGGACTTGGTTAAAGTAGTAGGTAACTGTTGACAGACCCCACGCCGCATAGGGGACCGTGATCCGTTCAATTGCTCGAAATTATATTTATAAATATATATTTTTTAATTTCTTTCTCAAAAGTAAGTTTTATTGTTTTTTTTTTCGAATTGTCTTGTTGCTGACTCAAATGGCCTCGACAGCGTCACCGGGCGGGGTTTAAAATTAATTAGACTGTGCGATCTCTATCAGCGGAATGATGATTGCAGTACTTGTTCTTGTTGATGATATTTTATTTGTTAAGATAATTAAGTAACTGTAAATTTAGAATCAAACAACAGTCTATTCGTTTAAAAAACAATGACATTAAGTATTGAAGTTATATGAAGCTAAAGTTTCTACAAGTTAACGTCATCTCGAGCGCTACGCCCGTTATCACCAACTTGAAACTTGAGCATAAGCAAACTTGATCGTTGATAGAGTAAGTTTCATCTACACTTTCATCTATAAGGAAGAGAAGATTGAATAAATTATGCAATGACAGTGTTTCATACATATGTAATAAGAATAAGAAAAAATATTTACAATTTCAGATCGATAAATAATAAAAAAAAGTTGTTTGTGCCTGTAATTACACTGGCTCACTCATCCTTCAAACCGGAACACAATAATACCAAGTACTGCTGTTTTGCGGTAGAATATCTGATGAGTAGGTGCTACCTACCTAGACGAGCTTGCACAAAGCTCTACCACCAGTGAATCATTTAAAGAGGAATTTACATGTATATTGTAAATGATTCGAATTTGACCTTACGTTTAGAAATTGGAAGGACTGGTATAATAAAGCAAAAAGTAAGAAAAACACCAATGAGTGAGCGAACCACGGATAACGGGAGCGAACAGTATTATAACTTAGTCTATTATTTACCTACACCCTGTGTGGTGCCCTTTCGAATTTTTAACATTAAACTATATAATTAACTTATATTAAGCCAGAAAAAAAATGATGGTAGTGCAGCGGCGAAGTAGCCGCATTTTTCGACGGTTAAGCCCAATAACTGTTTATTGGCCCGACCTGTGATTTAAACCCAGGATCTCGAGGCCTGCGGTCTTATATCTATACCACTATACCAACGAGGCAGTCACTTAGCACTTTACCGTATGAGCAAAAGTTTATACCTTTACGAAGTCGGGGTGGGCAGCTAGTATAAAATAATTACGTAAAAGGAAACTCAATGCAAATGTTTAATTAAAAATATTTACTGCGAAATTCAAATATATTTTGGTATTATATTGTTTGAAATATTTATTTTTGTATTGAAAGTTGAAATTAAATTTAGGACGACACGTGCCGAGTGTAATATATTGCCTGGATTAATAATTACTATAATTATATATCAGTTACTATATATTCAAAGATTCTTGATGCATTATTAATATATCAATTCTTACATTTCATCATACAGACGTAATAATTATGAAGCCTTTATATTTTATAAACCTATTCTAGTCAATAATTAATAATGATGGCCTCATTATATATAAATAAATATCTATAATTATCAATTCAAGTTTTAGTTTTAACAACTAAATTGAAAATAGAATAATAAATTTAAAAAATATATATTTTTGTAGTAAACGTTTTAGTTGAAATTTTAACACTATTTCATAAAAATAATAAAGAAACGTAAACGGAACATGAAAAAGTCCAAAAATACGGAAAAATTAAATTTAGTTGAAATTGTTTATTTAGTGGACATTGCCGTTGGGAAAACTGTAAACAACTATTCCAGCTATTTCAGTATTGCAACTTTACCGTAAATGTGACGTTATTTTAACATTTATTGAAGATGAGATTTATTTTTCGACGTTACATCCGTAACATCCTGTGGCCTTTTTTGAGGTTTGGAGCTTATTCCAACACGCTGCTCCAATGCGGGTTGGTGGAATACATATGTGGCAGAATTTCAGTGAAATTAGACATGCAGATTTCCTCACGATGTTTTCATTCGCCGTAAAGCACGAGATGAATTATAATCACAAATTAAGCACATGAAAATTCAGTGGTGCTTACCACTGGGCCATCTCGGCTCTTACATATTTTTTATTAATTTAATATATTTATAATTAATATTTATCATCTTGGTATTTGTAAAATAATATGCTGTACTATTATTATTTTTTAACACAAGCCTTAATTGTATTTATTGGCTAAAGTATTTGTACTACGTATAACAATCATATCGATCCTGATCCTGATCCGATTTTTTTTCTTATATAGTGATAGAATGTGAAATGATTAACGATGTATGTAGTATGATATATATCTAAATATATATAATATTTCCTATGTGTATGTCATGTCCAAACGAAAAAATCTCACATTAATAAGACAAGGGACATAAAATCTATATCTATATATATAGATAATTTATATATACTAGATGTATAGATAATCCATATTATTTGTATATGTATTCTTGAATATTGAGCAGGTTTTTCATTTCAATATAATTTTTAAGCTCTATAATCATACCAGTTTGACGGGCTGGTTGGCGTGGTTGGTAGATACTTTGCCTTTCACGCCGAAGGTTGTGGGTTCGATTTCTACCCAGGACTGACATTTGTGTGCATGAACATGTCCGTTTATCTTGAGTCTGGGTGTAATATCTATATAAATATGTATTTACAAAAGAAAAGTAGTATATGTAGTTTCCATTGTACAAGCTCTGCTTAGTCTGGGATCAGTTGACCATGTGTATTATTACTATTATTATTATTATTAGTTATACGCTATAGGACAAACAGTAGACACGGGCAGCCTTAACGGATTAATCTAGAAGATCTATATATCAATCATCATCATATTTTAGTTATTTATAACAAACAAGTAAAAAGGATAAATAAATGTATAATATAAATATCGACATTAATTTGATTATGTTATAGCGATGAAAAAGTTCATCAGTTTTCTCATAATAAAAACACACCAGTAAAAAATACACTAAAGCGCTTACTAACAAAACAATTCAAATTAAATTAGATCTTATTTACTTAAAAGAAGGTTTAAATATAATTTATTCTCTGTGTTTAAATATGTTTTCAAAAATATCAGTTTCAACAGGAAATAAAAGGAAATCATGTAAGCCGTTCTTTACACATACTTTTTCATTTATCTCTTAGCAGGTTAGCAACTAAATATTTTCTTTTGTTCTTGGGTGGAAGGTAAGTGTAATTATCGTCACGAAACATAATATAATTTTCTATTCTGTAAAAACTAACTTCGTATCCTACTCGTGAAATGTTAAAAACCGACTTTAGGTCGTACATTATTTCAATACGTGTATCCTTTAAATTTTGGCACGCGAAGCCGAATGGGGGGCAAGTAGGACTAGTTAAAACGTGAAACTCAACTCAGCTTCGAATATTAATATTAGCCAGTAAAATATAGTTAATATCGCATATGATTTTCAGCTTATCGCCTTCCACTGCTAAACAAAAGCCTCCCGAACCATCCCGATCTTGGGCAGCCCGCATCCTTATATATCGCATATCAATTTCACGATCATGTTCTTCAGCGATTTATTTTCAAAGAACTTATTATTTTTTAGTGTTTCAATATATCAGTCTATATTACAGTTCTAGCTTTTAAATAGTGTGACGACACGTGATTGGTTGTGAGTATGTAATTTAAAGTATTCTTTACATTTTCACATTTCAGCAATTTCACATGATAGTTACAAATGAAAGTATTAGAGAAATATAAATGTCAGGACAAGCGATTTTATATCGTGTATCGTGGAAAAATTACGAGATATTTTTTTAATATTTTTGCCTGCACCGTATGTACGATAGTACGGTGCCGTATTTTGTTGTCAGGTAACTGACAGCCGACATTTCCGATTGAAAGCTCAAATTCGGATTTCGGAAACAATACAAAACCAACGTTCAATATTTACCGAGAACAAGAACTATTATCACCATACATGAACAATTTTACCAATATTATTAGTTTGGCGTTTAAAATTAAAATTTATATATATATATATATTTATTATATATTATTTATTTATTGTTTATGTAGTTTATTGCCATACATAAACCCAAATACCTAAAACCAAGCTTACAAAAACATATTGAATTATCTTTAAGCCTTAAATATTTTATTGAAACGATATTTTTTTTTTTAATTTCAATTTATAACAATAATGTTTTATGAATATAAACTATGTATAGTTTGTTATATACATAAATACAAAGTACAGTTATCTTACATACATTATATTACGTCTTGTGTGGCTTTTATCCATAGAATGTAGCTCTTCGGATAAAAGCCACACAAGACGTGGGTTACATTTATTTTATATGCAATCAAAGCTTAAGCAAATGCTTAATCCAATCAAAGTTGCTCTTTCTCCTAAGAAATTAAAATCACTCAACCTCGAAGCAAATAACTTTCTAGACTAATTAATGTCATCTATACAGATAAGTCTGTAATGTAAGCAAATAGTCGCAGTTTGTAATTAGGTTAATATTAATATTACATTTATAAATGATAAATAGTCACTATTTAATGTTATCAAATATACAGATTCGTGCGAAACTATTGCTCGTACTAAATACAATTCAGTATTCGTCGCACGTCAACCAGTTGACAATTACGCTTGATCATGTATGGTAAATGAAGTTGATAATGCATTAAAGCACTGCGTGTATGCTATCCCCGGTTTCATGCAAATTGGACTGTATGCGTTTTCACATTATGAAGCATTAGGACGCTTAGTTATCAAGTTTACATTCTCATTGGGAGAACAATTCGTTTTTAGTTTTTTTTTATACCGTAACCGTAACAGCCTGTGAATGTCCCACTGTTGGGCTAAAGGCCTCCTCCCCCTTTTTGAGGAGAAGGTTTGGAGCTTATTCCACCATGCTGCTCCAATTCGGATTGGTGGAATACACATGTGGCCGAATTTCATTGAAATTAGACACATGCAGGTTTCCTCACGATGTTTTCCTTCATCGTAAAGCACAATGTGAATTACAATCATAAATTAAGCACATGAAAATTCGGTCATCGGTCATTCGATCATCGGTTAAGATTCACGCGTTTTTACCACTGGACCATCTCCCCTTTTTTATAATATAAGATAAAAGTACAAAATTAAAACTTCATTATTATTCTTGATTTTTTTATTAAAAATATCAAAGGATTCGGACTCTTTCGTTTTTGTCTATTTAACTCTTCGAATATTTGTGACATTATACAGTCTTATTTATTATTATCGTTTTGTTTGCTCATATCGAAAAGAATTGTAAAAGTAACGATGTCCTTGACCTAAATAATTTTGATGATCGTGCATTGGATATAAAATCATATTTTCAATTACCTATTTCATAACATAACCTCTTATTTCAACTGTGATATACAATACTTTGTTGTATAGGTATACATCGCATATAGGTATTATACCAATTTATAACAGGATGGCGGTCCGACACTTGCCACCTGATAGTAAGTGGGTACCTCCGCCTATTGGCCAATTATTAATGTGCCGCCAATCTAACACGTAATGTCCTTTGTCCCGCGATGCAGTGGTTCACTCATCCCTATAATTGGGACATGATAATGCAATAACTGATGTGTAGTGGTATCTACCGTTGTGGCTTTGAAAACTTGTAGATACATGTGGTAGAATTTCTAACGAGACACAATCGGATTTATGTAAGATGTTTTCCATAAAGGCCAACAAAAAAATAAATTATAACAATAAATTAAAATCTAATCCTTCGATTAAGATGTACGTGCTTATGTATAGAGCCTATATTCATTCATTAATTTAATTTTCAATTTAATTTCATTCAAAGAAATAAGTTTAATTGTTTGCATTTGTTCATGTACTTTATTTCTGTAAAATACAGGCTATAACTATGTAAACTTTATCTTACATAGCATTCTTGAATATTATAATGCTGTTACTGTAGATACTCATAATATCAAGACGTGTTGCCATTGAAATTGTTGGGAATTTCTGTTTTTGTGATTAATTGTAATTCTTCTCAAAGTAACCAACTAAAATTTTCACAAACATATATTTGTACATTCAAAGCAATTACATATCCCTTAGTGTTTACCGCCTTAAACGGAATAGAATAAACGGAAAACCCAATTGTTAGCATTTGTTTACAATATTCGAAGTTTTTTTATCACAAGCTTAAACAAAATTGGTATTTTTTTCTGTTGTGAAGACTCGGCGTTAAACGATATAATAAGCGGCAAAACCGCTTGGTAATATGCATTATTAATAGATGAACGAGCGCCGAGCACTCTAATTACGTAGAAATGAAACGGTAATTTTGTGCAGTAAGCTTCAGCACATTGTTGACGTATTATATTTCGATAGATAGTCAATTTGTTTGAATGTATGAATATGAAACAGTTTACAATATTTATAAATTAAGGCTAGTGTTAAGAATATTAGTCTATTATTAACAAAGGAGTATTTAATGTTACGAAGCTCACGCCATTAAGTTTAAGAAAAAACATAAATTGACACTTCTGCATCGCCGTCCGCTGTCAAAGCACACAATTTTTATTACTCCATATAATTTTCTTTATTGTTCGCTATACTGGTGGTAGAGCTTTGTTCAAGCTCGTCTGGGTAGGTACCACCAAGTAAGTAAAAACAGCAGTACTTGGTATTGTTGTGTTCCGGTTTGAAGGGTGAGTGAGCCAGTGTAATTACAGGCACAAGGGACATAACAACTTAGTTCCCAAGGTTGGTAGCGCATTGGCGATGTAAGCGATGGGTAACATTTCTTGTAGAGCCAATGTCTAAGAGCGTTTGGTGACCACTTACCATCAGGTGGCCCATATGCTCGTCCGCCTTCCTATTCGATAAAAAAAAAACACGATGTAAATGTTATATTATGTTCACGATCACGATGTAAATATTATATGTATTTAAATACATATTAGTTTGTTACGTCAAAAGAGTTTTACTTCTACGTACAAATTAACGCAATCATCATCAAGATACATCAAGACACATGTATGGAACATTGACGCCATAGTCAAATACATCAAGCTACATCCATACATTGACCATACATCCATAGTCTACAGCTAGACTAAAATTTTATATAAGCTTATATTGTAAGACGCAGGATTGGTAATTGATATTGAATACAATGATAAAGTTCCTTTTCATTTTCTTAGTTAAATTTTTAATCGTCGATCTTCTTCACGTTTCGTATTTGTTCATTAATCATAATATTCCCGTTTTCTAGTTTGAAATTGCTATTTCAAAACGAATATTTGCTTCTTTGAAGTTCAATATTCAATGTTTGACTTGGAATTCCACATTCAAATGAGGAAGCTGTAAAATTACTGTGAAACAAATAATTTATTCAATTAGTTTCCGGGTTGATTTTCCTTCATTTTCATTAATAACTGTCAATTCAAAATTACTTTCGTTTGGGAACTTTGTCGATGTACACACAAGGCTTGTAGTATTTTTTTTAATTTATTTTAGAAAAACAACAGCATGATACAAATATGTTTACATTAAAAATAAAATATACAGACAATAGAGCCAATTACTGTTTTCCATTGAATTATACAAACTTAATAATAGTTAACAGAAGTAGCAACAAACAGTTTTGATAAATAAAATGTAAATGTAACAAAATAATAATGAGTTAAAACAAAACATTACAATTCGATTAGGCGACACAGACTATGTTATTTGTGACTGTGGTTATGCAGTTACACTGTAATTTGTGTGTGTATGAGTGATTGTATGTGTGTAAGTATTTGAGCGTAAATGTGTGTGTGTGCGAGTGTGATTGGTTAAATTGAATTTTGAGCCCTAAGAATATCTTTTTTAAATGATTTAATTGACCGATTAAATATATCAATGTGAGAGTATCTTTTATTATATAGTGAGAAAACGCGTGATAGTGTAGAGTTTGCAGCGTAACGCGTATTTGATAAAGGGACGTATAATAGATTCGAATATGCATTACGAGTTCGCTTGTTCGGAACATTAAAAAGAATACGCGCGCGCAACTCAGGGGAATCTATTTTACCAGAGATCAAATCATATAGAAATATCATGTCTAATGTTTCGCGTCGATCTGTCAAGCTGGATATGCGATAATGATTACAAGCATCCTTGTAGTTCCAATGTGAGAGTATCTTTTATTATATAGTGAGAAAACGCGTGATAGTGTAGAGTTTGCAGCGTAACGCGTATTTGATAAAGGGACGTATAATAGATTCGAATATGCATTACGAGTTCGCTTGTTAGGAACATTAAAAAGAATACGCGCGCGCAACTCAGGGGAATCTATTTTACCAGAGATCAAATCATATAGAAATATCATGTCTAATGTTTCGCGTCGATCTGTCAAGCTGGATATGCGATAATGATTACAAGCATCCTTGTAGTTTGTGTTAGTGTTAGTGTAAGTTTTAAGTATCAAATATAATAATTAATTTCCTTATAACTGCATGATGGCCGCGAGACACCTCCACTTGTCTTCTTCTTTAAGATTAATTGATCTTCTCAGATATTTCTCAACTCTTGACGCACAAGGAAGGAAAATGCAGCTTAAACAGCTATATTAATTAATTACTTTAATAAAATCGCTTTATCGCCGATAATACTATAGAGGTAAATATTTTATTTCTTCGTTGTATGACTTACGTTTGGTCTTATTGTTTTGGCTTTGCAGGACAAAATTTTGTAAGTCATACAAAATAGTTACGAATACTAATGATAATAATTTTAGCTCGAATCACATATTATTATGTGAACATCAAATCAAATTTCGTCAAAAATTAAAAACAAATAATTTTGACCAAACACTACTCCATGTGAATACTTCTGCCTCAAACAAACACTAATTACAATATTTTTTTCGTGAATGAACGTTATCATTTCATCTAATACTTATGAGAAGAAATTACGCCGATATATCAAGATGTTTGTTTGAAAAAATGATAAAACAACGTACACGTCCGATAGTATGTATTAACAGCGGTTGATAGACGGACAAATCGTTTGGCGATATTCCTATGGAGTTATAACTTATTTATTAATATAAATCCATGTAAAGTCGGCCCGGCACTCATATTTATAACACAAAGGTCACAATTGCATAACAGAAATCAATTCCATTTATTTGTTTGCGTATGCCTTAATAACCGCAAAGCTTAATTCCATTATTATTAAATTTCCAGCTATTTATGACGTTCACATTTTTGTAACTACAAATTTTAACAGCTCTATTTTGTACGCGTTAATTTACGTCAATGTTTTTTTTTTACTCTTTAATCTTTAGTCTTAAAATAAATATTAGCTAATTATTTGAAATAAATATTTTTATTAGTATCGAATTGTTTAATAGAATCGTCAGCATCATCACCGGCTCGAATGAAAATTATACCGAAAAGAATTGACAACCGCCAAATAAACCAGTGTTAACAGTATAAAAAAATAAGAAAACATTAAAACATCAAAAAATATACAGTAGAATTAATTATACGTTTATCAAAAATTACCTTTTAAAGTATATTTAATGGCAGATCAATTGTAGTTTGCGCAATAAAGAATTGATATATGTATGCACATTGTACAATAATTAGTGAAGTATTCAATAAACTCGATTCAGTATTATTTATAAATAAGCAGTGAACGCGCCGGTTTTATTATTTTTGTTTAAACACAGATTATGCACGACAAATAAACGAAAATAAACGATTGTATGTATTATTCTTTTAATTGCATGAACAAAATACGATGAATTTTTTTTTCTTGTTTTTGTTATTTAAACATCCTTTTTATTATTATTATTATAATTGTTACATTAAATGATATCATATTCTGTGTATTTCAATTGACTGGCTATAACTGTTATAAATATACAGTCTCGAGAAAATAAACGGATAGATAGCGTAAACTTAGTAAGAGGGTTTCACCTTCTGTATGCGGCACCCTATAAATATATAAACCATAACAAATACATAAATATTATCTCTTAAAATGTCAAATAAGAGGAAGGCAGTGTGGACGAATAAATTCACATTCATCGTGATCGTTTATATTTGTACGACAAGCAGTGGGCGTGAGTCCGTCCGGTTGGAATTTGATTTGGAATAATCTCTTACGAATCACATTACGGTCACTAAGTATTTTTTAAGAAAATAATATCATGTTTCTACCTACAGTTAATATAAAAATAAATTTCTCATCGGTCTAGTGGTAATTTTTGGCTTTATTTCCCGAAGTATCGAATTCGACTCCGGGGTCAAGAGTGATGCTTTACATGATACCATATAAAGATCTGCGCTTGATCAAAGTCAAATTGTTTATGAAATAAGTCAACTGGAATACATTCAGAGTCAATGAAGTAGTCACCTGATATTGCCTGATTATAAAATACTGGCATATTATTATTAAAGATAAGATACAGACAGTACGTCTAGAGATACAAATAATAGAAAATAATTATGTTAGAATACACGCTTGAGCCGTATAATATCTCCTGCATAGAACTAACACCAATTGAAGAAAGAGTAAAGAGAAACACACCTTAGATTAACATAATCCATACGATTTGCTAATAGCTCTGGGATACAGATATACACTATACATAGATCTTGATTAATATTTCTTTGTTTATAACAAAACACTATTCCACGTGTTACTACTTTTAACCATTTTAATTTTACTTTCAAAGTTCTTATAACAACGACGTTCAAAATGTTATTTTTTCACGAATTAATAATGAATACCTACTACAGATTATTCTAGAACTAGAGCTATGTTATCATGTCTATTCAATGTTAAAGTTGTTTATCTGTCTTTTCTGTTTCTGTGATTGAAAAAGGATGGTTAGTTTTTGAAATATTTATGCTTAAGTGGTCGAGACACAGGTCCAACAGTTTTTTTTTCTCTTTCTGTCCTGTATCTACGCTAGTTGAGCGCAAAATATTCAGTTAATGTCACGTATAAAACAAATGACACATATTAGATCGGTTTCATTTTGAAGTGTTTAATGATGAGTAAAAACTATGTAATTCTATAGTAGATATCTTTTTTCCTTTTTTTACGCAGTGGAAACCTTCAGAAATGTATCCAGCTCTCATGGGGAGCGGGGAACTGGGTTATGTGGGATTCTTACCAACTAAAACCACTGCGATGACCGTCCTCGGCACGGATCGGAGAGGCTGCGGGATCGTGTTGATATAACGCATCCGCCTCTCCCGTGCTGTGCTCCGCTCGTGGCTCGGCCTAGCTCTCCTCACTCCTCACTCCTCCTCCTCCCCGCACTCCTCGCTAGTGCATAGTAGATATCTAGACCAACATGATAGTTACTAATAAGATAGTTAGTAATTTATTTTATGTAATACAACACGATGATGATGTCTTTGACCGATTTTGACCACGGCAGCAAGTCTCGAGAGAGATTAGCCAACTGCGCAGGACATATTATTGTGCAATTGTGTTCGCGCCGTTTGCGATAGGTGCACTCTCTGTTTCCTCACTCTCATAATCCGATGGGACGGCAACCAGACACAACCGGAAAGAGTTCAGACAGAGTACCAAGGGCTTTACGTGCTTTCCGAGGCACTGGAGTGTACACGCTTCTACCTTCCAGACTCCTGCTATTTAGAATCATCGACAGAAAAATTCAATAACTTTTTAGTGGCTTGGGATTTGAACCCAGGACCGCGGGACCTACAGTTATTTTTCTTACCAGTAGGACCAACGAGGAAGTAGATATATAGTATAAGTAGTACATAAACATATATAGTATATAGTATATAAGTAGTATAAAAACATATTATTGTTATAATTATAATTTAATTCTTACAATAATTTATTTATTTATCAAATATTTAATAAATGAGAATGAGTGAGTAAAGGAATGTCAGAAGTAATTTCATGTTAACTTGACGTTAAACGTCAGAGAGAAATTATTCACATAAGTTATCTTGGAGATTATTACAATAATGTTATTATTTTTAGTAGGATTGAATACCTATATAGATTTTATTAAACTTAAGTTCGATCTGTGATCTAAATTACCTTATACAATTAAAAGTTTGAGTCTCAAACTTTAATTGATTTGAATTTATTTTAATTTGTATGGTTCGAGCAATTTTTTCTGATGCTCGTCTATTGCTACCAAAAAAGCAAGAAATCTTCTTGTTTTTAATTTTACGGAAATTCTAGCATATGTATATTCCACCAACTCGCATTGGAGCAGCGTGGTGGAATAAGCTCCAAACCTTCTACTAAAAAAAGGAGATGAGGTCTTAGCCTTGCAGTGACACATTCACAGGCTGTTACTGTTTATATAGAATAGTCATCGATCGTTGGTCGAAAGTCCGCAAATGATACTTAACATCATTGAAGTATAAAATACGTTGTTTTCGGATTACATTTTATTTTGGCTCGGTGCAAAATTTAATAGTAGCTTGGAAGTTATACGCTACGAAGCCTTTATTATATGACTTTTTAATTACTTCTCCATGCAATCATTTTCGCGATAGTTGAAAATTACGAAAGATAGTAAGAATGAGGATTAGCTGGATGAAACCTTGCCATGGTTAGAATAAATAAAGGTAATATCAAAAACACGTTATTCGTTTTTGAATTTCGACGTACGTTTTGTCATTGGCCGTATGGACGTAAATTGTAAATGTTTTATTTTATTCAAAAATTTTAATTTTCTATACTCCTACAAACAAATTTAAACTTTGTCAAATCTCACACTCCTCCGTTCGCGCAATATTCTTTAAAACGTATTAACTTATAAATATCGTTTTCATACGGGCTCTTCCTAATATTACAAGCTTATAATAAATTAGCAAACTTGAATTATAAAGCTATCAAATGAAATGTTATATAAAATAATGAATGAATATACGCTTCAGTGAACCGTATATTTTCATAAATATTGTTATTATAAAAAGGTTCAACATAAGTTTTAACAACCGCAATTTTCTCGAAATAATTCGAGATTAATAATGAATGAATGTAATTAAAACTGGAATAGTGAATTACATCGAAAAATATTTATACATTGAAAATACTAATTATTCCATACTTGTAGCATGAAGGAAGAACTGCACTCAATACGAATTAATCTGGCACTCAGAAACGTCGTTACGATAATATTTATCTTTAAGCACTTTATTTGATACCAAGAATTGTTAATGTTTGTAGTCATATAAAATGTTATTGTAAACTCTGTTACCTATCTTTCAATGGATTTTCACGATTATTATTTAAAACGTAAATTGAAATATATATCTTACTATTAGAAAAAGGAAGGAAAGAAAGGATATAGAAATATATTTTTATATATTTTTGTCCGTTTCTAAATTAATCTTTCAATTCACGCCTTTTAACCACTCGGCCATCTCGGCATTATCTCGTTACCTTAAATAAAGCTTTATTACATATCACACGCTACTAATAAAAACTGATTTATGCAATAACTACCCTATATTTTATTCATTTTGGAAATTATTATATTTAATTCGTAAAGTAACAAATAAACGTTATATAGAGGGTAATGAATAGAAGAGTCTACTCTTTCTGTTACAAGCAATTTGAGGCTTAAAAGATGGTGAATATATATTATGACGAGTTAATATACATCCGACATAAAACGTTTATTAATAAGGAAATTTGTCTCAAGTTCAGCTTTTACAAGGAGTATTATATGTATATGACTTAGTCGATTTATGTTACATAGCTCAAAACTCTTACGAATTTGGGGAATACACATTTGGAAAACATTAAATATATTGACAGTTTAAGAAATTTACTGTTTTCTAAAACATATTTCTTCAAATTGCAAAATAAAATTAATAAGACCAGTTTTCTCTGGTTTTGTTTTTTTTTGTCCCATTCGTATAACACGCGCCACGCACACTCCAGGGAGTTGTAGAAACCGGTAGCGAAGAGCGAGGATGGCATCATGCCGTTTGTTGTCAAGGTGCCGGCGTAACAGTTGGTATTACACTCAAGACATGTTAGTAGATGTTTCATACAAAAATCACTATTTTTATATCATAGGAATAATAACATAATTTTTAAAAAACTTTGTATATATTAGAAAAATATGATACAATTAAACATATATAAATACATAATACACTCGATATCAGTGTTTTCACAGGTTCATTCCATACTATCTATTATAAAACCATTATGATTTTTGACCGAGTTAACGAAGCGATGTGTATTATTTATTAAGGTAAATTAAATTATTAGTAACTGTCACTTGCCAACAATTGTTTATGATGTCCTTCTGACCGATATCCGCCACGGCAGACAATCTGAAGAGAGATTGCACAGGACATTGTCTACTCATAATTCTCACAATATGATGGGATGGCAATCTGACACGACCAAAAAAAGTACAGGCGCAGTACCAATAGCTTTACGTGCACGCTAAGGCACGGGAGTGTACACACTTCCAGCTTCCAGACTCCGGGCTGCTACTGAGAGCTTCGACAGAAAAACCTAATAACTTTTTATCGGCCCAACGTGGGGCTTAATCCCGTGACATCGGGATCTGCAGCCATAAGGCAGTGGCCATGGTATAAACCTAGCAACTAGATCGTCGAGACTGGCAGTGCCTACAATTACAAACCTAGTAGTAACAAATGTAAAACATGAACAAAACGTTTGTTAAACACAAACTCGTTACAGGCTGTCTAATATTAAATCGAGAAATATTTAGTTACCTATATTTTTAGCAACAATCACTTAAATCTCGAATTTGGTATCACCATTTATGTTATATCATTAATATAATGCGACCACCGAGTTGGATCAGGCTAGATACCACTATGTTAATCTAATAGTACAAAAATCGATTGTTTAATTTTTTCGACGTAAGATGACCTCACGCGAGGCATTAGTAGTGTATGGATATAGAACAAGCGATTAATTAATATAAACGGGCAATATGATTATAATAATAATTACTGCAGCTATCTGGCAGACTTTACAACCAGATTGAATGAAACTGGAACACATTTGGACATCTGAAATATCTGAAACAAAGACAAACCTATCCTTGCATACTGTAAATTTGAATATAATTGATTAAGAAAACCATGTATTTTTCAAACCGTATTCAGGTACTGTCTCTGTTTTTACAATAACAGTAGCAAGTAAATATCTTCCGTTACGAGCTTGATCAAGATCTGGGACACGAACTTTAACGGTGTCACCTATTTCATTCACTGGATATTTAGCGTTAGATAAATCATGCATTTTATTAGCTTATTTTTGTAAATTACTTAAGCCAATTTCCTAACAAGCATAAATTCATCTTTTCTGCTCATCACAATTGATTAAGGTATTGCATTTTGTGGGTTCTGAAGCTTAAGAACAATGTTGTATTCGATTCAACTCAGACTCACAGAAGTGTTGCCGATTCTTTGCACTGAATGTACCTATTTTTTATAATATTGACTTCATCCGGTTGAACATCACATTCTATAGGCCAGACATTTATCTCGCAAAAGATAAATGTCTGGCCTATAGAATGTGAAAGTCTATTTGGTTTTTATTAATTTGTACTGGTGCTTTCAGCTTATTAGTTTTTACTTCTTCTGACTTTATACCATACAAGGCTACATATATAGTCCATGTGAAGCTTAGTTACAGCCAGTACAATGGCTCAATTTTTAGTAATTCGACGAATCTTCCTTCTGACCATTTTTTATTCTACAAACAAGAACTAAGCAACATTTTGAAATCTCAGTTTGCTCGTTTTACAAATCCTCGGCTTTGAGGCTAGCTCGGTTTTCGCTCTCCCTTTGTCTGGTTTTTGTTGGCAAATTCCCCGCTATTATTACTTTGAAGAATACGGTGCATCGAAGATTGGAAAGATATCAAGTAGTTTAAAGGGCACTTCTTCAGCTCATTTGCTCTTCAACGAGCGGAACTGCACAAATACAGTAAAATTATCTCGATACACAAATGGAAATTTATCCAAATGAAGATTTATATACAGGGTTATGATCCTGAGACTGCTTATCGATCAGATCTTCTAATTCAAAATACGAAGATTTTTTAAAATAAATTACTCTTGTATAACTTATGCTAGAAAGAAACAGTATATTATGCATTTCAATGATACTAACAAATTCGTTCATCAAATCTACGATTGGTGTCAATTTATCGGTGAAATCAAAAAATATAGTCACAAAGTTGTCGATTTGACTTTTAATTAAGAAGTAACACGGAATCAATATAACTGCTTTATATAGATACTAAAATAAGAAAAATAAAGGCCGTTCGTCTATGTTAGTTTTCAATTTCAAAGGAAAAAAAAACACTCTCTGTAGCGAGCAGTGGCTGAATCGGCTCTGATTGGTTTAGCCGTGACACATGTTTGTTCTTACTCCTCGCACCAAATGTATCTACACTATCTTATTGCACGCTAATGCTATAATAATTAGCTACATTTATAATTATCACACAGTGTGATAAATCAAATTAAATCTCATAATCATTAATTAGATGGCTTAATTAGACATGTCATTATCCATATTGCGCGGGCATTGCTTAAACTCAGTATCGTTTTAAAAATTAAACCAATATAGCCAGTCAGTCTTATTTATAATATTTTTATTATAGAGTTTAATTTCTTATTAACTATTATTAAATTTATTACTTACTAACTATACATAATTATTTTATTAATATATTCTATAACTAAAAAAATATGTTATTTAATAAATTAAGTAAAATCATATCGTCTTATGATTAAACTATATATATAGCAACATCCGATCATCGCGAGATAAAGTAAAGCAACTCCTTACTTCTTAAAGCACCAATTACAAAATTTTACGCCAAAAACGTTTGATGATTTTGAATTACTTTTAAACTAAACAAAACTTTTTTTCTTGGCTCGATTTTTTAATGTCGTAATTTATATTTTTTTTAAATATTTCATATTTTATTTCTATAAGATGCTTAAAATTTTTGAAAAAGGACGACCTTATTTATTTGTTATGTTCAACTCTTATTTTATGTAACATCATTAGTAACATTATCTGACACCTTTGCAATTGAACCTAATCTGGAAATAGAAATACCGCAAGCTCCTACGTCAAATCACGCTTTGATGAACTGCTTGTGGTATCTGCGAATATCACATCTGCTAGCAGGCGTATAACTTTGCAAACACACCCCTTTGTTTGAATATTATCAATTAGTATATAACGATAAATGGCAAATATTTATGTTACATCCTTTTGATATTGTCTATTTTATATATGAGATATTGACATATTTGTTCTAGGCATCTATATTCACTATACAGTATCAACTATATTCATTTTCTTTAACCCATTTAGGTCACTATAAATATATTTTATAGTAACCTCAATGGGTTAAAGAAATTTTTATTATATACATGTCGTCCGATTCTGTTGCTTAACACCCGGTATCTATCTATGCCGCTGAATATATATATTATACGTTATATTGTAAATGAGCAAGCGTACTCTACAAATACATGTTTTTTATTCTATAAAATTCAGATTAACAAACACAGAAACAAAATAGTTACGCGCAGAGTTCACTATGGGGCATGCAACATAAAAACTTGACCATTTTTTTTCATGCCGTGTAAAGGTACTCTTGGATGAGGAACCGGGTTTTGTCCGATTCTTACCCACTAAAACCTCTGCGATGGCCATCCTCAACAAGTTTCGTAGAGGCTGTGGTATCATCCGCGGCCCCATGCTGCGCTCTGCTCGTGGCACGGCGAACAAAAATTTAAAAAATCACTCATTTGGGTGGAATTTCTTTTTAAAACTTTAAAATACATGTTAATCAATTTATTCAAGAAACACAATTAGTAAATTTCAAGCAGATAAGAGATTTTTACTAATTTTCCTATCCTATTTCTCCTGTTTATTGCTGAATTTCCAAAAATGACAAAGTACCTTATACCTATGTATTAATTTTTTTAGTATAAAATTTCACGCTTCTTACTTAAAAGATGCTAACTTTCAACTCCTTTTTCACCCTCTTGTAGGTAGATTTTCAAAAATCTGAGTAGAAATAAAGAACAACATCAAAAGAATGCATCGACTATCAACATTTCAAGCTTCTAGCCCCTGAGGTTTAGGCTCTGTGAGGTTTAGACTAGTCATTTCATTTAAAACTACTATTATAAAACATTTTTTTTTACTTTTATAATTATGAAAAGATTCACGGTTAAATTGATTTTATTGTTGGTAGACAATGTATGATCATGAATTCCAATGAAATCCAGACATTTTGAATTATACTTGAAAAAAGCTGTATTACAAATATTTTTAATAATAATCTTCTGAAACGTGGTACAGTATGTACTGCCGTGCGCGACGATTGCTTATTATCCGTCGGATAGTAATACATCGCCGCTACGTAGTACATCGCTACATATCATGAAATCCATACAGAATTCCCTGTGAGATTAATTTGTATAATACTTTGTTTTAAAGCATTATTTTCAATGTGTTAACACGTAATTTTCAAGGCTTTACTCTAATATCTAAGTTATATCTTTCTATGTATATTACGTTTCCGTTTTCGAATAAAATAACAGTTGTTGAGATATATTTATATATAGTTCAGATAAATAAATCAATGAGGGAAACGAAATTGAAAATACTTATTGGAATGTAATCCAATAACAGGACTGAAATAAAATTCATATTCTCGATAAACATCTTTAAAAAGGTAATGAAAAATATGAAAACTTGTGATATTCAATATCTAGAAATAATTTTCTATACTTTAATATGACAATATTAGATATAAAGTTTTGTAAAGAAAGGTTAACATTATTTATAACGGTAAGGTCGTGCGTGAACTTTAAACTTTTTAAGTACAACAATGGATATACATATGAATATGTCGTCTCTATTTTTATCTGATGTGTTATTTTTAAGGGAATTATTTACTTTTCTATTACTCCTTTTATTATTTCTGTTTGACAAGAGTGTTTGGACTCCTTAATAATTAGGTAACTAAAAATACAGTTAATCAAAAACTTCAAGGATTCTCAATCAATTAATCTTATTCGACTGGAGTTATAACATAATTATTTTACTGGTTTATTAATTGCTAGTTATAAGCTTTAGCTTTAAATGCTGCAGATTCCGAAGTCCTACGATCAGATATTTGATATATGAAGTAAAATTAATTCGTCTCATGATTAAACTATTACAGAATGGTCTGATCACTGTCAGATAAAGTTAAGAAGTGTTTATTTTTTTAAATGTATCTCCTTTTGGTTGTGTGCCTGATCTTTCTTCGTTCGTGTCGGATTGCAGTCCAATAGGATTATTAGAATTAGAGAATAGTAAGTGAAAACGTATTGCCAATTGGCTAGACAGTCTTCTTTCTTCTTCTTCCTAGCGTTTTCCCGGCCTAGAAATGCCAGGGTCCGCTTTCCTACATCTTTGCCTCCACTTTGCCCGATCGAAAGCGTCGTCTTTAGTGAGATCGTGCTCTCTCATATCGTCCCTCACAACATCGAGCCAGCGCTTCTTGGGCCTGCCGCGGGATCTAGGGCCTTCGACAACAAAGTCCAGGCATCGGTTCCCAACGTAGTCTGGCGGTCTGCGGCTAATGTGACCAAACCAACGGAGACGGCTTTCCTGCAACTTATCCGCTACATCGCAAACGCCAAGGCTACCACGGATGTGCTCGTTACGAATACGATCTAGTCGCGTAACGCCACACATCCACCGCAGCATCTTCATTTCCGCGACGTGAAGTTGCTGAACATGTCTCGCGAGAGCTGGCCACGTCTCGCTGCCGTACAATAAGACCGGTCGGATGATGCACTTGTACACAAGGCCCTTTAATTTCACCGGTATCCTGCGATCACAGATTACCCCGGTGACTTCCCGCCATTTGGCCCAAGCTGCGTTTATTCGAGCTCTGACGTCGTGGTCGATCGTACCAGACTCGTGCAGTATGGACCCGAGGTATTTAAATTTTTCCGTCTTGATAACGGATTCTCCGCCTATCTTTATGGGTTCGGGGTCCGTACTGCCACAGGCCATATACTCGGTCTTCGCAACATTTAGCATCAGACCACCCCTCGCTAGCACACCCTTCCACTGGTTCACCTTTTGCTCCAATATCTGCTTGTCCTCATCTACCAGAGCAATGTCATCAGCATACATCATGAGCCAGGGAGACGACTCATGGACTTTCGCTGTGACAACGTCAAGCACTACACTGAACAGAAAAGGACTCAGGGCCGAGCCTTGGTGGACACCAACTGTGATCGGGAAAGGGTGCGTGTCGCCAACGGCGGTCCTTACTATTGATTCCGAATTATGGTACATGTCTCGGATAATGTCAATATAGATTTGTGGCACATTCTTCATCTTCAAAGCCCACCAGATTATTTGGCGTGGGACGCAGTCAAATGCCTTCTGCAGGTCTAGAAACGCCATGTACAGCGGCTTCTTCTTTTCTCTATGGGCCTCGGTTAGTATTCTTAGGGCGAAGATGGGGTCTATGGTTCCACAGCCTGGGCGAAACCCATACTGACATTCCGAGACGGTACATTCTTGCCGAAGCCTTGAATCGATTACGCGTTCGAAGAGTTTCATGGTGTGGCACATAACCTTAATACCGCGGTAGCTTTCGCAGTCCTGTACACTACCTTTGCCTTTATAAACTGGAGTAATGATACTCAATCTCCAAGAGTTGGGCATCTTCCGGCTAGTAAGTATTCGGTTAAAAAGGTCAGTAAGTAGGTTCACACCATGAGAACCCATCGCTTTCCACGCTTCAATCGGCAGGTCGTCAGGGCCTACGGCTTTTCGGTTCTTCATTGTACGAAGACATTTGAGTACCTCGTCAGGTGTTACCGGTGCAACAAGTCCGAGATTAGGAGGCAGTTCTGGAGGAGACACATTAGCGTGTTGTGTGTTAAGCAACACGTTAAAGTAGCTGCGCCACCTCTCCTTCACCTTAATTGCATCGCAAACCAAAGTGCCATTAGAGTCTTTGACACAAAGACATTTTGTTATGTCTTGTGTCGCTTTCTCCCGAGCCTTTGCCAAACGAAAGATAGTCTTTTGGCCCTCGTTTGTCTGGAGCGTGTCATACAAAGGTGACAGCGTCTGGTAACGGGCTTTGGCAACTGCTCGTTTGGTGGCACATTTAGCTGCTTTATACGCGTCTCGGTCTTCAGGAGATTTGGTCTCTTGCCACTTCTTAAACTGTGTCTTTTTCTCTCGAACTGCCTCCTGTACTGAGCCATTCCACCACCACGTCTCCTTGTCGATGACCCGGCCTCCCTTCGAAGTGCCAAGCACCTGTTTTCCAATGGTATTCACTGTTGACTGGATCCTAGACCATTGACTATCTACTGATTCTTCTGTGTCTGTGCTTAACTTGGAGCTAGCTACGAATTTACAAAATTCATGCTGTTTTAGTCCATTCAACAGCCACCATTTAGTTTTAGGTCTGCTTCGTTCAGGCACTTTTTTACTTGGTACTACCAGCATGTCCATGACAAGGATGCGGTGTTGTGTTGTGAGGCATTCCCCAGGAATCACTTTGCAGTTAGTCACTCTACCAATTTGGCTTCTTCTTATGAGCAAGTAGTCGATCTGGGTGGAGTGCGGCCCACTTTTATAGGTGATAGGCCAATTGGCTAGACAGTGTAGCCAGTTAATTTGTTAGTTTGTCTGTATACCTACGTGAACTACTACACCTATTCAGACAAAGTTTCACATTTATAATGTATATAATTTTTTTTTAATGATGTGCTTGTATTATGTCATTAAAAAACTGATATTTATATAGTTTCTTTTAAAGGTTTTCATTATGGACCTTATTTTAATATACGACCATTCTCATTTAAGTCTTATTTCAATAAATATAATATTGTATAAATATATTTAATTATTATTAATAGAAGCCATTTAAATTAAATAAATTGACAAATGTATATCGAATAACCCTAAGAATTAAGTTAACAAACAACAAAAACCATACGTAACTACCGACATAAAGTCAAATAATAACTAAAACATTTCAAGCGATCGAAAATTTTCCATTTATAAATGATATTTATTAAACTTTATACGTATAAAATGTTCATATAAATCCCTAGAGTAGGATATGCGATTATTAACACGTTCAAAGATAGTAATGACTCGGTTTACTTTTGCAGCACGCGTGACCTTTACCTTATAGTTACGTAGAAAGGGTGTAATCATCTTTCGCTGCTGTGTTTTAATTAAATAGCTCACTCGCTAGCATTTAACAATAGAGAGCATGTAATCTAGTTGAACATTTTTGATCTCAGGCCTTGCTTCTTTAACTATAAGCGCAGGATGGCGACAATCATCCTCATCCATCCTTAGAGAACAAAAGTCGTTATATTTGATTGTTGTTTATATAAAATTGGATTACTGTTTTAATTCTAAGACTGTCAAGTTTATACGATGTTAATAAAAATAAAAATATTTTATCCTCAATTTATTGCGTGAAAATTTACGATAGAAATCATATAAAACCAATGAAGCTTTAATAATTGTTTTTATTATCATATTTTGTTAATATTTTGCACCAAGTTATAACTTCTGTTTTCTTTGTGCAGGAAATAAATATCATTAATCAAATGGAAATGCAAGAAATCGAGCCGAATCCATACGACTATGAATACCCGCGCTGGATCCCCAACGAAACTCCACCAAACTATATGATACATATGCTAAAGAAACCAATTATTTCTCATCGCTACCCTAAGCAGAAAACTACCAAGGACTTAGGATATTACCCCCTTCAATATATCGAGGACAAGCCAAAGAAAGAAGACACAGAATTTGATAACATTTATGCAAAACATGACCAACCCAGTCCACTTACGAACGTCAATGGGCTCAAGAAGTCGTTCGCTTTGACACCTTTCGACAGTGGATATTACAAAAAGGCAATAAGTGATTCAAAGACAAGTAAGTAAAAAAATATTTTATACTTTAAATTTTATGATTATTTACATCTCAATATAACCTTTAAATAACAATGTTATGCGATAAATATAGTAAATTTTTATTTGTGTATATTTGTTCCTGGTTATTTATTCAGGTCTGACTATTTTTTGAATAGTCATTTATACTGTACTCACTAGAATAAACGCTTTGTTATAAATTCTTCGTATGTATGTATATGAAGTCAACGGTTGAGAAAGTTCTCATTAACTAGAGAGGTGAGGACATTTTTACGAGTCATACTTTCACATAGGTGGTGGATAGCGAATTAAAAAAAGATTATTGCAATTTTCGTCTTCTATGAATATTGAGTCACAACGTAATGAAAATAGTCTAAAAATTTCATCACCGCGATCAGTTCATACAGTTTATAAAATATAATAATTACATAATTTCAATAAAACAACCTCAAACAGACAGATAATACTGATAGAATCACACAAATACGATGAACATTTCACATCAACATGTTTGGTTCGTTGTCGTTGTTTTTTTTTAATATTCTGAATATAATACAATTGATGTTGATATATATATATATATAAATACTGCACTCATTAGAATAAACTAATAATATATATATGAAACTCAACACGTTCAAAAAATTAAAAATTTAAAACGAGCCGTTATTAAAATATATTGATTTTTATATTTTTATATGCACTCATAAAGATTAATAAACATCGGCCTAATCTGTTCATCTAATGATGTAATCTGTTAATCCAATTTTGCACGGTTGGTGTTATACTACTTGACAATATTCTGAAAGTTGACTATCTTTTTTTTTTTATAGAATCGGAAGGTGGACGAGCATATGGGCCACCTGATGGTAAGTGGTCACCAACGCCCTTAGAAATTGGCATTGTAAGAAATGTTACCCATCCCTTAAATCGCCAATGCGCCACCAACCTTGGGAACTACGAACTTATGTCCCTTGTGCCTGTAATTACACTGGCTCACTCACCCTTCAAACCGGAACACAACAATACCAAGTACTGCTGTTTTGCGGCAGAATGTCTGATGAGTGGGTGGTACCTACCCAGACGAGCTAGCACAAAGCTCTACCACCAGTATTATCTATAAATAGTATAACGAAAAGTCGCAAAGTTTCTCGATCTGTATCTCTGATATTTCCTTCTAAAATACGCAACGAATTTTGATACGGTTTTCGCTGATGAATGGAGCATTAAATGTGGATGTGTTATATATATAATGTGGAAGTATTTTGTACCAAATGGTTGAACTATGTCGGTGTAACAAAAAAGCCGAGATGGTCCAGTGGTAAGAACGCGTGAATCTTAACCGATTATCGTGGGCTCAAACCCGGGCAAGCACCACTGTATTTTCATGTGCTTAATTTGTGATTATAATTCATCTCGTCCTTGACGGACAAGGTGAGGAAACCTGCATGTGTCTAATTTTACTGAAATTCTGCTACATGTGTATTCCACCAATCAGTATTGGGGCAGCGTGGTGGAATAAGCTCCAAACCTTTTCCTCAAAATGGGAGAGGGAGCCTTAATCCAGCAGTGGGACATTCACAGGCTGTTACTTATGTCGGTATTTTGTCTAAAAAACAGTTTTCGGACGATTACATAGCTACAACAAGAAAAGAAATCAATGTACTAAAAGCTTTAGGTCTTAAAAATGCCTACAAAAAAAATCGCAATAGCATACGTCTATCTTCTAAGTAACACTCAAAATAACTATTTTTTATTTATAACTATTTTTATCTTTCACAAATTATTTTAAAAATATAAATTATTTGCGAAGTCATTTTCTCAAATTCTATATTAATTCTGTTGCTGATAAATATTTTAGTTACCTTGGAGATTTACTATAAATTAAAATTGTCTTTAACACTATACCGTTGGAATTAATAATTAAGGAGACATCACAGTTTCTTAATTACGTGCAACCAAAAAAATACTCGCGGTCGGCCTGCAATGCCGCCGTTGCCGAACCTTTTTTTAGTTACTTCACTTGCGTATTAAGTTTATATTATTTTGATTTTTCTAAAATTTCTTTACATTTAAATAATAATTTTAATTGTTATATTTAAATAATTTTGTTTTCTTTTAGTAAATAGTTGAGTTTAGATTTCTTCTTTTATTTATTTAATTTTACTGCATACATATTATCTATATGTATACTTATATTAAATAGAGTAATCGCGAATTTTGTAAGTCTGGTTTTATAATGCGGAAAGTACAATACTAAGCGAAAATTCCTATACAAGAGAACCACGGCACCTATTTGGAAAAAAAATCAGCATGTACATTCCAGATGGACATAGGCTTCATTTTATGTATACATATATAAATTAGCATATGAATAGTGAAAGTTACACGAACATAATTGATTGGCTCAATTGTTTCTCATGAAAAAATCTATCTGTGATAGCATTTATATTTTTTGTTGTACATCCATAGTTGAAACCGTTAATTTTCATTGAAAGATAAAATTTAAATATATATTGTTAAGACCGTATTCGAAGTCGCTCCAATTGATTAATATTTATTGTTGTACATCATAATGTCAAAATTTTTGTTTTCTTATTTCGGTTTCAAACGGAAACTACTTAGTATTGGCAAACTATTTATGCAACTTTCATATTAATTTTATTTATAGTTTTAGGATTGACATATGCTATATGTATGTTAATAAGTTATATATTTACTTTAGACATGTGCTTAAAGAATCATTGTTTTCAAAAAGACAACGTTACTTCCATGAGAATAACACGATAAAGTGAAACATACTAATAGTCGCCACCTATATAGGTAGTTAGCTAACTTAAGCTTAATAGGTGGACGTATTCGAAGAGAAAATTGTCGGTCTAGGCTGTTTATAGCGAACGAGAAAACTATAAATGACTGTCAAAAACATTGTAGATCTTCAATAATCAAATCTTCAAAATGTCAAATATATAATATAGTCAAGTGTATTGTTAAAAGAAAAAAATTGTATTGTTAAAAGAAAAGAACAAATTATGTCACCTGTATTTTCGTTTTATTATAAAATATTAATTTTAAACACTTCATGTTGATAAATATTGCTAACGCCAACACTTTGCAATTCGAACTAGTAATTTAACCAATATTACGAGATATTTAATTAAACGCAGGATAAATACACTGTACTTGTATATATGTATATCTTAGCACTGTATTATTAGGGCGAAAAGATCGATTAGCGAAGATTAATATCATAAAAAATGCACGTGATAAAATATTTATTTTACCCGTTCGAAGTCGCGACGGGCGACTAGTATACTTTATATAATGTATTTAGTTGTAGTAATTATGCTGCTAGTATTACGGGTTTCTCGAACATCGTAATATGAGCGGAGTAGAATACACGGATCCATTGCTTCGTTTAAAAATAGGATATTTTAGTAATATAATATTTATCTTATTTCAGTATTTTCTATTTCTATAGAGGATTTTTCCTTGAAAATTAATTTCTAAACAATAAAGACCTCCATTTGTAAACTTTAAGATAAATAATATACTTTATTTAGATATCAATACATTTGCTTTCACGATGTCTTCAATAAGATTTGTTGTTCAAACATTCTATATCACGTTCATGTTCATATTTTTCATAGGTCATAAGTAGAAAATGGAAACTAACTCTAAAGGAGATATTAACATTTTTATATCAATAGGAGATAAAATCAGTGCTTTGAAAATATTCCTATAATTTGCGATCTTGAATTTTCTTTTTTTTTTTTACTCATTTATAATCATGGACTATTTATATATATTTTCTAACAACGCTTCAACGAAACAAAAAATGAGGTACAGACTTCATTAATAATCCTAAGCCAATATACAGCTAGTTAGATAACATAGTTTACCGAATTACCTTCGAACTTAAGGATTACGTGGAGGAGCGTCAAGTACGCTCCTTTGTTGAGATCCTTTGGCATCCTTCGCTAATCAGCTCGGGATTTATATTTACAAATACACAAATAGACTCAGTAAAGATATAGGATTTTATGTGGGATCGCTTTATTTGTCTGTCAGGTGTATTGCTTAAAGTAAAATTCGTTCTGAAATCAAAACACAACTAAGGATTTTATTCTTTACTTAAGTAGCAGTTTTACAGCTGCTGTCTATAGGCCGAGTTCTCAGTTACAGTCATCCAAAATCGCAGCCTATGTTCTTACAAAACTAAAATTATACTATAAGAAAATAATACGAAAGTTACGCAAACATTTATTAGATTCACATTAAATAAAACAAAAAGTTCTCAAGTGTTACCATGTAGATGTAAACCAGTGGCTGCGAAAACAAAACCCGCTGACGGAAATTTGCCGCACTAGGCTGTAGAGTAACCTATTTAGAAATACGCCTCTGCTCAGTATAATGTAATATCGTGAGCCACTGTACTCTCTTTTAAATAAGCCTCGAAGGTCTATTACTTGGATAACCTTCATATTAAATTTAAGTCTAGTGTTGAATATTGAGATATTTTTATTAATGATTCGTTTAACAGTTTGAAAGTACAGTACTATTAAGAACAGTCAAGGTAACCTCGATAATTCTTACCGAAAATTTGTGTGAATTTTATTTTATAGCGCATTCAAACAGTGTAATTATAGATGACCGAAAACCGAAAAAAAAAATAATTAATAATTGAAAAATAAAATTGTCTAAGCCAAAGATGAATGACCATCGTTAAACTTTGTTCGAACCGAAATATTTTGTGTCAATTTGATTAAAAAACTGTTCAGTCGATTCAAATCTCCTACAAATTACAATTAGCAATTGATAGACTAAAAATTGACTTACCTTAACCTACTAATATTTTGAATTTAGAATAAGATTTTCACGTGATAATAACAAAACTAAAGTTAAGCAATAATGGTTAATGGTGAATTTACAAATCAATATTAGAACAAGAATTGTAGCCATCTTAAGTCCTGATTACTCAAACGTAATTTTTGTAGGTAATAAATAATTAGGCAATCTTAAAAATATATAAAACAATATTTCAACTTCCGAAATAAGACAAGGGGCATTCAAAAGTTGAAGTAAAACTAGAAAATATATGATTCATTGAACTACACCGTGAAACGTATCTTTTACGAAGCTGAAGAATATCACATTGCAACTGGTGCCGTGCATCGGACCAGCTTTAGAATTATCGCTATATTTGTTACCAGTCAATAAAAGTAGACAGTTTTATCAGTTCATTTACGGCCCTACTTATAAACGTAGCTTGGCGACTGTTTAGTTAGACAGTCATTTCTCTCTTTCTGGCATTATTGATTTGACATTATATAGAAGATGATACAGCATTATTTAACTGATCACCCGCTAAACATTTTTTATAAGTAAGGCCGTTTATCTGTTAATAAAATTTGTCATAAAAAATGAACAGAAACAATGGATAATATATATTTTTTGGGATTAAATTTAAAAATAAACCTTTTATTACCAAATTGAATGCATTATAACCATTTTTCTAGTATTTAAATGATTTGATATCATTATCACGGGTAAGAGAATTACAATAAAATTTTATTTGGCTTTCCTTGATTGCATATAACTTGATTATTATTTTATTGTCGTTGCTCTGTAGTTGAAAGTTCCGTAATCGCAACCCACGTTTACTATTTATGTGAAGCGAAGCTTTACTAATAATATTTATTTTCATAAAACAGTTAACAATAATTAAAAATAAAAACGAAATAATATGCTCACTAAGATGCTACCTAAATCATCTTAATAAGACCTGTCATAATTTACCCTGTATAAAGTGCCTTTGGAACATTGGTATTTTTCCAATACGTTATATGGTTGAGATAGGTGGACACTAAAAAAAATCACGGAACACCGTTTATTCAAAATTCATGTTTATTATAGAAATTATAACTAAAGAATAGCAATTAAATAAATATTTACTAAAACAAACAAAAACATAGGATAACGTTAGTAATTATTTTTTTCTGTTATTATGATAAAACATATGATGATAGCAACGAAGTATGTGATATAGACGCCACATCTTGTACAACGGAATAAATAGCGGCGGCTGAGAGGGGGCGCGATGTCATAAAAGAGCGTCAAGCCGTTGTCAGAATCAGTCTTGTCCTAATACCACGTACACGTCAATATATGTCAATAGAATGTTGAAAACTTATGACACTAAGTGACAGAGGTAGTGAGTGACAGAGGTAGTGAGTAATAGCCTCTACTTCACAGTTGGGCGAAGACGGAAGAGACCACGCTGCTTCATGCGTTTCGTGGATATACACGTAGGGGAAAAAATATCCAACACATGATATTTTTCTTCATCACCAACCACGAGACGAACTCATTAAAATTGGTCATTTTCGTGACATAAATATTAATATAAAGTATTTTGCTACAGAAGAAATTCATCTTGCAACGATATGTATCGATATTCGACCTGAATTTTACTTTGATTGCGCTCAAACAAGTTTCACTTTGATAAGCACTTTACATGCAATGGCCCTCAATAGCGGAACCTGAATTAGAACTCAAAACATGTTGTACTCAAATGTAAGCACTGGAATCAACGACAAATATTCAAGCAAGTAGCAAACTATATCGCAATGAAATAGTTATAATAATCTAAAAACATTGACATGACCAAACTAAAAATTGGTATTTTATTAACCAGCAACTTAGTATAAACAATACTCCACAAAGTCTATGTCGAAATCTTTATTCAATATAGAAGTAATCAAATAAAAAATGTATTCAATGCTTGCTTTTTAATTTTCAAAAAATATCAACTACCGGTTCAGGAAGAAAAACTCAGACTTGAAAAGAACCTGCGAAAGAAACTCAAAGGTTACTTTTTTTTTTTAATTTTTAAATATGTATATTTATTTTAAGCGCCCAGGGAGCAATTTTTTCATACACCATGTGTGTTATCACCTTAAAAGTGATTAATATTTATTTTTATATAATAAATAAACATTTTCCAACGTTGTCTGGAGTGTAAAATCAGTTTCACTCTTCGAGATTGAGATTTTTGTGTTAGAATTTACGATGCACTGAAGGAAATGCCATACCTATTTTTGAAATTGAAATACGAATTAATTCCAATCTTGAACTTCTTACATTTCATACTGTATGCACGTGAATATTGCAATTCTTGACAATAGTTACGAGCAGAATTTTATTAAATCGAAATATTATATATATTTAGTATCAGCGTAATAATGGTCTCATTTTCGAGCTCATTATCATTATAGACTAAGAACAAGCATATATATCCAAAATCGCATCTGATCTAGGGTTATAATTTTGGTCGATTTCGGGGATATTTCTTAACGTTTGAAAAAAAGTTGTTCGTTTTTGCTCCCTTTATACTTATGCTATTTGTTTTAAAGCAACTATACAGAAGCAACCACACTCAGAGACTCAGAGACGTATGGCGCCTTAGTATAGATTTCAATAAGATCCCCTTCAGAATCCCGCGTAGTTAATGGTACATTAGCGCTCCTTAGTAGCAACTAAAATTATGTATAGGAAAATCAATAATACGACAGCAAAAAAAAATTGATTTGACATTTACTTTTGTCGAGCCTAGAAAAGAGGTCGCAATTGATATATTTTATTTAAGTGAAAGTAGCTGTTCAGGCTTGACTTCATGTAATAAGTAACAATCAGCCATAACTGTCAGCAGGATACGCAATAAGCTTCTTCATAACGAAATATCAACATTTAAATGTGTTGTGTAGCCAATGCTTTATCGATAGATTGATTTTACGATACTCTGACCATTAACATTTGAAATTGACAATAGCTGATGGTAACTTAAATTATGTTACTGAGATGAAATGTTCATTAAAGGATTCAATGTTATTTCGTTAAATATGTATGCATTAGGACTACTTTAACTAGCCATTCTGAGTGCACCTGCTACTGTCATAGATTATTGTATTTACTTTTTTTACTTATATACATAACAATCGAAATAACTATTAAGCCTTTCGCGATGTAAATAATACAAATAAATATTGATGCAGTCCAACAATACTTCTGTGAAAACTCGAATATAATATATTTAATATTCAGAAGTGAAATTGATTTGAAATAACCTCGAATTAGTCTTTATTAAAGTAAAACAATCATACAAATCAATGTAAATTACTAACACAATTGCTCTATTTTAATTAAAAATCCAAATAATATAATTGATTATATTCAATACATCACAAGTCGCGCCAGTTTAAATTAATGTCTTGAATTTTCTGCCCACCAACAAAATGGCGGCTTGAAATTAGCGCGTGTGCTATTCCTTTAAATGCTGTCGTACGGATAAATGAATCTCCTAACTATATTTAACTTGAGGATATCAAATATAATAGAACCACGACTGCCCTGACATGAACAATAAAATAAAATAAAAAATTACAGCTAGTGCACTCGGGGTCTCCAATCCAAATCTGTTTAGGCATTTAAAAGTGATGGTGGAATAAGGATACTCACATACGTGAACCCTACCAACATTATACTCCTTTTTTGGGTAGTCGTGTAATAAAATAGTTCACGTAATCATTTTTTTTTCTCTATAAGTTTACTAAGTAATTCTATCTAAAATAGAAAACTAAAATATTATTTATAAAATATTTTAATCAATTTTATTATTTTATCATGTTATGTATAATAATACTCGGAGCATAATAATACATACACAATATAAACTATGATACTTTGCTTTCCTTTACAAGCCTTCAAGTTACAATGTGTGAGATACACAGCAATATTTTAACATCTGCCAAATTATATTATAGATTATGTAGAATAGAATTAGTACCATATGATTTATTTTTAGATACGGCACATCCCGTTGTGGAACAAAGCAAAGAACTGGAGACCGTGGTTGAACCGCGTCAAATACGACAAAATCCTAACTTGAGTAAAAATAAAGCACTCGTAGCTGGCAACCTGGAGAGGCTTCGCACTGGATTGTAAGTACAAATCTCGTATATTTTTTCATTAAACATCTGCATTGACTTTATCATATTTCATTTGATTTACTTTCTTTTATATGTTAATTATATTATATATTCTATTACCACCTAAAACAAAGGCAATATCGTCCTTCTTATTTTTAGATAATCGTCTTGTCAAATATAATTTGTATTATATTTAGTAAGTATAGCATGACGGTAAATTTGATTATAATTTTTATTATTATGTACATAACACATTTAAATTGTCTTACATACATTTATATCTATGGAGGCTTTGGTTAACTACGTTTAAGTAATTTTGCTTGTAATAATTATTACGGTCATCGAAGGAAAATAACCTTGAAATAACAAAAATAAAATGAATGAACTTGTAACAACACTTTTCAATTTAATTACAAATTAATTAATTGCATTAAGACGTAATCATTGCAAGATTGGAAAGAAAAAAAATTATTGATGAAATTATTACTCAAAAATGATGATTACAAATGAATTTTTTGAATGAAAACCCCTGAAGGTTTACCCTTTTGTTTTCATTCGAAAAATATTATAATAGTTCGATCAGTTCCTCATTATTTATAAATTCATTATTTCTATTGAAGTGACGTTTTACTATATAAAATATAAGAAAACGTAGAAAAGGAAAAATATAGGCTGCAATATGAAATCCATTTTTAAAAGCCTGATTGTAATGGTTCTCATGAAAACCTACAAGAATATCAAAAATAGTATATTTTTAAGGCAAGTTTACTTTACAAATATAAAAATGCTCTTAACGTAATTAAATACAAAACATTCCAATTACTGCTCGAGATGAATTCACACCAAAGTTATTTGTGTCTACGAAATAAAATGCACTTTCATATACAATCGAAGCCATAAGAAGCAAATGCAATTCGTCTTTCAATATCGTGAAATTCTTGAAAGGAAATGTAGGTTGATGAATTGCTTCCACTTTCTATTACGTAGAAGTTTCAACGCGAAATGTAATATTTAAAATAAAGTTCGAACAAGTTTTACACTTCATAAATTTTTATTACAAGGTGTATTCACGAGTTTCCTTAGGAGTTATTAAAATCATTAAAGTACAAGCCGTTCGTATTATTCAAAAGACTTACTTCCAAGGTGATAGATAATAAGAAAGATGAAGTCGCACTCCTTTTCAATCATTTTGCAATCTGCATGTTCTTAAAGGTAGGAAAATTCTAGGTATTACAATATTTTAGCTTTAATATTGAATGTTTTTATGTTCGAGAACAATATTTTTTTCTATTAATATCTAACTACCTACATTTTTTTCATTAAATATTTTCAAACGATATTTATAATACTTTAAATATATACTCTTAATATTTTTACGAAAGGATAAAATAAACATTAGACGAAAATTCTTCGTTTTTTTTAAAGATATTAATAAATTTTTAAATAAAATATTTGTATATAATTTGAATGAAACGTAGATATCATAAAAATGTTATATTCAATTTAGTAGCCGTCGCCGTCGGAAATATGCTATCAACTTCAATTTCATACGTTTCCCGGGCCATTTATAGTTGAGTGACGTTAGACTAATGCAGTTAAAAGGAAAACCTCGTTGTGCCACAGGTGGGTACGAGGACATGTGTAGCTTTTATTGATAAAAGTATATCAAGATTGTTAAGTGTACACTAATTAATGCCGGTATTAAATATTTCATTGTTTTTATTTCATTTCAACTTGACATTTATTTCTACTAATCCTTAGCATTTATTGTGTTCGTAGTTTTTAAACCATCTACGCTTGAATATGTAAATACTAGTATATTTTCTGCCACATCTTCGTTCGCAACTAAGTAAATCTTTGTATATGTTTTCATGCGTAACTTAAATGTTAACGTATATATTTATTTATGTAATATATATAATGTAAGCTTACGAACGTTTAAATGTCTCTATATACATTTGTTTTTACTGACTATTCGCTTTATTATAAATTTACATTCAGTAAATTGAAAATTATTTGATTTCATTCAATTATTTGATTTAAAATCAAATAATTTACAATTTACATTCAATCAGGATTTTGTCACAATAACTTGTTATTACCTCGCCTCAATTTCGGATAGTAAATTCATCGCCCACGTAGCCTATTTAATCTCATACTTTCCTGTCAGGTGCACTGCAAATGGAAAATCCTTTATAATTAATTCTGAAGCCAAGATTTCCCGGTACCTCGGCATTTTAAATACCTTGAAACATTTATGTTCAGAAACATTTAATTTTCGATATGGCGTTTCAATTTATTTATAGAATTGAAAATAATTTTATTCAGAATATTTCTGTCTATTGAGTCGTATTTATTGAAGAGAAAATAAATATTCGCACAAACGGATTCGCACTCTATCGGATTGCTCTATAAAAAGACGTCCTAGTTCAATTTTGAGTTTTACTGAAGCAATGAGTTTATTATTTTTAAAACTCGATAAGCAACAAAGAAAAACGTTCTAAGCCCAAAAATATCTTTATTCATCTATCAAACTAATTTCATGCGACTTCTTTTACATTGCTATTCACGTTATTTCCTAATACAGAACATATTCGCGCGTCATGCTCCGTCATGGAATCTTATTTATTTGCCCGCAGTATATAGTATATTATGAAATATAGATTTGTACATATCCCAAACTGCAATATAATCTATTAAGGCGTAAGGCTCCTTAAATTCGACAATTGTAAAAAAATATATTATTATTATGTGGTCAAATTTAAAATCGAACGCGCTGAGTTTCTTTTCCGCCAATTATTCCAAGATCAAGGTATTTGCTTTTCCGAAGCGGTGCTAGTTTTTTTAGTTTTTAGTAATTTGACAAGTATAATACAGCCTTATTGAATAAAGGTTTTTTTATATTACACTTATTAAAATAAAAATTTTAATTTCAAATTAATAGATTACATAAATTCATTCGTCAAATTTTCATTTGAAATTTACGTAACTTTCTACGGTTTAGGAATACATTTAAACATGAACGTCACATACACACGTATACGTACATATACTTACACGTGTAAGTATGTGTGTACACACATAAAAAAATACATAAAGAAATAAGTTTAACAAATAGAATATTCTCACTTTTAATAGAATCTAAATTCCGAACACTAAATTCTGACAAGTCAAATTAATTAAAACTATTTTCTTAATCAATTAAGTTGAACTAATTTGATTATAAATATTTTCGAATATCATGAAATAGCATTGATTAAAATTCAGAGCATACCTTAGTCCTCCTTAGATCTAAAGAGGAAAACTGTTATAAGATAAAATCTTTTTTAATATTTTCCGATAATTTATTCTTATAAAATACGTTCTTATTAACTAGTAGAATACTTAATAACTAAAAGAGTTACATTAAAACTCACAGTTATTCTCAGTTTACTTGGGGCCCTAACACCAGATTCACAAGTTCTAACCACTGGGCCATCGGCTTCTTATAAATAGCTAAAGACATCTTACTGGTAGTAGGGCTTTGTACAAGTTCGTCTGGGTAGTTACCACCCACTCATCAGATATTCGATAGCAAAACAGCAGTACTTGGTATTGTTGTGTTTCCTTTTGAAGGGTGAATGAGCCAGTGTAATTATAGGCTCAAGGGACATAACATCTTAGTTCCTAAGGTTGGTGGCGCATTGGCGATGTAAACTTACCATCAGGTGCCACCTGATGGTAAATAGTAAGTAAATTTGCTCATCCACCTACCTATTCTATAAAATAAAAGTATAAAAGTTTAACTATCGGATCTGTCATTACCAATAAAGTTTCCGGCGGCTTCAAATATAAAAAGTAAAAGACATAAAAATATAAATTAATTGCAGCGTGAAGATCTTTTTATGCAGACTTACATCTATTTTATATTTAAACATAAGGTTTATAAGCTTCAAGTGTCAATTTACTGGTTCTATTTAAATGCAAAGTATGAAGCGAGCGCTACGAGGCTGTTTCTAATGCGTGAATAACATGATTTTGATGTTGAATTTATTACAATGCGTCTCATTTTATATAAAACTTTTACACGTTTATTAAACTGACTGATGTCAAATTTAATGAAAATAATATTTAAAGTTTTGACCCATCCAATATAATTGTGTACAAACGTAATATTGAATTAAACATATGATATATTTTAATATAAATAAACTTCTATTCTTATAAAAGATATTCGTGATACTATATTGTTTATCGACTAGTCATTAAGTTGCCTTTGTTTTTTTCGTTAAAGTTAATTTTAAGAATGTCGAAACATCCCGCTAAACGCGTAACGATAATCTAATGTTTGAGACTAATATCTCATGTCGAAGATTTGTTCTAAAATGTAGAATGGAAATATTTCCAGTGATTTTAGCCTTTCCTGCTGCAAAATGTACTCGTAATTCTATAAAAAGAAACGCAACCTACATCAAGCAGTATCAATATGAGTTACTTTGTCTTTTCTAACAGCGTATGAGAGAGTATAGTTAAGTTTTCTTCTTAAGTATGATAAATAAGTATTCTAGTGAACTTATGAAAGAAAGTTTTTTTCTTCTATAAAAAAATCTATTATTGGTTACACAAGGATTATTACTATTTTCATGTTAGCCTATTTTTTTCGTATTCACAATATGCAAATTAAAATACGAAACGCATTTTATTTGCTTGGTGTCAATCAAGCTATTTGTTGTTCAGCAATAATGTTTTCATGATAGCATATGGTTTATATCTTCATAATTAGATCTAACTTTAATGAAATAGGAAGGCTACGTGAAGACAATTCCATAAACAACATAACATACACTAAAATATGATAGAGTATACATTTAAATATATGCATAAAATAGTATCACAAATACCTTTAATGAGAAAGGATCATTGATATTCAAAATAATAACTATTTTGTTTTATTCAAATGGGTCAACATAAATATTTGGCATAGACAATGGCAATACTACTAATTAATGTAAACCAACACAGGGTCTGGAAACAATACACGTAAAATAGAACTAAGCTTCTTTTCTTCGATACTTCCTTAAGTTTACATACAGATTTTCATTACGTCATTCGTTCATCTATTAAGTTTTTATTGAAAAATCTTAAATAATATAAATATTTTGTTATTCTCTTACAGACAGTTAGTATGATCGTTAAGAAAATCATCTAATTCAACAACTTGTATCGTAGTCCATAATCTTCTAACGAAGAATTATAACCTTTTAATATATGTGTTTATTTTATTGTATGTTTTATACAAACTGTTTAATTAGTATATATGTAATATATATGTATAGTAAAGATTTATTATATAATTATTTGATATATAATGTTCCAAAAAGTTTTCAATGTAATTTGATATTTGATTAAAAATTATAATGTAATATCTATTACGAGTCACAGGCTTATTTTATGTATCTTATGTATTTATGTCTTAATAGACAACAATGTACACTTTTAAGCTATCGACTAAAGAATTTATTTATTAAAATCATTAAGTAGTTACAGTTATTAGGTATATTACATTATTATGTATATATAAAACAATGATTATGTGGTATTTAGGTATACAAGTATTAATTAGGGAAACGCTGATATTTAATATTGGAGACAAGAGTACATTCATATTGGCAGAGGCGTATTTACCTTAGGGTCATGGCCTCAGTTTTAGGTGCCCTATCCTGAATCCGTTTACATAACTCTCCTTAATAAATTTAAACGCCGTAAACAAAAAAAAAGACTGCGTCATTTCCATATCGACAAATAAACAATAGTATATTTGTAAATTGCTTACTAAAACTTTTTTTCGAAAATTATTAGAATAAGTGTGTAATAAGTAAAATTATATTTAATAGTTGTTAAGAATCATCATCAACGATCATTAATGTCTCATTCAAACAAAATGAGTCGAATGCGACATCACATAAGTAGGTATTTATTAAGCGAAAATAGCCGGTGGTAGGGATTTGTGCGCGCCAGTATGGGCTCCACCGTTTTGATGCGTTCGAATTTGAACACAACAATACGATGTGAGTGAGCAATGAGAAGTGTAGTTTCAGGCCCTCAGGCGTTGTCCTAATTGGCGAAGATCGCACGATGACACGATGCGTTCTCGTCGTGCGATGAGTTCAAACATACAGATTTCATCAGAGTGTCCTATTTCAACCTCGCAAGTAATCGTGCGAGCACATGAAATGTTTAATAACGATCGTACGATGCGTTTGATCGTGCGATCATGTAATCGAATCAACAGATCTCACACGACACAAGCTTGGTATCTAAATGTTTGTCAAGCGGGAATCGAATCCTATCAGCAATGAGCGTTGTGCTATTTTTTATGCTTATTACATAAAAATATTGACATTATGAAAATTTATAAGAGATTTGACACTCCATTACACGATCGACATCGCGCGATCTATTAGGACACCTGTTAGGTCATCGCACGACCACTTTGATCGTGAGATGAAAAACGCATCGCACCATCGTACGATCGCTCCCAATTAGGACGCCGCCTCAGGGCTTAATATCTTACACTCAATGGTCGGCGGCGCACTGGTTATTTAGTTTTTAAAGTACATACGTGCATCTGGTTGCCTGCAATAATTAACAAAATCACAAAAGACGAAGACATTTATCGAGGGCTTCGTATAAAATGCAAAAGTATTTTTTATTTGTTTTTATTTTTAAGTTCTCATAACATAAAATTTTTCGACGTAATTTTATCACGAATAAAGGCATTAATAACACTGATATAAAATTTTAATTCTATGAAAATTAAATGAAGATAAACATTTTATTTGAAGGTTTGTAAATCGAACTGTTTTTTTTTTTAAATCAACGAATATTGATAACAAGGCGCTATGTCCTCATGTAAGCTGGCATGGTTTTAGATACAGCATCATGTTATTTATCGAACGATTAATTAAATTTAACCATGTTTCATTATCATCATAATTCGTTTTTTTTTTGCTAAGAAATAGCGTTTTCAAAATATCATGCTTATTATCGACTAGTGATTGATTGATTTTATTGATTTTTTTTTTCTATAGTACTGCACTTTTGCCTATATATATGCTATGAAGCTCTCGACATACAAAGAGTGAAAGACTTGCGGTTCGATGCCACATATCGATATTCGAAAAGCCCTAATAAAAATGTCAGGACCATATTATTTAGAATATATTGTTGATGCTTCTATACATGTTAATGGGTTGCAAGGTTGGAAGAGCATATAACATGTTCGCTGAAGCGAGAGTGCTTGGCTTCTTAGCAATCATTAAGGAATCGTATAGCTTCCAGTGAAAAATGCTTTAGAATTCTGATAACTAGATGTTATTGGCATAACAGCTACTAAAGGAATACCTAAGTGTAAATAAAACGGTGCCCTACTTTTTGAAAGATACTTTATTTAATTTTTTACCTATTACAATAACTGTTACAATAACTTATAGTATTCTGATATGGATTAAAATATTTTTGCATATTTTCTTTAATTCGTATACGGGGCGGAAAATCTTATGGGGCGAAACGCCAAATTTTAAAATACGCCACTGCGCCGGCCGAACACATGAAATTATATTTTTTTCTTATATTAACATAATTGCACAGTATTTGTTACTAGAAACGACCAATAAAACGTGCCAGCCTTTTCTTCCCTCCAAAGCTTCTAATAAAAATAATGTAACTAACTTTTTTGGAATGATACTGAATTTATTCAGTGAAATTATAATTTAACTGAAATTGGCTCGTAATTTTCTATGAAGTTAAGATGATTGACGAAATTTCTTGCAATTATAATGTTCCTGGTTACGGGTTATACGGTTATAAAACATTATGTTACGGCTTTGACAATTATTTTGTGATATTTACACCAGTAGCGGTGAATTATAATATGATATTCTAATTTTTTATAATTAAAAAAAGAACTGTCTATATTATGGATATTATAAGTATTTTTTTAAATTTTATTTATTGGTTTTGATGATAATGTTTGTTAATTATGTTTTAAGTATTTTTATGGGTTTATACTTTAAAATACATTCATAATTTGATTTTAATGATTGATGTATTTATATAAAGGAATGATTGTTAGTTTTAAGAAAAATAGGTTAGTTATTGCACGTGAATAACAAATGTCACACTAGCGATAAGTTAAAGTTGTTACAAAATATTAATTAAATAATAATAAAGATTACGACAAAAACTCAGTTATTTTATGTACACGAATACTTAAATACCATTGTTTTGTGAGAATAAGATAGCTATTTCCTTCGATGACCTCCGCTGAAAGCTATAACGGTGACACTCGTGGCATCAAAACATGTTTATGACAAATTGAAAGTCATATCGTTAATTACATCTACATGCTATTTTTTGCTGATAGTCCCATTCAGGCTGTTCAATACCGCAATGCATTCAATCGCTTCGCAGTTTATAATTAGTTACAATCAGGAGCACTTGTTATTTATTAACCCTGTGTGCATAATCAAATAATGAAGAAATAAAATGATTTCAATATTACAAATGCAAAACCATTTTGCTACAAAGCTTAATTGTTGTTTATTAGTTTATTGTAAATTTTGTAATCTATTTCGATCAATAGATGTGAGCTCTTATGTCGATAAAGTTTTTACAATGCATTCTTACATTTAAGGTAACTTGCATGTTTGACAATTTGTTCTGGGAGAATTTGTAACATCAAAACAAAAAAAAATACATTTTATTAATAAAATTAGAGCTTAAAGAATAAATCGCTGAGCTGTGATAACGAGTTATTTATTTTGGTTATGAAAAGGCCTTTATCCACATGTAAGACGTTTCCTGGTCTCGTCATAACGATTACAGTTATTACAGCTTGGTGTAGCTTGCAGCGGTAGAATGCATTGCTGTATTCGTAAAGATTTTTCTTTAAAAAAAGGCAATAAGAGAAGATTGTAACTGCAGTTTCGTATGAACAATTAGCCAGTGAATAATTTGCAGGGCTAATAAGGACTACCGTTTACCCGTCTCCTTACTGCCCAACACTCTACGCTGGTTGAAAATAAACCGACATAACCTAAATGTCGTTAATGAGAGGTGAAATTCCTATTTTAACACTTAGTGACCTCCTAGACATCCATTCCTGTAATCCTTTAGTGGCATGGGACCAAAGAATTTTTAAACTAGGAGCAATTTATGATAATTTATTTCGAAATAATAATCGGAATTAATCATTCGTAGTATCCATTAAGCATAAACTCGTATATTTGCACTCGGAAAGTTGTTGAGTGAGTTTTATTTCAATTATCAGCGAGCATAGGTAGTGTTTTTAGGCTGAAGCTTAGCTTACCATGGTAAGTAAAGTGTGCATGTTCACTTCTCCCTCCATAACTTTCACTTGAATTAGTGGCGTGTTGAATTGGCATGCTTCAACAAGACAGTACGATCAAAATACTTCTTCCGTATATTTATAAATATCTATTGCTTTTCTCAAGGCCATTTAATCAGAACTCTAAGAAAGTAGCGTAATGCGGCTTCCTCTGAATTTTCATTTAATCGTGCTGGCTTTAAATAGTAGAAAGATGCCCACAGAAGAGTTTATGATAGCACCTGTAGATTCGCGATGATGAAATGATTGATTTTTTTAATAATTAGCTTTGTGTGCTTCTGTAATAATATTGCTTATAATTTCGTGTTTAACATAATGCTGAAACGCAATCTTGTGTCTTCTTTTAGCTATTTTGTATTTTAATTAAATTCAAACACAAGGTTTTTTTATACATTGTATCTATTTTCATACATTTATTTTTCGTAATATTTTGCGTTTGTAAATGGAAATGTACAGTGAATTAAAAGAGTACTTACTTTCTTTTGTATTAAAATATTTTCCACTCTGCAAAAAAAAGTAGCAGCAGAAACTCACCATTTTTATTAAGAAAGAATGTCAATTGAAAATTGTTTGAAAAACAATTCGTTTCTGTTTTATTAATTACTGTAGATATTGCTTTTGGTTTTGTAGTGTAAGGCAAGTTTTATTATTTTATGACATTGCTTTAAAAACTATAAAAAAATAAATACAGTAGGTTCAATAACAATAATAGACATAACATAATCGCAAAGACTTTAGCTATAATGTCTTTTAGGCTTAATATGGTAATTTATTTAACTTTGTGAGCGCACACATAGACATGTATGTGTGTATATGTTCAGTTTCATAGTCGTACATTTTTATGCACATTATTTCATTATAAATTAGACTTGATGAACGAACCAATGTTTACCATTATGAAGGTAAGTATTTTCAAAAAAATCTCATTTACTTTACTAAGGTTATTATCGATAAGTAACTACTAATTAAACTAAATACAATTTGCAACACACGAGCATTATAAAATAAAACGTGAAATTCAATCGTAATATAAGTATAATTTATGACACTTTGAAACAACATAAATAAATTTGGAATATTCTAGAAAACTGCTAACATTTTAGAACAAAAACTGTAATAATACGTACTTAATACCTTACATACATACATACATACATAGAGGCAGAAGCGACTTCTACTCAATTGATTAAATATTGTTATTACGTATTTATCGAACTAATTTCTTTAATAAAATAAAATGAAATAACAAATGACCATTTCCATGTGACGGGTGACAATGTGACAGATGCAGATATTTCTCAAAACTCTGTCAGTCATACAACATACATTTGAGACGGCTACTCTATTGCATGCTGTGAATGTGTTTTGTTCCATCACAGTACCCATGAAGATGTGGAGAGCACTGACAAGCCACATCACATTCACGTTTTGGAGACTCCGACTACGGATCCTGCTAATTCCATATATGGAATAGCTCTGCTAGCAGCGGTTGGCGCTGCTCTTACAATGGCAATTATCGGCTTTGCAGTTGGATGGTATACGTAAGTGTAGTACAAGCGCACATATAAAAAACTAACGAAATTTATTACTCTATAATAAAAATTCTTGCCATTTCAGTTTCATCTCCTTTTAAATATTTTGAAGATAGACTCAAGTCGCGTATACGTAACGTAAATATTTATTTCGAATGAATATTTTACTCTGATTTCGTTGGTTGGATATTTCCATCACAAACAACGACAACAAAACATTCAATTTTCTATTTTATTTTGTTTCAGTCGTAGCATTGTTATGTTTGATAATAAAAACACAATAGATCATTTTGCTTCTAATTCTTCAAATATTCAAATGTCCAATATTTCTATTTTAGTTCAATTCAATTTCTATTGATCTTTTGGCGGTAGATTATTATTTCTAATGACCAAGAAACAGCATTTTATGTCCTCAGTATAATTATAAAAGTCAACCTAATAATATTTAAGCGGGACATAGTAGTTGTACAAGATAACATCATTATAGAAATTATATTGGATTGTTAGTTAGCCTTTAACATTTTTTTTTAATTTCGTTTTTTAAATTAGTAATGAAATATTGAAAAATGAAAACGAATGAATGAAATGAAACATTGAACTTTTTACTTTTTATTTCTTTACTTATATTGAAAAAAAATATAGCTATTTCATTAGTTTGAATAGTTAAAACAAAAATAATACCTGACTTTTAGAATTATCGAAAAACCTTTCAAAACATCGCTGTAAATAAAGATATTATTTCATAAATCCGCTTGGAGCTGCAAGAAACGTCGAGATTTCTTTCATCTTGTTTTACGCTTAGAATATCGATTCAGACGTGTTTCATTTATTAATTAGGCTGCCATTCAAAGTCTACTCAAACTGATTTATATTTAATAACAAAATTACATCGTCTATATAACAAAAATTAATCATTTACAGCTGAAGATTGAATAGCATGGTATTTAATTATAAAGCAGTCGTTAGAGCTCTTTTATAAGGCATGGTGTAAGATTATAAATCATTTTCTTGATTTAACACTTCAGTTGCTGATCTGGAAAATGATTTTTCAAAGTTTTACGATATACATTTTTTATTTATATTGGCGGCCTTTATACAATTCTAAGGTTATCAAGGAAGGCAAAAGCTGCAGCTGATGTGGATTATCCCGCTTATGGAGTAACAGGACCTACTGTTGACAGCTCTGGGGATAGAAAGCTGGCCCAGTCTGCTCACATGTACCACTACCAGCACCAGAAGCAACAGATCATTGCGATGGAAAGGTGAAAGAACTATCCAATTATATTCTAAAACTTAATTATAACTTAGTAAAATCCTGAAATCGTTTACAAAAAATATTCATATTTTAAGGAACGGCTTGGATCAACGCAGTGGTTCCGTTTCTGACCCTGAATCTGAAGAAGAGAACGAGGAGGGAGACTACACTGTCTATGAATGTCCCGGATTTGCTACAGTAAGTATATTAACTGCAATTTCATGTGTAGTTGTAAACAAAACAGTAGACCACTTCTTCGCGTGAGCGTTCTCTTAGTCTTGACATATTTGAAGAACACGAGCTAAGGGACATTTGATATTACATGTACTTACAGTGGCATTTCATAGTATTTTCATTTTTAATAAATTATCTGATTCGGTTAAGATCGAATATAGAATGTTGCAATATATTAATTTCGAAATATTAAATTATATTATTTGTGAATATCCTTGTCTTTTTGATATTAATTAATTCGATTTTTTTTATCAAATACTTAAAAAACTATTGGTGTTTTGCAGACTGGTGACATGGAAGTTAAAAACCCGCTGTTCAAGGAAGAGACGACCCCCGCTACGCCCGCTAAATGCGATACGGGAAAGTCGCAGCCCCGTGAATAATCGCAACCCCTTCGCCAGTCTGGCGATCTCCAACGTTTCAGCGTTAACATGCTGTCACCACTTTTCCTGATCCGACACTTTGGGACACCGCAATTTTTCATATACCTCATGAGACGCCAAAATCTCCTCTAAATATGAAAAGTGGTTGAACAGTTACGTAAACAGTGGTTTACTTTATCATCTCAAGTTCGAAAACATCATTCACTCTACAGCGCGAGGACTGCATATGACTGCATACGTTAAAAATGTATTAATATCATGAAAAACTGCACCTTTGATTACTGTTATGTATAATATAACATTATATATTTAATATAAAATTATATATTATATGCAACAGATCTAGACATATGTCCCATTGTATAATCTTAAACTAACCTAAGATTATCATCATTCAGATAAATATATTTATATAAAATGAAACAATTAATTCCATGTCCATGCGTACACGCATTTCAGAAATTCATCACATTTATTCTTAACCTATCAAATATCAACGATCATTAACAAATTTGAGTTTTTCAACTAAATTTTCGTTGACAAATTAAATTATTAATTGGAATAAAAAAAATAACAATAACGTCATAAACGGTTTAGTAAATTGACTAAGTTTAATAGTTTTTTCACGATAGGGAATCCTAACATATTATTGTTTTAGTATTTTGTTTTAGTATTTATTTGTTAATCAACGGCCTATTTGGACTAATGGCTATTATGATGTGATTCTCTCTAATATCGGTGACAAATTAAAAAAAAAACGACCTTTGTGCCATGTTTAAATTGGAAAAAACAGGTGTATATAATTATATATATCAAATATTAAATTATAATATAATCGTTATCTTGAATTATAAACGTCAATTGCTTCAATATATATATATATTTTTTAAATTCAAATATATATAAATCTATATTTACCAAAAAGTTTATGTAGTAATCCGTTTTGTCTTTGGATATATTATACAAAGATTTTGAAAGAAACTAAATATATATTTAAATTAACCAATATAATTAATATTTAAAAGAACCATAAATGGTTATATAATAAATATATAATACTTTTTATGTATACAAGAAATATAAAAAAAATTAAAAACATATCTTCTTATTGTCTGGCACAATTTTAATATACGTTTAAATAAATGTGCGGCTCACATAATAAATATATAAATGCACAGCACGAGTATTTAAAACATAATGTATAATAAAAAATATACAAAATATATGTAATATGTATAAGCGACCTCGTAGCATCTTAAGCTGATATGGTGAAATATTATATGTTCATCTTAGTAGATATAAATTATTAATTATAGCGTGCTTAAAGATTAAATTGAAAAAGTAAAAAAAATACAAAATTGAAAAAAAAATTAGGATAATTTTGTTCATAAAATAATCAATTATCACCGTAGATAGTTTTCATCACTTTAAATTAATTTATTCGTAATTAATAAAACTATCTGTTTATTGTGCTATAAAAATATATTAAATATATATAATACATATATGTAGCATATAAACAAGGGTAAAACCCATTCTAGTAAAATATTTTTTGATGAATGTTTGCATTAAACTGAGAGAAGAAAATATCACTCGACCATTTTTCCATTAATCTAGGTGATACTACTTACTGATAATTATTGTATAGCGTTTACAAAATGATTTATCTTCTTTTATTATTTAAATGTGACTGATGGCAGATAGATTAAAATTGGTAGGCACTATTAAGCAGCCATTTGTTAGCCCCGTTTATCAGTAAGGCGATTTTTCTATAATTTATTTTATATATTGATAAGTTGTCAAATTACAAAATATTTCATATTTGTGAGACTATGATGAAATATTTCATAATTTGATTCTATTTATTAAAGAGAAATAGAACATGGCAGATTGATATTTTCTTTTTTTAACTGTCGCATCTAATCACTAACAATTTGATCTCACTTTAATCTATAGTACAAAGTTGTCTATACCTATCAGCTTACTGACCAAAGTATTTAACCAACTGTTAAAAAAGTATATATTAAATATATATTCTTTTTACGAAATTATTAAAATAAATTACAACGATTTCAATATTCTATAGAAGATTTGAACGTACTATATATTAAAGACACTTAACATCACAGATATTTTCTCGTCACATTTATTATAATAAATCGTATTAATACAAACAAATGATTCATTTAAATTCTAAATTTAAATAAATCTTCAATTTCAATTGAATGTATACAATACGTAAACGGAACCGAATTTTAAACAAGGGCCTTTATATGTAAACGGAAAAGAACATTTTAGTAGCTGCAGAGAGTCTTCTTAGGTATTCTTAAAGTCGAGCTAAAATGTCATTGGTTTGAAAGAGAAACAAAGACGAGATAGTTATCTACGTAGTTTTGGGTTCGTTTAACTTTTGTACACATTCATTTGAATAATAGCATTACTACAAGTTTGAATAGATGTTGTAACATTTTTGTTTTGCACGTGCTTATATTCAATGTTGCGCAATCGCTTTATCGAAATATATATAAATTATGACGCTTTTGTGATTAAATGGTATATTTACAATATATTTTATTCATTCATTGTAATTGCATAAGGACATTACAAATTATATCTATTTACGTGTCTATAATATGGTCGGCTTCAGTAGTTCTGCTGTTTAACTAAGAACTTTATGTTATAGAATTAGTTTAGTACTATATATTTTCATTACATTATTTATTTATTATTGCTTTTGTGCAGTATAAACTTTGTGAAATTCTTTATTTATTATAGTTGCATTATTATTTAAAGTTATTTAGTTAAAAAACAGTTTTAAATAAATATATGTTTTGTTTGTTGTGTTTAAATATTTTTATCTTCGTTATCTTGTTATATTTCCAATCGATTCAATTTTAAACTTCAGGGCCGACCCTTATATTTAAAATATTAGATCACTTTTGGTCAAATAAATAAATGTTGTAACTATTAGTAGCATATATTGTTTTATTTTCCTATTTAATGACCCCAACACCTAAAAATAACCCTTTATAATTATAATGACAAACGATTTCCAGCGATTCAAATTTCTATAAATAAAAAAGGCTACTTATTTTTTCATGTCTGCCTCTAAGGCTAATGGTCAGAATCATCCTGGAAACAATGAAAATACATAAATCAGATACCTACCTGCATTATTGCGAAGCAGGAAAATGTAAAAAAATTAATCTCTACTAAGGCATTTCTTCACAGTTCTACTTCCGGGAGTAATGGCGAATTGCATGGACTCACCATTTAATTTGCCATGACTCCCGGAAAACAAAAATAAAATTGTTAAACATTGTATACATTTTTGAAATCACAGCTTATCTAATAATTATTATATGTATAATTTTTTAATGAAGAGTATATTAACTTAATTTTGATTATTCAAAAAAATAAACAAATGATTGGCCTTTGGAATGTCAGAGACAAAAATGATAGATAGGTTTCTTCTTTTTAATAAGGTATGTAAACATCCCTCCAAGAAGCAGACAAGAGCAAAATATATAGCCCACTGTAAAAATTAAAATATTCAATTCAAATCTGTCTGCCATATGGCAGACAGATTTGAATTGAATATGAATATGCTCGTATGAGCAATCAATATAAAAATATTGTTCGCCAGCTCCCTAGCATTGTTTACAGCTGATACATGTTTGACAGTACGTAAGCAGACTATGTGTTAATAGCGTCTCTAAAAAATATCTATATTAAAGGGATCTTACATAACTAAACAGTTATATTAGCGGCCACATCTATCAAAACATTACAATTAAAGCATTAAGAGTTACAGGAGACAATAAACTTTGTGTGATAATAAAACTATGTAATGTCAGTAAGATGGATTTTTGGCGCCCGACACAGATGTTTACGTAGCTGGCGTCGCTGCTGCTTGATGTTACAATACTGCAAGATGATACTTACTGGTAATGGTATATGGTATCAAGTTCAAAAGTACTAAACTTTCAAGAAATATATATAGCACAACGTAATCCTCAAACAAGTTTTAATAATAAAATAAATAAATATGGTAAACTACACTAATAAATATTAGATAAATATTTATAATAAGATTATTCAAAACAGATATTAAGGTCTAACATCTCAGATTAAAGATTTGATTAAAATAAATGTTTTGTGACCAATCCAATTCTTTGATTTAGATTATTTGATATTTAATGAAACAGCATTCTATAGTTCGAATTCCTGTAAATTAAAGAACTTTTCAAAGAATTTAGTCGAATCGACAAGTAATCTCAATGTTAAATTTTTATTAATTTATTTAGGAAAGTAAACGAGTAAACAATGAATTATAATACCGTACTTCAATTTACTTGAAAACACAACATGCACGAGAATAGTGTAGATACTCTTAAGCATTACTTAAAATTACTTAACAAAACTACACTAATACTACTACTTTAACGCGTTAAATAGTATAGAATGCCCGACTCGATATCTCCTGTGTTACGTTATATAATCGTCCGAATCTAGCTATTGGTGATTTTCTTCCTAGATTCGTTTTATTCTGTTTCTAGGTGATCTCCGTTATACAATTTGCTTAAACTCTTCAAGCAAATACTCAATGACTTCACTTCATTATGGAAAAGCTTATACATAAAATCTTATGTAAATCTTCCGACATCTAGAGGCAATTCGAAGTACTTAAGTCGTAAGTTTTTAAGTGTTCTCTCATGCCATAACATAAATATATTTTCTCATGATCGTAGTTTATTATTTTGCGATCCCAAGAACTCAAACATTTCTCTTATGCATGATGGTTTTTTACACTATATAATACACTGTGCAGAAGAGAATCATGTAGTTTCTGACGAAAACGTATAGCCACATAAGTCTTGAACGAAATTCTGATATATGGTAATTTTTTTCGGACGACAAAAATAAACCGGTTATCAAGGTATTGTAGTCGCACAAGTTGATTAAGTTATTCCTCATTTTAATTAAGACAGCATACACTTGCTTAATCAAGAGTTGGTTAGAGAGGAGAATTTGCTAACGCAATTGTGATAGAAAATTTGATAGATTGCAAAAATCTCATCAATTTCTGAGACACAAATGTCTTTCTACTTATTTCTCTGATACGCACTAACAAACAACTCGAATTTGAATTTGACTCGAATTAATATTTTGTTTAATAGTTCATTATTAATTTTACTATAATTAATGTATTTATTATCTTTAATTTATTTGTGTTATTAATTTTAAAAATATTTTATACAAGTCTATAATAATATTTTATTCTAAAAAATATATATATTGCTAGTTACCAAGTAACAATTGTAATGAAAATTTTCGTAAATATTTCTATACGAAACATGAAGGTTGTAATTGAGGCGCTACGGTGGTTGATGTTCTGAAATCACCTAGAATAGAAGTCTTTAGCCTATGTAATGTTTAGACTTTTCACCAGATGAAGCTTTGGGTCATGAAAAGCTTTCATATAAACTACTCCGATGAAACTACACCAATGTATAAAGCTCATAAACAGATTCAGCTATACAAAATCGGTCATAGATGGTGTTGTAACCTAAGCTTATTTTAGTTTCCACAACCACATGAGTAAGTGGTTTTAACCTAATACCTAATAAATACTGGATTACATCCCCTATTGTAATAATTTGGGGGTGAAGACAGTAAATGCCTTAAATTATAATTGCATTGTGCTATTTATGATCAGATAGATTTACCAAAATAAAAAACTACACTTTACAGTCATCAAGAATTAAGAATTATTTAACAAAAAAAAATGTAATTAGTGTTTTGCTATTTGTACTGAACTCATCACCAAATAAGCATTATTTTTTAAAACAACGCTATATCATATCGCTGATATATGATCATAGAGCTGAGTGACAAAGTTAGCTTAAATAAAATCATCAAAACACTTTTAAATCAAACTGGAAACAAAACTACTTCTAGCACTTAAACTGCGGGTGAATTTGAACATCAAGCCATTAGCAGAGTTTTTGGGAATAAATTAATATAGAATAAAAAAAATTGTAAATCTGTCACCACAGTACTGAAAATATAGCAGAGGTGAATATTAAAAAATACTTAATTTTTTTGTCGGCCAACGCCCTGAATTGAAATTATTATTGAATATATTTTTTTTACGAAATTCTTACAATATTAGAATATTAATTACAATTACAATAACAATTAATAAAATATTAGAAATTACGAACTTACTATGCTTACACGTTTTCAAATCTGTACTGAATGCAATGTAATTTACTGTAATGTATTTGTAATGATTTGAAAAAGTGAAACATCTAAGATATTTCTCTTGTCACACAAAACAATCGATATATTTAAATTATTTTGTATTTAAATTTCAATTAAATGTACACAATGTGTAAATAAGAAAACGTAAACAGAACCGACTTATCTGCAAGGACTTTAATTATCTGATGGTATTATATTCTTTGAAGTACTCGCCTTATCAGTGGAATATATTTTTCCATGTGTATAATGGTTCAAGATCAAATGTCATTTGTATAAAAGAGAAACGAGCACTGAGATATTTATCTGTATATTTTTGCATTGGTTTAACTTTTGTACACAATCCGGTGACTAAAAGCATAACTGCAAAGTTGAGCTGAATATTGTTCACTTTAATAATAATAATATCTTTCTTCAGGCATCAAGGCCCATAATTTTGGTACATGATTATGACACATAACATTACATAACATACAAATTACGTTTACGATAGCCGGAGGATTTGAGAAAAACCAAAGTTTCTATTAACACTTTAATTAATGTCTAGATCTTACATATAACTTAATCCTAAGAAACAATACTGATCGATACTGAATCACATATTGAATCCTACCTTATATATATATATATATATATATATATATATAACTTAATCCTAAGAAACAATAATGATCGATGCTGGATCATATATTGAATGCTGCATATAATTAGTCTATCCTAATATATAGAACTAAAAATGCTGATCTACTAGATTAATTAAGTGGTACGTGCGGAGTAATATCAATGGCCAACACATTACACATCTGCGATTTTCCGACGACATTGTCATCATGGCGGAGACTCTGCAGGATTTGGAAGAGATGCTAAACAACCTGAGCGATTCTACAAGACGAGTAGGTCTCGGGATGAACATTGAAAAGACCAAAATCATGGCAAACCAACATGTATCCCCGGAACCAGTGGTCGTTAATGGCTCTCCACTTGAAACTGAGCAGGAATATATCTACCTGGGCCAAACTATACACCTTGGCCGGCACAACTTTGAGAAGGAGGCTAAAAGAATAATACGTTTGGGCTAGGCGGCATTCGGGAAATTTTTGAATCGTCGATCCCACAGTCGCTTAAGACCAGAGTCTTTAATCAGTGCGTCCTACCTGTAATGACTTACGGTGCCGAAACGTGGACACTCACCGTAGGACTGGCGCGATGCTTGGGGTTTCTCTGGGCGATAGAATCCGAAATGAGGACATTCGCCAGAGAACTAAAGTCACCGACATCGCGCGTAGAATTAGCTCGCTGAAGTGGAAGTGGGTTGGTCATGTCTCCAGGCGCATTGATGGCCGATGGAGCCGACACGTGTTAGAGTGGAGACCACGCTTAGGCAAACGTAGTGTAGGACGCCCTGTGACAAGATGGACCGACGATATAAAAAAGGTGGCAGGTACGGGATGGATGCGGACTGCCCAAGATCGGGATGGTTGGCGTTCTATGGGAGAGGCTTTCGTCCAGCAGTGGACGGCAAAAGGCTGAAAAAAAAAAACTTGCGGAGCTGACTCGCGGTGGTGACTTCGCAACTTCGCGTCAGCGAAGGTGCTGTATGTAAAATACATTAATAATTAGAATCACAATCAAAAAAAATATATATATAAAAAAATTAATAATGAACTAATTAATTACATAAAAAATAGCAAATAATACACATATTTGATGAGATTAAAGAAATGAAATAAAATTAAAAATAAAATTGCTCGTGTATGAGGCACATAAATCAGAGTATTAGACAGACTTCTGGATCATCTGCCATATCATATCGGCTATATGTTTCATATCATTCGCAATAATCCTTAGGATAGTGTTGGAACTGTCTGATTCTACGTATCAAGGATGCAGATCTTTTCCTCAAGATCGCATAGAAATCATCTGTCCGTGCTTGTGCAAACATTTCTGAGGCACTACGGAATCGAGGCAGACCCAACAGTATCCTAAACCCATTATTATATTGAACAAGAAGAGCGTTGGGCGATTTTTGAATGTTGCACACATAGAATACACACGTATGACAATTTCCGCTTTTGAAATTACATAAGGAAATAAATTACTGGCTTCCATAGTTCTGCTATTTAACTAAGACACAGTAACTAAAACCTTTATGAAACAATTTCTTGATAATTTATATTTTAAAAAAACAAACTACAGGTCAAACTTTATTTCATTGTTTATTTACAATATTTTATCTTTAAATTTATGTTTGTTGGGTTTAAATATTCTAATTTTTATAGCAGAGTTTAGTACTACCTATTTTCCATTACGTTAATTGTTTAGTATTACTTTTGGTTATGCATTATAAATTTCGTCACAATGTTTATTTAATTCCAATATTCTTTAAATTTATAAATTATAGCACGAGTTTTAAATAAATTTAATTTATAACATAAATCTGTATTTATGTATATTATATATATATATATATATATATATATATATATATATAATATAATATAATATACATAAATCTGTATTTATGCCCAACGGATTAATTTGGAATAACTTTGTGAGTCATCATAGAATCAATCAACCTATCTCCAATGTTTTTCTTATATTAGCTGTATCTAAAGTTACGTTATTCATTATAATTCAGCTTTTAATTTCAATTAAATAAATCGATATTTTTTATTAAGAGCTTTCTATATTATTGTTATTATTCTACTCTAGTCTTTGTTTATACACCTACATACTATTTACTTACTTACTCACACATAGCCATTGAGGCGGACTGTCAGTACTCTCTTATGAAAGATATCGAGATAAGATCATTAAAATATTTATAATTTGACATATTCCTAACACTTTCTTGTTGAAATTTTTGAAAAAAAAGCTTCAGTCACATCACCATCTATTAAAGATACTCTGAAACTGTTCGTATTAATAAGTTATTAACAAGATAACATTTTTCGTGACCAAAGCTCCATCTATTGATTAGTCTAAGCACTACACAGGCTATGGACTACTACGTGATTCAGGTCATAAACCACCGTAGCGCTTCACCACACAGTACTACAAACTCATAATAGTTTTAACAATTTAGCTGATACGACGCAAAACAAACTACCTTTCGACTTCTTAATTTGTTAAAGGTTTTAAATTCATGTTTGTGTAATTTCAAAAGGGGATTTTACTTATCTAGCAAGTACCACCGAAAGGAACTCGCAGGTTTTTTCAGTCTAATTTTATAATTTTCGATATATTCACTAAAAATCCAGGAAACGAACGTTTTATTCCCAAAGTGTCAATAAACTCACAAATTGTATTTTTCAATTTTAATTTAGCATTACAGTCAGTAGAAAAACACAAAAACTAACTACATGCTATACTATACTAGCTACATGTCTACACCTTATTATATTATATTATATTTGACATAATATAGTGTCCGTAATATAGTGTGACGTGGCAAAAGTTTGATCATTTATTATATTTTTTGAATCCACGCTTACTTTAAAAATCTCGATTACCAACGCTGATTTTCAGTGACCCACGGATTCATGAAATAGACAGCTTACCTACAGGCGGCAGGTCTATACAGAATAAAGAAACATTTTATATTAATACTTTTGGTTTTTTGTTTACATAAAATGTTTTTATTTTTATTAAAAAAGAACGAATGGGCTTTGTACAAGCTCATCTAGTTAATATTTCTTACAATGCCAATGTATGCGGTGCTAACACTTACCATCAGGTGGCCCATTAACCGCTTCACCTACCTATTCTAAATAAAAAAACAAGTGACCAAGGACTTACTTTTGTTCAAACCTTTTCCAAACCAAACAGCGTTGTAGATAGGCCTGGCTAGGCGGGCGACTGCCAGGGGCGCACTTTTCAGACTCACAGAAACATGCTCACACAAAATTCTTTTATATAAGAGTAAGAACTATAAAACTAGTAGCTTAAATGGATTATATGTTTATAGTTTTTGTGTCATTTATATTTCTAAAAAATAAGTAATGTGTGGCGCAGAATCCAAATCTTGCCAGGGGAGCTAATGGCCGTAACTACGTCGCTGCTACCACACATCAGTTATACTGTCGCCAATAATCAATACCGTATAACTAAATCATAATCTAAATAGAGTTTGTATCAGCCAGTTTAAGCAGTTGTATATGAAACTCATTTTTTTTTTATTTATCATGTATTCTTGTAGTCTCCGCAGACATGTCGTCCGTGCATTTGTTGTATTTAACTTTCGGTTTATAGTTTCTTCTCTTCTGGATTCCTAGGTTGATCTGGATGGTGTTTGGCCAGCCTATCTATGATTGGTAATCTATACCATGAATCGCTTGTTGCAGCAAAATTCCACATTCTAGAGTAAAACAGCCAGTTTGTCGCCCCCTAACGGTGAGTCCCATATATCCTCATACTCATGTGGGGGAAACTTTACAGCCTATTCCTTGAAGATTTGTAAATTCGCCACTGCTTATAGTCCCGAATCTCCATGGTAGTAGCCATAATATACTACGGTCCTTCCACTAATGAGCAACTGATACTGATCCTTAATATAAACTAGAAAGAGACTAGATTCAAGAAAACTGACTTGGAGAGCTCTACGTACGGTGCCCAGGTGACAGATACTCTGAGTGATTAGGGCCGATTAGGTTTTTACTGTTGACCTTAGCACTAACGTCACTGCGATTTATTTGGAATTTCAAATAAATTATAGTCACTCGTTACAAAAAAGTTTATTGAATTCACATAGTATTTATTTGACCTAAAACCAAATTGTGACTTTAAATTGTGATTATGTTTTAGAAAAACACATTAATGTAGCGTTGAGCGCTTATCGATTATTATTTTTTACTTTTATATTATACAAATAATCAGTGATTTAATAAAAATAAAACAAAACATTGCGAGCTAAATTTTATTAATTTATTGATAAGTAAAGTTGAGATAGACATAATTCAATATCTTATTCTATGCGACTATATCAATACAAATATGGGAACAAATATTAAAACGTCGTGACGTCAAAGGTTACTGTAAATATTGTATAATATTAATAAGCTTCTAACAATATGGTATGTGAGGTAACGATTGAAGCAAAACATTTACAAAACAATAATAATACTAATAATTTTCGAATTATTAAGGCAATAGATGTTTTTTGCACCAGACAGTACTTTTTCGAGAAATTATTTCTCCCCCAACTTGTGTTGTGGAGACGTATTGTCGTCCATAACACCAGACCATCAGGATCGACTGAATGTAACTTTTACACCGGCCGTACAATATTGAGCTAGTGAGACTTCAAACTGCCAAATCAACTAGATAAAAATTATGACAATAATTTGTAGTATAGCACGAGACTTTACCAATAATCTTATTTAGTGAAAGTGCTACACATTGCATACAAATACAGACGACAATCTTAGAACAATTCTGAGCCAGATAAGCTTCAACATAGCGTAAGAATACAACAAATCTTCCATTGATCACTTCATATAATTCTACGTAGTAATTACATATATGAAATACATATTTGTATGCATGGATAAAATTATCATTTTTCCGACTTTCAGACCGCTCACTTGATATATTTCATATGGTAACACTAATACAAAACTATATTTTAACTAGTACAAAAATAAACTAAAGAATATTACATTTAATTAAATCTCGTTTATTATAAACGTTACGGTATGTATATTTACTGCTAAATGATCGTGTACTAGATAAATTGACTAATTATGGCTGAAGGTTATAGAGCTTTAGATGATAACATTTTGTGCAGACCTTATATAAAAAAAAAATTATCAATATCGCATTTCTATGAAACGTATATAATATATGATTTATTAAATAAATTTAGAATATAATTTGTATAACTGAAAACGAATAACTAAAGACTTCTACCATGAAAAATTAAACAAAGAATATTAAAAATTAGGCGACGTCAACATTATTTGTATGTCATAGAACTGATTATTGAAGATAACTTGACGAATTCATTGTAGTTAATGAGTCAAGTTTTGAGCCGAATATTTTTAAATAGTCCTGCTCTCTAACTTGCAAATTAGTAAAAGATATGTTAACATTAAATAAGAACTTAAAAAAAATACAATCTTAGTAGTAATTAAGTCACTTTATATTCAGAAGAAAAGACTTTATTTTTTTTTCATAACAAAGGTTATTTACTCTGTGGTTTGTGTGATTTTCACATTCAATTTAATATAAAATAAATTTTATTATAAAAATTAAAAGCCCAGTACCCTTCAGCATAATTTGCATAAAACCACTGCCGACATGTTTCGTTATAAACCATTACAATTTTCATATTACAAGCGAAATAATTATTACATTTTGAGTCGAATATATTTTCAAGCTAATTCATTCAGCGTGTCTGAAAACTAGTTACATATCAGTATCTTGAAACACCCAAGCACCTTCACCACAAAACGACATCTTTACATGATCATTTCAAATCTATTACATTTGTATACTATATCTAATTATTTTACATATAATTATTGTAATTGGAGTATTAAGCGTGACTAACAAATTTAGAATATACATAAGACTTTGTTTATTTGTCTTTATGATTTAATATAACTTATATATTAATAACAATTACTTTGGTAACATTGATAGATACATAATAACTAAATACTTATATAATAATTTAGACAAGTATTTCAATAAATTGACCGCATTCTAAAGTTTCATTTATATTCCAATCAGTTGTACGGTAACATTGAATACTTATAAAGAATATTTTGTAATACTTTGTACGAATTGTGGCAGGCGGTGACACAGTAATGGCAGTATGTAGACGACGATGTAACTTATTATAATTATTGCTGTTATACACCTGTTATAATATAACATTATTATTGAATAGTGAAATGTTTGCATACTCTAGAACTAGGCTTATTTTAAGACAAGAGAGGCAATTATTATTAAAACAAATAAAATATAAACTTCTTTCTGCGCATTGACGAACGAAATTTATATTTTTCGATTTAATTTTCGAAACACTATTTAAGAAAATATTGCTATTATTTCATAAATTACAATATTTTATAAGTTTTTAAATAACGAGTACAATTATTAATTCACAAAGTTAATTAATATTATGATTTAAAAAAAATAATGCAATTTAATAAACTTTTAGTAACTTGAACATTTTATCTTAAATACGTAGGTTATATGCTATATAGCAATTGAATATCGGATGTGGATATTTATTTTTATCTTTAATGTTATTTAGTAGTAAGCATCTAGTGCTGTCATTTCTATATCTATTGTACTATTGGCTGCTGCACAGGCAATACAATGCAACGAGAGCGCATGTTTATATAAAAAAAAATTATTGGCTAGGTACATTCTATACGTTATTGATCCTACTACTCTGAGTATTTTGGTAAAATTTTAGCTAATAACCAATATTACAATTTAATCTAAATATATAATTTTGTAATTTAGAAAATAATACATGAATTTTGTAGGAAATGAAATATTATTTTTGGCATACAATTATGACATCGTTTAATTTAAAGTAATGTTTATCAAATTAATCAAATGGCATTAAACTTCTATTTGAAAATCTCATACACAAATTCACACAAATACAATCAAACATACAAACACTTTAATAGTCAACAACAATAAATCACCTTTGAACTATCACTTATACATTCTAAATGAACTACTATCTTATTTATTTTTTTAATTTAGAATATATGAATAAGGCTTATTTTTAATAAATTAATAAACGTTAAATGAAGTTTCAATTTTACAAGAAATATTTTGTAAATATATTTTTTAAACTAGCTACGAAGGCAATGGTATATGGTCAACTCAGCCTATGAACACTGGCGATATAGTATGCAGACTTATGTTAGCAAAGAACTGCGAACTTGGTATTGTATTATATGTACTTTGTGTCTATTATAATTGTAAGTACTGACTTATTTAAATAAACTGGAACACCAAAATGCAAAGTATTGTCGCTTGGCAGTACATTAAGGCCATCGAAATTTATAACAATGTTAAAGACAAGAAATATAAATTATAACTTCATTTTACTTTGAACGACAACGCGGTAATTACCATTTTGTATTGTAATTGTTTAATACCAAAATAAGTTTTTGAAATGATTGATTTCCTTTTGTTTAATTACAATTAGTTGTATTTTCGTCAAGATTTTTCTGTTCCAAAGATTGTCAATGATTCAAAATAATTTTTCAAAAACGCGCGTTTTCAGTACTACGCAAACTATATTAATACCGAATTATCAAAATAATTATTATTACAAAAATAGATCCTAAATTTTTTAATAATCACTAATTTAATTTTCATTATTTTTTATATTCATTTATATTTATTACTAGCTTCTACTACTACCGCAATTCGTTTCTAAACTTGGTTCGAAGTGAAACAGATCTAAATAGCCTACATTCTATACACGTATACTAAAGTTATAGTAAAGACTTCTAAATATAAATCTAATTAATACATCATTCACGCTAGAGAATCACGACTAGATACATACAAAGTACGTTTTAATATTTGACACAATTGTTATTTTAAACACTGAAATATGAAGTAATAAATATAAGTGGCAGGACATTTTGCGTTTTTTGATTTAAAACCCCAATTGCTTTTACAAGAATTTTAACCGCAAATTTTTCAATAATCAGGATAAATCGGTTCCTACTTAAGTTTGTATTTTAAGCAAACCAAGTAGTGACTATATTTTTAAATATTTGACAACAAAACCACGACTATCGTTAATCTTCAGATTAATTTAATTATTTTTTTTATACTGTCTATCGAATAATTCCGAAAGTTACGCATTTATAAGACTTCTGTACGTTGATATCATACGAAACACTTTAACATTGATTCGTTATGTTAAAATTATATTACCGTTGTAACAAACGATATGATAATTTTAACATTATTTTTAATATTGAAAATACTATTCAACATTATTTTATTATGATAATATAAAGCTAAAAGATGTCTGATAAACGTGAAGCAAAATATAAAAAGATACTACACGAATGACTTTACTAAAATACCTTATGATAGTGAATGTGCTGCAGTTAGAGGCAAGAAGTATTCCCTTTAAGCCCAATGATTTGATCATAATTCATTCGCAATCATTCTCTGGCTAAGTTAAATATTATGATTACCGAAACTTATCAAAGCATTAAACTGAGTAATCATTACGTATTAAATAAATTTCGATGTGACTAATTTAATAAATAAGAACGAAGCGTTATGAGTTTTAATGGTTAAAAGCAAATCTCGTAGCACTAATTCTACGTCGTCTCAGAGTGTTTTCACTGTAAACAGACCGTAGATTTGCGTTTAAAACTAAATATATTTCACGGAAGATCGGATTTTGTTTCATAAAATTTATAAATAAGATATATTAAATAAGTCTTAGACAAATTAAATTATTTTGCTCATCTAAATCAAACGTGTGAAAACCAAGTGCGTAAATTACAATTTAATTCAATTATAAAAAAAATTAAAACGTGATATTAAGTATTTCAAAATTTTTAATTATATAATAAAGATAACAATAACCTTAACCAATTTGCATTCGTATTTAAACTTCGTTAATATTATAAAGCCAAAACGGCAAGACCAAGCGAAAGTACAAGTGAATACTACCCCAAAAATAACGTCATTTTATGTGTCATTTAAAGAGCTTAGAAAATTCTAAACTTAATTTGAAACGTTACATAATTAGCTAGATTTATATTAATGTGCGCTTAAAAATGCTTGACATATTTACTAAAGGATAAGTTAAGCGTTTATGATCAAATTAAAATGATTTATATGTCATAATAAAATTATTTATAATTGTGATATTATTTTTAGTAATCAAATGATTATTATAAGACAAGTTCCAAAAATATTACATTATATATTATACACATATATTAATTTTATATATTCTCCAATTTATATAATATTGCTTACATTTCTTTGTCTTATTGTTTTCAAATCAAGCAAGCGTTCTTTTAATTTTTTTTACTTTGTTGATTATTTTGATTATAAATGACAAATTATTATGATTATTTTAAATATTTTTAAACGAATGGAATTTATATGATATAAATACTAGGGTTTTTATTTTGTTTCTGTTTGTAATATACAAATAATTATCGGAATATGTTTTGTAAGTTTCAAGTTTTGTTTTAAATCTATTCGAAAAACTACGTATGATATGAAACTATTATTGCACAGTCTACAACACAACATTAAAGTAAAAATTATTATTGTCCAAATATTATATATATCGTGGCAATTTTGACAATTAAATAATTCAATTTGTGTGTATATAACATAAAATGACCTTAAACGGTGAACAAGTGTAAATATACTAACTATATCCTAACTTAAGGAATGACTTATAGTGATTATTGTTGTATTTAAACGAATTAATAAATATTTTTAAACGTGATGCTGAGAGCAGACATTCAATTTCAATAATTTTTATGATAAATCGTTTCCTAAATTCTGTACTAAATACAGAATATTTAACCCGCTGTGAATCATGTTAATAACCGCTAATAGTAACAATCAAAATTTACCGAATAGTTAATTAAAAACTGGACGTCTGTTCTCAGTCTTATATTATATTCTAACATTTTGTTCGCATTATGATTTAACGTAAGCAAAGTCTAAACGATACATAACATTATATGAATCAAAAACACACAAAGTTTTACCTCTAAACCCTCAATTCACCGAAAATTAACAAAAAATCAACATACATAAATATTGAAAGTATTTTTTTAGAATTTAACTATCGTTACGGTAAGTAAAATTAGTCATCATTATCCATGCCAATCAATTCAGCTTGCAGGCGGCCTTTCGTTCGACAGCAAGCTGTTAAACACAATATCCTTAGGGCGAGTCGAAATTGAGGGCTGAAAGATATGAGAATGACGATTTTCCAAAAAGAATTTAAAATCCCGAGCCATACGACGCCGAAGTGAAGCATTGGTATCTTAAGCTCCTGATCAGTGAAGTACTCGTACAGCCTGACGCCTGAATATGGAGCCCAGCTGAGCCAAAAAGCGGTGACAAGAATGAAGCTCATCCAATGACTCGGGTTCGAGAGGTTCTCGGCAAGCGCAGTCGCGTATTCCTTATCGTGAATCGGAGCTCCGCTATTCAATTTTCTTTTCATGGAGAATATGTAGAAGTAGTTGTATACTATTGAAATAACGCTCGGCCCGAGAACGAGAATAACTAAAGTCGCCGTGTAAGCATACGTCGTTCCCCAATCCAACATACAAATAAAGGTTTCCTTATCGAAATTAGCTTCCTTTTTGTATCCAAGGAGAGGCGGACAACAGAGCATAGCGGCAGATATCCAGGTGAATACCATCCAGCATTGACTTCGGGTGCGAGTTTGTACCTATATTAATGTAATAATATTGTTACACATATTTCTTATTAGATAATTTGAAAGTGCAAAACTAATCAACGTATGAAAAATCTGGATTGTTAAAATTCCAAATGATACTTGGCCATTTCATTTATCCAAAACTGAAGCTTGATTGTTATCATTATACATTATCGAAACTGCACATAGAATTTTTGAAGAATTCCTGCACAAAAAAAAGATAAGTTAAAATACTTATTATTATTATTTGCATTAACAATTAGTGAACAAAGCTTACGAGACACACGTAAACCAAATGCGTATCAGTCGCAGTGAACGAGGTGAAATTTATTTAAGCTCCAGTAATAATAATTACACTGAAAGATGTCTTTTGCATCCATCATTTGTTAACATTCCCTAATAGAACTTAAATTAGCATTTTCACGTATTAATCTATTTATCAAATAGAAATGTTACAAAAAACTAATCCATCCAAAATTGATTTTTAAATTGAATCCAGAATTGACTCATCACTAAATAAATACTAGATAAAACGGTTAACTAAATAGTAGGTCACAACTATTGACCACAAATTAAAGGTAAAATGGGTTAACAGAAATATATATTTTAAAAATTCTGTCACGATTGGATATTGTTCAGAGAAAACTATTTATAGGGTTTAGTTGACCTGACCATGATGACCTGAACCAGATACTTTACTAATCTATCGCTATTTTCCTATTAGACGCAACATAGTTACTTCCAAGACATTGAATAATAAACCTTGATAAGCATTTTAAATTAAACATAATTGCTCTTAAAATATATATTTATATAAAATTAGGATTTATATTTCAATGCCTTGAACTTTAAAACTGGTTATAAACTTAATTTTTCTTTGCAGGGCCAATGAGAGGAAATTTTAGTTTCTATTGAAAAAATGTATCACTTTTTTGGTATTTAATCAAATTTAACGTGACTAGGATAAATGTGCAAATTGTGCTTATTCATTGTGACATTCTGGCTCTAGATGACAACATTCAAGAATTCTAACTAAATGAACAGTAATTTAGTATTAGTTTCATTTACATGCAAGGCAAAAGGAAAAATATAAAAGTATGGCATATTAAGGATTTTTTATATTCATGCAAAAATGTTCATGATATGTTCATGACAATTACATCTGATTTCTCCATCAATGTAATAAAAGTATGACATGTAATGATTTCATAACTTTCTGTAACGAAGTCACAATGCGTCTATATAATCGCTGTATAATATCGCTCTCTAGGAAAATATAAAAATCATTACATTTAATTTGCTTATATTTCAACAACATTTAAATATTTACTATCAGGAAGTAAGCTTGGGAAACTAAGACATTGGCCAGATTATAAAATAAACTATAAACAGACATAAATGAACAGGCCATAAATAAGAGAAGAGGTATTTAGTAAAGAAGAAAATATTGTATTCTACTAAGCTATTTAGTTCAAAAAACTGACTTCATTAATTTGATGGAGACCCGATGTTAACGCCCTGAACAATCTCTTGACGTCAGTAGAACCAGAGCGTCCAGTTTGTGGAAGACGAAAAGTAATAAGAAAAGAGATATCTACCGTCAAACTAACCGTCTCATAACGGAGAGGTTTCCTCACGGCGAGATATCGATCCACTGAGATCCACATGAACGTGTATACAGAGACGGACCAAAGTGTAACTTCGACATAGCCAGCCAATCGACACATCAGATCTCCAAACATCCAGCGGCCAGTGATAGCAGGATAGACAGATAGAGGAACCACGAAAAGGCCACATAGCAAATCTGCAACTGCCAGCGACAGGAGGTAATAGTTGATAACCTCATTCGATAAACCTGTAAATGGTATTCGTCGATGACAAATATGTATTATTACATAAATAAACCTAAAAGCCTCAAACCAGAAACCGGTTGAGGCATTGATATTAAATAATGTGTATGTTGTACGTTACCTTTGAAGTTGAGAAAAGCAGCAATGATAAGAAGGTTGGAAACAACGATGGCCACACCCATAACCGCGATGACGGCAGCTTGCGTGAGCGACTCGAAGGTGGCGAACGGGCTGTCAGCTACGCTCACCTCGCTTCCCGTTCGAGCACTCAGCACGCGGGACGGCATCGTTATTCTATATAAAAGAAAACAGCTTCAATCATACATCTACAATCATTATAATAAACATTAAATATCATTATAGGCGTAATAAAAGTCGTCGAGGCTTCTCTAAATTTTCTCAGTCTGTTCCCAGTGTGCGTATTTAAAATTGTTGCTAAAATATAAATATCAAAGTGTTTCTTTCAACTTGAAATTAAATTAACTCGTAAAATTCCATTTATACTATTCAAATCAAATTTTAGTGAGCCGTTATAAAGTCGTACAATACGCAAAACGACGTTCGAACAACGACGAATATCGTTCTCTCGGATAATTTAATATGCATATAAAGATCAATGCATTACTAGTTATTCTTCACTTTACTTCAAATATTTATTGGACTCTGTAATTAGAGTTGAAATTCATTCACTGATAGGACCGTAACCTGGTACCTGAAAACCACCTTTTTTACAATTATAATCCTTAAGTTCATAAAAATACAACTAGTAAAATAAATCAAAAGTAAAATAACAAGCAGAGTATGCCCGACTACATGGCAAAGACCTTCTGGAAAATATATTTATTTGGAAATGGTATTGTAATATAACTCTATTTAAGCAAACCAATTTTCGTCAGCAAAAAATTGAAGCTAAAAATAGACAGTAAAAAAACCTAATCGGCAGTTAGATCCAATAGAAAGGAAGCATTCCAGACTAGCGTCTGGAATAAAAAAAAATACTAGGCAACGCAATAGCAACATGAATACCCGAAGATTGATTGACTGGACACAACATATAACAGTATAAGCGATTATGTGAATAATTCAATTGAGATTGGTCCTGTAGCGTCCATTATCCGCTATATATATATAGATATTAACAATGCCAATAAAAATGACCTCAATAGGGTAGGTCATTTACGCCTGGAGTTACTCCGATTCATAGTCTATTCTCATCGGCACCTAATAATAGTACGCATTGTTTAGTGATTTCGTGCTATTGTTATCCGTGCTATTGTAATGTCAATATCCACGTCGCCTATACCAAGCTTTACTTAACTAAACGTCTTATGTAGTTAATACCTAACATTAATTTTACATTAGTTAACATTAATACAATGTATTGAATCATTTGTAATATAAAGTTTTAAAAGATATAATATCACTTACTAGTAATTTTCAAGATTTATGTGTGAAAATATCGTTGGTAGCCATCTTCTCAAAACTGCTTCATGCCTGCAAATAATATACCTTGTTAATTGAATGTAGAGAGATTAGAAACAAATAAAAATTATACAATACAGCATTTGTGATTTCATTCGTCACATTACTAAAACGATTAATTAAATTATTCATCTTAATATTGTTATAACTGTTCGGACGAACTCAATAACGCTAACGCTAATATAAAAAAATAAGTAATTATATTTTCAAATTGATATGATAATATCGATATAAAGCCGAGATGACCCAGTGGTAAGAACGCGTGATGCTCGTGGGTTCAAACCCGAGCAAGCACCACTGAATTTTCATGTGCTTAATTTGTGATTATAATTTATCTCGTGCTTTACTGTGAAAGAAAACATCGTGAGTAAACCTGCATGTTTCTAATTTCACTGATTTTGCCACATGTGTATTCCACGAACCCGCATTGGAGCAGCGTGGTGGAAAAAGCTTCAAACCTTCTCCTCAAATGGGAGAGGAGGCCTTTAGCCCAGCAGTGGGACATTCACAGGCTGTTACGGCTACGATTACGGAATGATAATATTTGTATATGTCTTGGTTCTTCAAATAGTTACTTAAATTAAATAGTAATAAATGCGCGTTATAAATTAGTTCATATTAATTAAAAGTAATATAAGCTGCTTAAATATGAGCGTTCTGCAAATTCACATTATTTGTCAATGGCTCTCGCCATCGCTGACGTGGTACAGGATAAAACCAATTTACATAAAATGTATATTATTTCTTAAGAGTTGTTCTAATAATTAATACTAGAGCTGGCAAAGTGGTTGGAATTTGATTGTAATCATTTTTATAAATTGAGGTAATCATTTATGAACACGCAAAGTGTTTTAAAATTTTTGTTTTAATCTTCTGACCTTATTTTTGTAACTATTGTTGATAGCAACTGACTGCCAACCAAGTATGTGCGCAAACGCAAGTGCACTCTGTATTCCCTAGCTCTCATAACCCGAAGAGACGGCAATCCGACACGACCGAAAAGATTTCAGGCGCAGGACCAACGGCTATACGTGCTTTCCGAGGCACGGGAGTGCACGTACTTCCAACTTACAGATTCCAGGCCGCTACTGAGAATTGTCTGACAGAAAAACACAATAACTTTTTATTGACCCGACCTGGGAATTAAACCCAGGACCTCCGGGTCAGCGGCCTAATATTTCAAAGACCTCTAGACTAGCCTATTATATGTCCTGCGCAGTTGTTTAATCTTTCTTGAGATTGGCCGAAATCGGTCTGGAGTACCTTTCACTTCCCTTTGTAACCAGTCAATTCTGTAATTGGTTACGTGCAAAATTGTACATACGGTATTTTAAATTTACTATATTTATTTGTCGTAATGATGAACCAATTAAAATTCCAAACAAAACTTGGACACATTTTCAAAAAGCGTTTGTATCGTTATTTTTAAATACACTGTTTTATAAAACAAATATGAAAAATAACTACAACGGCGCTACGGCCGCGAGCGTTTTCCGATAATTGCTAAGTCAATTGAAGCGAAGATTCAGTGAAGCGTATTTTACTTAAAGGAAACAAACTATTTCGTTTGATTATTTTAAATTTAAAATGTATCGATATATTTAAAGTATTCTAAAATTGGTTTAAAGGTGAATGCCCTGAACTTAGTTACCGTTTCACTGTCGGCTGAAGTTCTATAAAAGGAAACGTGTTCGATTGAATCCACCACGCTTCGAGCTTCTGCTTATCAGATTCTCTAATTTAAAAAACGAATATATAGTGTGTTTACAGGAAATAAATACTTTCTTATTATTTATTAAATATACCTATTTACAAAACCACGAAACTTAACAGCCGAATGTTCAATGCTCTATATAGCAATGTTTTAATTCACAACTGAGCAAGAAATTAATCTAATCAATAAGTCGAAAACTCAGAGTTACTTTCCCGGAGTTGAACCCGTTATTTTTAAAACCCACGCATTCTTAACACTCGGTTTGCTTAGCTATATTATATTATAGTATCTGTAATATTCTCTATAAAGCAATATTCGTATCTACAAGTATTTACGACACGTCATAGTACGGGAAGTAAAGTATCGTTGATCTTAAACAATATAAAATCTGAACAAAGAGAAACCTCTGGACTTTGTAAGAGCTTTGTTTTGTTGCGGTATACACATACAGAAGTCGAAACGATCCATTGTTACAGAATCTATTGTTAGTAAAACTTTAAGCGAAAGTAGAAGTCTCCTTGAACTAATTTTAAGTCACTGTTGGTGACATATATATATGACAAGATCTTTATTATTATTTAAAATCTTTTTACTACAACCTAAATTAAGCTTGTACCGCATATTACGAATATACTTCACAATATTTTTATATTCACTGGTGGTAAGGCTTTGTGCGAGCTTGCCTGGGTAGGTACCACCCACTCATCAGATATTCTACCGCAAAACAGCAGTACTTTGTTTTGTTGTGTTCTGGTTTAAAGGGTGAGTGAGCCTTTGTAATTACAGGCACAAGGGCTATAACATCTTCGTGCCGAAGGTTGGTGGCGCATTGGCGATATAAGCAATTGTTAAAATTTCTTACAATGCCAATATCTATGGCCGTTGGTGACCACTTACCAGCAGGTGGCCTTCCTTATTATATATAAACATCCATTATAAAACTACAAAAAGGCCCCGTGATCATTTTAATATATAAAATTATTTTATTAATATAGCATGTTACTTCATATTCACTTCTTTATTGTTAATTCAAAATAGCTACTGTACAAATTCAGTACCGCGCGGAATGGTGGAAAGAATGCTAACAGCATTTTCCCGTTAAATTGAACGTCCGATTCTCCGGGCGGAAAATAAACCAGCCCTCCTGTCACATGTGGAGGCAACAAGGCCGGGTGTTATATATAAATTAGAATTTTTTATCTCGGAATAGAATCTATTGAAATACGTCACTAGCTACTAGATCACTGGATATAAAACGAGCTTAAAGCTTCATAAACTTTTAAGTATTATGGGATTGCATTATAGAATTCCCAAAGGAAGAGCATTTGGGATGAACACCTACGAATAAATTACAGGACATACAAAATCAAAAATAAAATATTTATACGTTGATTCAAGGATGGGTCGTTTAAAAAAATACTATTTTAATATTTAAAAAGGAATAAATCAACAATCACATGTCGCTTAAAATAAACTACATTTCGAAATAAATATATTTCAATGTTATTTTATTTTAACTCGCTGGAATTTCGTTAAGCTTTTCCATTAATTGAACAAACTACGGATAATGCTCTATACTGTATGCTTGAGCAATGAATTATTTATTTATCTGTCGTACAAAATTGTATCTAGACATGACTTCATGACATCTTTCTCGAGAACTTTCTAAAATTTTTTTTTCGAGATACTCATTAATGTAGTTTTCAAAATTCAATCAACTGGATATAATTGGTTGCGAAAGTATGTATCAAAATAATCTTATTATTCTTAAATACTGGTATATGCAAAAAGTTTTGTCATTTTGTTTGTATATAAGTCAATAGAAATAATTAAGAAATTTTATGACTCTCGTAAATAATAAATTATAATAAAATTTTGTAATAAATACTAATGGTATTGGAGAAATGTAATGAACATTCAAAGATAAATTAGAAAAAGCTTTGGATAGATCAAATGGATAAAATAAATGTGGCACTATTAAATGTCATTGAATATCGTCGTGAGGAAAAGTCTACTGAATCTTCTCGAGATAGCTTATAATGAAGAAAGAAGCTTTCACGTCTTAACTAGTCAACCGATCATCATTAAATTTTACAAACAAGTTGTCAGAAGTACTGAAAAACTAAGAATTTAGTATTTTTAGATTTTAAGCTTGAATATGAAATAAATAATAACAATATAAATACAATGCAAATGAAAACCGATTTTTGGTTTATATATAATATCTGATTAACTTTCTGTATTCCCTGTTTATTTTCTTTTCAAAAAACGATAGTAAACAGCATTTCAATACGCTTACATTTATAAATAGAATTTGTATTTCCGTAGAGACGCGTGTTACTTTCCCTTTCAATATCAGTGAAAGCGATCTATTTCTTATAGAATTTATTTCGATGTTGGGGATGTTTCTCACAGAATATTAATTAATTATTATTCAAAAGTATGTAGATAACCATAATTATTACATATATATTCATATCAATATTTATATTGATAAAGTAAGTCATACAAATCCAATTAATTAAAAATCGTAATTTTAAATAAATTAGGTTATAAAAATAACATTTTAAATTGACATAGTTTAATCGATATATTGGTAATTTGGTTTTTTTTTTTTTTATTCTCGAAACTCTTACTTTGCAACATCATCAGAGAATCAATTTCAAAATTATATTTAAATTAAACCGTGAACCAAGGTCACCGTGTTCTATATAATGAATTATACGGAGACCTATGTAGGCGTACCCTCAACCACAGTATTGATCCAAAACCGCGGCACTTTCTGTCGCAGAAATATTTAGGGCATTTTATGCGCATATCTCCTTGCCAAATGGTCTTTGTATTTCCAATAAGAATGGAATACTATGATATTTTTATATCCAACGTAAATGTCAACAAAACAACTTTTTATAGACTTAAAGGATTAATTTAAGTATACACCGAACGAATTGATTATTTTTAAAATTCTATTTAGAGTTCTTCAAATAGCTTTTAAAATACTAACGTAAAAATAAAAAAAAAATGGATTTCACATTTTTGTACATCACACACCACAACATAGTTCACAACATCACAATATAGTTTCATGTCTACATATATATATTATTATTTTTAATTTAATATAATATATGTATATAAAAAAAACATGAAACATGATAATCAAATATGTTTCGTTAAATACGATTTATACATAATTAAATAATCTTTGGGCGTAGTTGTGTGCTATTGAATCTGTGAAATTTTATTAAAACATTTAACGCTGTGTTGTTGCAACTGTTTGATCACCAAAAAATGAAGAAATAAATTATAACTCTAGTAAGTAGCTATGTTATTAAGCTGACAACTGTTGTAAGTGTGCTCATTGCTCATCCATTACTTCAAAAAGTTCATTCTACCCAAAAAAGGCATCAGAAAAACATGTTAATTTCAATTTACTCATGTTTTTTTTCGCAAAAAGGGGACAACTGGTTTTTATTATTTAAGCGTTACATGTACTAGACGGCTACATCTTATATATTATACAATTTTTTTTTAAATCAGTGAATTAGTTTCTATGTATATTATAGAAATACAGCTTACATATATAAAAACTAATTTTCAGTAAATATATAACAAAAATATTTACAAACATTTTATATTCAATCAGTTGTAATTTCGTTTCTATATTTATGTAATGTTAGCATTGAGTGAGAAGCCATACTTAGCGCGATATATTTATTTTTTCCAACTGGTACCTAACTTCCGTCATGATTTCATACAAAAAATCTCTTCAATTACTCATAATATTTAACTTACAAAAAAACAAACTTACATATTAAAAACAAAACACAAATCTTAGAATTACTTTACATTAAACAACTTTTGCATCAGTCTTGTAATAGCCGTAATAATATTTAACTTAAAATATAAATATATTTAATGTTCAATATCGCCGTCTCATTGCTTAAACAAGAAAATAGTTAATACGCAACATTAAACTGTTTTTACACAATTGATTGTGTAAAAATTTACTGATTACGGATTGCTTTAAGACAATGGATTAAAGTGAAACTCTCATTTTATTGCAATACGATAACCGGTCCACTACTTAACGACTTGTCAACAATTTCTTAGGAAGAATTTGATTTTTTAGAAAAAAAAAAATTTAACTATCGGTCTCAAGGTATAAACTATCATTAATCTGTAAATTCAACAGTAACAGTTTTCACGTGGCAGATGTAAGCAATTTTATATAATATACGATATGCAGCGATAATAAATAGTGATGGGCTAGTGATGTGATCGTTCTACATTCGTTATAAGGTGTTAAAATACCGAACATACTTCCATAAAACCGCCTCCATGCATGTCTTGTACAATAACCAAATCAGATTAACTTATGATAAAAGCAAATTTAGGTATTAATTAATTTTATATTAATTTCTGTTTAGTGAAAGATATCAACTTAAGTTGTTTAACGCTGCTTCTGTAGTTATGAAGTTGCCCAAAGCTAATCTGGTCATCCCTCATTTTAGTTTTTATTTCAACTAGCACATAATATCAAAATTTTCAAGTTTTGCCTTCCGCTCAATGTTTTTCATCTATTGAAAAGATTCATGTTTTACTCCAAGTCGAATGACAAAAATTGGCCCAAGGAATGAGATCAGCTGGTATAAGCTCATTAAGCTCGACCTACTCTAAATTTTAATATAATCCTAGCGAACATTAAGCCGAACAATCGGTTCGGTAAAATTATTACTGAATTTTCGTATTCCACAAAACCCAAATTTTTATAAATGCGGTATACGCATTACTAATATAAATTACGATTCGAATTTATTTATAATATAAAAAGAAACATTTTTTATTCTAAAAGTTACTATCTCGTAAGGTTTAATATATTATGTATAACGTATTTTTTCGTGTTTCACACGTCACGTGTTGTGTAATGACGTATTTAAACATAAAAGAAGCTTTAAAACCTTTAGACGTATTTAACATCCCACACGTCTGACTATTATAATTGAAAGAGCTTTTAAGACACCTATATTTGTATTTCCATTAAATAATGTATTTAATTTATTATAATTCTTTACAGTTTCACAAATTTTAGTAATAATATACTTTATAAACATCGTATTATATTAAAACAAATGTTTATAAGAAAAATCTGCTATACTTGGATTTCGATATTGTACATTTTTAAGAAATATTTTAAATTTTATTTATACAGCAGGTTTACCGGCCACCTGATGGTCACCACCATTGGCGGCATAAGAAATATTAACCCTTCCTTCATTAATATGCTACTAACCTTGGGAACTATGATGTTAGTGCCTTATGTCTGTAGTTACACTGGCTCACTCACCTTTCCATCCGAAACACAACAATACTGACATATACTATACTAATTTAACAAATAATTTAAATCGTTAGGTCATGTTTATTGGTCATATTATTAACAATTATGATTTTTTATAAAAAGTAAACTTATCGTCTCAAGTGTTTAAAACAAAAGACTTTTCCTTTTACTGCATATAATTTGGACCAATGGTTAAAGAGATACGACATAGGTATATAGGTATACAACACGTCAATTTATTTAAAAATAAATTGTTTTATTATCAAGAAAATTTTATTTAAATAAAATTTCTTTTTTACAGTTTGTTTTTTGGTTGCATAGTTTAAGAGATAATTTAAAATATCAAATAAGCGAGACAATTTTATTAATGTTCGGCCAATCAATCACAAGTAAAAATGTTTACCGCCCAACGAAGTGGGCACGGTAAACCAATAATAAATAACCAATATATAAGATTTCCAACAAAATATGCAATTCAACATAATTATTTGGAACTGCAAATTGGCGAAAAGCGTGTATTTTGAAAAAAAAAGAACTTTAAATGAGTTTCAATAATTACTATATATAGAAAAACTCCTATAACTGTTACCGATCATTAAATTATACAAGAATTTTTACTGGTAACACAACAGATTTAAGCGAATCTCGTAAACAAATGCTTTGATAACCTACAACAATAAAATGTGTGCATAGTAATGTTAAACGTGTAGACAACTGCATTACTTAATACACGAGTCAATATAAACAAACTATTGATATATGCTTGCATGCTTAGAAATCATGACATTTCGTATTTTAAAAACGTACATCGTTTTTTTTTATATGTAGGATATATAAGGTAATATTTGAACAACTTCAAAGTAGCAATTTAGTCACATAAGACTAAAGATCTGAGATTATATTACATTGAATGCGTTTAACTTTTGTTATTAAATCGTTATTAAATTGAAATAAAAAAAAATTACTTGACGTTTGCTCAAAGTAAGGGAAACTATCTGAGCTTCTAAACATGCATTAAAACTTATATAGCACAAGCGGTTTTCAACGGACTGAAGTTTCTGACTGAAAATAGTTCATTGAAAAAGCGAGCGAAATGTAAATAGCTTTAGAAAAGTAAACGAAAAAAATGTTATAATCCGTTTCTATACAAGTCGTAGCGAATAGAAACAAAAGAACGCGAAAAGGTACCTATTTATAATTCAAAGTGATATTTTTAATTCGAAAATCTTAATGTTTTTTTTTTACTTACATTTGTGAAAAAGTTTTTTCAAATTGTAGAAAAGACGTAGAAAAAAACGTATTGAAACGGGATATAACTATATATTTATTTGTTCTTTATTGCACTCAAATTATTTACGAAATATATAAACGTATACACTTTTTTTAAATTAAGATGTAATGTACAATAAATTTGAAGTTACGTAATAGATATATAAGAACGCTTTTTATTTATTTCGCTTGCAGCACATATATAATATATTTCGCTATATACAACACATTGTAATAAAATATCTACAGTATGCAATTATCAAAAAGATATTAGTAAACATTGAATAGAATATTCCTATACCTTTAATAAATACATTTCAATAAAGCAAAAATAATAATTAAAAGATATATTGAAAACAATTATACTGGCTACATTTTTTTTGATTCAATAATAAAATAAACTAAACAAAAGTAAAAAAATACTTTGGTTACTTTAAATTTATATAATGATAGAGATTCTAACTAATGTTCATAGCTTAATGATAGAACAAAAGAATAATGGAAATCTAACGTAGTCTCCTTTTTTTTTAATTCAAAACTCTACATTGCTCGTTTCGTTATATAATTTCGTAAAACTGGATCGGAATAATGCTTTCATTGAATAATTTAAATGACAGCCTTCATAAATTGTTCCTTTGCGCAGGTATCGATGGTGGCGTATCCATAATAAATTCACGACGTATGGACCTACAAAGAATATTATTCAATCGATATAACGAACGTTATCAAGGATAACTTGAAACTTCTCTATATATTTATGTTTTTGTAAATACTGGTTATAATTCTTATATACCACTTTAAATACGGTTTTACTTATAATTTACAAAGGTATGATTAAAAAAAAAATCCTATTGCCGCCTCTCTCTATGTTTAAATTACGAACTTCTCGTTTCTCAATCTAAATAACAAATATAATAGCACTAAGTTAAGTGTAGAAGATTAAACTTACAGACCTTATATAATAAAAATTCTTCAATGTCTTGTAGCACACACATAATGGCTTATATTAACAAACTAACATTGTAATGTATTCTTGATGAAGACACATCAAATTACAAACAAAACATTTGTTTAATTAAAATTCACACCGAAAATTTACTGGAAAATAAATTTAATACGAATTTCCTTTACTCCCGTGAGTGGAAATACTAAGTCCCACTCCGACTTACATCACAAATGGTACCTTACTTACGTCACAACAATCTTTTTCATGAGATTGAGCGTCCGATTTTATTAAAACATAATATTATTGATTAATTTATGTACACTTTAAAAACACTTATTAATAGAACTGGTAAATAATTAAAAAATATATACGTACAGTGTCTACGAGTAGAGTACGCGAGCGTCGTGTTAAGGGTGCGGGGATAATGTGACGTGGTCTCGGGTAAGAGCGTCTTGTTATTCTGAGGGGGGACGCGCGCGGCGTACATTCAGGAGTCAAGGTCGAACCGAGGAGCTCCGCTAGCGGCCGGGTACCCCAAGGTTAGCGCGCCCCATCTACAATCGATATGTACATTAAAAACTGAAACCCTTACTGCTATCACAGCAAACTTCTGTGGAAATTTCACCCAACAACGCTAAGCCTAACCCTTTTCATTTATAATAATTGTACCTACTGATTTTTATCTACTAAAATATTTTAATAAACTGTAATACTATAACTAACAAGTGGGTTATTAGTATTTACTATATTAAAATAAAATAATTATATATTGAGATCCTATTGATATAGAGATTTAACGTTTATACGAATTCACCCCGTGAAATAGAATGCATCCTACGAGGTAGCTACGAAACTGTATCGATATATCCAAAGAACACGCCCTGCACAACTCGTAGTGCAAGAAGTTTTAATGTATCGTAAATTATTGTACGCTAGTTTCAAGCAAATGCTATTTTATATATTATATTCTACGAAACTACAGATAGTACATATGTCTTTGTTTAAAATATAACACAAACAGCTTGAATGCGCCCGTATCCGCATGCCTGAGCCGTGAATCCTTTAAAAAATACAATACCAGGAAATTTTAATAAAACAACGTAAAAACCTTCGAAAAACCGATACTCAATCATATAATTGACACACGTGATACGTTTGGTATCAAACCTATCAAGGTTATAAAAGATTCGGGTCAAATATGTAACATCAGACAAATTAAAACTCAAGCCGAAATAAATCCGGCGTTACTTACAATATTTTAAATAATAAATCCAACATTAATAATTAAGCTTCACATTTTATACGTAAATGTACTTATTGGAAAATTAATTTTCACATTTCACCTTTTACAACATGGTTGCTCTGGTAATATTTGTAAAACAATTTGCACAACCACAAATACACGTGTTATATTTGTGTGTGTATTTAGTGGTAAATGTTAATACCACTTCCGCATTATTTAAGTACAAACACACAGATTTATAAAGTTTATAATTATTTTAAATAATTTTAAAATTTGTACAATCTAACCTAATAGTACGTAGAATTATTATTGAGGTATTTCTCGCACGCAGCCATCTGTAATAAGCCCAATTTTAAACCAATATACATGTTTAGATCTACGTCCGCCGTACAATTTATAGATTTATTCTATTTTTTTTTTAAATACTCATATAATATATACACTTATAATTACATTCGTTTATGGCTTCCACCAACCTAATTAATAAATAGTTTTGAGGAGGAGGATAAATGATTTTATATGATATTATTTGTAGGTTTTACGGTAAACTGGAAGGTAAAACATAATTGGTTTTGTAATTTAGTAAAATGGATAATAGCTTAAAAGCAAATTATCACATACTTGGTACCATTAATGTATTTTAACATTATGAGATAATATTTTAACACAATTTGTAAATGTATCTTCATTATTTTAGCAATTAAGAAAAAAAATTTAGGTTTATAGATTTTAAAATTAAATATTACAAACTCTCTCTCTCTCTCACTCATTTGTCATAAGAAATATCAATTTTTGGTCTATTTCATTCAGCTGTAGAAGAGATATTTAATTATATAATAATAATTACCAGACTGCGTATAGGACGTAAAAATATGACACACATCCACTTAATAACTAAAAGCAACAAAAATAAACGTAAATGTGGACTTGACTGTTTTTCATCTTTTAGTCGAACATACAATAATGAAATTTACTTAATAGTTTAAAATAATACAGGCAGCTTAAAATTTTTGAAAATTAATTTATGCTTATAAACGAATGTAAGAATATTATTGTATATTATTGTAGTCGACCTTAGATAGACCTTAGGTAGACCTTAAATAAAACCTAACACCCAAACTATTATTGATATTAAAAATTGTAAGCAATTCAACAAGTTTCTATTTGACTGACAATATATACGTATCACTAATATTGAATGCATACCAAAAATGGTGTATTAATTAATATAAAAATGTTAAAAAATAAAAGCCACTAAAATCGAACAATAATGACAATTTCATTCAAATTAATACAAAAAAAAACACCGAATAAAATCGAAACGGCATCTTTTTTTCAAATGTTTGTGGCGAATTTCAATTGACACCGCGTTCGAAAAAGTTACTCGACGCCCATGTGAAAAGTAACATAACGGAAAAACAAAATTTGTGGAATAGCTTAGTTTCCGATGTGTAATTTAACAAAAAAAAACAAAACGTTATTTTGTAATAAACATAATATTTTTTGTATATTAATATGTTCGTTTATTTTTTATTCTCTACTACATTAGTGGACATAAATATATCGGTCGCAACGCTTCAAAAAAAATTTTTTTTTGAAAATACGTAAATAATATAAAATAATAATAATAAAAAAGTTCGCAATAAGAAAAACTTAATATTAACTAGTTTAAAAACTTTTTAATTAGCTTAAACTTACCCGCGTCATATCCAGTCCGCGTGAACCGAGCAGCGTAGCAAGTTCCGTAGACAGGTAGTATTATGGGGCGAGGGATCGCGGGTACGGACAGCGATGTTCTACCACTGCAGAGGCGAAAGCGCGCGCACTCCTCGCGCGCCCCTCCACGATCGCAATGCCGCTCTCACCATCGATTCATCGTTTTGCTACTGTTTATCACTTAAAGTACAGCCTATTACGAATTAGGTCACTTATCCATAGCTACCAGAAAACTAATCATAATAAAGTAACGAAAACAAAAACTTACTATGTCAACGAATTTATGAGAGATACTCATAGTTAAGAAATTCATCATGTTTTTAATATTTTTTTAATAATTTTATCATGTATTTTTAATTTAAACAGTTTTCAGAAGAATCTTAACCAAAATAATGTACAGCTAAAATTAAGGTTATTCGCCAAGTCATAATTTACGTTTAACTTTAACTAAAGATATAAAAGCAAAATATTTTAAATACAATCAATGTCTAGTCGAGCAATCTTTCCATTAAATGTAGCTCTATTTTCCAATTCATATTTTCATATAACTTTTAATATGTTGATTCAAATTGCCATCGTTTGCGTAAAGATTTGTCGAAATAGTGTAATTAAAAATTTAAAGTTTTAATACTGTTATTGATAAATTCAAATTCTTATTAAATAACAAATTTTATTCGCCAATAATATGTCTTTTTTTAAGAAAATAGTCTACGTGTACATGGCGCTGCAGCCCCATCAGCACCGCAACGCAAGTTTTTATTATTATATGATTAAAAACTGCAAACGGGCCTCGTCCGTCTACGCTAGTCGGTGTAAAGATGCCTAAGCTTCTATGCATTTCAACGTTATTTTTTAAATGTATACTAATTTGTATATAACTAACTATACATATTTTAACTATTAAACACGCACACGAAAATTACTAATATTTACTGCAGGGTAATACAAGATTTAGCAAACATCGTTAATCTGTTCTTGACATTGTTGGTAGGTAGGATTAAATAAAGCTTTACAGTCAAATCGGCTGGGATACTTCTATGCGTTTGTTGTAGAGTACCGTCAGCAGATAAATAAATACATACTTTTATATTTTATTATTTAGATTTATGTAGATATAATTACTATTTTTGTAGATACTTAACATTATGCATATAAAATGTAATTTTTATTATTATTATACTAATTTATTTATCACCAGACATTTTGTCGTAATTCTCATCCTCACTTACAACCAATTAATCATTTAGGTTAATGATATTTGGTTCTGAAATTGTATCTAAGGTCTCGTCGCTACTACTAGAAACTGAACAACATCTCCAAGCTGATTTATCTGTATGCTTGGTAGTAGCATTGGCATTACGTACGCAAAAAATGTCCAATGTTCTATTAATAATTATTATTATTATTGAAGTGATATATTAATATCATATCAATTATTCAGCCTAGCCAACAGCGACATTAATGATAACAATTGTGTTTGCAACCACATGTCCACTTTTAATTCCAATACAATCCGACAGGATGGTAAAATCTAGATGACCGGAAACAGTTTATGTGTAGGACCAACCTGGATTCCGTGAGTGTTAACAGTAAACATTTCCAAACTCTGGGCTGATACTGAGAATTTCTTGAAGAAAAATGAAACAATTGTTTTATTGGCGTAGTTCTGGATTAAAACCCAGGATGCCAGAATCTGCTGTCTAGGCTAATCAGTTAACTAACGAGGTAGTTAAAAACGCTCCTAATAATTATAGTTTGTTACTTGCGATTCGAGACGCCGTTGCAAGTTGTAATTCATTATTGTTATTTTTTAATAGCACAGTATAATAGTCGGTTACAGATGACGCTGTGTACTATGTACAGGAAGCTTAAATCAAGAAATAGCGCACGGCTTATATTCCGTACTTTATCGATAGCTGTGAGTGTGTGATATTGAGAGTTTCTCGAGAAAGAATTTAATAATCGACCTACCTTCTGCTTTCGTCTTCAATTATCATATACTAGCTACTTGCGCAGTATCAAATGTAATATTTTTTAAATAACGGAAAGAATTCGTGGATCTTAATCAAAATTCGCGGATTTACATTCAGTAAAGAAACCCACCCGCCTGGACCGTGATAGCTCAGCGGTTAAGAGACGAGAGAGATCTGAGACCATTATTAGGATATAGCAGATGTGATGTGATGTATACATATGTGTGTTCATAGTGCACTGCATGTTCTGAATTCCGAGAGTAGCGTTTTATTATTTACGTCAGCGATTGCGAAAAGCTAACTCAATATTATAACAGTATAACTTTTATCACCAATCGTGTAATCCTTTTTGCCTTTCTAAATAATATATTAATATAAATGAAATTAGCTTTGATTACAACAATATTTAAATATTTACACTATTATAATTAAATACCAATTTGAATACGAAATCTAACGTTTACTGTGGATGACAGGTAACAAATAGATCTGAAACTATGCAATTTGACTACTCAACAATATTGAAACCGAGTAAGAAAATTAAACCTAATTCCATTTTAATTGCACTCAAACGTGAAAATCAGTTTAATATGTTATATTATAACTAGCGGCACGTCCCGACGTCGTACGGGTAAAACAAGTATTTTAACCCGTGGATTCGATTCGTAATATCTAAGGACCCAGACACTCCCTGGCTTATGTCTGGCGCCGCTCGGCCGACCTGACTAAATACTTAAAACTTAAATTTTATAATTTGTTACCGTAACCGTAACAGCCTATGAATGTCCCACTGCTGGGCTAAAGGCCTCTTCTCCCTTTTTGAGGAGAAGGCTTGGAGCTTATTCCACCACGCTGCTCCAATGCGTGTTGGTGGAATACATATGTGGCAGAACTTCAGTGCAATTAGACACATGCAGGTTTCCTCACGATGTTTTCCTTCACCGTAAAGCACGAGATGAATTATAATCACAAATTAAGCACATGAAAATTCAGTTGTGCTTGCCCGGGTTTGAACCCACGATCATCGGTTAAGATTCACGCGTTCTTACCACTGGGCCATCTCGACTTTTTTTTTTTTTCATCTCGAATTTGTTAAGGGAATGTCTAATAAGAAACGAGTCATCTAATACTCACCCAGTAAAGTTAAAGAATGTGTAGTTACCTACTGTAAAAAAACACTTAAAATATTGTTTTTTTTTTGAAAAAAAAAATTCTGAGAATATTTTTCATGTTTAATGCAATTTAGAATTAAGCCAATGTCGCTAATAACAGCCAAACTAGAATCAACACATTCTTCAAAGCTATCGTCTAGGTAACAAACATTTTATTTAGAAATTTTAACCGATATTGGATACATAGCTGGACTGAATATTACAGGGCTAAGTGGGTCACAGCTTATCGATGGATTAATTTCGTGTACGCCAAACATTAATTTTGAGAGCAAACGTTAAATATAAACATTAAATATGATCCATAATATTAATTTATTTTTAAAAATATTGTGAAAGCTCTTGTCGTCGTGCAGAAACTGTTTGATTAATTAAATTACAAAGCATATAAGTATGTATTGTTAAATCATTATACTATGTTTTGTTATTTGTTTTCGTCGATGGTACTTCAGTTGGACGTATTCCTTCGTCTTTCTTTGGTTTCCCATCAAATTTGGCAATAGGCAGAAGCATTTTGTTTTAAAATTATTAATTATATTAGGTTAATAAAGCGTTAATTGTACGAAGACACGCTCTTAATAATTCCTTTTATTAATGTACTACAAATGTCTATTAATGAAAAAAATAATACTTTCACATAAATTGAAAACTAAAAAAGGAAATTTCGAGCTCTGTACCAACTCCTGCTTTTCGGAGAAACACAAATGGTTTAGTTGTACGCATGCAAGTTAATGAGACAGAGTGTTACTTTTATTAAATGAAAATAATACATATCGATTTTACCGTACACCACAAGTGAAAATACTGGCCTATTTCGGTCAAAATAGAGCCGTTTATAATGTATAATATAAGTCAGTAATGCAACTTAGCTTGTCTAAGCTAAATGTTAATAGATATCATTATAATCGTCCTTAGATTTACACTATTTTCACTAAAAGATAGTTCTTGAGTGCTACTAGACACAAACACGTTACGACATCGTGTTGTGTGATTTAACGTTACACATTAAAAATCACAAAACGAATTTTCAATATATAAGTAGTAGTTTAATGTTACTTAGTAAAACATAAGTTTTTAACCAAAATCAACCAAAGTCAAAAGTAAAATGTGTTAAAATTTTTGTATATGGAAATATTATAACTCATAGACACAACAGTATTTCTTCTGTTTATTTCCTTGATATGACAGCGGTATTGATTATTGATTACTTTTAAATAATTAATTTTCCAAACGTCTTTTGTGAAGGTTGCTGTCGACGTCGTCGTCGTCGTTGCCATTAGTAACAATGCAACAACGATGCATTTGTCGTCAAGGAGACTCTGTTTGTATTTTGTATATAATGAGACACGACATATGTTCATTTTTCTAAGAAAAGGGTAAACAAATTATTTACAAGGCAATATTTAGAATTGGAGACATGAATTGTCTAAAGTCACCTTTTTTACTTTCCTACTTCTTTATACTGATCAGAGAACACCACTAATTACTCTTTCTAATTAACCATACATAATAAGGTCCCACCATAATAAGGTCAGCAGCCTTACATCTAGCCACTAGACCATCGAGGCAGTCAAACATACATAATACAATGGCTTCGACGCTGGATTTTTATAAGTAGTTTTATTTATATTTTAAATGATTACTACACTGTCCGCTCCATCGAGTATATCTAATAATTATTGAATATATTCTACTGGAATAGATTCTCAAAGATTTTAAACATAATTCCTACGGCGTAGACGTGCGGTACATGGATAACTTAAAAACTTAACTTGGAATGTAAAGCAGATATCGATATAATAAATACATCCTACTCCTCCCTAACATTCAAATATGTAGGTTTTAGAATTAAAATACTTTTATACTCTTGGGATTTGACATATCCCTAAAACCCTATTATTGTTATTTTATATTTGTATGTCTGCCTTCGTAGAAAAACAATTGCACTCTGGCACACATACATACACACACACACACACACATACACACACACAAACACACAAACATCCTTTTCGAAGAATCTCATAACATCAATATTCGATTTATGAAAATAATGTATATATTACATTTTCTCTGCCTATAAATTTGTAGTTAATCCCAATCGAAACTAAAACGTATGTTTTAATATATATGTGTTTTGGTCATCTAATAAGCTTTTATTATTATTAGTAAAAACGGAAACAATTTTTTATACACAAGTTGCCGTAAACCAAATCTTATTGTCGGATTGATCATTAATCTGAAGGGATCATTTCGAATTCAATCATTACGATTAAATCATATAATACTGTAACAGTTCTTTTGATTTGTTTTATATGAAAAAAATACATTAAATTATCACTTTCAGTGTTTATTAAATGTAATTGTTTTTTTATATTTAGCTTTGAGCAAAATGACGATTTCTACTTCTATATATCTATTTTAATGATATATGATTTACATTGGAAACTAAACACTGTTCATGAATAAATTGGATGTATCAACTACCGATCGTTTTACTTGGGTGGGGCACTAAATTAACCTGGTGATGTCGAATCCACCCCTACTCACTCCTGGCTCCGCCCATGTTTATTAGTTATTACCACTCACTTCTTTGTCTTTGGTTTACTTACACTTAGAAATACTAATATTCCTAAAATATAATTTTATTTTAATAATTACAAAACTCTTTGTACTTTTTCAGCGTTTCTTTTTTAAAATAAGATTATTTTTATTACGCAAGTGAAAGCCTATGTTATTGGTTATTTTACTTACACTTACTTACAAGGTCAACAATTTTTGTTTTTTTAATTTCTTGTCTGTCAACAAAACATCTATTGGTTACGTCACTTTAGGTGATTCTAGTTTTATATTTACAATTATTAAAATATATTATCGATAAGCTCATTATACATAAAAATATATGATTAAGTAATTGATTACCTACCACATAAAATTGGCCTCAGCTAAAATAATTTTCGGTTCAACGATTATAAAACGATTTACATCAATTAAGCTCGTAAAATGCGGCCGCAATCTACATTAATATTTTAATACCTTTCTAATTTTAACAATTCTATTTATATTTATTCGAAATGCTTCGAATATTTTTTATACCTTTTTAATAATATTTATTAGTTCATCCACTTTGGGTTAACGTTTTGATCTATTTATTCGAAAATTGAAAGAGAAATTAATTATATATTTTTCGGTTTATTTTCGTGGTAAAATAAAATAGCGTTAACGAGGAAAACTTGCATATGCAGAAATATATATTTTGAGAAATACAAGTTAATATATAATTTTATTTTACAATTATTATTATAAGAACATTATCAAAAGGATTTTTTTAAATTAAATTCATTGGATTACGATAAATTCATTCGACGGTTTGCTCTGATAGATCAGAGATATTATTTTTGATATTTTCTGTTTGACCTTCTAACATCGTGACTAGTATTTGTTATTGTATTGTTTCTAATCGTTTCATAAATATGCGAATTATTGTTTTTTCCACAGACTGAATAAATGCTCTGCAATTTTTCGTTTTTTTTATTTATTTTTAATTAAATCGAATATTCTTCTTTTCTTATTTACCATTTCTATTTTCCTAATTATTTTACGTCTTTGTATTGCCATGGATCTCGCCCCGTAGAGTGAGATAATATTAAGATACGTAACTCTCGCTTGCATGCTTCTTCTCTAAAACCAAAAGATATCTAAATACATTTTAAATGCTGTATCCTTTTTCGCGTTTTTGAATTGAATTGTGTTAGAAATGAGCTGCCATTCATCATGTTACTATTAATAAAAATTATTATAATTTAAAAATATGAATATTGTCATTGACTTATAATGCTTAATTGCGTATATACATTTATTTGAGAGGTTCTCGAGAACAAGTGACTATAACAGATTCAACAATTGTTCCATGAATTATAGTAATATAATATTTAACCATATAAAATAGTCTTTGTGTCAAAGACTCTAATTGCACTTTGCTTTGCGATGCAGTTAAGGTGAAGGAGAGGTGGCGCGGCTACTTTAATGTATTGCTTAACACACAACACGCTAATGTGTCTCCTCTAGAACTGCATCCTAATCTCGGACTTGTTGCACCGGTAACACCTGACGAGGTACTCAAATGTCTTCGTACAATGAAAAACCGAACAGCCGTAGGCCCTGACGACTTGCCAATTGAAGCGTGGAAAGCGATGGGTTCTCATGGTGTGAACCTACTTACTGACCTTTTTAACCGAATACTTACTAGCCGGAAGTTGGAAGCTTGAAGCCCAACTCTTGGAGATTTAGTATCATTACTCCAGTATATAAAGGCAAATGTCAATATGGGTTTCGCCCAGGCAGTGGAACCATAGACCCCATCTTCGCCCTAAGAATACTGGCCGAGGCCCACAGAGAAAAGAAGACAATACAGATCATATATAGATAGACAATATGATCAATAGTAAGGACCACCGTTGGCGACACACACCTTTTCCCGATCAGAGTTGGTGTCCACCAAGGCTCGGCCCCGAGTCCTTTTCTGTTCAGTGTAGTGTTTAAAGTTGACACAGCGAAAGCCCATGAGTCGTATGGCTCGCCGGTGTCCAAGGCGCCAAGTGCCCTGCAAACATCGGAATACCCACTAAAAACCAGCGGTACCCTTTCCCGTCAAAGCGCCACGGGATCGCTTGCGCATGATACTGTGAATGATTGGTGGGCCTCAGTTAACTGTAGAAAGGATCTTTAGGAGAAAAATAGTAGTTAATATAACTCTTATGTAGATCTAAATATTATGGAATGGAATGTTTCAATTCTCTATAAAAATATTTCAGACAGACGCATCGTCTCATTCTAGATAGGAAAATAACTTTCCACCGTACAGATCACACAAGGAAAACAACTTTCTTTGTGCTAAGTAGATCATATCCGATGCTTTGTAAGTGCAGTAACTCTTCAGCCATAAGATGATAATTTACAAAGCGTCCAAGCGACCCACTTAAAATACGTTAGTTTTGTGTGCGCACAATATAGCTATTCAAAAACGTTTTCTCTAAAATATGGCTTCGGGAAGTCCATGGCAAATGCTTAACGTTGATCATTATAAGGAGATTCTAACTCCCAAACAGTAATATATATGTATATCAATGAGATACTTCGAGAAAATCTCTAAGTATATAACTAATAATTGTAAAAATTACTCCCCGAAGTCCTTCTATTCCAAATACCTCAAGGATGAATTAAAAGGGATATCAAAAAGATTTAAAAATATGTGCATGTGTTAATTAACATAATTTAAAGAATTTTCTCATGGCTTCGAACCTTTTTAAAAACAATTAGAAGTGGTAGAAATAAAATATGAAAGTAACAAACAACGAAATCTACTACGTTAATATACTAGCAATAATTTAATGCAAATGTTACAGTTAAGAAATATCTATCTTATATATTTATTTACTCAGATTACCGCATAGATAGAGGATGGACTTTCCCAACGTGCGCGCCAAATCTACGGAATTCAATCTACGGTTACCACTCACGGAATTCTTACGACAAGTGTGACTACCCATCACAGTCAAGATAGTCGGCTTCAAGGTATGTCAGTAACTCGAATTCTACTGATCATATCATTTCTGATTTTGGTTAGTTTTGATTTCTGAATAACTAATTAGACAAATTATTTTGTTAGTCATATCTTGATAAGGACAAATATTCAAATATTCATCAGATATTCTACCACCAAGTAGCAATACTTAGTATTGTCGTCTTCTGGTTTGAAGGATGAGCCATGTAATTATAGGAACAAGGGACGTATTATCATCTTAGTTCTCAAGTTTGGTAAGGCATTGGCTATGTAAGGAATGATTAATATTACTTAGCGGTGATGGTTGCTTACCATTAGGTGGCCCATTTGATCGCCCGGCAACCTACTATTGTATAAAAAAATCACATTCTTGTCATCTTGTATCAACAATTAAACTACCTTACAACTGTTTTTAAGTTAAAATTATTGAGATGCTATATTAGAAATGTTTACTTTCTCAATAAAATATGGTACTAGTATGTCGATACTGACCTTTCAAGCGCCCTTTACATTGCGTTCGATGTTACCTCCATACATAATATATGGATTGGCTGCACAGAACATTGCTGTAACTAACTCTGGAAATCAAATTAAATAATAAAATCAATCATGAAAGTGTAAGCTAGCACGCTATCAATTTTTATGTGTCGATAAAAGAGATTGTATTGCTAGAATACCATAATAATATAGATAAGCTATATATAATTTAAGTTTTTCGACTGTAAGATTGAAAGTGCTATTCAATGTTGAAAACAATATTTATCTAATTTTTACGTTAAAAATTTTAGTCCCTAAACCTTGATCTAAGAGGATTATGTAAATATTCTATGAATAATTTATTCTTTAATAATCCGTATTTATGAAAATAGTTTTCAGCACTATTGCTTCTATTTCTGATTATCTATATTTAAACAAAAATCCAATTTTAAAAGTTTATATCTAATATATTTTGCCAGTGACTGTTTATCTATGTCCTGAGAGATGACCATGTCCTTGTTACTCGAGTTTTAGTACCTAGAGCATAGTTATCTTTTTTTTTTAAATCAGTCACGTTTAAAACATGGGGATTTGCAAGACTAAATCCAGTTTAAAGTTATATAATATAAGACGGGACGGGTGAAATCTGAATTTTGGTAGATTTACGCATCATAAGAAGGCAATGTGAATTAAATGTTTATCAGTAACAATTTCACTGACAGAAATGTGACATTCATTTCAAGCTAATTTTTGACATTATGTAGGTAGACCTCTTTATCTGGCCTTTGAACAGTAAGTGCGGAAATTCATACAAGTATACCGTCTATACCGTCTACCGTCTACCGTCTACTTTGACCTTGAATTGTCATGGCATTAGAGTTAACTAGTGAGGGGAAATTATTGAATGAATGAATGAATTAAGAAATAATATATTTCATTGACTTTATACGTAATTTTATATTAATTTTAATAGATTTATTAAACCAAAGTTTAATCTTATTCCGTTCCTGAGCACTCAACGCAAAACTCTTTTTTTACCCTATAGCCAAAATGACTATCAACTTTATGCAATATTGAAACAAATTGTTTAGAATTTATATTTATTTTTTGTAATATATGTAATTAAAAATAACAACTTACCCAAATTTTTTAATTGAAATAATAGTAATTTTTTTTCGTTATCTTACGGTACGTGGTAATAATCTTTACCGGATTTTTAGTCAACTTTCTATATTTTTTACGTATATTTAATATTAAATATTCATCTCGTGCTTTACGGTTAAGGAAAACATCGTGAGGAAACCTGCATGTGTCTAATTTCACTGAAATTCATGTACATGTGTATTCCACCAACCCGCACTTGAGCAGCGTGGTGGAATAAGCTCCAAACCTTCTCTTCAAAAAGGGAGAGGAGGCCTTTAGCCCAACATTCACAGGCTGTTACGGATATTAAATATCATATTTTATACAAAGTAATAAACCGATATATTTAAAAAAAAATATAAAACTTGTGACAAAACTAAAATAATATATTTTTTATCTATATAAATCTATTCGTTCTCCATTCGTTTAGCGAACGTCCCTGGTCGATACCTTAATATTAATTGTCAGTGCATCGAAAAAAAGCGTCTTGAACGTCGGCAAAACTGTTTTCGAAACTTTGGAAGCAAAATTAAAGTGGAATTAAATAGTTAAGTGGAAAATTGTTGTTTTACAAATAAAAATATATTAATCGAGAACTGTTTGTAGTGCATAATAAAGCGGAGTTATCAGCAAATCACTTGGAATATTTAAAATAAATTTAGAATTTTAAATGCTCATAAGAGCCTTGATTCTTGTAAAGTAAGTTTATAATCATTGTAAGACACAAATATATGTGGCTAGTTCTTATTATGAAGAAATAAAACAGGACTTTTTTTGTTCCACACATTTTTTACTAGATCTACTGAGCAAAGTGGCCAGAGGTCAATGTTTTAACTTAAATAAGCTAGTTTTGTGGGCCAGACCAAATATTGGTAAATTTATAAATTATGGCCATTTTTTTTAAGACAGGAATGTGATGTATGACGTAGGAAAATGAAAATAATCTTTAAATATGTATTAAAATATACCATAAGTGACCATTAGATGTATGTGGTTATATACTTGACAACAATATATTATACATCCATTGAAAATCGGTAGGAAATATTACGATATTAAAGTTATTTTACTACAAGGATAATGAGAAATAACCACGAAAGCGAGATTATTGTACACAAATTCTCATATTAATCGTCTATTTAATAACAATGAATTACAAAATTTAAACAAAAAAGCACTAACAATCGTCACAGTTTTAAGAAGTTTTTGTATCATAATATGATTCTTATTTTAAAGAGATTACACAATCAGCAAAATTTAGATATTCTTCGTACGAGTTTTAATGACCTTACGATATTTTAATGTCCTTTTTTACCCAGCTCCTAATCGACCGTGCTTATCATCTTCCATAAAATAGATGTTGTGTGTCTGTCTTTTTGTTTCTTAGCATTCCATATTTTTTATATTTTAACTTTTATTCAACAATTCTTTATTTAGACGACTAATATCTGGAAGATGGTTTTTACAGGGATGACGGCAGAATGACGATCATCGTAGACAATTGAAATCTTCGCGATGTAGTCCTGATGGAGTGGTCGATATCTATCCTTGTAGCCTTTTTAGCAGTACATTTTTCTTATAGTGCCATGATTTTCTTTCTGATCCTTCCTGAACCTTACTTTACGATGGATCATTTCAAAAATTGTTTTTATTTTTCCTATAATTCTTTACTTTAAATAATACTGGCTTTTTCCATTAAAGTAGTTATAATATATCGTATCTGAAACATTTTATATCTATTCATAACGTTCGGTATCATATTTTTGTCGCTTTTGTGCTCATACGACATCCCTAGTTAACTTTGTCTTAGTCTTAGTCAATAATGTTAGCCGTACAATTTTAGAAAGAAATTAGGAATCTTAGCGAAAGTTTATCACATTTCTGTAGTGTTCGCTTTCCCGCTTAAGTGATGTACAGGAAATCCAGACAAGTGATACGCAGAAAAGTGATAATGTTGATGTTTTTTTATGAATAAAACAAAAACGCTGTATTTTAATGCAATGTAATTGCTTTATATTATGTTTAATCTAGGTAAATTAATCAAAACAGTTAAGTATTTTCAAAAAAAACATACTCGTGAGAAGTCGTCTGGTCCGAACGCGTTTACGGTAAAAAGATCGTCGACACGACGTCTGATAGGCTCGTTGGTGGCATTTAAATTAGATACCACTTCTTTGATTATTTTCTTTGATTATGTATTTACTTTACATATTATTTCGATAGAAATACTTGCATTTTGGAAAATTGTCCCACAGGAAAGTGAGAATTTGCTCACGTTTATCCATTTTTCTCCAAAAATCTATTTTTTGACCTCACTGAATTTCAGTGCTCTAATAGAATTCTATTAGTTATAAAAAACTTTATTTCAGATTCAAAATAAACTACTGAAATATGAATTTCAGAAAATTTCTTAACCGTAAGAACTAGCCATGCATATATTATACATAATTGACCACCATTTACGGACGAAAAATATATCCTTCTATCAGACATCCAGTTTTTTTGCAACAGTAATAAATGCTACTTTGTCAACACTGTACTGAAGACATCACATAAACTCCCACAGTAAGAAAACAGTCATTCAAATAAATATTAAATGCACCTGTAAACCTGCTCTTTTCGTATATTTTGTATCTACATTTGTGTAAAGATATGTGTGTATAAGAGTGCTCTTTCTATGTAGAAATTCTACATTCTCAACTTAATGACGATGAATTCTGTTTTATATGCATTTATAAAATGTTTTTAATGGGTATACTATTTTTTAACATAAATAATTCCGGACATATACTATTATAATAATAATAGCCTTTGCAATATTAAGATATTTTTCCATCATTTTATTGATTAAATAATCTTGGCTACATAGTAATCTATGCGCTAAATATTATCACCATCCAGCAGTTGATGTACCAGCGGAAGTGTCTGTATCAGAAGCATAATGATCGGCTCAACTTAACAAATTAAAATCAGAATTTATTTTAGTAATACAGTTCGAGCGGATAGATTAGTAAATGCACGATCAATAATAATTTTATCTACAAAGTTACTAGAAAAAGCCAACGTGACTCATTTTCTTTACTTCTTGACCTACATTATCTTTACTTCGTGACGGGAATTAATGTCTGTTGACAACTTTGGCGTCGCCATGGTGACGGACGGTCATTATGGCGATGCAACGGCTACAGTATAATCACATAGAATTTACGGCCACTTTAAATTGCTAAAGAGGACTGGTGAACTGCAATACTGATACAATTAGTAAAACTGTTTGACAACTTTAATGTAAAGGCGTAGTTTACTATAAATAATAGTAATTAATATTCATGACACGAACTAACATAACGAACGAACTTTGCACCATTATTCCCGCTATTTTGCACGTACTTAGAAAACATAGGGGATATATGCCTGCAAAAACGGAACTGATTGCCAGATCCGAAGTTCGCAATATTAACAGGAGTTCCAGCACAACGTTAAACCAACGTGAACAATACAATTATAGTTTCAATGCTGTAAAAAAACTAAAATTTCACCTTTAAATACAAATAGCATAAAAATAATTTTGTATTGCTGTTTTCGTCAACATTTTATTATAACTAAAATCATTTGTAAGAAATTTTACGAACATGTTTCACATGTTTGATATGACAACACAAAAAGCCAAATGTATTTCCAGTTTTCGTGCTTCATATAAATATTCAAATAAATGCTTTTGTTTTCGATTTGTTGAAAAAAACAATATTTAACGAAAATTTTGTAAAAACAATTGGACTCATGGATTGTTTTTTCTCCCGTTTTCCCTATATTTAACATTATAAAACGTGACTGATCCTATATAGGAGATGTGATACTTGTAAATTTAAGCAAAGATACAAGACTTCATAACCTGTAATTGGTCTCGAGCTCGGTGGCAAAGGAAAATATCCTGAGGAAATCAGCATGTGTCGGATAAAAATCTTTCACATATGTATCCATAGTTCCGCATGAGAGCAGCGTAATGAAATGAAAACGCTCTAAATCTACTCCGACAGAAAAGAAAGTCATTTGATCAGCAGTCGAACATTTACAGGCTACTTTTAACTTTAGAAATAGATATTATTTGGGCGATTTCCAAAGTCATACATGCCAACAATTAAACAACGACTATAATATTTGCCTTATTTGATAATAAAGCTCTATAAGTGTATAGTTTATGTAGTGCTCAGTTTCCCAAAGAGGACAGTCCTATTTTTATTTTCATTATTATATTTTTACTTACATTAAATTATATAAATGATTCCTGCTAAAACATACTATCAGTATCAGATCGGTTACAGCATCAACCAGCCAATCAACCAGTTTCGAGCCACGTATTTGTCATAAGATTATTTTAAATAAAGAGCCAAGTTTGCCAAATATCTAGCCTTCTAACCGCGTACGTTGCGAAGCTAACTACATGCAAGGGATGAAGAGAGATATTAAAGTGCCGTGCTTTATATTTCTTCACAGTCCGCTCAAAATAATAAAGCTGTGTTGGGTTAATAATAATTGGGATAGCTATCACTTATAACATTTATGCAATGTCATCTATTTTTATCATAAGGAACTATCATATATTATATCATGGAAATAGATTATATTTTGTACAATAGATTGCACTTTATACTATAAATTTAAAATAATGTACTATAAATATTGGCATTTAGTATACAATACACAAATACTCCAAAACATAAGAAAGTTTCAGAAGCACATGATACAACGCGTAAAAAGTTGTACCCTAACATTTTTAATAATATTATTTGTAACAATTCTAAACCTTCCAAAATTATGAAGTACAAATCAGCTTCCACTAATTTCATCGGAATAAACTAAGAGCTCCTCAATAACTGCGGCAAATAAAAGAAACAATGCTATTACCAGTAAAAAACACAAACATCATAAATAACTTCGGAACTATGGACAAATGAAAACCGATGACAAAATATCTAAATGGGTTCGTCTTTACCACCAGGCACATATTACATACCAGGCGAATTTACAGTAATCCCTATATGAAAGTCCACAGTTGCAGTTGTGCTATAATTATTGTTGCTTGCAAACAAGCGCGTTTCCAAATTATGGAATTTGCAATGCATAGTTAAAATTAATATTGACTGTTTGTCTTTACAAATGGATCTTCAATGATGATGATATTAAAAGTGCCAAAATATTATCGTAAACATTAAAAAAAAAATGGATAGCCATAATATTCCAAAACGTTAGAAAATTCGACAGTTGATTGAATTTAACAGCAGACAATCCCACAATCTGGTATTAGAACAAAACGCGTCAGATGTAGAAGGGACTAATTCCATACGTTTGAAAAAAAATAATGAATGCCAAAGCATTGCAATAATTCTATTCACGCATATTATTTAAAGAAATGGTTTATGTTGCGATTTAAAACACCCCCGTCTTTCAGGCGTAATTTTCGTTCCCATGTTCCATCCCTTTTCAACAAAATGTTGGTTTGAGTACACGGTTTGTTTTTCCTATTGTATCAAACACTTTATGGACATAACTAGTTTAAAAAATAAACACATTTATTTTAAGATATTTTATTGAGTATACTTTGAAGATTAATAATAAAAAATGAGATATAACAAAAAGATCCTTAAACATTAAAAAAAAGTCTATACACTATTGATGTATACAGGAGAATCAATATCATTGGAATAATTATATTATTTTGTCGGTGGATTCGAGCATTACATTTAAAAAATATATAAGTATTAAAATAACTTTCTTCGTCAATGTACACTGCAATATTGTGACTAAATATAATAGGTGTAAAAAAATAGCCATACGAGACAAGGAAAAATCAGTGACGCGAGGTAGCCACGAGATAAGATCCTTTACAGAGATCTATCAAATTACGTATTATTTGGACATTTATTATCCAATTGTTAATTACCATAAGAGTATATTAATGAAATAAACAACTTACGAAATAGTGCTGTGTATCAATTTAATATTTCATGATTAGACGGATAGCTTATATTAATAGTCTATTCTAACATATACCAGGAAGCATTACAGTTTTTATAAACATAATCATAGCCATATTGACATTAGCAAAAAACTTAATTTGAACACCACAAACTCACGACAACACTTACCTTCACTGTACCATTGGTTTAATTTAGAGCGATAGTTTAGTTGTTTCGACAATATATAAGAAAATGTATGCAAATAAGCAGTTCATCATTATTAAAATTAAAAAGTACAAAATACCGACGAGGTATTTTTAAATAAACACAAAATGTTAATTTTAACACGGTCATCGTAAACTCCTGTATCGATATAATTTTAGAAGTTTAGACAATAGATGATATAGTACATTTAAAATAAATCCATACACATCGGATGCACCATCATAAGGTTAATAAAACAATAATACGTCGTCAGATATCAACTAAACTATTGGTTTGTAGTAAACCTACATATATAAAGCGCTTTAATTTACCTTTAGTCATTTAAAGTCCACGTGACGCTTATTCAAATATATCAGTTTATTCCTTAGGTCATTTTTTATTGGTCGATGAAAAAACGATTTATAAAATGCATGACACCGAAATGAGGCCCGCAGATGAAGTAATAATTACATTAATAAATAGAGATTTCTTTTAAAACCTTTTTTAACGCATCGACCAATGAAAATGAGTATTATAAAACGATTACATGGACAGATAAGACTCGATGATTATTCGAATGACATGAGATTAGCCGGAAGTGGTTTCACCATTTTGTACGTGACATCATTTATTTTTTCAACCCATTGCTTCGCCGTTGACTCACATCCGGTCCTGTAATAGGATAACTATTTTAATAACAGCATTTTGTAAACATAAATTAAAACTACAAATACAATACTAATATGATTCCATTCCATGACTGTGGCGAAGACGAGGTTAAGAGAGCCACCCCTTTTTTACTTTTTATTTAAATTCTACAGATGACACATTTTTACAGCAAAGTTATGCCACTTTTGCGTGTAACTGTTTTCTTTGAGTTAATATGAGATCATCTTCAGTCTTTAATATATTAAATAAAATAAGAATCATGACGAATCACCTTATTTTACACTCTTATTCCAGCCTTACAGGTTGAATTTTTGAATTCATACGAAATCATCCTCAATCTTTAATAATATCCAATAAAATAAAATGTATAAAAGCAAGTGTTAAACCTACTAATTTTTCCACATTTATTCGATTTCACTAACTAATACTCCTAAGACTTTCAAGCTCGAATTTGACTTTCACCACCCTTTTGCTTTGAAGACATTTACGTATGCATTAAAACATACATCCATATTACATAATAAATTATTTTATTTAAGTATATATATCACATGTATTTTTTAAATGCAGCAGTTACGGGTTATACATTGTTAGAAACAATCACAAGAAAAATACACGTGTGAATCTTAATCGAAGGCAGGAACGTGTAGTTACATTATGTGTGTTGCATGAGGATTTATAGATATAAAAAGAACCATATATATAAATTATCTTTAAAATATAACAACAGTCAAAAGTTTGTAATAGTTTGGAAGCAAATGAGTAAACATAATAACTTGTTTTTTAAAAACAACGCAATTTTTAATTTATACAATCGTTAAAATCGATTCTTTCTTCCTTCTATTTCTATCAATTACCTCGAAAAGATATTCAATCGACTTATAACTTACGTGTCTTAAGAAATGTAATATTTGTGTAACCTACTTAAATCAACTTCAATGGCTATGTTGGTATTTACCAACCTCACGAGCATTTTGTTATTTAATTTTCTCATGTATCACATCAATGTCATTTTTTCCAATTCGATTTAGTCCAGTTAAGTAAACCTACGTCACTGCGTATTGGATTGGATTGGATTATATAGATTATTGTATATATGATATTTATTAAATATAGATTATTTCACACGATGATAATCCGCGTCAACTTTTTTTATATTTAAATTTGTGAATATCACTCACGTAGATGTCTCATCGATTTTCTTAAAATTAAAAAATCTTAGAAATCTAAGCCTCCCTCCAAGATGGCAGAATTGAGTACATTATATAGCAACCATTTTCGAAGCCCTGTTAAACGCAGAGGCAACAAAGCAGCAAAGCATTTTTCAGTGGATCGTGGTCGATTTCAGAAGGATTCTTAACATCAACATCACAGACTAATAATATAGTGCCCCATTTTTATGCTACCACTTCTTAAAAGTTTCTTACGGCACAATTTCACTATTATTGAGGTCAGCAAAGTATATAGAAATTTTGTTCACCAGCTTTGAAGCAAGCCTAAATTTTAATTGGTGTACTTAACGTCGTATTACTCGATATGTACGAAAAGCTAAACACTAATAATGCAATAAGTAACAATACTAACTTAAACTTGTAGATGGTACCAACGTGATGGTCGATCAACTGGAAAGCATCGGAGGCCTCACCCTCCAGCCACACGGCGCGCCAACCGTCGTGCAGCGGTAGCACCTTGCAACGTTCCTTACTGAAGTCGCTTCTGGCTGTCCTGTGATACAAAAGTAAATAATTGTAAATCGATTTATTCGAGTAGGCTATCAAAGTACTTAAAATAGTAATTTCACACGATTAGGCAAGAAAATTTGAAAGAAAAGGAATTGATAAGCGCTATACGTTTTCTTAATACTAAATAAAATGTTTAAAAGATTGTAATTTTTTTATATCAGATCAAATTTAATTATTTAGCGAAACGTTAATTATAATAACTTTATCCCGTAACAGCCTGTGAATGTCCCACTGCTGGGCTAAAGGCCTCCTCTCCTCTTTTTGAGGAGAAGGTTTGGAGCTTATTCCACCACGCTGCTCCAATGCGGGTTGGTGGAATTCACATGTGGCAGTATTTCAGTGAAATTAGACACATGCAGGTTTCCTCACGATGTTTTCCTTCACCGTAAAGCACGAGATGAATTATAATCACAAATTAAGCACATGAAAATTCAGTGGTGCTTGCCCGGGTTTGAACCCACGATCATCGGTTAAGATTCACGCGTTCATACCACTGGGCCATCTCGGCTTAAATTATTATAAAAAATATAATGATATAAATTAATAATTAAAACGCGTCGAAAGCTCTAACAGTTCAATGTAACGGTGAGACAAGATCCTACAATAAAATTTAATAACCAATTTTTAACTTAGATAATATAAAACAAATTTCAACAGTATAATAATAACAGTATAATTGCACATATGTTTTTTTTAGATTAATTGCAAGTAAAATTAAGTCGAAATGTATTTTAGACTGTCTTTAATAAATCCATACTTAGACTAGAACTCATTGGAAATATTTATATTTTAATGTCCTCTTAACCGATTTTAGGAATGGAATTTAAATGCTCCGAAAAACTAATGTGGCGCCAAATTGGACCGAGCCGGAAAGAGAAATTTTTGCTCGAAAAAGTACTTAACGATCTTCGACCTACCTAACGATATCCCAATTACTAATATTGACAAGTTTGGTCTTTGTAATGCAACCGTGAAAACCATCAACGATGCACCCGCTTTTTGGTCAGCTTTTTTAAGGCCATTTTCAATTTTTTTTTCTATTGTAGCGTTGCGTGGAGAGAGAGTCTCGGAAGAATAGGTTGCATCGTCGCAATATTGCGACGACAGCGTGGTAAGCGCTATCGTAAAACCGCAGAGTCGCTATTAATGTCCGAATAATTGCGACTTTCCTGCCTTTAAGTCTATGTGCTTCGCGTATAGTCAGTGTGCTAAACTCCATACCTGTGCTGCACCCAGCCTTGATAAGGCACTCTTTCTCTGCCTGAGTAAGTACAAGGTATAGCGTGATTTATTGTTCATTAGGTATGAGCTCTCCTATGAAAGTCCTGCATATAAGCTAAGAGCTGAAAAAGTATTTTAGCTCTAAGGACTGGGACAAATATTTTTCCCAGTATACTTTTTTTTTATAGAACAGGAAGGCGGACGAGCATATGGGCCACCTGATGGTAAGTGGTCACCAAACGCTCTTAGACATTGGTACTGTAAGAAAAGTTAACCATCGCTTACAGCGCCACCAACCTTGGGACCTAAGACTTTTTGTCCCTTGTGCCTGTAATTACACTGGATCACTCACCCTTCAAACCGGAACACAACAATACCAAGTACTGCTGTTACCAAGTGTTGCGGTAGAATATCTGATGAGTGGGTGGTACCTACCCAGACGAGCTTGCACAAAGCTCTACCACCACAACTTCTAGCGAACATCCATTGAAGTCCTGTTCGTTCATAGCTACTGCTAACTGATGTATATAATTGTATTAAGAGGGCTGTAATTGATTGGAATATGCTGTTTCAATCGATAAATTGCGGCAGTTGATTTCACCGATAAGCAAAGCCGTCGTCGCACAGTTGATCTCTATTAGGCCATTAATGGCCCCAAAGTGATTCATAAGAGCCTCGTCCACCAAGAGCCTATTAGAACTTCCGTTTTCAGTCTCACTGAAGCCATTAACAAGTACTGATACCATTGTTCGCAACTTGTGCATAGCGTTAGGACCAATACAATTCCTTTGTCTGCCTTTCTCTCGTACCTGCCTTACCTGCTGCCTCTTTTGTGGTAGTTATGATTTTATCACTCCCCTTGAAACAGACTACAGTCTTTTGGGTTTTCAGCACCCAAGTGATCCCATTAATCAACTCCAGTTCTGGAAGTGTCCAAGATCCTATGGCTTTGTATTTACGGCAGGCAATTGCTTTGCCATTTACATGACCCTATCATCCAGAGTCCCACGAGTTCATTGTACACTACTACTAGTGGTCGTTGGGCGGGATCTTTAATTTTTGGGAGCCCATCCGCTTTTTCTCACTTACCAGAAACAGTTTAAAGACCATCGGCTTTATTTCTTTCCAAGGCACATGAGCGTAAAAACTGCTTACTTCTAGAATCTAGGCTACTACTGAGAACTTTTCGACAGAAAAACCCAATGAGTATTATTAGCTCGACCCGGGGTTTAAGCCCGTCCTGCGTCGGGATTAGCGGCCTTATAATCTAGCAGCTAGACCAACGGGGCAATATTATCAATACTATTAACACAGAATATTAATCTAAACTTCATTTACACATTAACTAATTATGTACTAATAACACCGATTTAATTACAAATAAGATACTTACCCTTTAAAAGTTTTAGAACCATAAAAGACCAGAATGTTGCTGGACAATTGTAGCCAGTAACGCTGCCACGAGGACAACGATATCTTCCTGCCATCTTTGATTATCGTTTTTCTTCGAACGTAGCTTTGAAAATCACACTCCGCGGGATTAATTATTGAGAGCACATCACTGAAACAGAACAAACTGTATCTTTAATATTTTAAGCTTTAGAACACCATGTATAGGAAAAGAATATAAAAATCAATTTACATTGTACAACATTCAAGTATGCTAAGGTACTTAAAAACTTCAAAATTAACCTTACAAACCGGTTTAAAGATTATATAGACTGTAGTGATCGCACCTTTGCTTTAACTTTAATTATTCGTCATAGATGTATTAGGTTATTCCAAAATTTAAGCTATTACAAGGATACCAGATTCTCAAGCCTGACTTTCTAACTTACTAACGCATCCGCAAAATTTAGTTGCAAGTACGAAATTAGACTAGTGAGCCTTGAAGATTAGAGCAATAAAATTGAAAACGGTATATTTTTCAAAGTAATACCAATTTGTTTTCTAGCCTCACTGGACTAACATAAGAAGTAGTATTGTGCTGATAACACATCAGTGGATGGTAGAAAATATTGTTATCTTTTAAATATTAAAAATAAAATTCAACATATATTTGTATCTTTTCATGAAAATGTTTTTATACGCGTTGCTGTTAGTCGCTAAAGAGATATCTGCAGTATGTGAACTTTTATTATATATAACTATTATTATATAAACAAGGACAAGAGATAGACTAGAGAACCCCTGCTAGATGTCATTTGTAAAAAATAAAATAGAATATATATTTCACCTGTATGGCAATGTCTGCGACATCTTAGCACCAGAGACGGAACTGGGAGATTCCAAGAGCGTGTCGTCCAAAAGATTCACTGAACCGGCCGGTGTTTTCTCATCCTTGTCTTCACTGTGACTCTTGCCAAATATGCTATAATAACAAGACATTCATATTATTTTTCAATTTAATAAATAAAATATAATGTAAAAAAAAAGCTTACGAAAACTCTAAGAACTAAATTTGAAGGAGGTGTTCTCTTCGATTTAATATTGCTAGTTAATTTATTGTAACAGAAGAAATCTGGCGAGTTAGATTCAGTTTTAAATATAGAACGATTGCAATATGTCACCGCCATTTAAATGATAGCACATTATATTAAGGGTCTGTCTGGACACCAAGATCCGACAGCTAATGTGAATCAATGAGGTCAATATCTCATCTGTACTAACTGTTATAACCTAATAAAATACCTGAAATCAAAACAGAGTGCATTAACTTCGAAGGCATTGTTAGATTTCTGTGCTTCTTTAAACGGCTATTTGAGAAGTTGGTTAATAAAGAGATTCTATGCAAAAATTTACAGTGTCATATAAATAAAAATGATAATTGTTTACTAAGTAGACTTTCTATTATCATTCTGTCGTTCTTTGTCAACGAAGTATTTTTAACCATTTAATTTCAAGTGTTTAGTACATTTCAAATAGTATAAAATACTATGTTCTCTTTTTATATGTGTAACTGAGTGTGTATTTAAATTCGGTATAATAATAATGCCAGCACTGGCAATTAATAAATATTTTTTATTATATTGACATAAGAATAGAATATGTCAGTTTTTGTAATAAATGGTATTGGCGAATGTACATCTTTTCTCTGAATATAAAAATATGAAATAATATTACTATAATAATGGCCTTGTGTACGTCAATACGAAATCTCATTCGTTCATTTTGTTAACATTTCGTTTTTGTACCACCCTCGAACGGGCACCCTCGGAATTTTTGCAAATGCATCACTCCGAATCTAATCAGATTTAGTTATGTAACAATTTATGTATTATATTAGTCGATGAAGAAAACGATTAAATCAATATAATACAAAATAAATATGAGTAATTTTAAATAATAGTCTACCGCCATACCGCATACTGTTAGCATGCTCGGTGTGTTGCAAACAATCAACATTCGAACTTGTACAAATTGTACAAAAACTTTAAACGAACATAAATTAATTAATTATCATAAAATATAATTTTAAATAATATCGATTACAGAATAATTACATACTTTATAATCATTCAACTGCACAAGTGTCTAATAAATTATAATTCAGAATTATTTGTTTACGTTTTGTACAATTTGTTTAAAACAAAACAAGTATTAAGGTGAAAATAAATTTACAGTGGAAGTAAGCAGAACGTACTAACATGCATTTGGTTAAGAAGCCACTAAACTATTAAAAAAATTATAGACCGCATAAAGCACACGTGTATAAAGCGGGCACTGTTTATTGTAATATCACCCGATAATAAAATCGAAAAGTAAATTCCTCCGTATATAAAACTTTATCCTTATTACTAACACTATTTATAAACTTTATTAAATTATAATATTTTATAACTTTATAACTTAATTGAATTAAACTTTAGCGATTACCGAAAGCATTCATGTACAATATCAAAGAGAAGTTGATTTGAAATAGTTGTCGTGACCTTGGTGAAAATAAACGTATCGAGTAATAAATAGGCGAAAATGAAACAAAAATAATATTAATCACAACAAGCAGGTGCACATTATGGTTATGGCGTCAATCACAAGACATAATCAATCATACCTTATTTACATAACGTTATATCATTAACGCCCATTGTTATAACATTCCAAATAACGAAATCAAAACGATTTATTTACATACTCATATTAAAAGTATTGTAACGTATATTTTTTGCGTACAAAAATAGTTTTTGTGTACAACTTAGCTTCTGATTCTTATTATTTATTTAAATTTTATTAAAAAATAAAATAAATATATAAGTACATATATAACGACTCATATATATTTAATAAAGAAAAAAAACTATTAAATATCAATAAAAGCTAAATTTAATAATATGATAGTTATATAATTAATATAATTATTATAATTATAAACGAGGATTTTTTTTGACTATTTTTAATATTTTAACAAGAACAACTAATATAATATAAACAAGAATGCTATGATGTAGCTCGCCCAAATTATTTATTTCATTAATTCACGAAGAAGGTACATTGAAAAAAATATTATGTCATTTTATTTGATATGAACAAAAGAACCGGGTATCTTCCAAATTAAAGAATTACAATTAAATTATTATTTAACAGATAATATAATATTTTAAAAATTGTCACGAGTCACTGTTTGTTATATTATAAATAATTTTATTGGACCATTAAAACTATTCATTTACATTTCTGCTATTATAACTACCACCTGTCAAAATTTTATTTGTTATTTAATGGTAATAAGGCTAATTAAAAAAAAAACTAAATCTTGTTATTTTTTATACTCTGGCCATTAAAACAATATTATTTGCGATTATGATATCGGTACAGAACAAAGTAATATTTCAATTTTTTTGTTTTCGGTCCCGGTTCTTATTGTCATTTTAGTAGGAAAATTTTCAAATCACCTATGCTTGTTCAGATTCATTTTTCAGTAAAATACCTTCCTCATATCACGTAACGCGCATTAAGCATGCATTTACATTATATATATATTATCTAAATACAACAAAATGCAAGCCTTCATTCAATTTACCGTTAGGAATTTAATACACTCACCCCACACCGAAATTGACCTTGTGAAAATTTCTTGGTAAGCTCGCGCTTCGAAACCTATGATTCGATTGCCAGTGTGAAATACCTTTATATATGTGTACGAATTTTGCAAACGGAATGCTATCCCGCTTAAAAATTCTCCTTTTTTATGGCTATACCAGCACATTCGACTCGTATTGAATATAAATTTAAGTAGGATAGCATTAAGGTCTTATTTATAAAAAACGCACACACCATAAAAGCATATTTATTATAGTCTATTAATTTACGCTGTGTGCAACATGTTAGTCAATAATTATTCTGTCTGTATAGCGTACAATAATGATTATGTCTCGGTTTTTATAACCACACAGATATCGAGTTCATGCGTTGACAAATAATGATGAGGGTTGAGTCGGACCCACCGACATCATGTAGTACCTATAGGGGACAAGTATGAAATGAAATGTTTCAATAGAAGCGGAAATTATACAGTTGACTGCCTGATGGACCCAAATATTCCAGTAACACAGTAAAGCTATTTCACTGATAATATTTATATAACATTGATAGGAATATCAGTTTGAGCGAATTCTCAAGAATGTAGAAAAGAATGTAGATTAATTGATTGCGTATAAAAAAATGTATTATATTTTGAAATGAGACCTTTTTGGACATGTGTTTTAAATTCCAAGTAGTCGACTGTATAAAATATACCAGGATAACAGAAATACCAATGATCATTCACGCAGAACATTACAAAAATACATTTAAAAAATCAAAATTATAATTGAGCGTTTGAAGGTTAACAACCAGTAAAGTAAGAAGAAATAAATTATAAAAGAGGAGAAAAAAATAATATGTTGTTTCTTCATATTTTTCTCCGAATTCAAATTCCATATTAATCTAAAATTTATTTGAATGTTCGTCTAGATGTTTTTCATATTGATATTGTATGCTGTATTATATTTTATTATTATAGTCGAATACATATCTTTTGAAACTAGGACGTGGCCCTTGAAGATACCAAACGTGTAAACAAAGTTAACTACTATTTTATCGCTCGTGTTGCATTTGGTATGTAAGCAAATAATCATAAACATTTCTTAACGGTCTTCTACCGTTGCATTGATATTTAAAAAATACAGTATTTAAATGTGTAATTGATATATTTTTTTATTCAGCATATATGAATTTATCTTGATCATTGCTCGACTTACTATTACTCAGATTTTTATTTAACATAACATTTTAATCCTTATTTGTTAAGTACATATTTCATTCCATTACCTTATTTTTTTAATTTTAATGTTTGAAGTTTATATTGTAAGTTATCATTTAAAAATATATTATATGTACGTATTTTGACTTAATTATAAATAACTAATAATATACAATTAATTCTTGTTATTATTGTGTGTAATTAACAAAATACTACTTACTTAGAACCGAGCGAACGACATTTCCTATGAGTTGGTATGAATTTAGTTTGGCTGTACGAGCCTTGGATTCTCAGTGAACCTGATCCGAGGCGATGCGATGGTGACAAGGTGAAGGGCGTCGAAGAACCCTGGACTTGAACTTCCTTAACAGACTCCTTAGAGCCGACGCAGCTACTTATAGGTGATGGTGGCTCCAATTTTAATGACAATCTGTATACAAAAATGTACACGTAACTTACAATTGTAATAATGTACTTATGTAATATTGGTATACATACTTAATATAATACTGTCTGTCTGTTAAGTGATTTAGCGGTGAAATAGCACGGCTAATCCATTAAACTGATTTTGATGTAATTTGGCATGAAGCAATCTTAAACCACAAGGAAGGCCATAGGCTGCTTTTTTATACCTAACACCTTCCCTCCCTCCCAAACACAGGGGCGACGCCGTGGCCGTAAACTAGTATTATATATGTGTTCCAACTTACTTATAATGATCGTCTTCCAAAAACTTCTGTAGTTCTTCTATGTAACGCACGCTGTTGAGATAATTTGCAACGTGAGGAAGCGGTTGTATATCATATTCAGAAGTCTGATAACGTTCTAGTGTCTTCAGAACTACTGCCATTTTGGCGACACGGTGAGGAGACCCGGATCCCACGGGATGTGCCATGTCTATATAAACTAAGTCCGTGAGAAATATACCTGGAAATATATAAAAAAATAAGATAATTACGTATACAAAAACGGCAACATTAGTGGTAAGATTGTTTTAGAAAACATTAACTGTATTTTGTGACGTATGTTCGACGTGTTTCTGCCCGCGGCTTTATCCGCATAAAACTATGCCTTTTTCTGTACCGTCGACCATGTATGTATAATTCCATAATGTACTATTCCATGATGGTCGGTTGAATAGTTAAGACTTGAAAGCGGAACAAACAAACAAATTCACTTTCGCATTTTATTATACTAGTGAATGAAACCAGAGTAATATGAATACTGTGTGTTGTTGTCATGTCTACTCCTCAGACACCGTTTCTTTAGTCTTCGATATGTTAGAAGAAATCTTTAAGATTTCAGCATACAGCGTACCCAGTAAATTATACAATTAAACTTTAAATATATACACAACAATATCTTCAAACATAATAATCTAAATTTAAATGAAATTATTTTTTTTATTTCACATTAAAATTGAGTTACATTTAAAAGTATATTCTTATAAAAACGAATAACGAAGCTTTGGTGCGATCATTGACCGATTAGTATTGAATTCGTCCAAAGTATTCCGTCCGTATTTGTCCAGACACGATTTTCGAAACTCTGTTCTATGATTGAATAACTCTTATAATAAAATCACATCATAATCATCTTTGTTTTTATGCATAATAAAATAAATTGAAGGTAAATTATAGTTTTACGATCATTTTTATTTATTCTTCGTTTGATTCAAGTAACGATATAAAGTTATTATAAAAGTTGTATTTATTTAACTCTTAAATATTTTTTTCTCTAAAGGAATCGGAGATAGTAAATATTCAGCCAAATATTATTTTATGGCCGGATACATCGAATGACAAATAGTAATTGTAACTGTAAATTGAAATCGTCGTAGCCTTTAACGTCAGATTATATATGTACTCTAGGAGAAAAGAACTTTCGGACTGTTATCTAATTTTTTATCTCTAATACACATTCTATTTACTTGGACTACGTCAACTTCGATAAGGGATGCCATTTATGATAGACGTTTGTGTAAGTATATTTATAAACTGACATGATTACAATTATAATTAGTTTATTTGTCGTTTCCGGCCATGGGAAATAATATTTATTCTTTCAATATGATAAAATCAAAAATAAAGAATACTTTATAATCAATTCTCGGAACAAACACAATCATTACAAAGTGATTACTTAATTATTGTTTTTTTTTTTTTTTGTAAAGCAATCTTTTATTTAGACAATGAAGTCAAACATACAATTTACTATATTCATTTGTATAGTGATGACTGCATATCACCTACATTATTCAAATTTATGGACTAATAGGAACTGGTTTAAGAATTTCTAGATTTGACCCTCACATACTAACAACTTTAGTTAAATAAAAAGTTTTAATAATTTTAAAAATTATTTATAGGGAAACAACAAGATTAGTTTATTCTTATTTTTAAAACATTTCATAACAACCAGGCTATTTAAAAGTTAAAGCATCTCATTTTCCACTGAAGCATATGCCGTAACATATAATCAAATTTGTTTATGGACCATTTTATATCTCATTAATAGGGTTAATTTTATTTGGATTTCTCTTTCAACAGAAAAAACACTGAACTAAGTGTAGTTTAATTTTTATTGTATAAAATAAGAATAATCATAATAGGCTTTAACAAATACACATATTAATGATAAAACTCTTCGTAAAATGACTAGTTCATAATATTGTGTTCTTGTACAATAATTAACCATACACTAGGAACATTAAATATTACTAATAATATAGATATAATAAAATTGCTACAAATTCGTTTTGGTTAAAGTTTTGTTAAAGAATAGTGTAAGGAATGTGCAACATATGAAGTCAAACATGCACAGTTTTAAATATTGCCGTCTAGCAAAACAGAAATAGTAGACCAACATTAAGATTATATTATGTATTAAGATGCACACGGGTCATATTTCATTTGGTTAAACAATTTCTAGTCAAGCTGATCATAACACTCCATAAAAGCTTTGGCATCACTCAGTAGTTATAAATTCCATAGTAGACAACATTTGTAATTTAAGAGTAGTTTATATGAAATTTGATAAGTGCTTAGAATAATGTGGTTGATATCAAGAAGTATTAACAACTGTAATGTTTCATACACTTTACACCCAATTGGATTTATTTAAAAAATCAGTGATTTTTCTTTATCTTTATATATATTTATTATTTCAGATTAAGTAGTTTTAAGCTATATATATAATTTAACAATAAATAAATAAATAATATTCTTGGACATTATTCACACACAGCCATCTGATCCCAAACTAAGCAAAGCTTGTACTAAAGAAACCAGACAACTGATATACTACATAAACTACTTTTGTTTTGTAAATACATACTTATATAAATAAATACACTCAGGCTCAGGACAAATAGACATGTTCATGCACACAAATGTCTGTCCTGGGTGGGAATCGAACTCACAACCTTCAGCATGAAGGGCAAGTCTAGCAACCGCCAACCGGCCCGTCAACTCTTTGATATTGTTATAATCTATTTATCTGTTTAATGTAAAATTATCAATAATGCATGAAAATTCAATTAATTTTGAGAAATAATTAAATTTGTATTTAAAAAAGCAAATTCAAAGCTTACCAAGGTAAGGTATGCATGGGAGAGCAATAGACCGCATGTACTCTCGAAGAGCTGTCCAGTTATCCTTCTCACCAAACAACTCTGCCAATTTGTCAAATTGTTGCTTATCCTTTTTGGATAAGCAGGACCAAGTTTTTGTCAATCTGTTGAATATTCAATAAAGCATAAATTTGAAATTTTTCAAATATTATTTAGCATCATATTGACAAAATAAGCCATATAATAAAGATAGATAAAATAGTTAAATCTTTAGTTTGAATTATAAATGAGATGTTTTAAGTAAGTAAAATTTAAAAAAAACTTCCAAGTAATTAATTATCACAGCTTTAACATATTGACACAAAAAGTTTGAGAAGGTATTTAGTATTAAAGGAAGGAACATTTATTTTATAGCTTAAATAGTTTTGGCATAACTAGCTCCAATCTTTTTAACTAAAATTCTTTTACCTGTATATACTAGCACTGTGCAACGCGGAAATTACTGCAAATAGTGAATGAAGATTATTCAAATCATATAATTTCTTTGCCACCTTTATGAAGTGGGCCAGTGTCTCCGCTCGAGCCTTTGGTGATTGACCATTGAGTATTTCTTGAACAGTCCAAAAACTTACCTACAAGCATAAATAAGTTAAATAAAAATGTAAAGGTAATATACATAGTAAGTGTTTTATTATGAATTTTATAAAAACTTGTACATAGTGTGTAAAGTGATTTCCATTGCCATTGCATACACCTTCAGCCAGTTTATTTAAGATAGAATATTTACAGTCAGTTTGGGAAACCCTGATCAAATTTAGATTAACTAATCCGACTTGAATCTGAATAGTTATTTTTTGACAGCAACCAAAGACCTAATAGGCGTCCTAGCCTTGTTTTGTACTAAGCCATATTAGAAAATATGACTTTGATTTCAAAAACTGACAGATTATGTATGTAATGGTATTAAACATCATCCATATATAGTAGTATATATAGTATTTTTTAAACACATCACATTTTTAAAAAGCTTAACAAAATAATTACCCTGTTGAATCTTTTAGTGAAAGCTACAACATTCGGAGCCACAGTCAACTTGTTGAGTTTTGTCCAGCCACATGTAGTAAGCTCCTCTGGCTGAATTGATTTAAAGCAAGGCAAGTCAAGAAGTGATAATTGATTAGCAATATCTTCAGGAGCTATTCGCAATGCTGAGCACACAATTTCATCCCAGGACTGATTAATGGAGGAAGCTGCCGGAAGACTACTCGTCTTATATTGATATATTGGATTATGCTGACGGTTGGCAGCATTATCGCCAAGTCTATAACAATTGAATATACTCATCAGCATTTGTAATTATACTTCAAAACTCAATTAAATGATCACTTTTTTATTTATTATTATTTCAATTACTATTATTAATATTTATACTATGATTATTTCAATTCTAAGATTCATATTTAGCTTGGTATATGTACCTAAGTTAAATATTTGGAATAAATCCAAAGTCAATTGGCAGTTGCCATAAATGTTTTAATAAGCTTATACAAATTTACTTATTCAAATCTATATATAACTATAGATTTTACTACCTAAAGATTATTTGAACAAATACAAGTTTTAATAACGCTTACGCATAGTTATAGTAACAAGCACAGTCATCCTTAATGTATGTTTCTTCACCATGAGAATTTATGGGAGCATTTGAAACTTTTTTAGTATTCTGCTTGCATGATGTTTTATCTTCGAGTGGCCAATTTTCTTCATCTTCATGCTGTAATATAAATCGAAAAAAGCACCTTAAATATTTATATATGAATAATATTACTATCATTGAGTAGAAATAAATGCTATTTTACGTAAACCCATTTCTACTAGATTAACAAGTATTAATCCAGTAGAATTTGATTAATTACTGTAGCACTAACTAAGCAGTAAGTGCCGTAAACAAAACCCGGTAATCTAAATATACAGTTCCAGATGAGTAAAATAATTAAGCTTTTTAAAAAATCCAAGAGCCATTTTTAAAAACAAAGTCTTACCTCTACAATTCTAAGAACAGCCAGGCTATCGCTCAAAATATCCCGTGGCATTTCTGGCTATAAGAATTGTAGCACATAACGCAAAATATTTTAAACTTATTAAGATTTAATTGAATAATTGTAGCACTTTACAATGACCACACAATTAACACTGATATATAACTCAATTGATACATGAAGGGCAAAATATCGTGTTTACGATAGCAGATAGTCAAAAGTAAATGATGTGATAATAAATAAGAGAATAAATTTGTAAAAACACTCCTATAATGACAGCGACATGATTATCACTACAAAATTTATCACATTCACAGCAAACTAATTGTCAACTATTTATAGGTAGGTACTTATTACTGTAACTTTAATAAACTGTTTCAAAACGAATAAGAAATAAAACTTATTTCCACAAATGGGATTTCATATATTTTTATTTAAAATCTTAACATTTATTGATTAATTAATTAAGCTCAACATTTTATAATATACGAGGTAAAAGTTAATATTTCAGGATTTAAATTTTAAAAGGAAAGAAAAGAAAATTATAAAAGAATAATGAAATTATCAAGAATTGCAGCCAATGCCAATTAAATTAATAAATTAAATCAAACAAGTGTGCATATCAATTTGCAAATCAAACTTAAATAGTTCGTTCTGAAACCTGAATTTCTTTTTTACAATCGATAATAAAGAATACTGAATTAGACATACTTTATAATCTGTTACTTTTATTTGTATAGGTAACAATATAAAGAAAGCTATTCATTATCTGGAAAGATTTCGATGCATTTTCTAATTTATAATTATTATTTGTTTATTATATATTATTAAATATGGCGACAAGAAGCTAATATTTTGTTTATTGTCATTTGAAAACAAATTTAATCATTTTTTTTTGTCAAAAGTTGAATGGGCAAGATAGCTCTTGTACAGATTGTCGTCTATTATGGCAAAATTCAATATAAAATACACGTTTCTTTAATTAAATTAAATAATATTACAAATATTATTGAGGATGAGTAAAATATTAGTCGGGCATGCGTCTTTATTATAAATAAGATCTATATTTAGTCAAATTTATTTGAATGTACACCAAAAATATTAGCAAAACGCTCTACTTTTATAACTGCGTTATTATTGAAACATTTTGTTTTCTTTAGATTTTTATAAAGTATAAAGTTTTATAATATATTAAATAAATTTTAAGAAAACTATATCTATACACATATACTTAATAGATATAAATATATTTGATGTATGTTTAGATACTTGTTAGGAAATCTTATTTAGAAAAGCGTGTATATCTTATATTGAAAAGGAGAAGAGACCAGTCGTTGATTTTGTGGTTTGAGGAGGCATTTATAAAGAAAATTAGCTTGAGATAATAGTATCATATTTTGTGATACTAGTGTGGAATTATTTAATTAATTATTAAATAAAAGGCACCCAACTAATTAACACGATTCTTTTCTAAGTTTGAGATAACTTATCACTCAATCGTTATCAAAATGTTTACACAGCCTTTTAATATACTTACTAGTTTACGCCCGAGGCTTCGCCCGCGTGAAGGGGCGGGGTCAACGTATACGCAAAACTTCATGATGATCGGTTGTTAGATGTGAAAGCGTAACAAACACTTTTTTATTTATAATATTAATAAGGATACGGTACTATGAAGTTTATTTTTACTTTAACAATTTTAAGTTACTTAAACGAGTATTTCAATTAGTATTTTAATAAATATACTATTTGAGCAATAATGTTAAACATTTTATTGCACAAATAAATTTGAAATATAATTAATGACTTTAGATAAATTATCACACAAAAATAGTATAAACTGCCTTCTTGCTCAGATTCCTTTTTATTGCGTCGTGTCGTGATTATTATATTGGCATATGTTCAGATTAATGCACATTCAATCGTACATGCTAATTGATAAGCTTTGTTTTGCGGTTTATAATGATGTTATTATTAGTTAATTGATGTTTAGTAATATATGTAGGTAGGTACCTCTAAAGTACATGTTACGTGATAAACATTCTTTGTTCCAGCTTTACAGTATAATTAATTAAAAATAATATTATTAAAGTATTATTAAACGATTTCGTTTACATTGGGATTGTTGTTACTACCAAAATACCGTCTACTTAGAAAGAATATTAACTTAAAACTAACATCTCATGGAAATTAGTATTGTATTAATGTACCTATAAAACAAAACAAAATATAAATAACAATAGTAAATACTCTCATCATAGCCATATATTTTACTTTAGATTTCAATGTTTTAATAGAATTATTATACTAACATAAAATATTTAATTAGGTATTAGTTACGAAATTAAAAACATGTTGACATTTATATTTTGATACTCATTGTAAGGTAGCTTTAAAAGTAGGTCCTTAGAGGTCCCTGGTAATAAAAACCAATATAATCAAAATCACTATCTAGGCATAGATGTCTATATAAAAATAAATAGAGCAACGCAATAGCGACGAATAGAAAAAAAGCAATGGCTGAATAAACTTCCGTTGAAAGTGGAAGCAATGCTTTTCCTTTTATATTGATTTTTGTATGAAGGATTTTTTTCACCAAAATATTACCATTAAAATTCTTATTTAAATATTATTTTGCTTATTTATAATAAAAAATGCAAATAGTGCTTTAAAAGATAAATATATTAATTAAGTAAGTTCTTCAATTGTACATTCAGTAAACTGTTATGGCGTTTGTGTTCTGATACACAACGCATATAGTGTCTTGTCTGTAAAATTTAAAGAAACTTCGGCGTTTATAATTATTGTGAATTGGGGAAAAGTTGTAAAATGGGTATTTATTCATTTTAGTTATAAATTTATACTTCGGGAGTGTTAATATTTAAGGTTATGTTTCTGTATTATATAGATAGCTTAGGTGTGTTTCAGTGAATCGAAAGATCCAGTAGGCGTTTTTCTCCAGGCCAGTGTCCATAAAAGTGATGTCTGAATGAATTTCTCACGCTTTTTAGACATTCAGTCATGGTGGGAAGTACCCAGCATAGCATACTTTTGTTCCTTATTCAGGACAGCTTTCAATCTACTGGATTTTGACATCGAAGTGAGTATCAATTTTTTTTTTATTCACATAGGGTTTTTTATAAAAGATAAGGTCTTTAACGCAGAAATTGTTTATTACATAGGAATTAGAAGAGGCTCTTCTGACAGATGGCACAGAAGAAACGGGTAGTTCTCTTTTGACCGAATTGATAGTGCGCCTCTTGAACGGTTGCTTAGGCAACAATGACATCTCTGCTTTTAATTATCAGGTATTAAATGTTTATTTACAATTAAATCTTATGTCGGCCTCTTTGTCTTATCACTAAACTTAATTTTCAGATGTATTTGAGGCGTTTGTTTAGAAGAAAATGTCAAGAGCATGGAAGATACAACCCATTCAATACTGATATTGATTTTCAATTTTTACCTCTCCGGACAAAAGTTGAGATATTGTATGCGTTATGTGATTTTCGGTTAGATGCCGAAGACGTATTTGACCTGTTCAAGAACTTAGAAGCTGAAAGCCTACGTGTGGAGCCACTAGGGTAAGTTATTGCTTATATTATTCATCATCATCATAGTGATACACATTTTCTCTCTAGGTGTTTTTACCAAATCTAAAGCTATTAATAGAACATTGTTGGAAGTATTGATTTTATAGTTGTCATGTGCACTGAACAAACATGAAAATTTTCATCCCTTATTGAAAATTCAAAACAAATGCTGACTTAAATCATGAATCAGATTGATTTTACTTTAAAATTGTTATTAATATGATTTGTAATTACTACTTTTTTTTCATTATAAGTTACTTTTCATTATGTGATCAGCATTGTACAAAAAGAAATACACTAAATTCAATTATATTTATATAGGATAAGATAGATAATATTATCATACAACATATTAAACTAAGGTTTTGTTGTATCATGGTTGTAATTATTTATTTTTAAATACAATTGAATAGATGCTAAGTTTATTTTTTTGGGATTTTAATTTATTTTTAAAATTTTTTTTTTTAGATTAAAATTTTTTTTCATCAGTGTATTTGATATGGAACATATACATGTATGGGAATATACCAAACATAGATCAATATTCTAATGTTATCTAAAAGAATTTTATAACTTAATGTTTTTATAATAGAGACTTGACTCTGTGATGAGATCCTCAAATTTGAAACCGTCAACATACAAGGTATTCCACTATTAAATAACAATGTGTTGTTGTGTTCTGGCTTGTAGGGTAAAAGAGCCAGTGTAATAAGAAGCTCAATAGACATAACAACTTACATTTCTCAGGTGGCAGTGCATTATATATGTAAAGCATGCTGAATATATCTGACATTGTTAATTTTTTAGGTCGCGATAATAATTACAATTTGATAGTTATTCTAACAGAAAACCTTAGGCGTTTGATTTATTTCAAGATTTATAATTAGTAAGTTTTATTATGAATAATTATTTATCTTTTTTTTGCAGATGGGATGACAATGATTCTGCTTACTGGTACTTTTATGGCACAAGATTATATAGAGAGGACATAATAAAGAAACCGAGGGCAAAAAATAGGAGAAGGAAAAGGGAGAGTAGGAAGAGAGGCTGGTTTTATGGAGATGACTGGCTTGACGACGAAGATACTGATCGTGTTTGGCAAGTGGTGTGTTTTACGGAGGCAGATTGGAGCCACCTGACAGAGAAGTTCAACGATGCTACCAGCAAGGTCGAAAAGGAACTTCATAGATCTCTCTCACAAAATTTTCTACCAGAAATACCAAGGCTGTTTGAAGAAAAAGAACGTTTACAAAGGAAAAGGTGAGTTATTATTTTTATATTAGGTAGGCGGACTATCTGCAAACTGGTTGATAACCACCAAGTGGTCACAACCAACCAATTTATTGACACTGTAGAAGTATTAACTAAATGTTTTGTTCCTTGTCTTTGTAATTATACTAGCCTACTCACCATATACATACATACTTATTAGTGTTTCAATACACTGCAAAACAAAGCTTTACTGTTGGGCAATAGTGAAGTTATGGGTGGTTGGTTGGTTGGTTACCAACCCAAAATACCAAAACCGGCTAATTTTAAAATTAAAAGAATCATTGTTACTTTAGTCTGGCTAGTAGTAGTTTAGTATGGCTAAGTGTTTGGCTGTGCATACTTATTTTATTGCAAAGCTATTTCTGTTTTATTTATTTGAATGATTTGAATTGCTGTTATTGCAAAAATTGTACTCCTTTTTAAAACATGTTCAAAGATGCCAAGCTGATTATAAAGAATTTTATGAATAGATTGTATTACAATTGACGTACATATCTTTTGTATTCAATTGCATAAGCTGTATTTCAAACCAGTGCTGTGTATTTATAGAAAAAAAAAAACTGAAGTAAATTATATCATGTCTTGAATAATAAGCCACCAGTAAAGTTGATTATGCATTTATTTTCCGGAATAATATTGGGGGATCAAAAGAAACTTGTGACATTAACAGATTTTGCGATTTGCCTATATTATTAACTAAAAAAAAGCGTTAGATTGCTCTTATCTTGTAATATATCCTTTACTTATAAGATGCTAAAATTTTGACTTTGCGAATTTTAAAATTGTATTACTGATATAAAAATTGTTATTTTGATTTAAGTAAACATCTTGTTGATTTTATTAATTTGTTTTTGATAATAGTTGACTTGGATTATTTAATTATCACAGTTTTGACAAGCATTTGCGAGTGAATGTAAACTTTTTATGTCGTGTCATATTCGCGAAGACGATATTATCAACCAAATACAAAAGAAAGTAGACGGGCAATTAAAATAGTGAATCATTTCATCAATATTCTGAAAAATCGTTGCATTGAGAATTTTTAAAACATGTTTTCTGATAAATAGTTAATTTTTTGTGTAATTTGAATACAGCACATTTGTTATTGCTTTGGGCGTCGCGCCATATAACTTGTAAAAGCAAGTTACAGTTGTACATAATTCTAGCTAATGTTTTAAATGCGAAAGTCACTTTTTTCGTCACTATTTCGCGTCTTGTCTTGTATAATCGTATTTTCGTGCTATATCTGTATGCGTTGGCCAATTATTTTTCTCTTAATGAAAGAACAAAGATAGTAATTCAAATAAATATTAAAGGTTACTAGAACTGGCACCGCGTCGTACATCAAGCCGAGTGCTACAGAAGATCAAGCAGAAGGAAGAAGAAGAAACAAAACAGAGTGCTGATGAATCTAAGGACGAAGACAGCAAGGAAACACCCACCGTCGCTCGTGAAAACCGAGCCAGGCGACGCGAACAGCTAAGGTATTTATAATAAATAAATAAAACCAACACTACTTATACTACTTACATTCAAAACATCATATATGAAATATTGACTCTTATCTTGTGTGAAAGTTATTGAAAAAAAATATTAAAATTGTATTCAATTACTTAATGGTTGTTAAATAACGGACTCTACGTTAAAATATCAGTTATAATAAAAAACGAAAAGGCAATCGATACGTTTCATTTAAAATAATTTTTCCATCAATCTGAAGGACATGGAATTTTTATTGTAAAATAGGTACGCGGGCTAACAAATGGGCCAACTCTAAAATTAAAATTTCATTATTCAATATTTTAACCCAATATTAAAGTCTGTCTTACAACGTATGTAGATACTTTTATAAACTTAACAAGTAATTTTTGCGTGTGTTCAGAAGTTCTAGAAAGTTCGATGAGTGTTTCGACAGTTGCTGTAGATCGTCATTCTCTAAAAGCGTCATTCAATAAATTAATAATTTCTTTACATTGCAGAGAAGAGTTAAATACTTTAGTTAAAAGAATATTTCGTTGTTGTAAGAGAATTGTGGAAAATTTTAAGTTTCAACATCAATTGTTAGAGTTTATTCAGTCAATTATCAAATCATCTTTTCCTTAAAGGTCAAGAAAATCTTAAAATAGATAACAATAACGATATGCAATCAGGCGCTCGCATCGCATCGCTTCGAGTTGTAGTTGCATTGTTAAACTATTAAGTCGTAGAAGCTCGGTCTAAGATGTTGATAACATCTATACACTTATTTTTCTATGCGAAATTTTAGTATATTATAACTTTATAGATCGACGCGAATGCGTTTGGAGTATACTACATTTTTATTCACATACTTATAACGTGTATGCAGGGGCGTAGCTACCGCCGTATCTAGCTACAGGGATCCCGAACTCGTTTAAGCAAAAATTCGTAAAATGCTCGTCGAGCCATACGGTATACGCCCGACGGTATTGATATAAAACAAATTCTGGAACTACCCGTTACAACTGCCTGCATACGATACTTGATGTATTATATATTGTGAAACATCGGTCTAAATTCACGCTTATCCCTAATGTTTTCATTTTCGGAGTAAGATTAAGTTACAGTGTGCTGACATCTCAGCCTTCAACCGTGTAATCCACCTGATATCTCTCATCTATGTTCTTCAACACATAATCTTGGAATTGGTTATATATGTCGTTTATAATATAAAATATGAAATTGGTTAAGGAATAACAAACCAAAAACCAGGACAGATAACAAAACCAGGACAGATAACTCTAATTTCTTTGGAGGAGTAAAAATGCAAACTTCATAAAATTTTAGTTTTTATCATTAAAAAAATATATACTTATATTTCTTATTATAGTGTTTTAAAAATGTAGATAATAATGACGCATAATTAACTGTAAAATTAAAACATAATCATATAGCCAATCGCAGTTAAAATAAAATTTGACCCAGTAATGGCTAGTGGCTGTCACTTTGTACAAAACAAATATTGCTAGTTTATGCGCGATGACACGCCCCATTTTTTTCAAATCGCTACAGTGCACCTGTACAAGGTAGCTTACAATAATAGTGTAAGTAGTAATAGAGGGGCGTCTTCGTGAAATTCGTCTTCGAACTAATTTGTCGAGATATATCTTTGTATATACAATAAATACGTATTTTAAGTTGTTTTTATTTTTATTTTATAAACGTCAATGTCAAATTCGGTTTAAGTATCCGAACGGTAATGTTGCATTATAAGTTGCTATATATCCAGAGATTTTGAATTAATATAAAAATCTCCACGTAAAAGCAGCAAGGATAATGTGGTCAAATTCATTTTTAATTAGTTTTAAACATCTTTACTATCGTTTTGTGAATTTGTTAAAAAAGCTATCTGAAAAAAAAACCTGTTTTTGACTAATTTGTTGTATGTAATAACGATTGTGACTCTGGATGTACGAAGGGTGATCCAAGAGTAATGATATCAATATAAAACACAAGGTTGATGTTTAAAAAAAATATTATTTTTCTATATAGTCTCTTAACAAGTCAATACATTCTACATTTAGACATCATTCACTCATCATTTTACTCTTTTCTAAAACTAAAATTCTCTTAGAAAAAAAATATCTTATCATTTATCTTGAACGCCTCAACAGCGGAAATCATTTCGCCATTGTCTTCAAATTTCTTGCCTTAATTCCAATAAGCAAATTCATGTTTTAATGCTCCTAATATATATATATATACTAAAAAATATGTTTTTATTTTGAGATCAGAAACTAATGAAAGTAGTTATGGCTTACGACCGTACCGTAACCCGTAACAACCTGTGAATGTCCCACTGCTGGGCTAAAGGCCTCCTCTCCTCTTTTTGAGGAGAAGGTTTGGAGCTTATTCCATCACGCTGCTCCAATGCGGGTTGGTGGAATAGACATGTGGTATAATTTCAGTAAAATTAGACATATGCAGGTTTCCTCACGATGTTTTTCTTCACCGTAAAGCACGATATGAATTATAATCACACGAAAATTCAGTGGTGCTTGCCCGGGTTTGAACCAACGATCATCGGTTAAGATTCACTCGGTCTTACCATTGGGCCATCTCGGCTTATGGCTTATGAATTAGTTTGTAATAGATAAGGTCTTATGGGTTAGTTAGTGTATTTTAGTGATATTGTATCACTACAAACTCAATATAAAACGCATATGTCAGATTCATCGACGTCCGGGCTTAATGATTGGACCGAAAAAGAAATGGCAAAAAATTATGGCATCGTATTCATATACAGACAAATAATCACCGAAAAATATACCGGCTTAAAATTTGTTTGCATAGAAAATCTTAATACATGGTCATAATTTACTTAAAACCAAGAACATGTATTTATTGATTAAAATAAGGAAATTTAAAACACACGACGTTCATATTCTCATTCAACTAAGCCACATCGTAAATGAATGACATAGGCGGGTGAAATTTCTATAACGAAAACGTACTCCGAGTAACTTAAAACTTAGTATAAATATTCAATTTAAAATTTCTATACATTATATAAACCAGATATATGTAAACACCTAGCATTTAAATTAATTTCGGTTTATCATTTACATAATTTATAATGATAATGATATTTACGATTGTAGTCAATAAAAGTTTATATAGTGAGCAAAAATTACAATAATTTTATTGGACATATGGCTATATCTATATAGACGTTGTTGTGTTGTGAGGAATGATTGTTTAGGATATTTGATTATTGTTGTACTAAAAGTGCCTGCCTCGTTGGTCTAGTGGCTTGATGTAAGGCCGCAGACCCGGAGGTCCTGGGATCAAATCCTAGGTCGGGCCAATAAAATGTTATTGGGTTTTTCTGTTAGAAAATTCTCAGTAGCAGCCCGGAGTCTGGAAGTTGGAAGTGTATTCACTCCCGTGCCTTGGAAAGCACGTAAAGCCGTCCTACGCCTGAACTCTTTCCGGTCGTGTCGGATATACCTAATATCAATATAAATGTTCAGGATGTTAAAAGTAAAATAAAATATTTTGATTAATATTCAAATATAATATATTTGAATATATATATATATATATATATATATATATATATATATATATATATATATATATATATATATATACAATAATTATATGTAAAATAGTTTTTATTATATACAGGGTGACTGGTGAATTAGTATCAATATTTAGGGACGTGATATTTGACGACCAAAAAAAATACATATAACATAAATATTAATAAACTTCTAAGTAAAGTTAACCAAAAGTTATGTAATTAATTACGCGTCATGTGGACACCCTAGCTGCGCTGACGACACAACACAGTTAGGTACATTTAGTTATCGCGCGGTACTTTACCTACGTCCAAACGCCGCCGCGTGTTAACAGGGTAGCAGGCTACCTTTGATAAACAAGCATGATCCAATCCCCCTTCATACTTTAAACCTGGCTTAGAACAGGCAAAAATACCAAAATATTTCACTCGTTTAAGCAACAAATTTGTTGACTAGGTAAATTTTTTTTTTTTTTTTTTTTATATTTGCCGGGTGGGCAAATGACTCTACTCCACCTGATGTTAAGTGGTAGTAGAGTCCAAACGCGAGGACGGCCAGTACAGTCTGGAAGAAGATTCTGCACTAGCCGCCCTCGCCTTGCCGGCCCGCAAGATGCCTCTTCACGCCTCGTAAAGAGACGTGAAGCGAGCGACGTATTGCCACGATAGGGATGTAATGATATGAAGTTGGGACAAAAATTAACTGTTTACCTATCTTGGTATTTCCGGCGTATTTAAAAATGGAATCATACTTATTTACAACCATTGTCAATCATTTAACTACCTATTTACCTACATAACTACACTAACCTTAACAAATGTTCAAAGTGAGCTCCTGCTCGTGTGATACACAGTTCGGCACGTTTACGCATATTGTCTTTCACACGCTTTAACACGAATGGGTCACTTTACTACTCACAGTACTCACAGTATTCTGCATTTGTGTATTGATAAGCCATACCTAATTACTAATGACGGGTCACACTCACACACGAAAGATTAGGTATACGCGTAAGATCGATCGCTAGGGGCGCGCGCGCGGGAAGATGGACGAACCTTACGGCGGCGCTCGCCCGACTAACCTACTAATACTAATTAGTAGGTTAGTCGGGCGCGCGGGGCAGGGGTTGCGGGTGGCAAACACCACGCCGCACGCGCCGCGGAAATATGTCCACACTTTATTTATTTAAAGTAAAATTTTTGTAAATTTGGTCAAAAATTAAGTACCTATTTTTTTTACATAATTCGAATGAGAATCATGTACCGATTATGCTCCTAAAATATTGATACTAATTCACCAGTCACCCTGTATATAGCGATTTAAAAAGTATTTATTTTTTATAAAAGAGAAAAGTTAACTGATGTTTCGTCAAACATTTTGGACAAAATAAATACTTAATATAATACTTATACCCAACTTATGTATTTTTAGGTCAAAATCTGAATCATCAGATTCATCAGACAGTTCATCCAGTGATCAGGAAGAAATGCCTCAAAAGGTTACTAGACCATCCAGGTCCAGAGATAAGAAATCAAAAAACTCATCAGCTACCAATAAAGGGGAACCACCACCAGAACCCGTGGTTAAAACCGGAAGGAAAACTAACAATTCGCTGGCAGCTGCTACTGGTCAAATAGTTATACCAGAAAATGACGAGCCGGTCAATAGCACTCGGCGAAAGCTCAAGACGTCACAAATGTAAGTTGTACCATGATTAATAAAAGAAATATTTCCTTTACATAAAAAAATAAGTAAGAAATTGTACCAAATGCTATTTCTAGCATTTGTGGGGTGCAACTATGATTTACTATGTTAGACTGCACAGACACAATAAGTCTAAAATGTCAATTAAAGCTTAAAAGTGTTTCTTTTTTTCCATATTATCGATTTAATGTAATAAGCCACATCTTATCCGTGCAGTGACGGAGAAAGAATACATTTCACTGCCCCTCTCTTTCCCATGGGTGTCGTAAGAGGCGACTAAGGGATATCTGAGCGACCATCTTTTCATCTGGTGGTAGGATGATAAACATTCGCCTGGCTTGTTACCACCGTACGCATGGTGAAAATCTCGTGATGTGGCTTGCAGCCGCGTTTCGAGGTCAGCCAGCGTACAGCCAGTGCCCGAGCGAGCATTGCCGCGATGGGTGTTGGTCCAGTGGAGACGGTTGCTGAACCAATGCCGGGGGAAACTATTGCCCTGCCGGACAGGGAGACCCGAAGAAACGGCTATTCCACTGGCCGCCCGTGGCATAGTACAGGGGCCCGAGCGTGCCTAACCAGCACGCGAGGCTGCCCCACCAGGCCACGCATAATCTCGGGGTGGACCGTCGTGCCGGTTGGTGACCGGAAGGTGGGATCCCGGCGGCCACTTCCGGGGGTTTCGGCGGGTCAGTGTAGTTTCCCTTTTGGCAACCACTTGGGGAAACACGCCTCCACACTTTGCCCATCCCTATCGTGGCAATATGTCGCTCGCTTCACGTCTCTTTTCCATTCTTTTTTCCCATATGGTAGCGCATCAAAGCAGGAATAACGGTCGTACAGCGGTGCACACCTCCACCATATCCACGCTGTTTGAGGTCGAGTTCACTAACAGCCGTGGACTCCACGCTAACCTCAACGCTGTCCACCACCATCTCGAGACAGCACGGCCAGCAATGTTGTTTCTCACGGAGACACAAATACTCCGTCCTGCCGCTACCAGCTACCTTAATTATCCCGGCTACATGCTTGAAGAACCCTTCAAAGCGAAAGCTGGAGAATGCTTGTTCGTCATGACGGATGTTTGCTGTCACCGACTGCACTGTTTGGAGGATCCCTCCTTCTCCATGTTGGTGGTACGTGTGGATCTGGTTCGTCAGAGTCGGGTCTACGTGTGTCTCTACAGATCCCACAACAGTGACTTGGAGACATGCCGATTATTTGACCATCTTAGTCGGGTGGCAGATGCTGTGCAAGAGGAGTTTCCTAACGCGGAATTGGTGTTTTTGGGGGATTTTAATGCTCACCATGAATCATGGTTGAAATCCCTCAAAACTGACCATGCTGGAAGGACTGCTCATGCTTTTGCTCTCACACATGACTTGACCCAACTGGTTGATTAGCCCACCAGGATCCCAGACATTGATGGACAAGCGCCTTATCTACTGGACCTTCTGCTGACTTCTCACCCGGTGGAATATCAGGTTGTGGTTCAAGCTCCACTTGGTTCTACGGATCACATATCTATCAAAGTGCCACAGGCCAAGCTGCCGCCACCAGCGGTATGCAAACGTTGCGTTTGGCACTACAAGTCGGCAGATTGGGACGGTATGCGCGATTACTATGCGTCAGTCCCTTGGAAGGAACGTTGCTTCCGTGAGAATGACCCGACAGCTAGTGCCGCTGCTGTTGCTGGCGAGATCATTTTGGGAATGGAATTCTACATTCCTAGCTCAGATCTCGTTAGTAGAGGTGCGTGTAATCGTTGGTTCACTCGCGAATGTGCCGACGCTGTACCATCTAAGCAGGCGGCATACCGCGAGTGGATCAATGGCTGCATTAACGGGGCATCTAACATTGACTCACTGAAAGCAAACTACGATAAAAACTCCAAGTCCTGTAGGAAGGCTTACACGAATGCGGATTGTACAGATTGGTCATGACCTTATTTCACATCCTAGGGACTCCCGTAGCTTCTGGTGTCTGACCAAGTCTGTGCAAGACAATTTCTGCCAACCTTTGCTGCCACCGCTCAGAAATCCGGACGGATCGCTAGCTCGCAGTCCGCAAGAGAAAGCTGATCTCCTGGCTAAACTCTTTGCCGACAACTCCGTCATCAATGATTGTAGTGCGCTGCCACAGTAATACCTTCATGTGGCCACACGATGCCTGACATCAAAATCAGGCAGCGTGAGGTGCCGTGTACGGAAAGCTAGCGGTCCCGATGGAATACCAGCCATGGTGCTGAAGAAGTGCGCGGCGGAGCTGTCTCCCGTGTTAACGCGCCTGTTCCAACTTTTTCTTTCTTCGGGATGTGTGCCGGAGGCTTGGAGAAGAGCTAATGTGCAAGCGGTTCCCAAAAAAGGGGATCGGTCTGACCCGGCAAATTATCGGCCAATAGCTATCACCTCAGTACTTTGTAAGGTGATGGAACGGATTCTAAACAACCAACTGATCCATTACCTAGAAGATCACTGTTTAATTAATGATTGTCAGTACGGATCTCGACCAAAACGGTCTACAGGTGATCTTCTTACGTACGTAACACACCTCTGGGGTGAAGCTATCGACAAGCATGGGGAATCGTTGGCTGTCAGCCTCGATATCTCCAAGGCTTACGACAGGGTCTGGCACAGAAGTCTTCTCTCCAAGCTGCCGGCATATGGTCTGCCTGCTCAGCTTTGCACCTGGATTACCAGCTTCCTACACAAGCGCAGCCTTCGTGTTTTAGTTGATGGTTGCGCTTCACAATTCTATGTAGTGAATGTCCCCCAGGGATCTTTGCTATCTCCCACTCTCTTTCTTTTGCATATCAATGATTAGCTCTCTCTCGGGAACATTCATTGCTATGCGGACAATAGTACAGTGCATGGTGGATACCACGGACGCGCAGTTCCTGGGCGAACGGAAATTAAGGAGAGGCGGGAGGATCTTGTCATTGAACTCAATAAGACGTTAGAGCTTATCAAATGGGGCTCAGATAATCTTGATGAGTTTAATGCCAAGAAAACACAGGTATGCGCTCTCAGCGAAAAAGTCACCATTTTCCCCTCTTCCCTCCCTCTGTGGCACTCCGATGGTGATACAAAGCAAAATCGCCATGCTGGGGATGAACGTTCGCTGCGACCTTAGTCCAAGGGATTACATCGAGGCTGTTATAAAAACAGCTTCACGGAAACTCGGAGTTCTGAACAAGGTGCGGCGTTTCTTCACGCCACAACAACTGTGCCTGTTGTACAAAACACAGGTACGGTCCTGCGTTGAATATTGCTCGCACCTTTGGGATTGCTCCGCTAAGTACCTACTTGAATCCTTGGATTGGTTGCAGCGACGCGCAGTCCGCATTATTGGCGACGTAAAGGTCACAAACACCCTCGAGCCTTTACAATTGCGTCGAGAGATAGGAGCGCTGAGCGCTTTCTATCGACTGTATCACGGCGAGTACTCCGAGGAATTATTCTTCCTAATTCCTGCTTCCCCCTTCCTTCACAAGTCTACGCGTGCTGGCTCTCGATGTCACCGACTAACTGTGGCTACAATTCCATCGCGCACAAAGAAATTTAGCAACTCCTTTCTTTGTCGCACTTCCAAAAAATGATATTCCTTACCAGCTCACGTGTTCCCTTCCTCTTACGACCCGGGTTCCTTCGGGCGAGGCGTGAAGAGGCATCTTGCGGGCCGGCAAGACTAGGGCGGCTAGTGCAGAATCTTCTTCCCGTCTGTATTGGCCATCGTTGCGTTTGGACTCTACTACCACTTAACATCAGGTGGATAACATTGCCCTCCCGGCAAATATAAAAAAATATATAAATAAATAATTGAACTTATAAAGAAACTAAAAATAAAAACTTTGTCCAATCTCTTGTGTCGTATGTTTTTAAATGTACATGCCATATTGAATTTTTTGAAAATTATAAATGTTTTGACTGAAAGATTTCCTTTGTTAAAATGAAAATGATAATAATAATAATTATTTTTTCATCTGACTTGAAATATTACAAAACAATCAATTTCAGTTTCAGTCAAACTGAAGAAGATGTGCAAACCGATATGTACAAAGTGCTAGAACAGCTATCAGCACATGAAGATGCCTGGCCTTTCATGGACCCTGTTGAAGAAGAGTATGCTCCTAATTATTACGCAGTCATTCGGCGGCCAATGGATCTCCGCAAAATGGAGGAACGTCTAGATAGTGGATATTATTCAGACTTTTCCATGTTTAAAGCTGACTTTAAACTAATAGTAAACAACTGCCGATTATACAATGGGCAAGATAATGGTAAGTGAGAGTTCACAGAAAGATAATAAAATATTAGATACATATTAAATCATGACATGCAGTACAATATTTTTCGACGGGCTGGTTGGCGTGGTTTGTAAATACTTGCCTTTTACGCCGAAAGGTGTGGGTTCGATTCCCATCCAGGACTGACGTTTGTGTGCATGAACATGTCTTTTTGTCCTGAGTCTGGGAGTAATTATCTATATAAGTATGTTTTTACAAAAGACAAGTAGTATATGTAGTAAATGAGTTGTCTAGTTTCTGGCCGTGGCCAGATGACCCAGATGGCCGTGTGTGAATAATGTCCAAGGATTTTATTATTATATTATTATTTCAGAGTATACAACTATGGTTGATAACTTGCAAGCCGCTTTCGATCGGCTCACGGAAAAATACATTCATCGGCTTTCTTCCTCTGATGAAGAAATAGCTGTTGAATACCAATTGCCTACTCCATCTAGGAAGCACAAATTAAAAACGAGTGAATCATCGCCTGTTCGTCAAAAACGAAAGAAACAAAAATCTCAATCTGAACCTGGTAGGTCTTATTATTCAGATGTATATTTGTATAAAAATATCCTCCAGACCGATTTCGGCCGCGGTTGCTAATTTCAAGAGAGTGGTTAACTGCGCAGGACATATTAAAGTGCACAAGTGTGCGCAAACACAGGTGCACTCTATTCCCTCACTCTTATAATCCGGCACGACCTGAAAGAGTTCAGGCGCAGAAACAATGACTTTACATGCTTTCCGCTGCACAGGAGTGTACACATATCCAGACTCCGAGCTGCTATTGAATATTTTCAATAAAAAAAACTAATATATTTTTATTGGGTTTGCGGCCCTATTAGACCAACGAGGCAGTAAAAATTTGTATAATACATATAACAGTAACTGTAACTGTCATTATAAAATCTATGTAATTGTTATTTGCCTAGCAAGACCTAGAAGTAATTCTTAATGCAATATGTATCAAATCGAATATCCAGACAGCTTGTTTTAAAAAGATAACCAAAATAGAAAAAAACTAAAGCAATTTATATCATTTCCTAAAAATAAATTGTATTTTACAGTTCCAGATGAACCCACATCGAGTACGTCAGTAATCAAACAAGACGAAGAACCAAAAGAACCAAAAGAAGAAGAATGTGAAGAACCTGAAAATAGTGAAAATACTGTTGAAGTAAACAAGGAATCTCACAAAAGCAAACATGACAAAGGGAAGAAAAAACGTAAAGGTCGTCGCAAACATTCCAAGAATCACAAAAAGAATTCTTCAAAGAGACACAGTAAAAAACAAAAGCATGGCAAAAACAAAGACAAAGAAGGGAAGAAATCGAAGCGGTCTAAAAAGAAGAATAAACATCATGATACTGAACAACCTCCCGAAGAAATAAAAAGAAGTGTGTCCCAGGAGTCTTTAGAAAGTTCAAATAGGAGTAGAAGTGCGAGTCCTCTGCCGTCCATACACACTCCATCGCCGTCTCCCACGGAACTCGATAAACCAGAGCCGAGCGATCAACTTACCGATCCAGACTTTCTAAAAGACAAATATGATAAAATTAAGGAAAGAAGACGACATGCAGCAAAAGATGCTTGGGAATCTCTTTTTGACTATAAGCAAAAAGTTGAAAAGCAAAAACAAACTTTAAACCTACCAGAGAAAGAAAAAAATCAGAAATTACGCGAAACAATTGAAAAGTTAAAAGCTAAAAACGAAAAATATAAAGATTCTTCACTTTTTAATAGTCTTTTTGCTCCGGGAGGATCAAATAGTGCCAAGTACAAAGAAAGTACAAGTACAAATAGAGATGATGAAGATGAGTTTTCCGATGATTCCATTGACAGTGTCAAAGAGAAACCGAGTAGTAAGAAAGTAAAAAAGAGCTCAGCCAAAAACGCTTCTGCCTCTGAGGCTTTAGAACAAGCTGTAAAAGATATAAGCAAATGGCTTGATGATGCTCCTAAAGGTTCGGCAGTCAGTTCACCTTGTGATAGTCCTGCTCAGACTATTTCTACAGAAGAACAAGATAACAGTAGAATGGACGATGAATCTTCACAGGGAGAAAAGCCGATTCTCTTTCGGAAAGAATTATCTCGAAAACGACCATCATCACGCGAACCAAAAATTTTAAGGCGCAGAGAAATTCAAAGGACCATTGATAGACTACAACCAGGAAAAAGCAAGGGAAATTTACTTACCAATATGTTATGTAATAAAAATGGTGATAGGTCAGAAGATGCCATTCCACTTGGTCCGCTTAGTAGAGCTCGTGATATCACCAAACTAGACGAATGTAGTCCCAAGCTTAGCTTAGGTTCCGTTTTACCAGGGGTTCAATTTTCTCTTGGATATGACCACAATTTTAGAAATGGAGATATTAAAAGTGACAAATTAAAAGATATTAAAAAAATAAAAGATACTACGAAAGACGTTAAAAAAATTGAAACCATCACCCATTACAAAATGGAAGAGAAAATCGTTACTAAAAAAGACGCTGAAGTAGAAACAGATGATTTACCACTAATGCAACCAAGTCAAGAAAAAGCTACCCCAAATCTTAGTGCTTGGTTCAAAGCTTTTGGTGCTCCAAAAGCTACCACTACTTCTAGTAATAATAAAAAGAAATCGGAAGAGACAGAAACCGAAGAAAAAACGTTGGAGAATACTAATAATGATACAAAAACGACAAGTCCAAAGAATACAACCACTAAATTTGACTCTCCCAATGATCTTAATTCTCCCATTCTTGATGGGGGCGATAGTCCACAACCAAGTGTGACTGCTACACCAAGACAGCGAAGAACCAGCACAGGAAGCTCAATTTCAGAAAGATCATCATTCAGTCAAGATTTAGATTCTCCTAGACATCAAATGTCTCATACTTCACCACTATTACGTTCACCAGCATCACCGAGAACAGATGATTTTCAAAAGATTACATATCCTATAATAAATGGTACTGTTCGTGCTGGGTTCTACCAAGACACTACTTCCGTTAAAAGTAGTCCTGAGAAAAGTTGCAGTCCTAGAGATGCACCTCAGTCTCCTTATTCACCATACTCTCAACATGTCTACGCTTCTAACAGTGCCGCAGGCTCATCCACGCCTAATTATTTTATTGATCACAACAAAAGCCCATTGCCGACATATGGCCAGAATGCTCCACCTTATTATGACACTTCTAAAGCACCTCAAGTCAGCAAACCTGCAAGAATACATGACGATTACACGGCACTAGGTCCTGATACTTTTCAACCGACTCATTATAACGGTCCATTTTCCCCAACAGCGCCGCCATATCCTCCCACACAGACTACTTATTCTCAACCTCAAGTTTCTCCACAACCCAGTGTTACATCCACACAAACATCAAGCACCGTACAGGTATTGCCTGACCCGAAGACAACATTATTCCCTGTCAAAAAGCGGACATACAGTGAACCTGAAATCTCATCTTCAAGAAAGCCATCGGAAGAAAAAGAAGTGACGCCATCTGCACCAGCGAAAATCGATTATCCAAAAACGGCGCATTCATCTACTTCACATTTGACGCAAACTACTCCACCGACATCAGTAGATGATATAGCTTTAGCTTTAAGTGAAAAAAACGAAGTATTAAAATTGAATACAATACGTGATAAAAATAATACTCTTGATTACTCGGAGAGACGCGTTGCGGAACCGAGAGAAAGCGTGACTTATGAAAGTAATGAGTTAGCACGTGACTACAAAAAAGAACCAATTCATATTGATCTTACGAAACCTGATTCGATCAAAAAAGACAATATAGATATGATAAACATGGGTTATATGAACCTTGAAGATAGAAAAGCCAATGGGGATTTACATGGTGTTGAATTAGTTGAAAGAAGCCGAGAGCCAAAACCAAATGTCATTCCACAACAAAAAGGATATGAGATCGAAGCTATTGCTATTAATCTTGGTATTAACAATCACCAACTACCTAAACCACTTTCTAAGCCAACTGTCACTTGTAATTTGACCCCAGCTCACACACACGAAAGACCTAACACTGAGATTAGCTTAAACCAAACCATACCCCTTGCACATCATAATCAATATGATAGCTTGCCTCCTAATCAGCATATAAGCAATTTCTCATTAAATGACATTGAATTAGCAAATAAAAAACTTTATTCCTGTAATACCGCCACTTCCGCAACTGCAATTGACTATGGAAATTGGAAGGTAAGCCAAATGCGAAAACCGGAAATACAACCGTCAGATTATTCTGCTAATGGGTTTACACCTAGTAGTGAAGAAAAATTAAAAGCAGCTGATACGTCGAATTCAACTGCTATAAACTATAATAAAAATGTACAACATCAACAGTTTAATAATTACAATACTGTACCTAGAGCGAGCATCACACGAAGTCAAGACGTTCAACCAAGCCACTCAGCTGAATTAAGGATACCTAATCCACGTGGCCTACTTAAGTGTGATCCCATAAGCGTGAATACGACCATTAGCGAGTGTGATCCACTTCCCAAAAATTTGGAAATGGTTGGTAAAACACAAAAACCAGAAAAACTCATTCAAAATCACACATTGGTATCATCTTTGTCGTATAAAACGCCGTACAGTACGCATTCCGCACTTCCGATAGAAACCTTACGGAATTTACCAAATATTCCTCAAATGTTAGAGCGATATTCGAACGATGAAAGGTATTTGTCCAGCTTTGCGAACAGCACATCATCCCTTTATCATGACAAAACTTTCCAAATGGCACAAATGTTTAACAAAAACATTAATCCAGAAGCACACCCAGTCAGTACTTCTACTAGTATATATTCTCAGCCATCAATTGCTGCAATGAGCAAAGATAATAATCTTTATAAAAGTCCGGTTAGCATCGCGAGCACTCAAATGGATATAAAAAAGAGTAAACGAAAACGTACATCGGATGTGAAACAATCATCGACATCCATTGGACAGCCCTACCATACATCTACTTGCAACAGCGATGTTTTGTCATCGGTCAAAACTAACATCATACCAGGAAATCCCTTTAACTTTGGAACTACTCCTAACATAGCCCTCGGTGGAATGTACGGTGACAACGGCGGTTTCACAATAGAAGATTTTCGAAATAGTACGAATCAAATAATGGCCGCGAACTATATGGCTGCAGCAGTTGCTCATCAACAAAGAAGCAACGAAGCAAATGCAGAGAAACTAGTAAAACCAGCACATCAGAATTCAAACCACAGTGCAAGTCCATTTCCTTTTATAGGGCACTCACAAGTTCGAGCTGGATACCCTTATGTGGCAGCAGAGCAGTCTTCACCTTTATATCAACAGTACTTGCAGCGCTACCAGGAAGAATTGCAGCGACAGACGGGAGCTCAAATTATGGGCCTATACCCATCAGCCTATTCAACACCACTTGGCGTACGACAACCGTATGATGCGATAAATCGACCTTCATGGCTTTAATATTATCTACCTCCTCATTATGACGTGAGGAACCAATTTTACAATCCTTATGGATATGACAATTATTATTAAAATAATTTATGTTGTTCGTAGAATTAGCATCTTCGTGGAATATTTATCAATTATCATATTAATCAATGTTGTGCGAAATTATTGGCAAGTTTAATGTTATTGTAATCCATGAATAAAATATTCATCTTGTCAAACCTTCTACGATAATGTTTCTTAGCCTGTCGTGACAAAACACAAATTTGTGTTGACAATCTTTGTTATTTGTTAGAAAAAAAAATGTTTCTTTCAATGTGTCTGTTTAAAAATAAAACAAACAATTGTCATGGCAACTACAAATGTTGCATTTAAACATTTACATTAAATATAGGACACTTATTTCTCTCTGTATATTTTTAACATATAAGATAGTAAAAGTATACTTGTAATAATTATATTTGTTCTTAAATGTCAATCAGTAGAGCAGGCCTTGCAATAACATTAATTATTTAATTATTTTTTAATTTTGATAAAGTACATTTTATGTCACTTCAAAGTTATATAGCTTTATTTTAATGAACATACTGCTTATTAAGGTCATAAGATATTGTATTGTTATTCTATAATTTTAAATTTTATGTTAGGATTTCTTAAATGACATTGTTGTGTAAATAATTTGAGATTTTGTTTTAAATTAATGTTTTATTAGCATTGACTAAGTATTTCTGCTGAATAAAAATAATCTTAGATGTTTAGATGTATCTTTAATTAAATTAGGATTATATGAAACATTATTATTCTAAGAAATATTGAAAACAACTCTTCATGTGTAAAAATGGAAATAAAAATTTTCAAAATAGGTTCTTACTTTTATTAATTATGTGCAAATATTATTACGTGCAAATATGAGTACAATAATTAAGTAATCAGATCAGCGTTATACAAATATTTTAAATTATCAATTTAAATCATTCTTAAATTAAATATATTGCAGTAATGGCAATTGGCATGGTCCAAGCCATCAAACAAGGAACAAAGTGCTTAACATGTTTAGTAGGTTGTTTGGTAAGGCACGATAAGTAGAGTAAATGAATGGAATCCATTGTGCAAACGTAACTCTGTCCTTCGGACCGATTTCGGCCAAGGCGGCAATCGCAAGAGAGATTAGTCAACTGCGCAGGTCATATTAAAGTGCACAACTGTGTGCGCAAGGACAGGTGCACTCTAATCCCTAACTTTCATAATCCAATGGGACGGCAATCCGACACATCCGGAAAGAGTTCAGACGCAGGACCAAAGGCTTTCCGAGGCATAGGAGTGTACACACTAGCAACTTCCAGACTCCGGGCTGGTATTGAGAATTTTTGACTGAAAAACCCAATAACATTTTATTGGCCCGACCTGGGATTTGAACCCAGGACCTCCGGGTCTGCGGTCTTACATCTAGCCACTAGACCAACGAGGCAGTCAAATGTAATTTAAAACTTATGACTTGTAATAAATGCGTAAGTTGATAAAAAAAATTCCTACTACAGATGTCTGCAGTGAAAATATTTTATAATAAAGTTATTTCAGCGAGCTAATCAAATAACATTTTGCAAGTAAGTACCTAAATGGGACGGCTTTCGATTTTCTGTACCAAGGGGTGCTACTACTAACTGTGGTACTACAATTTCCTTGGGGTTTTGGGAAATGGACATTGGAACTAAAAGACCCAACGATGATTCCTTTCTCCTTTACACAAGAAAGAGAACGAAAATTATGTTACAAATGCTTTAGACTGATACAGTTGTCAATTTTTTTTACCTTTATCGTGTAACCTGTTTTTTTAAGGTCAGAAACTCTAATTGCGAAACAAAATTTGACAGCTGGTGCGTTCGTTGTGATGTTCAATTCTAACTTATTTTTATATAAAAAACGATTAGAAGACAGAGAAATAATCCGTATATCATATATTTATTCGCGTAGCTTAATCAATTTGATCCTCAATGACAATTTGACTTGACACAATACAAATTTGTGTTGACAATCTTTGTTATTTGTTAGGAAAAAAAAATCTTTCTTTCAATGTGTCTATTTAAAAATAAATCAAACAATTGTCAGGGCAACTACATATGTTGCATTTAAACATATACATTAAATATAGGATACTTATTTCTATATATACGCAAGGTTACTGTTTAACTCAATTTGCAATAATTGTCTCGATTTAAGTAATCTCTATACCGCAACTTCCGCTGAACGCTTGATATGTAATTTACTATTTTGATACTAAGCACCGTCGTATCATAATAAATAATAATCAAATTCAAAACATGAATTTTCAACATAGGAAATTAATTTTATTTACAACCGGCAAAAAACTCAATAGTTACTTTTTTTCAACAATAGTATGATATAGCTAATAAAATACAAGTTTTTTAATATTTGCATCGTGATTACAATAACGCAATTATTTATATTGTTTATTGCCAATTTAAAACTTTCGATATCAGACATATATATGACAGGGACATATGTCAGGGACACGATTCCATAAGTTTCACACCGTATGGAACAATGTTGCTTCTTTTAATTGGAAATTATACAACTTTATATTAATAAATTGATATGTATTTTTTAAATACATATATGTATTTTTATTATTTTGTAATTTATGTCATATGACAATTAATAGAACTATACTTTTGTTTTAGCTAGAATAAAACCATCTATTTGAAGTTTTCTCGTCTTACGTATGCGTAGTATTTATGGTTTTTTTTAAAAGTTGACCTCATTATTTAATTGATAACACCTGTTCTGATGTAATTTAAAATGCCTTTTTTTATTTTAACGTATATTCCTCAAAATCATAAAATCTGGCAGCCCTAACAATATGATATTCAAAAAGTAGAATTATCATGTAGGTACTAAAATAAAGAGTTTAAAATAAACATATAATAACCGGTAAATTTGAAAGAAATTATTAACAATACTTCATTAACATTCTATATAAGATAAAGTTACTATCCTTCAAATTTTTGTTAGGTAAATTCTACCACAACATAATTTTTTAAGATCTGTCTTGAAAATTTATTGATTATTGGTATCTTCCATTCCTTAAGATTAAATAAACAAATATTTCATCAAGAATAACGCAAGTCTAGGTTGTGAGTAGCTTTATTTTAAGTCTGAGATAAATTAATTTGTATGTAGGGTTTTTTTGTGTTAACCCATACTTAACTTAATAAAAATTACTTATCAATGTATAATAAATTCAAGCTATCTTAAAATCCCATAGATACATAATGTTTTGTTTTTCTTAATTATATTTATATTGTCTGAAATGACTGAGATCAATTGTTCTTTTACTAAAATTAGTTTTGAAAATATGTATTTTATTATGAATGAAAAAATGAATATATTTATTAAGATTAAGTAGGATTTTACACACAATTGTTAATCCTGCCTTTCTAAATAAAAGTTATCTTTTTATGTAGGATTGACCAAAACTGTCATATAAAAATAATGCTACCAGTGGCTTAGTGAGCCATCCAACGCATCATGGGTGACAATATGCCCAACACACCATCCATACAATGGCGTGCCAAGGTTTTTTGGATTGGGTAAGTAAAAATCAAAAATTTATAATTAACGTTTTGACTAGGGAGTGTCTATCGTGTACATCTAAGGGTGTCATATAATGTCTCTGGAAATGTACAATACTGTGTTAATAATTTGATATTATAATATTCCAAATAAATACTGAATTTTTAAGGTGTGGTTACACTATAAATACATTATTATTTGGTTGTCTTTATCCCACTTATTGCCCATTGTAGCAGTGTATTTGGTGACACCGCAAGAAAAAGTTTTAGCAGACTTTTATCAACTGTGTCACCACTTCTCCTTGGTAATGCCTGTTTGTGAAATTGTTTCTAGTAATTAATATAGCAAGTGTCCAAGTTTATATGGTGTGGTTGATTGATATGCTTAATAAAAATATTTAGGATAGATGTAAGAAATGAATAAATATCAAGACTATCTTGCTCTTTTAATCAAAATAAAACTCCAATATAAAAATATTTTATATATTAATAAATAGTAAATAATGTTTATAAGATTCTGTATGTAATAATGATTTAAGATTTCTTGTTTTTAAAAATACCATTTTAATATTACCATTTAACAAAACTGATAAAAACATATTAACTATTAATATAGGGTTAGTAATTTCATTGAAATATCATTTTCATAATGCAATGTATTTTATTTTGAGGTGATATAATAATAATGAATAATATAAGATTTTAACATTACTAGAACTTAAAATTACAATTTTAAAAAGTTAGTAGTCACTTTATAGAAAACCTTTAAACATTTTAAAGTATAAATAAGAAGATTATTCCAGTAATTTATATTGTTAATCACTATTACAAGTAGCTTAAAAGGAAGAAAAAATTAAATAATGTTAAGTTGACTTCATTTCATTTTGTTCTTTTCGTTGTTGTACCATTTCTCTGATGTTGTCTTCGCTTTCTCTGAGATTTTTCTCTAAATACTGTTTATTGTTCTCTAAATCGGAAGTACGTGTCGTTAAAAGTGATATTCTATTCTTTAGATTACTTTTAATTTCATCTAAATCTGTTAAAAGAAACATTCTTCCCACCGATTCGTAAGTTTTAGTTTCAGGTGGTAAGGTACTAATTTCTCGCTGAGTGACATCTGCATAATGCAAAACTCTTTTCAATACTCCGATTTGGCTGTCTATTACGTGTATTTTCTTACTAGTCTCGACCATTTTGACTTGCAACTCCACGAACGCTTTTTTTAATTCCAGATCCACAGGCTTAGACATTGCTTTAACTTTAAAGGAACGTATCGATTCTGAAACTGAATGTGAAATGTTGGGCGTAAGGTTATGTATAATTTTTTTTTTGACAATTCACAAGTAATATTTCTTAGCTTATCTGTGCTCATTTCCATCTTACAATGTTACCAGTATAATAAATAAAACATAATTTTTTTAACTACAATATGTCGTTGATTTTGTTAATGTTAATTTAATGTTTTAATACTTAAAATTTTTAATGGTTGTATTTTTTTGTCTATTTTTATATCTTTTTTATTTTAATGTTTGAATATTACTCAAATTCTACACTGCCTTTCTTGATAATTTAATTTTTGTTTTACACATATTTCACACAACAATAAAAAATTATGTAGATGTTGTCTTAGTTTATTCGGTTATTTTTATCTCTAAGCATATCGCTATGTATGTTATAAACATGTACCTTATAACATCACTTTAAATAATACATTTATTTAAATGTGCAGCGTAATATTTTTTTTTCGAAAGGTTGTCTAGTAATATTAGACGTAACAACTTTAATTAAATTAATATAATTTTTTATTTATATGTAATAATATATACGTATAGTCGTATCTTATAATGAACGAAGTTGGTTACTAGGCTTTAGCATAGACAAAACTAAACAATTGTCGGATATCCTCGTCGTTTTTCTACATTCTACGTTGTCGGTATAGTTTTTATCTCTTTCGCGTCTGTATCGACTCTCTCTTGAGTGTCTCTAATGTGACATGGCGTCCATCAAGATATATCACGGCCTCCTGTAAAACTGTTTTAATGACAGTGGGCTTTTATTGCATTTTATTTCAGAGGCCGTAATAAATAGTACATTTGCATTGATGGTAATGCATGCAAGGAAACCTCAGCGAATAAGCGATGGGTACGATATGTTTTCAGAAGCTTCGGCTTTGCAATCTGTAGATGGCGGTCGCCGATTGAGTTTTACTGTAACTCTGAACTGAAGGACTAAACATTTATGTTTGTTTCAGGTACTTTGACAAGCACCAGACCCATCCGTATCAGGTAAGCGCACCCGTGATAGTCATAGAATCTATTTATGGGAATTGGATCATGTATACAATTTTTTAAAGAAAATGGGTTTTAAGTTGATTTAGGTACTTCTGTACGTAATAATACTCTCCAAATATTATTTCTTTATTCCTCTTAATATTTTTTCTGCTATGGAAAAATTTAAGTGAAAGTTTAAACTAAAAATAATGTTTTTTTAAGTTTTTGTAAATAAATTATTTAGGAAAGTTTTAGAAGTTCTTAAGTTATACTGGAGTGGCATTTTTTGTGTCACAATGAAAAACATGAACACATGATTATCCAATTCTATTTAATGAATAATGTGACACATGTACTGTGTCACAACAAATACACATTTGTCCTAAATGTGCATGCAGTTAAGACTACAATAACATTGTATGGAAGCAGATGTAGCTAGAATGGATTTTAGCCACAGTAATATGCTGTTATTTACCTAGAAATTTGTGATACTCTAATTTAATGTTTCTCATTTGTATAAATATAAAAAACTAATGTATTTATTTTGGTTACAATTGTAATGGTATTTATATTTATGATGCAGAAGTACAATTCCAAGAGAACTGTTAATGACTACAGTACTTCTGACAACCGCTACACACCACTTAGATCCCCCAATGGCAATGTCTCGGGACATGGGCATGGTGGCCATGCTGGCCACACGGGCCACTCGGGTCATGGGCACCACCACTACAGTCACATGGCCGAAGAAAGAGAATATATCACACACACATCAAGAAACTCCTATATCCAAAAAGGTTCCGAAAAGGAGAGAGATAGAGACTACAAATCCTCTAGAAATAAGTATACAGGTCAGTTAATTTATTAAAGGAAACAATGATTTATCTTAGCAAATACTTTCTATTAATTTTATTTAAAATATAACTTTATAGATGTTAGTACCGTTCTGTCAAATTCATTAGTAAAGTCAAATAAATGTATTATAAGATATTTTGATATTTTATAACATTTTTCTCACAAATATTATACTAATTTAAGGAAAAATAATAATTTTGTTTAATTATCCTAATTTAAATAAATATGAGTGTAGTGTTATATCATTGTCATTAACATACAGTAATATATGTATAATGTATTTAACAAAAATAATCATAAAACAGGATTTTCTGTTTTGTTTAATTTTCCTTTATGTAATTAAAATGTGATACTTAATTTGTTTTGACTAAAATGTTATAACATTTGTTTCTATGATTTGTTCCTGGATATTATATTCATGAATTAGTCTAATTTCTAATTAAATGTTTTATGTTTGTAACTAGTAATGTTATAAATTTTTCTCAATTTACATTTAGAGCTTGCGTTTCGCTAGCGTACAATTGTAAAATTAATATTAATCAACTTATAATGATGAGGTCTTTAAAATAAATAACTATTATAACATTAAAATTACTTCTATACAACATTTTATCTATAATCACATTAAGTCAGAGAAAATTGTTGAAAATATAAAAATACTTTTTTTTTTATGTGGAAAATGGCAGCAAGCGAATAATTTTAACTTTATTTTTAATGTATCTTATTGTATGCGAATTATTGATTTATTAAAATAATCTGTACCTTGGGCCTTTATATAGTAAAATAAGTTTTGAAAAACATTTGCAGATGTCCGATCCCCTAAGGAGAAACGTATCAAAGACAGTGAGAGGGAGAAAAATAATCATGAAAGATGTGAATCGGAGAAAAAAAGTAGGACTAGTGGCTTGAATAGTAGTGTTAATAGAAGTAGTAAATATGACAAGAGAAGTGCACCATGCTCATCTAGCGTGCCTGCAGGGAGTGAATGGTCAGAACATATTAGTTCATCAGGAAAGAAGTATTATTATAATTGTATCAGTGAAGTGTCACAGTGGGAGAAACCTAGGGAATGGGAAACAAGAAGAACATCATCCAAAGAAACATATACAACAAGAAACAGTAAGTCTTAAAAAAAATTATATATATTTTTAAATATCAAAGTAACTTTGATATTTTTGTAATACTGCTCTTACAATATGCATTTCAACAGATTGTTTTGTAAATTTACATGACTGACCCCAATTCTTAGGAGAAATTTATTCATCCATGGTGAAGTATTTAACTTAACTGTATTTATTTTTTTTGTTTGTGTCAGTTTTATTATAAGTTCTATCATACAAAATAAATCATTTTAATACTATTAAATGGAAAAAAATATAATTTTGTATTGAACTTATTGTTGTCCGTTTTTTATACTTTGTTGACTGGATGTGTTTTTATAGCTATCATTATGCTATCAAAATTCAATGGTTCCAAGTTAAGTTGTGATAATACATTAATAATATCATCATCACTATAATTGATTGTTTTACAAATATTCTGTATAGAGATGCAGATTTCTTGGTGCTTTATATGTGTATATATACTGTATAACAATCAATTATTATGCAGCAAAATGATTGCTATAACAATTTTAAATTGAATTTTTAAATTATTTTTATATAATTTATTCTTATATTACCTTTCAATGTTATAAATGTGATAGAGAGTGTGAATATTAGTTTTGTTTGTTGTGCTGCTTTTATATTCTTAACCCTATGCTGCTGTGATATAACACAGATTGTGCTTGACGCATAGTGTCATATAATTTTTTTTTTTTATTCTGATCAATTCAGTTGCAAACGTGAAAAAGCTACCTAGCTTATAAAACTGATTAATAAGATTTTCAATATTAAAGGTGAATTGAAGTATTTCTCTTCTTTAGTCCTCCAAGACATAACAAAGTATTATTTATTATTCATTCCAGTAAAAAACCATGTGAACTGTTTACTAAGTCTACTTCTCTAACTCTTCAGTTTTGACTGATTTATCCGACGACTTATTAAATGTGAGAAAGACAATGTATTGAAAGCTGTGCTTTTTATATAAATTAAATATCTTATAATTATTATTCATACTTTACATTAATTTTTTTTTGAGTACTGTTGCCCTCATCAAACGAGTACTTTCTGTTCAAAAACATTTTGTTCTATTGATTTTTTTTTTCGGTGTCAGATGTGAAAAACCATTTTTCTTTGCTAAACTTACTGAGCTAAAGCTGTGCCCCAATAATAAATGTAATCGCGAACTAAAGTCACCTTTATAGTAATCGTTTCACTAGGAAAGCAATTGCATTCCATAAGGCTTCAATGGCGTTCCACAAGGGCATGTTAATTGGCGTTTTAATTTCCATAATGTTCTTACGATAAGCTGCTTGGACATTAATTACTTAACGTTAGACCAATTAATTTTATCGACCTACAAATAGAATAGTCTTTAAATATTACTTACAAACAATAAATACCTACCGACTTTTCAAAATATCTTGTAATTTAGAGCAAAAAAATATAACTCGATTGGGGATGAGTAGTAAGCATAAACATTAACTATATAAAACTTACATACCTAGTAAAAACAATTTAAAAGTTTTGCTTTAAATTTTAAATATTCTCTCGTTCTAATAATACACAGAGTAGAATTTCGGTATGTCACATAGTTCATGGGAGACGCGAATAAAGTCGACTTTATACGTTTCGACCTACAAAATGCCGTAGGTAAACGTAATTTTTTAGTTAACGGGTTATGTACGCTTTACATCAAACGCGACGTTTAGTCATCATTCTACCCTAAACAGACTGTTTTATTTTATTATTTTTCATGGGCAACTCACACTTGACCAACAAATTTAGTATCGTATTAGCATGCATGTGTATTAGTTTTTGTAATATGATTGACGTTAGACTAAGCTTTCTGCTGTCCCGCTTTCTTGCGCTGTCCTGCGATACAATGAAATGACACATTAAAGAAAGCCGATAATCGTAAAAGGTCGGTTAACCAATGGTCTATTTAATTCTCGGTAAATTTCCTTTTTATGCTATTGTCGATATCCAGTGGTTATTTTAAATTAAGGTAAATTGTATCGTTAATTTTCGGGATATTTTGCATCGAGTGAAATCAATATTTTATAACTTTAATTCTAATAGTGTTAAACAGGATACATACATAACAATATATTTTTTGTAATAGTGACTATAATTGACTTTGGTCACGTATTAAAGATGCAAAGTTTCTTGAGTCATTTTCGGACACAGCCTTTTTCTTTACTATATATTTACAAGAATTAATTGTATGTGTTATGTTTTTTTTCTTCTGTTGCTTGAATTTTGTTTGATAAATCAGGGTACTTTTTACAATAAGGGTTTTTTACTATCCGATTTTGTGGAGACTGTGGTAGAGATAACAATTATACGAATAATGAGACGTATTTTCTTTATGCAGTATTGGCTAATGCTCCAGCAGTTTTTTTACAATTCGATACTAATATGAAACCGTCGGAAGTGTAACAGAGTTTAATTGATAATGTTCCAACTTACTAATAAATGAAATGTAATCATTCCGCACATAAACACATTTCGCTAGATATGCTCCCTTTTCAAAGGTCGATTTAAACATTGTCAATGAATGGACAATGCACTCGTACATAGGTTGAGAGGTTGCAGACTGACTCATTTGATGTGTGTGCACGAACGAGCAGTCTGTCGAGCTTGGATTATGTGTAATTTTACCGCTGTTATTAGTGTCGTTGTGACGTATTGGTTACTCTAAAGTTTACTGAAACTGTTCGTTCTATCTATTATATATTACAATAACAATACATATTGTATACGAGTCGAAAACTATATTTAAAATTACATTGACCCTTTCCAGCTGGAAAATACATTATCTCTATACATTAATACGTAAACATGAAAATGCCGTAAATGTGCCACAAAATTTGTTTCATAAAATTTTGAGCTCATTGAATTTTGACCTCAATTCGCGCTACTAGTAACAAAAGATATTCAACAATTTTGTACGAGAGATAAGTAGATATCGGTGTTTAAAAACATAAATTGGTTTTTTTTTATTGATTAAATAGATGAATATATTACACAAATTCATCTATTGCATTATTAAAAAATATTTATTTTATTATATGTTTTTATTATACATAAATCCATTTATGTAAAGTTCTTGTCCAAACCACAAAGTTTAACCCACAAATATGAAATTACTTTTTTTTTCATAAATGTCCATTTATATTTTAGTTGAAATCTTTAATAAATAGTAGTAAAAATAAACAAGACACGCGTTACGGTTTCAAGTCAATTACAAATTTATTATTTCAATCTTTAATATTTCAGTATATAGTATACATATAATATGCATGCGGGATAATTATATAGAAACTTCTATATGGGTTATACTATTATTTTTTTAAATTATGATAGTATGTATATCATAATATATTTTTAAATATAATATAACTCATAGAACTTTAACTTATTTTGCACACTATGTTTAATAATTTTGCGCACTCGTTATTATTGTTACGCACATAGCTTCACTTGTATGTAAGTAACCTAGTCAGTATGTAATCATATCTAGGAAGCTGATTTTAACCTACTTTAAATAGTCGTACGACTTGATACTTAGCAAGGATATGTTATTAATTAATAATAATTTGTACCATCGAGCTGATCTGATAGTGGAGCCAGGAGGAAGATTATGGAGAATTCTTCAATGGTTACTAGTAAACAAATCGGGTTCGAGTTTATTTGTTACATGTGTTGTAGTATTTTTTTTTTCAATTATTACACATTAAAACTAGAAAAACATATTACATTAGTTTTAGCTTTAATCTGTTGATTAAATATTTTTGAAATCAAAGTTTAAAGCTTATAAATTAAAAGAAACTTTCGTTTTTGATAATATACTGTGTAATGTTAACGCACACTTTAAATGAATAAAAAAAAACAAATATATTTTTAAAATAAACCGTAATTCTCTTTCGCTACAATTTACTTTATCTAATCTGTATTGGAGACGACATACTGAGCGAATGCGTAGTTATTTAAAAAATATATGTGTGTAAAAATAGAGTATAATTTAATGTAAGTGGTTCTTTTCCTGCTAAGTCAGGGATTATGACTAATTTATTTATTTAAAATGATAAATAATTTAAATAAAATGTTACAATGACTTATCACGAGCGCTAAACGCTCTTTACTGGATCTGAATCGTTTTAAATTCACAATTTAAAAACCTGACATTTTAATGATCGTCATATCTTAAAAGTGTAATCAAGCTAATGAAATATCAATACAAAATTTACAATTGCATATATACGAGACTATAAAGTTCCTAATTAGATAGATATTTTTTTTTGATTCCGTAAAGTTAAAAACATCCTAGAGGTATTCTTTGTTATAATCAATTTAGAAGATACTTATAATTTAATGAATTTGAATTATATGTAAAAATAGTTGCGTTGTATTGCGTTAGTATTCGTTGATTTCCATACAGAATATATAAATTTATGAATAGTTCACTATGTGATTTCATTTGAGAGAAAACATAACTACAAACCTTATTGCCGATTCTTATCGATTTAAGCTACACCGAATCTATTACATGACGAATTGAAATGCTTATAAGTGTCTACTTGAATAAAGTATAATTTGATATGGGGCTAATTACTGGGACGGGTCAATAAAGAGTTATTTGCTACTGAGACTGAAACACCGATATTACAGTATTTTTTTAAACAACGCTATGTCTTCCGAAAATGTTAGTTTGATGCCCATTAATAACATCGGTTCAATTTAAAATAGGTTTATGATATAAAAAAAAAACATATCATTAGTTCTACATAAGTATTTAGAAAAGTATTAACCCAGGATAATACTCAGGAGTCTTAAATGGAACTCAAAAATAATAATTATTATAGTCAATGATCTATTTCTGGCTTGAGGAATCGTGGTACAAACATTGAAAAAGGCGTGTAGAAAGAACACTTGTTGCCTCCATAAGCAAGCAACTCCTTGCTAATTTATATAAATCAGTGAATTACCTTTACTTCTCGTTATTTCTTTCTTATATTATATATTTCTAAAACATTTATTTTCGTGAAATGGAGCTGAAAAATAACTTATAAACTCGTCGTCGCCTTCGTTTTTTGTTCTGATTGGTGTTGTGCCAACTATTTGTGGTTGTTTCCAAAAATCGAATTCATCCATATTTCCATAGTCTTAAGATGTTGCGGACGATGTGGAAACAGTAAGCATGAGATTGCGTATATAAAAAAATGTATTGCTTATGTATGGCGCTAGTTCAATCTTTGGAGCATATTATACTGGTTTGTATTGTTATACAATGATTTTTTTTAAATCTTATTCCTGTCGTTATACAAAAATGTATAACAAATTTTGACTTCTCCTTCAAAATTTATGAAACAGTGTGATACCTTTTATTAATTCTTGTTTTAATTCTTTCTCGACAAGGAGCTATTATATTTCTAGCTATAAATATTAGAGGTCTTAACATCAGTAGGCATGCTATGGGTTTTGGAATCTGGATTAGGCTCCCTATTGTGTCACCGCAAGATAGCGATTATAGACTCGACTTAGTTTTTTTCAATACGAATTTTTTCTCTCTCCATATGATCGCATCAACTACTTTATAAAATCGATATAACTATCGACATTATATTATAACTATCTGTAAGTTGATATATCGTTGTATTCCTTTTTAAAGCTTATTTTCTCCAAACCATTTCATTTCCTTTCGAAGGTACATAAATATTAGGACAATTTCAACTTTCGAAACCGCTGTCCTAAAAATAAATGTTGTACTCCAAACCATTAGCGCAAGTTTTTAGGCGTCGTATTATGAGGCTGTGTTGGTGTCTAGATATTTAAACATGACCTTTGAGGGATAAAGTAGTGATAAAGTCAGGTGTCCTGCTTAGTAACACGAAATTTCGTGTTCATATAATTCTAAATAAATATATCAAACATATTCTCCTTTATCTCAGAATCTACTGAGCCCTTTTTAAGCAGCATATTTATAATGACAATTACGTACGTTTTTTGTAAATCAGCATCAAAAGTGTCTGTGTGAAGACATAGAAGATAAATGTATTCGGTCCGAGACAAAACATTTGTACATGAAAAATTATAAGTAAATATTCAATTTACAAAATAATGTTATCCCTGGAATTTAGACTACAAGTCTACCGGCGGGAACAACTTGCAAGTAATAGGTTCTAGGTATTAACAAAACGATTCACTGTCGTGGCACACGCAAACATCATTCTCTATAAATATAACGTAGGTACGAATAATTATTTTAATGTATAGATATTTCTGTTAATGTACCTCGCGATTATCTTTTGTATGGATACCTCAACCATGGCAGTTTGTAGACTCAGACGTTTTGAAATTATGTCTATGTAGCCTATGTCCTTCCTTGGGGTTAAAGCTTGCTTCATACTGAGTTATCAAAATCGGCTAAATGATTTAGCCTTGAAAGCGTAACAGACAGACACAGTTACTTTAGCATTTATGTAAGTATACATTTTTTTAAAACTTTTTTTTTAAATAGTTTATTTAGTAAAGGGATTTTAATGTCTTTTATAACTTTATTCTTTAGTTCAACAGATGATTGCGACATAGAAAAGGTTGTTTTGGTTGAATCGCGTACAACGACACATCTTGATTAGATTTTTCCCAGAAGAGTAAAAATAGCTAAAATACGATATTTCCTTTTCTAAGGTCACTCGTGTTAAACTCGTGAGATAATATCAGAGATGTATGTATTGATTAGAAAAATTCTCGGTGTGAATGTGATCATTCCGGCTAGTATACGATTCTCATGTTTATTTATGTCTGGTTTCTACACTCAAGGAAGAGGCTTAGAAATCTACGAATAACTAGTAAATAAATATGTAATAATTAGGGTTAAGATTTGCATTCGGATGCTAGAATTGTCAACGAGGTATAATTAAAAGCGTCACAATAAAAAACCCTATCTTAATTTTAGAAGCCGAACGTATGTGAGAACTTATAGGAACAGCTTTTTCCTGTAATCCCTCCAAAAACGATCGGTCAATGATGTACAATAACGATTTGTTGAATATAGGGATCGGGAGTTATATAAGACGAAGGTAGCAATAATTGCAGCTAAATAAATAATTGACGAAGGGATTCGAAAAACGCATCCCAAGTGAAATGACTGAATCAAGCTATCGTTTTGTAACGGCGTTTTAATTACAAATTTAAATAATCTATAGTGTTATAGTTGTCTTTTCATACGGATAATTGAATTGTCTTGTGATTCGGTTATTATATTAAAGAAATAATTCGAGTGAAAGAAATGTCGGGGTTTAATTATGAAGCCTGCTACTTACGGATTAGAAGGCTACGAATAACGCAAACTATGCGTTAAATGTATGAAAAATAAAGACGGATACTAGAGTTTGTGTACGACTTTTTATTGGCTTAACGTGGGGCTTAAACCCAGGTCGTTGGTTCTACAGCCTTGTTACAACTGACTTGTTAGTCTAGGGATAGCTTACATAGCATATTATTAGAGTTAGAAAATATGATAAAGTGTTTATAATAATCGCTCATTTACATTTTAATTATTTTTCTTCATCGACAAACTTTTCGATCTCGATAACTAAAATAGTAATATTTTTCTATTAATTAAAATGTCATCTAGTATTTATACGTTAGCATGTTACAATCGATTTGTTTTCACTGAAAAAAACATTCAGATGCAGAGTGCGTATATAAATTAGTAACACTGTTATAATGTCCGGTTTTAATGAAATCTGTTGTATATTTTTACAAGTAACTTACTTTAGTCCCGTGACGAATCGATAATTCGACGCTTGGACAAATGTTGCCATTAAAGGTTTAATATATTGATAAATAATGTAAGGCCTTTAAAAGAATAAAACGGTATTTCCATTTATTATCAAACTACTTCGTTTATTTAAGAAATTCATTTAAAGAAATTATGTCGCTTCCCAATATATATTTGATAAATTGTTGTTTTTTAAAAACCATATATAAGATGTTTGTGAAATTGTGAGGTATATACTATTAATACTAGTAACAAGCAAAACCTATTTGTCTCTTAGTCGACAAAGAATATTGTAAAACTAATGATTATTAAATAATTAGTTTGACTTTGTGCAACCTTCTTGTGCAATGCATTATAATATGAAAACAGATACAAAGTTTTACATGTTAAGTAATTTTCCAATGTAATTCAGTTATAAATGTACTCGTAATAACAGTTATCCAAACCAATGTAGCCACGAGTTGCAATAGAAGTCAATCGAGTGCACTTGATCATTTCTTGTTAGGTTTTATAGGCAATTATCAAAAATAAAAGTAAAATATAGTTAGTGTGTTTAAATAAAATTTCATTTTGTTTTAAAAATATCAGCAAAAAATAAACAACGTTCAAAAAGTTGAAATCTCCATTTCATTATCGTTGTTGTAATATCGGATTATATAAGCGCGGTGACCGGAAGCAATTGCATTAGTTCAGTGATCAGCGAGTGAGAATTATGGTGATACACTGTCCTGACAAATGATTTGCGTTAGCTGATTTATTTTGTGACACAACAGTGACAAGTAAAATTACATTTGCTGATTTCAAACAGTACGTAGTTCTTATGTTGTGTTTTATCTGATTGTAAAAAATAAAAGGATTATGTTTGAGAAGTGACAGACTTCTTCTATTATAAGATTTTTTTTTAAATATTTTTTTTTAAACAACCACTAACAACCAAATTAAAAAACTAAATGAGTAAATCAACATATGTAATAGGCAGGCACAATGGATGTAAAATCGTTCAGAAGGCGAGCAATATTGGTGATAGAAATGGTTAAAATTTTATAAAGTTTCCGGTGACATTGGGCTTGCTCGACTGTGTTCCAAAACTAAGTAAAAATAAATTCTAAAGATTTACAATTATATTTATTTTCATTGTTATACGATGGGAACGTATTAAAGCCATTTCCTTGTTATTATTAATGGGAATACAAAAAATACTTTATTCAAGTAGTTAAATCCTGTCATATTAGGCTTACATAGTTCGTAACATATAATGCCGGGATAAGGTGTACCAAGTAATCGTAAATAATCGAAAAAAATTAATTCAGTCTTTTATTTATTATTTGCGCGTCGCTAAGGATCATTTTTGATTTTATTTTTCAATAATGCTAGTATTTTTTCCAGGTAAAAAAAACATTTTTTTTTTATTATTACTAGCATTTTGTAGTAGTTTATAATTTTAAAGTTTTAAGAATTTTAAATCATTTTTTTTAACCATATGTCATACAAGTCACACTAGTGACATAACAACTACTTAGGTTACAATTGTATATAATGTACTCAAAAACACACTAACAAAACGTACCGAAATTGCAACTTTTTTGTTCCATGCACCTTGACAGGAACTTACGTATTTGCCGGAAAATACAGAGGTAGGTAAACATTTTGTTGTTTCTACGGTATCAATGAGAACGTATTGAACTTTATACATAAATATATTGCTTGCTGTAGAAAGTAAGATGTTACAAGATTTGAAAAAGGGGATCGATTTCGCTACAATGAATGCCGTGGTGCCTACCACGGAAATTAATAATTCATGTGGATTGACCTACATATGCAGTAACCTGCTTAACGAGCGAACCCTAATAACAACCACTGAACCAATAGACGAATGGCTTAGTTAGGTACTAAGCCAACTGACTGACTTAACAATGTATCTTGACTTTGTTTTGTACAATATTGAAAAAGAGGAACCAAAAGAATTCACTTTTTCTTAGTAATATTTTAAGTCATTAACTTAAGCGTTTGTTTCATCTAGACAACAGAATAAAAATTCTAAAAATATAAACTTTTAACAGATCGTGAACGCGATAAAAGGTCGAGTTCTAGATCAGGGCGAAGAGAAACGGAGAAGTCAAATAAAAGGACGAACAGTACTTCGGAAAGATATTGGAGCGGCGGCAGGGAAGAGGATAGTCACGAGAGGACAAGGCAGAAGCATTCTTCGTCGCAACACGATGGCAAGGGTAAGACATATGACTTCATTGATTGTATTGCTTAAGTTATTCAAAATAATCCGATCTTAAACAAACTGTAGAATGTACATTTTGAGAATATTTAACCTGAAAATAATCATGGTATCATGTGGTCGGTCCTCAGATGGACAATCATTACAAGATATGGACATATCTCCGGACAGGAGCACGCCCCTGTCGGAGAACTCATACGGCGCAAGGGAGAGTGCGGGCCGCAGCGATGGCAACGCTGTGCCCCCCGTCGTAGTGCTCGACAACTCCAACCAACAGGTAATATATGTAAACAATAAGTGACAAAGGATAATCGCAAGCCTACTTTTAAAATTAACCAATAAAATGTTTTAATTGCATGTCAGTTGAAAGCACTATAATAAAATGAATGAATATACACAGAGCGGTTCGTTATTGGCTGCGGCGTTACCGCGTATCGTGGGCACGGTGCTGCCGAGCGTGCCTTCGGTGTCGAGCGCGGTGGTGGTCGCGTCCAACAACGGCGGCTCGCCAGGCAGCGGGGGCGACACGCCACACCGGGACGCGGGCCCGCCGACACCGACGCATTCGGAGAACATCGACCCTCACGCGCCGCCTATACATCTTGATAATGCACTTCCTAGGAAAAGTTAGACATTACATATTATCTATTTATTAAATTAGCTGCCGCTTACTTTATTTGCACTCGTTTATAGATAATTGTTTTATGTTTACCAATAGCCTATTCCGAAGGTAAAGACAAATAAACAGCTTTAAAATTGAAATGACGCCATCGCATTGTACGAGTATTTAAATAAATAATCAATGATATCCATTATGGTTTCTCGAAAAAATAACGTTTTGTATATCTGCAAAGTTGATATAAGTGGTTAAGTTGAGTAGGCTTATATTATAAAAATATATTAATAAAGAACTGTTTTTAGTTCGTAATATAGCGTGGCAATTATAGGGTATACATTAAATTCGTTTACATATGTAATGTTTATATTTGCAGTTCATTTCACAATGTGTGAATTATATTTACAGTATACACAAATTTGTGTCGTACATTATTAAATTGTTTCCTTTAAGCCTGTAATTATCTATTGTAATATATGTATCCTATGTGTCATAGTGGAATGCCTCGGCAGCTATTCGTCTGTTGTTGGTGGGTCGTTGCAGCACGGGCCGCCGATGCTAACGCCATCACTCGTCAACTATGTGCGGTCGGACCTCACGGCGCACGTAGCCGGCTGGGCTGCTGACATACTCGAGAAACAGGTCAGAATTATTTGCTTTTTATTGCGTCTTATATAAATGTTTTCATTTAATTAATTACCTAAGTTAATAAAATAACTTTATTCCCTCCTGTATGAGTGTAATAAGCATACTACTCTTATTCAGCTGTATGTAATATATTTTTATGTAAGAAAGTTTAAAGGTCTATACTTCACAAACAAATATGAAATTCAATGATAATATTGGACTTTTAAATATATAAGCATATGCAAGTGCTGCTGTGTGACTTTGTAAGGTGGAATCATAGAATAAGACTATGTGGTTGCACAGCACGGGAGAGGCCGCGGATGCGTTATATCAACACGATCCCGCAGCCTCTCCGATCTATGCTAAGTACGGCCATCGCAGTGGTTTTAGTGGGTAAGAATCCCACATCACCCGGTTTCATCCCATGGGATCCGGGTACCGTTCTGAAGATTTCCACTGCGAGAAAAAAAAAGACTATGCGTTTACTGGCATGGCTACTCTTTGATAAAAAGTTAAAAAATCAATATATTAAACAATCACTACGATTAATATTATTACAGGCCAATAAGTTTACCGAAGAAGCGTATCAGCTAGGCTGTCTGCAGTGCACGCGAGTGTCGGCCGAGCTCAAGTGCTCGCGTTCCGTGGTGCGACACACTGAAATACAAGCCACACTGCAAGAACAAAAGTGGGTGATTTTTAGAATACATTATATTTGCATCATTTTTATTTGATATTAATTTGTTCTTCCCTTATTGCCCAGTCATTGGGTATTATTAACTAGAAAGTATTGCGGGCGTTCTGAAAATGTGTAATTTAATTGATTACGACGTGGTCTTTTCTAATTTTCACTTTGATACCTTTGCCGGTCGCGTCGCCTTACTGGAAAAATGGCGTCCAGATATTAATCTTTTATGATAATATATCCGTTCCGACTCACGATTAATTATTTAACAACCAATTTTTATTGTAAAATTAATATGTTTAAGTACGAGGACCTCAAAGTCTACAAGTGTTTTGGTCAAAACAGTTATTTTTATTCCACCGTGATTTTGGTCCTGATTTTGGCTGTTAGTTCTTTCAGAGAAAATTTACTCTCAAGTATTATGCTCGAAAATATGAAAAAACACGTCGAAATCAATGAAAAAACTTAATTTTTAGAACTGCCGGAAAACTTGCCTGGTAACCAGTTATTTTTGAACAGCAAACGACTGTTCTATTATTACATAAGTAAAGTAATATATAAAGTCTAAGCATTGTTTACTCTATTCCAGAATAATGTACCTACGTCAACAAATATCCCGGCTCGAGGAGCTTAAGTCGCAGAATTCTTTCATGTCGGAAGACTAGGGTCCGCGGTGGGGGGCTCCCCCGGCGCCTCCCACCCGCCTTTTCCTCACATCACCACTCTCGCCCCGAGAAGACGACGCATATTATCCATTCCGTTATTTTTCTATGTAATGTAGATCAAATGACTACTAATTGTGTTGTGTGATTCGATGTTAAATTATAAGCAATCGTTCTCGTGATCATACGCCGGGGTTGATCAATTTGAACAGTGCGATTTCTTCTTATTAGCTAGGCGATTACCACAGATTCAATTAAATAATTCGCTCCGTAATGAATGTAAGACAATTTTCAAGGAATAAGTGGATATCATTTAAGTAGGTAGGTTAAGTAGTGCATATATTATTTGAAAAGTGATCAGTGCACAATATGGTCGTCACTTCAATTTAATGAAAACAGGATACGCAGTGTTGATATAATTGGTAGAGGAACGTGTCTAGCAGAGCGCGGTAATAATTTTATAAGCTTTCTATTTGTACTAGACAGTTTCATTGACTTTCATCTTCTGAAATGTAAGGGTGCAGTGTTTTGTAACGTGTTTATTGTAAAAGTTTAAATTATTTAAAAAGATACATTCGTAGAAAATTATCGGATTTTTTATGTTTTTGACGCGACCGCGCGATTAGCACAGCGCGCAACATGCGCCTGCTGTTTGTTTTTGACCAATCAATGTATAAACTTTGTAAAAAACAAGTATTGTGTAATAATAATTATTAAGTAACCAGAACTTCTTGTAGCTTATGTTAGTTGATTTTAGTGAAAAAATCATATAAGTCCTATAAGTCACATCACATCTAGCTGCCTGCAATCATTATTCTACTTGAACCGTTTTTTTGTTTCAATACTTTATCGATACTAATAGAATAACAATATAAATACATTTCGTAAGGGTTTCCATCTATAACTATATCGGTGAACAGAAAACTGTTCAAAATCATCTTCCATGTCGAACATCATATAATATTGCTTGCTTTACCTAAAATTCTTCCAGTAGTAATGCTCGAGCTATAATCTATATTTTTAAGTCTGTAAATTATATAAATACTGCTTATACAAGTAAACAGTGTTTATATGATGCTGTTGAACTATAAAATATTTATAAAAATGTTGTGAAGCCGTACCTTAAAAATATTATTTATATTAAAATAAAAAATTGTGTGAACTGGAAGATAGCGTTATGATGTTGATAATTTTGCATCAGTTATCTCGTCTTCTATGAATGTAATGTGAACTCAAATGGACAAGCCATCTTTAGACAATAGTAAAGTAGAATGGTTCACTAGAAGGGTTTGCGTACGACTCGAGTGTGATGTGTTCGTAATGAACCCTTATTACTTTATTTCATTTTTGATGATCGAATTATATATTTTTCCTATTTTATATATTTTTGTATTCACTTCTAACATTTGATATTGACTGCAGAACAAATACGTTGGTAATGAGATATGTTGTAATTTCGACTCAAAATAAAATTAATATAAATACAATTTTCAGTCTAAATATTTTTAATGAATATATGTAATTAATTACTACAAAATAATTGCAATAATAATGACTGCAAATTAATTAACGAGCGTTTATCACCTTAACAAAATAACTACCTCGCAAATTCATAGATTTGTAACGAAGCCAGTGGCTAGATGTGGTATGGCCATAATTGACACCAATCACAAGATACGCGCTCGGCGATCGGAGCGCTAGCTTCGGATAGTAGCCACGGGGCGCCACTAACAATAGCGATAGGTAGGTAAAAGAACTCCGGTCTAGGTCTTTTTATTTTTCTAATATAGGGATGTAATAAATCAAATGTACGGCTGAATTGACATCAATCCATGTAATATAATGTCAGATTAACGGAAGTACTGTGATACTCATTCACGTTCGCACGTAATGATAGCGAGTAATTGTACTATGTAAATATGTCTTTCTGGAGCAGTGCCTGTGGAGTTAGGTGCTCGCTGTGTTTATAGATCTATATTTATATAAGAAGCCGTGCGGGGCCCGGGGGATATCGCTCCGGTGAGGGCTTGGGTCGCCCCAGTCCCGCGGCGGCTCCATTCACAGCTCGCCTATCTCAACGTTTCCTTTTCTTAACATCGTGACATTGGTTTTCTGATAATGTTCGAAATACAAAGATTTAACCAGTTTAAATAAATCAGTTTCAAATAATCATAACTTGTATCAATTGCTTTTCCCAATTTCTTTTACAGTATTGATTTATTCATCTTTATATATGCACTTATTTTTATTTTACAACAGCCATAGTCATATATGTATTTTTTTCATTTTCATCATAAATTGTTCAAAAGACTGCAAAATCATGCACCACATTCCTCGTATAGATGACGTGAGGACTTAACGAAGGTTGCCAAATGCTGCCCAGCCCAAGCGAATTTTTCGATCGGCTTCCTTCTCGAAGTTGTTCCTACCGACTTGTATGACCTGTCCTAGGTATATTACAACTTCGAGAGTTTTCCCTTCGACGTATATCGGTCCCGGCACGACATGCCTATTGAACATGACCTTGGTCTTGTCCAAGTTCATACCGAGACCGACATGCCAGGAAGACTCGCTTAAGCTACGCAGCATTTCGGTGAGTTGTTCCAGCGACTCTGCTACGATGACGATATCATCGGCAATCGAAGGTGTGAGATGTACTCGCCGTTTACATTGACTCCATAACCAGTCCAATCCAGCGTCTTGAAAACTTTTTCCAACGCGTTGGTGAACAGTTTTGTTTAATATATAAAATATTTAAGTATCTTCTTATAAAAATAATTATTTATACACATGTATACTGACTGTTCACTACTAGAAAGGTTTCTAATATGATTTAAGAGTAGTACTAGGGGATGAAAGTTAGTAGTGTACTCTAATATTTAGTCTTCGGTACAAAGAATAAACTGATTTCAAGTCCCAAGTGGGGCTACAATGTTAAATAAGAATCAAATACATATTTTATACATTTTTGTATTTAGTATTACATAATGTTGAGTTATTTTAATGATATATACCAAACGTATTAAAAATCAGTGTCCTGAAAATTAAGTAAGTATAAGTATCGTTCGTCCTTACCAACCCAGGTTAAGAATATTTCACCGTTTCATTAAAAACTACCATTACATATCGCAAAGTCTCAGATAAACGTATTGAAATATAATAATAGGCAAATCGATAAATATCACATAATAGTGATATTAAAAATCAAAGAAACATTAATCTGTAATTTGCGTAAGTAGCGCCGTCCCGCGAACGATCCAGAAGTCGGAAAGCATGTTGGAGGGCAGCAGCACAGGCAGCACGAAGTTCGTACTGTGCCCTGTTGTGGACAGCGTGCCCGCCCGCTCCGACGTCTTGTAGAGCGGCGCCTCGTAGCGCGGGTCCGGTTTGGGCAGGGACAGCACCGGCTTGAACCACACCACGGGTAGAGGTGGGTTCATTTGACCTTAACCAAGAATGTAAGTCAATATTATCTGGCATCGTTAATTTTTCAATACTTCAGGTAAGTTTTTTAAGCATATTATACCGATTTTCTAAGAAAAAAAAAACTATTCTTTCAATAAACATACAGTCAGTACAGTATCAGATACATCTTTAGAGATTCCTATATGACCATCTTGGCATAATAAAATTCAGTGCAGGATGAGTACCGACAATGCTCACGCCGCGCCGCTTCAAAAGCAGCAACGAGTCGCGCGTCTAATAACATTTAACATCCCGGTTTTTGGAAGGAATAGTGAATGGGGCTACCTCCAGTCGTAATTAATTTAAGTCAAACAATGGCTGGTATGTTGAATACTACAAAAAATCAAAGTCCATTCTATTACGTCGATAAAAGTAATACCTGGTAGTGCATCAATTAATAGATTGTTTGCAGGATCCCAGCGGCCAGCGTCTATAAACAGCCCGTGGATATTTACACCGTCCTCGGGCCTTTCTAGGAGGCCGAACACACTCTTCCCATCATCCTGAAACCGTAGACAATATAATATGAGATAAGGTGATCCATATTACAAGTTTATTACAGGCGCGGTATTGTCAAGTACACTGTATACAATAACAAATTATGGTTAACAATGTACTACAATGTTATTAGTGCCAATAGTCAGATAACAATGTCTTATTGTATAGCGTTCTGGTACCAGAGTTATAAAAACGATATCACACCTTCGTCTTCTTCTTGTTATGACGGTACACGTCTTCCTGAGAAAGGAAAAACCGTTGAGGTTCGAAGTCGAACATCAAAGCATCGATTGGTACGCGATACCGTCTTGCGTAGGCTTGCAGTGCGCCCGTCAGCAGCCCCTGCGGGAAGAATAACCCGGACACCCAACTGCTTTCCTGGGCACCATCTATTAACCATTTCTGTAAATGAACGTACGGTTTTTAAAACTCGCCTGGCAGTAAATACTGACCCGTAATCAGATATTTATATTTTTAAAACTGGGTACGCGCATTCCATTCCTTGCAGGTGCAGTAGTAGGCTATTATTAATTAGATCGCTAATAAATAGGTTCTTACAGAGGTCGGCTGGTAAAAGTTCCCTCAGTAATATTAGATGAGAAATACTTTAGACCAAAATGGTAGTCGGAGAAATACAATATATTTAGTGTTTTAATGTCATTGGTATTTTGAGTAAAATTCTAACGGAGCAATTTATTTTGTAAATAATTTATATTTAAATAAAATGATATGCATATAGAGTAATTAACATTTTTTTTAAAATTAAAATTAAACTACTTAAACAAGTAGATAAATTTTTATTTCTTTATTGAAATATTGACACCATCACTTAAAATTAACAACTAAAACAATTAGGTACCAAGTGATAAGGTGTAAACAACGTTATAATTTTAAGAAAGTTTTGGGTTTATTCCACCACGGTCTAATGAGGATTGGTGGATACACATGTGGCAGACTTTCATTCGACACACAGAATGTTTTTATAAACAATCATAAAAAGCACTGGTTTTAAACCGATATTCGATTAAGATTACCCAATTCTAACCACGGGCTATCTCAGCTCTCAATATGTATAAAAAACTTACTGTATTTAACAGTATATCAATTTTCATATACCAGTTATACATTCGTAAGTATCAAGCACGATAGGAAATGCTATTATGTAACACCGACATGCGTATCAAAACCCATAAATCAATACAGCAAATAGCGCATCCGGCTAGCGTATGTATTGTGTTTATAGGTATTGGTATGTATATAATATGTTTGTTACTGCTTTATGTAGAGGTGCAATTTTTATTATCGTCAATTATAATGGTAAGGAAGTAGAAAACAAATATGCTGTGTAAAATTGTAACAGACCTCTATGAAATCGATTCGAAGAGTCAGATCATGTATCCAGCTTCCGAGCGATTTGAGTGAATTATATCCGCGACGGTGCCACATTTCGGGTACCTTGTTGTTGAGGAAGGAATTGAACACCTCTTCGTACGCCTCCGACATCACAACGATACCCTGTAAACCACATTATTTACATTTGTAGAAGTGGTTGGTCTAACAACACATTTCTCTATCTCAGAATAATTTGAAAGGCAAATAATAATTAAGAGTACTTCATTACGACGATGTTTTTATTACGATCGAAGTGAATAGACTTTGGGAATTAAAAGTTAATTATGATTATCTGAAATCGGTTAAGATGTACAATAATTGTACTAAACATTTCTGCTCAAAAACAATTTGCAGGTTGCAAAAATATTTCAATTTAAATGGTTTACAAATGTACCAATTATTTTTAAATGACATTTCCTATGTACTTTCTTCGTTTTCTTTTATTTCAAATTAAGAACCCTTTTTCTTATTCAACCATAAATTTGGTGAATGATGGGGATGTTTTTCTGGCTAATTTTGACCACAGCGAAGATATTTAACTGAGACTGTCCAGGAGATTTGGTGGGGTGAGGATTGGTGGGGCGTTTTGTGCAAGCCTGCCTGGGTAGGTATCACTCACTCATCACATAATCAACCGCCAAACAGCAATCAGTATTGTTATGTTATGCAGGAACAAAGGACATTACATCTTAGTTTCCAAGGTTGGTGGCGCATTGGCGATATTATTTGTTACAGCGTCACTATCTATGGGCGATGGTGACCACTTAACATCAGAAGTCCCGTCCGCCTACCTATTTAATAAAAAAAAAGTTCTCGTTAAAATATATTTTCTTTTGTTTTCTATGTTTTGCAGATAAATAAAATATTCTTTTATATACATCGAACGACGTTTTCCGACTTAATCAAGTATTTTTGGACTACAGATGAAACTTCATGTACTGACTGCTAGTGCATGCACATTCACTTTGAAATCATGACAATTTAAATATCAGACAGATAAGATAAAAAGATTAAATAAAAAAAGTAAATGTTAGGAGCCATTTTACATTCTATCAATGCTGATCTTATTACCACCATCGCCCTGGGCGAGATTGCTATGGCAACCCCGCATCCACTTACCAAACCTATGAGAAAAATGTAAATAAAAAAACAAAGCCAAAGAATGAAATTAGTTACTCTGGCACCCTGGGCCGTCTCCCAACCGCGCCCTACCGCGCCCTATCGCGCCCAACCTAATGCCGCTACTGCCTACCTAATATTATGTATGTAGGAGTCTGTGACCTTTCTGTTTGACCTTTCGTAGTTATATTGTACTCAACTTTTTGTTCATTAAACATTGTGTACAGATACTTTTTTACTTTACTGATGGTAGGGCTTTGTGCAAGTTTCTCTGGGTAAGTACCACCCACTCATTAGATATTCTACCGCAAAACAGCAGTAGGAACTTGATATTGTTTTGTTCCAGTTTGAATGGCAAGTGAGCCAAAAAGTTAACATTTCACAGAACTTTTGCTTGATGTGAATTATATAAAGAGTTCTAAAAAGGCTTCTGATTTTTATCCTAACATTGATTAGTAACAATTTAAAAAGTTCGTTCTAGGCATTGCTAATGTTGTAGTTTTATAGATATCGCATAAACGACTTGTGTTTAACGTTGTCTAAGTTATTTCTAAGGAATCAAAATATATTATAAAATTGGTAGCTATATAGAGTATAGACAGATATAAAAGCTTCATATCATATGTTCTATAAGAACATACGAATTTGAGTACGCATTCGTCAAGAGCTGCAAGCGACCTCTACGTCGCAAAAGTAAAACATAGGTCAAAGCGTATTATACAAATTTTGTTGGTATCTATTATAGAACATTTGAATCGAAGTACGCTTGCGTCATTACAAGGGTTGTGAAATAGATGCACCAAAAACTCATTGCGCTATTGCGTCTTGTATGTACTTATAAAACTTGAACTAGGAGTAATTGGCTGGATTACGCATGCGCCAGATGCTGTATCTAGAGGATGCTTCTAGAACATTCGAATCGAAGTGCACATGCGTTAGAAGTTACGAGAGGGGCGACGGGCAGGGATGCACCATAAAACGCATCCGCATTGCCCTGTTGCGTTTTGTATGTACGTGTACTACTTAATTGGATTACGCATGCGCTAGATGCTGTAACCAGGGGTCGGTGCTGCATGACGTAATTAGATGTATACATCTGTTATGATATATTTGTAGTACAGTTTATTATTTATTGGAAACGAAGTTTCTAGAATTTTGCAGATGCAATTACGCATGCTCCGACTGCTGGAACGCCCAAGGGCGTTTGGACAGATGTCCTTAATGCTCTATTGATTTTGGTCAAATGCCACCTGCAGTTTCTATACACAGATATATGTTTACGAAAAGCTTGTTTCTAGAATAATGAGTCTACTGTACGCATGCGTCGGACGCTGCAAGAGGGCTAGGACGCGGCCAATGACGTCCGGGCATATTTGATTGCATAACTGTATCAATGCACTTGCACGTTTGAATGTCACCCTTAACTTAAGTAAGCAATTATAATTATAAGCTGAACATCCATGGAGAACAAGTGTACTTCGAACAGCGACGATGAATCTGTATTTATCAATATAAAGTATATTTATAAAAATGTATTAAACATATAAAAATGAATGTTTTTTTATCCGGTATAAGTATCTATAATAATCGTAATAAGTTGAAATTATATGAAGCTGTTGTTGTCAATTTCCCTAAAGGTTTCTGGTACTGTATCCTCAATGTCATCGATATTCCTTAACAAATATATTAAAGAGGCATTGCAACGCACGCTGAACATTAATAAATAAGAATATGGGTAGCTTAAATGCCATTTCATTTTGCTGTCACGACATTAATTGATAATGACAATTTCTCGTTTCGTTTTTAAAACATGCGTTTGTTTAGATGGATTAACATACTGTAATATCTGATGGATATGTACGTGGTTTCCTTACGATGATTGCTTCCATAACCAAGCATTAAATTAATTATAAGCACAAGTTAAGCACATGAAAATTCACTGTTCTTTTGTTAAGATTCACGCGTGTGAGCCATTCGACCACCTCGGTTCATCATACAGTCATAATTAATATAAAACTTGTAATATACTCAAACGTTATAATCTTACATTAAATTAATGAATGACAATTTGTTTCAATCTAAGTATGTAAAGTCATACGTTTTCCTTACCTTGATAGCCTTCTGCAGCTCGTTGAGAGAGCCGTGTATGAGGGCTAAGAGCACGTTGAACCTATCCGTTTCATGCAGCAGCACCGTGGTCAGGGAGTGCAACTGGCCGCAGTCATCAGGCTGCATCAGGGACGGGTTGACCAGATCTTTGTCCACTTTCGCTACAACCACTGCTCGTGTCTGATCACAGATTCGCCAGACAATTTGGTCGGGTGTGTCCCCGCCTCCGGTTCCACCGGCTCGAGGTTGAACATCAACTATTGTCTTGATCAATGTACTAGTTTCCTTGTGCTGAACGACAAATCAATATTTTTAAATTAATCTATCATATAAATTGAGATTGCGATTAAATTAAATGCATTAAATTGACAAGTGTAACGTCAGATTGCACTAATTGTTTAAAGTAACTAACGCTAACAAATTAATAAACAGTGGTATTCCTTATAATATATGTATGTATCACTGTCAAACCTCGTATGCAATATTAGCATTCTCGTGCATTCCAAATATTTCCGGATCCTCGATGACTGGTAGTGTGTCGATGTAATCACGGACATCATTCAATTTTTCGAGACGCGGACAATAGTAGGTACCGGACGGAGAGTAAGTGTAGCTCTCCTCGAGCGTAGCCGGCGAGAAGAACTGCTTCAGAATTGTGGTCAAGCATCTTTGGTCCCACATATCCGTTACACGACCACCGTAAGTTATCTGACCTTAAAAATAGTTTGAAAAATAAAATTACAGTTTAATTTAAAATTCAAAAGAGCGTTTAAAACTTACTAGTAATATATTCTAACGCATCCCATGGGACGTGTCCAGATTCGCAGAACATTTGGAGATTAAGCATCGCGCACTCGCGGTCGCTATTGTTGAATTCATAAGTAATATTCCAACCGAGCGGACCAAATTTTTTCCTTTCTTGTATAATCGCGTGGAACATACATATACCGAACAGCATCGTTCGCCAGTCCTGTTCTAACACTGAAATAATATTCATTTGTTTACTGGAAGTTCAATTATTTCGAATACGTGCCGTTTTAGTGTTCTAAGCGGATTTGTGATTCCTTTTTGTCTTCCTAACCTTTACACTATATCTAACTCGATAAAAAGGGTTGCTTAAATCAAATTTTTTTTTTCAAATGGACTGGACTGGACATACTAAGATTCAATATTATGTTAGAACATATTTTATTTAAAATATATGGATGGTGTAACAAAACGCTTCACTATCGTCGTCGGGACGGGAAGTAAGCCGCTGCAGAGCGATCGCTCTTACTCGTGTAGGGTACGTCGGGAGAAGAATTAATTATTATTATTGTTAGTTGAACGCTAGTGATACACAATTGAACTAGCAACATTGTAATTGCATGAAATTTTGTTAATCCTATCTAATTCGTATAGTAATAACTTTTCATTTAAAATATATAAAAAATATACTTACCTAAATAAATTGACAGTGAACATTGAATTGTAAAAAATATTCATATTTTTATAAAATAAGACATTACCATTATTTTCAAAGAAATCTTCTTCAATCTCAATGAGAGCTCTTTTCACGTTCGCTTTAAGACCTTTAGGCGGTTCATTAGTGACCTTAACGGAATTCTGAAGTACAGACACTGGAAACTTTGGCGTTGGCATAGAACTTAAATATAATCGAAAATCAGTATGCAGATTTGATTGGTCGCTGCTCATGTTAGCGACTATTACTTCAAGGCTGAGCATCCATGACGCCGCTAAGTGACAATTCTAATAAAAATATATAAGAATTAAATAATAATTTTTATAATTCTATAAAAATGGTAATTTCGTTAGGTCAATCACATTATCATTATTCACAATTGCAAATACATATTAATTAAAGTAATATAATACATAAATGGTCGATTACCTGCAAGAAAACCCAGTCTCCTTTAGGCTTAGCGTTATTAATCAATTTTTCGGCAACGGGACCTTGTCCTTGCCCCAAAGAAATAGAGTGAACTCGGTCTCTCACGCCCATTTCGGTTGCAAACTTCTGGAACGCTCCAAACGGATCCGAACCAGTACTCAGCACGAATACCAAAGGTATTGTACAAGATGTGTCAGCATATCTAAAAAAATTAAACAATCCTGCTATGAATCCATTGTGAAATAGTTAAATCATCCACTTCAATCTTCTTGCTTTATTCATCTTTCACTTCAAGTTCCTACGAATATTTATTTAAATATGCAGCTATGTGTGTCTTGGGTTCGATCCTGTTATCCTTACCTTTGAAATATTTTAATTCCTACCCCTGCAAGCTTTATACGAGACTGAAAGCATTAAAGGAATTCTATGCATTTTCTCAAAACAGGCGTTGTGTACTGGCAAATAGATAGTGTTGTAGTCATACCTCTTTAAATTTGCTCTTTAATGTATCACCTTGCTTACTTTTCGTGGATTAGTTGGTTTTCATGATTTTTGTTAAAAGTATATTTTAATAAATCATTACGTTATTAATTGTTGACATAAAATAGAATTTAACGTATTTATTTAAAGTACGTATCGACAGAAAATAATATGATAACATATACAAATTATGTTGCATAAATGTGGGCGGAGGGATGTCAGCGGATGGGGTGCACCTTCCCATCCGCGTTGCCATCCATCCTGCACCCTGCACTACCCCTATACCCCCCACCGAAGCAATGTGGTAGACTATGCGAATACAGAACTCAGTTCTCTCGCTGTACCGACCGAAAAGGGTTGGTACGGCAAGAGACTCAATAATACACTTAGCTCAAAAAAATGATATTATTATGTCAGGTGGTATGCTCAATGCGGCAATGGGAATGTATGTAAAGTTGATAAACAAAAATAATACATCAAAATATATACATATTGTTCTAATAGAATCTCAGAATGATCAAACTTATATACGTCTAATAATAAGTCTTAAATTTAAAAGAGCACTATTAGCTTAGCGAGGTAGCGGGTAACTATGTATTGTTCGTGCATGTATGCATTACAAATACTTCTGAATGATTATATATGATTCCTATACATACAAAACACTTTTTATCTAATGCATGAAATCACAAAATCGTTTTAAGATCAAAGTTTCGATCGTTAGACGAAGTTAATTTTATAAGCTCTGTAGCTTCTTAAACTAATTTTTATTTAAACAAGCTAATAACATAGTAAAGCAAAAGCTAAGCTATATTTCAATTAAAAAAAACATCTGCTTAGTATTTTATGATATTAATTTTAATTACTCAAAAATGAGTATAAAAAACTGGAGAGTTATTATTATTTATATTAATTTACTTATACGACCTTCGTAGACATAAAATTTGATTATCGTTTTCTTTTCAAATAAAGTTTTATTTTAATATTTGTTATCACTCTGTTTTATTAAATTATATAAAAATAATTATAAAAAATAAGAAGAATAATTTTTGAATCAAATCAAATTATTCTTTATTCCCGTAAAGCTACAGATACAGTGTTGAATTAAATGTAATTATATTAATTTATAATTTTAAAACTTAAGTATCGTTTTCTAAGCGAGTCTTAATTAATTCAATTTTTGTTTAATAATAAACTAAATCAAACCATTACTAAGTTAACAATATGTATAATCGCTTCGGCATAGTTTAAAGTATGCAACAAATGAACAAATTACGATCACAAGTACTGTTATCACACCGTGAGGTATAGATATTGTTATAACTTGCATCCCGGGTCCCTGATATTCTATTTATAGTCTAGACCCCGGCGCGCTGATCGATAGAGCCTTTCTAGCGTTCCTAGCGAGGGCTGCTGCATATTGCACTCACTCTTTGTGAGAATCCGAAAGGAGCGGACGTCGAAGGTTGAAGTTTAATATATAACTTTAAAATTTATTTTTATCAATTATTAAAATCAAACTTTTGAATAGACCATATATTTATATTAATTTTACATTTTAAATTGGAGGAATTTATTCAAAAATGGCTGAAACAGTGAATTATGGTGATATGAATTTCGCGTTAAAGAATGGTATCAACATGCCGGCCGTGGGATGTAAGTATTTTTTAATAAACGATCGAAACGAAACAATCTATTGTTTTTATTATAACAAATGTAATATCAATATTATTATGTTATTGCAGTGGGCACATATCGGCTGAACACTCAGGAACTTATGTTCCAAACCATAGATTACGCTCTGTCGTCAGGCTACCGCCTTTTTGGTAATTTCTCAGATATGTTTTTCAATAATATCTATATGGATTTTTGAAATTGAAATTGAAATTAAATTGAAAAATTTGAAATTGAAATTGAAATTAAATTGAAAAAATTGAAATTGAAATTTCCTTTCAATTTTTTTTACTTTTATAGATACTGCCCCTGATTACGGGAATGAAAAGCTTATGCGAGAGGCATTTAAGCAACTGCTTCCGAAGTATGGCTTGACTCGCAAAGAGCTGTTCATTACTTCAAAGTTGTGTAAGACTTTTTTATTTCTTATGATTAATTTATCGAACGAAATGATTAAAACGATGTATTATTTGCAGCGGTGCATTCAAAGGGAAGTAGTTTCATTTCTAAAGCCTTCGAGAAATCCCTAGAAAATTTGGGCTTGGATTACATCGACATGTACCTCATCCATTTCCCTGGCCCTCCGAACTCTGATTCGAGGAGCACGAAAAATGAATCGATACGCGCGGAGTCTTGGATGGCAATCGCCAAGCTCTACGATGAGCATAAAGTACACGCAATTGGCGTGTCGAACTTTACGCTCAGACACTTGATGCAGCTTACAGAGGTCATGGCCATTGGTCCAATGGTCAACCAGGTACGTACATATTAAGTCGATTTTAAAAATACTTCAGTCATATAACATTCTAATTTATGTTTATATCTTTTCTAGATTGAATGGCATCCATACTACTATCAACTCGAAATGTTGCAATACTGCTGTGACCATAATATCCGCCTGCAAGCATACTGCTCTTTCGGCGGCTTATCGCGTGGCCACAAGGCATTGATTGAAGACCCAGTCGTGAAAAAAATTGCTAGCATTTACGATACTACAACGGCTCAAGTTTTATTAATATGGGCTCTGCAACGCGGAGTAGCCGTCATTCCGAAATCTACAAATTACTATCACTTGCAACAGAACAAATCTCTAAATTTTAGACTCTCCGAGGGGGATGTCGCGGCTCTCGACGCTCTCAGCACGAAGAACCGAAAATACGCCTGGAACCGGACTGGGATCGCCTGAATGGCAAAGCTGTATCCTGATATTTTCTTGGAAATATCAGGGATACTGCTCCCGATTAAAAGTGTCATAAACTTTCCTCCGTGGTTTATGTTTAAGGTGCCACACCGTATGACAGTGATACCCACGTTTTAAATATAAGTTTGTAAATATTGCCAGTTTCATGGAACTATGTCGCGGATTTGAAAATTTAAAGATTGCTATTTAAATGTCTATCATATCGAAGTACTAGTAACTTGAATATCTCATTGTGCTTACTGTGTAGCCTCGATGTGTCAATGTATAGGATTAAGTGGTATGTTGAGTTGGGCTACGTCTCGGTTCAGTTTTTAATACTGATACTAATTCTTGTTTCTTTATATCAAAATGTATTTTATCTATTCCGCCTACTAAGACATTTCTCATGTGATACTATAAATTTTAAAAACTTATTCTTATATGAACTTAATTTTAGACATTTCGACCAAATCTTGGAATACTTATTACATTACTGCTATATTTTTTTATAATCTTTACAGCTATTCTATACCGAATAATATTGTAAGTTTTTTTATAAAGCTTCTTATATTATATTGTATTTGTCATACGTATTCAGGATAAAAATAGATTCTTTTTTTGTTGTAATATATACTAGTTTGAGGATTATTATTATTTTTTAATTTTGTTACATAAAGATTTCATGTAATAGATGTTGTGTGACAACTATCAATGTAATTGTATTTAAACGATATGTGTTAGATATAAGAAATTTATAATCGATTTTAGCGTTATCTCGTTCAGGGTAAAGGAGATGTTTCAATTGTAGGAATTTAATTCTATTGATGTACACGCTCCTCATTCTTATGTCAATAAAAATGTATCTATGTGTTGTCATTTGAGAATTATTTCACACCCAATTACATCATTTACATCTTCTTAGTATGGAACATTGCGAATTGTTTATCCGCATTGCAGATTTTGTTGTTATTTAAAAGTTATATATTAATTTTTTTTTTTTTTTAATATTGGCCAATTTATTTACGATATTATTGATGACAGCAAAATGCGATTATTACATTATTCATTAATACCAGCTTGTCAACAGCGACTGTCTTTTTTTTAATTACAAATAGGAAAAATGCAATGCAATCCATTGCCAAACTCCTTGCAATCTTTGAATTCCAATTTCCCCTTTCTATTCTTTTCCACTGCGTATTAATATTACTAGCTTCATGATACTTATTCAACATATTATTTTAAATACCTACACGTTTAAGGATAGGCTTGCGATGTGCTCTGCTGTTTATATATTAAATTGTTACATTTAGTTTGTTCTCTTATCATAAAATAACTATGTGAAGGTATCCGAATTAATTCAGAACAGAACAATGTTTCCTTTTTTATTGCAATCAATTTTAAATATGCAATTAAAAATGGCTACATTGAAATGCGTGCGAATCTACTGCGACAACTTTAAGATGATTAATTATAAGTAAGTCATTATGATTTTGACTTACAATTGTCGCGTTACTTTTAATAATGATTGATTTATTTTTAGAAATTACAATTAATTTTTAAATAACATACTAACATTATTTTACGTGCGGATTTGTGGCAGGACCGGATTCCTATTACTATATTTTCAAGAGCCCCCCGGCCGGTGACTTAAATGCCTACGCATAAATCGTACTTTTTTTTTGGATTTAAATACAATACAAGTGAAGATTGATAAACAAAGGTTAATAAACAATTGAAACACACAACACAACAAATAGTAACATTGAATTCATGACAACAATTTCAACGTCTATTGACCGTATGCACTTTGATACGCCGCTTCCTTGTATTGTCACTGTTGATATATTTCGTGTGGATATATAAGCTTGCTTATTGTTTTGAACTATATTATTGTTTTGGTTCAAATTATAATATCAATCTTAGCTTACCTCTTACATAAAGATCTTTTATAATATATTTTTTTCTACTAATCAATAGCCGTTGGTGGAACTATTGTGGGCTGAAATAGCAGAACTATGAAACGACAAGCGTGAGATAAGATGTCATTACCGACAGATATATAACTTGGCTCGGTACTGATCGTAGTATGATATATCTAACAGGTTAATATAACCCTTTAAATGTTATCTTAAAGGGTAGGCTTTACTAAAACTAAAACTCAGTAACTAAAGTAAATTTTGTAATTATTTACTATAATATATCGCACAAAAACAAGCGTTGTAGATCGTATAATGTAAATCTAAGTATACACATACATAATAATAGTTTTGTAAAACATTAAGTTATTATAAATAATTATTTACTGACATTCAATATCCAAATGACACCATAATATAATACAATGATTCCTTAATTAATGAGTTTCGTATAACTACATTCTAGGGGTGGAAAAATATCTTAAAGCATTTACAGTTGCAATAAAGTGCGAGGAAGGGTGAACTAGTTTTAAGTAAAACTATTTTAGTGAATAGTGCATTACTTATATATATTTACAACATAATTTGATATGATATGTTATAATATATTTGGATATACAATAATAATAGATAGTGTTGATTCTAACTTACAATGTATTTAGCTGTACAGTTGGACTTTCTATGAACACAGATCCTAGGCTAGTGCTCACATACTGGGCGATAGCAAACACCAGTTTTTCTTCTTTTAGACATTTTATCAACATTAACTTCTGAAATGTATCCAATCTCTCGTCCCACGTCACTTTTGGAGGCGCTTGGTCCGCTCTGTTTATGTGAATATCCTACGAATTATTTAATTAACAAAGTTAATAAGTACATTTTGCAAAATCGCATTTTTTAATGAAATATCATACCAAAGAAAATGTGCCCAGCTTAATGGGAATCTTTAGGAGACAGTCCGCAGCGAGCCCTTCGAAGCTCGAGTCGGAGTCTTCCAGGTAGTTGACAGCTAGCCACATCTGTTCCGTCAGCGATTCTATTGGAGGTTTTTTAGGTGGAACCTGTTTGTCCAAAACATACAACACCTTACTAATCTTTGTTATAAAAATATATTTAAAGATTAAATATTCTGCAACATTTTTTTAAAATGTTTGGTATTATTTTGTTATTAACCAATATGTTGTTTAATAGTCTGCGTGTGGCGGACACGTTCCTGCATTATGAAATCTCCTGAGCAATCTGCTGATTTCGATGAAGAATACGTCACCGAAATCAATCAGAAGGTTCTTTTTTTGCAATTGATGATGAACAATAATGATAAGTCAAAATGTCATTTGTTGACATATGAAAAAACATATATATGTAAAAAAAAAAACAAAAAAAAAAATCATTGATAATAATGCATATTATTAGTTAACATTTTTTTACCGCCACCTCTGTAATAGGGCCCTCCATGCATGGGGTGCATGCTACGGCACTGTCAGGACCTCCCAAAATCTATATGTAAATCGCGAGTCATACCACTTTAGTTCCAGACGATCCTCTCAACACGAAGTTCCACTGCTGGGGAGTGATGCGCCCGTTGTGCAAGTATATCGCCACGTTGAGCAGGAAGCTGAACACTAGCTTGTGCCTCTCGAACAACCCGCGCGACACGTTGCGGTATACGGACAACGTAATCTCACGATATAAAATCTCCAATCGCTCATCCAGGATGTCGCATTTTTCGCTCTTCTCGATAACTAGGTTGAATACCTGTGGATTCAAATTAAGCGAATATTGTACTTATTTAGTAATAATTGTTTTTTTTTATTAAAATTGACTTGCATATGTTAATATTTCTATTAGTAACAATGGAAACTATATGCTTCGTATGGAATTATATAACATATTGCATTATAACGACATACTTTGCTCAGTCGAGAGGCGTTGTTTTATTAAATATTCTAGAAGCAAACGGGAATTATTTCATTGATTGATAAATGATGATCATAATTCTTTGAAATCCTACAAACCTGATTGAAATATTTCAATGAGAACTGGTACATAGGATCGATATCTGCGAGCTGCGCCACAGCGAAGTATAGAACGGCGCCTCGAGTCGCCACCGGGCGGTACTTCTCGCGAGCAGCCGATATCCTTATCTCCGTCGCTTCTGTTTCTTCAAGTCGAGCATTAATTATCTCTGACGTTTCCTGTTTCAAAAAGCGAAGTTCATTATAATATTATACGTTCATAAAAAGAACACTAGCGTAGCTTAGACTTATACCTTAAAACTAATAATGATAATAGATATGACTACGACTCTCCTTGCGTATTTTAATTACTCTATTATATTTTACATAATATAATGTCCTATGGAACTTTAGTTTGGAATAATGCAGCCGATATCAACACGAACATTCGTATAGAGATAGAAGATATCCTTTCGTTTAGTCTGTACAAAAAAAACTTAATTCCTAGAATAATGTCTTACGTCTCCGTCTCGATAGTCTCCTTTGATACCTACTTATCTTCTTAACAAAAAAAAATACACAAAATATTGACCTAAAAATAATCGGTCTTACTTATAAACGTTGCTTAGCTATTGATTAGTTAAAATACTGATTTCTCTCTTTCTGACATTGTTGATTTGACATTCGGAAGAAGAAGACACGGCATTGTTAAACTAATCACCCGATAAACAAAGTTCGATTATTTTAAGTAATATAGAGTTAAAAGACGTAATTATCAATATGGATTTCACGGGGAATTCCTTCGACTACAATACTCACCTTGCTCTCATTAAGAGTTTCAATCAGCTCTTCATCGTCCAGGATGTTCCCTGATGACGCGTACAAAAGACGTAGTATTTTATCCTCGATTTCCAATAATGTCGCTTTATCATTATTTATGCGAACGATCAGTTCTGATCTCTGCAGCTCTAGGTCTGGTCGTTCTAGACGCACCACATCCCTGATTGACGAGAATATTCTTAATTAAGTATATCATTACACAAATATTTTAATCGATATTTAATACCAAAAACGAGCCGCGATGAATCCTAACCACAGGTTGCAATGATTTGCATTTTTTCAAATTCACCACGTTATCTGCATTGAAGCAGCTTGGTGGAGTAAGCTCCAAAAGAAGAGGCTTTTGACTAGGGACATTTAAAAGACAAGACATTTTCTTTGCCAATAACTTATGCATTATAAATAGTGCCAATAAGTATTCAACGTAATCCTTACGTGACTCCATTATACATTTATTTGTCTTTTGGCTACTCAACATGCCAGTGATCCCGAAGTCCTGGGCTTTGATGAATTCTTATTTAAATCTAAAAATATAAGACTGGAACTAAGCAGATAATTCAATTTATTTACATACGCAAGTAGCTGATCCTCGAGACCAGATAGAGTTACGGTGAAGTTGACCAGTGTAACTTGTATGCAGATCTCTGGCAAGTAGTGAGGGTTTGCCAGCTTAGTGGTTAGGTACAAACGGAAGTTGGTGTCGTATTCTATATCGCTGTCACCCAGATGGATCAGAAGACGACCCGCCTAAGGAAACACATACGGAAACAACAATTAATAAAAAACGAAGAATACACTTATAATAATATCCACATATATTAAATTATTGTTATATAGTTTTGCAATGTGGTGTAATAAAGTAATTGCATCGTTGGTGTAGAGGCTAGTTTATAGGACTACTGGTCCCGAATTCCCCATCTAGGTTCAAGTCCCGGCTCGGACCAATAAAGCGTGAGATGGAAATTTTCTAAATCGGCAGTTTTACAATCTTTTTTTTCAACCTTTGCTTTTGGTTTTGGTAATTGATCAATAAAAAATTAGTTGTAGTTTTAGTTTTTATTAGGCTCTAATATTTTTCTTTATTCATTGTAGTTTTGGATTTGGCTACATAGCTCACGACATACTCGTTCTGTATAAATCAAAGTATTTCTAGAAAAACAGTTGGAATTTTATCAACAACATTCATAGACAATAGTCATATATGTACTTTACTTATGTATAATGAAATACCTGAAGGAACGTCTGCTTGAGTAGTACAGGTGAGAGGGTCGCTTCAAGAGTTTCGCCAAGGTCCTCTATGAGCATGGGCCAGCCTAATCTGATACAGTTCTCTAGGATGCGAAGATAGGCCGGATCGCTTAGTTTTGTTATTTGTAAACCGTTGTCACGCTCCATATTTTTCACCCATCTGTTTGCCTATTTATAAAAAATATGCAACATATAATCATTATTTGGCATGTGTTTCGAAAATGATTGATAATACCTAAAATAATGTATTACATGCTTATAGTGATCATCATTACCTACAAAAAAGTCGAAAGATGATGACAATCGTATCATGGTATGAATCCTTAAGCATCTAAATAGTTTCAAAATTAAGCTAAAATTAAGAAAAATGTCGCGGTGTACCATGGATGTCGAGAACGAACAGTACTACGCTGTCTATTATTTACTTTTATTATTTTTTTGTAAACTATAAACAGTTTAATATTACGTGTTTTATTTATTTATATAAAACATATATATTATTTAGCGCGAGTTATATATTGTATAGGAATGAATGTAAATAGAACACTAAGAGACCAAAGAAGTTCAGACAGAATTATTGGAGTGTACGCCGGTGAGTTGTCGAACACTTCATTTTTATAAATAATACCTACGCAATATTAATTACTAAGACTGTTGTGGTAAGCTAGTTGTTTATGAATCAATTGTGTTTACATGAATTACGATGATAAAATGAAATTTGGTACGAAGCAAGTCAAATATGAAGCAAGTTTTAAACCCAAGGAAGGACATATATTTTTATACCCAACACCTGACACAAAGACCAGTAAAAACCAGTTAACAAATAATTGATTAGATTACTTTACGGTTGGATAAATTACAGCACCTGTTCTTGTGGATCAATTGTAAGTGGCCATCTTCCTGCGCGAGTTACCAAAATACCGTTTTCAGTAGAAACAGCGTCGCGTGGCAAGCCTTGTGCGTTCCATGTGCGCACTGTGTACGAATCCGCCATTACTGTTATCAAACTGAAAGTATGCAGTAATACAATAATTTAGTATACCAACTATTTTAATCGAACGAGTGTTCAAAAATTTTTAATTTAGTTGAATATACAAACTAAAGCTTACAATAAAATTGTCATTATAACTTAACGTGAATATTTATGTGTAACGCAACATACGTCACATTTGTACACCCCCCTCGTTTATCCCCTGGTACGATTATTGCTGAAATATGTTCATGTTACATATAAATACACTTTTAAGTAATTTTGCGAAACTAAATATATCATAGGCATCTAGTTACTCAAAGGTAGATGAGGAAGGTATCTCCAGTTCCTGGCACTGTTGCACCCATTTATTTTCTAGTTCACGGCGGTATTGCGAGGGGAAGGCGCCGAAGTAAGCAATGCAACCCGATGCTATTATGATATCACCTGTTGTACATTTGAGTCTGAATGTTGCTGCCTGGAATTATAACGATAATCTTTAGTGGCCTTACCTATAAACCTTGTAAAGCGAATGTTGTGTCTTCTTTGTTTGAATATCAAATCAATAATGACAGAAAGAGATAAAGAATATTTAACCAAACAACGTGAAGTCACTAAGCAACGTTTAAATAGGTAAGGCTGTATATATAAGACGTAATTGCTCGTTACTTGTCTAGAAAATCAGTTGCTTAAAACTGATTATTTTAAATCAAAAGACAAGGTGCAGTATTGTATCCGAAGTAATTTCCTGACAATATGATATAATTTAATATCGACTTGCGTTCATGACTTTACACATTATTACCATCAATGTACTGCTGGCCAATGAATCCAACGTATCCAAGCCTAGTTTTTGTATTTACATAGAATACATTGAATAGCTTTGTGGCCTACCGCGGCTAATGAGTTGCTGAGTGACTCATCTGGACTCACACAAAGCAGTACCAACAGCGAAAGATCGGACAAGATTACCTTGACACCGTCTTCCCAGCGCGTCTTTTCATCAGCGAGTGCCTGCGTCAGTTTGCCTGCTCGTAACAATCGAGCTGCCGCTAAGTCTACGTCCGCTTGAAGCTTTAATCGCTCCTCTTCTACAACCTATTATAGTAAAGAAGAATGTAATTCATCATTATTCGCTTGCCCAATCGTATGTATAGGAGGACAAGATCGAGAAGTCTCTCCCTTCCTCTGAGAAAAGAGTTCAACTAAATGTGGGAGCTCCACATGAAATAACCCGCGGATGCGTTACGCCAAAATGATTCTATAGCACGGCCTCCAATCTGTGTCCTATACACAAAACGCGGCCATATTGTTGACTAAGCCAGAGTCAAAGATCTTTACTCAACATAGAAGCGTTACTTACTTATTGATTGTCATAAATCTACCATCGGTTCGGAAATAAACACCTTAGATCTGAGAAGAACCGGCGAAAGAAACAGCGGGATTTTTTTTATATCTCTAATAATAAATTTGTATTTTTATTTGAAATGACCTGGAGGCGATTGTTTCATTCCCAAGGTTGTGAAATATCCTTTAGCACATAAGCGTTCCTTAAAGATTCTTTTAAATTTCACAATTGAATATATTTGAACGTTCTCTAGGATGCTGTAGTAAAAGCGTATACATTGTTACAGTTTACAGTTTATACTTGTAAGAAACATTACCCCCGAAGAACCTTTATTACTAATGGATATGTATGAAGCGCTTTTTTCTGGAATTTATGTGTCTTCAATGTATTATGAGAAATACTATGAAGCAGATGAAATGAATGTTTTACCTTCAACTCGTCCATCATTTTCGCTAGCTGCGCTTCGATAGCCTCCACTTCTTTTTGTTTCGCCCGAAGTACCGCCATCACGCTTTTCAATATGGCCGCAGCTTCTTTATGTCTACAAATTACAATTAAAAATCGGTCGTTTGAATTTGTATTCAAAAGGTACACATAAACGTTTTTCAACTTACTTCAAAATCTTCGGCTCCACAACTCTGAAGACTTTTGCGTACATATCAATCGCCTGTACCCACAAAACCATTGAACGACATACCTGTAAAATGACAAAGAAATATTTTAATATACTATCTGAGTTATATTATAATATTAATAATAATACAAGTAATGTTTTAATTATCATATACATTAGAATAAAAGAAACCTCTTGATTGGTTTCGCATTGAAATGCAATGATTTACTTGGGTTTCATACGAGATCTCGTCTATCTGTCACAGTATCCACATTTTTTCCGAATCTACTAGTCGGGAACAGTTGAGATTTAGATTTAGCCATCATATAGAATTAAGTGAGCCAATAACGAACGACGGATGTGGAATAAAATCCAGCACTTAAATTGAAAATACATACATAATTCTTAACCTATAGCGCGAGTTTGATACGCACTTTTCTTTTTTTTCTTACAGTACTAACTTTCATAGGCCTACCTAAGTATATAATCATCTGACAAGGTAACCTTATTTTTCGAAATAATGAAAATGTATCCGATCAAAGTTAAATATATTGTCAAAAAATAACTTAACCTTGGAAACTTTGACGACGGTATCGGGATTAAAGTCCTTATGTGTCAGATATACTTTTATTTTCTTTAACATCGTCTCAGGAATATGGTCTTTATCGTATTCTTCCAAGTTTCGTATGAAGTTTACATCAGCCAGTAACTTTTTCGTCGAATCCCAATCTGGTCTGAAATATTTTTAACATACATTATATCCGAGACTATATTTATAAAGATAATTAAAATTTTCGATAAACGGCGATCTCTCCTATATACATACATACAAACAAACACCGTCTATGCCAATTTCGTCATTTATTTAAGAGTAAGTAATAATGGAATCTTTTGAATAGATACTTGTCGGCCGCTCACTCGCAACCAAAAATAAGGAAGTACTTTTCCCTTCTACTAACAAAATTCCTCTAAGTAATACTTTGTGGACTGTATTCAAAATCTAAAAGACAAATACAGAAAAACATCTAATCTTCGAAAAAAAATATTGAAATTTTAATTAGATTTGATATGGCTAATATTACAAGTATCTATACGACGGTATTTTTGCGTTTAAAATATAATAATATAATTAATTTTTTTTATAACACAATATATATTTAATGTTCACTTACTTGCCTCCGAGAAGTATGCACACAGGTTCCATAACGAAGCGCACTAGCGGCGGCGGTTTCTGGAAAGCTTTTAATTCGTTGATGTCTGCTTTATTGAGAGCTTTGAGTGCATTTTGTGCGGCTTCCATTGCGGGCATCGCCAACGCCAAGTCAGCCTTCGCTTCATCCGCTATTTGTTTCACCTCCTCCGCTTTAATCTGCAGATTTACACCGAGATCTTTTTAAAATATTCAATTTTATTCAATTAAATGTGAAGTTACCAACAGTTTCGATTTTCACCGAGCAGAACAGACAGAAATCTTATTAGTTATTTATTAATATTCTTTGTTATTACAAACAATGTAAAACTTACAATATTAAATAATAACGTACGAACTTAAAGATTAAAACTACAGCTTTAGACCTTAATTTGTCTAAGAAAGATAGTTATTTCTTATGGTTATCTAAAAAAAAGAATGCTTTAATTTAAAATTAATATGTTTTCATAATGAAATTATTTTTTTAATGTTATATTCTTTTTTATATAAATTGTTCGTCGAAAATTGCCAAAGGCAAATATTAAAAAGCGAGAGTGTATTTCACTAGAGCATTTCGTAGAGCCTTAATCATATATAGAGCACAGAGTACCAGCCCCGGGTTCGCACGAGTATAAAGTCATACTTCCTAGTGAATTCTATTGGTCTATGCGATGCACGTGGGTAAAGCGTCTTGCTTTCATTGTTTCCGACATATTTAACAATCATCGTCATGTTTTATCCAATTTATACAAAACTTTTAAGGAATTATACATCTAAATATTCCTTACAAATTACTTTCTAATGGTGAATACAGTATGAAAATAGTTTTTCAGTTTATTGCTTTCAGATGAACAGAAATACAGACATGGCGGGGACGACGAATTTGTTTTATAATGTACTAGTTTTCGTCTGTGGCTTCGCTCGCATTTTTCAATGGAAGTGCAAGAAAAGTGTCAAGTTTTAAAAAAACCTATCCTTTCAAGCATGCCTCATACCAAAATCCATCAAATTCGGTTCAGTGGTTTAGCCGTAAGCGTAACAATGTAAACACAATATTAGTACAGTTGTGCGTAGTTATATGATATTCTATCGCTACCTATAATGACTATAACGTATAAAAAGTATAGTTTGGTTAACCTTAGCTTCTGCTTCATCCTTCATGACAGCCTGCTTAACTTCATCGGCCGCTTTTTGTTCGACTTTGAGACGAGCTACAAGCGCCATACCCTGTTTCAATACAAAATCGGTACACTCATATACATCATTACTTTAAGGAGATTGGAGCGTTAAATCGCCCGCCAAAAATAAGTTTAAAAATAGATTGATAGCTTATTAAGCGTTAAACGTTACTTTTCTACCCCCGTAGGTCGTAGCTTGTGTGTTATTTTTTTTTTTATAGAACAGGAAGGCGGACGAGCATATGGGCCACCTAATGGTAAGTCACCAAATGCCCTAGGACATTGGCACTGTAAGAAATGTATCCATCGCTTACATCGTCAATGCGCCACCAACCTTGGGACCTAAGATTTTATGTCCCTTGTGCCTGTAATTACACTGGCTCACTCATCTTTCAAACCGGAACACAACAATATCAAGTACTGCTGTTTTGCGGTAGAATATCTGATGAGTGGGTGGCACCTACCCAGACGAGCTTGCACAAAGCTCTACCACCAGTCTTAAATATTACTAATTGAATAGGTTATCTAAGGAAAAACAGTTTTTCAAAGATACTGAGAACGACATACATGACTGAGATCAGGGCGTTCACAGAAACTACATAATATTGCTATAAGTAGTAGATCTTTTTAAATATTGTGTAAAGAGTAAAACCTTTACATAGTGATTCATACCTCGTCAGCTTTTTTCGCAAGAACCGGTTCCATTTCACGCACTTGCTGTTCCATTACACCGACAACCTCATATGTTTCGTATAGTTTCTGCAATGGATAAAAATGAATCGTAGTGTTTTTTTAAGGCGTTATCAATGTGATGATATTAGTAAGTAGTAGGTTTCTTTACTTAGATATAATTACATATATGTAGTAAGCTAATACGTGGTGTTTTTATATATAATGTCCGTTATTACTTATTAATGTTAACCTCTTTGCTAATAATCTTTTAGTTATAATTTATATTAATAAATATATAAAGGTCACTTCTTGTCAAGGCTCCAAAACGTCGTATTATTATATATATCTTGCCAAGTTTAGTTTAAGATACACATTTTTATTATTATACGAAACACAAATAATTATATTTTCAGCGTTACTTGCGAAACGATGTTTTCTCACATAAGAATAATTTAAGTTTACCTGAAGTCCACAGGAGATGCGATCTCTTCCTCTTATGATCTCTTGTTGCTTCTTGTCGAGTAGGGTGAGATAGAGTTTCAGCAAGTCGAGGTAGCTGCTTGGCGTGGTGTAGAAGTGCCGCCGCATCTCATCGTACAGACGCTCTGTCATCACATCCACGTCCTGGCCAGGTTATTATTAGTATATGAGGTAAATGCGTAATTGTGACGTCATAACATAAAAGTTAGTTTGAAACAGTAAAGTATCCCATTTCTAGGCCAAGTCTTTCTCTCTTCTTAAGTGCATCTCCTTTGTGCTTATTCCATCACAGTTCCGGTTGTGGAGACTAATTTGTAGACAATTAATGATGAATAAATGCGAATATAATATGAAATTGTTTCGAACTTAAGCGGATTTACTTTGAAATCTTTTATTGGTGTAGATATTATTGATATTTTAATAATGTTACATCTTTCGTAATGTCATTCCATATTAAAAAAGAAACAATTTCAAATTGTGTATATTCACTCAATATAGTTATAAAAAGTTACTGTAATATTAAAGTATATTACAGATCGCTACTTCAAATTGAGAAGATCACCTGATGCATTGATACGGCGAGCATCGAAATTTTGTCAACAATGTTTTCATCATCAAGCGGCTGCAAGCATTGTTTGGCGACTGACCGTAGCGCTTCTGGTGGCCACTTCGTGAACCAATCGATCGTACAACAGTTCACTAAAGACGGGAACATGCGGCAGCGACGTCTGAAAATGGATGAAATTATGCAATCATATTATTATTATCCAAAGTTAATTTCTAAATTCTAAAACACAGCTCAGTATGAACATCACAAATAATGATCCAAAATTGTAAAAAGTATTTCAATACGAATAAAAATATAGAATATATCATAATGAGTTATTTAATATGTTTAATAAAGTTTTAATACGAAACTTCTTTACCTGAACGCTTCCCCCACAGGACTCATGCAAATACAGAGATGCAGTTTACCGCGAACTTTGTTGATGAAATAGTAGTAGACGGCGTCTCGGTCGCCCGGATTAAGGCCAGCTTTGGCTGCATCGTTACGACAACCCGACTGTACCTGTTCGTATGTATCGCCTTCAAAGAGGTTTGGAACCTCACCTAGAGTTATATTTATATCATTTAGAATATTAAAAAAAAAAAGAAATTAACCATATAATCGAGAGAAGAAATAAGTTTAATATGAACCTAAGCTTCACAATCAACACATTTATTGTATAGACATCTCACATCGGTCCGGCGACAATGGAGAAGAAGACACAAGTGCATTTAAAATGGCATCAATCAAATAGGATATATTGACCTGAGTTAAGCATGTTATTAATATCTTCGAGGAACTCCTCTTTAGTTATCTGCGTGTCGGTGAAGAGGAAGACTGTGTCCTCGTTTCCGACGCCTGCGCGCATGTACATGTTGCGAAGGTCGTCGTGGAACTCCGGTGTGTCGTAGTTGCGTTTTAACTCCATGCCCATGCATCTGATATTTTAAATTATCTTTATAAAAATTAATCGCTTACGATAAACATAAATCAATTATGTTACAAAACATGTATTAAAAATATTATTATTATTAACTTGAAAAATACAAGAAACTCGGAACAAGAAGAGAAATAAATAGCAAATCTAACTCTTAAGACTACTAACTTGCATTCATTGACATGACCGGCGAGCGTAGCGACCGATCGTCTGCCGGACCCACCCGGGCCCACCATGAGGCAGTGTCCCCTCTCAGCGCGAAACACGCGAGCGACTCGAACAACGTGCTCGATTGCGTCACGGAACAATACTAAATGCATCTCCGCACGGGCCGTAGAATTGTATTCCTCCAAGTATTCCTATTAATAAAAACATTATATATATTTATTGATATTGTTATATAAAAAGTACATACATTTACTTGGTAGGGCTTTGTGTAAGCCCGTCTGTGTAGGTACCACCAAATCATCATATTTTCTATCGCCAAACAAATACTTAGCGGTTTGAAGGGTGAGTGAGACAGTGTAACAGCAGGCGCAAGCGAAATAACATCTTAGTTCCCAAGTTCGGTGGCAAATAGGCGATGTAAGGGGTGGTTTCTATTTCTATAGTGACAATATGGGCTATGGGCAATGGTTTTAAAGCTCTTTTTTACTTGGGATGAATATATTATGTACATACGGTTGAGTGAGTTCCTTTGCTTCGCTTTGATAGCGATTAATAATATAATTAGCTATTATATTATTATATATATCATTTATTTATATATTTATCATATAGCATATAATATTGAAAATACAAAAGGCGACATTAATTGATATTCCCGAATGTTATATATGGTGATAAGTCGGCGTAAATAAATATTAAAATGATTATAAAGTCACCTTCAATACAACCGTCAGTTTCTCTAAATCAGGTATTTCTTGGTAAATCCTATTCTCTTTTGGTGTAGAAGAATTCATAAAATCGCCGAATAGAAGTATGGGTGGTTGTTCGATTATCGGGTCGTCCGGTATTTCGAGTATCGGTTGTTGGAAATTCTTCTGACATACGGTACTCATGAGGCGGTAGAAGTAGCTCTTATCTTCAATATTAATCAACCGGTCGTGGAAAACTCGGAGACATTCGTGATAGAATAATCTAAATAAATATATTATTTAAAATCCATGCTACAAATTATGAGTTATCCAGAAGGAACAACGATATAAGGCTTTTTTATATATTATAATTAATTTAAAATTATGTGAAAGTATTATTGTTCTGATTGTACTAACAAATGTAGAATAATTCTATCACTGATGACGGAAAGAGATAAATCTTTGATGAATCATTTATTCATTTGCTACACAATGTTTATTAGTTAGGCGACAAAATCAATTGTAACTATTCAGGAAGAGTAAAGGTAAATAAAAAAATTTCACCTTTGAATGGACATGACGTCATTAGTCGAGTTCTAAGTAAACGAAGGTATTCATTACGAATTTTTGAAAAAATTGCGTTTTGAATGCCGGCGATATTGTTATCGCAACTTTGCAATAAAATTGCAAATCGCATGGAATATAGTCTGCTGATATTTAAATGCATTTGAAAATTGCTGAAGTTGTTAATATAGAGAATTGTGCATTGTGCATATTACCGTAGCATCGCTTGGGGTGTTCTCACATACGCAGCATTGGCTTGCAACACTCCCTGCATAGATTTAGATAGATCTCGCAGGTTGAATACGTAATGCGATTTCGCTGGTGTTGGCAACAATTCGGAACATATCTTCATATACACTTCCACTGCTGCGTTTACTATAGAGTCGCCGAGTACGGATACCTCGGAGACGAAATCTTCCATGTGTCCAGACAGAATCGCCTATGAAAACGAGTTTTAACGATGGGATGTATTAAAAGAGTAAATACTATTTCACCCTCTAAATTGCAGAACAAAGATTCATTAGATATGATAAAATTAATAAATTTGGATAAGGGTAGGTTATTTAATAAAATTTACAAATTAATTACTTATTTGGATTTGGAGCGTTGCAATGCCTCAATTTTTTTTGTAAGCATCTTATTCGACTTACGCGTCACCTATTATACGTTGTAGGTACGATTATTAGAAGGATGCGGTCCTTCGCGCGGTGCCGACATCAAATGTACAAAATTTGCGTTCAATCAGATTTGTTTATTTAACATTTTGTCATTATTTGTTATCACATATAGACTCTTATAGGGCTAATAGGCACAGATATTTTAAATATTCTAACCTAGACTTTTGACGCGACAGATTCATTTACGATACGATATACCCTCATCGTTGTAGACGATTTAATAGTGTGCAATCATCAGCATATTGGTACCTTAAATATGGTCTTCATAGCATCGGAATTAGGTGCAGATATATAAAACATAGCAAAATGCCTCACGAAGCGCCCAGTGAGAGGGTTGCGACCTCCACCGGGTGGTGCGCAGGCGCATGACAATACTACGTCCAATATCTCTTTCCAGTAAAGCTTATCGCGATCATATAAGCCACCGAAGTCTAGAAACTGCCTACAAGATTTCAAAAAAAAAATACAGCTTAATAACAAGTAACGTAAACATATTAATAATACTAAACTATCGATAGCATTCGGGTATTAATCGATTGCTTAATTTTCTTTCGGATTTTATTTATTAGTATGTATAAAGGTTTAAGTTATACAAAACTTACCGCAGCAATTCAATAGTAGGCTGAGCTCCATAAACGTCGAGACGAGGCATATTTACGTCGTCAATGAATATAATTACTTTTTTACCCAGTGGTGCTCCAATAGCTTTCCTTGGTCTTTTATCTAAACGAAGCTCTATCACCTCCTGTAAAAAATAGACAGATATAAATTGAGAGATGTGGGAGTTTCTCATTTATAAACTATCTTATTACTACTAGTATTACTATATTATATAGGAAAATTCACAATTAAGTTATTTAATATATATATGAGAATGTATCTAGAAAATAATTTTTTCCAATACTGCATTTATTTACCCACAAAATGATTTTTCACTGGTGAGTACGATACATGTTTTCGGATGTCAATTAAATTATTAATGTTAATTTTCAGTTAAAAACTTTTGATTCAATTCCAGTGAAATAATTAGCAAGATAGGTCTTTTTGAAATTTATTGACCTTTGGGTTGATTTCCAGTTAAGTCACAAACTCAAAAATATTTGTTTTAAAAGCGTAAAACTAACCTGCGTTCTTGGACTGCTGGTTTGTGCGGAAAAGTTCAGTATCATCGGAATGTAAATACCAGTTGATGCCATCTTTTTAAGAATCTCAGCAGCTATGCAAGTTTTCCCTACCCCTGAAATTTAAACCGAATACACGTTAGCTTTCGTAAATATATATATATATATATATATATATATATATATATATATATATATATATATATATATATATATATATATTTAATATAAAAATTGTATATATATATATATATATATATACAATTTAAGAATATATATGCTGTAATTGTGTAATCAGCTTTTATTAATTTTAATTAACTAATATTAATTAATTATTGTTTTTTTTTAATATGAGATTTAAATTTCTAGGCAATGTTTTTACAGTAACAAATAGGTAGGATGTATGAATGAATGAAGTATAACTTTATTAATTAAGATAAGTTTAACTTTATTACTCGTGCTTTTACAATGGCTGATATAGAGTTTTTCTATGTTTAGTTTAATAGTATCTTACCAGTATTTCCAGTGAACATAACAGGTTTTCCAGCGGACAGGAGCTTCTCAAAAAGATATCCGTAACGGACGGTATCTATAGTCGGTACTAAGGTCTCGAAGAACGGCTGATTGCAGTCGTACAAGAACTCCGGTATTATCTCCGCCCACACCTTTAACTTGCGATGTTTGGTGTCCATGAACATATCGAAGAAATTGAATCCTTGAGGGTAACTATGGAACAATGGAAGAAACGACATTGACTGATAATTGGATTATTGATTAATGGAATAGTAAAAAACATTAAGTTACTTTTCCTTTTTGCCTTTGAGTCTTTTTATATACTATTCTATATACTTTACATAAATGCTACTTCTAAAGTCACGAGAGTTTCTAAAGTCGAGAGTCAAGATTTTTGACAACCTTAATACCGTGAGCAAAACGAATCATTCCTTGAATACATACAATTACTGAATATTAGACTAAAAACTTACTACTCAGATTCTTCGAATTCCTCGAATTGCCTTTTAATGACTTCTTCAAAACCCTTGCGGTTGGCCTCGAGGATGTTGCTACCGATGCACCAAACGTAGCAGAAGATGAAGCAATGAGCGATGTAGACCTTAATAGCGGATTTCTCTGTAAACCTGTCTCCTGGTTCTGATAACAACGCACCGAGGAGACAGCACAAAGCCATCACTTTGCTTATATCGACCTGTAAATATAATTGCGAAAGTAAATAAAACATTTACTTCACCCGTTATTTGAAAGTGTACAATTTATATTGAAGTAGAATTTTAATCATCTCGTTGGTCTAGTGGTTAGTTTATTAGGCTTATGAGACGAATGAATAGAGAGTGCACATGTGTTTGCACACACACTATAATTTGTTTTGCATAGTTGTCTAGTCTTCCTTGAGAATGGCGGCCTTCGCCGAAATTGGTCAGTAGGACATAATGGTATCAAAATATTTTTATATTTATCATTAGGAATTTGTAATACAACATATAGCTTACTAATAATTAATAATTTAAATAAAATACTTTTTAATCAAGTATATATAATAAAAAGATGAAATTAAGAAAAGGATCTAATATGTACCTAATTACATATGGAATATTAAAAATTGTGCCATTTACCTGTTTAATTCCAACACTGCATTTCGTATTAACATGTATAATTCCAACCTCGAGCATCTTAAAGAGTTCGTACAGGAAATCCTGATTCTCTGTACTAAGGAGGTTTTTTTCAATGGCTTCTTCGAGCCACATACGGACATATGGTAAGTATCCTAACTCATTCGGATCGATGTAGACCATACCACATCGCGACACAGTTGCGGGAGATGCCTGTGCCAAATCTGCAACCTTTAGTGGAAAAAAAATTAAACTATCATATCAGATTAAAGCCATTATATTATTAAATTTTTATTAAGGGAGTTTTATTATTTTTTATAGTTTAAAGTAATGGATTATCTATTGTGTAACCGCATATATATTTCTTTTTATACATGTTTATGGTATTTCTGTTTAGTCAATCACCATTGTAATGAATAATAACTACTACAGTTAGTATAGATTTGAGCACAGATACTATTTTAGCGTTAGTCGCATCAGATAAAATAGTTTATAAAGCTAAAAGACCAATTTCAACTCATGCCGGGCATTAAATAGTAGTATGTCACCTCGAACACCATATGAACGTAGGGCGTCAGTTTGATACGCTCGGAGTTAGACAGACAGAGCATCTTATTATCGTCTAGGACAGTATTCATGTTCTCAATCCAAACTGCATCGACGGGACCGTCGCAAATCAACCATTGATGGTCTGCATTCTCACACTGAGGAACAATACAATACTTATATTATGACGGTGTTTTATATTATTGAGAACATTTATAAACTAAACGCAAAACTAGCAAAAACATTTTTTACACTTATTACTTAGAGACAATTAATTAGATTTCTCATAAGTATCAAGACTAGTCTAGTAATGGAACGACAAGATAGTAAGTATATAACAAGATTGGGATTTCATTCAGGACATAATACAGTACCTAATACTTAGATATTGTTAATTTGGCGATATTAATCAATTACTTGTAAAAAAAATACATAATATCCTTGAGATTCAATCAATTAAAAATAAGTGAGCATTTACATTACCTGCACGGCAGTTCTTAACGATAAAGGAAGTATGCCGTCGTGCCATTCTAGTGTCTGCAAGTTCACCTCACCATACAATTCTCCAATGCTTAGACTTTTCGGATTCATAATATATTTATGTACTATTTGATACTGAGGGCCGACTACGCCATTTTCACATAACCTGGTGTAAGTGTCGGCCAGAACCTGATAAGAAAAACGTAATGATAATTCAACCTGCATGTTCACCCTGACATTTTTAGTTTGTTTCGTTTAAGAATAGTGAATTGTGTTATGTTATTATGTAGTAATTAATAATAATACTATAACAAATAATATACAGCCGAGATGGCCCAGTGGTAAGAACGCGTAAATTTTAACCGATGATCGTGGGTTCAAACCCAGGCAAGCACCACTGAATTTTCATGTGCTTAATTTGTGATTATAATTCATCTCGTGCTTTACGGTGAAGGAAAACGTCGTGAGGAAACCTGCATATGCCTAATTTCACTGAAATTCTGCCACATGTGTTTTGGATCAGCGTGGTGGAATACGCTCCAAACCTTCTCAAAAAGAGAGAGGAGGTCTTTAGCCCAGCGATGGGACATTCACAGGCTGTTACGGTAAATAATATACATTGAATTAATATAAACGGACCGACTATATTATTGCTTTAGTAATTATTAGAATGTAGACCAATTTTCATTATCAATATATAAAACGATGTTTTACTAAAATTTCTCAGCTCTCACGTCGACAAATAGCCATACTTAAGACAATTTGTTTATAATTTTGAATCGTTTCTAAAGTCTCTAAATGGAATTGGTAGGCTTTGTAAAAGCCCATCTGGGTAGGTACCACCTACTCATCATATATTCTACCGCCAAAGACCAATACTAAGTATTGTTGTGCTCTGGTTCGAAGCGTGAGTGAACCAATGTAACTGCAAGCACAGGGGACAGAACGTCTAAGATCCAAAGATTGGTGTCGAATTGGCGATGTAAGGGTTGTTTTTTTTTCTTACAATGTTAGTCAGTCTACTAACCTTATTGAAATAAATAAAAATATATATCAGTTTTTTTTTTTTTTATAGAATAGGAAGGTGGACGAGCATATGGGCCACCTGGTGGTAAGTGGTCACCAACGCCCTTAGACATTGGCATTGTAAGAAATGTTGCCAATCGCCAATGCGCCACCAACCTTGGGAACTACGATCTTATGTCCCTTGTGCCTGTAATTACACTGGCTCACTCACCCTTCAAACCGGAACACAACAATACCAAGTACTGCTGTTTTGCGGCAGAATGTCTGATGAGTGGGTGGTACCTACCCAGACGAGCTTGCACAAAGCTCTACCACCAGTAAAACAAGTAAGTTGTTCAGCTACAAGTAAAGCTTAACGTTTAAAAATTTATGTAGGAACGAAAATACGATACTAACATGTAAGACGATGGTTTTCCCTCCACCGGTGGGTCCCACGAGCATCACGCCCCAGCGCACTATCATCGTCTCGTGCAATTGAATCACCTTGCGGATTTGACATTCCATTATTTGCAATTTCCTCTCCAGCAGAATGGTTTCTGTATAAAGAACAAAATATGTTTTACTTGTTGTATGTGAGCTATAATAAATCACACAGTTAAGACCGCAGACATTCAAGAAATGTACATTATGTTGATAATTTAAATTCAGCTCTCTGTGTATCAAATCAGATCATATTCAAGTTGACAGATAATTTACTACCAGATAAGCAATAAATTAACTATTTTTGTGATTTTGATTTTGGATTTGCCTAAAGTTCAGTAGTCATTCGAGAATATTTAGTGCCATTTAAGGGTTTAAATATCACTTTAATCCTTATTGGTTCTTAGTTCTTCTACTTAAATAAGCGAATATCGTTATTTAAAATTTAGATGAGCATTAGGTCGTTATTCGATATCATAACAATATATCATATCATAACTGAATTCAGTATGTTATACAGAATCTCTTTGCAATTTATTTTACGTAAAAGTAAAATAAGGAAATAAATACAACACTTAATTTAAGATATGACAAAAACTTACTGATAACTTCTTCCATGACCCCGTAGTCGCGTTCAGGTAAATCGACACCCGGAAACAAATCCGAGAGAATACCAGCAAAGAGTATCGCATCGGCCGCCAAGAACTTGGGTAAGTTGCTGTCATTGAGCGCACAGAGCAACGTCTTCTCTTCGTGTTGGTCCGGACTGGCACGTTTTAGAGCTCCAGCCATCACCTGTAACACGTTATTTAAAGTTAGTCACACTTATATTCACAGTCGTAATCCTATTTATAATATTAACTTTAAAATTAGAATTAATGCCATAAATTTAAAGTTACATAAGTGTATTGTGTATTTCTTTTAAAAAATATATCTAAGGAGCGAATATCCACGAGTGTAATATTCTTATACTAAAGGAGGTACTTACAAGTACACTCTTAACAGCTCTCATACCGAAGTCATAGTGATCCTGTTTAGAGAGTTGTTCACTCGACAACTTGTACATCTGCACCATCTTCTTGGCAAGTCCCTTAGAAGACTCGAATCCCTCAGAGTATAATATCACTTCAGCGATTAAGGCTAAAACAATATTAATAAGTCAATAAAATTTCTTAAATAATCATAACAAAAATATTATAGTATTCAGGATGTTCTCACCATAATCTGGCACCATCATAGATATGGGTCGGAACAACGCCTTCAAGTTATCAGGCAACTCAGTCCGGCCTGCGTAGCCAGGATTCATTGTGATGAAAGCGGCACATGTACGCACTAACTTGATCTCGCGACCCTCGAACATAAATCTGTGAAGCACATTTCAAGAATATGATATTGATTTAATATTATAATATATTGTTTTGTTTTATTATTATCTATGGAAAACTACATGCAGCATGTTCAAGTCGCGCACGTGTAAGTCATGCCAAATATATCGTTGTTCTAGAAATGGAAATATAGTATATAAGAAGGCATTACAATAATTCAGTATATCCATTTTATATCATATCGCACTAATATTATAAATACGAAATGTTGTGTGTGTTTTGAACATTAGATATTACAACACGTTTTACTTTAGGTAAAATATGACATAATTAACATATTTTGGCCTTTTTATCTCGTTTAGAGTTTCGATTATGACGCGGCCGAAGCCGTACTAGTAAGATATAAAACTTCTTAGCCGCGTAATACGAAATGTATACGTTCACATGTTTTGGACGCAAAAAAAGAAGTTTCAGTCACGCGGAATGAGTGCGCGTGTGTTTTATTTTATTTTTTTCTTACCGAGTCTGCTTAGCAACTTTCGCATTCCTGATAGTTATGAGTTGCTGGGCAATTACGGACAGTACTTCTATGTCTATACGGTTAAATTCATCGAAGCAGCACCAGGCGCCGGACGTTGCTAGTCCGGAGAAAAAGCGACCCATCATCTTGTAGTCCAAACCTTGAAAAATTATATCATATCAATAAAATATCAAAAGGGTATTTCACATTTTTATTACAGGAATGCAACAAATATTACGAAGAATATAGATGCATAGAAAGTCATCAATTTGAGCAATTTTAATTCTATTTTAAATACCTTCGGAGCAGTTGAACACCACGCATTGAATAGCAAGCGCCTTAGCAAGATCCTTAGTTGTTTCAGTCTTGCCGGTGCCGGCGGGACCAGCGGGAGCTCCTCCAAGATCCAATTGGAGAGCGCCCATGAGGCACAAGTAACAACGATCAGTAAGCGGTGTTATTACTAGTACACCTAATAATTTAAAAAATGATATCATTTACTTTACGTTCGACTTAGCATTACTTCATACTGAAAAAGCTCCTTAACAATTTTCTAGTGAATTTTCTAGTCCATATTTTCTGTAATTTACTTAGCTGTTAATATAATTCTCATAATTTATTACGTCAGTTTACAATATCCATAAGTAACAGCTTCGCATGTAATTAAAATGAAAGATTCGAAGTTTTTAAAAATAAAATTTCGAACCTCCTGCGCCGAGGTATTCGTGTCCATAAATATACATAGCGATCGACATCCGCGCAACACAATTGTCAATGTCATCTTCCCAGTAGTAGCGAATCATTTTCAACCATTCAAAATCGTCTCTGTTATATGTAAAAATGATAACGACCAATTAGGGAATATATTATATGGAAGTTTATTTAACAAAAGCATTAAACTCACGCTTTCTGAACGTGCTTTTCGACCATATGCGTGATAGTATCCCGAGCATGAACATCGACAGTAATCAGAGCGCAGAGGACTTTCCTGAACAAAGAACTTAGGTCTTTTCTCGTCAAGGCGGCGAGATCGTTCAAATCTGAGATACATTTGCTCTCGTAATTCAGTAGTCCAGTGTCGATACGTAGAGGTATATCCAGATCCAATATTTCGTGCACACCTTTTGCCCACATTATTTGCGAGACCGTTAGAACCACCTGAAAAATGTATACATAGGATTTCCAAAAAATATTCAATGCTCTGAAATTAATTTTGTATCTAAAAACAATTAACAGTAATTTGAGATTGTCTTTAGCCGTCTTGCTGAAAACCGACTTTTTGGAAAGTATACTTTTAACTTTAAATATAATTTATGTTTAATATCAATATTTTTATCCTAATATTATAAACAATAGACGACGTACTTGATTAGGATGAAGGGTAACCCAGTCGACTCTTTCTCGTTGCATGTAATCCCGCAAAGCAAATTTCATGCACCGCTTCACCGACGCGAACATCGCTTCTTCTACTTTACCGAGCCAGTCTTCTACATTACCGCGAGCTTTGAGACCCTGTTAATTACAGGTGGCAATTAAAATTATGTGGTCTATCGAACTAATATCTATTACATTGAGACTCGTTGGGAGTCGGGTGGTTAAAACACTTTAATATATGAATAAATTATTTGATTACATTCACAAACTGACATATAATGAAACACACACACACACATATATACAACACACACACATATACAACACACATACAATCTTCTACATTGTACTCACATCGAGGGCTTTGTGCCAGCCCGTGTATGTCTTAACTTTAAATTTCTTGATTAGTTTACAGCTAAACAGCTCTACTTAGTATTGTTGTGTTCGAGTTTGAAAAGTGAGTGAGCTAGTGTAATCACCGGAACAAGAGATATACATTTCTATTTTCCAAAATTAATGGCGCATTGGAGCGATGTATATTTCTTACGCGGTGTCTATGGGCGGTGGAATCTACTTAGCATGAGGTGGCCCGTTTGCCAGTATACCAATCTATTATAAATACATGTTTACCTTTCCCAAATTAACCCGCTCTCCCTCCGGCGATAGCATGGCAATAATATCGGTGGTCAGATCTTCAGGCTTGGCTGTTTTCGCCAACTTAGCTTGTAATGCGTCTCTTGTGTTGAAAGACATTTCCTTTTCAACCAAGTTACCATCTTCTGTAATTTCCATTTCGCTTTCAGGGAGACGAACTCCAAATTCGAGCTTAGCTATCGCGTCGAAGCATTTTCGGAGATGAGGTTGAACTGCATGCGGATTGCGCGTCTGTCGACAGATAGTTATTACGTTACTATGCAATTAATTTTACGAACTTAATTTGAACAAATAACTTATTTTTTTATTATTTCATGTTATTATTAAAAGAAATTGATATTAATTATAAATGCGAAAGCGAATCTGTCAGTCTACCTGTCTGTTTGTTTTTCATTGATATTTAATTGGAATGGATTACGGATTTTCGAAAAGGCACTAAACGTTTCATAAAACTACTAATGACAATTACATGATAATTATAATTTACAATATTAATCATTATATATACAATAACATAATAATTTTTATAATATGTGTTCATAAAACATTTACCTGTGCCAATATCTCAAGCAGCTCATCGTTAGACAGGAAGAAGAAACGTGGAAAGGCAACGCGTTTCGTTTCTAAATACGCTTCTAAACATTTCATTATCTGATCAAGCATCTCATTATTGCGTACGAACTCCTCGTAAAGTTTCGGTTGTGTTGCGGCCGGCATTGCGAGCGGTACCTACAAACGAGAGAAAATACTTAATGTCACACACAATACAAATCACATGTGAACTTTTTATACGAAAATATGGATATATTTACATAAGAAATTAAGTATTGAAAACAATATATTTAATAATAATGCATATTTTATATTGAATATAAGTTATTATAGATTAATATAGAATTAAATATTTTTTCGATTACGATGACAATATATATACGCTGTCAAACCAAAAATGAAGTGATTTTTTTTTAAGAATATTATCAATAACGTTTTAAGGGTTCTTTTTACCCCTCCAATTAAGCGGAAAACTTGTGTTAGGAGTGGGGATGACAATTGTCTATGGAGTCAGGATTGAACCTGAAAAGTTTTACATCGCTAGGCGGTCCGTAAACTATTGCACTAATAATGTTAAATTACCGCATTCGCTCATTTCATTATAACATATCAAAACTGTTCTCCATCAAGAACATATCCTAAAACGCTCATGTTCGCTAATAAAGTAATTGAAAAACATTTGAATATACCTTCGCTAGTTTGCGCATTATGTCCTTCCACGACTTGTCAACGATGGTAAAAAGTCTAGTTTCATTAGGAAGTTGTCGCTGAATATCCGGCGCGGAAAAAATAACTTCAAGGTAGATCCAAGTTTGTTGACATATGTACCATTCTTCCTATTTGTAAAAATAACAATTTAATTATTTTATTAATATTATATTGTGAAAATAGCTGTACAGTGTGGTTGTGCAAGATTTTCCTGACATAATATGGAATTCCTGGAATAATGTTTACCTTCATTTACGCGGTAGTGAGACAGAAAAACATCACTTACTAGTGTCCTAGCGAACAAGTCCAAATTTCTCGACCACTCTTCGACTCTGCTGCGAATGGGCCCGCAGTTCCTCGAACTGAGGATTGTGCTCACGTGAATGTTACTCTCGTCCACGCTAGCCTGTATCTCGTCCAGGCCACCCAGCACGTAAACGTCTTTAGCGTCTTTATGTAGTATAACTGGAAACTCTAATGTCGCCCATATTTCTTCCACCTAAATTATGCACACGTTTTTTTAAAACCCGACCTTTGTGGATAGCCGTTAAATTAAATTTAAATAAGATGAGATGTCATTTTTAGATTTATACTTATATTGCCTTGGAGTTGTTTTAATGTCTGTCTCATATTTTTAATATGTAACCAGGCGAGCTTGAACAGAATCCTACCGAGTTGACTGTTCAAAAACTTACCTTCTTCAATAAAGCTTCCAGACCAGCCTCCGAGCTAGCTTGTCCTGCGACCTCCATCAATTCCTCCGCATGCTGGAAGGCTTCCAAGTCCTCTAGCACCTTCAAAGTCACTACCATATCCGGCGTAATTCGGGTGTGTAATATTTCTTCAATCTTCACCCAGTGACGGGGTTTGAGAGCCGGGTTTCGAAGATAAGACATCACTGGTAACTGTTAACATACGATATATATTGTTTTACTTGGTGATTTTTACCCAATTTTTGTTCATTTGATAGTAATATGCTATAATAGTATGAAACCAAGGTCCGTTTAAAAATTTATGTGGTTCTAGAAATTGATTGACACCGCACCGCACCGCATCGCTTAATTTAATGGGTTAAACAAAACATACATTTCGCACAAAGATCTTTATAATAAAATATAAGTAACTAACCACTAAAAATATTTTTTGAAAATCCATCCTAAGGAAACGTTACGTTTAAGCGGAAATTCGTCGGTTTCGTAGTATTTTTAGTTTTTATTCGTTTACGAGGATGTAACTTATCGCTTCGACCAATGTGTGAGAAGGGGGGCATAGTCAGAGCAATGTTCTTTAAGAACATTTAAGAATCGGATTTTCCTGAACTGTCTCTAGTTATTTTATAATTTTACTTTAATGTGTTAACATTGAATACATCACCTTTTCCTTGATGATATCGATTGTCTCTTTGCACCCAGGCACTATTTTATTGGGCGGTAGTCCCTTGTCTAGCTGATTGAATACTTTGCCAAAGTTAGTGGTCGTGGTTTGGATCTCATCCATATCTAATGTATTGAATGGTACTTCATACCTTATTTAAAGAAAAGAAAAATGAATATACGAAATAAAATCTATACTTAATATATATATATATATATATATATATATATAAATTGTGAATATTATTTACCATGTTCTGTATGCCTCATTCCATTCTTTAGCATACTTCCAAAGCATTTGTCTTAGTTTAACATCAGTTATTGCTTCATCGAGCTGCTCTAGTCTGGCCGGTGGCATCTAGAATACGATTGCATAATACTATTTAGGCAAAATTTTATATATTTATTAATTTTTTTACTAATTGCCGTATCAATATACACAAGGATCTGTCGTATTTGAACAGATGACCAATTGTGACGTACTTACAGGCTGACTGACCTTACTTAAAAATCATGTCAAACGTAATAACATAGTAAGTCATTATTATTCTTTTTATTAATTATAAATATTGTCAGTATTTATATTATTAATTGTACTATCGTATATTAAGAGCAGGTTGCGTTTGCATGTACGTTGTTATATTACGCTTAGCTGATTGTGATTTGTCAGCAGTTAATGATACAAATAAAAAAGTGATAATACCTAATAGTTAAAACTATGTAACGATTTATAAATGAAATGAAATGATAAATAGATTAGAAAATATATTTTACTTACTTTAAATATTTTCTGCCAGTCACGTATCTGCTTATCCCTGGCAGAATAGGTCATTAATTTTTCCATTAAATCATTCAAAACTTCCATAACTTTTTCCATATCTGATTTCTCATCATAAAGCCACGGTTGCTGAAAGTAAATGCTATATATTAAGTCGAGAGTGACGTGTTATATTCAGGGTTTCGCGATAGTGTTATTTATTGTTACAAAATATTGGAGCATCATTAGAAATATGTCTATTGTCTGTCTGTCTACGAAGTACGGGTATATATAAAGAGACCTTAGATTTATAAATTTCATGCAATTTGCTCTAATAGCTCTGCTATATTATTCACTACAAATAGTTCTTTATTAATATATCTTTAAATTGAATTTTACTTCTAAAGTATTCGATAACAATTATTCCGACATTCAAAACGCCATTATTTCGCGAATCCACAATATATATCATAGATAATTCTAGATATCAACCAAAGATATCGCGACAATTCAATGTTAAAGTAGTTTATTTATTTGAAAAAAAAAAAAACTATTATTGATAAATATAGTTGTTGTCTATGGGTTTATCTAAATGTGTTGGATACTGTGTACAGTTATAAACACGTATATAGAGTATCAAGAAATATACGAGACTAGAGACTTAGAGGAAAAGTAATATTAGGGGACATAGTAAACACTCATACCGCTATTTCATCCCTAAGTTTGTTAATATCAAGTATCAGCTCCATTATATCCTTTCCAATTTGGCTTGCGAACATCCCGGCAAGTTTGCTTCTCGTTTCTAAACGTGCGTCTACATTCGTACGCAATGTGCCCAATATCACACTTAGTCCTAAAGAAAAAAAACACGTAGAACATTGGTATAATATGGCTGTGTATGAGGTATTAATTTTAATAAATAGTCTAGAATATAATGTGTATTCTAATACAGTTTTGAGGAAAAACTAGCAGCCTGTATATATCAATGTTAATATGGGGCTACTCTTCTTAGGTAAGCTTGTTGGTGGATGCAAATGTGGTAGATTTTCATACAAAACATGCAGAAACACATCTTGAGTTTTGCTTCAGCGCCGAATAAGAATTGAATTATATAAACAAATAAAGCAAATGACAATACAGTGGTGCTTGAGATTCACATGTGCTTGTCATGATCACCTCAGTTTTAATAAATTCGTTACAAAACGTTTAAACGTTAATTCGTTATAAACGTTACAAAAGGTTAATAACATTCGTATAGTAAACAACAGGTTTTTTTCGCAATAAAAAATAATGAATACACACCAAGGAATTCATTCATATCATCCGGCGGTATCCCGATATTGAATTCACCCATCAGATCATACAGCTCTCGTAAATATTCCAGTCTCTCTTCAAGCCGCGCCACTCTACTTTCGAGTCCGTCCAAAAGGTAATTGAAGGCGACCAATTCACCGGCGGTCTCGGGGTCATTGGTGATGTCATTGTTGATGGACTCGATACCGGCCAGAATATCTTCGATGCAATCGTGACCAATACTGATAAGGATAATATATTTAATATTATGATACTTTATACATTATATTAAAAATATTTATTTCAATCGATGATAAGAGGTATTAAATAAATAAGACTACAGGTTGAATTTATAACCAATAAGGAATCTAACTTAAGGTTGCAAATCCAATATGAGTGAGTTTATATTAACTTCTTGGATATTTCATTATACTCACTCGGGAGTGACGTTGTTAACGACGTCAAACAATTTCCTCGGCTGAGGTCTAAACAGTTCTTGGAAAGGACAAAGGTTGAGGAACAGCAAGCCCAGCGGTTGGTAGCTAACAACTTCTTCAATTTCGTCCATTTGTCTCACTAGTTCGGTACATAATTTCCGAAACTCGTTCACGTCTCTTTCATTCTTTATTACGTTCAAATCTATTTCGTGGGCTTCTTTAAAATTCATCATGAAAGTATTCATTCTTTGTAAGAAAAGCCATACGTTATCAAATGACTGGTGAACGGTTTGCGGTATAAACATAATGTCGCTCATCATTTTCTTATCCTGATTCATTAGGAAATATAGATTTGGCGATTGTCCCGCCGACCATTCCATCTGTTTTCCCATCACCGTCGGCTGCACAAATATCTGCAAGGTCTCGTCGTTCAGGAAATTGTGGAATGTTCTCACATACTCGTCCCAGTAGTCCGTTATTTTTGTAAGGTAATCAGAAATCACTTTTTCGCTCGGGTTAAGTTCAACTCGACCAGATTGTAGAACATATGCGTCGACTTGGAAAAGAGCCCACTAATTAAGAGAAACGTATAATTTTAAAAAACAATCATTCGAAAAATTGTTTTGCTAAATAAAATACATATACTAATTAACATCAATATATAAGTAGAGCTTCGCAGCTACTAGGTGTAGCTTTCAATTTGGGACTATTAACGTTACAAACATGCATTTAATGATCTTGTTATACATAATTACAAATGTTACCGGGTTAGCAGTTATAATAGAACGTAAGATACAATTCAACCGACTTCAAAAAGAAGAACGTTATATGTTTGACGCGTTTGTTGGTTTATATATGTTCATTAGTCTAACACGACCAGACTAGACCAGATTTGCACCTAAACATATCTGTCATTAATAAATTAAATTTTCTACATTGCTTAAATAACCATAGTACATTATTTGGACTAGGCACCACTTTTATTTTATCCAGTTATTTTATACTTTGAATGCATTTGCAAATGTTTTTTTAAATATTTTAATATTTTTTTTAACAATTAACAACGTAAGTTGTAATTATGTATAAGCAATTCCCATTTACAAACCTTGCATTTATTCGTCTCTCGAGGCAAAACTTCCAACACTTCGTCTACAGCGCTACCGGCTAAGAGCTCTGGCGAGGGTGTGAACTCCATGTGTTTTCGGAACATATCTGCCATTATCATGTTCGACCGCTTCGTTAAGCGATGAAGCATGTAATTTTTCATATAGTCCACTAATTTTATGAAACTGTAAATAAATAAATAAATAATATTACTGGAACATTTATCATCTTATTTTGTGTCGGCACCAATATTTTATTTTTTACTTCGACAATAACATATTTTTTTAAGTTGACCCGTCATAACTTGTCTTTGTCACTCGCGTATGATATATTCATATATTACCATTGCATTCGAACGGATCTACATAAAGACACCAATTTCATACCAACTATAATACAGAATAATAATGTAATGTAGATTAATTATTTAAAAAAAGTCCATGTAATTTTATTACACAAACATTATAACTCTTAGCGTCATTCCGCATTATCGACCATCTTCGTCGTTTTCATTGTGTCCTCTGATCTCACTCTGTTCTTCCCCGCATCATTAGTACACATGATGCCCAGCTGCTGTGTTGCATCATCGTCTATCGCATTGAAATAATAGGCAATGTGTCTTTGTCACACATAAGTCCTTACTCATTTGTAATTTCTAATTTTTAAACCGTGGCAATTGTTGTTCATTATCACTTTTTTTAAGCAACCTTACACCTTTCTATTCCTGATAATATTATCTTTATCTTGATATAAAAATCAATCGGTTAACAGATGAGTACAAATTTCTAATAGCAACTCACCTGTTTACACGTGGCAACCTGGTAGTGGTGAACGGAAAAAGGTAGGCAACCTATGTGTAGCATATTCCTTATATTTTATATTTTCGATTGGTAAGGACGTGGATAAAGAATTTAAAAAATTAAGAAATGAATAATTAGTTGAAAATAGTCATTACTATATTTTAGTCGACCACCTTATCATGACATGTTTACTTAATTGTAAAATTTAAGAAAAAAACTATTTTGATCCGGTCGCCTCTAGTTAGGATTTTAGACTATAACCGTGTACCTAGATCATAAAGCTAAAAACATAACATTAAGTAATATTAGAAGTATCCCTCTTAAGGTGAAGTTCTTTTGGCACTTTGTGTTCGATGTCCTGCAGTGATATTCAGTAAGAATTCACTTCATTACTCACCCGTGAAAGGTTGACAACCGATTTATATATACTATTATGTATATATTTATATATATCTCAGTTAATATTATAAAACTGAAGACTGTGTGTTTGGTTGTGTCCGATTAAAAATTTATTTTGCTTTAAATAGCCACTGAGATGCGGGCTCCACAACCACGCCGTGATCAAACGTGAAACAGAAAATTGATGGTTTTGACGCTTTTTTCTGCTTAGAATGCGATTTTAGTCTGTATTATACGTACTCCACATCAATGTACATGTATACTACTAGTGAAGAAAATCTCGCGGTGCTTTTTTTGACGTATATTTATATACACGTAATATGTAGGAAACAGGCTTAAATCTAATTAAACTTAAAAAAAGCCGCGAAGCCCAGATAGTATTAAATATAAGCATTACTACTTACCACGCAAGCCTTTCGCAGTACTTCCTCTTATTTGCCTTTTCAGTGTAAGACATGCCTCCAGTCGGCTTGCCTCGTATTATTTGGAACGGAGGTACGTTCCTGTCGTCGTGCGTAAAGCCCTGCAGGTAGAGAGCTGCGTGACATGCCGCAGTGACCACTTCCAGTACTATTGATCGAAACGCCAATAGCTTATCGCGAATGTATTCGACGCTTTTCATCTGATATATAAAATAATATATTTGAAGGATATTTTCATTCACTAGGTAATAGGTAGGATAGGAATAACCTATTCATTAGATATTCTACCGCTAAACAGCAATACTTAGTATCCTTGTGTTCCGATTTATATGATAAGTGAGCTAGTGTAATTCTACAGACACAAGGGACATAACATCTTAGTTTCCAAGGTTGCTGGCGCAATGGCAATATAATATATGTTTAACATTTTTTACATTGCCAATATCTATGGGCGGTGGTGATCGCTCACCATTACGTCTGACATTTGCCAGTCCGGCCTTTAACATAGGAAAACGTATCAAAATACTCGTTGCATCCGATACTAACCTGAACTTCAATGAAGTAAAAGAAAGCGGTATCCATGTCCCGAGATACATCCGCAAAGCTTTTCATATACATATCACAGCACATGGCTTGAATGTTCAGCAGAGCTTTGCCCAAAACAGGGGTCAGTGTGAATAATTTGTTAGCAATCTTCGTTCGCATTTTACTAAACTTACGGAATAATATGGACTTTCGCCAAACGTAATAAGCCTTCCAGTATCGATAGACACGAAAAAATTTGATCTGAAATTGTAGAAATTAAGAAGTTTTTCTAACTTCAAAATAAATATTCCACATTAAAAAAAAAATTAGAAAATCCCAATTACTTATTGGCCCAATCTGGGGTTTAAGCCCAGGACTTGCCCAGCCTTGGGACCTGCGGCTTTACATCTAACCATTTGACCAATGAGGTAGTCAAAGAGAACATAAGCAGTTGAACTAAGGAATACAGGAAACTTTAACATTTGAGAAAAGTCGGATGGATCCCGAATTACCGACGGAAATAATTATAAATATCAACGTGATTAATCTTTCTATAATAATTAAATAGTTGATGATACGAGGATATTTCTTGTGACTAGTTTTTAATCACGTTGCCTTAAAATTTGTATTTCTATGATACTGTTTCCTAAACTGAAGAGAAATCGGTATTATATTAAATTCAAACAATAAATTGTCTTCTTTATATTAGAGGAACTTACGTCTGTTAGTTGTACAAATATAGTGTACTCCTGTTCCCATTCCGCCAATTTTGTAAAAACCATTTCATTTGTGTAATGTGTCACACCACAAGGACTGATAGTAAGATAATTCTTTTTATCTATTTCCTCATAAGGAACAACCCTGTTGAGAATTCATTTAATTTTTTTTAAATTTTTTTCGATATAATAATATACAGGATTATTTATCTATAAAACACGCACAACCTCGAATCACTATATCCAAACTAACACCGTTTGTTCTATGAATTTTTACAAAACCTAATAGATTGTCTGAAAAAATACTTTAAAGTTATTGTTGTTTCTCTGACACTCTTTACGTCCGAATTTATTCATGCGAGATAATAATTCGGATTGACTACCTACCTGATGCCAAACGGAATAGAATATTTTATTGATCAATAATTTGCTTAATGACTTGGATCTTTTATTTACAAATTTCTTATTAAAATAAATTTAAAACTTTTTTTAAATGTTAGCAGAGTAACCTGCTAACATTTAAAAAAAGTTTAAACTGCTGGCTAGGCTTGTAACTAGTACACTGCATCCATAATCATTTCATACTTAAAATGAAAACTGAACTGTCTACATAAAAAAAATATTAGTGTTAAGTTCACAAGTCACTAGGTACCGAAAATCGAGCTGGACAAGCTGCGCGAGCGCGTCCTAGAGATTGCAAATAAATAGTTCAAGTTCAAGCGACCCCAAGCCGGCGCCACCTTCGGAAGCCCCGCTACTGCGCTTCGCAAATCATACATTAATTGTATTTGAGAGCCGGTTGGCGTGGTTGGTAGGTACTTGCTTTTCACGCCGAAGGTTGTGGGTTCGATTCCCATCCAGGACAGACATTTGTGTGCATGAACATGTCTGTTTGTCCTGAGTCTGAGTGTAATTATCTATATGTATGTATTTACAAAAGAAAAGTAGTATATGTAGTATATCAGTTGTCTGGTTTCCATAGTACAAGCTCTGCTTAGTTTGGGATCAGATGGCCGTGTAAGAATAATGTCCCAGGATATTATATTAGTGCTTTCTTTGCTTTTCTTTGCAGAGTTTGCACAGTTTGAGTTGTTAGCATTTAGAGAAAACAATTTTAATATTTTATATTTTGTATGAAAGAATAAAATGGTGAGTTATTTATTAAAATCATAGAACATAGTTTATGATGTTAATTCTGGGAGGTTATTAATGTTTTACAAATACATGGTCCATTGTCATGCTATGTTTTGTATTTATGTAGACTGTACATATAAAACACATATGATTTTTAATCTAAATTTAATTGCATATTGTTGTACTGACTATCAAAATCTCTTATTATTAACTATAATTAAATCTTACTTAAGGTAGTATGGTGTGAAGTAAACATTCTGTGGATGTACAGCATAAATCATGTAAAGAAATCCACCAGAAGGATCAGTGCGAACTTGTTGTATCACTTCCTTTTGTGAGGCAACTTCCGGTTTAATCTTTAGAGGGTCACTTGTACCCACTACCCTTCTATTCATATCAGAGCTGCTGCTGGATTCAAGGATTTTAAGTGTCTTCTTCTTTTTTTCTGGAAATAATTGTATGTGAACATAAAATTATTAAGGAGTATTATATACCATTTTATATACCATTTCCATCCTGTGAGTTTGTTAGGACCTTTTGGAATGAAACTCTGTATGGCATCAACTATAAGTACAGTTAGCAGCTAACTATTTTGATTTTAATTAAAATCAGTACTAAAAGATACTTGGTTCTTCTAACATGACTGTAATGGAGTACTTTTTGATATGCTATGAGTAGAACAGAAGAATTAGATTAAGTTTTTTATTTTGATTTAGCTATTAAAACTATAGTTTATATTTTATTCTTTTGTTATTTATTGTGTAGTTTTAACTGATGATCATGGGTTTAAGTCTATAAAACATGATTAAGATTTAACTTGTTTAATTATTTGCGATTATAATTAATCTCATGCCTGCAATTAAGAGGAAATCTGTGTTTTCACCACTGTGGACCTCCATTGAAGAATAAGCTCCAAACCTTCTTAAAAATACAGGAGGAATTAGCCAAAGGTGGTACATATACAAGCTAACTTACTATACTTAACCCTAGAAGTTAAACAATTATTTTTATACATTGTTCCCATTTTATGCATTAGCTAAATTCAATGATTAAAATTTTGTAATCAAAATAATATATATAAATATTTCTTTATATTCGAATATGTGACCATTTTTCTGATATTACAAATAATTGATACCGAGTTATACACTTTGACAAGATTCTTTTTTATTAACATTTGATATAGTTAAATATTTTATTGCTATAAATAAGAGTTTATTAAGCTGAATACTGTATTAAAGGAAAGTATGGATGGTAGGATGTAATTTTTATTATTTTTAAAGTAAAATTGAATAATGAAATGTAACTGTAAATACACTAACCATGATCAAATTTTATGGGTTCCAAGTGTAATTTCCCAATTTTTCTCTCATTTTTGAACCGTTCTTCTTGAGCAACAGCAAATCCAGTCTATAAAATATATAACTTAATTATAAACGATAAGTAACTATGATTCTTTCATTTACAATATATCAGGAAATTTGAGTTTGTCTACATTAATACAGTAAGAGATCTATTTAAAATATAAGCTACTTTTTACTGCACAATTATATAAATTTTAAAACACTACTATAATATTATATAGCGTTTAAAGCATTAAATACAATACAATTCCTATTAAAAGGTGAAAAGAGTTCAAAAAATTTGTGTATTACTGAGTTTTCCGGTCCTTAATAAAATTATATAAATACTTGTTTAGAAATGAGAATTTCAACTACACAAGAAAGAAATGCAAAGAAAACACATTTGCCCTGTAATAGCAATTTATGGGCAGTTAGATTGTTTTTTTAAATATAATTTGAACAAATTAATACCCTGTCACTATTTAAAATATTGATAGACTAAATAATATATTAATATACAAAAATGATATAAAATGGTTTACCAAAGGTTCTGGTTCTTTTTCCACAAATTCTATTCTATCCATAAGTTTTTTATGAGGTAGATGAAAAGGGACATCTCGAGATTTTCTAGAATAAAGCACAATAACACCTTAAATATTATCTTTAAGTTTTAATGAAAGTGCAGCACAATAATGATGTTTTTGGCCGGTGTTTATTATTACAATAATTGTTTCATCTCACAGACAACATTTAACAAAAGTAAATTTTTTAAGCAAGTTTAAGTAGAATCGGAATAAAAATAATAAATTCAGATCAGATTGGTAGTAATATTAGATAGGTTTTTCATAAGCGACGTTTATTCGATAATACATAATAAATTTAAACTTTAAAGTTTGCTTAATATTCATCATTTACATTCAAATTCAAAATATTATCCTCTAGTAGAAATGGCAATATGATTTTCGACTGTTTCTGTTCAAGACATTATAGTTAACGTTTCTGTTATGAAAAACAATACTTTGCATCTTTGTGCATATTTTTACCTTTTATAACAAGTGGGAGCTTTCTTCACATTTCTTTGTAGTGTTTCTATAGCAGGTAACGTCGTGATGTTTGATCTACGCTTCTCCATTATTCTAATTCTCAGTTAAATATAGTGGAATATTTATAAGCATAATTCAGCAATTATAAGGCACTTTGAGTTTATGTTATTTCAGAATTGGGGTTTCCATGGACACAAATATCATTATACGTTTTCTGTGTGAACCAAATTCAAAATAAACACAAAAACGCGGGTCGTTCTGTCAATGCAAAATAGATAATTTTAAATGTCATTACCAACATTAAAATAATGAAACTTCATAGAGTTTATTTAATATTCAACCCATAAGCAAAAAAATCAATAACTCATCAAAGCACTCAGTCAAGTTAAAATATTATATATAAGTTATATATTTTGTGGAATTTTAGTCGTATTAAAGTTTAATTTCATATAATATAGAATCAAAAAAGCTATAAAAAATAGAAAAAAAAACGTTTGACATTGGTGTGAGAAGAAATTATATTGAATACTATTGTATCCATCAATCATTGAAGGAAAAAATATTACAAAAAATTTAATTAGCAATAAAAATATTTGTTTTGGATTTAACTTCTAGAGTTGTTATCCAAAATAATATATAACAGCAAGTACCCCAGCCGTAGTTATATTTTATCTGAAATTATTGAATAAATTAACACATTTTGTATTCTGTGGGAAGTAGATAAAACATAGTTCTATGAAACTATGGACAATAAAAGTAGTGCCAACCAGAGTCACATCAGAACAGAACTGTATTGTATTGGCACTGGCGCTAGTTTATTTGATAAAATCTCATTTTCATTTTTATTGAATTAACTATTAAACAAGTGCGTGTTTTCTAATGTAAATTTCCAGTCATAACATTTTTATGACTCACTTAAATTTGTTTAAGTAAGTACAACAACTTTTTGTTAAATATTACTTTCACTACAACCAGATGTACGACGTACCTTTAACGTTTTATCAATAAAACGAGACATTGTTTTACTTATTACAACTAACAAATAATATAAAATAACACCAATTACCTAATTGTTTTTTGTATACATAACAGTAGTAGCAATGTTGTTTAAATATTTATCAAAATAATTTAATATTTTAAACGCAGAAACGTATAACAATAAATATATTATCAAGTTAAATATATTTATATATACTGAAATCATTAACAATATTTCACGTATTGATTAGTGTTATAAAGTTAAATAAAAAGCTTGGGAAATATTTGAGACCGTTGCTTTCACAATTTCATTTATATTCATAAAAATCGATGTCTAGATCATGTTATACATATTTTTTGAACTAGGTATTTATTCTTGCGATCTTTGTTATTGCTATTGTTTTTATCAGTGCCATAAATAGTAGAAAGCTAATTTTATAATAATATTACATTTTGGTGTATCATTTGGTAATTAGAAAAATAAATCTTTGCAACATTTTTTTTTTAAATTATATTACGTTTTAATTACATATCACTTTTATTCATTGCAATTATTATTATTAAAATAAGTTACATATCAATAATAACAGTGATTTATTCTCAGATATTCAAATGGGATATTTAACTTAAAAGCCATCTGGGCTTCGTAAGAAGCACATATATATTCTGGTTGTTAAGTATTGAATGGCTATGTATTACTACGCAAGTAAATTAAATGAGGCGTCGTGTAGTGGATGCAATGTGAAGGTAAGAATAAGAAAAAATGTTGGTGTTACTATCTTTTATCTGTAATATTGATATTACGAATATATTGTTCTTTAAAACAAAATATTTGGTTTACCTTTCTTGGTTCTTGTATTTATATTTGTGTGGTGTATATCCACAACAGAGATTCCACTGAGATGTATATTCTCCTAAGGCTGTTGACTATAAACTGCTTGTTGTTATTATTAATAATGTAAAATAAATACAAAGTCAATATCAATAATAAACTCTGATACTATGTAGTTGCCACCTCCACCATCTGAGCCTGCTCCGCCACCTCCTGATCATTCTTCTTTGACACCTGATACTACACTGCTCCATGGCACTGGTCTCTCCTATTATGATGTAAGTTTCTTTTCATTTAACTGCTGAAACAAATTTTTGCAAAAAATTCTGTTCTCAAAAATATTTTTAATTTCATTTTAATGATGTAATGTAGGTCATTTGCATTAATGGTATACCTGTGTAATACACAAGCATACAATGTTTCTTAGTCAATTTATCATTGCTATTAGAGATGTGCTGGATATCTGTATCTGAACCCGTCAATATTAGATGGAGAAAAAAGATGTATCCGCAACTTAATTTTTTTATAAATTTTATACATTTATTTTTAGAAAGACTGACAGTTAGTTATAAATGATGAATGATGACAATGAATAACAATTAAAATAATAGATTAATTAAAATTTTATTTATTTATTCATTATTAAATCTGATGATGTATATATAGTTTGATATATTTATGTACAGTTAGAGAATAGTGCACCTGTGTTTGCGCAACACACTTGTGCCCGATAATATGTCCTGCGCAGTTGGTTTATCAGTCTGGAGGATATTATTATTATTATTTTATTGAAATAATAAGTTTCATATAATAATAATATAAGTTTATTCATTTACACATAAACAAAAGTTGATACATGGATTGTGGACCTTTTGTTCTATGGCATAACATTATAAGTAGCATTGTTTTAATTTTATTAGGTGACTGGAACTCACTATCCTTCATGGGTTATTTGAATAACCTGTGTTAAGGACAGTAATTTACCAACCCCCAGAATGGGTAAGCAGTAAGCGTAGAGCTACATATGTGTAAATATAAGCTACTTAAATAGCTTAAAGTAAATAAGAATATTTCTATTAAAAAAGAAACAATAAGAAAGCGATTTGAATGAATGTTTGCATGCTGGGAATATGTGCACGCATTTATATCTGTTTGCGTTAGTGTGTGTGTGTGTGTGTGTGTGTGTGTGTGTGTGTGTGTGTGTGTGTGTGTGTGTGTGTGTTGAGTGTTGTGTGTATCTTTTGTTTTGAAAAATGTCGAGGTATCAATGGCTAGTTTTAATAAATTTTCAAAGAAATTAGTAGCGTTCTCGAGTCCAATATATTGAAGATAGTAGTAATTATAATGTATGCTGTATGTTATTAATTAAAATAGATCTGTATCTTTATTGGCATTTTATTTTTTATTCACACCAGTCATCTGTATTGGTATTCATATATGTTTAAAGATCTAGCACATCACTAATTGCTATATAGGATTTCTTTGTTTGTTTTGCTAAGCTAGGTAAAATTTATCAAGGGTATCACTCAGAAATCATTTATTATAATTTAAGTATTTAAGTTTACATAATAATTTTACTCAATTGTATCTTAATACACAGTTCATGGCTGAAGATCAATCTTTGATTTACAGAATGATGATTACTATTCAATGGTAAGAGGAAATAAATTTATGTCTGAAAATAACTGTACACTCACCACAATGAATGGTAGTATCAATTATTCTAGTGCTCAAACTGCTGAAGCACCCCAGGTACGAAAATTCCTTAAATGATTACTTACTGACGTTATTATAGATACAAAACTTGCACTTTTACTACGTTTCTTAAATAAATGTCTATGTTTGAATGAATTGTTTGTATTTCATTATTTTTCTCAATTGTATCAAAATCCTAATAAATTAATAATTTTAGGTTGCACCGATTTTGGCTCCTTCTGTAAGGTCGTCAGATATTCCATACCCTGAGAAAACTGAAGTTGAGTACAAAGATGGGCATCTAGCAAGTGCTACATTTGACACTTTGGTGGAAATGCTGCGTCCTGGAGCTAGTAAATCCTTCACATTTACATTCATACTATGCTCTCGTCTATTTGCTAAACCTCATGAGCTGCTATCCAAAATAGCTAAAAGATATTTTAAAAATTATGATAATGTGGTAAGTTAAATTTACTATTTACAAATTCACAGAAATTATTTTCACTCAAAAACTATAAAATATAAGTAATGACAATAAATTTTTCACATGATATATATTTCAAATAATAATATATATAAATAAATGCTTTGAAAAAAAAGGCAAATAAAAATTGGAGTAAAGAATTACTATCATTTTTATTAGCATCAAAGCTATCTTGAGTAAATAACTGTATTTGCCTTCATTCTTTATACTTGCATCAGGTTATTAGGTCAAAGCTTATTGATTTTACAGCGAGTGGAACCAAATTAAATTTGAACTGTGACCTGAAATAGATTTACCACACTTCTAGTTATTTTCAGAGAGCTTTTAACATTTCTCATTTCGAACTCCATTATGATACACTGACGTCAGTTGTAAAATGATTGTTTTATTTAAGTGATCAATGAAGATATAATGTGACATTAAAGTGTTGTGTCTCTTGCTATGAATTAGAAAGCAAAAAATGCAAAGTTTTCAAATTTTTAGGGCAACGTTCAGACCAGGGAGTTGCTGGATATGGAAGTAGCTGATATGGCGTCGTTAGTGCGGGTTCTAAGTCAGTGGACTGCTATGTTTCCATACGATTTCCGTGATGAGAGGGTCATGGCACTTGTAAGGAACATTACCCAAAGGTGATTAATTGTTACCCATGGCTTATCTGTATAACTTTAAGATGATTAAGATTCTTGTATAAAATATGGGTGGTCTGTGATTAAAAAAACGATTATAGTTACATTGTCTTTGTTCGAAGAATTAAAAAAATGCCAATATTAAATGATGAAATAACAAATTATTATTTGGACATAGATGTGCAGCAGAGCACATGTCATCTATAAGGTCAGAGGTGTCTAGCATGCTGGAGAGGTTGCTTGACAAGTTGACGGCCCTTGAGCAGTATGAAGAGACACTGGTTGAGGTTCCGCAAGTCAATACTATTGATCAAATTCCACTGGTAAGTATCACGTATTTTATTATTACACTGCTGCTTCATATCAGCATTATATTATATACTAGATTGCACTATAGGATGTCAGTAAAGCAAATGTGTGGCCTGATCGTCAGTGGTTAAATTGCCCTATTGTCTACTATTATTGTCTACTACTATTATGTACTAGTTACCATAAACAAATTTTGGATCATTCACTATTCAATGGGGAACATAGAGATATTATTGTTGAGATTTAATAGTAGTAAAGCTTTACTCAAAACCAAAACATTAAGATTAATGGTAGAACCTCTTTGAATTGATACTTTGCGTTTTATTTGAGAATATAAGAGGGTGTCGAACTAAAATAGCTTTATTAATAACATTTGGTATGAGTTAATGAGTACATATTTATTTGTATCCAGGGAGATATCCTTACACTTGGCCTGACACCAGTGGAGCTTGCAAATGAGCTGACCTTGGTTGAACTGCACCGGCTATCATTTGTGGGCCCGGAGGAATTTCTGCAAACATTTGGTCCTGGTCAACCGGGACAGTCAACATCTAGAAGGAACATCAGCCTACATCATGTTGAGTCTAAGAGCACAAAGAACTTAGAGGCCTATGCTGACTGGTTTAATAGGCTCAGCTACCTCGTTGCTACAGATATTCTGAAGGTGATTAAATTAATTATTCTTATATTATGTATGTATGTATGTATGTATTTGATTCAAAGCATATTTTAATTGATTATGATTAGTCAGTCACATCTCTACTTTAAATGGAGGAAAAGTAATAATATCCAATATAACATAGTATAATATCTTTAACACAATAATAAAAAAAAATACTATAAATATTTACTAGTTTATGCAACAGTTTAGTATATATATTTATTTTATTTGTCTCAGGCGGTAAAGAGCAAGTATCGCGCCCGGGTTATGGAGCAATGGGTGATGACTGCCCGCGAGTGTTTCAATTTGGGCAACTTTAACTCGCTCATGGCCATTATAAGCGCGCTTAATATGGCACCAGTTTCGCGTCTTAAGAAAACTGTAAGTATTTGATATCTTAATTTATATAAATACACGAATAACAGATTATCATTATAAATCAATATAAATTATTATTTCGAATGTTAATATTAAAGATTATTGTATGAAATTAGTGGAGTCGTACAAGCGCTGTCTGCGGGCAACAATTGAGACAACTAGAGCTCTGTGTCGAGCCGAGCGGTAACCATGCCAGGTGAGGGTACTTATTATGTAAATAACTTTCTAGAATGGCATGACTGTTAATTACATACCTCTAATGTTCATTTCAAAAATTTTGTGGACTAAATGTAAATTATAATAGTTTTACTAATTCGTATTTTTTGTTCATTCATAATCTATTGATTCTTTTATATAAATACATCAATATTCAAAGTAAGCTTAGTAGTTTCGTGTCGCAGAAAATTCATTTATTATAGCAAAGCGTATATGGCAAACTTATGTTAATATACTAAAACTATATGATGAGTGAATCGACAAATAATATATTATTGAGCTCGACTATATTATGTCCTATGTATAATTTATTGTTGTCTGACCAGGTACCGGGCAGCGCTGGCCGCAGCCCCCGTGGAGACAGCTGTACCTCTCTTGTCTGTCACATGCAGAGATTTGCATTTTGCAAACCAGGTTTCGCCATCAAAGTGAGTATGTTTTTTTTATTAAATATATATATTTTACACACTTTTAAATGCATGTATGTATGTCCAGTTAATTTTAGGATGTTGCGCTGCAATATGATTTTCTGTGTGACAAAACTATACGATTATATTAAAACTTTCAGGTTGCCCGGAAACAGAGTGAACTTCGAGAAAATGACGCAGCTGGCGCGACACGTGAGCGCGCAGCTCGCGTCGCGGCGACTGCTCGGCGAAGGACCGATGTTTTTGCCGCCCATGCCGCACGTTCACCTTCCCGCCTGGCATTTCCTCAATGACCGCCCCACTCTCGCTGAATCTGGTCAGTACAGACAATGTAGCACTCTCACAGTGCGGTGGGAGATAATCGCTCAACGGCTTGACGCGACGGCACTGTAATATTGCCCTTCCCAATTCCAATCGAGTTGATACTACGAGTTCCTTTAGAGTACAATTAACTTTTTCTGACTGGGATTTCAAACCACAGGACCACTAAACCAACGAGGCAGTTGCGCCTCTCTTTCGGCTCGTGTCCCATTACACTATTGCTTTCCCAGAATGTTCATAACTTGTTGTACAGCTTTTGTAAAAGCTTGCCTGGTTTGATACTACTCAATTGATCATTAATTCTACTGATAAACACAAATAAGCCAAAACATCTCGATTCCCATGGGGGTAGAGTGTCAATATGTATAGGCCGTGACAACCACTTACCATTAAAGGGGTTCATTTGTTAGACATTAAAGATATTATTAAAATAATTGGCTAAAGTTAGATTTTAAAAGTAATTGCTTTTATGTTTTTGTCGGCCACCTATACAAAAGTTCTGTTTTATTACAGCACTTGAAATCGTTTCGTTCGACCGAGAACCGCCCGTCGATCACGTCGAGAAGGAACGCCTGAAACGTCTACGAGGAGCCATGTGAGCGTACCGCCGTTAAATTATAAAATAAACATATTTTATTTTTTGTCATTCCGAAATAACGATCTATTCAAAACTGTGCCGTGTTCATTTCCAATATGAAATGTTTATTGAAGAATTTTATATATAGACAGCATACAATCACATTCACATTGTATTAGTTATTAAATCTCATTATATTTACAATCTAGTTGGGATAGCTCCACTAGACTGTAAATGCAATTACGCATATAATTGCGTAACTATTACGTAATCTAAAGGTAATTTCAGTAGTTTTTAAAATCATATTTCTACTATTATTAATAAATTCACTCGTTTCCCGATGCTGTCTTATAAAACGTTTTTTAAATAGTTATTAATTTTAGCATAAAGAAAAAAAATATCTATAATATTTTAAACGATCGTATTGATAATGAACATAGTGCAGTTGTTTTAACTTTACATCAGTTTCTCTTTTAGGATATGAAATGGAGACAAGACTCAGGTCTTATTTTAAGGTCTGAATATTATTCATAAAAAATTTAAAAATGTTTATGTATCTATACATTATATAAAGTTTAAATATTTAGAAAAGAGTGAGATATGAACATTACTGTTAAGTTATGACATTAATTATATTCTTGCTCTGATAATCATTTGTAGTAGATGTCCAATATCTGCGTCGAGTGAACAACTCGTATGTACTTCGTACTTTTACTATTCTATATAACAGATATCATATAGAATTCTCTTCAGATTTTAATATTTGTACTGTTATGTACATATAATGAAATGAAATCCGTATTATTAACTCTTATTTACACATGAAACTCTGTCCACATTGCATATGCAATATCTTTATTTATAAACTTAGTCAATGAAAAATAAAATATGAAATAATAAAACTAATTCTTGCCCTTCAATATCTAGGTCTGCAGATTTTGATTATATAAGACGTTACTTGAATTAAGTCGAGTTAGTTTATATTCAAACACATAGGATATAATCCTTACGTATAATATGAGACGCCGTGACAGCTCTTAATTTAAAATGTATTATATGAAAAAGAAGCATCTAAAAGTACAAAAAACATAGGACAGCACTTAACGTTTTTAAGCAAAAATGTCATACACCTTAATAGTTATATATTGGCCAAGAACCAATTAAATCATTCACGAAATAGTTCATCAACGATTCAGTATTAACGATCATTCCATATTAAAACTAGCTTATCGTCCCGGCTTCGCACGGGTAGACAATATGGAAAATGTATGAGATGGGTTTTGCGTAAAATCCGTTCTTAGTGAGCGTCTACGTCGGGGAAGGACTGTGACAAATTTCAAGTCAATCGGGCGGATAGTTAGGAGATCTCGTGATGAGTGTTATTTCCCTCATGTTATAACTCATACTAAATAAGAAATTGGTTTAACAATAAGTTCGATCAGCTCGGTTTAAGTTCATTAAATTCAATAAAACATGAATATGTTTGCAACATATGCAATAGAAATTAGTTTGATATGTTTGGTTGAGGCTGCAACCACTCATAGTATTTAAAAAAGACGGACAAAATGTGATCTCATATTAGTTATGTAATTGCAATTTGAAGTTAGTTCATTGAAATTATAAAGAAAGTTATTTTAAAACTTTCACTAAAGATATTAAAGGTAAACAATTCGACGAATGTTATGGTTTGTACGTTAAATGTACTTGATAACGATTTCGTATTTCAGGGTAACTATTGAATAAAATCAATATTAAATTGCTTGTCAAAAATAACGTGTATTTATGAAGATTCCATTAGATATTTCCCATATTCGTCAACGTTGATATAACATTATTTGCAATGTTTAAAAATTATAGAACATTATTTTTAGTCGTCTTACATTAACAGAAAATTCGATTATTTAAAAGATTTTCATATATATTGGTACTTATAGATTTTTTAGTACCGATGTTAGTGTAGGTTTTCTATTCATCGATTCGTTAATTAAATGTTCTTTAAAATATTTAATGTATCGTCAGTTCAGTAGGCATGGCATCTCGTTAATCCAAGTTCCTTCATACATCAGTATTTATTAAACGTGTCATTTTAAGAATCTCGAAATGTATTCGTACGGTTTGTACTTAATGTTGATCTCAATAAGGAATATTTAATCGTCAAGTGTGCTCCAGGTCGCGGTGTGACTGTGTTGTGGTTAATTTATATTTTTCGGAAATAATTATTGTACGACAAAAGGAGTGCATGAATTTCACTGTGAATTTTATTTATAAGTTGCACGATAAGCTTACAGAGTAACTACGGTAACAATAAACTTATATAATAGATTTAAGGAGTTAAAGTAAAAAAAAAATATCTGTATACATTAATATATCACTGGTATTCTACACGAAACCCGTAAGGTATTTTAAATTGCATGTTGAAATAGAATAGTTTCACATGTATATAGTGATTGACAATAGAGCATTTGCACTATGGACGTTACGATTGCATTGAATTGCAAATAATTCAATCGATATATTAATAATATTTCAAGAGCAACGTAAATATTTAGGCTAAGGTTCAATTTTTATGTCGATTTTTATCATATCCTTTATATTTTCCAATAGTAATGTAATAGTAATGCCCGGCATGCGTTACAATACCTCTTTAATTATTTTTTTTGTAAACGATTACTCAGTACGGTCCGCGCAACCTTTTGTTCGTTGTTGGTATTATGCCAGGCGGCTTCCAAAATGTCCGTACCGACTGGACAGTTACAACTCAATCGGAACGGTATAGGAATGGTATAGGAACGCATACGGGACAAACAAAGTGACATTCATTTTATACAATTAATAATTAATACAGCTTTTATCACATAATTAAAATTTTAGACTGAAAATTAATTATTTCTTTTTTTAAATGTTATATTTTAAAAACGATAAAATAACACGAATGTTCGCTCAAAACACTGAAAGTATTTATTTGCTCAATGTTTAAATAACGGTTGTACTCATTTTAACATTTAAATACGAGTTTTGGTAACTTTATGTTAGTAACGTGATATTAAGTCACTTTGGATCTGATAAATGTCTGCTATATTTTACTATAATATTTTTCTGCCGCTATATACTACCTCTCGAAATATACGCTTAATATTTTTTTTTAATAAACACAACATACATACATGTAAATGGCTTAAAAACGATATATATGTATATATATCTTTCACGTCTATAAATATATTAAATTTGGTTGTTTTTAAAACATTTTATTTATTTATACTTATTGCACAACTTTGACAAACATGTGCTTATATAAATTTATGAATAAATATGAATATTCATCTTATTTATTAAAAATAAAATGAATCGTTAACAAGTATAAGGATAATGATATAATTTTCTTAAGTTTCGTGTATTTTTGATGCCATTTTAGAAGTATATTAATAAAACATAAATTGATTAAAAGAATTATATTTAGTAGTTGTATTAACGTAACTAAGATTATAATATTGCTTATATTTTGAGCGCTTTAAGTTTTTTTTACTAGATAAGTAGTATCTAGTTTAATATTGATCCCGGATGCCCACCAACTCGTATAGTGCTTGATATTTTAGTCAATTTAGTTTTTATTTCTAATGCACTTGGTTAGGTTAGTCCGTAGTATTTATTGTTGTTTTATGATTAATTTAATAATATATTTTCATATTTTGCAAGCTTTCGCAAGAAATCGGATCGGTATTATGCACTTCAGGAATATTAAAAAATATAATATCCATTAAAAAAAATAAAAAAAATTTAAATTGAAAGATAATTGTTACTAAATAGATGTTTTAAGTAGATTTTATCTTCTATCATGAGATATTGATTAGTAACTTATTACTCAAAACGAAACATTCCGTAATTAGACTGATTTATACTGTTTTGTTTAACAAGGATTTTATGTTATACAATATAAGATTTTTTCGTCCTATTATACTATATATTAATGATTATAATAGATAAGAATACTTGTTATTACTTTATTCTACTGAAATGTACCTTCTAGTTTGACTGATCTACAGGAAATCTTGTGCAGTGTTCAGGAGCCTAGGTTAATTTCACAGTATTATTAGATACATTTATATATCTAAATATAGAATTGAAATCCTATAATTTCCAATGTAGTTTATAATGAATTCGATAATATTAATTGTTTCATATTATAAAAATTAAACTGAATCTAATTTCAAATCATACTATAAATTTGTAGTTTTAGTATGGAATTAAGTGACGCAACGATTTGGTAATTGTATGTTTAAAATGTATGAAACGAATGAATGTAAACATTCACATTGCACATTGGTTGATAGATATTGTATTCGGAATTTTCAAACTTTCACTTCATACAATATATTCAATTTTATAGAAAAGTGTCTGTATTTGAAATATCAACACGCACTTTTTTAAGTGAACCGATAATGTCGGAAACAACATTTTAATGTAGTGTTTAAAAATCTTTTAAGCTCTTGTAAATAAACGATTGAAAGGAAACTGATAGAGACGGCATTATATACATACTTATATATACACACACTACTGTGTTAGGCCATCGTAAGATATAATGTTTTTCATTTCGCTATGTCTATAATATATACTTGTAATTCTATCGGATAGTGTAAATGTGTCTTTTTGAAATCTGTTCGTTCGTGTTCATAGTGGATAATAAAATTCATTAATTTAACATTCCTGTGACTTAATTATGTATTTAGTAATAGATAGATATATTTAAAAGATTATCTATTTTACGCAAATAATTATCACTTATATAATTATTTGAAATCTGTATTAAATTTAGTCTTGTAGTTTGTACTCGTTGGCCCGAATTTATTGGCTCTCGTAGTAAATACTTCTAACACAAATAATTTAAAAAAAAATTGTCTGTGCAGATTATATCTAAAAAAGAAATAAAATAATTTGTATTTGTATAATATTCCCAGTGTTCTTGTGTATTTATTGTACTTTATTTATAAAATTATATCAAAGCAAAGACTCATTTTACGCGTTCCTTAAATGTATTATTACACAAATGAAATGTTAATTAGAGATCTACTATTTAATTAGATACTTAAGTGATTTGTCAAAGGGTTTTATTCGAAATAAATGTAAACGACAAGTGTGTCGTTAATAGTAATAAAATGATAACTTTTGTGTCACTATTCTCATGTCGATGTGATGATTACATATTTGAAACAATATATGAATGTACTTAAAATATATCAATAAATTGTATTCATTCGAAACGTTCTTTTTATGCTAAATCTTCCTTTTTTTTCTCTTTAATTTGATACAATTAAGTCGAAGTAAATTTCAAAATATCTATGTCAACTACTTCAAGTACGAAATAAATTGGATTATAATAATAAACCATATGAAGTATTGAACTTTTAAATGTTGTGCGAAGTGAATATCTTTTTAAGAGAAAAACATATTTAGCTAATTTATCTAAAGGGGACGACTACTTTGTAATTTTTTTATATTATCCTAATGGACTTTTAATTCAAATACAAAATTATAATAGAAAAAATGTTTATTTGTATGTAGACTATTTACAGCTTATATAATATATATTATACATATTGCTTCCTGCTCCTTTAGAATTATTCAAAGATTTTTTTATATATATTTTTGATCATTACAACCTACTAAATCAATACTAAGCTTTTGTACGTAAATATTATAAACTAACAATAAAATTACGTCAATAGAGTAAATACTAAATCATTCTTATGATAAAAAGGTTACATTATTATCTAAATAAAAATATATTAGCATCTTATTGGTGTTCCATCGGGATTAGTAGGCATCTTCGGCTTGCACACCTTTTTTCTTCCTTCTGCACTACTAACCATAGTACACGTAAATGTAAAGTACCCGCACGAGGACGACTTTGTATAATATGTATGTGAATATTGTTTGCGAATGTTATTGTCACTGTCAAGAGCACGAGTCACGGACTTTGAGACTGATACGTATCTATTATTATCGTTTTCCTTCGCGCTCTGCAGTGATCTTAAGTTTTTGGGTTTTACGTATTTTCCATAGGTCGAAGGATGCGTATATTTTACTTTACCCTTCCCTGGCGTTAATGTAACAGTTTGTGCTTGAGATGGAAAATCTTTTGATCCTACTACGTAAGTCTTGTCTTTCGATGCAACTGATTTAACACTGCCGGTAAACCCTACGGGTATTGTATATCCACCGGTACCTGGAACTCGTTCACCTGGTTGATAAACTCTACTTTCGTCGGGACGATCTGTGTCTTTTTGTATTATTTCTGCATTTTGGTCTTTTAAAGCTCCTAATATTATATGCTGAGTATTGCCGCCGGTTGTTTGTTGTACCTCAAGCCCTTTTCTGTTTGAGGTTTGAAGATATTGATGCGTCGGCGAATCTCTTGAATATTCATCGTAGTTAGAATACTCGCTTTGTTCTACATCACTTGCTTCATTACCATCGCCTTCGTAACCTACATCCGTATCGTATTCAGGCTGAGTTTCTTCTTTGTCAGTGGTGAATTCGTAATCAGGCATAGATCCGTAATTTGTTTTAAAAGATCTTCTACTACCTAACAATGTGGGTCCATTTGACAACGTGGTGTTGGTTGAGTCCGGTGTTTGACGATCAGTGTTAGAAAGGCCAGAATACCTGCTTTCAGAATTTTTCATCGATTCATCAATAACATTTTCTGTTGTTGGTATTTCTACTTTTTCTTTAATGTTGGACGATTCTGATAAAGTTGAAGATCCAGGTATTGGCGGTTCATAATCCAAAGATTGTGGTGTTTCTGTGATATCCATATTTATTTTATCTACATTAATATTTTTCTCTCTTTCGTCAAAAACATCTATTTTTTCAAAAGAAAGTCTGTTGGGAAATACAGCATCTTTATCTAAACTAGCCCCTGATTGGGCCGCCCCATTATATGTTATTCCATATTTAAAAGTACCGTGTAGCTGTGATTGAGATTGACCGGTTCGACCACTTGATTGTGCCGATGCCATCCCCCCTCCCATAAATGGAATTCGTTGAACATCATGACTAGCTTTATCTTCGTCTTTGTAAGGTGTAAAACCTATTTGAGCTTGAGACGATGTACTTCCCGGTCCACGTGCTTGTGCATCTGCCATACCACCTTTAACACTCCCTTGTACTTGTGAGTTCGATGAATGCATTACACCATTACTTTGTGACTGTGTTTGTACAGAGCCAGTTTCTGAACCCAACTGAACGTTTGCTTGGGATTTATTATTTCTGCCACTGCCGGAAGCTGAACTCGAAGCTCCTTTTTTACCTCCGCTTACTTCACTCTGAGCTTCCTTATTATCGCCAGTAATTTGTGCTTGTGCTTGAAAAGATCCACTTCCTGTGTACGTCCCTTGCACGTTTGTTTGCGCTCGACCCTTGTCATTTCCACCTTTTGAAGAAGCGCTTGCTGTAGTTCCATTAACGTTTTGAGCAACATTAGCTTCAGCTTCTGAGTCATCTCCATCAGCAGTGACTGTGTGAGGATCTAAATAATTCTGCGGAACTCCTACAATAAGAGTATAACATAAATAAGTACCCACGGAAGACAATTAATAAATTCGAACAAAATAATGATAAAGTTACTATTATAATAAATATGTAGCATTTTCCTACTATTAAAATGTACTAGTGTTCGCCCAGTAGTCAAAATTAAACCGTAATCATTATTGAAAATTTGAGGAATATTATTGGAATATTTTTTCCATCACTTATTGCTTTTTTATATCATCATAAAGAGCAGAGGACAAAAAGGTACTTAACTGTTTTGTCTTTGCCTACTTATACATATATACACAAAAGACTTTGTTAAGGTGAAATAAGAATTATATTTATTATTTTGTTTTGTTAAATAAAATCCTCGATTACCATCGCAGCGCCACTTACAGGGTCTTATCTGAACCACCCAGGGAATCACTCAAACACACAAAAAATTTCATTAATTGGGCTAGAGCCCTTTAAGAGGAGTTTAGTGACAAAAACACATACAGAAAAAATAATTATTTGAAATTTGCTTACCATTGTAATCGGTGTTTTGCCCTGTTGGACCCTAAAAGAATATTGATTATTATTTTTTAATGTTATCTGAATCAGAAGTGTTAAACTTATTTAAATTGGGATATACTTACTCCCTGGTTATATAATCCTTGAGGAGTCTTGCCTTGGTTCCCATCTGATCCAGGGGAGTAAGCGCTGCCTGTACCATATTGTCCTCCTGGAGAAACAGTACCACCAGTATATTGAGATCCTGGTAAAGTAGGACCACCGTTGCCGCTTGGTCTATTTTGCCCTCCGGGCACAGAAGAGCTAGTGCCGCCACTTGGACTGTATTGTCCTCCCGGCACATAAGGGCCACTGCCTCCACCTGGCCCATATTGCCCTCCCGGAAGAGAGGAGCCACTGCTTCCATCTGGTCCATATTGCCCTCCCGGCATACTGGGGCCACTGCCTCCAATTGGTCCATATTGCCCTCCTGGCATAGAGGAGCCACTGCCTCCACCTGGTCCATATTGCCCTCCCGGCACAGAGGGTCTACTGCCTCCACCTGGTCCATATTGCCCTCCCGGCACAGTGGAGCCACTGTCTCCACCTGGTCCATAATGCCCTCCTGGCACAGAGGGGCCAATGCCGCCACCTTGACCGTATTGTCCTCCCGGCACATAAGAGCCACTACTTCCACTTGGCCCATATTGCCCTCCTGGCACATAAGGGCCACCGCCTCCACCTGGACCATATTGGCCTCCCGGTACAGCAGAGCTACTGCCTCCACCTGGTCCATATTTCCCTCCCGGCACAGAAGAGCCACTGACTCCACCTGGTCCATATTGCCCTCCCGGCACAGCAGAGCCACTGCCTCCACCTGGTCCATATTGCCCTCTCGGACCAGAGGAGCTACTGCCTCCACCTGATCCATATTGCCCTTCCGGCACAGAAGTGCCACTACCTCCACCTGGACCATATTGGCCTCCCGGTACAGCAGAGCTACTGCCTCCACCTGGTCCATATTGCCCTCCCGGCACAGAAGAGCCACTGACTCCACCTGGTCCATATTGCCCTCCCGGCACAGCAGAGCCACTGCCTCCACCTGGTCCATATTGCCCTCTCGGACCAGAGGAGCCACTGCCTCCACCTGGTCCATATTGCCCTTCCGGCACAGAAGTGCCACTACCTCCACCTGGACCATATTGGCCTCCCGGTACAGCAGAGCTACTGCCTCCACCTGGTCCATATTGCCCTCCCGGCACAGAAGAGCCGCTGACTCCACCTGGGCTATATTGCCCTCCGGGTACTGAAGTACCACTGCCTCCACCTGGGCTATATTGTCCTCCGGGTACTGAAGTACCACTGCCTCCACCTGGACCATATTGCCCTCCGGATGGTGAAGAACCACGGCCTCCACCTGTACCATATTGCCCTCCCGGCATAGCAGAGCCACTGCCTCCACCCGGACTATATTGTCCTCCCGGCACTGAAGAGCTACTGCCTCCAACTGGTCCATATTGTCCTCCCGGCACAGAAGAGCCACTGACACCACCTGGTCCATATTGCCCTCCCGGTACAGAAGAACCACTGCCTCCTGTTGGTCCATATTGCCCTCCGGGTACTAAAGTACCACTATCTCCACCTGGAACATAGTGCCCTCCAGGTACTGAAGTACCACTGCCTCCACCTGGTCCATATTGCCCTCCGGGTACTGAAGTACCACTGCCTCCACCTGGACCATATTGCCCACCCGGCATAGCAGAGCCACTACCTCCACGTGGACTATATTGCCCTCCCGGCACAAAAGAGCTGCTGCCTCCACCTGGTCCATATTGCCCTCCTGGTACAGAAGTGCCACTGCCTCCACCTGGCCCATATTGCCCTCCTGGCACAGAAGAACCACTGCCTCCACTTGGTCCATATTGGCCTCCTGGTACATTAGAGCCACCGCTGCCGTCTGGTCCATATTGGCCACCAGGTACATTAGAACCACTGCCAACACCTGGTCCATATTGACCTCCAGGTAATGCAGAGCCACCTGCACCACCTGGTCCATATCGGGCTTCAGGCACTGTTGGGCCACTGCCACCAGTTGGTCCATATTGATTTAGAGGCACAGTGGTAGCCCCCGTATTACCAGGTAAATATTGTCCTCCTGGCAAAATATTATTTCCAGTAGGTATATACTGTCCACTAGGATAGGCAGTCATACCATATTGACCTCCTGGCGCTGAAGTGCCTCTAGTATTGCCAGGTTGATAATGTTGCGGCACAGTAGTACTACCGGTTGTTCCTGGTTCATACTGGCCACCAGTTGTATATTGTCCTCCAGGCATATTATTAGCCCCGCTTACTTTGGGTATGTTACTCCCATACGGCTGTCCTGGTAAGCCGCTACTAACATTAGGCGTTCCTTTTCCAGCTTCGAAATTATTTGGATAGGTGTATCCAATCATTCCGTTATTTGGAATGACACAACAGTAAACATTTCCTCCAGGTACTTGATAAGGTCCTGATGCTACAGGCCAGTTTGTATTTGGTGTACTGGATTGCCCTGTTCCGAATCCAACTGGATTTCCTGTGGCTCCATTTCCTACATTGGGAGTTAAATTTGCATCTACTTGCCTAGGATTGTATCCTGTGTTTGATGAACCTGGCCTTTCGTTTCCGTTTGATTTATCTGATGTCATTTGATTAGGCTTCTGTCCTGGTTTATAAGTACCAATTTGAGGTACAGAACTTTCAGGGCTCGTTTGAATGTCTCCTTGCTGTTGACCTTGGTTTGGAAAATAATTAGTTCCTGGGTTGATATTTGGGACATACCTACCCCCAAAGGATCCACTGGGTCTAAGAGCATTGGGAACTATGCTTGGAGCATATTTACTTCTTTCTCTTGATCCATCAGGTCCTAATCCACCTGATTCTTGCGGACTTTTTCCCCTGTAATCTCCTGACCCTGGGCTTCTGCCAGGCCCAAAGCCTCCAGTAGCTTCATTAGGTACATATCTATTGTCAATACCAATTGCATTGGGTTCATACCTGTTTGGTAGCCTACTATCTGTGCTTCCAGTAGGTCCATACCCATTATTTCCAGGAGTTTCACCCGGTCCAAAATTAGTACCTTCATTACTATACGGATAATATCCATTATTTGGTGCACTATTCGGTCTATAATTGTTACTTCCTATCGTACCTGGTCCACTTGGCCCTGTTCCGCTAGGTTGCACATTTCTATTACCTGGTTTTGTAAATAGACCATGTAATCCTGGCTCTTGTACTGTACCTAATGCATCTGGAACGTTTTGTCCTGGTACATATCGTTGTCCATCAGTTGGATTGTAACCACCGTTTTGAGCAACAGTTGGCCAATTAGATCCCGAATTTGGGGCATATCCAGTCTCTCCTGGTTTATATCCATTAGGACGTTTTAGATTTTCAACTTCATGATTGGACTTGGCATAACAATCATCACAATTAGGGTCGTATATTGATTGACTTTGTGCTTGACCCATGCCGCTGTTGCCACCTTCAAGAGAAACAAATAGGTTTGAAAATTTTAAGACTAATTATCTATTTGTTTATGGTTACCTGCTTGTGATTAATTTGCACTGTTTTATTATGGTTAGAATAAGGTTTTATATTAAATATATTTAAAAAAATATTACATTAAAATTAGAGCCACCACTTTAAGACTTGCTTGACGTAGACCCTATTAAGGAATATTATTGCTGGTGGGTTGGACCCTTTACCATCCGGCTATTAGGTGCGCGATTCATCAATTGAAGTAGATACGGTAACATTTGTTGGCTTTGTCGTACCACAGTACCGCAGAACCACATAGTATAAACAAAAAATATATCGAAACAAACCTTTGTTTAAAGCCTGGGCGCCGTCAATAAATAATAGTATTATAGTACGAGTAACAAATAAATACATATTGCTGTTACTTACTGACGCTAGCTCTCGAAGAATCTGCAGCCGAAAGAGCTTCAGCACGGCCTTCGTCTTTGCCATTGCCTCTGTCTACTGCTAAATACTGCGACTGAGTTTGTCCTCGATATCTTCCTCTGGGAGTAAAACTTTGACGACGAACTCTAGTTGTAATGTCTAAAGCGTTTTCTACCTCCTTCCAATCAAAGAAACGGCCAATTAAGATTACTTTCTTGCAGAATATTTTTTTCAATTGTGCTTTTTGTTCTATTTGTCTGACCTGTGTTACAAAAAAAACAAAATTTAAGTATTCAATATTTATATAGGATGTTTTATATCTTCATTTTACATAACTTACTCGTACGTAAAGCTACCACTAGGTGGAAACGCCAAGAAGATATGTAAGTACTATTTTTCGTTATTTTTAGTGTATATATTTCATAAATCAATTTATACATTTTGCTTGGAAATCAACGAAAAATGACTCCAAACTTTTTATCATATAGCTTAAGTGTATGAATTGGTATATGTTAAAGTATCTGTGGGATTTAATATGAGAAACATACCCTTTATTTCTAGACAGATGTATTAACTTTGCTTTCCCTTGAAAGATGTATTGATGTCTTGTACGTGATAAAAGTTTGTCTTTATTTCTTGTGTTAAAATTCTAGTGTCACTATTTCTATCAAAATAATATATACTATAATGATATTGTATATGCGGTACCGTTAGTACCGTAAGTATATTTACATTACTGTACTCAAAGATCCCGAAAGGGTATTTGGATTACAAACTATCCACAAAAAATCGTTGAAAACAAATTTCTATGTTTGAAGTGTATATTATAATGAAACCATTTGAGATGATACGATTAAAAAAACCAAACCTTTTTGTTTTTTATTTCCTCTAATTTAGTGTTGCGACTTTAACCATATTAATCGGACAATATCACAGTCAGTAAGTTGTCTAACTTTTCTACCTGTAGTTCCCACCAAAAATTAAAATATCAGTAACAGTGTGATCTTTATTGCCTAACATAAGCTGAAAGTTTTGTTGTTTTACATTGGGTACAGATGTTATCGATTTTTTTGTCCTTAAGACGTAACAAATACAATTAGCTGTAAACTAAATTTGTATCAGCAATAACAACTTCGCAATTTTTATTTCATCTACTTTTACAAAGTATTTATGTATCCAAAACCAACAATTATAATATCACAATTTATAAACTAGTCACGGCGAAAAATGCCTAGGTATAGCCATCTGTGCAGGAAGTAGAGAAATGGCACAAGCAAGTAGATCATTACTTTATATGAAACATTGAAAAACTCCTAAAATTGTTTCTGGTGGTTCACCCATATTTACCAAAATCGAAATAGTGGTATTTCATGTATGATAAAATAAATCAATGAGATCAAAATCAGTAAAAAAATTAAACTAAAACAAAGAAATTATTTAAATGTCGTTCTATTACTTATTGCGCCTTGACACATATACGTATACATATATAAGTCGCTCTAATAAAATTTAACAAAGTTCATATAGAAACGTTACAGGTCAAGGAAACAAAAGATAGGCCTTGGTTCTTTAAACATAATTTCCTTATCGTATTATTTTTATGAGAACATAGAAGGAAATATTTTAGCAATTGAAACGATGATATTATTGTTAAGTTTAGAACCCACATACAACATACTCTCATGACACATATTTTATTATTTTGTCGAAACTTAACGCATTTTTATTTGATTTGTTATATCAGGTAATACGCATGTAATAAAAAACTATAACATCCATTACGTAGAACGTAAGTTCGCTAAGTGGTGATGAATGTGATGAAAACAACTGCGTAAACACTTGTAGACAGTAACGATGAATTATTGAATGACTTACAATAAAGCTTAGTAAACTTAATTATAAATCATTGTAATACTCTCAGTCACTTTTTATGCTTTGCTCCATTGTCCAATGACGATTTTAATCGTAAAACAGTTAAATCGGCAGCGATTAGACCTGCATAAACAATCAATCAAAAAAAAAACTGTATATTTTAAAATTTGTATTATTTTTAATTTTCATTTTTTTCATTTAAATATTATTAGCTAATCAACAAAATACGTTACATCCCAAATCGAACCACGTGATCGATGCCTAATAAAAGAAATTTTATTTTAATTATTCAGTGGAACTTACATAATGCATCAAAACGTTTTAGGTCAATCGCCTAACAGATGAGTGAGAGCTCAATCATAATGACACATATTACTAATGTTTTGTATACGAGATAACCCTAAAGACGCGTGTTCACGCCGAAATTATTATATTTAAGTAGTTCTTATTAAATTGTGTCTATTTAGGAAAACTATGTTACGCATATTTGTTTTAATCGATGTATGTTGTATTATTAACACAAAAAAATAATTAAAATTAACGTATTACTTTATCGATACATTTTTTAAGAACTGAGTAGTAAATAAAGTAATAAAATAGGGGAAAAGTGTTGTTATTCTTCAAAATGGATTCTATATTTCTTTCTATGGATTTTATATTTGGGTTTTAAAGGGCGCTTTATTCAAATGAATTATGGTTTTTTTAATTCAATTCGTTTTTTAATTTTGATTTTAGTATTCTATTATAAAAATATTAACTATTTAGCGAATTCATAACTACGCCTATATTTATTAAAACATTAAAAAAATGATTTTTAAATGTAAAAAATAAAAATTGTTTATAATGTAATCCATGCGTGTATTAACGGTGTTTTCGGTGTTGGAAATAATTTATTAATTGTAATTGGTTTGTAAAAAAGGACGACTAAAAATGTATTCCTAGCTACAGTACAACGCATTTCAAATTATAAGCAATATTTTAGGTTTTAAAAATAAAGTATTAACCGAAGAATATGAATAATATATTTAACCTTAATATTAATTCATATTCCTTGACTATTCAAGTTGTAAATTGTTTTACAAATTCAATTACGAGTACACGAAAGTCAAAAGAATTAAATATTGTTGTTATTTTATTTAACTTATGGCTACGTATAGAAAATGATCTCAAATGTCCCATACACATTGAAATCGCTTTGCAATTAAACATTGATTGACATTGACATTTTATTATTCGCTAGTGCAATCAATACACATATACGTATAAATATAAAAAAATATATACGTATAATAAATTATTGTTTAATGGTAAAATAAAAAAATATTCATCACTTTACCTTAATTAATTTTCCATGAGAAGAAACAAATCGTTTCTCGGTTAAGCCACAGTTATGAGATATTTTGGTCGTTGTATGGCCATTTATTCTGATTTGGTCACCATCCAAGTTAAACAGCCACAAGATGCAGTTTTGTGTGCCTGGCTGCTTGCACAGTAAATGTTTCTGAAAGTATAAATAAGATTTATATGAATATAATTTTTTATTCTAATTTCGTATTATAAAGACAGGAATAATTGTAGAATGCGTTAACTTTCAGTTTTATTTTGTTTACCTGAGTTTGCGAGTTCGCGTATGTTATGAGAGTTAGGAAGAGTATTGTAGATAGCCGCGTCGGGCCGAGCACGCGCGGTGGTCGCATGGCGGCGGACGACGAACAAATTCTGCGGGCGCTCTGGCGCACCGCCCGCCACCTGACCCTCGAACTGAGATGAACTCCAACAAGATACACAGTTCAGCCACCTAATTTTGGAGATAGTACCCGATCGCTATATTTGCGCATAAGGAAGTAAGATCCAGATAAGACAGTGGTCTAGATTTGCGAAATTAGGCTTCCAAAATCCAAATTTAATAATTCCATTATGTATCTCCTATTGCATCATAGTTTAGATTTAACTGATCTAGAACTAGTTTAATTTACAGCGATGACGACAATTTTTATGACAAAAGTCATTTATCTATTATAAAATATCTACTAAGCATCTAGCAGAATAGAGGTAACTCTACCAGGGTAATCTCAACTCTAATTCTCTATTACCCCTTAAAAAATATATTTAAAAATCCTGTCCTCAGGATTTACCGTAAATTACTCATTAGTATGTTAATAAATCTTTTTTTACCTAAATTTAATATATATTTCCTAAGATAGAGTTATGATAAGGTAGTGGAAGTTCTTTGGTTTAAATAAATAAAAGTCATTTATATATATATTTTTTATTAAAAACTATATATCAACGAGTATAAAGCTGATAAAATGGTGTCAAAAGGGCCTACGATCGTTGAATCTGCCGTTTAACACAGCGATATAAATCACAAAATATGAGAAAAATTTCATGACATAAATACCTATGTAAAAATTTTCGCTGTAAAGTTTTATTTTGAGAAAAAATATTGCCTTTTCTTGTGCTCGTTACATTAATATCACCAAAACTATGACGCATTATTATTTTCCATTAAACTACATTTATTACTATTAATATAAATTGTGAACCTTATTTGAGTAAAGTTGACTAAAGCTTACGAATTACTCAAGAAAATTGATTTCGTACTGCAGAATAAGCTGTAGATTTTTACTTGAGCAAATATCCAGTGTTTGAACTTCTTACAGTCTAGTTATTTCTGAACTAACGTTTGGGTCTTTTTTTTTATACGAATGAGCGGGATAAACGAAACGCTGTGAGTAATAGTTTGTGTGAGATTCGACAGGGCTTTTCGTAGGTGCGATGCGACGGTAATATTCTACCGAGTCGCCACAATCGCAAGCCAATCTACTTTCCGATCCACTGCTTTCTAATTGGTATTTAGGTACCACAATCAAACTTTCTGTCGATTTGGTTGGAGGACAATGACTTTGGCTTCTTCCATAAACGTAATGATGAGGTGTTCCGTTTTGCCTGTGAGTATGTTTCTCTTGAGTGTGGTGTTGGTACTCATGATGAGTTTGGCCACTTCGGCCGCTATGGCTGCGACCATGGCTTTTAGATCTATTTGTATGTTTAACAGTGGTATCTAAATAACCGTAACCAAAACCATATCCTCCGATAGCTTTTGTTGCTAAATTATCCCAAGACTTCGGCTTAACATGTTGGTGTGAACTCTGATACTGAATTTTCGGCGAGGATTTTGCTTCAGAACGGTCATTATCCCAGAAGAGAGTATCACTGCTTAGTGAAGTGCTATAACTTGAGGCTGAATTATCACATGGTACGGTAGCATTGCTCGTCGCGTATGACTGTAAACTGCACTGACTTGTTTGTGTCGATTCAGTAGCGAGGTAACGATACCTATTGGGACATTGACCTGAGCTACAAACTTTCTTAGAGTGAGTGTGAGGGCAAGCGTCTGGTTTCTGTGTAGATTTATCAACTTGATGATGTTTTTCTTTCCTTTTATGCTCTTTAGAAGATTCTTTCTTACGGCGCACTTTCTTTCTAGAATTAGGTACGCAGTGAGGATCACAACAAGGGCTAGCAAGGTCGTAGGCTTCAAGGCTATTGGCATCCTGATTGTTGTAAGCAGGCATGCAAGGTGCACAGCCGTGACTGTGGCTATTTCTGTGAGTCTTTGTATGTTTTCCATTCGCTGGCTTATAAGCTTCAGAAACACGATGACATTCAGTTGATGTCTTTACTACGTAATGGTGACAATCACGCCTATTTCTCGGTGAACCTACAGTTATGACGAAACCACCTGTATGCAAATTTGGTTGTATAATACACGCACCATATCTTGGGTCCAAATATTGGTACATGAACACGTTTGGTTGAGGCGGCTTAGCAATAGTTACGTTCTCACTAGATAAAGTAGGCCGGCAATAAACACCATTAATATTGTCATTGGCATTATTTTCTTCGGAGTCTGAGATGATGTCCGAAGGAGAAGACTTTTTCTTCTGAGAAGGTAAGCTGTGCGTTTTCCAATTAGTGTCAAAAACATGTCTCTCACGGACGCTGAGTTGCTCAAACTCTCGCATCTTAGATTGCAAAGTACGTTGAATGTTAATATATTTCAGATGAAGTTCAACTTTGCGTACACAATCTTCAAAAATAACAACGATTCGCATGCGAGAGTCACAGCCATTAATGGCAGTGACTATGGTTGTATGATCCGCGCGTTCCACATCTGTCCCATTAATAGAGAGAATGACATCACCTTCTCGCATTCCTGCTGCAGCTGCCGGTCCATCTAACTCAACATGGTCCACATAAGTTATAACTTCTATCTCTTGTTCCTAAAAGGAGATAATTCAGTTAATATTTTTTTTCATTTTACACGGTATTGTAAAGACCAGTACACATTACACGGTGGATAGTAAATATAAATTTATCAAGATAATTGCGACGAACAGAAATGGGTTTAATATAACCAACATAATATGACAATAGAGTCGCCATGGAGTTGTTAGACATTAAAATCCAACTGTTAAGCTAACTGCGGAATAATATTGAATTGTATTTCAGTCACAAACCTTTTTGTAATGAATGCCGTAACTCTGCAATGTAAAGCCGTAGCTTCCATTTTTCTTTTCGACAATGATAGTACGACGCCTACAATCTTCCTCTGACTTCGTTCCAGCTCTTTCCGATTTAATCGACTCTCGAATCTAAAATATAATATATAATTAAAAATAGACTTACAGGCAATAACATTTAATTTATAATATTATATTACTAGCCAAAGCTAGTCTTAAGTAAAGAAATCTTTACTAAGACTAGCTTTGGCGCGCAACTATAACTACGCATGTCAACAGCCTTGAAAAGGTCATTGACATGTGATATTTAAAGAGACAAGAAAATTCTGATTTTAATTATTGGTTTTATAACTATTTATGGAAATTTATTGATTTTTTGGGTTTCAATGAAAGTGCATTTTTATGATTCCAAAACTGATTTCAATAGTAAAAAAAATGTATATGATATTAGTAGTGCTTCAATAAATACTTATCACTTCTCATGTAAAATTTTATGTACAAACTTACAGAATTATCGAGAGAGTCTTCCTTAGATTCCGTGCTAAGATGTTTCTTGCCATTGCTTAAGCTGCTCGGACATCTCTCATTGAGCTTAGGCGAACTCATCGTCAGGTTGATGCAGACCTAGCTAACACTTTCAACACCATTTCACTCAAATATTAAAGACTGATACCAAACATGCCCCCACGTTTGGCTTAAGTAAGCGCAATACGGCTATTTTGCAACAACTTGCGTAGTTTTCGTTAGGAGCGTCAAATCGTTAACGCGAACACGCATGCGTTGATTTTGTACATGCGGTTTGAGGCTTCTTTTTAAAAGCCTTTGTTCTCGTCGTTTTTATGTGATTCTTTTATAATGCTAACTCTTAAATACTTAATAATACTTATCAAAACATGAATGCTGACTTTTTCCACAGACTAAGATATTGTCAGACTGATCCATATTATATCACATATATAATTTTAAATAAATTAAACCACCTTATTTTTTTATATATCACCTTTATACATGTAATAAGAAGCTAACAATATACATAATAATTATTATACAATTTTTCTTGCATTTTGGAACTTATCCTATTGGATTATGTAGAATTGAATACAGTATTCACTTTTGCGTAACTGACTACCGACATATTCGGTATTGGAACCGGTATTTTAGATAGGTTCTTATTGAGGGTTAGAAGGGGAGGCAATGCAATAGATTGCACACCTGCTTCGGAGGGGATGAGCGCTGTTCCCTTTATAATTTCAACTGGCCTTTCGGACACGTCCCGCTTCGATTTTTCAACATTTGTATGTACATTAATCGGAGGGTTAGGATTTCCTAAAAAATTCAGGATAATTAAAGTTTTTTTTTAACTTTTGACAATATTTTATTAGTAAGGCTACGTGTTTATTTATTTGTTTCGGTTGTTATTTCTGCTCATATTATTATTTTATTTTGAGTAACAAGATTATAAATTATCAATTTATATTTTTATACCTTGAAAATTCGAAGATGAAACCAATTGCTTGAAGGCTGCCCAGGGTACAGTATTATTGGTAACAGGTGCAACCCCAACAATTTTTTCGGCCGTTACATTTGTTAGCAAGGGATCGGGAATCGCACTCAAGTCTATATTAGATCCATTTTTATGGTAAAACGTGATCGCCTCTTGATGACCACTGAAATATTACAGATTGATAAAATTAAAAATAAAAAAAATATTAAGTTAAATGTAACTTATCCAAATTTTTAACAAAAAATATAGAAGTCAACTCTTTTATTTTCTCTATTCTCGTGAATATTTTTTTCCATCATTTTATTTCGTCACTCTATAAATTTCCTACAACTGGACTTCTTGTTCTGTTCTAAAGTGTAATCCGATCCGTTTCTTCGCGATGTTTTTTATCAGGCAGCAAGATATGTATATTATAAACACAAAATAAGCATGAATGTCAGTGGTGCTTGTTCGACTTAGAACCCATAATCAGTTAAGATTCAAGTGCTTTTACTACCATATCATATCAGCACCGATCTATATTTTAACTTACGTATTAGATCCAGAAGTTTCATTAGTCTGGTTTGTAAGTATTCCAACTTGGTACACTGTTGCACGCACTACGTACCTGCATTATTTCATTTTGATTAAGCATTGTTGCATGACTATTCGATACTATCTAATAAAAAATATACATATAATACTTACATATCTTTAGGAGATGTTATATTCGTTTTAAAATCCTCACGTTCAGTACATAGTGCAATAGTCAAATAAGACATTACAATAAGCGATACCTAAAAAACACATTTATTCAGTTTTTCAATACATATTATTTTATATACACTTTACTCGCATATATTTTATTGTTTTACAATTATAATAGTTAATATTAACATCCATTCTTATTATTTATACATTTAAAAATTTAACTTATTTCAATAACTTACACGAAGAACCATCTTGATCGTCTTATTTACAAAGGATAAGTTGTCAACTAATGGAGATGGACTACAGAAATGTGTTACACAAGAAATATATTTTTGCTTTATATACGTTTACAGATGCTTCTTAGCGTCTGTATAGGATTATGTTAATTAAAAATAATTAGACATCTCACGTACCTACAAAGCGAACGTTTCAAGTTTTAAATAAAAATTCAAAACGATATTTTTATCTTAGCCCATGCTTTTTATGCATTTGAAGTTAACAAAAATCATAGTTATATGAATTATATTCATTTCAATTTATTTTTCCCATATGAAAATCAACAAGTACAAAACCATGCTTTTTCTCACTATACTGTATTATTAATATTGCGTTATTACTGATATTCCAGTCCATCTACTTAGTTCCGGCAGGAACAAAACATCGATTTTAATACAAAAAAGGCAGACATTAATATCATATTAGCAAAACGGTTGAGCGGTATTGAAACTGATGCGCTGCAGTCCTTTCTAGTGATATTAAACCGCTTCCTATTACAAAATTTAAAAGTGTTTTAAAAGGCCAGGCCAGAGAAAAAAGTTGTTAAAATCTCAATTGATACTTAGCTCAATTAATAACTTCATGAATTATTAATTCTTATTGGTCCTTCCTTAAAGACAAAATTGTGAATAGGCTTTGATAATTAAATTGTAACTGTATTTTTTTTCGTTAATGTCATATACTAAATAGAATTAGCTTAATTGTCATAAAAATTACCGTTGAAATCTAATTTGGTTATTTATGTTTTTTTTAATTAAAAAAATTATTTATTTTAATTTCTTAGCTTAATGGTTTTAAGACCAGATGTAGCAACAGGGTATTTGGTGTTTGGGCAATGTCACGTATGAATTCTCGGCTTTACTTATAAAGGTTTATTTAATAACTTGACTTTCCTTTTTTTGTTATTCATTTAGATATTCATTTGACATTCAAAATAAAAAGACACAGCTTTGTTTAACAGCTTGACTAATAATCTTTAACAACCTGCCACCTGATGGTAAGTGGTCACCAACGCCCTTAGACATTGGCACTGTAAGAAATGTTAACTATCGCTTACATCACCAATGCGCCACCAACCTTGGGACCTAAGATTTTATATCCCTTGTGCCTGTAATTACACTGGCTCACTCACCCTTCAAACCGGAACACAACAATACCAAGTACTGCAATATCTGATGAGTGGGTGGTACCTACCCAGACGAGCTCGCACAAAGCCCTACCACCAGTTTATATGAATAGCCGTCTGTTTTTAATAAAAATAAAATAAGTAAACAACATTGTATGCCTGAATATAGGTAGACTGTTAAACAACTACTTTTGGCGTTGTCAATTGCCATATAATGTAACATTTAAGTCATGTAATAATATGTTTATTATTATTATTAATATTTAGTTGTATCTGATCTAGTCGCGATTGTAAATCTTATCGCCTGAGAAATGAAAGATTGCGTCCGCGCCGTGCGATGCTGGCCGTAGCTCCGTAGATCCCGGATCGAATCGTTGTTAGATCTGTGTCAATACATATTCTTTTTTAGATATACAATAAACAACTTTTAAATTCGTTTCATGTAATTTAAATTTCATTTCATCCCGAAAGCTGAGTAACAATATCACTATGGGAATGAAGGTCATGATTTTTGCTGGTGTCACAACCCTGGTAAGTTGAATTATTTGTTAAATTATTTCGGTAGTTACATTGAGATACCAAAGTTTGTTGTACAAATATTATTAAATTAAGATGTATTAAGCTAATTTAATTAAGCTCGGATTATACGTAGTGACATAATATAGTGTTTGTTATCTTCTATTAGAACTAATTCATACTGCACATGTCGTTAATGAACTTAGATGCGGCATACTATTTATTTCTCAGGTTGTTGCTAAATAAAATTTGATACGAGTAATACGAATGTGTAAGCAATACTCTCACATATAGTATTTTCTTTTATTTTTTAGTCTGTTATTCGCATTGCTGAGCGTAAATTGAATTTTATTATTTTAATTACTCATTTCATAATCTAAAATAAAGTTAATAGAAATAGTTTTAGTAGAAACAACCAGTAGAAATATATATAGTATATAAATCCTCTTTAGTATATTTGTGATGATGGTGCTAAAAACATGCATGGCTTAGAATATTTGTTGTCAAAATGTTAATCAAAACATACATTATAAAAAAGAAAATTATTAATATTTATAAAGTTTTATATTAAAAGTCTAAGCACCTTTTTAGTTATCGGTTGCATTTTATATGTACCTATTTATTGATTTAAATAACGTATATCTATATATCTGAATATAAGATAAAATTTCCTTTACAAAATATGCTGCCTTAGCTACTATTTTGTTTGGTTTAAATAAAGTGGTAAAATATATTAATAGCTTGGTATTGGAAATAAATATTTTACATCTGAATTTCACGATATAGTTTGAAAGATTAAAGCATCGTATAATTATCGCAGGCTAAAATACCTAAACTTTAGCTAGAGAAATATATTTTATATTATATTACGATTTTATTTATTTATGTAGTTATACATACGTATGCGTATTACAATGCGTTGCTTTGCGATTTCATGTCATATGCTTATAATTGAAAATTAAAAAAATATTATACCTATAAATATTTTTGGATTATTTATTAGTCTAAAATACTAATATTAAATACTAATAGTAATATATATTATGTTTGTATGTTGGCTTATGACAGCACCAAATAAATATAAGTTTTGTATGGTATTTTAAAATATTTTAGATTGTAATCTTCCACGATACCCTTTTGAATAGTATGTATACAGTAATATAAATATAGTGGTGACAATGTTGACAACAAATGTTAATAGTATCTACCTGTACTCGTTATATATTTAGCAATAACTAGTGAATATGAACGTGTTATATAGCATGTATGTAGAATTCTACGTATAAGAGAATATCTTTTAGAGAATTATAAAACTTAAAAGTATTTTATCAACTCAAACCCTTGTTGTAATAAGTGATAACCATGACGTAAATCGTGCATCAATATGAACGTTAGATAAAAGCGTATTATGTACGAGTACCAGAAAACTGGAACACAAGAAATAAGACGGACGCGGCGAGAGCGTGCGTTATCAGTTCTGATGTTGATAACGGGTTGTGGCGGCCGCGTTGAGATAGCCTTACCCCGAACAGGGTGTTAATAAATGTTATATCGAGCCCCGATTATTGTGCTGTGTAAATCTATTAATCATCTAAATTATATTTAACAATCAATATATTAGAAATCAACACATAGATAGAAAATATCTATCCATGTATTTGTTTTGTTTAACATTAAATAGCTCCTAAGACACAATTAAAACATATTAGGTTAAGAATTGATTTCAATTATCATTAAATAACTAAAGCTACGCAGCTTCGCAATCGTAGAGTTTAGTTCGTCGGAGTCCTCATTTGGTTATACATTACATATACGTATAGTTATACCTACATACATTATATATTGTACCTTGCTTAAATTTTTATTTTCAACATCTATGAAGCCATTATAATATTTTCTCGTCAATTGTATTTGACCTAAATACAAAATGTGTTTACCAAGTAATAGTAAATATTAACCAACCTATTTATTATGTACTTCATAAAAATAACAAACCAATTAAAATGGAAAACTTAATTTTATGTGTAGAGACTCATCTCCGCTAAGAGTATTAATATAAAAATAATTTGGTATTCTAATTATTTTTTCTTTAAGTTTTTAGTTTAAGTATTGCATGCAGGGAAATACTTGAAGTATTTTTTTTTAAATACATGAGTTTAGATTGTAGCCCCATAACCCGTGGAGTATGATAGTATCAATTCGGCTTAATGACTATTTTGTTGATAGGAATTTCAAAAAAACCCAATATATACTTAACTTACAACCAGCTAATAACTTATTTTTAAAATAACATATCACTTGCACTCTACGCCGATGTCAGTGGGTCAGGCTCGGCTCAACAGTCACATTCATAACGCCTGAATCATCTTAACGCCCAAATAAACAAAGTTCTTACTTATATTAAGCGTCAGAGTTTATATTAGGCTTAGTAGTTTAGTAAATAATCAGTAATTCAACATATTTTCCGTGCAAGATTGTTTTAGCTGTACGTATTTTTTAATATATAATAACAGCCCAGTATATAAATTATTCCAGTACCGAGAAAATGCACCCTCTTAATAAGTTTTTAAACGATGGCGAAATATATCTAAATATTTTTATAATACAAATATTTTATATTTGTTAAATGATGCTTTCTTTTATCTTATCTCTAAGCGGTCACTTTAAGCAATGCGAAGTCACATTTTCAAGCTATGAGTGAGCGATATTATAAAACTAATCATTGATAAAATGTTTTCTCATTTCATATCATATCATAGATATTTTTATACAATATATAGTTCTATAACTCATTTTTTTCTTGTTGTCTTATTTTTATAGTGTAATATTTAATATGTGATATTATAGATTCAGATTATTATATTTCAAAGTAATTTTCTATGTAAATTTTTTTTACATAAATTTACTTTACATACTTTTAATTTGCATTTCAGATTCAAGCGGTGGTTCAAGTGATCTTCAGCTCAGTATCAGTCGCGCAGTATTACTGCTTGATAGATTTTCTACGAGAGTTACCGATTTTAATCTACATTAGAATATTGTATTACCATAGTAAGTGAAATACAAACATACTAGAACCAATTAATTTGAACAATCAATTTATACGAAGTTGTTCGTAAATTTATTTAAAAAACATGAAACGTTTTTTGCGAACACCGACACTTGTATTGACTTTTGACTCTTTTGGTACCGACACAAGCTATACTTAAGAGGTTATTTTGCAATTTTAATGCTCATCACCTAATATCGTGTGTTATTGGTACATCTAAGTCTGGACCAGTCAATTTCCCACCTGTATGAGTAGGTTCAGGGAAATATGTATTAATAATACAATACATGATTGTTTTGCAGATCCGAGTCAATGTGGCATTCGCATCAATATAGGAAATGCTATAGACGGCATAGCTGACCAAGCATTTGTATTAATGACTAGAGAGCCACTAACTGTAACACGAACATTTATCATTAATTGTGTTAGTTTGGGCTTAGGCGTCCTTTGGCTTCTTACCAGCGCTATCATTATGAGTAAGTTTTATAATTATATATTATGAGTAAATCATTATTTAAAGTCGAATATTTAAAGTAATATCGTTATTTTGCTTAATTTAATATTGTGCTGTGTGATGTGTTATGTGGAAGTTTTATTATATTATGTATACGCTGGTGTTGCATAATTCATTTTAATTATACAGCTGGATGCAAATGAGTGCAGCTTTATTCTGTTTTTAGCTGGTGGTTTAAAGAATGATTATTCCAAGCCAATACGATGGCCTTGGATCATGGTGTCAGTTGGTATATGCGCTCTGGATGTCGTCGCAACTGTAATATTTGCCAATGACTCATTTTACACAAAGGTATTTAACATATTTTTATAGATTTTATGATATGAATTGGTCTGGGAAAAGCGTTTAGTTTCTTAGAATTTTGCATGTTATAAACATGTAAACAATCTTGCAGACTCTCGTAGATATTATGGACTACGTGGATGGTACCGCGAACGGCGTGGGCAATGTTCAGTTGGACACGTCTCTGACATCATGGATCATGGTCATACTCTACTCACGCTTTGGTGTCTTTTTTTTCATCAATATTCTTCTTATTATTATTGTGGCAGTCAGTAAATCCAAAGCGAAAATAACTGATATAGCTGTTGTAAGTTTTAAATTTAAGTATTATATTGTTTTCTCCCCCTTAAGAGCTAACTTTAAATAAACCGACATGAATTACCTTATTTTCATATAATTAAGATTCAGTACATTAATTAAGTATAGTGTTTTTAATAAATATCTAATGTGATTAATTTGAATATAATTTTATATTGAAATCAAATTAAATTTTAAATTACATAATAGATTGAAGCGCCAACTTCTACGATTCCTGTGATAGAAGAACCTATAATACCAGTTGCTACTCAAGATGCTGAAGTACAAAGCTCTCCCGTGGCTTCGGTATATGTACCAGTTCAAGATGCGGTTGAAATCAGTTCTTCATCTGAACCAATTGTAACAGAAGCGACGCAACGAGAACCAAGGCACGCACTCTCAGATATAACTGAAGTTTCAACAAATTTAAGTAGTACGAGGGATCTCGAAGGAACCACTAAGCGAGACGATTACAACGCAAAAATACCACGTGCTGACTTTAGCCAGGCATTTCGAAATATGAAAAAATTGCTCTTCGACAAAAGTTCCCCTCGTCCGAGACGTGTTTCTGTAACAAATTCTTTGGATATTTCTCCAGATAAGTAAGTATACAAAAATTATTTATACGATAAAATATTAGATATTTTTCGGTTTCGGTTCGCCTCTGCAGGCCTTCTCCTCCCTTAGACTAGGAGCCAAACTTGGGTGCCAAAAATAATTAATTAAACCTAAAACAATGTTAATAATCAACTTTAATCATATACCTTCACTTAACCAAAATGAACATAACCTATCTTACTTTCCTATAAATGAGTTAAATCAATTTAGCATGAAACCTTGCCTAAAAAATTACGATAACACTCATAGCAGCCAGGAGTGCAAGGTTTTTCATTACAACTACTTATATTCGAAATTGCCAGGCAACGTGCTAATTTACCTGTACAACGAAAATTGGTTGACAAATTTTGGGATGAAATCTGTAATAATGAGTACATTTTGACTTTGACATTTTGTTTAACAACAGATCGCCAAGAGTACACCACGAGGAGGACGACAAAAAACGTACTGTGAATTTTCCCGATAATCTACTATCATTGCCACAACGATTAGAAAATATGATAGCCGAGCAGCAAATGCGCCTGGACCGTACAGTAAATGATATGATTGGCCGGACGTCGAGTCCTCGAACTACACAATCGTTGCCGCAATTGAATGAAACCAACCAACCCGCTACTCCTGTTTTCAATCGCGAGTGAGATTTGCATTGATGATTTCATTTTTTTTTGCTGATTATTTATCTATTAAAAATGACATGCACGAATGTTTAAAAAAAAACGTCTAATTATCTATCAAAATCATTTAAAATGTAAGCATATCTAAGTGCAACGGATTTTAAGACCTAAAGATTACATTTAGGGTCTTTATATTATAATGCTTACATATTACTATGGTTCTTGTATACTATATTTATTTGTATGCAAAGAAGAATGATTTGATTGAACAGAAGACGAGGCACTGCTGCCGAGCTTCAGGGCCAACTGCCTTGGGCTTACATCCCCGCTTCCGCACATCGCATGCGTGACCAGCTACCCCCAGATGAGGATTTACCGCCAGTTCCACTTCCTGATTATACCGCAATATCTTCTTTCCGAAAAGCCTGTGAATGCAATTTCTATTATTATCTGTCTCACAAGTAGAATTCCATGAAATTACAGAACAAAAACTTTATACGAAAATTATTTTTTCAATGTATAGTTATTTACGTTCAGTATTAAAAAGTTATTACTTAAGTTTTCAAATATCATAATCAATTATTTTTATGTGATAAATATTGATTAGATTTTATAGTTAGATTGTCTCTTTATTGTTATTTTTTTCTTCCAGCCGTCCATCGTGCAGCATCTAGTTTGAGTTCGTTGACACAGAAGAGGAATTATTTTATGTCCCAAAACAAAAAGAGTTAGTCCGTTTTCTTTATTTAGATCGTAAGTGTTATGATTTTTCACTATTAAAAACTGCAATACCCTCATATGTAGGTTATATTATATGTAGGTTTATATTGTTTTATTACATAACTATCCGCTAAAAACAATGTGCTTTATACATACTGGCGTCATCCCGTTTATTATTAGTTGAAGTCGATTGATAAACAACGTTAAACTGTTTTTGTTGTGATGTTTAACTATACGTAAGTACTAATTATTACTGTGTTATGTGCGTCTTTGTTCCATCTTGCCACTAATTTCATTAGATGTTTAGCACTTCATTGACATTTATTATATAAATACTTTGAATGTGCTCATCCAAGTTATCTATTTAAACACGGAACAAAGTATATCCATTGTCAGGACGGGCAGTTAGCTTGCACAACCGATGTCGTGCTGTTTGACGAAGAGGGTAACGCCGATTTTTAGTGTTTAGTCTGGCACTCAGTCTGGATTATACCATAGTGTGTATGATATAATCCTATGTACCATATACACTATGGTATAATCCTGACTGAGTGCCCCCTTTTTTACGAATATTAAAGCAAAAACTTGTTGAGAGCTGAACTTCCCGATGCGTATCGAAGCATGTCTTAATTTTGTAAACAAATCATGCTGCGATGCAATTTTGTTGTTGTTCTTTAAAAAGTTATATATATATATATATATATATATATATATATATATATATATATATATATATATATATATATATATATATATATATATATATATATACAACAACAAAATTGCATCGCAGCATGATTTGTTTACAAAATTAAGACATGCTTCGATACATATTCGATATATATATATATATATATATATATATATATATATATATATATAACAACAAAATATACATATATATATAATAAATAATAATTAAATAAGGATATGACTGTCGACTAATCAGAATAAATTACTTTTACAGGCTCACTCACAGAAACGGATGTTTTATATTGAAAGGAGGAAAAGTGCAACGTTTTCATAGACAAAGGCTTTAGACTTATTTCAATTATTTATTCAGTATTTCTTCTTGTTTATGTTTTGAGTTCTAAAATGTATGCCTTTTCATTTAGTTATTTATCTCTTAGGTATTCAATGAACATGAAATTTGTAGCTGATAACTATAAACTTAGATCAAATTTCTTATTATTAAAACATAATAAATCTCGTGCGCGTTATGAGGTTCTCAATTACTTCACATTTATGTTGATTTTGAGCTCTTTAAGTGTAAATTTGGTGATGCCGTGCTCATACGAATTATAAATCTATCTGTAATACTAAGCATCAGTGTAATTACATTATCTCGTGTAATTCGCATGTGAATTACTATTAGTAGTAGTACTAATAGTACTTATCTTGTTAAGAAAATATTGTCGCTATTGTAAGAATTAAGCTATTACTTTATATACAATTTTTAATCTGTGTTATTCACTAATTAGACAGCATAATAGCTAATCTATTGAAAAGTGAGAAAGATATTATAATATTTTGATAAGAAATCATGGACAAAATATATCTTCTAATAACTCGTAATAAATAATTCCCAGCAAAAAATGTGCTCTACAAGTTTCCTGATAAGGGAAATTTGATTAGAGTACGATAACCTAATTTATTGTTATTTAATGGTAGAAATAATTCATTGCATTTTAGTAGTTTTATTAAATTGTTATTGATTATTTAAAAAAATAGACTTCAAACTTCTAAGTAATATTGTTGTATGTTGTGAAAACTTAGATATGTACATAAATTTATGTATATGCTTTGTTATTTTGTAAAATATTATTAATGTTATATAAGCTATGTTTCGTAATAAGATATAAATTGTAAGTTGCGCCACGTTGTTCACACAAAAGTAATATTTTTTTTAAATAATTTTGAAAGTACATTAGGTGCGATGTTTATTTTTCTATTAGGTATATAAAGTATATGAGAAAAATAGTCTTGAATTTATAATCGTTTATATTATTTTACAACTCTTCAATTTAGAATAAAATCTTAAATGGAATTCAATCCTTAATATTAAAATGGTACATTATCATAGGTAACTTCATAAGATTCTTATTAAGTATTTTTTTATTTAATTTAATAAAACATTAATTTTGTTTGAAATTCCTAATATTTTTAAATAAAAGAATGTTGATAAACTTACATTTTATTCGATTCTATTCCAATCAATATTTATTTTGTATATAGTTTCTATGAAACACAAAACCGATATTATATAAACGAAGATTGTTACCCTTCGACTATCGAGCGTCGGTCCGATGTACTTATTAGCAAAATATAGGGTATATGCTTGCGAAGGTATACTAATAATCGTGTGGACGAGACTAATTCGTGGAAATTCAGACAAGGGCATAATGTCCAAAACAACTTCCGTGATTATCAGCGAGGCAGCAATAAAAGTTTTTAACCCAGTCCCAAAACACGATGGAGTTATAACTTCAGATATTGAGTAGCTCGAGTACATGGAACTGCCGATACGCCACAGAAATGCAAGGGCAAGGAGGCCAGACAATAATTTTTCTGGCTTTGACATAACATTTTGCTAAAAAATTTTTATTTGGAATATTTTTTTTTCATTTCTTCAATAATTTTAGTTATTTAAACAAAATTTCGACATTATTGTCAAGTGGTTATGTCAAATTACAAAAAGTTTCTATGCAGAAAACTTATTGAAGTTGGTTTACATATGATATTTTTTGTAAATTCAAAGTTTTATTTTCATTCTTATGAAAGCTTTATAGTTTCGTATAAGTAAGCTTCCCGAGCGTGCTACGCGCGCTCGAATGTATTGAATCAATTAAAGGATAGAAATGATGACCAACCTTATGTTTGTATATATTTTTTAATTGAAATGCGATCGACGAGTTATAAAATATTTAATAAAAAAGGATCATCAAAATAACTACAAATAAACATAAATATATCCGTGAGATGTTCCCGTCCACCTCTCAACCTCTCAATCGTAGACATCGCCGACAGATCCGTTTAAATTGTCATTTTGTTCAACACTCCACAATAAATAAACTTGGGTATTTACGTTTTTAAATTAGACACTGCAGAAACCTCTAACAGTCAAATTCCAATTAGCTAAATATCTGTAAATTTGGTAATAACAACTTTATTTCCTTTCTCTTCATAAAAAGTGAAGTAATTAAAAGGTCCTGGGTTCAAATCGTGATTCGGGCAGATAAAAAATTAGCAAGAGAGATAGTAATTTTGTAAGGGTAATTTTGTAGAATTAAAACTACGGGTATAATGCTCGTATGTAGAAAATATTTTTTTCTCAACATTTTTCTTACCCAATATAGTACGTGTAGGGTAAATTTAAAAATGGTATACTAAATCTATTCGTACTAGTGTATGGATACATATCTGAGCTCTTCAGCTTAAAGGTTTCCTAATTTATGTAAAACCTTTCTAAGTAATCGATACGCTTGTAAAGATAATATTGTTTATTAATACCGATAATAATTATCGTTTTGCGATTAAAAGTGATATAGTCCCTTCATGATCGGCCAGTAGACCGGTATGACGTGTTGTAAACATAATAAATGTAGCTATTAAAAGTGAACATGAATAAAAATAAATTAAACACCCCTTCGGAAATAATTGTAACCGCTTCCGTTTCAGCGGGGCTTTCTATTGTAAGTATTTTTATTTAGTAACTAGTTTTTATTTTTATATGAAATATTGTAAATAATTGTGCGATCGTGAATATTTTCTAGAGCTTATGAAAGTGAATTATTTTTCTACGCAATATCCAGTTTTAATGATTTGATTGATTTAATGATTTGAGTTATTTAAATAATACGTATTATTTAATTATGATGCATTGCGAACTTTGATAGTCATTTGATCGTGTTGCTCCCATAATGTAAGTTACACTTGATTTATCTAGTGCGAAATACATATTTTTAAATAACTTTCACCAAAATAGCTGCCTAAATTATGTAAAAGAAAACATTATTGGAAAAACGAGATATGATGGATACTGAAACATGACTAGCCTACCTAATTAATATTGATATGAATCATATTTAACTCGATTTTTTTTTCGATTTTCTCGATTTTTTTAAGGATGTATAAATTTCGTTTTTATTTTAAGGCAAAAAAAAACTTTTACGTCACCTACTTACTTTACTTCCGCTAATTATTATCATTCCAAGGAATTTTAGATTATTTTTATACTTACGAGCATAGATTATTTTTTTAATGATGTTTGATGAATTCTATTATTATAAACATATTCTCAAAGCGCCGTTTTATGTAAAAATCTTTGTAAACATAAAAGACGTTTTCTTTAAACCTTATTAGTAATCCCAGCTTCTTATTCAATATTTTTTTACAAATTTACTTTTATTTTTATTCTATAGTACTTTACACATAGAGCACTAGCGTCATCTACTTTGTTGGCTTATCGCTTTTAATCAATTTATTATCTTCTATGAATTGATATGCACACTTCGTCACAATTTAGCGATGCTATTGGTCCTAATGAATGTTACGCTACATTTTTAATGCTATTGTCATATTTATAAATATTTATAACCTATGATTAATCATAATTTATGTTACTTACCAATTACTGCTTATAAATATATGCGTATATTTCTAAATAATATAAATAATTTTAAATATAATAACAATAAACTGTAATCATCACAATGGAGCATTTTTATATCAAATTATCATTATCTAATATCATTTTTATATTAGATATAAATTGCGTTTCCCGTTGAAGTAGAAGCGGCATTGATCTGAGAATAACTTTGACTTAAAATATAACACCTCGTCTTATTGCCTCTACTGGTGACAGGAGAGCTGGTCCATTTAATAACCAGAGGATCGAAATTGCGAATGGAAGGGGCAGTGATGAGCTTTATAGTAGCTATTTTTTTATTCGTATATGTTTAGGCTTTACTGTCTCGCATTTCAAGAAAACTTAAAACTAATTTCATCCGTTGGGTAATTTAGCGATTAAATTCGATTAAATCGTGAAATATTAGAAAGTATTGTTTCTTATAGAGTAAAATATGCGTTGATACAAATAAGGCAATATAGGCATATCACATCAGCATTTTTTTAATAATAGCTTTATGAATTACGGTGTTTTGCAGATTCTATCGTTGACAAATATAGTGCTATGTATACTAGCTCTAATATTCCGTTACGATTGCAACATCGGTAACTTAGCAAATTCAACGGGCGCCGATTATTTCTTGGTAACAATTGCTCAAGTTTATGTTCAAGGTGAGTGTTTTAATTGCGGATAAAGTGCTTAATAATGAATTGGTCTACGAGACGACCATTTGCAATTGTCATTGTTTACGTGATGATATCCAATGAAACGAACAATGATCGTTTACTTCAGGCATTTGAAGCAATCTTCTATATTTTTATGGTACGGACAGCAATGGACAAATGTTTGATTTATGATAAAGGATATGTCCGAGGCATGATGTTTGCCGCAAATGACTATAATTTATTTAAACAAATTTATATTTAAATTAATAAAAGTGTACAAATAAATCTCTTATGGTAGGACCCGACCACTATCTTAATGTTAGCTTAAATTCAGAGGAACACAAAAGAAAATAAAACACAACACAAAGGATATTCTCGTTTTCATAATTAACATCTTACGCCCAAATTTTGCTAGTTGCAAAAAAATTAGATAGACAGATGATGTAAGATGCAAAGCGGATTCATCGCAAATGATCCTGAGTTACGACTATCGCGCGAACTAGTTGTAAATAATAATCCTAATTGCATTTTCAGATGAAACCTGCAGTCCGTTGTCTATAGAGAAGCTTACAAAGATTCACTCAATCTTTATATTAACAATTATTATCTTGGTCTTTGCCGTAATTAATCTTGTCGCTTCAATTGCGGTAATATCAGGTAATTTTTAATTTTAATCAAAGCTATAATTTAAGTCAAATCCCGTTTGGTAATAAGCAGTAAATTGTGTAAATAGACTAAGATTTTAGCAATAAATTACGCAAATTTAATTGTTATCCAGTTGTAAGCAAGGAAGAAGGTTCCGCTCAATACTTGGATATCGTCGCCTATATATACGTCGGTGCCTGCTTAGCTTCCTTAGTAGTTGATGTAACCCTAGGCGTACACTTTGGTATGGACTATCAAACTATGAATGACCGTTTGGTACGTTGTAATATATTTTATAACAAAATTAGATAAATAATAAAGCTTAAGGACATGCAATTGTCGAGAGGAAATACTTTTTATGCATAATTGAACCAATTTTCTTACAGAGCTTAAATGCGCCCGGTTTGGCATCGCCAAACTATCAATTAGACATGATTCGGCTGGGAGCTTTTCTACTTATGACTGTATCGCTCAAGGGATTTATTGGCTATGCAATAGAAATCGTTCTTCTCGTCTTACTAGTATCTTACATTGTTGAATATAAAAAAAAACCACATGAAGATGAGGTACTACCTTACTAACACACTTAAATATATACCAAAACTTCATTTATAAACTCTAATTTAAAATTTACTATAATAATTTATATTTTATTATTTTAGCATCCAATCCACAAAATGGGAGTGTTGAACGCCTTTGAGTGAGTAATTTTCATGATGTAATTTTTTTTTTGTTTGTTTTTGTAAGTTGATAAATAACGCTTATTTTGATTATCACAGCTCACCAAAAAGATATGAAGATCCTTGGAATGCTCAACGTAATGACGTATTTATGGGTATAAGAGGGTAAGTACCTTTTTTATTAAAGTACTAGCTGACCTGCTTGAGAGTTCTTCCACGTTAAGAGCAGTATAAAATATAATAATAATACAGAATATAAGTGTTACTAGAACATCGCGAAAAAAACACAAAAAGTTTTGTATCATTTTGAGTTATTTCTATCTTGGAAGCATAATAAGCAAAACAAAAAACCAGCAAATAATGTTGCATAATTTATCGCGACGTAAGCGGCGCGTACTATATGTAGCGTCATTATCTTCTAGAAAAAAAGTACGTCAGTTTTTCCAGAAATTTTGAACATATTCAAGTGTTTTTTTTTATAAAACTTTTCTTTTCATAAAAATCCCATTCGAAAATTTAATTTGATTAGATAATACCAACGAACATCTGATTTTTATTTATGTAGATGTCACAATACTATTGAAATAAAATATTCTTTTTGTATTGTATTTGCAGTTGTGATATAGTTATTTTTAAATATTTCCATACGTTATAGAATTTCGTTAGTTCCAAAAAAAGCAAATATTTTTAAAATTACTTACTTATTATTTTATTGCGGTCATATCTAGGCAATTTGCATCACAATGAACTTATCTGTAAGCTCCTGCAAAATTGTAGCTGATTTTGGTTTTTAGGGCACCTGCTAATTAATTTTACGTAAATGTGTTTATTTATTATTGTTTGTATCCAGTAACAGCCTGTGAATGTCCCAATGTTGGGCTAAGGCCTCCTCTCCTTTTTTAGAGATGGTTTGGAACTTATACCATGGTTTTCGAGCATGGTTTTGGGGCTTATGATTGTATAATATTATATATTCGTAAAATTTGCTTACAATATACAATAATTCTGCAATCGTTATTGAAATTTAAAAATTCTAAGAGGCTAGTTTATCATTTTTTATATTATTACGTATTTTGTTTTTAAATTAAGTTATTCTTTTATCCGTAGTTCCTCGTTAAATCAGCCCCATGAGGAACAACCTCATCAAGTTCCAATGAGAGCAAATCCCTTAAACCATGACAATGCCAAGTAAGTCACGACATAAGTTTATAGTTTATAGTATGACATACCAATAAATTTATAGATTTGCTAAGAATATTTTTTTTTTACCTTTGATTAAATTCTTTTTTATTGTCTAGTAATCCGAAAAGAGTGGAAGATCCATGGAATTTGCACCGCAACGATATGTTCGTGGGATATCCCCGGGGGTGAGCGTTTATTTCATTAAACAATAGATCTTCGTGTAATGTTTTGATGTGAAAATATAGACATGTTAATATATATTGATGACTTAGACTCTAGTGCGAAGCTCTAGTCGAGTTAGTAACAATTATTTTCTACCAAAATATTCGCCGTAATAACTTAGTATGCTGTGTTACACTCTAGTTTAGCGCAGCTAAAACCGTTGGTCTGGCTTCTTTCTGGTCCCTATACATTGCCTCGTCTTTGACTGTGAGATTGAGGAAGTAACTATATTTGCACATACACGCCTGCACTAAATGATCTCCTGCATAGTGGCTCAATTAGATTCGCCAACATGAGCAAAACTTGGTGTCTAATTTACATACTCAAAAACATGATTATAATATTATCTGTTATAAATGGTAATTTAAATTAACAATTAATATATTACACGTTCATTATACAAATCTTCGTTTCACAAGGCCTCAAGTAAATCCAGCGTTTAATCACGACGATGAACCTCCAAGAACTCCCATAAAAGAAAACCATTTGTCCGATTACAAGTAAGTAGTAGCTGTTTTTCATTTATTATGGTTTGTCATATTCAAATTATGCTGTTAAAAATATACATACGTGTGGGCACAAGTTTTTTATTCATAATAAATTATGTTTACTCAATTTTATAAACTATCACATGCCATTTTATAGAAATCACGAACGGTCAAAGCACAAGTATTGGCACTAAATTGTTGTATTTTATCTGCTCAGGAATAACAAACGTCCAGACACATGGCTGCACAGTCAAATTGGTTCCGGGACAGGTCTAGGATCACGCCCGTTTTCATACCTTGAGGAACCAAAACGGCCTATAGCTGTGAAGCCACCTACAACACCTACAAATGATCCGCAATGGCGTCGTGACGCTTGGCCTCCCGCGCCTCCAGTACCTGACCCAGACTATAGTCCTCCACCTCGAAGATTAAAGTCGGCCCTCAAGTATCCATAGAATTCAAATAATCCAAATAATTTTTACCTCACTAAACAAAACTTTTTTTTTAATTTACGTTGAACTGTTGAATATTTGTCAAAAAAAAGTGAAAGAAAGTCAGAAATCTTAAAAGAACATTTACACCTAAAAGTTCTGTATTATTTTAATATGCAAATGTAAATGCTTAGTTATTAATTTGGGAATTATAATAAGTGGTAAGCGTAGATTCTTTCATTTTTTTTATCCTGTCTAAACCTTTGAAAGAAAATCTTTACACGAACTGATGATTTACCAATAGCGAGAACCCGGTGAAACCCCGTGAAAAATGTTAATACATATACCTAATTTTCATATCATTCGGTATTTATTTATTCATAGCTAACATTTTGAGGGACGGTAGACACAATAGTAATTGTTGTGATCATACAGTGTAGTGTAAATTTCGCTGTTGTTCATTATTTCTCTATGTGGGTATTGACAGGTAAGAAAGAGGTTCTCTTGGTAAGGGTTATAGGAAGACAGTTATTAATTTATCTACTTCTTTCTTCCTTAGTTTACGTTTTACAAGGTTATATAAATATTATATACCTTCATTATTTAATTTTTACTTATACAACAATAATGTGAATATTATAAAAACATTGTCAGTCAGCAAACCCTTCCTAACTGGCTGATCTCACGTCGTGTTTGTTTTTTATTTAATTATATTTTTAAATATTTTACCAAAGTGTTATTGTTTTATGTAAAAGTTACAACCTTTTTTTTTTTTTATAGACCCCACCCTATACCATTTCGGCGTCAAGAGTCACAAAAGAGATTTAGAGATTGATCTGAGATTTTATTTCCTTCATTTGCACAAATATGTCAATTAAAGCAAACAGCAAATACACGTTAATGTCAACTTGTAGGTTTTAATATAACCTAACCTGTGACACTGTCAAGACTTGCAACTTTATCTACCGACCTATAAACTGACAGTGAGTCTTATTTGCTGATTTGTAAAGAGTTTACTGGGATCTTTTTATATATGCATCATATCAATGAATGGAAAACAGATCAGATGATATTACATAAATATGCCACGAATTCCTCTTGACAATAGGGATAGTAGTGTATGGATTGTACTTGACGAAGACGTCTACAATCCTACCACTTCGGATAAAAATATATATATTAAAAAATAATACGTTCCAACGTGCCGCTAATAGAAAATAATGGAATAATATGTTGAGTAACCTAAAGTATGAATCTACTGAAAAAGCAATTCGATAATGGTCATAATGTATACCTATGACCTGATCTTTCTTTCCTATAGTATTAAATCCGATCTCCGAAGCGTGTTCTTAAAATATTACGCATGCGTATTTCGCTACATGTAATATCGAACTGCTACATTTCGACGCTGCACCTGCACCTGCTACCTGCATCTAACTAATCTGATGTACTCAATCAAATGAAAATATTTTACTCAAATAAAAATATTTTATTCAAGAAGGCTATTTGGACTGTTATTTTTCGGAATGTAAATTCTACCAAGAAGAAGCGACAAGAAACTCAGTGGTTACTATTTTCCATTAGCTAAGTATATAGGCATGTAACAAAATATATCCTGCATAAAAATCAACAAATACTTACTCCATGCTTTCAGAAAAAATAATTGTTTATTATTCGGCTAATTAATTATTATTCTGTTGATTTTCTGTAAAAAAAACATTCTCATAACTTTAAATTATTTCTAATATTGAAAAAAGTTTTACATAAAGGTGTTAAAATGTGATTAAAACCTTAGTTAAATTTTGTAAAAAAAGTTTTAACAAGCAACTTTGATCCATAATAAAATTGTATTAGTTTATTTTTGTTATGTTTGTCTGTGTTATGATTATTTTGTTATATTTAAAAAAAAGCAAATTATTCGTGTAGAGTCTATAGTGCCTTTATGAACGTAGTCTCCATTAAATATTTATATAGGAAATGGTCAATATAAATCTTTTCCTCCTCTTAATACAAGTTATCATTTGAGTTTTAAGATAGAATTACGGTGATAAATATGTAATAATAATGAATGTGGAAAATTATAAAACTACAAGAGGTAAAGCATTTTGTTCCGAGTATCATTGCGGTGTTAGGTACATTTGAATGGACTATATTTTTCTTCTCTAGATTTCTATTCTAAGATTAAACATGGAGAGAGAAAATATTAAAAGTTGACCACAGAAAAACACTGCGATGTTCGAAGTGCTTGCGACTTCTAACCCATCTTGCTTAGGATAAGTAAGCATAGTACACAGAATTCAAGGCAAATTTACAACCGTGCAAACGATGAACGTAAGATAAATAGTATTGCAGGCATGTAATACTATTATCATATCTCATACTAAACCTCTGTGATTCATTTCATAAATAAATAAACAAGTAATGAAGTGGAACCCTTCCAGATAATCAACGTCATCATCATTGTGCCATTGAGCACGCTATCATTTTATAATACCATCTGACTTTTCTTTTCCTTTCATCTGACCATTCCTAACACAAGAGGAGTAAAGACAAGCAAACAGTTTTGGCATTGAATTGATGGGATATTGTTGGTCGAAATCTTGCATAAAATTTATGATTTTCATTATGAATTCGCTTAAAAATATCGTTTCGTCACCGAAACTTTAAAAATAAAATCTAAGTTAATTTATGTGGATAAGTGAAATAATGTTTTATTGTAAATAAATATGTATTCATCAAAAACAGTTTATAACTTTCTTTTGCACATTATTAGCAGCTCGCAATATACACACATACACATTTCATAAAATTAACATTGTGTTTCTTTTATGAAATGTGTATTTAAAATAATTAGGTATACTATAAGGTATTTATAAAAATTTTGCAATTACATAGAACATTCGTTTTGTTTTGCACAATGAGTGGAAGTATCCCTATAATCTTTCGTATGTTGTGCCAGCTATGAAAACTTTTTTAAGCCCTTTACTTATAATAGTATTTTTTCAATTAATTCGGAAAGGCCATTGAACACAATGCAGTTTAATAATCTAATTATAATACATAGTGTAATACTAAGTCTGATTGTATAATATTAGATGTGATACGAATTAATATTAAATATTACTGGAGAGTATCTGTCATTTTTTATATTAATCAATAATAATCTATATTTATAATCTGGCAATAAGAACATTGACAGATACTCTTTATAGCGGGAAACTGATCAAACTGATAGACTTTGAATTCTTTTTACGAGCATTGCGGATTGCGTGTTGAGATCTAGTAATACAATACATACATGCATATAATAATGTAATAGATGTATAAAGCCAGTGATTCACTAAGAATTATAATACTATAATATATACCGAAAAATCAATACATTGTACGATTACAGTTCAAACTAATAACGCAATTTGCATATGTCACAGATGACGAGATACATGCTATTTAGCTTTTGGGCGCAAGTTTACGGGAAAAGTGGATTTGAAAAAGATGGAACAGATTTTTCCTTTATTGATCTGTCCTGTATTGTGTATTAAATATGGCTTTTTTATGTTTATATACGATTCGAAAATACACAATTCTGATGGACCGGCAACACTCGCTACCTAGAGGCTGCCAACACCTTCATCCGCTTCCTTTACATTTTAGTAGATCAATAAAGCCCAGGCCCCAGCCCAGACTCCAGTAGACACGGAGCGGTCGGGGCAGTGTCAGTAAAATTTAACGATTTTATTCGTCTTCCTTTTTATATAAATTGTACTGTGATTTCGCGACATTTATTACTTTTCAAATCACAATGGTGCGATATTTGTAGTTTAATTTTCTACCATTTATTAAACTCCAACATTTTTCTACTTATTTTTTTTTAATCAATACAAAATGGGTGCTGACAATTGCATTACTTCAAACGCATTTGCCGTAGTTTTAAAAACGACGGAGCAAATGCTTAAAATACGCAAATTCATTATAATTTATTGTGTCCGTGTGTAGAAAGACTTATATGTGGAAACAAAATGAAGTTTCATAGACGGTGTGGTGACAGAGTGACTCTTTTACACGACAATACGACGGCTGTTAGAAATTTTGTAGAATTTAATCATGGCTTGATATTAAGTGCGGAACCGATCTTGGATGATGTTATATTTGAAGTGTGCATCGATAGAAAGGTAGGTTAAAATATTCTTATATTTTATAGTTAAGCATAACAAAATCAATAGTATTAAAATAGTTTTAGAGGGTACATCAGATATAGGCTCATAACACCGAAGGTCTGGTCTATCTTTCAAGAAACTGGTTATAATCGTGCATTTGCACATTTTTAATTTAAATAAAATTCTACATATTTACATAATATTGTTGTATATTACTTATATCTGTTAACATTCACTGGTCTAATAATCTTTATTTAAAGCAATTTGATAATATTTAAATGTTAGCATGATATTATCTATATATATCTTGTACCCGAGTATTATATTTGATCATATTCAAGGTGCTAATTAGTTAATTATCTTTTAAGGTTAATGTTTGGAATGGTAGCCTAGAAATTGGTGTAACAACTCTAGATCCTGAATATATGGAACTACCTGCAACAGCTACTAAATTGAGGAACACAGCATGGGTAATCATTTTTACATTTTACAAACATAATGGTAACGAGAGGTGACTACTGAGTGACTGAAAGAGAAAGTGAAATGAATAAAAGGCCAAACAAGAAACTGTTACAAATTAACTAGTTAATAATCTTAACTAGATAGATCTGGTTATAATATCACCGAGTTAAGTATCAAGGTCTAAGACCTACCTTGATATATTAACTCCATGGGTAATGGCTTATTTTCGAACATTGATGATGTCTTTTTGACTGATTTTGATCATTGTGGCCATTCTCAAGGGAGATAAGCCAGCTGTGTTGTACATATCATAGAAAACAAGTGTGCACACAAACAAGTGCTCTCTATTCTTTTAGTCTCTTATTCTGATAGGCTGTGAAATCCTGATACAACTTTACAACTGAGAATTCCTCAAAATAAAAATCCAATATGTTTTTACGAGCTCTGGATCTATGGTCTTGAACGCTAGAACAACACTTGTCAATGAAATAAACAACAAGATAATACTATTACTTTGTAAATAATATGGTTCAATATTTACAACTTTTTAGCTCAACTCAGTAATTAGTACTCAGTACTCAGTCAACTTCAGTATTCAATATACAATATGTATCCTTTAAAAGGCCACTTCATTCAGGAAGCTTGGTAGTTTCTTTCATTTCAATAAATATTTAAAGAACGTATAAAAAAAATATCCTATTTAAGAAAAAATAATTCTGTGTTTGAGTTGACTCAGAATCATTTTATTTTATTATTTTAAAATAATTAGAAACACCTTGTACAAATTAACATGGGCTGTAGTTATATTAGCTTACTCTTCCACAAACCAGAACACAACAATAAGTATTGCTGTTTGGCAGTAGAATATGTAATAGGTGAGTAGTACCTGTCCAGACAGGCATGCCCAAAGCCCTACCAAAGTCTAGTTTAACCTGAAGATCTAGTCCAGACCGTAATGAGCGACAATTCCCACTGGATAATTAATCGAAATTCAATATATCAGACAGTTTTTTAAAAATAACATAACAAAATAAAAAAAATGTCTATTTTTTTATAACAAATATCTGTAAAGTCTAACCCATTCTGAATTGTAAGTTGATGGTACAATGGTAGAAACTTCCAAGCATGAGTGTGTCAGCATCTTCATAGTATAACCGTGCATATTAGACCGCCCGAAGAGTGTCCTCAAATTTGTCAGCTTCCACCTTTGCTTGGGACCTGCTCTGGCGTGGGTATTACTAGTACAATGTAAACGACCCTACATTCTGGATTACCAATTCCTAGACTGACAGTCAAACAAACAAAGTTATAACACCGCCTGACTTAAGCATTAAATAACACCAACTGGGCCTATATTGAGGGCCTAACTTCCTTACTCGCTTCTGCTAATACCCAAATTGGCTTTTGAAACAGCCCCTGCACACACTGGTGAAACAGTAAAAGTACAAATATTCAATTAAAATTAGACTAACTAGGTATACATATAGTGTTACCTACCCATATACAAACAAAGCATGCAGACTTTCATAATTGTGCCAATAGGCGGTATGGCGATATGGTTAATCAGAAGTGTGAGTAGAAAAGTGCCACTTACACCTCCAATGACTAATTTATTTTCAATCCAATGATGCATATTTAATACTAGTTAGATTGTATTTAAATAATTACACAATATAAAACGCACTAAATGAGCAGTTAAATAAGTCCATAAACTGAGACTGATCTGTAAATGGAGACTGAGTCCATAAACTAACGACAGTTCAACAGTTTAGTATTTACTTTGATATAAAATGCATTGCAAACAACTTTAACGTATTTTTACACTACCATATGATACCTATGTCACATTTTGGATACATATTGGATTTAAGTCTGAAAAATAATAATAAAACATCATTTTAAAAACATGATTAATTTTTTAAAAAGCAAAACGTCAAATTTGCAACATAAATATTAAGAAAATTTATTTCTTTTTAGTTTACCAGTGTACAACATTGTACCAGTGTCTGTCACCTGCAATAAAGGTTATTACCGAGCTTGTGGACTGTAGGTTTGATTGTATCCTTATAAATTATGTGTATTGTTATCATATTGAGTATAAAAAACATTACTTTATACTTATTTATAATTAATTAATTCGTTTGTTTTCTTTCTTGTTCCCTCAAATACTTAATATTTTTAGTAATTAAATTGTTAATTTCAATTAAATATTTTACTTTTATTAATATCTTTCTTGAAGTACAATGAAGGTGCAATAATTTCAAAAAGGAAACAAGTGTTAACATTGGATTGATTTTATAATATACATAAATAGGTATAAGTTCTCTGATTTATGTAAAACATTAACTTAAGACTAGGTGTTTCTTATTATACAACATCGCTATATATTTTACTTATAAATAATATTTACATTAAAACACTTTATGTGTATATTTTTTAGATTATGTCTGGAAGTTCAATAGTAAAAGATGGTGTGACCTTAATAAATTCATATGGTCCCGAGTTGGATACTCTTCACGAAGGAGATACTCTTGGTGTTATGAGATCTAGTAAGGCAAGTTACATCATTAAAATATTGATATATATATATATATTAATTATGGGAATATTTTATGTTTTTTAAACCCTTTTTTGTATTAAAATAATAAAAAATATTTTTATTAATAGGGAGAATTGACATTCTACGTTAATGGCAGATGCTTAGGCATAGCAGCGAGAGATCTACCATCAAGGTTGTTTGCTGTAATTGATTTATATGGACAATGTGTACAGGTGTCCATTATCCACACAAATGGTATGGGCACTATCATGGAGAACAGCTTGGATCAAGTATGTGTTAATGGGTTTTTTATATTATATACTAGTTACTCGGTCCGACTTCGCTCGCGTACATCGCATGAAAACATAAAATAATATTATAGCCTTCGTAAGTGAAATGATTTAATAATACATCTCAGATATTAGAAATTGTAAACAAATATTATAATTAAATTAAAATGTTTGGCAAGTCATAATCTCGCTAGTTTTAGAGATAATATTTAATATATAGGCATCTTAAATGGGTCTCATTAATAACTTATTTTTAATAAAGTGTGCACACTTCTTATTCATGCTGAATTTTCGCACACTCCTATATTAAATATTTAAAGAAAAATGTGCATTTTATAATTTCATGACTCCATTTGTTTGATCACACAGTAAAAACATTTATCATAGTTGTTTAATTTTCTATTTAATTGAATTAGATTAATCCTTATATAAAAACAATCGTATTAGCGTCTCATGGAAACATCGAGAATCATTGTACATTTTATAATGTAGTGAATCTCTAAGTTAAAAATGTCCGGATATTAATTAGTTTAGGATTCGCAATGACCATGAATTTGGAAAATTGCATTGTCACGTATTCAATGCGAGTTGCATAACACGACGATCGATAACCGGGAGAGGTTGCCGCCTTGCGCGTCACCGCTCGCCAACCCTCGCCCAACCTCGCCCCGGTCGATGCCTAAAGTTATAAATCCCACGATAATATAAAATGAAGCGAATATTTTGTAAAATTAGCTGGTGTAGATATAGACAAGGCGCACTTAACAAAAGTAAAAAAATGTGTGTATAATTCATCTCGTCCTTGGTGGTGAATTAAACCCGCATTAAACATATGAGCAGCCTGGTTTATAGCTCTCTGTTTGAGGTCATTTATAGGCTGTATTTCACAGCATCTAAAATACTAGCAAGTATAGCCCTCAGTAATCTCCCTTTTCGATCCGTAGGCGTCCTAAATACGTCTTTATTGCCCCTGATGATAAGATTACATCGGCCAATATTAACACGATAGGGTTACGGAGCAAACACACACCGACCCCGCCGGCGGTGTCGAGGTCCCTCTTATATTATAACCCGTCCGCGCTTAGGCGTATGATGGGTGCATTGCACACATAGTGTCCTCCTTCCTTACGTCGACGGTGTCCTAAGTCGAGGTTCGGCCTCACAGGATGCGCCCTTAGGACACGCGTATTCTGAGTCCTTAAGTGGACACATCCGGCTGAGTATCTTAAAGACTCGCCCCCCGCCCGGACACGCTGTCGAGGCCATTTGGGCCACCTGCAACAAGTCAATTCGAAAAAAAATATGTATTTCACAGCCCTTTGGCTAATCAGAAATACCTGAAGGCAGAACTACGAACAAACATAATATGTAATGTTGTGAATATATTACTTGTAATGTTATAGATAGAAGAGGATCCTAACAATGATGATACTTTAACGTCGAGCGAAGACGCAGTAGTACCGGACTCATCATATCCTAAAGAGCATAATGAAGTTTATGTTTCGATGCCGACAGACGTGCCATGCGCTACCGGTAAGTTCTCATATGCGTCATGAGTCGTCGGCTATTAATGTTTAGTAGAAATATTTTTATATTGACCGTTCCGTTTTACAGTTGCTCATGATCGGTTACGATTTCATTCTCGGTGTGGGATTTTGGTGAAGCTTTCGGCCAACAACAAGTACGCGCAACATTTTTATTTCTTAGTTTGGTGTGAATACAGTAGCTGTTGATTAAATTTTAATAGTGTAATTTTAGAACCTTTAAATAGTTATTGATATTTTTAAGATCTGCGGAACGGGCAAGGCCCTTAGATGACTACAATAATGGAGTTGTGATGACACACCGGCCGCTATACGATAATGAGCTCTTTGAAATACGTATAGACAGACTCGTAGACAAATGGAGTGGAAGCATAGAGGTAGCTTTACTATCTAAATTACAATGATTTTTTTTAAAATTAAACCGACGCAAATATTTACCATTCTTATAGAATGTTGAGTGTTTCAACATATTATTATTTAAATTAACGATCTCCAATAAAATATACGCGTTTTATATTATTAGTTATACGTAATAATATTTATGTTTCGTAAATATGTTTATTTAAAATATTAATAAACTAAAAACAATTAGTTTTTACTAACGCTTAAACTTGATCACAAGGTTGGCGTAACAACTCACAACCCTGCAACAATAAGGTTTCCATCAACCATGACAAATATGGACTCTGGAACAATCATGATGTCCGGTTGCAAAGTGCTGCTCAATGGACATGGGACATGTATGGAGTATGGCAACTTCAATCTCGACGAACTAAGGGTACGTAGGCATGCATTACTGGCCTTACTCATAAATGATATTTAGCGAGTGATTAGTTAAACAATGCTATGTTTTCTTCTTTAAAATATCAAATCAATAATAACAAAAAGACAGAAATCAGTTTTTTAACTAAACAGTCGCTAAGCAAAGCTTATAAGTAAGGCCGTATATTTTAAAATGTTCATTTTTAGTAAAAAATAATTGCCTACTACAATAACATAGAAACGCCACAAGTCCAGTCAAGTCAATAGTACTCAACTTCAAGGTCGCTAAGCGTGTTATTTATATATTTATATTTGAAGAATAAAATCGGAACCAAGATTATCCAGGGGTACCTTGTTAAATTAGCAGACAGTGCTAAATAGTACGTCGACAAACCAATGGTCGTTGGGGCAGACAATTCCTAGAACGGAGAACGCTTATTAGTTGCCGTTGAGTGTAATTGTCTGAATGACGAAGTAATGAAAACACGACAACAACGATAACATTTGAACGTGTGTTTGTTAACATAAGTGTAGTTTATGTATTTGTGATGCTGTAGGAAGGCGACACAGTTGGTATGATGAGGAAATCGGACGGCAAGCTGCATTATTTCATAAATGGTATCGACCAAGGTGTAGCGACCGATAAAGTTGATCAGCAAGTGTGGGGCGTCGTAGATCTGTATGGAATGACTGTTAAGGTTAGTGTTAGTTTGCTTATAGCCTTATACTATCTAGTTGTAGTTGGCTTCTTTATATATAATTTTTATTTTATACAAAGTTGACTGCCTCGTTGGTCTAGTGGCTTGATGTAAGGCCGCAGACCCGGAGGTCCTGGGTTCAATTCCCAGGTCGGACCAATAAAAAGTTATTGGGTTTTTCTGTCAGAGAATTCTCAGTAGCAGCCCGGAGTCTGGAAGTTGGAAGTGTGTATACTCCCGTGCCTCGGAAAGCACGTAAAGCCGTTGGTCCTGCGCCTGAACTCTTTCCGGTCGTGTCGGATTGCCGTCCCATCGGATTATGAGAGCTAGGGAATAGAGAGTGCACCTGTGTTTGCGCACACACTTGTGCACTATAATATCTCCTGCGTAGTTGGCTAATCTCTCTTGAGATTGGCCGCCGTGGCCGAAATCGGTCTGGAGGACATCATTATTATTATTATATACAAAAAAAAAAACAAATAATCTGCTGAAAACTTAAACGTAATATGCGTTGAATGTTGAGCAGTCTAATTTAATATTTTTTTAATGTTTTTGTAGCAGTTATCTTTTTTAATTAAAGGTATCGATCGTTGATCCATGCGAAGATATCGACAGTAACGTCAACAACATTCCAACTGTATCAAGCATTCCGGATGAGCCTGCGCCCAGTAAGCATTAATTATACAACAGTTATATATTAAATGCTTGTTTCCAAAAAAAATTGCTGCATAAACTATAATATTGTTTTAAAGTGATTTAATTTCTCGTTTATTGTCCAATAAATTAATTAATACGATTTGAAAGATTTTTTATAAAATTTGTAATATTTTGTTTTAAAGGTAGGTTCAGGCCGATGATAGATGAAGATAGCCTTTTATTTCATACGCTGCGTGATTCGTATGTTATTATTATTAACGATGGTAAGACTGCTCATAGGCCTAAGTGAGTATACATTTTTTATTATTACTTCATGCTCTTTTCTCATTTTCGACTAATAAAAACTATAATTACTAAACCGATTAAAATACCTGTTTATGATGAATAGAACGACTATTATTTATCTTATTATATTTTTTATAATTCCATACCTACTTATTCCGATAATATTTTTTTATGAAAACTTTACATATCTATCATCATCGTTAATAATGTTACATAATATATTATGTATTATAAATGCATGTTACAAGTGTACGAAAATTTCAGTGCTTTCGAATTCTTCAACAATGGCGTAGTGATGACCAACAGAACACTACGTACGAATGAGCTGTTCCAAGTGCGGCTCGATCTCGTGATCCCCAAGTGGGCCGGAAGCATTGAGATAGGAGTCACGCAGCACACTTCAAATGATATAAAATTTCCATTCAAAATGAGCAACGCTAAGTAAGTGAAACACTTTTTACAAGCACTTGTTTCATTTGCATGTTTGTTAGTTTGTGAAGGTCAAATCTTGCAAGTTGAATTTTAACCGTCACCTGTTATCTTACGGAGTTGAAACTTTACTTTTTGGTTCATTTCCACTGACTACGTGGTTTTTACGGTAAACATGACCCGCTTCTGCACCCAAGATTGGCTCCAGATGAAACTTTCGGTCAAAAACGAAGAGACAAAATTTTGGGTATAAAGTATTGTTTAAAAGTTTATTTATTAAAGGTTTCATTAGTGTAATACTTATAAGACTGCAGAGTAGCGTCATGTTATTCCGTATTCTGTCACAAACTCTGAGTAGCAACGTCCCGTGGTTTAGAAGTTGATAATATAATGATTCGTAAAAACATATATTATGTTAATTTTATTTCGAGCGCGATACATAAGCGTTAAGCTAGGATATCCAAAGAGAAAATCGTATCTGTTAAGTCTGGAAATGCCATTAAGCTATATCTAAAAATCTTCTAACATAGCCTTTACAGAAAACAAAAAAAACTTAAAAAAAAAATATTTAAGATAATTTTTTAAGTTATCAATATTCCTGTAACCTTTCTCAACGACGACTATAGCTCAAGGGGTCAGGATCGAACCTGCGACTTTTACATCGCTAGGCGGCCCGCAGACCATTGCTCTATTGACGCTTCATTTATTTAATTTCAGATCAGGCACTTGGATAATGTCTGGAGAAGACGTTATAAGAGACGCAACAATAATCATACCTCAATATGTTAGAAATCTAAACCGACTAGTGGTAAGTAATAGCTAAACAATATATCCTTCGTTTTTACAATAACAGAGTACAAGGAACGTCTGAATAATGAAGCTAATAAAATATACTATAAGACATTATAGTATTCAAGAGGAATTTGCAGCATAGGTTTTACAAAATGGTTACTTTATTGATTTAAATTGTAATCATTATCTTATAACACTAACACGTGTTCGAAGTATTTTTCAGTTAATATAACTGCAGAGTTCATCACATTTTTATCATCATCATCATTTTTATCACAATCTAAAGATTGTTTTTTGAAGGTACCTTCCATTGTTAACTAGACTATGACGTTTTAAGATTTAAAATGTTTTGTCCATTGCGTTTGAAATATAATATCAATATACTGGCCCACTAACTTAAAACGCAAAACAAAGTAGGGATCAGATGGAGCAGCAAGGCTTCGCAAACCCCTACCATTGGTAATAACATATTATTTCATTGAAATAGATTACTGATTATCTGATACAACTTGTCAGGAAGGTGATACTGTGGGTGTTATGAGAAAAGACATGGGTATTCTACACTTTTTTGTGAACGGAGTCGATCAGGGACCGGCAGCTTTTAATATACCGGAACACGTTTTTGGAATCGTGGGTGAGTTTTTTCTGCATATAAGTATACATTTTATGGAAAATTAATACTATCGAGTGACAACTGTTACGCTTAAAAATAGAATTAATCATTGAATACAAAATGGTTTTTAAAATATGTAATGTTTTAAGATATATAAAGCCTGAAATACGATAATATTATGTACATTTTTTTGTAGATTTATACGGTCGCGTTGCGCAGGCGACGATAGTTGACTCGTACTATCCACCACCTCCGACGTATTCGCCCGAGTCACCGTTCTCGTCTGAGTCCAATGCTACTATCTATCCGTAAGTACATAATTGCTAATATAAATAATTATTAATTCATTTTAATTTAGAGATTTTTTATTCACATTATTATTGCAGCAGTTGACTAACTATAAATAAAAAAAAAAAAGAGGTTTGCTATCTTACTATTAACAAGAATTATATTTCATTAATTTGTAACGAATTAACATAGAGAGATGTGCTTCCACCGCGTGCACGGTCGGAACGCGAGACTCAGCCGCACACGTCTGATTGCTTCGAGAGCGGCCGTCTATTCCGAGTTCAACGACGCAGTACTCTTTAGTTCAAGGCCTTTACGAGAGTGTGATATGTTCGAGCTGAGGATAGATTCCATGGTTGACTGTTGGATCGGCAGCTTAGAGATTGGTAAGTAGTTAGCACACACCTTAATGATATAATAGTTTTTTTATTTATTTAATTAAGTCAATTAAAAATACCTTAGTGGTTTTATCCTGTAATTTTTTTTTTCTATTTTACGAAATTTTATTAAAATATAAAGTGACTTATAGGTGTAACAGCTATTCGTCCAGACGATCTAGAAGCGAATGGTTTAGCCGGTACAGCAACAGACCTCAACTGGGACACTTATATTCTGAGTGGTGCAGCGATGATGAAGGATGGAGAATGTGTGAGGAGTGGATATCCGTTAGATCTCGACACGCTTACTGTGGGCAGTCGAGTGGGTAAGTGAAACATGGAACCATAACCGTTTTGTAAATAAACAAAATTATATTTATTATTATTGAGAATATTTCATTATTATTTTTCAACAGGTATGATGTGGCATGCAGATCGCAGTCTCCACTATTATTTAGACGGTATGGATATGGGTAAAGCTTGGTATGTCCCACATCTTAATATCTACGCCGTTGTAGATCTCTACGGACAGTGTACACAGGTATATAGGACTTGTAATAAGCATTGTTTTTTTAATAATTTTAACTTGTATGACCTTGTTTTGTGAATTTAATTATTATAAACTAATTATTTTAATAAAATATATTAAACATTTATTTGTAGGTGACAATTCTGCAGAATGAAGAAAGAGCGTTCAATTATAATGGTTGTGCAAATTCTGATAATTCGTTACTGAGTCACTCGAGAGCGCTGGCAACACCTCCTCCGCCTTACTGGTAAGTGAGGAGTTATTACGAGTTCGTCCATGACGCGGATGAAAACGTGTATATTATATTAAAAGGACCAAATAATGAAGTTTTAAATCAAACTATATCGGTTTTTCTTTTCATCGAATTGTAATGTGTCTGACGCAATAAAATATATTTTTTCTTTAAAACCCAGAATCCATAAGTTAGTTATTAATTTTTTAAATAAATTTGTCTTTTTTCTATTATGACAGGAGTTTTTCTGAATACTGCGGTGATAATATATGCTTAACGCATGATTGCTCCTTGGCAAGAAGACTCACATCAGATCCGATGACTGCTTTGGTATTCAGTTCGGCGCATCTCGCTATTGGAGAAATATTCGAGGTAAGAAATACGATCATTAGTTGATGCGAGTCTTATATATTAAAATGTATGTTCATACAAACATCTTCGCAACACAAATAGCTAGATAGTAATAGGCGCGAACTTATACACCGTTCAGCCGACCGCCATAAGTGTTGGTATAGTAGTCTGCCGGGTTTTGCTTTATTATTAATTAGCACTACCAAAGCTAAGTTAATACAGAACATAGTTATTGTTTTTCATAAATAAAACGTATTATAATTTTGTTTCAGATAAAAATACTCGAATGTAAGTTCGGATTTGCGGGTAGTTTCCGCATGGGTGTGACGGATATAAACATCTTGAATGCGCACGTTAACCGCAGCTTACCGCCCTCTGTCGGTTGTCTGCCACATTTTACTGCTTATATTGACGGTTAGTGTGCATAAATATATTTATATAACACGTGCAAAATAAGTACGCCGGGCTGAAGTCGCCTCTCCGAGACGTTCACGCGTGTATATTCATATAATTCATGACGGAATGTTGATGATGAATAAAGATGTGCTAGTTGAAATCACTGCTACTTTAAGGATTAAAAAATGTAATTGACTTACAACTTTACAAAATGTCGCGCTTAAACTTAAAATTAACAATTGCATCGTATTTGATGGGGGGGGGGGGCTAATTATGCGTATTACCTAACATTAGCAAGCACTCCTTGCGCTAGAGTTTCTAAAAAGTTTCGCGACCACAAGTACTAAATCAAATCTGACTATTTTTTAGTAAATTTCAAATTTATATTGTATCACCAATTTTTTGAATATTCAAATCTTAAAAATAAACAATATTAATTTGGAGACTAGTCTAATCTTCTCTGCTAATGTGACGTTAAATGTAAGTATTAGTTTTCTAGAAAATGTACAATAAATTTACATAAAATTCTTCAATTATAGGTAAATATATGCGTTATTCGAAGCCGAATTCTCGTCAGCAAGATTTAAAAGTTGTGGTACCATCGTTCGAATGGCTTCGAGCGGGCGACCGAGTCGGCTTAAAGAAAACTGTAGATAATCGGGTACTCGTCTATTATAACTGCGAGTTGCTGGATACGGCTTTCGAAAGAGTGCCTGATGTAAGTTTGAACCACTTATCCACGATACACTAATGTAATAATAATATTTTGATATGTTCAACATAGTATTCGTTCTTATTTAATTTTCGCAGAAAGTTTACGTGGTAATGGAGATTTATGGATCGGTTAATAAGATTCAGGCGGTCACAAGAAACCCGGTCACTGTATTGCCACAGACGAGTAAGCTATTAATATATTTAAAATATATATATATATATATATTATAAATTTGGCAAAATGTATGTATTTATGAATTGAAATAATTTCAGTCCCTAACGATTCGGGAGAGTCGAAAGATTCCGAAGAGATATGTGAAACTCAAGTCAGCGAGACGGTAGAAATAAGTTCATCTACCGCCACGCTAGTCAACGTCGAGCCACGTCGCAGGCGAGCTGCCTTGCCCTACACATTCCACTACATACACGGCAAAAACATCAAGCTTTGTAGCTCAGGTACAATTAAATATCATGTTTGAGTATAAAGTACGTACGTAGATGTACCCATTGAATGAGTAGCGATAATCTTATATTTTTATTTATTACAAATAATTAAATATTGAAAAATGATGCAATTTCTAATTATTGATCTCTATTATTTAGAAATAACGATATTGATTCGATATATTCTTGATAATGTCATTTATGTTCCCTAAAATTAAAGTAATAATTGTATGTTCCTAAAAAAAGTGCCATTCATAATATTGAAGCAAGAAATAAGCATAAACTTGCTACCTCAGTTACCAGACTTCACAGGGTTGGTAATTCTTTCGTGAGACGATTTTATAACAAGATCATGGAAAACGCTTAAAAAATTTATTATTTGTTATAAAGTTCTTTACTCTATTTATTTTTTCAATTATTTAAGAATACATTTTTTCCCCTAGACACCGTGGCAATGCGTACGTCTGGCTACCAGGACGCGGTCGCTATCGTTAGTCAACCTTTAAGAAGAGGGCACAGATTTAGGGTACGTAAAATTTATATTCAATTTTAGATTTAATATTTATTTATATTTATATAATTATAATCTGCGCAAATGTGAATAATTAACGTGACATTTATTTTATACATATTTAGTTTTTCATTGCACAGTTTAGAATGTTATCGAATAAACAAATAATACTTAATATAAGTACTGGCTTTAAATGCAATCGCATTAATTATTCTCATTTTTCTTATAATTAATATGTTGCCTTGCTTGGATTTATTATAAATATGCTAGCGTATGTCAATTTTACTTATAACCAAAAGCTATAGCGATTTCGATATTTAAATGTAGCGTTGTTATATGTCTGTTACTAGAGAGTATTAACTCTCTTTTTTGTATTTTGCTTAGCATATAATAATAATCCAATAATTCTGCTAATTTGTAAAAAAATTGCCCTGCCTTGCGATTGTTATTTATCATATATATTCAATTTTTTTTGTGTTTAATATTAAGTTTAATATTTTTGAGTTCCATGATGATATTTTTGTTAGTATCGTTTCGTTGTCTTCAGCGGTCACGGACTTCTGTTCGCCCTTGATATTCAACTTCATTATTTTTCTTGCTAGATTAACAAGCTGAGCAAGATTAGCAGCTTTAAGAGTTAGATCGAAGTTTGTCGATAAATATAGTCAGGGTAAGTTACGCTAGGCTGCGTCTTACAAGACTTGTCTATGATTGCCCTTGAGAGGGGCATGCCGCTGCCTATTATCTGGCGATTTATCCAATGGGAGACCAGCCACTATATTCAGAGCACATTTTATAAAAAAAATTTTACAAATTAGCATATTCAAAAAAAGGCAACATAAATTATAAGTGAGCTGGGCGATTATGTTAATTTAGTAAAATATTATGCTTATGCTGAATTTCTAAAACAAGTCTTGTTCTTTCCAAGATATACTAATTTAAACGTTTAATGCTATGCGAAAGTTTTTTTTTTATTTCTTAACTACTCAGTTTCATTTACGAGCTTTGCGACTTGCGTTTTATTTTTTTGCCATTATTTAAGCAGCAAAAAGAACATAATGTTTTACTGAATAACAATAACTGATGAGCTGTGCGTAATGTATTTATGTTCATGTTGATTAGTGAAATATTCTGAGTAAAAATAAACGGGTCCTAGTATTGGCGAAGTAATATTTCATTTTGTCTGGTTTTAATATAATCTTGTCTTGTCTTCAGCATTTAAGTGTCATTTAATTTTAAAAGTAAAGATTGAAAAATATATATGATAAAATGATTAATCTAAAGAACAAGAAGTCAAAGCTCGTTTGTAACCGTTTAGGTTCTTTTTCACTAATCAGTATGAATTTTTTGTTATCAAATTAAATGATTATGTTAAATAGTAACACATCAAATTATCTATTCGTTCAAAAATTGATCTTAGCATTAAAAAAAAAACTACTATCATGAAAAACTATTTTGGTTGATTTTTGTTTGTTAAATTAATTATTTGTATGTTTGCCTTTTTCTTTTCACTAATCCGAGTGATATGTTACTTTCATATGACTTTGGATTTTTTGAGATACTACTTAATATGCCGAGGTAAAGTCAGCGAAAGCATGTCCTTTCCTATCTATGTACAATACACTAGCAGAGAACTGAATAGACCGGTTGGCAAATCGGTTGTTGTGCTGTTTCCTGGTTGTTGTTTATTTATTAATTTATTAGTTTTTCACTTGATTGTTGGGGTAGGACAAAAATTACGTAAAATAAATCGGGCAATCGGCGCGTGATTCATTTTTCGTAACTGTATAAAAGTTGTAACTTCACCTAACGTAGGTTAGGGTGCACTTTTTTCTAGAGAAAAGTCCATTTATGTTCCTTAATGGCAATTAACATTCGCAGTTAATAATCGAATTTAGATGAATGAAAATTATTGATAGAATGCTTATGTAAGAGTGACATTAGGCGTCTAGGTGATTAAAGCTCTGGGTTCAAGTTGGGACTTAAATTCAGATATCGACCTAGGGTCGAACTATTAAAAAAAGTTATTTGGTTTTTCTTTCAAGTTTCAGTGACAACAGCCCGGATTTAAGAATTAGGGAATATTACACATTTGATTAATGAAATGAGGGATGGATGATGAATTAGGGAATATGACACAGAATACTACACGACTCAAGAGATTCGTGTAGTATTCTGTGTATCGTGTATATTTCTGTCTACGTAAGTGAGGTTATGGTTTGCGCACTTGTACCTCCTGCATTGATTTTAAATTTTTTCATCGGTAATATAATTCTGCGAGTATCGTCGTTTCCGTTTGTATAATGTCAGTTGCTTGAAGGAACACTAATCATCAACCTTCTGCAAGTTATGTCGTTTCTGTTTGTATAATATCAATTGTTTCGAAGAAACAACAATCTTCGACCAATCTACGAGTTTCATCATTTCCGTTTGTATAATGTCAGTTGCTTTTTATGTTACTTCTTTAGAAGTAACAATAACCAGCGAGCATTCTGCGAGTGTCCTCATTTTCTGTTTGTTGAATATCAGTTGTTTTCGTCTATCAGTAACATAACTTTCGGATTAGTGTCATTTCAGTACAGTGTCAGTTATAAAAGGTTAGTTTTACAACGTCAGTTGTACATTGTCAGTTGTATAATGTCGGTTTTAAAATGTCGGTTTTAAAATATCGTTTTTAAAATGTCGGTTTTAAAATGTCGTTTTTAAAATGTCGGTTTTAAAATGTCGGTTTTAAAATGTCGGTTTTAAAATGTCGGTTTTAAAATGTCGGTTTTAAAATGTCGGTTTTAAAATGTCAGTTTTAAAATATCGGCTTTAAAATGTCGGTTTTAAAATGTCGGTTTTAAAATGTCAGTTTTAAAATATCGGCTTTAAAATGTGGGTTTTAAAATGTCAGTTGTACAATGTCACTTGGTATCGTTTTATGTATCGTTTTTAGAGGGTATTAAGGTCATGTACATTTTGATGAAGTTGATTTGGACTTCGAATTCGATTGTAAAAAATGTTTGTTAAAGTCGAATAATATGTGATTTACAATTTAACATAATCATAAATTAATGTCGTTAATGTATTGTGCTGCTGGCGAAAATTATTTGCTGGCGATAGAGAATAAGCAACTGATATATTAAAAGAGATCAAACATACGAGGAATATGTTTCGAAAATTCATCAATCAGTTCTTATAAGAAATATCGTCAAAACAGTATAACCCACTTTTAAATACTAAAGTTTAAATATACAGCATTTATTTGAGATCTTTGTATTTTTTTACACGAGAGCCAAAAATGGAGTGTGTAATTTTTTCAAGGGTCTTGTATGAATGGAAAAGCTCCAAACCTTTTCCTCAAAAAGGGAGAGGTGGCCTTAGCCCAGCAGTGGGACATTAACAGGCTGTTACTGTATGTATGTATGGTTGTTTCTCTGTATGTATGTTTATATGTATGGTTGTTTGTCTGTATGTGAGATTAAGACTACAAAATGGGATAATTTCTAAAGAAAAGCATACAGTTTCAAACACAGAAATGTTTTATATATCTTCCCTTTAAGTCTTCCATCGCAATGCGAATGTAATGTCTTGCATCGCAATGCGAATGTGATATGATTTGTCTTGCAATGCGAATGTAATATGATTTGTCTTGCAATGCGAATGTTATATGATTTGTCTTGCAATGCGAATGTTATATGATTTGTCTTGCAATGCGAATGTTATATGATTTGTCTTGCAATGCGAGTGTAATATGATGTGTTTTGTAATGCCAGTGGGATATGACAGGCTTGTAATGACAATGTACTCTGTCTTGCAATGAGAATGCAGTAAAAGGCGTTTCGTGCTGGCGACAGTTTCATGTCATATCATCATGTCTCTTTTATAAAAGTATATTTATTTATTATATTTTAAAATCATATAAACAAAATATTTATGCTATATTTGGTTTGCGTTGCTCATTTTTCATAAGTACATAGTTATTAGTGATATAGTTCGTAAAATTTTTACAAAATAATCGTCTGGTAAAAATTCGCAAGAAATACCAGATAAAAAAATACTTTAAGTTAAATAACTTTGATTTTTTTCCTATTTAAATAATCTTTAGGAAATATTAAGCTTTTACATTGATGAGACATATCCAAATTTATCATAATGCAATATATGTTTGTGATTACTATATTGGCCAGTCCATGTGTGAATAAAAATAACTATTTACTTATTGACATTAATATTTTATTATAGATGACATTAATAAGCTTAAGTAGCGGATATTAAGAATATCCGCTACTTAAGCAACAATAGTATGTTTAACGTAATTATCGGGAGACATCAAATTGTCTATGATATTTTCTTAACAAATAATTCCAGCTACATTACTATTAGAAACATTTAAATAATGTGTAATATTTGAATATTAATATTAATCATTATTTAAATGTTTTCGGTACAAACACTGGACCATTGAGCTCGCGCTGTGGGCAAAGTAGGTTTCACCTTTATTATATAAATTTAATATTTGTAATTGTCCAATGATAATTAATTAATAAATAGTAATCAAAATCTTGCCTTTTTGCAAAATTTTCATTCATCAACATTTTCTTAAAATAACATGGACGATTGCGATTTCTACTATTTTTGCATTGCAAATTTGAAATAATATATTTACATAAAATATAGGCTATGGTTGTACGACAGTTTTGGTATATGGTTTGCTCATGTTTCATATCGATAACGATTAAATTTAAAATAAATGTGAATCGATTTAAACAATTAATTAAATTGTTAATTAGATAAGTATAATTACGTTAGTTATGTGTATTAAATGTACATGATGTTAATATTAAAATAATCTGCCATTTTGTGTATTAAAGCGTAAAGTATTGTTGCGACTTAGAATGCGAATTACTTAGACTTTGCGAATTAATTAAACTGCGATTTGCCTAGACTGCGCGAATTTATGGATATTATGTTAAAATAAATGTTAATTGTGATTATAGTGTTAGTTTATTTGATAGTTCTAAACAATACTGTCATTAGAAAACTCCCCAAGTCAAAACACTTGGGGAGTTTGACTCTAGGGTGTCTCTGAGACTTTAAAATTTTCGAGACTCCCAAAACCCTACTAATGACACTTATCAATTTTAATAATGTATTCCACATGAGCAAATCATATAGAAAGGACATGATCGAAATTATATAGGTGATAGCCTAGGTTAAGAAAAATAATGTGCAAGAAAGTAGCTAAATATGTAGTTTATTAATTAATGACAATTACCTTTGAGGAAATTCGGTTTATTGAATAGAACGAAAAAAAAAACTCTACGTACAAATTACACATCAATATAACCATTCTGCTAATAAATATACAGATTTGTTTGTAAAACATTAATAACCTCGCAGGAACATATAATTAGGGTGTATATGGGTGACCGTTTTTTAACTGAATATTGGTATAATTATTCGATTGATATAAAATACAATTAATACTCAAAGTATAGTCCATTGCTATCAACCATCATTAGCCTTCTGCTGGCCAATTGCTCAATCCCACGCTGATAGCATTCCTTGAGATGACAATGGCAATTTCCGCAAAATTATCAATTTTTTTCCCTTGAAGAAAACGTGCTATGGATCGAAATAAGTACAAATCTGATGGTGCGAGGTCTGGTCTATATGGTGGATGAGGCAGGAGTTCGAACGGGAAGTGTGAGGACGAGCATTATTATCTTGTTGGAATAAAACTCCTTTTCGGTTGGTCAAAGAAGGATAAGGCGAGACAATTTGGCGTAAAATTTATCCAGTTGTTCGCAGTAGAGTTCAGAATTCATAGAGCATGCATCAGGAACAAACTCGTGATGAATTACACCTACAATATTCCAAAAATCTCAAAGAATGGATTTTCGGGTTACGGGTATTCGGATTTCGCCAGTAAACTCACTTTTCATCACAGGTGATAATCTTCCGGTAAAATCTCATATCAGAAGGTTTTTTTAATAAATTTTCTCAAATTGCTTACCTCTTAGCTGATAGCTGAGGAGTAAGTTCGTGAGGAACCAGTTTACTGCTCCTTTTCACCTTCCCCATGGAGTGTAGATGGCGACTTACAGTATCTTTCCCACATCACATTCCTTGGCAAGTTCATGAGTACTAGTGGACGGATTTGACTCAACAGCTTCCTGCAGAACCTCATCAATATCCATTAATAGTTGCCCTGAGCCCTTCTTCATTTCGTCATAACGTCATATATCCACTACTAAATTTTGCAAACCAACGCCGCGCAGCGTGCTGGTCAAGGACACCTTTCCCTTCATATTTAATAACTTCACGAGTTGCTTCAGCGGCTGTAATTTTTTTCCCGAGTAATGCCTTAAAATTACGAGAATTTCGAAGGACACTATCATGTTTCTTTTCTGAAACAAATAACTAAACCAGGCTTTTTTCTTTAAAGTCGAATGGGAATAAATAAGTTTAGAGAATGCTCTAAAGGAAATATTAAGTATTGTTAAGTATTAAATAGGATTAAAATATTTACAGTCCTTTAAATATCGAATTTGATAAAACGGTCATTTTTTTATACACTCCCATACTAACGCCGTAAGCGACAGCATTGGTTCTATAACTTAAAACACATCAACTGTATATTATATATATAGTTGATGTGTTTTACGCTATGGTATCTATGATATTAATATAGACCTGCGAGCTTATTTGTGTTTTACAAATAATCCCGTTTGTATTGTCGAAATGCGCTACAGAACTAAACTTACACCCCAAAAAAATCTAATATGACTTATAATGACTTTATTAATCGATCATAGGTAACAGTAGCATCGGTACTATTACCGATGCTACACCTATGTGTATTGTATAAAAATAACTTTTACGTTATATTTTTTATATTCAAATACAAATTCAAGGTTTTTCTTTAGTCGTTTACGTGAAATTCATCCATCAATAATTTGTTCATATTACAGAGAACAAAACAAAATACGATAAATCATAAAAGTTTATGATTTAAATTTTAGAGGGAGTTCAGATAGGCGATGCTCAGGAGTGATGACAAGTTTTCAAGACTGTTCAAATCGTTGCCTTCTAACTATGCTTATTTTACGAGCAAGTATCAAAATAAAAGCCTAGAATAAATGTTTTATAATAATTGATTTTGTAAGTCGTAGATAATTAGCTCAGATTAAAGGTCAATCGCAAAATCGCCTATAGTCTATTCCAATCGCAAAAGGAGTACCTATTAACAATTTTAAATTTAAATATTACCAGTGATTTGCTAATAACTGCGTTATAATATAAAACAGAAAACTAAAACAGTTCTTGATTAATATATATTCATTTGTAATACAGTATTTTCCCTGTTCCTATATCGAGGCTGTTAATAAATTTAAGGCAATTAAGAAAATGTTGGTTAATAAGGCGATTAATACTCGATATAAGATAGATAGTTGATAAGAAAGTTATTTCAGTTGTGTCTCATTAACTACTATAACTACTAGTTTCCGCCGTGGCTTTGTCCGCGAAAGGGTAGAGGGGAGGATGTTTGTTAGGTAACCTATTTCGTTTTATGTACTCCTGACAACGTGTTAACAAAATTTCATGAAGATCGTTGAGTAGTTGAGCCGTGAAGACGTAACATATAAACGCACTTACAAAAATAATAAGAATGTGACATGATTGTTGGAAAAGACTAACTATTGAGTTTCTTGCCGGTTTTTCTCAGTATAATCTTTGTACCAAACCGGTTGTTACTTTTGATTTAATTTAATCTTGTACAATGTAGATTCAAAAGGGTGCTTGAAGGAAGCACAGCTTTTTTTTTTAAATTGTAATAAATTTAATTCTTAAGGCATACAAAATGGCAGGAAAGGCATTCAAAACAATAAAACCCGAATTTCTGATAAGATAGGCTTAATGCGATATTATTCGTTTAGTTTATTTTTTGTGGTTAAACTGCCGTAAGCTTGGGCCTTTTGGATGTTTGCGCGGCGCGGGGCGGGAGCGTTCTTAACTATTTACCATTCGCTGTTATTCGATTCGGTTAACTGACGTAAAACCTTATCCATTCGTGATATTTTTCTGGCGATTAATTAAATTGCGATTAGATAAATTATCAATTCTGTGTAACAAAAAATTAAATAGTTGCCAAACATATGTATGTAGCCTAGTCGGTCGGGGTAATCAAAGAATGACTTTACCTGGCTTTCCCGTGTCACGAAGATTAAATTCAAACTTAAAATCAAGTTCCGCGAGTTGTTGTGAATTTGATTCGCTATAAATTTATTTGTAACGTCTAATTGAATTTTTTGAATTAAAAAAAATCAAAGTGTAATGTAAATTCAAATCGACAATTTGGATAAGATTAAATTTGCTAAAATTTTCTCTCTTTATAAGTCAATTTAACCTGAAAGAGCTGGTGAAAAAGATTGAAACACTACTCCATAGTGTAGGACATGAAAAAGCGTTTAAAAGAGTAGTACGGCGGCGAGTAATGTGTTTTCAAAAGTGTGACCGGTCACAAAATTCTCTCACAAGCCTGTTAAGCTATCACAAGTCTGTTAAGCCTAATAAGGCAAAGGAAGAAAGGGTGAGAGTTGTTCGCAAAGCGGCTGTATTTATTTTAAAAGGCCTACGTTCCTCACCCTTATTGATAACAAAAAAGGAAATATTTTGACAATTCTATTCTACCTATGGTCAAGCTCAATTGGCCAAACATGTTAAACTGGTTAAAAATAGAAGATGAATGTTTACAAAAATTATTATGAATTAACAGTTTATTATTGTTATCACAAGATATTCGTACATCATCGAAATCTTTAAAAAAGTATGTTCAATCAAGTTAAGTAGAAAGTTCAGATTAATGAAAAAATATATGTTTTTGCTTCTTTTAATTTGTACGTGATTAATGCAGCCAAGCTTACTGCGGTTTACTTGCGTTTTCTTGCACATTTATTTATACTACTAGGCAATTTTGGATCATGTCCTTTTACTCGCTATGCCTTGCCATAAAGCTTAATGCAAATGAAGCCTTAAAAGTATATGCAGTAAATACGTTTTTATATTTAACAGTTTCGAGTGGATAAAATAGACGACAGCTGGGATGGCAGTCTTTCCATCGGCGGGGTTCCATGTTTGCCTATCGAAGCCGTATCTGAATGCGCCATGCGGCTCGACCCCCCAGCTTGGATAATATCAAGCGATTTAAAATTCAACGGCACCAATGTAAGACAAATATAATAACATAGTTAGACTTTGTTGCATAATTATGATTCCAAATTTAAAATTATTTCAATGTAGTTATAATTAATTGTTTAGTCTTAATAGATATAATACCCGTCAATAAATATTACACATTTACACAGACCTTTGAAAAGAGACAGTCGGCTAATTTCGGTTTTGTAGAGCGTTATTTCTGTCATTTTTGACTAATTGGAATAAAATAAAGTAATTTTACTTTGCAGTTAATAACATACGCAGCAGCCGAATTAGAAGAAGTAGCGGAGCAGTCTGTGCTGACTTTACATTTTAGATTCAATAGTGAGCTAGTGGTAGACATTGATGGCAATGTTGTTGGCATAATTGGTGCGGTTCCACGGACTTACAGCCACGTCTATCCCCTAGTCGACCTTTATGGAAGAGTTTCCCAAGTAAGTTCCTATTTCTAATTTGAAAGAAACTTGAAAGAACTTATTTTATATATGACTTAAACTATGTATTTAACTAGACTACTTTCATTTGAATTTAACTTTTTCACGGGATAAAAACATATGGAATATAAATTTATAATAACGTTGATTTTTTAGATTTATGATAGCAATTTAAATTACGTAATAACAGGTTTCAGTCCTGCTCCATCCGTACACCGTGGTAACTGGAACTTCCCTCGACCTACCAGTAATTGCTGAAAACCGCCGAGAAGAAGAATCGTCGATTGAAATCAATGTAGAAGACATGCAAGACGAAGACCAACCAGTAACGGAACTTATTGAAGTACGACAGCGGCGAAAAGCGAATAAGGCATACAGTCACGATAACCTAATGGAAAACTACGATCCTATGATTATTCAACCGGGAACAAGTTCACAATCAGAAATACATGTTCCTGATAACGAAATAAGAAACAAAGAAATTAAAAATCAAACCCCTTGTCGGACAATGCACCATAGTCTTATTCTGAATCACCCTGTTAGTAATAAGGACAATTCGTTTAGAAGTGTCCAAAGGAGCCATTCAACACACGATTTCTGTCGCACGTCAGATTCCTCAATGGTCCGAGACACGCTACGGTTTACGTTTAGCTCCGGCCACCAAGGAGACGACAGTGAAATACATGACCAGTTCTGTGACACGAATATCAGGCACAATGATCGCTATCCCGAGGCAAACGACGTTGATAATTTAGATAATGAAATAATGGACGCTCTGACTCTAGAAACGGGAAATTTACCGGATTTGACCGAGGAACAGTCGTCTTCTATAGACGAGTCGACGCGCCGCGACGATTTGTGCTCAGAACCGTTGACGGCTGAGAACTTGAACTATCTCAACAGGATTCTATGCTTAGATCAAGAAGGCATCGAAGGTCAGAGTCTAGAAGCCGAATGGGAAGCGTTCGGAGAAGGCTGTGAACATCTCCATCTCGTTTTGAAGTATTGGAATTTCTTAGTGCTGCCATATCCAGAGTTGAGGCAAGCGGTATCTTGGGGTCAGGTTAGGTGCTACTGTAGTAATTGTCAACCCGAAGCGCAACCTCCTTTGGCTGGTAATTATGATTTATTTGTATAGTTGCCGCTTTACTAACCGTTTTTTAAAACTCCGAATTGATTGAGTAAAACTAGTAGAGTAAATACATTTTTTTGGTTTACATATGTATGTAATAAGTAAGCCATTTTGAATATATAGTAGTATAATAATAATAAGATGTTTTCTCTTATTACTTATTCTCACCCCTCATTGCATTTCACACACAAGCGTAATTTCGGACTAAGTCTCAGAATTTAATTTATTCACTTTTTTAATGAATTACATATTATTACACATTATTTAGGTTGGGTGCGTATAGAGAGGATCGACGGTGTGGGAGCGGCGTCTCGAGGCTTTTGGCATATCACGCGGTCGACGCTCGGTGCGGCGCAGGCTGCCAGCTCAGAGTCGGGAATCGCCAAGCGTCCCCGCTCCTTAGCGTCGGCGCCCACCAACCTTATTTCATTGGGGGATATGTAAGTGATATTAAAGATAAATTTTAGAATGTTAATTGTTAATTTCTAACGATAAGGTTACCTGGTAGAGACTTCCTTACGTTTGTACAATAAAAGGGTGGATATCCGATACGACTTCTCGTCCGATACGAGAATCGTGGCGTTAATATGCTGCAACGCATTTACGAGTTTCAACCAATTGGATAGTATAAAACACTTTAAATAATACATGGTAATCTGTCAGGCGGTGTCAATCTAATATTTCAAACAGATGTACCAACAACATCTATTTCTTTGTATTTGTACTTGCTACTTTACTATATATATATATATATATATATATATATATATATATATATATATATATATATATAAAGTAGTAAAGTAGCAAAGTTCTGGAAACATTCCGAAACAAATAGTCCATTGGTAAGGTATCCTCTCCCCTTGAGGCGAAGGATTGGAGCTTATTCCACCACGCTGTTCTAATGCGGATTGCACGCACACATGGAACAACAGAATTTCAATGAAATTAGACACATGCCGGTTCCCTCAATTTTTATTCTTTATATTTCTTATATTCATGACAAACTAACCTTGCAAATAAGGAATTTGGCGACAGTGTGTGTAAGATCGCATATCATGTTTTGTCCTTTTTCTGTTGTAGTTGGCTAGATGAAGAAGGCAAGCCTCACCACACCATCTTGGCGATTGAAATCGACATCGAGTAAGTTAATCATACTTGTTTTGTTGATTAATATAATACATGGCTAGTCAATTATTAGCCTAGATTTATATAACAAGCAATCTTATAATAATTTGAATTTATCCATGGCGCGCATATTGAGTTATTTATAACATAAATGAACTAAACATTATAAGGTGTTCAATGATCATATAAGACTTCTACTTAGCTGCTATAGGCCGCCTATTAGCTTGTAGATGACGTTTTCAATGGATTGCCCTGTCTTTGCATTTGTCTATGTAAAAAACGAAGTCCGTGCGTAAGTATTCCACTAGTAAGTGAACAGCTCGTGTCTTATTAAGGAGATGGTGTTCTTGTGTGAGTTAATGGATACGTATGGGTATCGAATACCATCCGACTAGAGCAAGTTTCCTCACACAGCACGAGATGAATTATAAGCATAAATTAAGCATATGTTGCTTGGATTTGACCAGGCGATCTTCGGTTAAGATTAACGTGTACCATGTTTGAATCTCAGCTAGGGCTAGAAAAAGCGTTATTGCATATAACCGTAAATAAATTCTTAGTAACAGCCCATCTGGCTTGCTATTATTAAAACTCTCGTGCCTCGGAAATATCCTTTGCCTAAACTCAATCCGTTCGTATATGATTAATAAAGTGCACCCGTGTAAGTTTGTGTTGCTGACGTACTTGTGTACTGTAATATCTTCCACGCAGTTGGATTGTGTCCATTAAAAATAGCCAGAAATCTATCAGGAAGACATTATGAGCATTCGTATCGCTAAGTTTTTTTTTAAATTTAATTTCAGAGGCAACGAAGCAGAGAAAGATCGCTTATTAGCATTTCTTATTCACATGAAGTCTCACGCCGTGTTCGTCGACGAACCTCTCAGCTTAGACGAATAATATTAGTTTAATTTATACGAAACCGAAACTCCGCGCCCTAATTTTAGCCTCTATAAAACTGTATGACTTATTTTTTTTATCTTAGTATTTCAATACCAAATATCAAGAAGTTTTTAATAAACAACAGTCGAGTTTATTTCATTGCTGTAACAATAAAAAAATAACTTTATGTTCATTAGCAATGTTGGATATACACTAATGATTAAAACTAAAAATAAATAATGAAAGGAAAGTATTAATATGTAAAAAATAAAATGTAAAATGTATCGAATGCTGAGTTCAATAGTCATCAGTTTAACTGTAATTTTAACATTAGTTTCTTATAAGAAAGCAAATGAAAAAAAAAAAATCAAAATGAAATAACGTAATCGAAACCGCAATGTGAGCCTTGGTCAGCCTTTTTCTTGATAGATATATTCCAAAGTATTTAAATTTGCGTTTTACATGCTACTAGTATAACATTTGTATACATTTCGAAACGATCGTTACGATTCTGAAACGGGATTATATATATATTTCATCATAATTATAAATTCAGATAAATTAATGTGTAAATAGATAGTCATGTAGGCACTTCTCTACCTACGTGTCGGAACTATTCTCGATTTGCAAAGGTAGGCTGACTCTTGTATAAAATGTTATGGTCTTTATTGTGTTAAAGTAGTCCTCACGACTAGGAATAAGAAGGTAATTTGAATGTGTTCAGTAAGCTTATGTATTCTCATTGAGAGATTTTATATTTGTTTATATAACACCTTGTTTTATATAGGCGTTATTTAGGTCGTTTTTATATCGTCTTAAACTTTTTTTTTACCATTACTTTTTTCTTCTTCTTTGTGTAAAATTCGCGTGATTTCAAAATACTAATGTTATCTAAAATTAGCTCAAAAGTAGCGTTCGGTGTATTCTTTAAATATGTTGTTATAGTATCAGATCTGAACCAAAGTGAAGAATCAAAAATATATATTTTTCCCAACATAAGATCGTGGGTTGTTAGTAAATGCACACTTTAACCTAATTTAATAAACTAAAACTCTAACGAAATCTATCACTGTATTCAGACAAGCCTTATTTGCCAGTAAATGAACCACTACGGTTCACACAGTCAGTCCAAACTTAGTAAATGGCATCTGGGATGTGCGTCGCTTACGCCTGTTTGTACCCGACCCGCTGTTGACACGAGCCAGTTCCTTTAGCATCGTGAAAGAATAGGCGTACTGGACACGTAGGGCGCTGTACCGTTGCGTTCAATCCATTTACAATTCTTCCTTATATTTTAATGTAATCTAATAATATGTACAATACATAAAATTTCGGAAAACGTTGGAAATCTGTATTAAATACTTTGTTAGTTACCGGATTAAAATAAATTTATAACTTTAACTAAGCTTGAATAAAATACATGAAGAAATTTATAATTTATAGTCGGTAGCTTTGTATGAAAAAAAATACCGAATGATATATGGAATAATTATTTCAATCCATTAATAAATAGTTTTGTTTTATAGGATTGAGTGCCATTTTGCATAAATTAAAAAATTAAATATAAAATATAGGATTTAACAAAAAAAAAATCATACTCCATAGCGTAATTCTTAACTTTAAAATGCATTATAGTATTTAAGAGTACGTATCATGTCTAATATTTATATATATACATAAATCCTTCTCAATCGTAGCTCGTAGATATTGTAGTCGTCATACCGATAATGATATGAATACGAGGAATCGAAGGCTTACAATGAAAATTAAAACAAAAAAAAAATATTTTCTTCAATTCTCTTGTGGAATGGCGCATCGACATGCCAAAGTAGATTATTTTAACCACTCCAGTAGTAAGCAATAGTAGTATAGTCCGGTCATATAACGGCCTTTAGTGTTATTAAAAAAATATTTTTCAAACAAGGTCGCTCGCTTCAAACTTTAAACTAAACTTGCTAAAAAAGCATCCTCGTACAATGTAAGGTGAATAGTGTCCACCTTTTTTTGCTATTCTAATTCCATACTTATCTAAGAATTGAATGAAGTGTAATGAATATAATTTGTTTATATATCCAATGAGTATATTAATAGTTTTACCACCGAAAACTGTAATTGTTAAAAGATGTTTAGGTATCTTCTTATTTAATATGATAATTATTATATATAATTCGGGACGGTTGGCGTGGTTGGTTTCGCTCTTTCTCTCGCTTTTCTCGCCTTTCACGCCGAAGGTTGTGGGTTCAATTCCCACCCACGATAGACATTTGTGTGCATGAACATGTCTGTTTGTCATGAGTCTGGGTGTAATTATATATCTATATAAGTATTTACAAAAGAAAAAGTGGTATATGTAGTATATCAGTTGTCTGGTTTCCATAGTACAAGATATGCTTAGTTTGGGATCAGATGGCCTTGTGTGAATAATGTCCCAGGATGATATTATTATTATTATACGAGAGCTGGCTATTATAAAGTATCTTTCGATATATTTATATTATTTTTTTAAATAAGAATTAGTCGTTGGGCTATGTCTTGGCTACTTCTTATTTAAATGTGGTGGCGAGGTGGGTGATCGATCACAAGGAATATTATCACGCGCGTTTAAGGACTCTGTCTATAATGATCTCAATTACATAATACTTTTAGATGACGATTTACTTGTTAATGATCGCGAAAGTAATTTAATCTTAGGCGCACAACTCTTCATCCGGCTCTCGTATATTAACTATGTAATTAATGACATCAATTTTTTTGAAAAAAGTCTAAATTTTAATTTGGCGCACTCTATTTATTTTTACGATGTCGAAGTCAAAAGGATATGAATTAAATAAACTTTTCAATTCGTATAATAAAATGTAATATATATATATATAGATATATATATATATATATATATATATATATATAATATGTACTAAGCTGCGTTCAAATTCAAATTGGCTACTTATGTTGTCAACACGCTTTACCCTACCTTAATAAATTATAAAAACTAAAATTGTAGCAATGCTGAATTATTGGTGTCTTTCTGAAGAGTTTGTAATTTTTTAGTGGAAACGTAACATTAAATATTCAAAGGACAAATGACGACCTATAAGAGTTATGGAACACGTCACGTAAAAATTATGTAATTTCGTTTTTATATTTTGCGAATTTTATCTCTCAGTGAAATAAAATTAGTTATACCGAGACAGAGTTCAAGATTTGTGACCATACAGACTTTCAAATGTAGGTTTTCACGAACAAATAGAGGCATAATAGCGCCTTTAATTAAAACGTACGATAATATTTATAAAGAGGCGGATTTAGATTTGTTTGGTGACGGCATGGAAGCATACAAAGTTATAGTAAAAGAATAATATGACGTATTGCATAGTTAAATGTTAAGTACGAATGGTTAACTCTTTTTTTATCATAATATGATAGTTTCCTTTTTTTAGTTTTTGTTATTTTTTTTTCTTTATTTTTTCTTTATTTGTATACGTATTGTTTTGATTATGCGATATCTTTAAAATGTGAAGTTGGAGTGAGCGAAGCTGAAATTGTGAATTTGTATGATGAGTTAGTCTATAATTGCGATGTATAGTGTTAGTTATTTAGTGTTGTTATTTTCTAGGACAGACGTGTATAAACATTGTACATTGTGTTGGATTCCTATAAAAAAATATGCATTAATTGAATGTTTGCTGGATGTCGTGTAGGAATTAATTAAACGTATCCAATTTATACAAATTTGTGCTAAGAATGGCCAGCAGCAATTGCTCCACACTTAGAAAATGTCGTGCATGTCTTGAGTTCGAGTTTGCAACTAATGTTACACACAATGTTATATATAAACCAGTTGACTGTGTATTTCATTAGTGAAAAGAGTAGCTATTGAGTTTCTTGCCGGTTCTTTTCGGTAGAATCCACATTCCGAACCGGTCATAGCGCTTGACCACTCAAAAGAACTTGTAAATTCTATTTCAATAGAATATTTGCATTTGATTTGGTTTTATATTTGTCATTCTGTGATCAGTGTGATTTATATTTTTTATAAAAGGTAGTTCCTCAGCCTGGTTAGGACGTGAATATTTTTAAATAATTTATTATCATCATACTATAGTTTGAAGATTAACTGTATCTTAAAATATTACCTAAATCGGTTCAGGATTTTAGGTTTTGTATCAATAGTTTGTAATTAATCAATTTCAACATTCAGTTAAATTTCTAAATGCATCTATAATGTTCTTAGAGTAATATTCTGCACGCAATTCGCTTATCAAACAATACCTGTGATTAAATAATGGATCGTGAAGAAAAATATAACCAAACTGTTTATAATATTATATAATATGTAAGGAAAGTTTCGAATAATGTGAGTTAATGTTCTATAAGCTATCCTTAGACGGACAACGAATTATTTGCATATTTCTCTTATCCTCGCATATTCTGATTAGATATAGTTAAGTGAGCAAACACGTGAGCTTGTTCGCTTTTACAGTATTATAATATATAGTTCAGCTTTCATAGCGTACAAGATGTATGTAGTTGAAAGTCGAGTAAGATAAAATGTAGCTAAATTATATACTAAGGAACACTATTACCTTAGTGGGCATAAATAATCTTGATTAGTTTATGATACTTGAATATTTATTCATTACGGCTGTTTCCAAATTGTTTTTATATAGCTATAGTTTATATAATATATATTTATTTATGAATATAAAATGTATGTATGATGTAAAATAGTAAATACTAGTTGTAGATCTGATCGACAAAAACTTTGTATTTGAAAATTTTCCTTAATATTTAAAAATATGTATTGTATTTGAAATTAAATAATAGCGATCATTAAATTAATATTCATATTTCTGAAATCTCATCTCACATATCTCTATGAGTAATATTTTGATAATTAATATGTGTTGTATAAGTTCACTTATTCAAAAATAGGTTGTTGAATAGCTTTTTAAAAATCCTCATAGTTTTAAATATAAAATACAAGTTATTATTATTTATAAAATTTCAGCTAAGCTTTGTAAATTATTAATCTCTATGATTGTAAGTTATTTATTATTAATGTAATTCTGTTGATAAATATATTACTTAGAAAGTAAAGGATAAAAAATGTATCATTACTCCTCTTAGATAAATAAATTCTTATCAAAAATTGAATGTCTTTTTATGTATAATTTATATACATATTAAAAACCAGATTTAAAAACGTTTTTCAAATATGTACCGCTTCAAGTCATTGAACAGTGACCTCAAATGTATGTATTACTAGTCTGAAATTGTATGTGAATATTAGTTTACAGAGTAAAATTATTATGATTGTATTATGAAAACAATAAAAACAGTATAATATTGCTATATGTGTTTAATTTCGTATTTCATATCATTAAAAAGTTTCAGGGGAAGAAAAGAAAAACATACTCCGATAAAAATCGCTTTATAATTGGTATCCCAATGTTTACAACAATAAGATTGTATCCAAAAGTGTTACTTAAATAAGTACTTATGCTAACATTAAATTATCACTATTCCTTCTAAAACAGCAGTAGGCTTTATGTGTGTGGGCGCTGCTAATGAATTCTAATATAGATTGATATTCGAGGGAACAACGAGTTGGAGATCACTTCGTGTTTAAATCTTCACTAGGCCTATTTATATTATGCTGTATTACATTTTCTAAATACTTCCGGAGTGACTTAGCAGACATCTAATAGCGTGTAACAGGAAAGCTCACGGATGAAAATACCGATTTAAATAATTTTATGTAATTACAATATTTTAATCTAATCTGACTCCAATAAGATCGTAAAATATATTGATGAAATAAATAAAGTACAATATAAAATTACACTAATGAAGCCTTTGCATACTACTGATGTGTGAGATCATTTCTCAGGGAGAAAAGAGACCTCATTGAAATATCTGTGTAAATACAATGTTTCTATAAATAAAGACTTCAAATCATATAAGACTTAGGATTTACCTAAGAGAAATTAAGAGTACCTAATGTATCTCGGGCGGTGAGAATAATATATCAGGTTGAATGGCGTTTGTACTTCTGATGTACAAAGTCTATAATCTATAAATAAAACTATTCATCGATAAACAATCTTAGTGGTCAGTCTAAAATCTCACCAATGCAGAAATAGGACAATGTATAATAACATGAAATAGATCTAAAACAATGAGTTACAAACTGTCGTTATCTAAAATGTGCAGACCAGAAGTAGCCGCACTGATATCCTGATGCTTTGATTGAGTTAATACTAAAGATTTACATGCAATGTCTACACTTTTTCTGATTGCATAACATTTGACATTTCACACGGCAAGCGCCGAATGTTAACGTTAAAGTGAATAACAACTCCTAATATAAGTTCGGAGCGGAAGAATATAATTTTAATCCGTTATCGATAGGGTCCGTATTCCTTCGCCGAGAGAGCATTATCTAAGATCGCAAAATTGATTTACCAAACTTTACATTTTTTAACTGGGTTCATGGGAGAACCAAGTGGGCATTTGAAGTCCGCAGCGAATTCTTCCATGTTAGACATGGGGCCGATGACGCGGAAGCGACCAGGCGCGTGGAATCCTGTCGTTATGCGAAGTTTGATCGCTTCGTTACGGTACACGGAACACCATGTGTTAGCAGCACTCAACCAGAATAACTAAAAGAAACATCAATTAGTATCAACATATAAAAATAATCCTCGAAATTTTATATTCTATTTACATAAATAATCTGTTATTGTTTCGATTGTAGGTACCTGTCTGGGGCTATAATTTTCAAGTCCAGGAAGCCGAGCCTCTTCACCGTGACGTTGTATCCACGCTTGATAAGCATAATATGCTTCTTTAATACCGCCATTGTCTGCTATATTTTCACCTTGAGTGTTCACTCCATTCAACTAAATAAAAGGAAAAAATAAATAAATTTCATTTATTTACTTAATTAAAAAGTGGACGATAAGTATTTGGGATGAAAATGTTAACTTTTTACCTTCATGCCGACTTCCTTCACAGTGTAGTTTGAATATTGATCGATGATGCATTTAGCCTTTTCTAAATACTTTTGTTTAGTCATCTCTTGCCACCAATCTACTAAATTGCCGTTCTTATCAAATTGACGACCCTGTAGAGATTTTTATATTTAGTAAAATAAAGAATTTAAAAGATTTTTAGTAACTATAAATTGTACCGAACCATTTTAATGAACATAAATATATTTAAAATAATTTAAATAACAATGTTAAAGAACCTGATCATCGAATCCATGGGTAATTTCGTGACCGATAACAAAGCCAATAGCTCCGTAATTCATATAGGCCGGACGCTTGGAAGAGAAAAATCCGCCTTGTAGGATACCAGCGGGGAATTCTGTATAAACGCAAGAATAATAGTGAGATAATTTTTATTATTAAATCAATTAAACAAATAATCTATATTCTAATACGAATTTTGCACTCACGTATGCTATTTTCAATGGAGGAATAGAATGCATTGACAATAGCGGGGCGGCCGTGTGTCACCCAGTCGGTCTTATTCACGGGTTCTCTGAGTTTGCTGAATAGGTACTCGGTACCGAAAAGCGTCAGGTTCAGAACGGATTCCATCAATTTATCAGACGACATCTCCAGCTGCGAGAAAACAAAAACAATAAATATTGGTTAAGTGTAAATTGAATTCTTGTAGAGAATTTTATAGTGAATAAGATTTATAGGGACTTTTTGTTCATCGTTAGCTACTTTTTTTTTACAAATATTACCCCAGAGTAGAATTCAGTCAATTTATCGTCATCCAGCATTTCCTGGGGATAGGCGATGTGGGATGCCATTGCGTCAGCTTTTTCTAAAGCTTCTTGACGAGTTTTCTCATCCATCCACTCAACTTCATTCAACGTCTTGCGGAATTGTTGCCTGGTTAACAATAAAAATTGAATAAATTTTGTTTTATTGCAGACGTTTTAGATATTGTCGTATACGATTAATGTATGAAGAAAAGCTTCTCACCTGATATCATTAACCATTTCCAAGGCATTGGCTTTCGAATCTTCGTTAAAATATTTTCGGATGTACAAAGCTCCTACGGCGATGGACATACTATAAAAATAGAAAAATCACAAATTATAATACCGAAGTGCCTTATATCAATATAATTATAAATTATTTAAAAGAAGTTAAATGTTGTTGGTTGTTTAAGAGTTTTAAAAGATTACCTGACGCTAGTGGTATCCGCGCATTCCTTCCAGCGACTCTCGCGTTCTGTCTTTCCCGAAAGTGCTGTGACGTAGGCCAGCTGTCGTTTGCGCAAATCATCAGTCAAGTAAGAAACCGAAGCGCCTGCCACGCGCCACATAACATAGTTAGCTTGCACACGCTTAGGGGTCTTTTCGAGGAGATCCTGTAAGAAAAATGTTTTACATTTAATACATCTTTTATAAAATTACAAAGGTGCACCTCACGGCCTACCTACGAAGTGGTACCTCAGTAGAGGTTCATTCTGTCAATTAACTTGACTTTTAATTATTAATTATATTATAATATTATATATTTTAATTAAATTATAAATTAATAATTATTAATTAGTTGAATTAATATTTAACCTTATTAATAAAAAAATGGGGTGTAGCGTATAAAATTTCGTGATATTTACCTCAAGGTCGGATATATATTTTGGTACATTAACGATGGCTACTTCGTCGAGTCCGACTTGCATGTGTGGGGCCAGGAGACGGTTTATGTATTTAAGCCAGGGGATTCTACGGTGAAAAGAGGACACAGATTATTTTGCATTCAAAAGTTCATCTAATATTTTGGGTAAAAATACTTAACTAAAACAAAATAAGTTTTTAGAAGCTAAACTGAAATAAAAAAGTTATTCGTCGTCGTCCTCTCTCTTTAAACAAAGCTATTTTTGTAATTATTATTCTTTTAAGAGATTTGTTTATGTTAAAAGTACCAATCAATTCCACCACTAAATGCCTGAACAATCCATATGGTAGGGGTGTTGTCAGGCAGATTTGGGCATCTGCGACACTATCGTGTCGTGTTTTCTTAAGGCCAAACGAATGATGATCAAAATGATTTAAATAGAGGTAATTATAAAATAAATATAAAAAATACCTTGGGAATTTCTGTTCCATTTCAGCAATAGTCATCGGATTATACAAACTAGTCGCGTTACGACGCTTCTCGAGTGGCAAGGATATCTAGAAACAACAACAAGTAGTTATGAATTGATTTGAAAGCTTTTGTTGCACTTTTTTCTTTATTTACCTGAAATAATTGCGGTTAAACACTCGAGTTATTTTAATGAAATATATATTTATTAAGAAATATTGACATTTACTAAGTTTTATAGACCCTACTAATAAAATACAAGTAGGTACTTTTTATTGGCCTGAGTCGGCTATAATATTGTTGTTTTATTTTTTTGAATAATTGTTTTTTTAGAAAAGAGCCATTTAGATAAAATTGAAAAGCAAAACTTATTTTAAATACAAAATTTTAGTCAAATCGTTGTGCTCTATCCGTACGATACAAGAAATTTATAACTAGAATCGTTCAATTAATATAATTTTATTAACATTGTAATCTTTTAACACTGACAACATGTTTTGATTTTAAATCTTATTCGTTAAATTATTATAACGGCACACATTGTATTCCATAATCACGTTCGCCTGGTTTAACCAATGTCTAGAGTGACTTTTTTCAATATTGAATTGAAATTACTCAGTTAAATAGTTTCTCTTTTTTATCTATATTTTATCGATTGTGTGATTTATTAGAGGAAACCGATAGAGTAAGTAAGTGATTAAGCTTCACTTCTGAAACGTTAATCAAAGTCAGTTTGATTATAATTTAATTGGAATGGTCGGTAGTAGCCATTAAGCTAGGTAGGGTACATTAGGGTACGTAATGGTAGCCGTTGATTAGTTAATCTTTCTTTAACCTTTCAGAAAATCGCGGGATGTCGTGATTGGATCATCTTGGTTTACATTGACTTTAAACAATTCTATTGACGAAAGTTTAAATGTGTGCACGAGTTATTTTAAAGCCTTTTAGTTAAAAACGAGTTCAGTTACATGTAACCGAACTCTGAACTGAACATTTTTCTTCATGATTGCGTTTTGAGGTAGCGAAGACTAGTATTTTACTTAATTACTATTAATATTTTATTATTTATCTAAAATATATTTTCACCAGAAGAAATCGTAGATTATTTTGATTGATATTCTAAAATGTATGTTTGTTAATTAATTGCATAGTATGTGGACGATATACAAAAACTTAACCGTTGTGCAGTAAGAGCAAAAATATCAACAATACATTGTAATAATGCTGAAAGTAAAACTTGTAAACAAAAACAAATTGGTCGTAAGACAATCGCGGCGAACGTTTATTTGCACGCTACATTAATTGACTACTCTCACCAAGTAGTTATCAGCAGATTGGCTGTCTGCCAAAACATTGGCTAAGCCCAGAACTTTAGCCACAATACGTTCTATTAAAATATTCAAATACGACGGTGACATTATGCATTGATTATATATTTTATAATATTTTAATTATTTGTAAACTTATTTTGAGGTACTTCAGATACGGCCAAGTGTACCGAGAATATCATAAGTGCTAAAAGATGTTGGTTTTGACTGAGCGTTGTTACTTTTAATAACTAATTATTTATTATATTAAGTTAATAAATATTTTATGAATCTGGTAAATAATTAAAGACAATTTATATCTAAAGGACATTTTCCTTTTCAATTCAACATATTACAGTGTGAAACAATCATATTTTACCTAAATTGGCCACAGTATTGTTGAATTGATCGTTCATTAAATTGAATTTTATGCAGAAATCAACAATGATAATATAACATATAAAAATAGTGCAAGTTCAATAGTTGTCTTATTTTCAATTGTCAATAGTAATATTCTAATTTACTTACGTTGGCAAGTTTCATTTCAAATTGCAGCGAATCTTTGAGCTCTACTTCCGCTCGGGAGCGATCGGCTCCGAGGAGAGTTGCTATATCGACCATGTAGTCATAATAAGATAGAACAAGCTTGTCGCTGAAGCCACGGTTCAGGTACTCCCTGCTCAATCCCAGAGACGCTTGATCCAGCTGAAATAAATGTCGAAACGTCGTATGGAAAAGCAAAACAAACGATATCATTAAGTTTATTTTTTAAATTTCGCATGGCACGCGCTATTACTTCGCCTTTGCATGATAATACTCGTAATAAACTATTAACATTCCAATGTTTAATTAAAGCACACTTGACAATTGTAATTTATCTATTAATTTACGAGAACACGCTTCAATGAAACTTTTTCTTTATCAAATGGTACGAAATGAAAAGCAAGTCGGCCGACTTAAGAAATATACAGAGCTATTAAATCTATGTAAATAAAATTCAATTGTAATATTTATACTTATATAATTCTTACATCGATGATTCGTTTGGTGGAGTTCTTTACGTCAACGCTGATGGAGAAATCAAGGAAATAGTCAACAGAATAACCGGCTGAGCGGAACCGGTACACAGATTCATCCCAGGAGAAAGACCGCTCGTCCCACGCATTGCCTTGCAGCACCGGCCATCCACCGAGTTTTTGAAGCTTATCGAGTAGAGGTTGTAAGCCAAGAGACTCGATAGCAGCTAAAAATAATTCATTAAGTAATATAATTTTAATGACAATAAATATTCTTTATTTATTTATTTAAAAATAAATAAATAAATAAATAAATTTATTTCACACAAATAAAAAAGCTGAAATAATCAAGCAGTCTCGTTTCTTCTCTCTTCCATTTTTAAGTGTTAATTTATATTGTCTAAAGGGGTTTACTATTCATACGAATCTCTTTGGTCGAACATTAAAACTCTTTAATTTCGCAGATCGCTTTACTTGTTACAATCCTTACGTCACACGTTATGAAAACAACGGAAATGACGTCACCGGCTACTTTCACTAGTGTTTGCGACTTAGTAGTGTGAAATAGTTCACTAAGTAAATGTATGCCAACTAACATATCTACAATATATTGAACAAAAAAAAAAGAATTACATAATTATAAATATGTTATAAGTAAAAGTAATAGTAATTACAAATTATTAAATAATATTGGCTAGATAATTTTTTCTAAAGAAATTAGAATTTAAATTGTAAGTAGTTGTTCTGTTGCTATATTTTTTATAAATAATCCCAGTAGAACTGATGTGTGTCTATAAACAGTCTTTGATATTTCAATACCCAGATCGAAGAAGAAGAATCGCAGCTTCCTATTCATTTAAGTTATTCAGTAATTTGTTTAGCATTGTTTTAATGTTATTATAGTGTAGTTATCTATTATAGTTTACCTTCACAATAGCGTAAACAAATCTCAAAGATCTCGAGCGCATAACACGATTAAACACTTCATACGAATCAGTGAGAACTCAATCTAACTTTATATGAGCTCTGTCTCTCTTGTTATGATATCACTCGCGATAGTTGCGTGTGTTAAATAAGTTTGCCACAATAGCTTCGTCTGATTATTAGTTTTCTCCATTATTATAGCACAAAGTACTTTTGACTGTATTGTATAACTTATAACACTCACGTTGAACATTATATAATATTGCGTCAAAATTTAACATTATAATATTTACTTATTAAATTAAAAAAAAGTAGTTTTATTAATAGTTTGACTTACTTCTATTCATACAAGCTTGGTACAGTGTCTTGGCTAAAGCGAAGGGACGAGGTTCATTTTCGGCTATTGGTTCGTCGAGAAGGGCACGAATTTGTTCCTGCAGCTCGTCAGTAATTATTGAGAATGTGTTGACAGATGTCTTGTCGTCAGGTATTCTTGTATTTTTGACAAATGAGCCGCAAGCGAAGTCGTAGAAGTCATCGCAGGGGTCGACCTTGTCATCCATGTTGATGAGCAGTTTCGAAGCTGTGGTGATATATTTTTTTTAAATTTATTGATAATTTTTTTATAACAATGTTAAATACTTCGATCGCGATCGAAGGTTAAAAATAAATATTTTCTTATTAAATATACAACAAACCTTACATTCCACGTAGACAATTAAAAATGTTTTAATTGTAACTCATTAAAAAGTAATAAAACAATAATTTAACTAAAAACAATGATCGGGTAATATTTGGTTGATTTTAAAATGCTTTTGATAAGTGAAGCACTAAAAAATAAAAGAAAATGTTTATTTTTTTGTCAATTTAGAATATTTTTTTCTACATATTTAGGTTAGTTTATATAAAAAGGTGTTTACTATATGCTAGATCTATGTATGTAAGTGCGCACGAAGCCTGATGAGGGCGTGAGATAACGTGTAGTTAAATTGCCATTCTCAATGAATGGTTCTTTGTTTCCCTGGGAATCGAATCTTGGCCTTTACGTCCTGAATACAAACGAAACGCTATTACAATGCTATTTTCATTGTAATAATAATTATTCGTACTATTAAACGGTTTTATACCTAATACTCGACAGCAACTTCTGTCTTAGAAAATAAAATTGAAATAAAGTATGATTTGATGAATGGAATTTTAGATTATTAAAAAAGTATTTTTGCATTGTTTGATGAAGGTAACATGCATACATGCTCACAGAAACGGATGTATCTAAACATAAAAGTATGTTCATATAACATTTTTTCAACCACTGGAGCTACGAATACAGTAGGTCTTTCAACCTGTACATCGAAATACAAAGCATATTATTTAGCGATAGAGTATGATCGGTGGAAGGTACCTACCACCGACCATTAAAGGAGTAAATTATATATTTACCTGTATGTATACATCCAGGAAGGTTGCAAACTTTGGCATCAGGGCTCTTTGCGATGACTGCTGGCGGCATTGACGGGGAAAGTCTTAGTTCGCTAGTCTGTGGCATGTCTAGAAGGCGGATAAGCGTGATGATGAGAGACGCTCACAGGACGATACAGTGGTAATGATAACACAGAATATTTAAAGCACAGTTAATATTTTTTTCATCAGCTCAACAGATCGGATGGTTGCATGCATGTAGGCAGAAAGTGACAATGTTTATTTTATACTAAACATATATTTATTTATTATTGTCGTATAAATATGATCGATGTTGTTAAACTTTGTGACACATTTTGTATAATAAACGATGTCCCAGTTTAAAATGATTAGGCATTAATAGTTAAGAAAGATGACGTGATTTTGAATATGCATACACAGAAAAGCAACATTATACATTTAAAAAAGACAAAGCTTAGTAATATCGATTTGTTATTGTTGTTTTTTTTTTAAATATGATACCTATAAATCATTCATTAAAAATAAAATGCAATTTAAATATTAGCTTTATCAAATACGAATGAATAATAGCTCTTTTTATTTTCAGTCTTGATTTTTTTTTTAAAACGTATTAGGTAACTATTTTTCAAATTAACTGACAAATAATTCGAACATCAATATACTAATTTAAATAAGCTTTTTTTCCTGTGATTCTTTATATTGGTAAAACTAAAAAAAATATAATTATGTTCATTGAAAAAGCCGATATAAACTGTTATCGTACAAGCCAGAGTAATATGTCAACACCTATATCTTAACTAATTTCCAAGCTTGACAGACCATGAAGAACATTCGATCTACACATAAAGCATTCATCATTATATACATAAGTGTATTACATAGCTTCATAATTGATAATAAATATTTTATGTTAAATTTATCTAGCTATTTGAAAACGTAGTTTTTTTGCTGTAATTACATAAATTATTACGTTTATTTATTAGTTATTACTTTTAGAGTTCAGAAAACGCAATATTAATATTTAAAAATCGAACTTCAGAACGCTTGAGTCGCTAGTCGCAACGGTCCTGAGATTTATATTTTGAAATGACCGCTTTCGTGGTTCAATGATCCGCTAACAGTGTCCCGATTAAGTTATAGCCGACCGAGCTAGGAAAGCCAAGAAAGGAAACATTTTAAAAAGCATAAGGTTCGAGTTTAATTTGATTTATTTAAATTTATTTTTTAATTTTGTAGTAAACTTAGTTATTATAATAATAGCAAACATTATGGAAACAAAGATAATAATTTCAAATATAGTTCGATTATTTCTATATTTATTATATATTTACAAATAAGTATTATGTATATACATAAATATGTGTATGATTCATTTGGTTATTATTAAAAGGTATTAGTTTTTAATAAAATGTTTGACACCTAACGTTTTGCGAATGGTAGACCAAAATCATTGAATTAAATGCTTCAAGCGATAAATGAAATTGCTCGACCGGTATTGAAATTTCATTATTGTAGATTATTTTCCAAATCGAATCGAGGGAACCATTCCCCACTTTCGCTATTTTGAATACCTTTAAACTTATTTATAAATAAATAAATTGTATTTTATATGACATTTGTAACACAGTCTCGTTTTAAATTGTTTTTGCTTTTAGTGCTTTTAGTGTACTTTACAGTTGTGTATTGTGGAATTTATCGCCAAGTACGTGTTAGTTTCAATCTTAAATATGAAGTAAATATTAATGATGCCTTAATTATAACGACTAAATTGTTATACTGACGTAAATAGCACTTGAAAATTAATTCAGCTAAGGAACATTGAACGTTTTGATAAGAATTATTTGACGGCGATAATTGAGGTAATTAGGTAAAAGTTTAAATTCTTATTACCATATTTAAAATGTAATTTAAGATACATTTCACATTTGTCACTCAAAGAACGGGTTTGTTATTGACCTTAATTCACGTTTCGAACTTGGCATTAATGTGGATACATTCATCCTTTTCCTGTTAAAAACATACAATAAACTACGTACTCAATAGCTTTTAAAATTTATGTTTAGTATACAAATGTTTTGCAAAATTGAAATAAGTGTATTAATGTCTCAGTTATTTGGTCACTATATTTCATTACTATAAAAGAATTTTGTTGTATGAGCTTCTTAACTCATGTTCTTCATCGGACTTTTGTTTCGAGAGTTTAAAACAACTTTAGCTTGAATTCTTTGAAATTTAATGTTAAAAGCTCTTAAAACGCTGAGGAACCGCGACTTATATACCTTAAGCTTCGCTCTACTAATGATGGTATAGAATCAAAGAGAGAGAAGTAAGTGAATTAAGTATTTTTCAAAACTACAGTGAATTTCAACTTTTGTTAATACTTATTCTAACCGTATTTTAAAATGAGAACTTTTTTTTAAAATAAGTATTTAGCGGTGGACAATCGCTATGCATACCGATAGGGTATTGGTCAACGCTTTTATTGCTAGTGAAAATAAAAATAGGCTGCTTTGTATTTGTAAGTATAATTTATTTGTGACACTATGAATCGTGCTGATATTACAAAATTGTACGTGAGCTAATATTAAACGTTATTGATTTAAATCAGAGCAGATAGTTACCAAAATATTTGCGTCATGAATTAACCGTGGCTCATTGCCGTGACGGTGGCGTAAGACTAAGTTTTCACTCTTGACGCAAAGACTATAAAGATGTGTATTGTGAGAAAACTTAAATATCAGTCATCTTGCCTTTTAACAATTGTTATATCTTAAACGTTTAAAGGTCAGAGTGACAACTTTCGTGACCACGCATACACGTAACAAAATGTTACCGTTTAGCAAATTCGACTTACCGTTTTGCAATTTTTGTGATCACGCACACACAATACAATAAAATAAAACCGTTTTAAAATTCAATGTAATTATTTTTCTTGCAACAAAAAATTTAAACGACGATTTTTATTGCAATATATGAAGTTATTTTCTATAGTCACATCTATTTTTGATATTCGATTACTTTTAAAAATGTAATAATATAATTAATTAATTATATTTATTTAAGTAATTAAGCTATATATCGTTTAATTGACTGAGAAACATTAAGTGTGATAAAATTATAAACGATCGTGGTTTCTTTAGGTTTACGAATAATGTATAATTTATCTCTTAAATAGCTAAATAATTTTATTTATTACACGGGAAGTTGCTTAGTAGTATTATTATACTGGAAACGTCTTTGTTCCATATCACATTGGTAATTTTGTTTTTTTTTTTTCAATTAAAAACTTTTTAAATATTTAAATATTTTCTGTAAAACAGATTTTCTAAGATTACCTGTTTGTTCCTTATTAAAATCCGTTAGAGTAATTCTGTTTTGAATATCTGCCCTGTCGGTTATTGGCACAGATGCATACGAAATAACGTGATTCACAAAAACAGTTTTCTCTCTCTTTGTATTCCTCTGATGACACGGAAAGAATGCTTAGCCTGACCAAATTTGTGACGTGAGGCAAATTGAACTATACTAGTGGTAAGTAATAAGTTCCAAAATAAATAAATTTCTGCAAAGGATTTAAACAATGTCAATGGGAATAATTGCTGAAAGAAAGAGCCAATTTTTTACAAACCTTGAAGAAACTCCTTATACTATTGTATTTTAAATTCTATGTGGAACAATCTTGTAGGAGTATGATATCTACTATTGTTCTTTATAATATTACAAGTTTATTAGTCATAAAGCATTTTACATAAATTAGTAATTATTTCCAATTTTAATTTATTACTTGAAATGTAATAAATTAAAATTGGAAATAATTACTACTTACTTTACTGAGTCATCAGTTTACTCAATATAAAATATTTATTATTAATTTATATTATTACGGTATTAACGTCATCAATAATGAATTATAATGAACAGATAAAAAGCCAATTGTTTTGTTTTTGAATGTTAATAATTTAATCGGTATGTATTACCGGTAACGTCAGTTTTAGTCCGTACTAGCATCGTGGAAAGGAAGGCGGCGAGAAATGCTATCGCCATCACTGTCACCACGCCTGCCACTAGCAACAGACGCTTCTCCATACTCGTCCTTTGCGCCCAGAAGGACGGCCTGTTGACAAAAAAAAAACATTTAATTATTAACAATGATTGAATAAAATATTAATAAAATTCGGTTCTTTTTTTCTATAAAATAAACTGTTTCCAGTTTAAAGGATAAAATTATTTCTTATTTTTAAGTATACGAATAGAGTTTGTGTTCATCTCATTTATGAATTGAACTTCTGAACCGTTTTTGGCACCTGTGTGTAGGTTTCTGACGTAGTTCATAAAATTATCTATAAAATTATTATATATTAAAATATCTATAAATGAAAGTTAAAATTATCGGAATTACGAAATATTTTTATAGCAATTGAGTTCAATGGTATGACACAATAAGAAAACAATGGAAATTCAAATTTTAGAACTATGAATTATCATAAAATCAGTAACAATGGTATTGAATTGACACATAATACTTTTGTAGGGATAGGAAATCTTCTAAGTGGTTATTCTTTGAAGGAGAAAATTGCTACGAAATTTTCAATTTGTTTTGTTAACCCAATTTACTTGGCCGCAATTTTCCTTGGTGTTGAACGAAGGGAGCCTCGGGGATAGCAGATCCCTTCTTATGGCTTCCTAAAGAAAACTTATTTCGGTATCTCGCGTAAAGCGGCTTAAAAATTATAAATAATTTAAAATAGCAGTCGTCTGCCGTCGCTGATACGCCGACAGACTGAAATATTTAAATAGGCCTTCTGTATTTTTTGTTGTAGATTGGAATGAAAAGGCTCGCAACAGACGGTGAAACCGCTTGCATAAATATATATGTAAATAACTTGTGCTAAATTATTATAATTTTGATGTATGTAAATATTATTTAAATGTTACAAAAGATTTAAACTCTTTAATGGAATATTTACTCTATAAATAATATAGTTTAAATAATACCCGACACATACATTTGGCGAATTCAATGTCTAAAGTATTTTCTACTTTACAGATTGATGTATCCATGTTTCTATTTTAGTTTTGAATTACACAATCAATACAGATGCAATCAGTCCATCAGATAAGTAAAGAAAATGTTTATAAATTGCAGGTACAATTTGAGTTAGATGTGCAACTGAATCGAAGGAGGTTTACCTAAGTGGAACCGTAAATCAATATCGATAGTACTTTTGTTAGATTTATATAAGTTTACAATTTATTTATATGTGAATACGTATTTGTTTTATTACAGTTTTACCATTGACTGTATATTTCATATTATTTATAAAAGTTTAAGCCTTCACCGGCAGGCATACCTGCTTTTGTAAACATCTGCACAGAACCCACCGAACGAGAATTGAAACGTTCATGCTGAATATCATATTATTGACATAAATAACCATTTCAATTTGGAATACATTTCGCCATGTAATCTTATTTTGGTGTGGAAAGCGGTAAAAATAATATAATCTCGTTTATTCTTTCGAAATTTACCAAGAAAAAACGAATTTGACGATTTTGTTTACAATTGTTCATCTTTACGCTGCTATAACTCGACTTACAAAAATGTTGAAACAAAAAATGTGTGAAATTTTATTCTTTTTGTATTGAACAAAATTAGTCGTAGAATCAATTGTTGAGTTATTGTTTTGAAAAAAAAAACAGATTTTGACACCTTTCATCCAAGATGGTGGCCCGAGCAGCTACTCCTCAAGGTAACAAACTTGGATTAATCATCAGAGTACAAACTTAAACGATATATTCCAAAACTTTTACTACACCACCTCGTGCAGGGTAATAATCCTCACCGACTGGACTATGTGCTTTTGTGAGTGGGTTGATTTAATACGGGTGGTTGAGGTGCCTATGTACTGCATTGATTAATGCATTTTACAAAAAATTTAGTCGGCTCTTCGAATTTGACATAAAAAAAACTTTTTTGTTTAATATTTTTATATATTAATAATGTCTTTGTTTACCTAGTTCAGATATTTATATTATTATTATTGTTTAAATGTTTGAAAATAAATATTATAAGGTTAATTTTTTAATTTAATATATATTGTTACTAGCAACTTTTTATATTAATTATAAATATTGTATGTAGGTACCTCAGAGGCAAATCACATAGTACAATAAGATGAAATGTATTTGAAAACAAGTGTTTGGTAATTAGTGGATGATATATTTTACTTTTTTTTTAAATAACAAATAGGCCAGCGTTTGACCATTGAATTGCTCGATGGAAAGCATCGACACGGTCTAGATGTAGCACGCTTGCCTAGAAGAAACCGGCTTACTCTAGATTTGAAGACATTAGCTTGGTACCTATCAGGAAATACAGGCTCAGGCAGACTTGCTTAGAGTTATATTATATCTGCCTTTTCTATTCTACTCTGCATACAGCATACATTAGATCAGTTTTGATTTTTTATTTAAGCATATTATTTTAAGCGTACAGACATAATTTGTTATTTATTAGTTATATTTTTTAATAGGCATAATAGTAATATAATACTATACAGGAATAGGAATTACTTAGTAAGATAAACATCCCGCGCAACCACACATTATATTTTTCGAATTGACACAATGTGGAAAATATTAAGATTTGTTTGTGAATGGTGTATGTGTGCGTATGCGTGTGTGTGTTGTGTGGCTGACGCGTGTGTGTAAAGATAAAAATCGTGTAAAATCTTGTATATGAACATCTATTATCTATAATCACTTATTGTTTAGTGCAAGTCGCCGCGCCCGAGCTCTTTATGCGATTTTTATTGTCTTCCCGCATATTGAAGCTTTTATGGACACTTTTATCTCTGATATTGTTTTTTAACGATAATAGAAATCTTTTCTCTTCGTAACACATATTATTTTTATGTTATTTATTGTTTATGTTGCCTAATGCAACATTTTAAACTTATGCTTATTTTGTCTCCCGCGTGTCTTATTAAGTTTACACCCATCTCTCTTACTCTCTTTTCATCACCTTAAAATAGTCCGCATTTTATCCTTCAGTTCTTTAATAGAGATCTGATGTGAGTCTCATTTACTGATCAAAGCCTTTTAATAATATATAATTTTTATATTAATTAATATGACTAAATGGTTAACGTTTCCTTTCAGTTTAACCCACAGAAAAAAACAATTTGCTGAGAGGCCTGGAGAACGGAGCCGCCAAGTAACATCTCCGCGAAACAAGATCAGTGTTCCAGGAAACTGGTCTCTATAATATATGTTTATACATCTCTAGACATACGAACTTATTATTTTTGTTATTTGTTTCAGTCGCTCTAATGTACTTCAGTTCTAGAACACAATATTTAACGATAGGTGATAATAAAAATAAATGTACGTTAGTTCTGCTTTGGCACCTTTAAAACAAGCTTGTAACTTATTTAGCAATGGCAAATAATATTATAATTTTAAACTTTGAACTTTTCTCCTATCATCGCTTAATTGTATTCAGCGCCACGTGTGTCATGGATGCATTAATTTCCATAACAGATACATTGATGTCATACGTCTTACCGATATAATGGTCTAGAACTATCACATCACTAGCAGTGGTTGTGCAACGACGCATCGTCACTGGACAGCATTTTTTTTTATCCAGACCGGTCTGACCTAAGTTCATCGTCTTCAAGGTTAGTGAACTTTTTTGACCAAGTAATGTTTCCGTGACAAGGGCTTTAAATTATTCCACTATTTATCTATGGGTACATGTTGTATTTGCTTACGTAATATGATGTAAGTACATCATCCTGATTGAAATTGTCAAATGTCCAAGCTATAAGCTTGTATGGAGATGAAAAAAGAAGTAGTAAGTAGCGATCGCTTTGTGCGGCACAAAATATATTTATTTTTCTTTATTTATAACCTATGTAACTAAATGGTTTACAATAAATAGCATGTATAAATGATTGACTAATTTTATTATAAACTTCAGTAGACTAAGAATGAGCCCAAAGACGATATCAATCCTTCTCACTCATTCACTACAAATAAGTTTATTAACATTATTTGGTACAAAGAATAATCACAGAACGTTCAACGACAACTATTTTATTTCAAATTATAATCCTTTTATAAACTTTCTCACTCACGCGATACTCACACAACACGTTCCCGTGAGTGACAATCTGTGACCTCCATCATAACACATTCTTATTTCACTCATCGTTAGCGGTCAATGTCAAATTAACATAAAATATACATAAAACTGATCATGAATAAATCTTCAAGGTAATTTCTGTTATATGTTAAGTCGGCTTAAATTATTGAAGAATATAATATTATTACTAAATTTTTTTTTTTAATATATTGATGCATAATAAATACATGGAAAAAATACTCAATAAACTCCAGTCTTATAAATAGTTTTAGTTTGCACTGAAAAATACTTAATAGTGCTCATAACAGAATAAAAATTGGTATTTATTTTTATACTACTTCTTATATTACCTATTTTACTTATAGGAGTACATAATTAAAAATACAAATATATTAATTTTGCATGGTTCCTGTGATAAGGTGTAACATCAATCACGTAAAAAACACTTTCTGTTTTATCGTATAATATGATTTATGGGTAATACTTTTATGAAGGCACAGCAATACTGTGTTCAATCGAATGAAATGCAATAAAATCAGCAAAGACGTATTTTTCTTACTTTCGCGTTAAGTTTCACTAGACTTACGTCGTTCTCACTTTTGGAATCGGAATTTTGAAGAGAAATATTATGAAATAAAAAAATCACTCTGTTGTTGAATTAAAAAAAAAATCAGCCGATCCAATCGAAATGAAACATTTTTACTGAAGGCAGCAGAAGACTTTGGCAGATTCGCTGGTGGAGGTTGCTGGATGGTACCACCCGCTTACTTATTAGTTTTTTTATCTTAATATTGAATTGCTGGTTTTAGACTGAACATCTCAGTAACATGTCCGGTGGCGCGCAATCATTTCCTATAGAGTTAATAGTTAAAAAATACATGTAAGTTACATCTAATTTAGATGATGATTCTTTAACTTTTATCCTATTTAACTTTTATCCTCTTTCTATAATTCTAATCAAATATAATATATTGGTAATATATTATATTTGATTAGAATTATAGAAAGAGACAGCAAATAATATTAAAAATTGTTCAAAGACAATATTTATGAATATAAATTCGAATGATGATATTATATTGAGTTATATCATACACGGAACAACATATAAACATATACTACTTGTTTTGTTTTACATAACCGTTGGAAACAGATTGCTTATATTGAAAATAATAATATCGATAAAACTGTATCCTATCCAGTTTTGCCTTTTATCGTTTGTTATGTAATAATTTTAAGGAAGTAACTTATAAGCTATTTATATTTTTAATCTGTTCATAAAATAACTTAAAAAATCCTTTTTAATTTAGGTAGACTAATTGCTTACCAAACTATGAACTAGAAGATGAAGTATAAGCCAAATTATAAAAGCGCAGAATGAAGGTTTTAAATTTACTTGAAATCATTGAATTAAATGCAGATTTAACAAGAAAAGATTAAAGAGAAATATAACTATTATTTTAATAATAAATATTATTTTACTCTTCTTTAATTTTAAGATAAATATTGTTTTTATTTAAATATATTTTGTTAAAATATATTATTTATCTGCCATCTCACATCATTGCGGATGATGACTTAATTATTTACGATGTATTGGAAGAATTTTAAATTTAATAAGATTGTATTTTTTTAAGTTTCTTTAAGAAGAATGTTTAATTATTTGTGTTAATATCTATAAGATATTAAAATGAAATTTTGATAAAAATAACCTTGTACCTTTTAATTTATAATTAAAAATAGCTATTATTAACTAACTACTAATAATTTATTTGTATATTAATAAGGCTTTTATGTAAATAAATTGGTTATTAACTTACAAGATTAATAATAAAATACATGTAAGATAATTTTGATCCCAAGGATATATATGAAAGAAGAATAACGACGCAGGCGCAGGATTCGCAAGCATTATCCGGTACTACCGTTACTAACGCAGTTATATAAGAGTTCATTGACCTCATTGTAAACAATACTGGATCTACTACTATGCTAACCTAACCTTTTTTGATATGACATAGATAGTGAGTTTAGGTAAGTAAAAAAACGTGCTGTATGATAAATACAAAATAAAATAATTATAAAGTGAAATAACTTGTTTTTTAATTTATGTTTCCACCTATAATTAAATATTAACATTTGCAGGCTCAGCTACAGTCTATTTTCAAAAATCTAATAAGCTAATATTCAGTGTGCTAAAACTTAAAATTTAAATTACATTAAAATTTCCTCTTATATCAACTTAAATGTATACATATCAATTTATAATAGAAAAAATTAAAAATATATTCGCTTGTATTAGCATATCGTCTTATTTAGTATATCGACAAAATAAATAAACGTAGCTACAAAATTTTTGTTTTTATATTTTTACGCTTTCATATCGTTACTTGTTAATGAAAAATATTTTAACTCAAACATTGCAGATAAAGAACAAATATAAATAACAATTCGTAATAAGTATATAAAAGTTAAAAGCAAGATCTTTACTTTGGTAAGTAAATTAATAATGGAATCTATTATGGATATTTCTATAAAGATACATAAAAAAATAATAATGGGAAAATGAAAATATACGTTCTTCGAGTAGGCTCTTACTAGTTCGAAGTGTATATGATACTGACAAGAATCAGAATTAAAGTTACTCTTTAAGTATTAATTTTTAAGCATTAAATGAAGCAGAATTTTCCAATTTTGCTATTTTATTTACCGCAACAAATTTCTCAACAGTGAAGTCAGTTAAAAAAAAATAAGTGTAGAAATCCTCTGCAAGCTCTATCTATTTTTCTGGCAGGTTCGTTCGAAGTTTTCATTCGCTGATGAAATAGTTTGCTTAAAACCAAGAACAAACTTTTTTTTTAAATTTATTAATTAAAAGGTTGCTAATATTGAGTTCAAATGTGTTAAAAAATAGTTTTATATAAAAAGAAGACTTATTCATCGGAACTAAAAAAAAAATCTATAATTTTTAATTAATATATAGTTTTGTCAAATGTTTTCAATATCTATTACGTCGTTTGTCAAATACCTAGTCAATGTTTCTAGAAGTCTTCTCGATCGAGCGTTCCAAGCATTTGCTGTGTACGTATCTATGTGTGCATGTTTATTCCTTAGACCAAATGCATCAGACTACACTTCTATAATTACACAGCGATCGTATCGTAGATATTTAGTAAATGTAATTCAAATCGTAAGGTTTTCATGATAATAACCGCCGGTTTAGGTATCAAGGCTGTTCGATGTATTATTATATTAGACACTTAATTCTACTAAGATAATAAATAAAAGTATGTATATATGGATATTTGTCATTTAAAAGTGCTCAATCAGTTGGACTGGTTCTATCGTGTTATTTACAAAGGGAAATACATTTTTTTATTAATAATTTCCGCCTTAGGCTTCGCCCGCGTCTGTGCTCCCTCCCTCCCTCACGGACGTATTAGGAGGAAATAAGTTGTCCTCTTCTGCACCCCTAACAACGTGTATGTAAAATTTTATAATGATTAGTTGAGAAGTTAAGACGTGAAAGCGTAACAAACACTCACTTATGCATCTATAATAATACATGTATAATAGTAAAGATAAATTAAATAGATACTGAATTCACTTTAAATAACGCGGTCGCGGGCATCTAACAGCTAGTATGTCAATAATAATCGTACTCGGCTCCGAATGACGCAATTATTGTTTGATCTTCTTATATAGTTCATTATCATCCCGCGAAGCCTCAGAAACATCACATTACTTGATAAATAGTTTCAGTGTAATCATTTTTATCATCGTACAGGAGATTTTCTCTGTATAAATTCCTTGAAATGGCATTTTATAACTCTTGATTGTTTAAAAATAATGCACATTTGCGTTATTCAGATATTCTAGTCAGGATAGGTAACCATGAAAACTTATAGCCTGTCAATGTCCCACAGCTGGTTAATGCCCTCACCTCTCTGCTTACCGATAGCTCATTTGCAGCCATAGACATGATTTCTATCTCTGATTCCAGTTGGATTTCAAATACATAAGATACAACTGTACCATTAAATAAAAGAAGCCTCAAAGTTTTAAAAACATAACATCTTCTTGGTCTTGTCATGGATAAAAATTGCATACGTCAATATAGGAACAGCTTATACCGATATTGAATAGAGTTTTAAACCTAATCTCTCAATGGTACTATAGGTAAATGCGCGCACTGAGGGAGAATTTTGCGTGTATTTAAGATTATAGAGCGCGCGCAATTTCTTTTAAAGAATATTCAATGTTAAAGCAATGCTGATGTAGAAAAACACGTAACTATTCAACATATAATTATCTTACACGAAATAAATTGTAAACCAATATCATTTTTAGCTAATCCAACGACTATCCATATTCATAAAATGCATTTATTGAACGTCATCACATATTTTATCTTAAGATGTTTTGAAGAAGTTTATCTTAGATGTACAAAACTTCGTTTAATTCTACATTTATCAAATATAAGCCATTGTTCACTTTTAATACTGCAATCTATCCCAAGTTATTGTAATTTAAAAATAATTAATTATTGACAAAGATCATGTATTGTCGCTGGTGAATTTCTAAATAACGGATTGTACAAAATGGCTCCGATGATACCATCTAATACCGTTATTAAGAGCGTATTGAAATTGGAAAAAGACCTATTTCGGTAAGAATAATTTCGGTAATATATTACTCAGTCCAATAGTACTACAATATAAGAATATAATATGTATAAGAACAAACTCGAAACTCGCCGCAGAAAACAGTCGTGAATTGTCAAAAAATGATATGCGACCATTATAACTAAATTACATTTCAAGAATACACGCTTCAAAATAGTATATCTCCATAAGTCGGTTGTCAACATTTCACGGGTGAGTAATGAAGTGAGTTCTCTCAGATTGCACTGCTGTTACCGGTACGACTCGCTTCTCACTTATGATTTGCTTAGATAATACTATGATAGTAATCTCCACCCAACCTACCAACTAAACTACCAACAACAAAAAGTTTCTATTCGATTAGACTTTCTTATAGGATGAAAAATATAATTCCTAACCAGCTCATTTAGGCAAAATACATACAACAATTTAAAGAGCACCAATTTCTTTTTAGTTTTACATTATAATAATGTATTTAAAACTCTGAAAACGAATATAATATGACATAAGCAAATTCAACTTTTCAAATGTTATGACTGCTATCGTAGTTTTGCTTTTGTTTTGCTTTAGATCACGTACGCCAAGGCCGAGACGGCACGGCGGTTAGGCCACTCAGCGGCCTAACCTAATCAAATATTTAAATCAAATACTACAAAACATACGACGCCTGTAACAAAGGAGTTTATGAATTAATTTCTCCTGCATTTTTGGTTGAAATATTTTTGTTTTCATTTTTTATCTTGAAACGAAAACAGTATTGATACCATAACGATTTTATTCCGATTAAATTTGTATAGCATTAATTTTAAAGTAACACTTCATTTTGGGTGCTATGAGTTAAAATTTAAAATTCAAATTCGTGGACGAACCTATAAATTTTTAAATTAAAATTTTTACGTTTTGAACGATTTAAAGTAATGAAGTTTCTTATATATAGGTATAAGAATGGTAAGATGGTTTGAAATATTTACAAAAATCGATATAATTAAGTGCTGTCAACAATCGTGCGAACGTTTAATGGAAAATTGTGTAAAAGGCGAAAAGCACTTTAGAAGGCAATGTTTACGGTTTGGTAGTGATATAAATGCAAATTATATTACTTTAGACGATACTTATTGAGTTAATAAAGATTGGCTGCGGATCGTGGCTCAAATACGTGCCAGAAGTCTTCACTCCAGCAATTGTTTCTACACTACAAACGTACTTCAAACGAGATAGCTTTGTTTGCTGCCTTTCGAAAACTAGATTAGGATAGAATTAGGATCGCGTAAAGCTTTAATTGAACCCTGTATTTTTTTAACAATAGGATATTTAGGATTCTAGACAAATATTGCTTCACTCAAATGTGAATGTGTAGAGAAATTATTGAAAGTGTATTACAATACAAAATATTAAATGACGCTACGTGATTCCAAATTATTACTTGATGGTTAACAATCTTAAGCACAGACAATTGTTTAACTCATCCAATAATAAAACACCTTCTTAACTCTAAGTAATATTCGTACTAAATAATATTCCACAGAGCATACTACTTTCTGTTGTTTTTTATCTTCAAATTATTTTTAGTCTTTAAGAAGTAAATTAAATTAACCTACAAACGTTATTTATGGAGTAATTAGTTGAACAATACTGTGTTTCTTCTTTCGAATGTAAATTTATAATGACAGAAAGAGATAAATCTGTGTGATAACTAAACCCATATAAGTTTATTAGTAAGACCGTTAATAGTATAGTATAATTACCTCTTACAAAGTACAATCGTAGATTTGATAACGCTAATGCGCATAAAACACGTAATTATACAACATAACGCATACAACTGATAGTAAACTATGTACTGTAAATTGTATTGTAATAACAAAATTGTGAACTAATCCGCTGGCTATATGAATGTTATATCACTCGCCATAGTTACGAAAGCAATTTGAAGTTTTACTAATGTACATATAAACAATTGAGAACTTACTTGACGTTGTTACGCATGTTGTAATTATTGGTGATGTATTCTGCCTCCCCACTGTAAAGAAAAAACATAATTAGTTTATTTAACACGTGAATATATAAAAATGAAATGATATTTTTTGGTGATATCGATGATTTTTTAAGAACAAAATACAGATGATATTGCACAAAAAAGTTGTGCGAAACAGATTTTATTGAAACAATTTATAATTTCGCTAGCTTGAAATGATTTTGTTGGTTGTTTGATCCAACAACAACAAGACCCATGTGGAATGCAATTGGTAGGGTTTAAATATTGAATTATTTTAAATAATTTACAAATTATCCCTATAAAACGAACAATGTAAATATAAGTATGTACATCAGAATTTTACGAAAATAAAACAAAATCTTCAATTGTTTAAATGATCCAAAGCTCAATGATCGTTGCGAGTACTTAAAGCAATACATCCCAATAGATTTATTTTTAAATAGAAATAATAAACTGCATTACGACTGTATTTTCTAAAGAAAATACACCCGAGGCTCTTGACGGCTTTTTTATTTGTAATCAAAGCGAGTTCCGACAGCAGCCGACTAAAAATAAAGTAAAACGCTTTTCTAATATTTAACTAGAACTTAGTTTCTTCAACTAGAAATTAAGTTAATTCCACCGCTATATCTACATATTTATGCTAAGCTTACCCTGCAAAATTGTACTTATTTAGATTTCTTTAAATATACATATATTAGTTTATATTATAATAACTTTTTGTATTTCTTAACTGTAATTTTTAAGGTATATATCTGTCAGGTCTGTCTGGTGTAAGATAAGTCTTCACTAATATTATAAAAATGCAAAAGTGAGTATGTGATAATTTATTTGTTTGTGTATTTGTTACACTTTCACGTTTAAACTACCTTAACCAATCATAATAAAATTTTGCATTAACGTCAAGGGTACAGAATCGGACAGGACACGATATGCTACCTAAAACCTACCCCCCCCCCTCCCATCACAGGCACGCAAAACGCGGGTGGAAACTAGTACGAGATAAAACTACTAATTTTATGACAAAATTTGTAAATGTAAAGTATGATTTATAAATGAACAAGCTATTTGAAGAGCTTAAAATATTTGTTATTAAAATAAATTAACTATATTCTTAATAAATCGAAAATATTTATACGAATACTAGTTTTCGCCCACAACTTCACCCTTGTGTGGCCGGGGGGCAGGTGCTTAGTACTCAAGACCATTTTCCATAACCCTGATAACGTGTATGCAAAACTTCATAATGATCGATAGAGTAATTGTAGGCATGAGGGACATAATATCTTAGTTCCCAAGGTCGGTGACCGCTTACCATCAGGTGGCCATCGTCCACTTATATATTCCATAAAAAAAAATTAAGACTTTAAAGCAAAACAAACAAACAAACAAGTTTTACATTTATGTAATATTAGTTACTTACTTTATTTACTATTTCACTTAAAATTGTAACCGGACCTTATGAGGCAATAATGTTTCGAAGGACATTTATTAGGCAGTCTGAGATCGCAGTGCATTTCTTATAAAATTAAAAGACAAGTCATGATTGGCCTGGTGACACAGATGCTTAATCTCATCATATTCCGTGTAACGAGCAGTTTCCTACTTTAAAACGTTTGCGCTTTCCGCGGAAGACTGATTAAATGCAACCAACAGGTTTATGTCAAAGGATTTTGCCAATTATATTTTTTTCAAAATTATAATCTTTTTATCCTTGAGGATTTTATTAAATATATAATCCTTTTAGATTTATTAAATTTTCCTTATAACAAGATACGTAATAAATAAAATATTATATTTGAATGAGGATATAAATATCGCCAATAAAATATATTGCGAAGCGAAAAAACAAATTTTTACTGGTGATGGTACCACCCACTCATCAGATATTCTACTACAAAACAGCTGTACTTGGTATTGTTGTGTTCCGGTTTGATGGGTAAGTGAGCCAGTGTAAAACCAACACGAGGGACATATCATCATAATTCCCAAGGTTGGTGGTGCATTGGTTATGTAAGCGATGGTTAACATTTACAATGCCAATGTCTATGGGCGTTGGTGACCGCTTACCATCAGTGCGCCTGTAATCTGTAATTACTAAAAGTGGATTTTCTTAAATATATGCTGTGTATTTTCACAAATTGAATAAAACGCTACTTTGAATAAATGTATATTTGATTTTTATTAACAAGATCTTCTCAGAAATTATAACCGGTCAGTGATCAGCGGTAACGTTTACGCCAAGCTGATCTCTCGGAGTCGGCAAACTTTCTAGTACTAATTGTAGTGCATTATAGGCCATTATGTATCCGGAGAATCACATGCGTTTAACGAATGCAGTAAAAACGTATCATTGACTCTGGAACAAGCGTGGGACTGAACCTAAGCTCTAAAGTCTGATTCGTAAGAGTTTTTTATATTATCCTTCATAGAGCAAAATTTATTTCAACTAAATGTTAATAATTTCATGTAAGTGTAAAAATTATAATTCCAATATAACAATTTCAACGCATATAAAAATAATAAACCAGTTTCCCAATTTGTTATTGACATTTTTATCAGATCTTTTAATGGTATACATAAAAATTTGATGCACAAAGTTTTATTGAAGAAATTATATATTTGATATTTGGATATGACAAGTAAATCTCGTTTTTAGCACCAAATTGTATATATCATAATTTTATTATGTATTTCTTTTTTTCAAATTATTGCTACTTAATATTTCTAAAGACTTACTTATAAAAAAAACTGCCGGCATAGATTTAAGTAGGTAAAACATATCGCTATCATAATTATTATCACCACGTCTTTCTATAATATTCAAATTATTTACTAATTTAAACTTATACAAAACCCGTCGAATGTTAACAATTTTATTTAACCGTTAAACACGATCCCGTATAAAATCCAAGTTTTTTATTACTTTATTACCTGCATAACTGCTACTTGCCGTAATAAAATTCGTGAGTGTATTCCAAGGTGACGTTCGGTGGAGTATTTTATAATACTCAACAATATATACTAGGGACGCATTCCGTTTTAATCTTCTATTAGCATTATAGTAATTATGAGTGCATACTAACTAGTTCGCATGTAAATATATAATTGCAATGCTTTCACGTGATACCGTTAATGATATGGTGATGAGGAGTGGCCATCACGTTCGGACAGTATACTTCTTGTAATTCCAGAGATCGCGTGATTTTTATACGTCGGAATTAATTTAAATGTAACCATGCATTCGTCCTTGACTTAGCCTACGCCAGCATTGTTTTATTTAATTAACCTTATTAAAGTGACGCGTGTTTGTTTGAACATTTATACCGGCAAATTGTTATAATTCTGATGGAATGTTATTATTAAATTATAAATGTCAAGTGCAATGTGGAAGCGCATTCGTGTTCATAACTATATTTTTATGCATATTTAATTGTTAAAATTTAGTCAACATAACATAAAATAAATATATATGTAATAATGAAAATTAATTTCAAATTTAAGAAGGAATAAAGCTAACAAGTTGTATTGGTTTGTATATTAAAGGGTATAAATTCGCTTATTCTCAGCTCGTTTTTGATAAGTGTAAGTTGGAAAACCACTAGCAAATTATAAATACGAAAAACATATCATTAGTTGCTAAAGAGGATTATTTCTAGATGCTAGGGTTTTGTGCAAGCCCGTCTCTGGGTAGGTATCACCCACTGGTAATCTACTGCTAAATAGCAATACTTAGTATTGTTGCGTTCCGGTTGGAAGGATGAGTGAGACTTAACATTTTCGTTTCCAAGTTTGGTGGCGTATTGGCGATGGATGGTGGTGAACACTTAACATCAGGTGGCCCATTTGCAAGTCCGCCTGCCTATACCATAAAAATAAATTAGAACCACTTTTGTCCCTGTTACCCTACTGACATCCTAAGTTTTGATTAAACCTTAATAATCCGTGTCGCCGCCAATCGAAAGTAGATTATTTTATATTCTGTAACTTAAATAGTTTAAAGAATATTTCTATAAATAATATGCAAATACACATACAATACATACACTCTGATTATTAATTGATGTAAGTGCTCATGGTATTCCATGGGATGCGTGCCACTACTTGATTAAAACATCCACGTGTTACCGGATCGCCTTGACTTGTTACTGAGGTCAATCAAAAAACCTGTTAGTGTTGGCTAGTTAAGTGCCAGAATATATTTTTAAAGGTAGATATTAATTCTTTTCTCAATACAGACAAATAAGAAATAAATCGGACTGGTTTCACAAGATTTTATTGCATTTGAAGTGGAAGAGCTTAGAAACTTCTAAAATTAGTTCTATGAAAGATGACCCAATAAATTAAATTCTACCACTTCTATTTTATTAAATATTTAGAGAAAGGCTTAGGCGTCTTTCGTATGAAGATTTATAAAACGGTCGTAGTTTTATTTTTATTAAAACAAAGAAATGAGAACAGTTCAACCAATTATTTTCGGCTTTACGGCGATTTAAGGCGATTTTATCATGATTAATAACAAATTCAATATTAAGTCTTTTTAGAATTTTTAATTCCAAGAATTTCTTGTATGAAATATATTTTACAACCTACAGTTGGTAGCACTATACCATGTACCTAACTACGCGCCCCTACCTCGCGAGAAAACAGTAAACCCTTTATTTTATCAAATTGCGTAAACGGAATAGAATAATTTTCATTAAATTGTAAACTTTCTTGTAATGGATAAATTTATTCTATAAATAATCTTTAAATACTATATACTGTGAAATTAAGATACATTAGTATTTGTGTATTAAATTTTCATTACAAAACTGTTATTATTGTTTGCATTTTTTATAGAAAAATAAACTGACATTTACGATAACAAATAATCATTTTTAAAAATTATTGTTGATCGCTATGACTTTAGACCGTCTGAGTAACTTGGAGGAGGTAAATACTTCAATATTGGATTATTTTTTTCCTGTTAAGAGGATGCGTAGATTGAAACACTAAGCAGGCATACTTGAGATTCGCGAAAATATTTCTACTGTGAAAATCATAGGATGGTATAACAAATATATCTTATAGATAATAATAGTAATACTATCGAAATATCATGATTCGGTTGCAATATCATGATACTGATTTTAAATAAAATTGAAACTTATAAATCAATGTTAATGTTCTTTTGGAGTATATAGGCTGTAGGCTGGCCACAGGTGGCTGCCATCATAAACTTTATTGTTCAGTTGGCTTATAAAATTTATTGTATTAAAATTTTCACGACTGCTGAAATTACATCTCAAAATACGTTGCCGGCTTCTGGTCTACATTTGGTTACACTGAAACCAAAAGTGAATTTTAATTGAATACAATTAAATTATGACTGGATATAGGTATAAACTTGTGTCGGGTAAAACCGTTTCATATTTTTTCTGCATTAAAAATAAAAACAAAAACCAATATTCTACTTAAATCATGTTGATTATGATTCATATACGATTCCGATTTTGGTATATACCGTGACGTAAGATATAAGGATTCTACGTCCGCCTAATTAATTCATTTATATGCTCTATAATTAATACGAAAATTCTTAACCACATAATTTTAAGTTTATAACTTGACGTAATATTAATTAATTAATCTTACGCGTAGGTAACGATAAAATGTTTTATTTAATATAGTTGTTTGTGAGTTTAATAAGCTGTCTGTGCGGTGTAAATGATTGCACACGACTATCGTATATATCAGCTTATTGGTTTAAAGTGTCCAGTATCGTAACTACATATTTGGGAATTTCATCAAAATGATAAGTTGACAAATTATTTACTGAATAACATATCCAATCGAAATATTTTTATATTTTTACAAGAAGGTGTGTGTGTTTCTGAATCGGCTTCGCAATCATTCTATCAAAGAGTCAACGTGAAACTCAAAATTAATAATTAATTTAATAATTTTTAATTAAACTTAATTGGATAAGATTAAGTTTATTACAATCATAATATGATAAAGAGTGTCTATGAGATTGTTTTATTAAAATTCTGATGTTTATTCAATGACAGATGAAAAGGTTGCGAATTGATATTAAATTAATTATAAACGCGTACGTATTATTCACCCAAAAATGAATAAAATCTTGCGATGACGAATTTACAATTTCTAACCACCCATATTTATAAAGGGAAAAACAACACGTTCTGAGTGTTTCTCAGCTGTAAGCACCGATTTGTAGCTGGCAATTAATTAATATTAGATGAACTCAGCCCCTGTTCAGCTTTAGCTTACAAAGGAAAGAACTCATTACTTCGGATAATTTTATCACGCTGTATTTTTATTTAATAATAACAAGAACACAAGAATAATTTAATTAATTAATTTATTTGTCTTCGACTTTGTAATTGTTCCTTAGAGAAAAATATTATTTCATATTTTATATAATGTTATCGGAGAATATACTATTGTAAATAATATTTATTAAAATAAAAGACTAGCGTTAATTAATTGGCTTGTAAAACAAGTAAAGCTTCATAAAAGACGTGCTTAACAAACAATCCGGATTATAATATGATCAATGATTTTAATCGTTGTGTAATAAATTATATTCGCCATTTTGTAAACGTTCTGTGTTGCTGTTAACATAGAGAAAATAATGTTTAGTTATGTCTGCATTTTGCAAAAATAAAAACAAATGTAAACACGGATGTCAAACAGTAACAATGGTAGCCCCTTAAATGTTTCGCAGTTCGAAAAAGTCCTTCCCTCCTTGTTAGGGAGGTTACCACGTAAAACAACTTTAACTACTCATTAAAATCACGTGTACCCATTTGCAAACTCATGAGTTTCGGGGGCGTTGCGGAAGTTGACTCGACATAGAGTGCACAACCAGATACTATTGTATTTATAAGTTAGGAACATGTCTAACTAGTTAAATAAGCCCCGGTACCACACGTGTAGAATGAGGGTCTACATAGAAGGTTTATATAGATGGATAAAATTACAAAAATCTTGTTCCGTTGGGCAAGAAACCTTCTCTGGAAGGGGTCGCTCTCCGATCCGTGCCGAGGACTGTCGTCGCAGTGGTTTAGTGACTAAGAATCCTACATAAACTGCCCTCCCCCAAGGGAGCCAAGGGTGGGAGGAACATTTCTGAAGGTTTCCACTGCTTGAAAAAGGAACATCCTCGTATAGGCGCAAAATAACTTAACAAAATTTTGTCACTATCCGATAAAAGGCATAGGATCGCATGGAGGGCAAACATATGTACATTCATTTTTTTATTTATAAATCTCTTAATATCTATCTTCGATATTAAGAGTTATACGATACGAAAGACAGAATACCGTATTAAACTTTTTACCTGTAAAAATAAGTTGATTACGTAATTATTATTGAATCTCTGTATATTTTAAATTTATTATTGTAATCACATCTTGGTGTAAGGGTCTATTAAAAAGAGCCTATTATTTTGTATATTGTAATATTAATAATAATTGTAATGGCCTTGAATATACATTTATATAGTAAGAATAAATAAAAAACTTAAGTCAACAATTAAAATACGTTTTTTTTTAGAATATATAATTGTGTAATGAATTTACATAATAGTTTTGTTTATCTAATTATCATTTCCACTCGAACAGTTATTTGACGTTATTATTAAATCAATTGAAATATGAGTATGGATTCGCTTCTTTAAAAATCCCCGCACATAAAAACGCTAACCACTTGTTCTACTATTAAGACGAGTATTAGCCAAATAGTTTTAAGCAGTATATTTATAATAAAAACGTAAATTATTTTCATTTAATCGCAAACCGATAAATAAATAAATCGATATTCGTCTATGAATTTAAGAAGCTTTTTGGCATACGTCTATCAAGCTAATTGATAGTGTAAGGCTGGGATCGCGGACCAATAAATCAATAACAAATTGAAAGCGATCATTATTGTGCGATTGTAGATGGGCGTTGTAAATGAATGACGCATTTCGTTTTCGATCATTGAAGTCACTTGGGTGGCCACGTTACAGCAGCCGTCTTGTGACTTCAAAATTCAAATATTCTGCTTTCTTAGACTTATTACAAACACTACTTATAATTAATACAAGTCAAGTCATATATAATTTTAAGCAGGATCGAATTAAATTAATGTTCCGCAGCCCTAAAATGGTCACGGATATTTTTTTAACCGGGCAAAAATATTTTTTTTATATTTCCAATATTTTTTATTTATTTTTAATATAATAAAATATTAAAAACTCACAATCTCCTTTTCTTTTGAATTCCCCGGTAACAAAGTGCCTGTTCTCTCTTATATCCGACCTCGATTTAAAATGTTGTACACATTTATTATCACCTATTTAGTAATTAAAGATTCAGCGTCTAGCGTTATTATTTAATCAATTGGTTCATTTTAATATTGCTTAATAAAATAAAGCATTAAAAGAAATCACTTATTACTTAACCATTTCTTTCACATGTGCATGCTAAAAAAGGTTAGCATATCGTATAATTCTGTTCAATGTAAATCCAACTTTTAGGCTCTTGTACCTTATGCCAATTATGTACGCGAAATCCCTACAAAATGTTTGACTTTGCCCGTGAATTTTTAAAACAGAAATTAAGGCATTGTTATTAATATTTTTCATATGTAAGTTAAGAATTAAAATTATAAATGCCGACAAAATGGCCACATACAATTTCCTTGGTAATTTTATTTGTAATACCAACTTTTAGAGACATATCTAACGTTAGCGGGCGACTATATAACATAACTGGCTCAAAGTAGTATAGTGTATTTACTTCGGAGATGGAAATATATATATAGCGATACATAAAAACTAGTCATCACAAACCGTTATATTATTTGGATAACATTAAGATAGCAAATAAACTTTCAAGTATCGCTGTATTTTTATTGGATACATACGAGTGGAAAGCCTTGCGTGTTATTTTACCTGATTGGTATTATTAAATAAACAGTTAATATTTAGCTAAGAACTTTTATGGTCTTAGACTCGGAAACGTGTACTGCATTAAATTTCAAATATAAACGTCCGATTTTAATACGCAGTATTTGAAACTCGTTTATACATTTACGTTTATACTGCGACACTAAAATTCTTTTACTATGACAAGTCGATCCTCTCGTGGCTTTAATAAGCAACTGTGTAATGAAATTACACATGCGCCATTCTCATTAAAGTACATGCGTTTATGGTCATTGGTATAAATAGGTATATTATAACGGTGTAATACGATTTTAGTGCCCAGAATGGAAAGTCAAAAGTAGAACGGAGAAGTCAAATGAAAATGTATCGTCGAATCTTATTGACACCGATCTTAATCGGATTGAGATACGGAATAGGTGAAACGTAGAAAATGTGGTTTTTAACTTAACGACATTTTAATTTGTTTTTATAAATAGAAAAAAACCTTATCATAAGTTGAATACAAGGCAAATATTGATAAATTTTGTTGCCAGACTACCTCAACTTTATTCGATATTATATTATGTAGGTTAATATCGAGACACTCATTAGAAGAGCTAAATAATAGAAATAAAAAATAACACCGATTAATTTCACATAATATTTTTTAAGGACGTTTAATATTTCTGTTATGAAGCACAAATTACATCCTTATCATATTAATATTTACAGCATATTATGCAATACATACTTTAATGAAATATACTTTAATGCATACTTTAATGAAAGGGAAAAAAAATGATTGATTAATATAAACGATTCCGTAAATGTCTTTGGTCATGAAAGGAGAGCAAATCGTTTGAGATTCATAAGTCCGCACCGTAACGATAATTATTTATGTCATCACAATGTCAAATTGATAAAAATGAACGTAATGCATTGATGGCGTAGCGTAGAATGTTTACTACCGTTTCAGTTTTACGATGATGGGGCGAATCGATATTATAAAATATCGACATTTTTATGGTTGACTAGTGTTGTTCGTCTGAAGATCGTGACGCACCGATCGCAAAGATGGGGCACTTGAAAGCTGGAGGAAATAAATATACCTTCAGAAACATATTCGCTTTGTTTATGGTGTAGAAGTCGTATTGCGTCTGTGATATACTGCGCTCTTCATACATACTGTTCGATTTGAATACAATAGTAAAAGCGATCACGATTGAGTAAAGTAGTTAATGAATGTGTGTAATTTCTCACATCCTATTTATTTCTCAGTTACTTTCTTCACAATTGTGATTAAACTTTTTAATTCTACATACTTTTTGTAAAGCAAATATGGTATTGGTATTGGTATTCTTACATTAAATTGAAATGTATTTAATTAGTAAATTATCTAAAATAATCTTTTTGACTATATATAACAATTATATATTATTGTTTTAAATATTAAATACTATTTATAATATATAAGTATTGGCTTTTATATTATTTTATAAAAGGATGATGCTGAATCATCAGCATCGTCATCAGATGATGATGATGATGAAGAATTGGCTAATAGTGTAGGGTAGAAGCCAGGCATCGTACAAATTTTGTCTTAAATAATATTATAAAATGTCTCTACTCTTTAGAATAAGGTTTTAGTTTTAATGTATTTAACTATTTTTAATGTATTTAATTATTTTATGTTTCTTTTTGAGTTATCTATTTGAGAAAACCTCGACCAGGTTTTTTAATTTATTTATTTAGATAATTTATATCTAAATAAATAAATTAAATAACCTGGGCGAGGTTTTCTCAAATAGATAACTCAAAAAGAAACTTTAAAACGAAACAAATTCATTCGTGTTAGAGCCACATGGTATATTTCTGTCAACTTTATAGTTCAATCCGAATTCGGTTTATGTATAGTTAAATTTGATTTATTCACTGATTTGCGAGTTTTTTTTATGAGTCGATTCTGGAGTAGGTATCGTATAATGTGTTATTTATGTAAGTTTTATTTTATTTTATGATTTTGATATTCACTATCAAATCTCAGTTTTATAAATGGCGTCAAGGTTGTAAATTATTTTTGTAACCATGATTGCATTCAAAAAATTTTACTAATATATTTACAGAAAGGCATAAAGACAGATATATCGTAGAATTAAAGCCTTGGTTTAAAACTATCCGTGTGCAGAGTTTCACCATCGTCGGATGAGGTGTCGAATCAGGAAAACGTAACAGATAAACGAAATCAAATTACATATATAATTGAACAAGTATTTTGGTCTCCCAATGCTTAGTATTTTCTTAATCAGCTCTTATATTACGTAAAGCATATTTCTTGGATATATTTATTTGTCAACATCGTTAAAATAAATTTTCAATGCAGTATTTTATTGTAAAATTTATGTATTATAATACAAAGAACAACCTACGTCGAAAATGACATTCATTTCTCCTGCTTCCAGCGTATTGGAAAAAATATAATAATAATACATAAGTGTTTCATGTGATAACTTGAGTTTGTATACCAAATCATTTGTGATATTTTTCTTTATGTTAAAATGAAATGTAATAAACATTGATTCATATATATTTTTAGGATTTATGTTTTATTTCTTATAGTCAATAATGAACTATCTCGTGTTTGGTTATGTTTTAGTAACAACCGCGCCATTTTACAAGCGTTTAGTATATGAATTGTTAGTCAGTCTTTCAAGGTGGAGTCTCCCAGATAATTAGGGCTTTTGTTACATCTGTACGTTTATTGCAGCAATTTTTAATAAAATTAAAGCCAATTTTTATTAAATCAAATTATTATGTTAATTTTTATTTTTAATAAAATCTCATAGGTATCTATTACGAAAAAAAATATACAAAAATCATATGAGAGATTAAAACGATGCAACCTCATTCCTACTATTTTCCTTAAATAAATAAAATATAATAGATTTAAATGGAATTTAAAATACACACAAGTTACTTTTCTCGCTGGGTAATAAAGGCTTCGCAGAACTATTCTTTACACGAATGCTTAAACGTCACGGGTGAATTATGTATTGTAACTGCGCAGGGAACTGACATAGTGGAATTATTGTAAATATGTAAAATAAAATGAACCTTTTTGTTATATTAAGCGCTTTGAAATATAAAACGAGAGAAAAACAAATATATTTCTACTACATATTTTTTTTGTAATTATTTTGCTTTCATTCGATGGTTTAGGAGCCGACTAATTGGAGGGATTAATAAGAATATGAGTAATTCTTCTAAAAAACGGGCATTTCTAGTATTCTTAAAAAAGATAAGAAAAATAATAAAAAATATTAATGTTTATAATTTTAGTCGAATACCGCATTTTTAAAGCAAGAAACCTTGTACACGAATGAAATGTAAGCAGGCAATAAGTGAACATAATGTAAGTGAACATTAGTTTTCCTTGTTTTCTCAAGTTCTTAGCCTCCACTGTGATTCCCCGCGAGGATCGATTCAATTTAAGATCGCGGTGTATTTCAATCAGTGATATCCTACTTCTAATTTATATGTATTATTTCTACTAAAGCATTCAAAGATACTCCTTAAGATATTTATATAGAAATGAGTTCATCAAATTATTAAATAACAACCTTGTTCACTTTTTATATAAGGAGCATGAAGCGTATCAAAAGTATAGACATAAAAAAGTGACGAACAGCTATGGCATTATCAAAAGATCAGTACATCCTCATTTGCTATAGAAGCAAATGATTGGAGTAGATATGATTCTGGAGTAGATGTTCATTAAAAATAATAAAATAAACGAACAATACTGATATTCTTCTGATTTCGGTAATCGCGCCCATTCTCAACGGAGTCTACCGTCTCTCTCTTTCATTCATTAGGTGTTGGTGCGCGAGTTTTTCATTTCCATTCATCTATCTATAGCCATATCTTTAATTGCTCTCACCCCTACTCTGTTCATACATATGTCATGCTCTTTTTTTCGATCCTTCTCTTACTTAATAAGTAGCCATACATACCTAACAATCGTCTTGTTTCATATCATTCGCACGTATGTTCATACCACGGTAATCTATTTATTTTCAGCTTTTCTGTCACGGAAGCTACTATCAAACACCCTCTTGCGAACTGATTTCGTATTCTATGCAGTCTCGTCACTGAACAGACCCATCTCAACGTTGTAATCTCGGCAGAATGCATTCGCCATTCATTCGTCACCTCTATAGCCCAACACACCAATCCTTGTGACAGAAGTTACCATAAAAGGAAACGCGTGGGTAGCAAGTCATCCCTATGACCAGTCGCCGTTTATTTACCCTTCTTAAAAATTACTAAGTACACAATTATATAAATCCTTATTTATAATTAAATTTATGTTATATCTATGAAAAACAGTACTAATTCGTAATTTTTTATCATTTGTATAATCTTATATTCGAATATTACATTTTGCTTTAAATAAATAAATTTAATTATTAGGTAAAGTTTTCTTAATCACAGTAAGCTAGTTTAATGAAACATAAAATATATAAGAGAGAATAAAAAATACCACAGTTTGGTACTTCGAGGGATACGTTGTTGAATAAATAATCTTAACAAGCGGCACGTGAAGTTAATATGTATGAAATTGTATTTTATCTGAATATAATATGAACATAATTAATCACAATATGAATATAATAAACAAATTTATTATTAATTCATATAAAGAGCGCTCTAGTTACTCGGTATGTTACATTTTGAATTAATTAGCGTCGATGAATACGCCTGGAGGATAAACATTTTGTGATAGTTTCTTACAAACATTTCGAAATAATTTATTTTGCATGAATATCAAAAAGATAAAGAAGGATTTAAATGTTAATTCGATAAACATTTACTACATTGCGTTTTATGTTTAAAATCCCATGACGAATCAGCTACCAAAACTAAATTACACACTAGAGAGAATAATAACTTAGTTAAAACGAAGCTATAAATAAAATATAAAATATATCAAATGATAAATGTAAACAATACGTAGTAAATTACGTCGACGGCAAAATTTAATAACATTTAGTTCGTCGCGCTGAATCGTGACTGGAATTTTAGGGACAAACATATGAGGAGTTTAATTTACAGGCTTAGGTGCTGAATGATGACTCGAAACGAAATGATAAATATAAATACGCCAAAGCTATTATATCTTCAGTTGCAAATAACACAATACGGCACATCTCCGCACGTCAGTCGCTTACTTCTGATATTTGTTTTTGTATACACACAAAGCCTTCGGTCGCCGATTGAAATGAGCATATAGAGCATACAAGATAAAAACTTATATTCGCGTTGTGTTTATTATGTTAAACGTCAATTAAGAATATTATAACGTAATTATTACAATAGTTTCAGGCTATAAATTTGTACTACGAATTGAAATTACATTATTTGATATATAATGTAATCAGTATTAATAAAGAAATGTAAATTTCTTCATATATATATTTCCGCTTACTTTATACCTAACTAATTGATATCTCTTGGAATAAGATTTATTTGTTATATTAAAATCCTTAATTAAAAATATATTCATCCAAGATTTTATATTTCAATTTAAAAAAAATAAAAAAGACAGGGCTTCTGCAGGACTTGCCTTGTTCGAAATAAAAAAAATTGAATTATTATTAATTAAGTAGAACATAAACATCTAGCGCGAATAAACCCTAATTCTAATCCGTCTTTTTTCCTAGTGTGGTATGCTCTTCTGTACTCCGTATTCTCTGTATTCTGTATACTGTACTCGTATACTACAACTTACCTAGCAATGACCTTATGTTTTTGTCTAAATTCACAATATCAATAAAGATGTTCCGTATCGCTAAAAATGTTGCGGTTTCGTAACAAAAAACTAACACAAATAAATAACTTGTTTAAAATTGTTACAAGTACTTAGCACAATTCACAGAAATATAAGATATTATCGGCCCTTCTAAAATATACTGTATTGCTTGTACTTAAAGATTGAATATTCAATAAATTAGCTCGATTTATAAGATCGTTTAATAAAACGTAAAAACCGAAGGTGAAAAAAATATATATTTTTTGTTGTCCTTCTACGTCAGACGTCGTATTTATAAGATCTTTCTAATTTGCAACTCTTGGCTTAATTACCATATTTCCAGGAAAATTGTTTAATATAACATAATGAGGTGCCATTAAGCTTGAAATTATGTATATTTATAAATAGACGGGTTTAATACTATTTTAAATTTGTAAAACGATATCAGCCTGATTACCGATCCACTGTCCTAACTTATGCGTCGTCCAACGTGATCATGGATTTTATATCCCTTGTGCCGCTAATTACCCTGGCTCACTTAGCTTTCAAACCGGAACTCAGCAAAACCAAGTATTATTTAGAGGTGGCATAGCTAGTAAGGTAAGGTAGTTGGTTGTAGTAGTAACAAATTCATCTTTATATATTCAATTAAGTACTATTACGCGTCTTATTGAAAGTCGAAGTAAAAACTACCAACGTTTCGGAAAGGAAAATACCCAACATCAGAAGAACCGATAATAAAAACTCAGCTGTTGTTTTTTTGTCAATTTTTATAATTGTTTTTAATCTACACTTATAGATTTTTCTGCCGGATTATTTTATCTACGCACAGTCAAAACTATTTAGCCCAGAACGCTGAAAATTAGAACATAAGTTTTTATAACGTAGCAACCGCTACGAAAGGGTTTGGATCTTTAAGTGGGGAAATGGAGCAGTGACTGTATAAATTTAATCCGAGCGAAGTCGGGATGGGCAGCTAGTTTTTAATATAAATGACTCAGAGGGGCTTGTACAAAGCTATACCAGGAATACATTTTCTGACTGATGCAATTTTTATTTTTTTAACCTAATACTACTAATACTTTAATCTAAGACAAGCTTTTACCTGTTTGTAAGGTTTCTTCAATTCTTATCGATATATTCATACATTTTTCATAATCAAGGTATTATACGTCTAACTTAATTAGGCCAGTTATATTGGTATTAATAATTCGATTAATGTAGTGCATGTGAAAATATATACATACCTATAGTAAATGTACAATTGTACAGCAAATTTTTGTAATAGATCGCAGTAGAAAATTTAAAATGAAATAAAATTGTAATGTATTGCATTTTATACAATGTAAGTATGCAAGGTCACTATTGTCACGAGAACGAATAAACATTTTCTGAAATAATTAACATATAAATGTGAAAGTTATTGTCTTATTTATTTAACGGCTTAACGGCTGAACCGAAATATTTGAGTGCTGAATCTAAAACCGTCGTGAACTTTATCACACGGATACTTTTACCTACTAATTGCTGTGTTAACTCTATAGAAATTATATTTTATCAAATACTTTTTGTTCGAATTTTAATTAAGACTACATCATATATTCTAAGTTTCTTTCGCCGGTTCTTATCAGGGCTGGGTGTATCTTTTCCGAACCGGTGGTAGTTTCAGACATGACTATCAATAAGCAACTGTAAATAATTCAATATTAAATAAATCAATTCGATTTTGATTTTTTAATTCATACTAATCATAAAAAACTAGCATATTAACACTATACTGTACAGACTATTTCCAAATTGAGACCATTAACTAAATTTATATGAAACTGCGAAATTAGACAAACAAAAAGATAATCTATGAAATATCTATGATGGATCATCTTTTTGTATGTTTGTTATGTTTTTATTTTCTGGGTTCAAGAAAAAACTACTAATCCGATTGATTTCGCAGTTTCATATAAATTTAGTTAATGGTCTCAATTTGGAAATAGGCTGTACAGTATAGTGTTAATATGCTAGTTTTTTGAGATTTAGCTTATTATTTTCACAAATTATTGAAATTTATCAAAATAAATAACATTAATTTGGAACTTTCGAAGTGCGACGCATTAGCAAAGTGCGGGTGTAAAAATAGACGGTAGATGAATTTTTCGTCGCCCTTGCTACCGTTTGCCTACCCTTATCTCATTTATTTTGGTAGCGCAGTGTGTTTTGATATCTCTACCCCCTCACGCAGTGCATCCGTGGCATTTTCAGTCTAAACCTTGGTTTATACTTTACAAGCGACACTCCCCGACTTTGTCAGAAAATGAAATAGCCTAAAGTTACTCGCTGGTAATGTAGCTATTAAATAAATATTATATTTTAATATTTCTGTGAAATATTCACAGAAATATTTATTTTAGATCGGGTAAGTAGTTTGTGAGTTTCTTTATAATATTAGTATAGACAAGCTGCTCTCTACGGTTTCACTCCCATAACCTAACGCTCTTCTTGTGATATGCCTTGATCCCTACTCTTATATTTCTATACTTTGATAATCGGATTCCTTTTAGATATTCTGTTACGGGAGCTATTATTTCCTTTCACTTACTAGTTAACTATTATTTAGTTTCTATTGTTTGATATCGATCAATATGTGGTATTTTTTTCAAATTTAAAAGTTGTGTGTAAATAAAATCGTTGAAATACATTTTTAGGTTTTAAACTTTTCTTTATTTTGTAACTATCCAGCCGTGAGACAGGTACGTTAAATGTTACTTAAAAATCTTCCTACTTTTATATTATTTCTATATTAAACTATAGTGATTTTGTATTTCATATAAATGCGTTGCATTTACATCTATTCTTTTTAAGTATCGTAGTCAATAAGATATAGAAAAGTAACAAAGAAAATTATATCTAATGTGCCAACATGGAACAAATAAATTAACATTCTGTTTTAGGATACGGTTACAACTTTTGACATTCGTTATTTTTTATTTGCATAGAATATAAAACGGATTTGATTTTCGAAACAAGTACCTAACAATTAAACTATTTTCTGGCAATTTCTGAAATTATGGGCAAATGTCAGATTTACTATTCTAATCAAATACTGAATGTCAACTATTTACCATTCAGGCTAAAGTTAATTAATTTATGACTGAATAAATAAATAATTATCTCGATAAGTGCAACGAAGCTCGTTGACATAATTCAAAACGCTTTACGATTTTATGTATTAATAATAAACTAGTGGCAGTAAAAAGTTAGGAATTTTCATGAAAATTACAATAATATGACTGAATAATTTTGTTGAAATATATGTTGGAATATACAAATATTATAAATACTTATAGAAAATACTTTCTCTGTATGCTCATCACCCGATGCTCCAAATTTTATCATTTCGCGTACTCCATTTAATTTTTCAAACATATTTAAAATATGTTATTATTAAAATATATTATTTTTTATGTAATAAGGTTTTCTTATAAAATTTAATTATGATTTCAGTGTGTTTCGTTTATTAAATAATTGCAACAAAATCCTTTGTTAAAATAGCAAGTATATAGAAATGTACTCCATATTGTGCTCAACAGCGGAAGCTTCTCTTAATTGGACGGATTTATCAATGAATTTCGACATACGTTTTTTTTGGAATCGGAAGTGTACTTTACCCTCTGATTCTGATGTTTTCACAGGCTTCGTATTGTTTAAATTCTCCTGCACTGGGATCAATAATTATTCGACAGCGGACGAGAAGCGTTACATTGTAATTTATATATTAATTATTTATATAAAAAAATATTTTTATTAATTACATTTTTTTAAATTAATTATAAAAATAGTAATATGGTGATTATTTTGATTTGAAATTACGATCGTTATTTTATTTTATATAAGTAAAAAAAGAGTTATGCAAAACGGGACGTCCGAAATACAAGTTTTAACATTACTTTATTGCTACAAATTATACATTTAAATATTACTTTATATAAATATACAATCGCATCGTATTTATTTTAAAATATTTGTTTTCCAAAAAAAAATCGTTATACATTATTCCAGAATTAATTATTATTGCCAAATTATAATGTATAATTGTAAAAGTTAGCTTACAAAAACATATTTATTTACACGAATGTAAATCCGATCAATTCGCTTTGAAGATTGTGAATAATTTATAATCAATACTCGTTTATTTCAACTCTTACTTAAATCAACTCTGAACTTTTTTTAATATAGATCCGGAAAGCTTATATCAATATATAAGATATACATTTTAATAAAATCCAAATTGCAGTTTTAAAGTGTAAAAATCCAGTGACGGTTTCGACGAGAGAGGGTACTTGTTGCATTACGAAATATAGCGAGTTTGCTTTCACATCCTCATATTACAGTTATTAAGTATAGTTACGTGATTTTAAATTTATATTATAAATGATAACGATTCAATTAGTAATATACAACGAGTCAAAAATAAAAAAAAGCCTGTTAATAAAACGTTTGTCGGGTTTTTTAGAAACAAATTAAATTTCATAATGTATTTAAAATTATTATTCGCGTTGCAGAGCAATACTATTATAAAAATTAACATGGCTCACCTCATAGAGACGGAAGAGTAACGAGATGGTTGAAAGAGCGCGGACGGCGCGCGGGCTTCGGACAAGTCGCGGATCGCGAACTGAGTGACCGCGTCTTGGCTCTGGTCGGCTCACCTGTCGTGGCCGTTGCTGCTCTCGATCGCGGTGCGACTGAGTCGCGCGCCCGCTCGGCATTCACTTTTATACATTTCCCCTTCTCGGCTGTTTTTCTTGTCCCGGCAACCCTAAGCATATCCAACTAAAAACTAAAACACCTATAAATCCTTGTTCTACGATGTTACCCGATAGAATATTCAGAGAAGGTCGAACTAAATGGTATTAAAGAGTTATATATTAAACATTAAGTGGTGGGTCCCCGAAACTATTAAAATGAAATAATTTATAAATTGTTTTATAAGTAATAAATACCTCACGTACTTTAAGTACCAATAATATTTTAATTGGCATTATAGTTGTGATATATTTAATGGATTACATTTTCCGACATCTACCTACTTACTTATAATTTTAATAATTATATGTGGTAGAACATAAATTCGTGAACATAATATTATTTTTATTAAGTATATTTGAAGACTTCTCCAGTGATTTATAATATATAAACACTTATATGGACCTTATTAGATGCGTATGAAAAAATTATATTATTTAAGTTTATTTTCTCCAAAGAATACGATACCTCAATAAACTCACTACACGTCTTATATAAGATACCTAATTCAACATTGCTTTCTGTTTTAGCCGTTACTGTGGAGTGTATATAAAACTATTATATAAAATATATAATGATTATGAGCTATCAACATTATGAGTTTTATTGTAAATTTAATGCTCCGTTCTTATAATAATGGACAGTTCACAAACTAGACTAGATTTGTTATAAACTAATGGTTTACGGTGATTTAATTTACGATAAACCGCATCAAATTTTCGATTGTTTATAATGTTTTAGTTTAGGTTAGGTTAGCGTGTTTATAATTTAACTCAAATTTGCTCTTTAAATTTACAATCTGGTTAGATCAGCAGATATTATAAAACGAAGTTTCCCGCCGCGTCTGTCTGTCTCAGCACGATTCATTCAAAAACCGTCGAACAGATTTTCATAGGGATTTCACTAATGAACTGAGGGATTCACAGGGCAGGCTTAGGTATAGAGTTTTGTGTAAATTGGTTGAAATGACAATCGTTGAAGATGGAAAAAAATCCTGACAGGGAGTAGTTTGTTCGCGTGCGCCGCGTAAACCGTAAGAGTTATATGTATTTCGATATAAACATTTTATTTAGATATTTATTCTGCACGTGCGAAGCCGGGTCGAGTTGTTTATTATAAAGTAACGGTCCTTGCCGGTGACATATAAAACATACGTTCTGTTCTTCTCTTATAATCAATTGATTTTGTAAGTGTAAAAGCCTCAATTATCTTAAAATATTGACGTGATGTAATTTCAATTTAACGGATTATTTAAAATACAACAATCGTGCGGATTTAGCGAATATCAATTTTATTTATAATTAATAATGAATTTACCGCGTTTGCATAATTTTACCGCTGAATTTAACAATAAATGTTAGTTAGACTACCAATGTAAACTCACTAAAACGTTTTAAAGCAAATAAGCACTAGCAAAATATTTAGTTTGCGCTTTAATAGTACATTATGTAATATATAACATACTAAGACTACTTCTGGACTTAGATGGCCCAGATATTAGATCACGTGTGTTTTATCAGTTTATTGCGGGTACAAATACGGGTTACCACTTAGTTTACAATTGTCAGGTGACTCTGTCACATGTCTACCACAGGTTCATAATCAGCGTGGTGGAATAATCTCGTAATCTCCTTCTCTAATCAAGGGAAATTTATATGCTGTGATTGTACTTTGATTTTTATATTGACTAGCCATTGAAAATTATAGCCATGGGAATTGTTTAAAATTCCATATTTAGAATTTCGGACAAAGATAAAACTTATTATGAAGTAAGAAAACAATAACAATTATAAGACTCTTTAAGACTCTTAAGAATTTCAATTTATTAATATTATCAATTTTAAGATATTTTAAGACGAATTTTGAAGTTGTTTATCTTTACACAATATCGTTTTCAATAAGATCCTTAAACATTAGGCGAGGGATGGCTCTTTAAGTATAACTTCATTAGCCTCGTGTGGGTAGTGAAGAAAATTATAGTTATCTTCTTTATAAGAAATTATACGGGAATAGAACCAGAAGAACGAGTAGGCTCCTGTATGAACTGTGAATCGTCATTTTAAATTATTAAATTAAATTCCATCCTATTGGTATATTTCACTGAAAACAACTGCCAGAGAAAATAAGTCGGTATACTTTTATAATTTGTATATTTATAGATTATAAACACGTTTAAAATAAAAAAGGTAATATAGAGTAGAAGCGTTTATAACCGTGCGACCTAGTCATTACATGTGTTCAAATATTTGTCGATTTATAAAATTGTCACAAAGCAATGAATCACTAATATATTCAGAAACATTTTATTAATCCGACAATGTCGCGCACTATTAACTGTGAGTATTTTTACCTGTATAAATAAAAATAAATATTTGTATGTTTGCCCTAAATGCGCTCCTAAGCCTTTAGCGTGATTGTGGTGGAGCTTTGGTGAGGTGTTCTGCATACTGATAAGAATATCCTAGTCCAAAATATAACAAGAATTTGAACGTTTTTCCTTCAATACCAATTGTTTTATATAGCCTTTTATTTATCCTTATTTGATAATTCAGCCCGTGCGACACCGGTTAGATACCCGTTAGCATTATTTTATATTTACGTCAACTCAAATAATTGTTTCGAAGTTAATTAATTCTCTTTGAATCATCAGCCATCTTGAGGCACAATGCGAGGAAGACTAATAAAAATGTGATAGTTCCACGATTATTATAAACATTAAAAATTTCGGAAACTGAATAGTAGAATAGGAATTTTTGCTTTTATATTTAATTTTTTTTGGCGTTACATTATTTATACATAAATAATCTAGTTTTCGGTGACACGTGTCGTCATAATTATGTTTGTTGTTAAAATTGAATGGTGAATTTAAATTAAGTAAATATACGATTACGATACGAAGTATACGATGATATACATAATGGCCAAGCTAAAAAAAGTGATTTAAATATAGTCGTATATATTTATTTAATTTAACAATATTACAAATGACAAACATTTTTCAAAAACAAAGTTAATGCGTAATACGTCATCACTTATTACGTATTATTTTATACTTATTCAAATATATACTCAAAATATAGATGTTTTGTAGGAAAAACGATTGTGTTATTCGCTGACTCTGATGCCCAAGCCTCTTATAGAGGCACGTCTTGTTGTTTTGTTTGTAAATCATTTTATTGCTTACAAATTGTTTTGTAAAATTAACTACATAATAAAATTAAAGCCTAAAAAATATATATTGGTTTTGTATATTTCAGTAAGAGACCTTTTCTACCCCTTTAAATACTCACATGATCAACGGGGACGGTAACAGTTAATGCTGATAGTTTATGTATTTAAACATTTCTTCATGGATTATTTAATATATTATTTTTATGTTAGATAAATAAACAACGAGAATGATTTGTGTATAGAATTTTAGATATCACATCATGCCGAGGCTTGTTTACTTGTCATTAGTAATTGTTATTTCTCGGTACAATCAATGATCTTTAAACGTGTTTTTTCCGATGCAATTAAAAATATAAGTCCCATAAACATAATGAAAGCAAATATGACGTCATGAGAAGCGTTTAACGATTTGTTTTTAACACTAAGTAAATTCCCGTAAATTGCCTTCTAAACAAACATAGAGCATACACCCCTTATTATTAAGAGAAACGTTTGGAGATACCATAGTGACGTATCGGTGTGCAAAAATATTTTAATACCTTCAGTAATCGTTCAACGAAAAGCAGGAGTCGCACATTGAACCTCTGTTTTGTTAGCTCGGATTCTATTCAGGGTTTCTATTACACTAGTGACGTGTTCTATACCAGTGTATGAAAAGTAATCATCATCAGTCTATAAAAATATGAGATGAAATTGAAGTTATATTAGCACAAGATTGGAGATATAGGCACTATTTTAAATTGCAAATTCCGGATACATTATCAGAAAGATCATCGAATATTGGACTGTGCAATCGTATTGTAGAGCAAACCTGTCTTTAAAGTATATATATATATATATATTATAAATTAGCTCCTATAAACATAAGAAAAAGGTAGACCAAGCGTAAATAAATCAGTATTTTTAACCGATTGAATGAATAAATACAAAAGAGGTCAAAAAACTTCTCGAAGCTGCCATTCGAGTTCATATCAAAGCTTCGAATTGAATGGGACACCGTTATTAATGCTAATCTGACCCCATCGTAAACATGTGAATAACTGTACGCATCCCATTGTCATAGCGTCTACGACAAATTTAAGAAAATATAACGCGTCATTTATTATCCAAATAAACTACGGTGCGCTATGGTCTGTGCAGTTTGACCATTGCTTGGTACTTTTCAGTGTTAGGTTTATAAATATGTACATACGTCATACTTCCGCAATAATGACTTTGACGTATGGTATGTTTCCTTATGTCCGGTGGACGTGTGAGCCGCGGCGTGCGTATGAGATACTGGATAACATTATCCTCTTTCCAAACCAAATAATACCAATTTTTAACTGATCATAAGGTATGTTATTTTTAATAGGCAGACTTGTAATTCAGCCACCGGAGGGTGAGTGGTCGCCACCATTCCAGTCACTGTAAGAAATATTAACAAACAATTTCATCTTGCCTTTCAAACCGGAAAACAATAATATTAAGTATTATTTTGGCGGTAAAATATGTGATGAGTTTGTGGTACATACTCAGATGGGCTTGAAAGCCCGAAGCACAAAGCCTTAGCACCAATTGACAAAATGCTATGAAATATTTAATAGTGATTATATATTTAATTAAAAACTTACACCAGAAATACTTTACGCTTTTTTAGCGCGGATTACCGGGACTCAACCAGAAGGCCTTAATAAAATAATTTTATAATGGAGCTTTTAGTAAAATATTTTATTATAATAATTTTATTAAAAAAGGAAGGTACTATATTTTTTTTAATCCATTTAATCCAGTATCGTAAGGATAATCTCTAACGTATATTATTAAAAAGATAAATGTTAAATTCTCAATACTGACTTGTTAATATTTATACAATATTATACGATTTTAATGTGTATAGGAAAGAAAAGTAAAAAAAATCTTGTTACAATGGTAGGCGTTACAAAAAGTAGTAGAAGAAATAGTACAATGTATGCGCTTCTGAGTCTTTGTGTTATCGTTTCTGTTACAATAAGCTTTCATTGAAAAGTGTTTATTTATTTAAAAATAGCGTATAAAACTCGTGCATCTGAAATGAAATGCATCTGAATACCTACAAAAGAGAATTTCTTATCTCTCGAATATTTTGCAGCATGTAACTCGACCCGGAGGAGTAAAAAAAAATGTATGTCTTATATTTTCTGATTTGCTGCTTAACGGTGAATTGAGTTTATTATTATAATTTCTTTGTTTATATTAAAACATATGATCTACGTCGGTGTCACTGATGCATCGCGGCGGCTTTTTGCAAGTTTTCCACAAATTCCGTGTGTTATGTTTTTCTATAAGTTTTTGTAGTAGATTTGTATTTGATTAACGGTGACATAGATGTGACGGCACTAAGGCAGAACGGTGGCGATACGGTCGCGGGAATATACCTTTGATGCGTATACACCCACCGCACAATAAAAAAACGCACAAATCACAGTTGACCACAGAAAAGCCATTGGATGCTAACCCAGGCAAGACAAGTTTGTATAACGGAACAACACAAAATATACGAATAATTACTTAGTCTCGTCCAAAACTGTAAATGAAATAAAATTCAAATATTTATATTTCTTGAGCTAAATAAAAAACAAGTTTAAAATCTATTTATACAAAATCAAACATTTGAGACAAACATATTTGAAACAAATGGCTCTGTTACATTATATTATAAGCAATATCCTAATATTATAAATGAAAAAATTTACAAACCTGGATGGATAGACGGATCGATTTCAAACAAAAATTACTGATCGGATCTGGATGAAATTTGGAATAGAGTAAGCTTTTATCCTGGCATAACAGGCTACGTAACATCTGCTCGCCTCACACGCAGGCATAGCCGCGTGCAGAATTTACAAAAGATGATTTTATACCATATAATATCTACGAATATACATTAAAAGATAGACAATATATAGTGAATTATTGGAGTTGTTCTCTGTATTAACTTGGTTTTGCTCTACTCTGCGTATCCCTTATACACTATTCGCAATGGGCATCGGATTTTATATTTATAAAAACATTCATTTAAAATAACAAAAGCCATATAAGTCTTGTATTTATTTAACTAAAATAAACAATAATTAAATAAATATGGGGTTCATTTTAATATTCAGTGGAAGTAGTTTGAATAGGTGTAATAAAATGTATTAACCACAGCCATTAAGCTTTTGTTTAATTTGACGTAACGTTGAGGAATGTTAACTAGAACGTATTACTTTGTTCGACATCTAATTTGCTATACGCAAATAAAAAGGATCACTGATAGTTAGCTTTTTTATGTGCTGTCCAAAGACTCGGTACCTGATGAACAATGTGTGGTTTGCAAATTCGGCACTAAGCTCCGCTAACAGGCTGCGATTAACCGCTTTTCATATTCATCTAATCGGATCTGAAACATAATTTATAATTTCATTTGGTCTTTAATTTTTTTCATATGCCGTAGAGATAGAAAAATAAATATAATCCCATAACCAAAGAGCAAATTAAATCCAGGCACGACTAAACGCAGCGAAGAGTTTTCATGCTCTTAATTTGTGTTGATCATACCTCTCGTGCTTAGCGATAAAGGAGAAAAGCGTTATGAAAGGTTTCCTTATATAAACGTTATACATGGTGTATATAGGTTATACAGGATGTATACGTGGGATAATATTCTGTAGCATGTGTATCCGAGCATTAAATCGCCCTGATAGTTTTTATTAGCAGAGATTATTTTTATATCAAACAATAATGTTTTTCAAAAGGATATTTTTATCTATCTCCATGGTGAATTTTTTGAGAAACTACTCGATTGTTGTATTAGAAATATTACTGAGCGTAAATTTTTTATAATGATTCAATGAGGCTGTTCTACAAGAAACCTTGTCAATACGATTTTACAGGATTTCTTTTTTATAAAATAAAATACAACAATTTCATGAAATATGAATCATTTCATGCTCATCACAAATACGTACAAAATATAATATTTCCTCTGAGAGTGGCCTCCTTAGCTCCTTCCTCCACTATCAACATAACATTTAGGTTACGCACTGAGAGGCATTAATATTTCTCATAATTTTACGGCTCATTTAATTAGTATAAAAACTAATTTATGGATAAACTAAATCTCGCAGCTTTACCCGCGTGTATGATGAGTAGGACAGATTTTAGGGGACTTTTGTCCTTTTCTGTACATGATGTTCATGATGATCAATTTAGTAGAAAGACGATAGAGAATTGACTTTTGCATTTATAATATTTATCAATAGAATTACGATATTGTTCATCGAAGAAAAATGTTTTGGAAAACTATCATTTTTAGTTCGCAAGATATACGACACGTAAGAAATTATGTTGAGTCTACAAACATAAATACAAGCATACCTAGATAACACTAAAACACAATGCGATTTAATATTCCACTTCAACTCTACTCTACTGGATTTCTATTCTTAAATTTTATTACAATTTATTATCGAAACCAAGACAGGGTCAGTTAATTGTTAATATTATTTTATATTGTAAACATTTCAACAATGAACGAGTTAATATAACGTAATTAAAAACCTTTAACGGTGGTGCCCCTTACATTGAGTCGGAGGCCTCCTGAGCCGCTGTGGCATTCTAATGAACCCGCACTTCCGCAAATATCTTCCAACAAAACCTAATCATGCAGAATATATTACAAAACATGTTGTTATTTTTATATGCAATTTACATTCAATTGTGTTCTCAGTATCCAAGTATATATATATTATTGTATTAAATAAACATTTTTTCTATACACACATATATATTGTGTATCTCGGAAACGGTATTTAGGCCACAGGGAACAGCAAAAACACAACAAATAATTTAAAGACCAAAAAAATGTAACTGCCTGCCAATATCCCACAGCTAGGTAAAGACTAAGAAAGATAAAGAAGATTTGGCACCTATTCCATCACCCTACTCCAATGCGGTATATGTGGCATGATATATGAAGGTTTCCTCACCACGTTTTCCTTTACCTACAAGCACGAGTCGCGAGTCACGTTTAGCACCCAACGATTCACGTGTTCCAGCCACTGGGCAATTTCGGCACAAATCACGTTAAATTACACAAATGAAAGAAAGCATTTTAAAACTTTTCAATTGTTTGAAAGAAAACCTTCAGAAAAATCGTTATAACTTATCAGAATAAATATTAAAGAAATGAAATCTTTATAGACATTAATTGTTTTTCTATTAATGTGTGCGTTAAAAAATCTAAACGTACTTCTGTTATGGTAATTGTCATTTAAAATTTAATTTTTTACAATAATTTTGTACCGTCAAGTTGATCTAATGTTGAATCCAGCTAACTACATAATCGAACTCTTCAATGGCTACAAATCATCCATACATAATATACTGACAAAAACTAGTTTTACACTGACAAAAGTATGTATTTAGGTTCTTTTTTTTTCAAATAATAGAAATAAATTATCTTCAGAAATATTTTATTATATTGAAGAGTTGCTTGTGAATTTAAACTTAATCGTTAACGACAAATCGCTTACCTACTATTAGTATAGTTATGCAATACTGGTTATTACTTATGGTTTCTTTCATTTAGATGTTCTAAAGATTAATTTGAAATTTAATTTAAAATGTTCCTGAATGGTTCTTTACAAAATAAAATACGCTCTAGAACAAGTTTCTACGTAATTGGAGTTCACCATCTTTGTGGCACAATATTCCGTTTTCTTGATCATAAATTACTTTAGCTTTTTTTATAAGTCTTACATCCCACTAGTAGCGCAAGGGTGGAAAATTTTATTTTCTGTTTTGTTTTTCTATTACTATGTACCGACGAGATTGAATAACAAGCAAAGAAAGAATGCAATGATCGCAATTTAAATCTTCGTAACACCTATAAATTCATAGTTTTGATATTTGTACTCATATTTATGTTAGAAAGTTTTCTTTCATCATAATAAATCTCGAAATTAAAATACCTTTTTAAAATAAATGTTATGTATTGCCTTTGCTTTGTTAGACAAATCATTAGTTACTGGCTGGTATAAAAAATAATTTGGATTTACTATGTTGAACAAAAAACCACACGTTCGACTGTCACGTGACGTGCTACTTTCTTTAAATAATATCGATTATTGTTAATGTTGAAGCAAGAAGGTTATGGGTGAAATATAACTTGGCATTCGTTGCAAAATAAAAATTAATAAGTCCGCCATCCCTATACTTGACACAAATGCTTTCTCAAGATTCAAACAACCAAAAAAATATATAATTTTTATTTTATGTAATAAATTATTTTTACTTGTTCGAACAAAATCTATGTATCTGTCCGTTTAGTACGTTTTAACTTGAACAATAAATTACTTTGGTATTTTCGGAGAATATTAAGTAGATAAGTATGTACTTTTAAAATTAACGTAACCGCTCTATCAAACAGTTCCCACTTGGACTAGCTTATAACGCTCTATGATCCCGAGGTTAACTCCTAGAGTTATACTCTTTTGACTTGGACAGCCGTTGGTCCTGCGCGCCATTTCTCTCTCGCGTCATGTCTGATTGTCCCAACTATGAGTCCTGCGAGTGTGCTTTTCGATTACAATGCTGCAATATAATTATCTCTCCAATACAGAGGGCTAGACATTCAGATTGACTGCCGTGGCCGAAATTTAGGAGGATGTTATTATGTAAGGACCTAGTATCTATCATGCTTCAAAATTACGCTTTATTCATGTTAACTTAATTTTTTAATGTTTTTTTACAACATAGTTCAATCATAAAAATCGACGTAAACATCATTAAACTTATTATATAAAATCGAGAAAGAAAATTGACCTATTTCTTACAGAGGTAGTCACTTACCTTTTCTTACACGCGTAACAAGTTGTTGAATGCAATATCATTATTCAGACACGTGTAAGAAATACTTTATACAAATAAAGATACTGCGTACAAAGTCGTATGTTGAATTATGTGTATAGAAAAATAAATTAGTAATGATTAAATTATACCGAATTAATATTATCTGAAAATCATCTTCGAAGGCTTTCGCCTCATTACATTTACCAAGACTTGAAGCGTGTTAGTACAAGTAAAAATTCCATAATTTATTATTAACTTTTTTATGATTAACTTAAGTATTGCTTATATTATGTGATAATTATGTGAAATCATAAATGTAGGGAGAGATGGGTCCAAGTTACAGTAAATTTATTTCAATACATGCAATCAAACAATTGTAAACATTCCCCCCAGTTTACATAAACATTCCTCGAATAAACTTCTGATTGCAGGGCAATTTTCTTTAGAAATAACTGCAAAGACTCACCTTACCTTACATAATTCTAAATAAATAAGTAAATAAATAATTTGTTGACAGAATGAGAAGAATGAGTTACATAATATGATACCTACTCACTACTAACACCTAATAATACAATTAATATAATCGTAATTAGGACAAGGTCAATTAACGAACTCTTTAGGTGTCGAGACACTGAAACATTTTCCGGATGTTTCGCTATAGCGGACACGACCATTGTCTGATTGACACCAAAATGGTTTTGTAAAAACATCCTCTTTCTATGACCAAACAAATTCATTTCCTTTTTAAGTAATCTACCTAGACGTATAACGTGTCTCGATTCAAATGTCATTACATAAATTGTTGACCATTTCGGCTAATATTAGTGCGTTTAGATTATTACCTACCAAATCTTCCAAGTAATATATGCTTCTCGTTGTGAATGCAACGTTAATATAGTTACAATATTAAATAAAAGATACGTTATAGTAATTATCTTCGACAAGTACTTTAAAGGAATTAGATAAATTAGATATGGATCAAAACTGAATATACAAAAATGAATGTTGGACTTTTTGGTTTACTGTTTGAGATTAATAGACTTCGACACTTATATATGATTTTTCACGGAGAAGGTTTTCATATTCTCCACTTTTTTACAACTTAGATTGCTTTGCGACATATCGACTTCTATTGCGTTTAACCAATCACCGTGATAATTACCATATCAGTTAATTTAATTAAATAATAAATGTAATCAGAATAAAAACTGTCTACATTTTATGTTATTGTAAATTGAATCAGTGGAAAATAGACCAAGGCGGTTCGGGCGGGCGTCTAAAGCTGAGAGCCCCAGAGGCCCCCAGGTGCAAAATATAAAAAAGGAAACTATTTTAGCACTTACTTATTCAACTAGATTATGTCTCAATGGCAACAGAACTAAATTATCTATGCTTTTTTAATTAGTGGTTATTCGTCATTTCTTTTAATGCGTCTTCAAAACAGATGTTTATAAAAAGGTCATAATATTATTTCATTTAAAAAGTAGGTATTTAAGTAAATAAATTATCAACTTTTTTGCTAATAAGTTTTTTTTTATCATTATATTGCAGGCTTATCCTTTATGATTTGTATGTAGGTGTAATAGTGGCTAGTGCTATAAATAAATAATAATCTTAAATCACTATAACGTTTTATTCACAATATTGTTTACGTTTATGAACTGTTTGGTAATAATACAAACACAATATTTAGATCGTCTATTCGCTCCAATTGGTGTCGATACAATTGGAATTTTTCTCTTAAGCTGTGCTATTCTGTAAGGACTCACTGCATTACTCACCCGTGCAATGTTAACAACCAACTTACGGTGATATACTATTTTGATGCATGTATTCCTGAAATGTTATAATTATTTTAGTCAATGTCGTATACTACTCTTTCTAGCATTTTACGACTGTTATCGGCGATGAGTGTCAAGTTGTTTCTTACTGAAATAGTTCTAAAATTTATAAATATGTCTCACCTGATCTGTCTTAAAAATATTACCGTGACGAGGGCAATCTTCTTTTTTTGTAGATGTTATAACGAAATTTGGGGTACTGGTATGACCCTCGGATTATATCCAGCAATGTTATCTGCTGACTATTTCACAAAGATCATGTTAATTTTGTGGCAAACGAGAGATAATTCAGTAAATTGAAGATGGTAAATAAAATATTTAAGAAACTGTAGAAGAGTAGATCAACTTCAACATTTATCACTAATTGCAATTGAAAGCAAGGCGACATCGAACCTGGATCTTAATTAAAGTGATAGTCGAAAATTAAAGAGCACAACAGATTGTTATGCCTGAGAATTTTATTAATAATACTTCTATCTCTGTGTAATAAATATTTTTAATGAATATCTGCATTGTTTTCACTTCTTTTTTACTAATCGTTTTTTTTGCAAGTCACCGTAGTTCAGTCCTTATTTAATAGATTTTGGTCTAATAAATATAAGTTTAAACCACGCTTATATTTCTATTTATGCCGAGCGTTCACAACGTTAATCTAAATTGGTTTTAATCAATCCGTTCGACGTGGCATTCTTTTCTGTAATACAAAACATAAATGGTCATACACATTTTGAGATTAAACAAATATAATGCGTCAAACAATATTTTCATAGACGAGACATACAGTGAACACTGCAACAAAACGACGGCAGGTACTAAGGTTTGAAATTCAGCAAAGCTATGGCTTTTAGCCTATGACTGGTAAAGCTATGGCTTTCGGCTAGTTTAAAAAAAATACCTCCTTATTTTAATGGATACGTTGCACGTAGCAAAGTTTTGTCCAGCTCGCTGAGAAAATAATGAGCATCGTTTTTGTTATTATGATATTATTCGACATATAAATGTCCTTTCCCTGTTACTCTAAATATATATATATTCTCTAAATCTAAATATAATATTTATACAAGGATCAGATACTAAAAATTCGGCACATAAACATTTAATCATTAAAATTTGTTCAAACGATCAATATATTTCCGGAAATAGTCTTTAAAAGTAATGAGGATGTTTGTAAAATATTTTGGTTACGATGATGTATGTATGATGATGATGAACGTATTACTTCACGTATGTTCTTGCGTATTGGGTTTGCTTGGGATGATTTTTAATGGCGACTACGAACAATCGCTTAATTTAACTATTGAATGTTTAAAAAATTTGATTACATGAAACCATGAGTCATGTTCCAAAAATATTTATTTTTTGAATGATTATCTTACATATTACATATTATTATGATTAGCTCGTTAAGTATTCAGTTTTTGCGCAAATAACAAATGCTTATAGGTATGTACTTACCAGAAAAAAAAAACAAAATTGTTTTGATTTTCCTTCAAGCAATATATATTATCGACTTCTTGTTGCAACTTGATTATTATCAAAGAAAACAGATGAATGGAATGTAATGAATACCTAATAATCAGATGGATTTTATGCTATTACGCGTAGGATGAAATTAGCTTTCCATCAGTATTAGCTTCCTTTGTTCTCAAGATAACAAAAGAATCGCTTAACAAAGATACAAGTACACATACATGTATATAGAAATTTGAATAATATACGCCCACATACTTCAAACGAATTACCAAAAAAATTAAAGAAGCATTGCAATGCAGGCTTTGACTACTTAGTACAAAAAGAAAAAAATATATGAATTGCAAAGTGCAAATTTGGCAATTTACTTCATCATTATATCAACCATAAAATATATAGCGAATAAATTATATAGCGAAGCAATAAGGGAATTCTGTTCATATGTGTCCGTTACGATAACCACTGAACCGATTTTGATCAAGTTTGGTGTGAAGCAAGTTTGAAACCCAAGAACATAGGCATGCATAGGCTACTTTTTATCCCTTATAGCAGTACCACAACTTCATAAAATCTAACGCCTCCTCCCACCTTCCCACGAATCCGCGAGAGAAAACTAGTTCTATATAAAATGGATGTTGTTAATACATGTTAAGAGTTGATTAAGACTTCGACACCGTTCGCCCGATTATATTCAAAGTTATACATCATTATTTGTGTTTTTCATGTAGGTTTTTATTTATTTTTGTTTTATACGCCACTAGTTTAAGATGCATCAACTCCCGTACCGTTCAACCGATTGCATGACAATTGGTATATGAGATGGATATTGGAGGAATACGAAGGCTCGTGATATTCTCCGGGAATCTCTTGGGAAAATATTTGCATTTTCTTATAAAAGTAATATCTATAAAGCATTAATAGCAATTTATCATCATATCATATAGTTTTAGCGCGAAACGACAACTACCACTTTGTTGGTAACATAGTTATTATACATCTACTGCTGTGGTTGTAATCATAATATGCTGTAAATAGACCTCCGATGATACACGTTTTGGCCATGACGGCCGATTGAACTCGTCACCACCCCCGGCCATATCCACCTGAGGAGTACCACCTTTAAGCCTCACAGGTCCAAAGTGGTGGACTGTGGCCTTAATTTTCATACTGAGAAGAATCCCTGTTATAAGCAGGTCTGATTATTTAAGTATCGTTGCCATAGTGCCATTGAAATTAAGTTTTTCTTTATGTATTATTTTTTATAATAAAAAATTAGAGCACCTACGATAAGGTTTCAAATTTTCATCTTTGCAAACAAAGAAAACCTCAAAATAACTCACATACCTTACTCACTTCAACCATTTTACAGTCAAGTCGGCAAAAACCATAAATTGCTTTAAGTGTTTTTACCTAGATATTTATTTAAAATAACACTTTTTTTTCTTCAAAATAATAATTCCTCATTTATTGAGTGACATAGTGAAATAGGGGATTTCACTCCCATCGAGGCCGAATTCCAAAAAATCTTTTGGTCACCAAAGCCCATAGACATTGGCATTGTAAGAAATGTTAACCGTCGTATACAACGCCAATGCGCCACCAACCTTGGGATCTTCTCCGGATATTTTCTCCCTTGTGCTTGTGATTACCCTGGCCTACACACCCTTTAAACCGGAACATAATAATACCAAGTACTGCTGTTATGCAGTAGAATATCTGATAAGTGGGTGGTGCCTACGCAGATGAGCTTGCACAAAGAGTAAACCGCCAACTTGCAATTTGCAAAAAGCTCTATTTTTTGTACTTTGTTATTACTAATACTATTTTAAAAATATTTTTTTAACATTATTAACTACAAAAATGTGGAAGTTGCACTGCTTTCTTTATTCCCTTTCTTACCCTTTTGAGAGGTAGTAAAAAGTATATTCCTTTTTTAGGGATCAAACTTACTTCGTACCAAATTTTATTAAAACGATGTAGTGCTGTGGCCACAGAACACTTTTACTCAGAGGAAAATATAACGACACCATACAACTGTTTTTAAGAAAATTTGTCTTTTCGTCTTGCGCCATCTATGTACCGCCCACTAAAACTACAGATTATCAGAGTAGAAGTTAGGGCGGGAATTTCGAATTGCAGTGCATTTTATAAATACTTTGTATTGCATTTTAGGCAAAAGTAAAGTGCAGTTGATAATTTTCTATAAGATTGCTAATTTTTGCTCAGCAATAATAGACATCTAAAAGAATCACAATCGAGAAACACAGTGTACTTATACTATAAAGAGTTGTCTAATAAATCAAAGATTAGTATTTTACTTTTTTATTTAAAATGATAATAATTATAGTTTATCAGATGAATCTGAGGCAAAACATGTTATTACTGATTTACATGAATACATGAATTTATTCACAAATTTCAGACTTCAGCAAATCTAGAACACAAATTAAACATAAAAAGAAAAATAAACAATGTAAATATCCATCAACTAAACTAAAAATTAAAAACATAATTTGAAAAAGAATTACTATCTCAACACCGAGTCTATATCTCACAGATGCACACTCAATTTGACCAAAACACAGCCATCAATCTAATGTAGAATGAAATGGAACTAGTTTATTTATTACAAATAAAAATAAGTACAAGATAAAACGGTGCGCAAGCGGTGGCAGATTTCTATTCTCATAAAGGAAGCAGATTTTTCTTGTGACGTCAATGATATACCTTAGTGTTGCCACACACGATGTGTTGCCACATGTAATTTTGTTTGTTTCTTAATAATTAATTAAATAGGTTATATTTCTTACTAAAATATATATTTTTAGCATCAGAATTATATATAAAGGGCAATTTATTTTAAAAACAATTTATAAGGTCTTTATTGTGGAGAATACGAAATTATATTTTATTTCGACATAACATAAATGTATATATTCATCTTTTTTACTCTGATGTCGTTATCTCATTCTTGTTTTTTAGAACAAAGTCGACAGGCCCTGGGTGTGGCCGTGTGAGGAACAGACAGGGACAGAGTTACTTTAGCATTTATAATATTAGTATGGATGTTATGCAGCTAATGCCATCTAGTGGAAACTGATGTAATATGACTGCAATTATTTAGTTTCGGTGGTTAAAGCAAGATGTCGCTTATAATAAGAAGTATCAAAGTTATCAATAAAAGCGATAGATGTCGCTAGGTGGCTGATTCATACAACGAAATCACAGGACATTACTACACACACTTCCGCCTACACGAGTTTAGCTACTTCGAGTACAGTGACTCCCGCACCGACGGTCGACGGACCGCAGTTGAAGCACAGGCGACAATCTAGCCGCGTTTCAGTGCGTCATGTCTTACGAAATGTGTATCGGCGAATTTTTTAACCATCGATTCGTTTTGTGAACAAAAAAAAACTCTATCCGGTTCGGTATTTGTTTACTTTCGTGTTGACTGTTTATAGACTGTGTTACGAGGTTATAAGACTTTCAAACATCTTTATCTAAGCGATAGTTACCGGCGTAGTTTGTAAGTGTTTAATTGTTTTTGATACGCTTAATATGAATGTTTACACTATTCGTCCTTAAATAAGAAAAAAATTTTAAAATTTTTAAATATTTTAACAATGCATGAATAATATTTTAAGAGAAATATTATTAAAATGATTGAACGTTACTTTATTAAAATTGATTTTGTTTGTCTGCACTCTGTTAATATCTCGAAAATTAATGTAGTTTTTTTTTTATTGCTGAGTATAATTTTAGACACCGTGGAGACACAAATATTTAAGAAAAGACTATTTTTATTAATATTACATTTAGAACATTTTTTAGTCGGTAGACTCACAAGAAATAAATAAAATAATAATAAAAAAAAAATATTAACGTATTTGATATGTTTTTGTTCTAATTAATTGACATTGCTACTTAAAAACAAATTTAGAATATTATAATATTCCTAACTTTTGATTAAAGTTAAAATTATTATTTATCTCCCAAACCTCATTATCGGTAAGCGGAAATTTATAATAGGCAAATAGAGGATTTTTCTCGTTTTTTAATATGTAAATGTATTCATAACTTATTTACTAATATAACTTTGATGCTTAGCGAACAAATGTAGCGAATTAGCTCCTATATAATATAGGTAATCATGTAGCGTAATGAGGAATAAATAATTTGTTATTTTGTTTTTATTGGACTGAAGTTAAAATTTACTTAGACGACCAAAATATCGAATGATTTCATTTTCATTGTGTAGCTTAGATTTGTTTTAGTGTAACGTTTAAAAATCGTCTTTGAAATAGGTTATAGATTACCACTAAGAGGCTTAGTGTGTTAGCTGTTAGGTTAGAACTTTGGCGCTTAGCGATTTAACTCCTCCCTAGAAAATCATTTCCCTTAGTCATCGATTATGGCTTACGCTCAGCGTTGGGTAGTGAATGTATTTTTTTAAATGAACAGGTACATTGAAGAATGTAATATATTTTTAGTATTTGTAATTATTTTGCATAAAAAGCAACGGAAATCCTTGATTAACATAGTAGTATAATTTACTTCGGTATATATTTTCTCGTTTATCCGTCATTATTCTGTGTGAACAAATTTACACATTTGTTGTAATTAGTACAGATATATCTAAATAAGAATTTTGAATATATATCGAAGAACATAATATGTTTATAGTATAGAACATAGTGTTTATTCAAAACATAAGCCGAGATGGCCTAGAACACGTGAATCTTAACCGAGCACCACTGAATTTTCATGTGCTTATTTTTGTTTATAATTCATCTTGTGCTTGACGGTGAAGGAAAACATCGTGAGGAAACCTGCATGTGTCTTATTTCGTTGAAATTCTGCTACGTGTGTATTCTACCAACCTGCATTGGAGCAACGTGGTGGAATAAGCTCCAAAACCTTCTCCTCAAAAGGGAGAGGAGGCCTTAGCCCAGCAGCGGAAATCTATCAAAATCTATCTGTAGTGTAGTTTCGGTGTAGTTGTGATTTACTGTAACAAAGTAAATATATACTTATGTATACATAGACAATAACTGTGAATTGTGACATGGTCGCATGTAGAGATGATCTCAGGATCAACCAGTCCGATTAAAACAATAATTTTGCATTAGAAAGCATTTATCGAGAAAGGTTTACACAATATTAACATCACGCTACGACCCACGAGCATAGTAACGTTTACGCGAGTGGAACCCAGGGAGCGACTAGTGATAATACAAATTTACTATATTTTATTTTATAATAATATATATTCCATGTAATTCTACTTTTATTTATTCCGAGACCCCATACTAGATGTGATACTTTTTATATATTCTCCATATATTGAAACCGATGTAGCATACGACATATGAGGACAGGAGTTTTTTAGTGTGGTAGGTATATATCTGTCATAGTTTGGGGAGAGTTTGCCATAAAAGCGTCTAGACCGACTCTTTTCTTTTTGACGACATATTAATCCGATAAGTGTTCTGGTAGCATCTTTAAAAGACAAAAACCATAGAAATGAAACATTGCTTAAAATATTATTTATATAAACTACAGTTGCACTGTGAAAACATTTATTTACATAAGAATTGTCTTAATATCAAATTGACTTTCACTTAGCAAATATCCACAGGAGTATAGAAGTAAACGTTTATTTTAACTATTTTTTTTTAATATTATCATGTTGTGTGTATGAACGTTACTAATTTCTGATAACCGCTTTATCGCGAACCTGTAGGAAGTTCCTGCCAGTATAAAACGAACATTAACGATATTTATCATGTCGCAATCCAAATATAGTTAATATAATTTGGTCAACCTCGCACACGAAACAACGGATCACTGATCATGATGAAATAAAACATTTTGAGTACAAACATTTTTTAAGAAAATAAAGAGAACTTAATATAATGATTATTGTTAAATAAACTTTTGAATAAGGAATATATTTATATTTTTAGAAATTAATAAACATGATCTGTTTGATTATAGTATATATTCGTAAGACAAGTTTATTCTTCAGCTGGAGATATTTTATTTTCTACCCTAGAAACACTTTAATTCTTTGGTTTCCGTGAAGTATTAATAACTCTAATATAAAGTTACCATCACTACATTATGTAGGTTAAATAATACTGTGCTTATCAAATAACTAATAAACGCTTTAGGAATACGTGAATAGTGAATACTGTATGTTTTTTTTCTATTTAAATGCTTGCCTGGAAACAGAAACAACGAAACTGCAACCAACAACCCTTCAAGTATTTGCCATAATCGGGTATCGAACCCGCAGTCGTTACCGCATATTTAGTATCAGTGACCACTGCTCTTACTACCAAATATAAATACATTGGTACCGAACTTTTTCGATATCAAAATTAGTGTTCTTTCAAATATATATCTCGTGCAAAAAGTGCCAGTGTACCAGTACTAGCACGGAGAGTTTTTTTTTTTGTAAAAATAATAAATTATTATAGGTCAAATGTATGTATGTATAGCAATGATGTTGCCGAATCACGTGAACACACGAAATCAAATTGAAATCGAAGAAACGTTCACTTAGCTAGATGAAAATGAACGAATGAAATTATTGCAACACACTTGCACCGTAGAGTAGTCATGTTACTTAAATAACAAAACGTGATTTTATATTACGAGCGTTTAGTTTCAAGGAATTAAAAGCTTAATAAGTTAACGCTTACCAATCGTCGATGATCAATATAATTGATTTAGATCCGTTTCCAAAGAGAACTAAGCTGAAGAAACGAAATGTCGGAACTTAGAAGAACAACTTTAAGGAATCATCCACAAAAGCAACATGATGATCAAATTGATTTAATCTTCGTTCTCATCATAATAATATTAAATATAAACTTTGTATCACTAACTCATGGCATTTCTGCTTTATTCTCCTTTCAAATGGTGTAAGATTACGTCGTATACGTCCTGGCAATAAATCGAAGGCATTAAAATTATTCATAGCGCTTTACAGCGCCCGCGCCGCCGACGTTGTGAAATATTGACTACACACTATAGACGCAACGCTACACATACTTCCACTTGTAGTTATTTTTTATAAAAGTCTTATAATTTTAAGCTAAGAATAGTTTATGACGAAAATGTCAGATTTGTTGGATACTTTATTGTATATACCAAGGTAATTAATTTATTAAAAAAAAAAAAAACAGACATACCTAACACTTACACAAAAACGGAACGATTAATAGTGTCAATTACTTATTTACAAAACAACCAATAATTAAAATTATTTGGTTATAATTTGTATATTATAAGTAATGTAACATTAACGCAATCTAAGTTGGCCAGTCAGAAATTGCTTGTTGCTGCTTGTTGTGCAGATGCGATTTATAAGAACAAAGGTTGGATTTCGATCGATACTGATTTCTAGAGATGTAAATACGCACAGTACCTACATTATTAGTCAATAGTCGATTATGTTTATTTTTTAATGTTGTACGAACGTTTATGTGAGACTTATTTCCGTCGAGCCATCTCAGACTGTGCTTGCTATTCTCACTAATAACGTTATCAATTCCCTCTTTGGAAGTTTTTGCTATCGAAAATATAAATGTTGACAAATCCTTTTCCTCCTTACGTATTGATATCTTCAGACTTCCATTTTGTTTACTCGGAAATTAGTCTTTGTATTTGTGTTCGTTGTTACTATTTCATCAGTGATAATAAATAATATATATCATGAAATCAGACGAGCAAATGATTTATCTGATAGTAAGGGATTACCTTCATGGGATCTAAAATGTTTTACCCGTATGCCTGTTAACACACTAGCTCTCTCACCCTTCAACGGGAGCCCAGTTATATTATTAGTGGGTGGTACTCAGCCAGACGGATATGCACAAAGCTCCATGGGATGTTAAGGCTAATATGATGTACTAATATATTATTATGTATTATTCAATTACTATGTTAATAGTCAAAAAATATGTAATATTAAGTTTTATTATGTCTTTTACAAATTTTGAAAACTACATTTCAACAAAATATTTTTAATTAATGTAGACTGATGTAAAACAGGCATTACAAATGAAGAAGACTTCATTTACCGATTAACTTAACTTTTTTTTTCGTAAACTATAAGTTAATAGAGTAAAACTACTAATCCATTAATAATAAACCTTACTTATATACATTTGATATATGAAATAAACAAACTGAGTGGTCCTTTTGCATAACAAAATAAAGTTGCGCGAAGGAACGCGTTTGCGCTAGTGTAAGCGCTACTTCACGCGCACTAGCTATTATGGACATATCAATGCACATAGACGCGCAGGCCTACGCTTTCTCGTGTGCACGCGCATTCTGTCGAGTGATCTGCGCTTTATCATACGTGCAACTGCCCTTATTGATTGACATTAAGGATATATATTACCGCCTTTAGGTTTAAGAATATATATTACGTCTTTAGATACAAACTTATTTTAAAAATATAGGTATAAATATGACTTTGATAAAATTTACTCTATATTAATTATTTGAGCATCATCCTCAAAATAAATCGGAGAGGAAATAATGTCAAAAATAAATTTTAAGTAGTAAATTTTCAAAAAAATGGCATTTATTACATCCGCAAAGTCAAAATCCAAAAACGGCAATTTTAGTGTTGCAAGTTTTAAAAACTTAAAATTTTCAAAATACTCCCCGTTATGAACAACAAAGACTGCTAGAAGCTTAATAAACATCTTTGACAATGTTTACAGTAGCTGTTGTTACGCCTTAGGAAATTAATGGAGTGGCGTCATTAATGTCAGGCGCTCGAGACCGCCGCGTTCAATCCATCTCAATACATATATAAAACTACTGTTAATACTTTTAAAATTATAATCGACACGCGATATTCATGTTAGTCGGACATATTATATTCATGAAACAAATAAATGTATTTTCACCAACTACATTAATATACAATTCAATAAAAGCTAATGAAAACGATATTGGTTTCATATTAACGACATACCAACATTTTAACATGTAATTAAAAAGCAATTTAATGCTAAACGTAAACATAACAGAGTAACAGATTATATAGAATACTAGCTTATGTCCGGCACGTGTCGCTGTAACAATTTAAATTTGTTTGTTTTCATCCGATACGACATGCGCTAAAACATTCTCCGTTCTCAAATGTATACCAATTGTCATGGCCATCGCTTTAACGATATAGAAATAGCTGAACTACAGTGACATCTAGAGTTTTACAACAAAGCGCATAGAATAGAAACCTCCATGATAAAATACATATATGCTGTCATGCCGATTCTTTCGTTTTACGAAATATATTAATCTCAACCAGATTTAACACCATTCATTATATATGGATTTAAATTAATATTTGATCGGATAAAATAAAAGTCGAAAATGGGTCCGTTAAGCGCTTCAATGCTGCCCCGGAGGTTACAATGGAGAATGAAATAGTAAGTTTAACGTTAAATTCAGAAGATTATTTCGAACATAAAATGTCTCTTTTATACTATATTTATCATGAGTGATCATCAGGAGCATCAAAAAATACTTTATTGGTTTCCGCATAAATTTTGACCATCCTTTACCTAATCGAATTCCCTCAAAGCATTCCTAAGCAAACATATATAAGCCTTCAGAACAGAAAAGAAGAAAAATTTCAAACAGGTACATTTTTTCGACTATATTATATTAATCCAATAAATATAATTAAAATAACAACAATACCAACACATGATAAATTTTATTTATTTATTTGTTATTAATATTTTTTGTATAATAAAATACATTTGTTATTGACTAAACTAAATGTAGGAGGAAATACTGTTAAATATATTATAGATAGTTATATTTATATATATCTGTTGGATTGTCATTCAGCTAATACTGTAACTTCCAAGTCGATGTAAAATTTAGGGGTGTTACCCTAAGTCGCAAACAAAGAAAGGATTACTCAATGTATATACCGTAAGTGCTGCTAAGGGTATATAGACTCGTAAATACATCTGACAAACATTTGAATTTTGTTCTGAATGTGTTTGATACAACTAAAATGACAATTAAATATTTATACCGCACAGAAGTGAGCGGCTTAAATTCTATACTCAATATGTTTTGTTGCCTGCGAGCCCTGTTTCTTGATGTTAAAATTATTACTGAGTGTACAATCAATACGTATTGTCCCAATATTATCAAATCCGAACAAAGTTTTTTCTCTGTAACCCAAGCGACTACACGCCCGCCCTACCGCTTATGCAGATTTATCCAAATGAAAACACGAAACTTTGTACATCACAAAGCCAACCCCTGACTGAACGTGGGTATTTCCTTCATTTAAATGTTCTTTTGGATGTTTTGTGTACGTACATACTGGCAAACAATAAGTAATAAGGGCTTTTTTCCGCAGTGTTTTTCGAATATTGCAGAATAAAGAAAATACTACATTTAATAGAAACATCTATATGACATGATTTAAAGTATTTTAGAGATTTAAAATATGTTTCTGCGTTTATAAAAGCCGACTGAAGTCGGGCTTGGCTGTAAAGCAGGCATTTCACGCGACAAAGATTCATAAAAGGGCTCTCTTGTCGTGCTCATTTCGGTTAGGGCTCGCCCCTTTCTAGTTTTGTGGCTCATATTCATGACAGCTATATTTAATAACATTAAACGTATTTTTACGATTGACTTTAGTAATAGATATTATGCCGTTTACAATATTTTCTATTATGTTCTACTTTAACCGAAGCAGATTATTTAAAAAATAATATATAACATCACAAATATATGAATCAAGGCCCTATTATGTGATTATGCTATTAATTAAAATTTCAGCAGAAATATTTATAGTTCGTTCCTCGTTGAGGAGTCAGTGTTGCGAAAATGTATCGCGTGTGTAATCCCCTTAATAATATATCATTTGGCAGTGTCTAGGTATGCAGACGCCCTAAGCACGCCAGCTGGTACGGATGAGTCACGAAGGAGGGTCGCCTTCCCCTATACAGTACCCGATTTGCAGTAAACAATATTAGTTCTTATAATTATTATCAAAAAGATCATATTTCGTTCTAGCTCTGTTAATTTAGTCAGTTTACCAAATAATGTTATATATATATTATACTTGGAAAATAATAGTATGTCAAATGAGTAGTGTCATCGTCCTCAAAGAATATTAAAATAATTAATAGATACATGTACTGAAGCAAGGAAGGCCTGCCTACTTTTTTAATTACTTTACTTTACAATAATAAAAAATGTAACATTATCAATATGAGAAAACTTCGTTTTTTTCGTTTATTTCAAGTATATGAAAGTAGATAGGTCATATATGTATATATCTTATATCGCATTTGATTTTCCGGATGCTTACGAACGACGTCTTTAGAAAGCGTCTTGCGTGTTCCTGAGATGTCTCCTTGAATCAAAGGTGAATGAACGTTTCAACAATAGTAGTATATCGAAATACTATGTTTATTCAGATGTTAATGTTATTTAATAAATTATTTCAACTAAACTACGTAGAATCGTACTCAAATAATAGTTTTTGGCTGCATTAGTTCGTTCATTTAGGTAACATTCGAATTGGTGTGGAATGTTATTAATGAATTCTTCCGCAGCCATAGTTTATGTAAAATATTTTATGAAAATTTAGCTGATTGTATAACATTGGGCAATTAATACTCAAATAGTAAAAGTATAATTTGTTATTGTAGATTTTTATTCACCACAATAAAAAATTAAAAAATATACAATACATTGTATATAAGAAATTAACGCATTTTTTCGTATTCGTATTCAGAGCATAATTATTGAATAATATTTGCGTTATCTATATCGATTGGCAGGAAACTTTGCACAGTTGTTGTTGGTACGTGCGTGAAGCTTTCCAAGTATTATTATTATTATCAATGTACAATATAGTAAGCCTTGTCGAAAAATTGGTATTGGGCACAAATTAAATATAACGCTTTAATATTTATTGCTATTGTGTATGTATTTCTGATAAAATGTATTAAAAGGTATATTTTGAAGAAGAGCATTTTATCCTAAGCCGCAACAACATTTACTATCACTTACTTGATATTGCGATTAAACGTATGCTGAGCTCATAAATAAAGTTTTTTTTAAGCTTAAAATAGAAAATATAGACCACCTAATTTTCAGAGATCCCCACCATTTATCGGTAATGTAAGAAATATTAATTAAGCAATCCTTTAGTAGTCTACGCATTACCAATTATGGGAACTAAGTTCTTACGTCCTTTGTGTCTATAATTACACTGGCTCTCCTTTCAAACTGGAATTCGGCAATACAAAGTATTGCTGGCTGACGGTAAATATAATTGGTTGTACCTAAACAGGCTTCCACAAACCCTAACCAAACAGTAGAAAAGAAAGTATAAGCTTCAACTTTCAACAGCTTTCGATTATTTTTAAAACCTTATCTCCTGTTCTGAATATTGGTAGATAAGTTTTAATGTAGGACTAGACTAATTAGTGATAATTTTCAATGTTTTTTTTATATCTCTTTTAATAGGTTTGCCTCACTAATAGCCAAACTGTCGCGATAAAACTAATACATTCATTATGACTTATCGATTTTGAGTTTGCGACTCGATAACGGTAATTGGACGTCGATGAACCGGCGGTGATCGATCACGCTTGACTTTAACGCGTTTAATGTACTGTTTCCGGCGCAGGAGCATTAAACGGCCCAAGGGTTAACCTTTATTTACATTCATATCAATAAAAGTAAAAGAGATAACCTCCTGAGCTAACAGCTATATTACAAAGTTTTATTCAATGTTTACCGATAATATGTAACATTATCAATGAATCCTTAAATAAATAAATACAAATAAAAATTAAAATAGTTACTGTACAAATCGTGACCGCGTAGAATGGTGGCAAGAATGCTAGCAGCATTTCCCCTTTAAATCGCAATTCCGATTGTCTGGGCGAAAAATGAACCAGCGTTGTCACCAGTAGAGGCAATACAGGCAAGACAGACGAGGTGTAATATTTTTGATTAAACTTTTAACTAAATTAATATTGTTGTAATTTAATATCATATTTGTAATGATTAAATAATCATATTCTATAGACTATTCCAAAGACAGGAGGAGTCAAAGACAAAACACCATTGACGTTGAATTGACGCGATATAATTGGTCAATATCTTGAATAATCTACGGTTCAATCATTCAATCAAAAAAATAGCGTTTTAAATGTGCGCGAAATTATTTTCAGAACTTTGGAAGTGAAATTAAAGTGAATACAAATAGTTGTATAGTATTGTTTTATTAATAAATATTTATATTAATCAACAATTGTTTGTAGAGTACAATATAGCAAAACTATAAACACATCGCCTGGTAAATATATCTAAATCTAAAGTTGGTTTATCTTATCGTTCTTCGTTTGGAAAATATAATAGAAAGTGAGAACAATTCTGGCTTAAGAATTATTGTCTATATTAATTATTAAGAGGCTTTGGTTCGTATGATTATGTGAGACGACTTTTTATGCAGTAATTGAAATAAAATAGTTGTGTCATTAATTTTTTTGTTAATATTTGTATATTTTTATAATACTGCTTCTAATTCTGGAATTTCATTAACAAATAACAACTTAAAACAATTATACTTTCATACGTGACATATAAATATATCCTTCTAAGGTCTCAGAATCGAACCCCGAAAAATTGAAAAAAAACAAAGATATCTTAATATTTTGAATCGAAAGTAAAACTACAATTATTTGATTAGATTCAATTTATTTGGTATCGAAATTTATACAAGAATAACACATAATTTGTATGTCTATCTCAGGAACTACCAGTATTATTAAAAAAAAAACTGCTTTTGTGTTTCGATTAAAGAAGTTTGTAAACTATATAATCCAAATTTAAACCGAACTTACCGGAGTCGAGACCCAGTTTACATAATAATGGTTTTATCGATACTAAGATCATATTTCCGTTTCTGTTGAAACCTTAAAATAAATTATCCACTCTTGATGTTCGATAAAATGTCATGATTTTACGATATATACTTATTAGCCAACAAGTTAAAGGTACATCATAATCTAAATAAAACTGCTGAACGCAGTTCATGTCCTCTTCCAGTATTTAATGAAACAAAGGCAGGTCAAGGGTTGCCCCTATTGTGAGGATATCGGCGTCTGGCGCCACACCAGTGACAGCTTATTTGAATTTGCAGATAATTTCTCGATAAAGCTATGCATATATAGTTAGGTTATCGACACAATCTTTGGAATTCAATGTGTGTTTGTTTACTGCGCTTATTTTAACTCATTCATCAGTTGCGTTCGCTTGTTTGTATCTTATTTACGGTATTTTATCACCACCGTTAACCATGTACAAAACGACACGATATATGCGATGTACGAAATATTAATCATTCCGTACATCGTCAATGTGCAGCTAACCTTAGAAAATAAGATGTTGTATCCCTTGTGCCTGTAGTTAAAATGGCTTACCCACCCTTTAAACCGTAACGTAACAATCCTAAATATTGCTATTTGGCGGTAGAATTCTGGCGAGTGGGTAGTATCTATTCAGACGGGCTCACACAACCCCCAACCACCAAGTGAAGTCTTTTTGGAATTATATCAACGTGTCGCGTTCAAAGCACGCATATATATTTTTTAATTTTCCGTATATGAAACTGGTAATTGAAGGCTCATCACATGTATGACACAAGCTTATAGAATCCAAAAAAAAAAAAAACAAGTCAAGCTAAAAATCTAGTAAATAGTAAACTCGTCCTAATTTGATTTTCGGTCAAAAATTAAATTCAAATAAGGCTGAATTTACTTATTTTTAAATTGAAGTATGTCATTATACTCATATAAGCTTAAGGTTAATGATACCAAAGTTGTAATCAAATTATAATAGACAATATTAAAATAAAAAACTTATTTAACTTTTATTTTCTAATCATGAATCAATTTATTATATTCAATATGTTTTATATTTATCGTACACATTTAAATATTTCATCACGTTCTGCTTAAATAACGTTGAATATTAAATGTAAAATATAATGTTATTAGAGGGGTAAAAATAATTTCCGAGGGACGCTTCAAAACCTCCACTTCTATTGAGTTATCGATAAATGCAGCCGCTTGAAGCGGACCCGTGAACTCGCTCAAAACGCAGCAAATCCGATTATGTTTGAATTGCAACCGGACGTCCCGGCTTAAAATAGTCCATAGGAATTTAATTCCCGTTCAACAACTTGTTATTTAACACCGCAATGGAAGTTTAATTTCTTTCATAATAGGATCGAGTGCGAGATTGTAATTTAAAATTGTTGAAGATCATTGTTAACACGCGCGACTTAATTGCTACGTAAAATGTTTAAAAATAAAACATACAAAAAGAACACGGTTTGTTCTTTTTGTATGTTTTATTATTTGTTAGAGACAAGAGATTTTCAACGTGAAATGAAATTCCAATTTGTTTAAAGAGTATACGAGTATGATACGTGACATCTATGTACAACTATTTCTCTCTCTATCTCTCTGTTACATGGTATAAATTGATCAAAATCGATAATTGACCGTGGGCGTTAAAAATGGACTATCAGAACACAAGAATGTATTTTTTACAAATTTTGACTGGCTGTCTATATGCATATACTAAATTCCGAACAGCTAAACTGATTTTCTTTCGGTTTTCATAGGCAGATTTAGCTCAGCGTGGTGGACAGTGAATAGTTATTGTAATTTGAATAAACAGAGGTGAGTGATCAATAAAACCGGATACTTTTTTACATTTTTTTTCAACTTCACCGCTGGAACATCACTGTATTAAAAAAAACGATTCGTTTCAAGATATAACAATCGGAAAATCTCGCATATGAATTTTAACCCAGTTCGACTCAGTCAATTGAATTGAAATTCTGGACTTACTTAAATTTCTCATATCAATACAAATTTATATAGGTACTGTTTTTTTTTTAGTAGTTTATACATAAATACTTATTTATAAAAGTTCAAGAAAATATATTTAAAAAAAAAACAAAGTGACATACATAACACCATGTAGGTCATATTAATTTGCAAGTGCACTGAAATATTACCCATAATGGTTGATAGAGAAGCATTATATGCCAATCACTTGAACTAATTTCAATGAGAAAGGCCTTTGAATGCAATTGCTCGGTCGGTAATATTGTGTATACATACGGCATGATTATGTCTCGCGCCAATCAAAGTGTGATCTTGATAAATATAAATGTGAGGACAGCAAACCAGACGCGACAGTTTATTTCTAAAATAATTTATACTATTTACATTTCCTGGCTGGAAATACGTAGTATCGCCAGTGGTGTGAATACGTCAGTTCCCTCCCAGTATATGGCAGTATCGGAAACGTCATACACCTTCCTGTTGCATTTCCCGTTTTCGCGCCAGTCATTCAGTTTTTACAGCGAACCTATTTTAAGAGAACTGTTTTAGAGGCTTTGTGTAAAATGTATGTCAGATCTTTGTCTTAATGAAATAGATATTTATTTATTGTTTATATGCAATAAAGATCATTATACACCTAATGTTACTAGGTGTTAATCGCAGTAACCAAAATACCCACAATAATACAAAACCGCAGTATCATATCTTATTACAGTCTATTTACAATGCCTGTAATACTTAATACCTGAGAATTAGCAATAGAGTTTTAATTTCACATTAATAATAGGATTTTTATAATTACTACGTACAGATGGTACAGAAGATTGCCCAGTTGCAAAACATTAAGATTTTATTTGAGGAACGCGGCATCAAATATGAGTCAGCTCCATTTTATATCTTACTAGTTTTCGCCCTGGGCTTCGCCCGCGTGTTTGCTGGGTCAGGTCCATGGCCTTCCTTGGGGCTTAATCTTCCTTCACAACAAATTTTATGAAAATAGTTTGAGCTGTTTAGCCCTGAAAGCGTAACTTACAGACAGAGTAAGAGAAGAAGAGAGTATTAGTTTAAATTCTAAATTATTATTTGTAAATAATTCATATAGTGCTGAGGGATGAAGGAGGTCGTGAAAAAATCTGCACGCGTTGAATTAAATTTTGCCACATGCTCGTCGAACAACATGCAACCTGGTGCAAATAAGCTCTGAGCCTTCTCCTTAAAAGGTGGTTCACCTGAAAAAGGACCTAAGTTGGTATTACATATTCTAAATATCCTACTTTTGGAGACCTTCTGCAGGTTAACCACCTTTAAATTAAACTAATTTATTGTGAGGGCCCCGCGTGTTACAGAGAGGTGGCAGGTTTTAAACAAGAAAAGTAGCTTATGTCCTTGGAATATAGTCCTTAACTTGTTGATATTTTACGAAAACCAAAATTAGGTGTTTTGAACTAATTATGTCTCGTACCCTCTAACATAATCCAATCAAAAAATTGTGAAGCGTGATTTTTTGCAGAGCGGTAAAATTCCGGTATTATAAGTAGTATATTATATAAAAGGGTTGGTACTAAAGGATATCGCAACGATGCAATAATATAAATGTATCTTGATATATATAATTATTATGTACGTCTTTATGCCACTAAAGTCATCCTAAGCGACTCTACCGATTTTGATAAATATTTTTGTGGGTTTGACTGAATGTTTGAGATGGCACCTGGTAGATGGCGCTACGTTCGGATTCCGGGATATTTAAAAACGAAAAAGAAAAAAAAAAGAAATTTATTTAATAAAAAAAATATTTCACCCGTAAGAAATCTGCCAGGCAGATACCGAACGGAGCCATACAACATTAGAACATTTTTGTATATTATAAAAATTAAGTCAAGCAAATAATCGTACCTATATTTGTAAACATTTATGGTTGAAATATTCATAATACACTAGCACAGTTGAATATTAATTTGAACAATTGATTTGTTGACGTTTAATCAGTTTTGATTAGCAGATGTGGTTGCATTAGGCACTAATTAAACGAACATTGTCCGAATGGAGTATCCTATTGCTTTAGCTAAATGCACTATGCCGTGATTGGTTATTAATACAACCGCGACGATAATCGCATTGTTATTGACTTATATCTTATAAGCTAAGCCTTATATAAGCTAAATGAATATGACTAAATTGAAATCGCGATTAAAAGCCTTCATTGATGTAACATCGGATGCTTAGAGTTCCTGCACTTAAATCATCATATATCGCGGTGTTAAACTCGCTATGTTTATTGCATCAAGTTAATTATAAAAACGCGTAATCATGACGATTCCTTTCTATTAGGCTCTTAATCGTAAACTGACTCGTTATTGAGTTGCATATGAATATCTATAAGTACAAAGATTATAAAAGTAATTCTATTTGTCTGTCTGTCACACTTCCATTACTAAACCATGGAACCGATCTTGATGAAATTTGGTAGTTTGAGTTTCGGTAAGGACAAGCTTACCGAAGTACATTGTCGCGGACGAAAGGAAGTTAAATATAAAATGTAATATGACGCGAAGTCGTGCCAATATGACGATATGTACAGTTAAAGACTGTCCGGGCTGTTATAAACATATTCGTACAAAACAAAAATAATTTAAAACTGCTTGTTTGGCGGACTGTAATTTCGGTGTAATTTTGTTTTTTTTTATAAATCATTTATAAAATAGCCATAGACCTACTTATATATTAACTACAGTTACACTTGTATATATTATAAAAAGGTAATGTTTGTATATTTATAACCTTCAGTCAAACAAAAAACATTCAGGATAAATAAATTATTATCAATTTGAAATAAAAAGCTTTTTCGTGGTGACCAATTATGCAACCTAAATCGACGAAAAAACCAGGCATTTGCAATGCAGCCGAGAAAACCGCCAACGATTCTTGTGCTAAGAAAAATAGTTTGACGAAACCCGAGGTTTGTCAGCTCTTCAACACTATGGTATCCTTGAAGAGGGTGGTTGCATCATCACAAACATGACGACGGCACGAAGGGAAAAGGGTATGGCCAGGCTGTAGACGAGCAAACAACTTAGCTTTTATTCTCCCCAACATTACTAGAATAATTGAATAAAAAAACCACTGTTTAGTCAAGGCTGTTTAAAAGCTTAAACCCAATGAACCAGTTAATAAGTGGCGAAATGAGCACTCTCCTTAATGAACGCAGACAGAAGCAAAGAGATAGATGAAAACGAATGTGCACTCTACTGAAAAATTCACACAAGGAACCAGTGATCGGAGCAAGATATATTGTACCAAATATATTAAGTTTTAGTTTTGTGTCAAATTTATATCTTCGTTTGCGGCGATGATTGGTATTTGATAATCACTTAGCAACCACTTGTCTACAATTATACATATATACATTATCAATCTAGATGTGCTAAAACTGAATTTAACACTTAAGTACATAATAATACGTTGTGACAGCTGTTTCTGATTATAATATTTTTTTTTTACAAATAACTGGCTTCTTCTCTTGAGAAACATTTGAGCTTGATTCATAACGCTGCTCCAATGCGGGCTGGTTACAAATGTGACATAATTTCGTCCTACACATGCAGTTTTCCTCAGGTTTACGACTGAAATTAAAAACGCAAATCAAACCCATCGCACACTGGGTGATGCCTGCACAGTTTGGAACTTGCAACCTTTGGTTAAGATTTGCGTGTTCTAGCCGCTGAACCTTTTGGGTTCGATCTTTATTATATTATCATAATCGTGGTACAATTCAGTCTGCTTTTTTTCATATTACAGTATAGTGATTTAAAGTTTTGATAAGCGCAATATTGCCTTAATTATTGACTTCATAATGTGATGAATGGTCAAAAACAAAATTCTGTGAAATGAAATGCCTTTCTTTAATTTTATAATTACGCGTAAAAATAATAACTCTCTTCCATAACAGTCTTTGTTCTACTGCAGACACTCCGCTTAAACGCTTTTTTCCAGTACATCAGATGTTCATTATAATAATATTTAATAAGTGCGTTTTGATACATGTCAGTCGCCGGCTGTCGATGGCTTTGTTTGGAAACACTTTTGTATCGAAGATAATATTTATACGTCTGTCTCGTTGGTCTATTGGCTGTAGATGTAAGGCTACAGACCCGGAGTCCTGGATTAAAGTCTCAGGTCGGGTCAATAAAAAGTTATTGGGTTTTTCTGTCAGAAAATTCTCAGTAGCAGCCTGGACTCTGGAAGTAGGAAATGAAGAAAGCACGTAAAACCGTTGGTCCTGCGCCTGAACTCTTTCCGGTCGTATCCGTTTGTGAAAGCTAGGGAATAGAGAGAGCACCTGTGCGCTATAATATGTCCTGCGTGGTTGGCTAATCTTTCTTGAGATTGGCCACCGTGGCCAACATTATTAGTATTATATTTAAAACAGTAAAAAGTTATTATTTCACGTTACATTTTCAATCATTATTTCATGGATATCATCATATAACGGATTTTAAAATAAAATTACAAATATTAATCAAAATATCTGGTATTAAAGCTATCGCAGTATGCTGGCATTCATCAGCTTAATAGGAATTATTGTTTAACGTATACTAAACGTTATACGGTTTAAACAGTTTATTGATATTTCAAAGTAGAAACATTAATTTGTACCAATAATTTGTACCTATATATACCTACTGATATATTGGTTGAATCTCCTCGAAATGCTTGAAAGGGATCATTACTGCAGTATGAGGGCGGAGACAATAAGGAAGATCCACACAAAGACTGCTATGACCACCAGACCGTCGTGTGTACTCAGCTTCGAGTTGAACAGGAACACTCGAACTAATTCGTATGGCTCTGCTGAACTAAATTAAAAACAATCTTACTTTTATATTTCGGTTATGAAGCCATGAATTGCTAAAGTTACAATAATAATAATAGTGAAGTATTTTAAATTCGATCTCAACTCTGCCAATAGTAAATGAAATATAAGAAATAAATAGTTCAAATGTTAATATAAATGTTTATACCAGTTTGTCAATAACACTCTGACTATGAAATATAATCACGAAAAAGAAGTAATACATAAAGTTAATTATACTATCGAATTCAAAGTTTTCTAAGATATCGTAGAGAGTTTAATTTGTATACAACTGGTTGCTATTTTAAGTTTGATGCACCTGAAGATGCATATTTAAACACGAAAGATAAAGAGCAATCATTTTAACTTTATTCGACAGCTACTTCAAACGAAAGTTACCAAGGGTTAGTGTAGTGCATTTGAGTTATTAAAAAAAAAAAGAAGTAAAATAACAATAGTCACTGGCACTCATATTTAAAAGTTATAATTATCCTGAAAGTATGCTGACTTATTTTTCTTATATCACTTTTGCTACACGCGATTCGCGAAGGACCCTCAAAGGGTTGGCGGCAAATATGTCCATGGGTTAGTCTTGTTTTTGAAACAGCACCACCGTCATTTATTATATTAAAATTTTAAGTTAGCAATTCTAATTTGTAAATTCTTTTAATTTATTAGTCAATATTGTAATGATGTTTCATTAATATTCATCGTTGTCAAATTTCCTTGCGATTAATTGTTTCTTGACAATAATTATATAATAATAAATTTTTAAACTGTATTATCGTTCCTTAAGGTATTTTTTTCCTCAGCATACTCGTCCTATATTCATTATATTATATGCTTGCATTTAGTAATATAAAAAAAAACACCTTAATAGTAATTAAGTTGACTATTTCATTTGGTAATTATAATTCTTGAAAATATTTTCGCGTTTTTATAGAAGTACATAAGAATCAATAGAATTATGTAACATTGTGATTTATAATTAGGTACTTCGCAATATTGTTAAGATGTTCTATGTGGCCTATATAATAAGTCCGTATCAATAGTAAGCTGATAGAGGACGGGGTGCGACGACCGCACATCGGGGTCGGCGTGTACGCACAGCGCACTACGACTATAAAACATAGCTACAGTATTTAGAAAAATAATTTTACTTTAGCTACGGTTTTTAAATAGTGCTATTAAAAATCTAGAGCGCATCGTTACTTCATAATTCTCATATATATATTATTAGTATATACTATTATTAATAAAGATCTAAATAGGAATACGATTTTGTAAATATGTGACAGACAGAACAATATTTGTCATCATCGGTAATAATTTTATTCATATTTATAGAAATTTATAATGTTACATTTCGGACTCGGATCTCGCGGACTGAGATATTATATTTTAATATATATATTTTTTATAATTGATCACCTGATCTTAAGTGGTAACATCGCCCAGAGACATTGATACTTTTACAAATATTATTACCATCATCAATACACCATCAACTACTAGCTTACTCACCCTTCAAACTGTGTTTATTAAGCTTTATTTTCGATGAAGTAAAAAATACTTAAATGGTTTTAAAAAGAGTCTTCCCGTCATTGCTTTCAAAAACAAACAAATCCATTGTTTAGTTATTGTCCAACAAATTGATCGCTTCCACAAAGGTTTATTGGCCGGTTCACAGGTTGTTGGATAATAAAATACACATTGTTTCCGACCATTTAATCCAAAGTAGACCCTAATTTCAATATCACACAAACGATTTTCCGTCATCTGGGGCTTAAATTAAATATCCGAAAACCCTGATATAAATATTGAACTTTATTTAATCTATAATACACGGTTGAAATTTGTTTGTATAGATTGAATAATTTTCAGTACTTGTGAAAATTACCTGATAATTTTGTCGATGTAAGCGTTCTTCCAATTATTTGCTTTATTGGTGTTTCATTTATGATTTATGAAGTTAATAAGCCAACGAGCTGAACATATTCACTTGAAAGTGCAGTCTATGGCTTCCATCTTTGATGCAACAACTTCGTTACGTCATATGGAGACGTTGGTTTTAACGCTGTATTTGACACGTGTGCGTTACTTTATACAGAGCCTACATCGAAGTTCCGTTCTTTTTAGTCCCCCCAGCAAAATGATAATAAGATGGGATTTGTTCAAGTGAAAATTTATGTGGGCAATATTTCCTTCTGGCGACTATGAAGTATTGAAACACGAATGACAAGTAGTCATAATTATAATATTATTACATTTTCCAGTTATAGTTTCTGCCCGCGGTTTCTTCCACGTGCGAAGGTAGACGGGGGGCAGATGTTAGGTTATGTCCTTTTCTGTAATCCTGACAACGCGAATGCAAAATTTCATGATGATCGGTCGAGTAGTTAAGATCTCTCCTGTTTATTGTTATAAAGGCAATCAGCAATTTTATAAGGCGCAAGGTTTGAAATTATCAAGATAAATTTGTCCTATGATAATTATTGCGACAATGATCATGATAAGTTATTTAGTAACAGCCTGTTAATGCCTCACTGCTGGGCCATTAAGTACATAAAAATTCAGTGGTGCTTGCCTGGGTTTAAACCCACGATTATCGATTAAGATTCACGCGTTCTAGCCTCTGGGCCATCTCGGCTATTATCATGATTATTATCAGTTAATTATCAAACAGACATAAATCTAGCAATCCTTTTGAACTGGTATACATATCAACTTTTAAGTTAGGAGCTAGTAGTTTAATAATAAATTACGAATTAAAAAAAATACGAGAAGTCGACCAAAGTATATAACTTTTTAGTTAATAAAATCGATGAGTGGATCATCCTCATCAGCCAATTGCGTTAACTGAATGGGGTCTTAATTAATTATTAAATTGAAAATAAATTAAGCAATTTCGATTATATTTATCAATGATAAACTACTAAAACACTGCATCTGTATAAGATATATTATAGTATGCAAGTGTGTAATCAAACACAACAAGTTCGTCCCGACTCAGGCTTTGAAATAATTTGTAATCTCGACATTAAATCGCATCCGTGCGAAACCAAGACGACGAGGTTGAGAAAGACGAAAAGAGAGAAGAATATATTATTTTGTTTTCTCCTTCCTACGCTTTAAACGTTTCGACTATTTATATCGAATATTTATTATATTAGATTGCTATTTTTAGCATTTATATTAAAAAAAAAATAGAACTCAATCACAAAAATAATAAGTTAAGCTTAAGACTTAAGCCGTCTTTGCATTGAAATTTGGAAGAAAAACATTTTTCTATTTTCCTTTAACTTATTATTTTTGTGATTGTTATAAAATTTTATCAATGAATTTATATGCTTAGCTTAGTTAAATTATAAATGCGAAAGTTTGCGTGTTCAGATTCGTACCTCAATCACGCACAGTTAGACGGATTCTAATGAAATTTGATATCCCTACTCGTAAGTCAATTGTGCTCTAAAACAAAAAAAAAAGATACTTTTTTATTTATTTTATTAGAAAAAATGATTATGTGGCATAGCGGGTAATTGCTACTATTTTAAAAAATAGAAATGGAAATATCACATGTCATTATTTAAATTACCTCCCTGGTGTTAGTTGATAAAGCATGATTATGTTCACGTTATCGGATTGATAGTATCAAAACTTTGATGGATTTGAAACAACTAGTGATCGCCCGGTAGTCGAAATTCGATCACAAACATTTTTGATTAATTTAAAAAAATCATTATATGAATTTTCATGTTTCGAACATTTATTTTCTACTCCTTTTTCCAATATTTTCGTTAAAAAACTAAAGCTACAGAACAAAAAACTAAATGTTTATAAACACGGAACAAAAGTTCAGCACTATTTTCTTGTATACTTATAATTACTATTAATATTAAATTAAACGTAACATAATTTTTTTTTTATTTTAAATATCATAATTATTATCAACTTTTAATTGTATTATATTTTAGAATAACATAACTATATACTTTATTATATTTATAACTATACATTTTATTCTAATTCTATTCTAAAAGCATTACAACGGACATGATACGAGCTGTTTGTGATATACTATACTTTCACAAATCCATCAAAACAGCTTAAGAATTAAGGACAAATCGTATAAGAATCGTAGCAAATGCATGTACATCGAAATAGGTCATCAAACTGCATCCGACGAGTTCAAACCCCAATCCAGTCCACCCACGTGCTGCCCACCACGCCACATAACATCACGTTTACGAGCGAGCCATATTTGACTACCTTTTATAACCGATGTTGTACGTATAACATGAACTTTACTGGTATTTGTTTTGGTACGAAAATTATGCTTTGGGAATTAATTATTTGATTTTTTTTAAATAATATATCATGAAAAATCCATGAAAATCCTTGTAATCCTCGTTTAAAAAAAACGTTTGTAAGTATATGAGAAAATGGCTCACCTGGTGGTACAGCACCATCACCCATAAATACCTGGTCTGTATTCAATACAAACCACTTACACCGCAATGCGCCGGCAAACACGGAATGCAAAGTATCATGTGCCTATAATTACATTGGCTCACTCACCATTCAAACCGGAACGTAGGAATACAAAGGATTTCTGTGTGGCGGTAGAAAAGATGGTGAGTAGGTGGTACGCACATTGACAGGTCTACACGTAACCCTCCCACCGATACACTATTAAATATAACTAATATGGACCGGTTTATCCTGTAAGCCTGTTACCGCTTGTCTTGTAAGCTTAGACAAGTCAGATTTTCTTTAATTTTTATAAGTGCTTGAGCACTTACCGGGTGAAGATGCTCTGATAAGATCAGACTATCCTTGCAGCATGTATGCAACACAAGACTTTATACATTTTGTAATTTTGCACGCGTACCGTATAGAAAACAATCATCGTAGTTTTTTAAAATTTAACTGAAAAAAAATACATTATAATTTCGAAAACAAAAACAAAATGGTTACAAAATAAAAAATGGTTTTAATAAAACTTATATATAGACATATTTTACACGTATTACGTTAATAAGTGTTGTTTTGTTCCGGTTATAAATTATATATTTTTTGTAGATAAAAATTATAGGATATTCTTGGATGTTTATCAATTGATACGCTTTGCTTCCATGCTGCGGTTTTGGTGATGTGAATTGAGCTTGATTCTAATTCGAACTTTGACGTCGCCCACAACTTATCACACGAAATTCAAAATCTGACCCAATTTCATACATTTACCTGTTAATGAGAATTTCACGTACACCACGCGCTCCGACAAATAATGAAGGCTGACATTTGAATAAAGAAATTAAATTTTCAATATGTAACAGTACAAAGTAGGTTGGAATATTTGCATACATTTCAATACCCTATGCTAAACCGGATGTCACAACATTTACTGTATGTTCGCACCTAAATCCCGGCCAGAGCTCTTACAATTAATTGATATGTTAAAGAGAACTTACCAGCTCTTTACAATAACACCTCGAAGGAACCGCACCAACATAATGTGATACGAATAGACCTATTGATCTTGTGCTTTGTTCTATATTTAAACAGATTATTATTTTATTTTACTGTTGCTGCCTATTCATTCATTTAAAAATATAGATTAGTCAATAAAATGTTACATAGATGAGAAAAGCTTGGAGTTAGTATTTTTTGATTTTCAAGTAGAATATATAGTTTAATTTCTTTATTATAATCTTTCTTACATCCATAGAGGTGTTGTCCGTCCTTATATTCGGACCGTATCTTTCGGTTATTTGAGTTTGACAGTTTGCATGCATTTCTCAATAAAGCAGTATTATAATATAATTGTATTTAGTTAACATTTCTTTGTAATTTAATTTATGTTAAACAGATACAACAGAATTTCTCCCTGGTTGTTCTCGTCTATCGCTCAATTTAAACCTATAACATCATGAAGAAAAAAAGAATAATTTGTGTTTTGTATACCAAATAATAAATTACCCGTATAAAATGTGGATTCATAATTTAACTGATAAATGACGAACGAATCTCTAAATGATTTACACATTTGAATATTCCATTAACTTTATTACAAATTGGAAATTGATCAGAATTGTTAAAATACATTCGATATATAACCTAATGTATTATATTTTAATAAATTATCTAATGTATTAACTTTAATTCTGATCAAAATATTTGTTTACTATTATGAGTTAATTAATATTTAAATATCAACTAGTCGCGATGTCGCACGAGTGTAATATAAAAATATACTTTTTATAAAAACAAAAAGCCTAATATAATTCCAAGTCATTCTTATGTTTTCTTGCAAAAATCTCATAATATCTCTACAAGTACAATTACAAATGCATATTATATATTTTTTTTATTTCAATAATATTTCAGTATATTTAATAGAGTTCGCTAGAAAATATTGCGATTTGTTTTTGTGCAAGCTCGTCGGGGTAGGTACCACCCACTCATCAGATATTTTACCGCAAAACAGCAGTACTTGATATTGTTGTGTTCTGATTTATAGAGTGAGTGAGCCAGTGTAATTACAGGCACAAGGAACATACACCTTAGTTCCCAAGGTTGTTGATGCATTGGCGACATAAGCGATAGTTAACATTTCTTACAATGCCAATGTCTATTGGCGGTGGTGACCACTTGAATGTTCCACTGCTGGGCTAAGGCATCCTCTCCCTTTTTGAGGAGAAGGTAGCTACCTACCTAACTAATCAGTATTTGTGTATATCTAAAATAACTAACGTGAACGTAATTCGTCGGCAATGTGGTATTGTGATAACTTTATCGGGAACTGAATTAATCTCACTCCAGTGAATAAACTAACAGCCAGTTAAATACCTCTACAAAAGGGTACTTGGCTACCCATTTTTGTATGTATAAATACCTTGCCATGTACAAAACTCTTAAAGGCGTCTAACAACGCGTGCCTTATCACATTATCTTCTAACCCGAGTGCTGCTCCTAAGGGCTCCCTTGAAATGATGTGTAAGTATAAAACATAGCTGTTTCCGGAATTTGTGTGGTAGTTGAGAACGATTTTTCTATATATAACATTATAGTTTATTTTCAAATATTTTAGTACATTCAAATCGGTTTTTTTTAATATGGTATTATAAATGTACCTATAGGTTTTGTCTACAATTGCTTTAGTGTTGGTAGTAGTAGTAGATAGTGTTTGTAGTAGATCCGTACGTAAAAATAAATGTCCATAGAGAGTTTCTATTTTACACCTTAAAGTTTTGTTAAAAAATATTTCCAATTAATAATAAACAAAACAAAGATCTCAATTAGAAAACGAAATGAGCACTTCATAATGTGAGATTTTTGATACAACAATTTTAACGAAACTGCGATCGTGATGTTAACAACAAATTTTATATGTATATAGAATAATTGCCCGTTGATGGCACCTTGTATTCATCTTTGAAGTTTGATTCACGATCGGATGAATTATTATTATTAGATCTCCCATAAGTTTTTTTAATACATCAGTAATTTATAGTTGGTTAAAGCAGGACGCATGGATTTTCATGCTTGTGTGCGTGTGCTAGTAATAAAATTATCAGACTATCGCTCTTAAAGCAACGATGCTTTCGCTTTACCGTGCCCATTTAAAATTCTTTACTATAAATAGCAACATGGATTTACTAGAGTATCCGTGGCTATAAAACTTAAACGCCTAGCATTTTAAACCTATTCCGCGTTGCTGTAAAATTAATTAATATGCATTGGTAATATCATAATTTAAAATGTCACGTTACAAAAAATGTATGTTATTTATTTTTATATAAATAATACGGTGCTATTGAAAAAAAATACACAAATTATGTAATTCATAAAGATTTACATTTTCATAAATTAATTATAAAATTAATATTATGATCAAATATATGCAGTAGGTATTCGGCTTCACAACGCACATGCAGATGACCTTTGGTGTCTGATAATAAAGCGTATTGCCGTTCGCTTGTGACATTGAAATGAATAACTATTAATTGTTATTTATTGAAACAAATAGCTACAGTTCTTGTATAATATTACAACTTATACAGTATCTTTGTTTATTATAAACGTAAGCGAATTAAATTATACAATTATATTAAATTATACGCTCGGGTAATTTAGCGTGTTCTTAATGCGGTCGAGCAAGGATGTGCGTCAAAGCTAGCGAGAGATTGCATAATTAAATGCCAATATGATAGCGTGAACTTCTGTTCTAGTTTAATTACCCGCGCTAAGTGTTTTCATGGCTCGTTCATCATAAATGGATAGGTTTCCAGGCATCCAATAGGGTTATGTAATTTTGCCTTATTATTTTATACATCACTTATATTTTGTACGTATTCTAATTTCATAAATAATAATTTCAAATAAATAAATGTGAATCGTTGTTAGACGATCGTTTTCATTCATATTATGAATTAGAATTTGTATTATTAATAAGTAGTACGAGACTCGAGTATATAGCAAAAAACGTCCTCTGGAATTCTTCCGTTTTTCGCATCAAAATTGCTTCGTTAATAAACATTCCTGTAAATGTCTGTTGAGCTCATCCTCCTCACCTTCCAAGGACAAGGCTTCGGTACTTACACTCGCACGTTATTTTCAAAGTATAATATTACTTGTTTTTTGTTGTAACTTAGTAATAATTGAAATAATAGAAGTGACGGATTCCGTTGACTTCGACTGAAATTTAAACGAGGCCACCATCGAATTATAATCTATTCAGAAAACAAGAATAAAAAAGTCGCTTTACAGTTGGAAGAATACTTCTTCTTTATTGAAGTGGAATAAGAAACAACATCTTGGTGGTAGTAGGACTTTGAGCTCTGTTCAAGGTACTCATCAGATGTTTTACTGCCAAACAGCAATACTTAGTAATTTTGTGTAAAGGCTCAAGGGACATACCATCTTAGTGCCCAAAGTTGGTGGCGCATACGTGATGTAAGGAGTGGTTAATATTTCTTATGGTGCCTGTATCTAAGAGCGGTGGTGACTTACCGTCAAGTGCCCTATTTGTCTGTGATCCTACCTCCTTTTTTATAAAAAAAACAACAAGGTACACAAAGCTACCTTGCCCCTCCGAGGCGGGTGAAACTCATATCAAAATTATCACAAGCTTAGACATTTTAGGCTTATAATATTTAAAAACTACTGTTTAATCGATCTCTTTGGTTATTTTAAGATAAAATACAAGCCAAAAATCAAGTTTTAGGTAATATAAGCTTAATTAAAACTGTTGAATTAAACGTATACTATGAAGAAGGTCACCACCTTAATGATATTGCAAAAATAATGCTCAAACGCCGAAATTGAATTTTATACTGCTATTTAATTTTATCTTGTGCAGTAACTTTTTGCAGTTGATATTTTTAAAAACGTTTAAGTTAATAACCACATTAAGTATTGTAATTAATGATAAAATATAAATACTTATTTTATATTATCTTTGCAAAAATACGACGAAATACATTTTTCATGTGTTTTTTTTAGATAGAGGCTTAATGCACAAACATATATAATTATGAAATATACTTTTATAATAATATGTATTTTTAAGAAACAGTTTGTATGTTAAGTAACTATTAATGTTATACCAATCCTACTGGTAGGTATAACATTAAAATGAGTTACAAGTTGTAGTTTACTCAAAGAAACGTTCAACTTGAACGGTTAATTGATACATTGGAGCGCTTAGTAGGTCAAGTATTGACGATCGTATTGATAACACGTTGCCCGCCTCGTCTACTGACCGAAGACTAACTGAAGACTATGAAAATATTTAAAGTATAGCTTTTTATTGATCAAAATACACAGTATGTCGCTAACTCTGTACAAAATATTAATACAGCTTAATTTAAATAAATAATAGTTAAAATACACTTATATTATTTGTAATTTCAACGATTTCATTACGAATTAAGATAACATTAGCATGTCGGTGACACGAAATTACGAGTAAAGTAAAGAAGCCAAGCCTAAAAAGACTAAAGTTAAGAAGTTTCCACTTGAAAAATATAGATTGATTATACATTCCACGCGTACGACGTCGCGGGTAAAAGCTAGTAAGAAATAAATGTCGTAAACGTTTCCAGTTCATGTGAAAACTCTTCGAGATTTTAATCATATATTATTTAGATTGTTTTCAAAGTACAGATGTTTGCGGTATTGAACAAGCAGTAACATGCGGTTAAGCTAATCAAGGGCCACCGTTGCTCATTGAGGCGATTGCCGCTTGAGACACTTCCATTTGGTTGAAATTGATTGCTACATGTCACGCAATACGCCACCAACGTCAAGTAAAACAAACATTTTATCTTTATCATCTTAACTTTTTATTTGTACCTTATCTTATAATAATAAATGAGCATATATTTTCTTTATATATACTGTATCATGTAAAGGCTTGATTTGGCTCTAATTTTGTACATAGATAAGGTTTTGCTTTCAAAGTTTATCTCTTTAGACGTCTTTTCTGATAGGCTTTAAGGAAAGACGTTTATTTCATTTATAGGAATTTCATTATTAGGAATGTAACTTATTTAGTTAAGATTATGTCAGTATAATTTAAGGGATTAGTACTTGTACTAAATATTGTTGGTAACTTAATTTATCAACATAAAACAAAATTTAAAACTTTGAATTAGCTGCATTTAAAGTTTATTTTAATGAATAAAAACCTAAGTTTGTTTCGTGCGGGCAGTAGATTAACGTATATTTCGGGCGTTGCTAATTCTTGGGAACCAGATAACAACTCGCTAATCAGAAAACATACTCGCTATATTTACTTCAGATAAGCTTGCATATTGACGGAAATGAAAGATATTGTGAAATTTTTAATGACGGACAAAAACATTTTATAAGAAAATACATATTGTTTTAAGCTGTACTCATTGCTTTTGATTTTTAAACTGACTTAAATATTTTATGAAAATCAGTACTTTTTAGTTATATACCAATTCACCTTTCACGATCTCTTACTGATGCTAAACCACTCAGTATTAATCCTTAGCCAATTTAATAACATATTAATCTACAACATTTTCCAAAAAAAATAAATTACCATCATTTTAACCTTTTTAATTTTAATTGCTACTACAGATATCATACACGATATTTTATGACGAGTATGGTTATGTGTTTTAGCACTATGTGCAGTTCACTTGTTTTGGTTGATAGTGATTGACGTAAAATTTAAATATATTATATTCAAGTAGGCTCGTGCAAGCACTTTTAATTATTTTTTCAAGATTAATCGAATTGAGTATTGAAAAATAATAAAATAAATTAAAGGTACAGTAGCTAGAGTCCGCAATGAACTTAGTAAATACTATGTCACCAATTAAACTATATAAATAATGCTATAAAATTAAATGATTATAAAATCCTCCATGAAAATAAAATAACTCCACGCTTTTTGATCATGAATATATAATATTTTTTCATTAACCGGTCATTTAAATTAATCAATTAGCAAAGATAAAACTAGCTTTGAGACTTTGTTATATAAGCGAGTGCCTTGTCCAAGGATGGACGATTTAACTTTGCAGAGACGGAAACTCGGTGTTTGTAAGTTTTTGCTTACCTTGTCGTGTTTATAAAATGCTTGACACTAAATATAATATGATGCGACAGTAAGTGTACCAAGTTTTTAAAAACATTTCGAAGGTGTCTCTGACTCTGAGATTGCAAATAGTCTGGCTATTTACAATCTCAGCCTTTTAAAAGACAGACAGATATTTTTAAAGAAGAAATGCAGCTTCTAGTGCTCAACCGTTAAGCAAATTTATATACCGTAACAATGATACTATGAAAATAATTAAAATATACTAATCAAGTAGTATCAATGTTAGTTATTTGTCTAAATTTAATAATATTTGTTTTCTTAGAAATGATTTTAGAATAAGCTCTATATAAATAATATCTATCACAAACACGGGTAGGTCATTTATATGTAAAAAATAAAAACGGACCTAAAATAAATTCGTGCAGAACGCCCTTGTTTAGTTGTTCGACTTAAGTATGGAGCAATGACATGTAAAAGTTACAAAATAGCCTAACCTTATTGGTTATACACATATTCGTATAATTATTTAGACAGGGCAGTATTAAAGTGATATTACAAGACATTTTAATAAACTTATGAGAAGAAAACACGTCGGACTAATAGTAAAATGTATTAGCACTGTAGGCTAAAAGTAGTTAAATAAACTCTAAAATACAAACTATATAAGACCGATATGGTATGCAATACCGTATAAGATTTTTACTCTTCTAAAAGCACCAAAAAAAAGTTAGCTAATTTAAATTGCTTTAGTAATAATCGACTTTTTTACTACTGCTTTTTTTATTTTACTAAGGCTCCAGCTTTGTCCACACTCGCACTATTTAAAAATAGAGTAAACAGATTAAAAAAAAATTAACCATTAGAGAATTTTAAATAATTTATTTTTTGCATACAAGGCTAGTAAAATAAAATTGTAAGCAGTAAATATGTAAATGAATTTACTTATATACTAGATAAATCATCGCAATATATTATTTGGCCCTTGCTTCACACATAAGTCTTCTAGTACTTACAAATAAACCGCATTTATTATTTTGAATTTTACTGCCATATCCGTTATTTTTAAGGCGGTTAAATTAACTATATAATTTGTTTTAAAACTAATTATTCTAGATAAACGGAAATATTGTATTCTTTATAATCGGTATAAAAATATTGTATTCAAGCTGGCAAACACAAGCCGTCTAGAAGCTGACTATATTCCGTCCTAGATCCGCGACAACATCGCGATAAGTATGATGTATCCTGATGAATTGTACTCTTGACAGTGAACGATGATCTTAGCTATGAAAATGGTTTTATATGTTACGGTTCACTTCAACAGTAACCGTTATTTTACGACGAAATTAAATATTATAGTTGAACGGAACGGCGAAATTGTAATATCTTAATATTTTCATTGTATCTAGTAAACACGGATGAGGAAGTCACGGCTGCTAATATATACGTATAATACATAAAATAATGCTATTCTGGTCACACTGCTACTACAGCGGGACATCCTTCCGTCGCTTTCGGAGCCAACAATCGAGTGCAACGTGCTTTGCTTTTAATGGACCGCATTAAGCAAACTTAACATCACGCTGTAGGATATTATGGGGAACGGTTTTGCACCAAACAATGTCTATTTATAATATGTTAATTTAAGGCAGGCATGTTGTCGAAACTGTAAATCGGTTGATAGTTTCCGAGTTTTTATTACTCAGATTGCCGTCCCGTCGGTTTATGAGAGTGAGGAAAAAGAGAGTGAACCTGTGTTTGCACCCATTAGTGCATATGTCCTGCGCAGTTGGCGAATCTCTCTTGAGATTAGTCGTCTTGACCGAAACCGGTCAGTAGGACATTATTATCATACACTAGGGACCTTATTTAAAAACAACGTTTGTACAACGGATGATTAATTAAACAATGCTATGTCTTCTTATTTCCAATATCAAATTAATAATGATAGAAATATAATTTTGATTTATATATTAAATAAACATTCGCTAAGTGACGTTTATGAGTAAGCCCGATAATATTTCATAAGTTTTTATAGAAATAGTTTTAGATAAGCATTTCGTTATTACAAAGTATCTGGATATCTGGTTAATTATGTTACACCTTTAGTTGCGTGTATCGTAACGTGATTGATATTATACAAACAATAATATTTCATCAAGTTTAACACCCGTGCAACACCCGTAATACCTTGGAAATATTTCTATTGTATCGTAACAAGCGTTAAAAATTTGACAAATACAATAAGAAGGCAATAAAAGTTTAAGCTCTATAGAAAAATATAAATGTTTGTTTTTGGAAAGTTTTTCTTATAAAATGTTTATGTAAGCCGTATTAGTTCATTCTCGTGGCTCTGAAAAAACAAAAATAAATTAATTGAAATTTCGGATATTTTCAATGTATTCTTTTCTTAATGTAAAGTTTATATTACAGTATACTTTAAATGTTAATTTCTGATTATTGCCTCATTTAATAATGTTTTTTTTTATACTTTTACTCTCAATAAATGTTCTATCTTTGAATGTAAGTTAAAATATTTTATGTAACACTTAAGTGTCTTAAAAACTCATTTAAATCCCTTCGAAAGAATCATGATAAAATACAAAGGGAGCTCATTACAATAGAATTCGCTTCAAGCTAGCAGCTATGGCGTACGATTGCTCATCACTCCAACACAATTGATTCAACTATCTGTTACAAGGACGGATATTTGTGTTTAACAATTAGTACCCGTTTTGTATGTGACGCTTTTAATTGAACAATAGAATTATCACCGAAAGAGTAAACGAGCTAATATCACGCCGAGGTATTCATATTTCAAATTACAATGTTATGAAATAAGCGATATGTCCTTTAATTGTAATATATTCTCCGGTGTTTCTTTATTATTTTATTATTGTTTTTTTTTTTAATATGTAATAAACATTCTTTAGAAACCCAAGTTTTTATAAGAAATTTTATTTATCAGACTTGAGTAGTTTATATTATCTTAGATTATTGCTTTTATAAAAAATAGCATATTTCGATGCGGCTTCTCTGAAATTTGTACGTTCTACATGAGTTTCGTTTGTTTAATTAAAAAAAAAAGATATACATATATTAATGTGCTTGATATAATTCTTTTGAACAGAACGTCATCCTTAGAATAAAAAAACAGCAAGCTTTCTTTCTATTAAACCTTCAAATCCAAATTTCTTCGATATTGCAACAATACATTATTCGTCCCAGTACATTATTTATATTTAGTCAGTGTAAGAAAGTATGATAAATGTTTAGGTATCACAAATATAGGTAATGCTAACAAAATTATTGTACATTATTTATATTACGATAGATTTGAATTATTCTCATTCTTATTATTGCTATTGCATGTTTTTGTATGTGGTTAAAGCAAATATTCATTCATTCTTGTTTGCGATGCTGATAATTACTTAATGATTCAAAGTGCGTGTTCGCATTTCCCAGAGAATTCATGCGATACACGCTCGTATTATTGTATATATACACAACATTTGCACTAATTGTTACTAACGGACATGGAGCCTCAACATATGTTTGTTTATAGGATTAAATTTATGTTTGAATACGGAATCTGTCCAAATAATATACATATGTTGTGTTGTAATATTGTAAAATCCAAATATTGAATACGTAAGCCACTACATATTGAATGCCACGTTGAAAACAAACATTTGAGAACTTACGTTCATGTTCTAAAATGAAATTGTAAACATTTCTATTTTGTAGAGATTTATCCTTATGTATATTGATCAAAACTATACTGGTTTGATTCACTTGTGATATGAGGTATTCGTTTAAATACTACATAAAGGCAAATTATGTTGTTTTATACTTCTAATATAACTATAAAATAATAACTGTAAAAGTAACATTTTATTGATTTTTTTATTCAAATTTAAAAATAATTATAATACCACTTTTTTAATTAACCAAAAATATGAAATCATGTGACTGACTTATCATTGTTAATAAAATTGAGGTGTTTACAAGGAAAAGTATGCGTAATAAATAGCTTATCAAGGATATTCGAAAGGATTGTTATGTTACGTATTATATTCTAAATATAATAATAAAGCTATACAATTGACCTGTCTGTACACTCAATATATATACTTTCATTTTTTGTCTGATCAGTAGTAGAACTAAGAGTTGGCCGCAGATTACATAAAAACTATAAAGAATAAGTTATCATCAATAACATTATCTGTTTTTTGTTTTTGTTAAATTAGTGAATTTGGCAAGCAGTGGCTTGTCTTGGTAGGTATCACCAACTCATCAGATAATCTGCCTCAAAACAGCAGTACATGGTATTGTTGTGTTCCGGTTTGAAGGGTGAGTGAGCCAGTGTAATTGCATAGGGACATAAGATCTTAGTTTCCAAGGTTGTTCCTGGGTGCGTACTAGTGTTAAGTTATACGTATAAAGTGAAAACATGCAAATCTCCCACTGCTGGGCTAGGACACCTTTTGAGGTTAAGACTTGGATTTCACATCGCTGCTTATAATTGGCGGATGCTTAATGAGACCACGAATATTAAAAATAATGTGAATTAAAATAAATAATAACCGTTAATAAAAAGTCGAGATGGCCTAGTGGTTAGAACGCGTGAATCTTAACCGACGATCGTCGGTTCAAACCCGCGCAAGCACCACTGAATTTTCATGTGCTTAATTTGTGTTTATAATTCATCTCGTGCTTGACGGTGAAGGAAAACATCGTAAGAAACCTGCATGTGTCTACTTTCATTGAAATTCTGCCACATGTGTATTTTACCAACCCGCATTTAAGCAGCGTAGTGGAAAAAGTTCCTAACCTTCTCCTCAAAAGAGAGAGGAGGCCTTAGCCCAGCAGTGGGACATTAACAGGCTGTTACTGTACTGTAATAAACGTTAAGGGTTGAAACTGTTTAAATTAGGTTAAAAATATATATAAGATCGATGAAACAGTAATAGATACTATTTTGATATCAGATCTGTTAATTGCCTCCTTCATTCAAATTAATAACGTAAAAAACTTCGATATTAGATTAGTTTCTATTTAAAGTTTTTACGTTAATTAATTTATGATACCACGCTGATGAAAAAGTAATTTTAGATGATTAGTTTTTATTTAATGTTTTTTTTTTAAATTGATTAGTGAAATTGGACATGTTTGCACACATTAAATTACTATCTTCAATCTCGATCTTAAACCAGTTTATATGTTTTTGTTTAATACATTTTCTCTTATTATATAAAATTGTATTTTTTCACTTGTATTAATTAATTTGCTTATTTTTCAGATTGTAGTTATGAGTTTGCGCATTGTTCATTGAGTTAAAACTTTATACAATTTTTTTTTAGTACTTTCTTGAATGTTTCTCGTAACGTACCTACGGTGTCTCTTTTGAATCTATAAATAGCAAGAATGACCTATTTTATTATTATGGGTAAAATAAAAGTAACTCTTCGTATAAACATTACTTTTTTTAAATGATGATAAATAATTACATAATGTTTGTAATTTAAAAATCTAATAATACGAAACACCACACACATGATATATGATAAATATACGAACAAACTTTAATTAATGCGACTAACGTGTAATATGATATTAAACTATATTTATACGTGGGTGTACCCCTAGTGCGCCTGCGCCGCACCACATGGTGTGGGCCAGGCATTTCCGTTTTAAAATGTAATTCCGCCTCTGCGCCTAAGGCTCCTATTAAGTTAATAATTTACATTATTGCCCCATGGCAGTGTGATGCGAATACAACACAAATACATCGTGTTAATCATTTTTCATTCAAGTAGGTTCTAGTTGTTTGGTATTCTACGAGGTAATTTGTAAAGTTGATTCAACTGCTTTATTATCAATATTGTAACTTAAACTGTCTTATTTTATACTTTAGCCGTCAATGTTTATACTACAACTAGAGGATAAATATGGATGTGGAATCCGACAACGTATGGCGCTACACGCCGAGAATGGCTAGTGGTCTTGCCATAACATGAAGATGCAGAATGATAATGTTACGCCTGAGAACATGATACAGTAGAAATGCTATGAGATGACATTTTTATGTTAAAATAAGCCATTTTAAATATCATTTCATCAAGGTTGTCATTTTATATTAGCCACGAATTAAGAAAATATATAAGATCGCTATATTGAAACGCAATAAAAATAATTTATCAATATTACTTTACTTCAACAAACCCGCAATGGAACATCGTGGTGGAATTAATTCCAAACCTATTCAAAAGGATAGTATGTACAGCTGTTTTTACTTTAATTTTACTTTAGTTCCCTAATGTCAAATTTAAACTTATAGTAATTATTATTAATTTTCATGATGTTTTGAGATGCCATACACAAATCAGGCCCGATTTGAAAAATCTATTATTATTAATCACTTTTTACGATGACAAGATGTCTCCTAGTTTTTGTTTTAACGTGACTTCATTTTCTAACATAAGTAGATACGTTTGAATATACAATAAAGGCAAACAGAGTCAAAGAGTCTAGTTGAAAAATGATCTTTTAAGATTATTATAATTATTTTAAACTAAGGATAAATATAGCGATAACGTGATATATGACATTTCTAGCACGCTATGTTCTAAGATAATAGCAAATGCTTGCTATATATAGCGCACGCGCCGATTGACTTTCAAGCAGTGCGTTCTTAACGATGTTTTATTCGTTTTGATATCATAACATCGGTACTTAATGCTTAATTCAATGCGAGTCGCACTTATGTTTAACATTTGTATTGATAAACTTGGTTTCGTTTCAGGTTTGCGATGCAGTGTCGGTAAATACAAAAAGCGGGTGAGTACATTATAAGTAAGAATTCTTAACTTATGACTTCACATCGTACCAAAAAGACATAGAAATTAAAGAAAAATAATAATCACGGGTTTCTTACGAGCTTTGTTCTCGACATGAACACGTATAAGAAAGTATTAAGGTTTTGTTTACAACAAGCAAATGTGAAAAGGGTGTGCTGAGCTTCTACTCCAGCCAACTCAAGGGACGCTAAAAGGCTTTCAAAGGACGATGCGAACAATTTAACTTTAAACGCAAAATCTCCACAACCGTGCAATCCGCGTGAACTCTTTCAACTCATGGTGCTTTATTACATACGTATAAATATTACTTTATAAAATAAATAATGTTCTTATGATTTATTTTTAACTTATTCATTACACAAAAAAACCAATTAATTCATTTCGGATTCAAACGATCGCATATATGTTATGAGGGTTGTAAAATAAAATCAATTATAAAAACACGTGCCTAAAAACTGTGAAACTAGGATTATTCTCGTACCCTTCTTTATAGTAAAACAAGGTATGGAATACAAAAGGCATTGTAAAAAATAATGCTTAAATGTTAACTGGGTCTTTGTTCGTGTGACCATCCGTCAACATGCCTTTAAAATAAAACAGTTTTTTTTTAAGAACAGTAAACTTGTTTCTGTAAACAGTTAATAACTCTATTCCATATCTTCGAAACGGTTATGGTTATTTAAGCATTTTTGTTACAAATAATAAAGAAGAATAATATATTATAAAGAAACAACAACACTCTTATATATTCCTTGTAGTGTAGTTACACTAGCTAACTCACACTTCAAACCGGAACATATCAATATTAAGTATTGTTGTTTGGCTGTTTAGTGGTAGAATACGATGATATTGCCAGACGGGATTGCACAAAATCCTAGCACCAAGTTCTCCCAAGATGAATTTTAATATAAACTACATTTTTTTGAATATTAAAAGATATTGTTTATAAAAAGGTAGTTATGACTTGAAGTAGATCCTCTGGTCCCTTAGTGTTATTTAATATATATCTAAGACTAATTTAAATTCAAATAATAATTTATTACTTCATATAGCTATTATTTAATAATTAATATCGTAAAAAAAAAAAAAAATCTAACGAAAAATTTTAAGTAAGAAATTAGCTTACTTACTAATCTACTTCTAAATCTGCCTGAAGTTTCTAATATCTTCGGAGTCTCATTATTCAGCGAAAACTCGCAGGATATTTAATTGGGCGTGAAACAAACTTATAAGTGAAATAATCTTGTTATAAGTGAAATTCAACTTTAATAAACGCGAAACTAATACAGATATAATAAAAGAAGTTAATACATGACTTCTATAATAAAAAAAACACGAATAGAAGATCCATATTCTGGATTATTAAATATTAAAACCTGATCGATTATCTTTCAAAGCTTAGACATGCCTTTAAACTTTGCTTTTCATAAACGTACAATATTATCAGCATTGAATTACTTTCTGATACCCACAAAGCACAAAGCGAACCGTCCTGTGTATCGAAGCGGCTCTGATATTGAAAACGATAACACAGATTACGTCAAATATGTTCACGCTAGCCATAGAGAAGCAGACTTATATTGAGATACTAATAGGATTGGAGCGAAATATGGTTTTAACCGCTTTCAAACTCCCGACATAAAATATTTTACATCAAGATTTTAAATGGACTCACTAAGTTATTTTGAGCGATTTTTTTTTAAAAGTGGTTTATTTCTGAAAGCTGCTTTTCCGGGGATACTGATTTTATTTAATGTAATATATAACAATACTACAGAGGTTTTCTTTGCAACATATGTTCGTAGTTCTAATAAGGTACCTACATAACTTTTATTTCAGTCTCAGTCAGACAGGTGTCTGGGCCTCATTTTTAAATCGTTTCAAAATTTAAATGAACGAACTTTTAATATTCAGTAAAAAGATACAATCCACCATCCACCTCGCTGTACCATTTGAACTGGCTAACATCTAAATTTAGTTATCATAAAAAAATACTTTTCCTTTGATTAGTACCTCCTCCTCCTCAAGAAGCTACAAAGTTAGCTAATGGAATACAAAATTCTGCTCTTTATCCCCGATCTTGATACCCTGATAATAAATAATGACCCACCATTGGGTCATGTCGGCTACTAAAATATAATAAGCGAACATTAAACATTTAAGTTGTCAACAAAGAGGTTGTATATAAAATAAAATTGCATGGCTATAGCATACAGCCACGGTTGAAACACATATTGTGACAGAAAATAAGCTCCCGTACGTAAATACTTTATCAGGCATGTGCAGTGCGAGCACTATAATGTCGACATGTTCATTACAACACGTTTAAATATAAATTAATTTATTTTTAATGCATTTTAAACTCACTTGTAACTAATTTGTAAAAATCGAAAAATAATTTACTGCCTTACAAAAGTTGTTTCTGTCATCATTGATTTGACATACGAATGAAGGTAACACAGCGTTGCTTATATAGTCAAACAAAAAAAAAACATTTAAAAGTCGTTAGTTTTTGCGTCATTAATATTTGTAGTTAGAATGATAAATAATTCAACCTTTTTTAAGAAAAGAATATGTTTTAATTATATTAAAACGATGGAGATATTTTGATTTTATCTCTTATCTATATGCTTATAAACCAAATTCAATTTAACGCTTCCTTGAAACAAATAACTTTGCACAATATTTGACGAGCCGGTTGGCGTGGTTGTTAGATACTTAACTTTCACGCCGAAGGTTGTGGGTTCGATTCCCACACAGGACAGACATTTGTGAGCATGAACATGTCTGTTTCTCCTAAATTTGCTTGTAATTATCTATATAAGTATGTATTTACAAAAGAAAAGTAGTATACGTAGTATAACAGTTGCCTGGTTTCCATAGTACAAGCTCTGTTTAATTTGGGATCAGATGGCCGTGTGTGAATAATGTCACAGGATATTATTATTATTCTATATAGCCATATAGGGAGCTGGCGAGCAAACAGTATATAATTTGGTCATGTTTCATATCGATAGTGATCAAAGATCAAATCAATACGAATCGTTTTGATCCAGTTAATTATTGCGTTTCAGAAAGCGGAAATTAAATTTTTCGTGCAGGAGCTGTTCAAAAGCATTCTGAAAACGAAGAAATTCTATACACGGGCTTTATTATAACGGGATATAATTGTGAAAATGTAAAAAAGCTCTAAGTCTAAGTAAGTCGTTTACTCGTGTTTCTAACAATATTCATTGAATTTGTTATGTCTTACAAGTGCACATCATAATATACACTTTTTTCATCATAAAAAAGTTATTTAAATAATCAGCTCTAGTGTATTTCTGTAGTTTTCAAAAAAAGAACATCAGCGTCAGAGGCAGGCAGACATGAGCAAATAATATATTATAGAGCTTTCTTTTACAAATTCGATGCGCTGTCAATTGACAACGCAGCGTTACCATGGCGCCAGACGCGGCCCTTAATACTTCTAGCGCTATTACCACTATTAATAATGTCTGCCATATGAGCAAAATAACCGTATAGAAATTTTGTTCGCCAGCTCGCTAAGTATAACAAAGGAAGCCGTCAATTAAAATGTAAAAGAGTTCGTAATATTATTTTAATACTACTAAATAAATACCCCTTCGTCTTCGTTCTGATGTTCTTGAGTTGTTATTTTTATTTCACGTAGCTTTCGTTGGACTGATTAATATAGATTAATTACGCCTGGAGAGAACATTATAGTTACATTTTTATTTTATTAAACTCCTTTTATTTTATTCAAACGGCAGAAGGTCTGTTTAGTTAATAATTCCAAAGAACAGGTTTGCAAGCACCTATTTCCGTAAATCGTGCGGTACCTAAATTCTTTTACTTTCACTCAATGCACTAGTCGTTTCTTAAAAATAGGATAAGATAATAAATCATTTATATTTATAATTAAAATATATATATTATTTTTAGTGGTAGAACCTAAAGAAATTAACTTGTAGATAAATTTATCCCATATCTTTAAGTTGTCATGTTGGTGATCCTATTGTGATGTTATTGATTAAAGTACATGTATACCGATACATATACGTTTATTATAAGCATAATTTATTGATAATTATTATCGTCTAACCAATTAATTTTAATCAATGAAATTTCTGTCTCTTCTGCATTTAGAATCTACCAAACGTATTTAGATGATCAAAGTATTTCACTAATATACGGCAGGCATCTTTTGCTGAGCGACATAAAAATAAAAAGAGCTTAATTGTGACCTGCGTACTTTCAAAGGGACATCTACAGCTAAATGCAGTGCTAGTTTGGAATCATCAACCCTTCATTAAATTTCCTTTTGTATTTGTAACAATATAAACCCCTTTTGAGCAATATCAATTATAAGCAAATAAATTGCTTTTTAGTTATATTATTTCGAAGTTTGCTGTTTTGCTTTGTTTGTTATAAAATGTACCCAGTGCTCGATTCAATATAAATCCTATGCGGGAATCGAACCAGTAATATATTCACTACATCCTTAAGTATACTTTTGTCGGTCTGAATGTATTCTATGGATCTTCCCACAGTGTGTGGGAAAACCAACTGTTTGTCCCGGTTGTTATCAAAATTGCTTAATAACAAACATCACACGGGTAAAATATTTTAAACCCAAATCTCATTATATTGAAGTCTGGTGATAATATTTTTTTATGTCACCCGAATGAAATTACGAGGACATGCAATTTTTACAATAAAATTGTAACACTCAAAAGATACACGCATCGAACTAACGTGTCACCGTAAAGTCGGTTCCGTACTTGCATCGCAGGGCATGGGGATATTAGGATGCGAAATGATTGTATCTCACTACCAGCACCTGAAACGCCTCAACAGAGTAAGACGGTAACTGAAAATTTCTTGAGAGAAACAGTATATTGTACCCAGTAAATTTTTCGATCCGATATTCTCAAGTTTCAGGATATACGGTAGTCATTAAGCCCACGAGGAATAAAAATTAAGTCATACATTTTTGAGGAACCGAATCCCAATTTCCAAAGTACGTCATATCTTCGAAAATTAAAAACGTTCGAAATTTACTAAGTTTCAAAGTCATAGTAAAAATTCTGTCTGACTTGCAAATATTATTTTGCAAAATATTCTGTAAAAACGAATTTGACACGTTTCCCGACCGGATAGTAAAATGCTGATCGTATGTGGTAACTTCAAAAGACATTCATGAGCCACATCATCATAGTCAAGGGTAGCCTTAGGTTAACCTTCAAATAATTATGTTTATTCTTTTATTTCATTTATTGGTATAAGAAATACCATCGTAATAAGCACAAAGTAAATAATAAAATTAGACAACAGTAGGTTAGTACAGCGCGAATCACGTTACACAAATTTGTACAGGCATATACAACACTATACGTTATTTGCTAGTATTATATGCATTATATTATTCACTTTAATTATTATCGTCTATGTCGTACCACTTACCGATATTTTATGATCAAGTCGCATGTAGATTTTCGAGTTTGTTCAGTACGGAATAGCTCCGTAGAAGTCAGTCAATATTTGTGGTGTTCAACTAGCGGTCACATTGACGTTCGCCTCAGAATTGAATACCCATTACGTCCTCGTGTTTGCTTTCTATAAAGCTTGATATAAGTCGCCCTGAGTACACACAGTTATGAGCACACGAAGAGAAAAAAACTAACTAAAACGAATAGGTATTAATCGTATCTTGATAAAAATAATTAGTAAAAGGTGAAAATGAACTTTGTATTTTTTTGTGTTCTTCTATTAAGGTTTCTTACTTTGTTTTAAAAGCTTAATACACCTGTTTGTTATGTTATGTTTGAAAGAGAAAATTATATCAATATCGAGTTATCCTTAAGATTTTTTTATACCAGAAAATAATAAAAACTAAGAAATACGTAATATTATATATAAAATACAAATAAAATTACCTAACAGAATTTAATAACAGCAGAAACGTGAACGCAAAATATATATAAAAAAAATTATAATTTAAGTGATAAGTATTGTATGTCTTATTGTATGCCGAAGCTTTAGATCTTCACACTGCCTCTTGTTAAATACACAAATGATTCGTTTGCATTTTAGTGCGCTCGTACAACGGTACTCCACCCTTTTTGGGAATGAACCGGCGACCGTTTGATTTACGATCACCATACCTCACTACCATACGTGAAAAGCCTGTTTGTATTCATACCATATCGTGTGTGAACAAAGCCAACTATGTCAAATACAAAATTTCTGATTAGTTTCAAAGTTCAGTACCATGTTGTAGAGAGAACTTTTTTAAATGTATTTTATGATTTATTTAATCTAAGTATACTGGCAAATGGGCCACCTGATGGTAAGTGGTTACTACCGTCACAGACATTGATACTGTAAAAAATATTAACTATCTACTATCACTAACCATGGGAACTAATAAGTTATGTACCTTCTGGCTGTAGTTACACTAGCTCACCCTTCAAGCCGGAACACGGCAATACTAAATATCGCTCTTTGGCGGTAGATTTTGTGATCGTTGCGTGAACCTATACAGACGGACTTGCACAAAGCCCTACCATAGTCCAAGTCCAACCAAGTCATAGATAAAAAAAAACAAATATAGATAAAGAAACTTTATTTGTATAAATATGTATTTCATTTAGACACATTTCTAGTTTCATTGTCTCACAGCTAAATGCAAATGCCCCTATGATATAACACCGGATTCATTGTGTCAATAGTAAGATTGCCGAGTAGACTGTAACTTCCTCTGCAACGAAAATAATTTTTGATATCCGCTCACTTGAAACAGAGACTCAAGCATTACGTTAAAGGATATGTTTATTCTATATCATTTAATAAAGACTATTTTAAATTAAAATGAAGTAAATAAATTTAGATTGTAGAAATGTAATTTAGAAAATAAAACCATCACAAAAAGCTCTTAAAAAATCTATAGCGTCATGCCTTTTAAATCTTTCGAAAGCCACAAAGCTAGAACATTTGAATAAATTTTCCTATTACAGCGTTCACGTTAATGGTTATGTAATGTAATTTTCTATTTTATTCGCACTCTCACAAAAACTAGTTAGTGCCCAGCTGAGACCTAGACAGATCGATGCAATAACGTCCTATCGGTCCATATATAACTCATTCGGCGCCGATGAGTCGATACATTTATTGTTTTATTTACTAGTTTCCAACATTCAACGGCCAGCTTTATTTAAATATATTGGGGAGTAACATTTTCTGTCGGCCTGACTCAATATTTTGAAGGAAAAATATTTTTTGTAACTTTGTCAAATTTGAAAAAACGGCATCAATTGAACATGGAAGCTTTATTCCGGAAATCAATTTGATATGTCCAAAACTGTAAATGTACGATCGCTTGGCAAAGGCATCCTCGTGATGAAAAGTGTGGAACTTATTCCAACGAACTACTCAAATGCAGGTTGGTGTATTCACGTGTGGCCAAATTCCATCTGAGACATGTAGGTTACCTCGAGTCGTTTTCCTTGACCGCCGAGTACATTATGCACATAAAACTTTTAGATTTACGTGTCCTGGCCACTAGGGTGGCCTAGCTCCTCAGCTCGCAAACTAATTTAAATAGTCATAAAAGATAATATGTAGTATTAATAACTTTATAAGGATCAACTCGGCCACTTCACGTCTTCCTACAATGTTTGTAGTAGGAGTATGATTGGCTTTCCCATCTCAGTTTTGCCTTTTGCAGCGAGAACTTTTCCAGACTGCATTTCCTCGCTATTTAAATAAACGGAGAAAACTCCGACGAGCATGCACAGACATTGATTAAAATCTAACTTGAAAAGTCAATCTTTCATAATTGTATTATTGTTTGTTTTAAATGATAAATCATTTGTTGCATTAATATATGAAAATATTGTTATAAAACACGTAATATATAAAATGTTTTAATGTGCATCGAGATGTTAGATCTAAAATCTGTTGTTTATTACTATAGTAATAATCACTGTATTCAAATCTTCTGAAACCTTATCAGTTACAAAAAATTAAATGCAAGTAACATAATAATAATGTTTAGATTACATAAAATATAGGTAATTTGATAATTTTGCTGAAAACGTCCTTCGAACTAATTTAGCCTATAAGTATGATTTTATCAAAAATTTCGGTTCGCAAAAGAGGACGCTCTTCCATCGCTGCGGCTTCCGGTCTAAATATAAACGGGAGCGGGTGTGGGGAGAGGGGTCAGTACAACGACCCGACCCAGACCTTGTACGACCGGAAGAAAGATATAATTCGCGCCAAACAAACATACCATATCCCGATATTGTCAAAAGTAACATGACATTATGTTCATATGAAATCATACGTGATAAATATGAATTGAATAGCTCGCATGATTATTACATTTTTGTAGTTCCAAATTAAAAAATACGCTTGTAACATATAGCAAGGTTTTTTTAACGTTTTGAACGTTACTTTACAAAATTACATCTTTATGTGAAAATGTAAATAAAACTCTAGAAAGCAAAGCATTCCTTTTTAGAAATGCAATCAACTTAATATAATTTAAAAGTGAAACATTTTCTAAAACAGATATTTGATATTAAGATTCTCCAGTTAATTCTATTCCCGGCTTATTTTCATGTTCTTAATAAAATAAATGTTTGCTGTTCCCTTTCGGTGGGCAAGCGTCTTTGGCTTTGTTCTCATGTTTATTTTTAAACGTCTATATATATCTAGGCGCCATGCTAAAACGAGCCAAAAGAGTGTATATTATTTTGAGAGCTTGATTTTATGGATAATCAGTATTGAATTTCGACGCATTATGACTTATTTTTCTAAATAGAACACGAAGGGTCGAGGCATACTGCTTGTATTGTACAATAGAAGTTTTAGATTTTTATTCATACAGAAACTGGTAGAACTTATAAATGTAACTTTACGAACAACAAATACTATCGTTTGTTCTAAGAGGTTGAAGCAAGTTTTAATTTGATAATTTGTAGCATACTATCGCTTGAGCTGAATCTGCAGTTGTATTAAAAATACGCATCGAGTGAATAAAAGAATTAATACTAAGTAATAATATCGTGTAGGTGAGCGTCGAAACGAGAAGCATGGACGCGGAAGTTGCCTGTGAGTCTACTGTGAGAATCTGGGATACAAATAATCTTTATTATTCCTATTATACTTACTTTTATATTGAAAGTGAACCCGTTTTTTTAAATTAAAAATAAATTTTAGACGCTCACAACAAACGTCATTAAAAACCTAAGGACATAGATAAAACAAGTCTCAAATTAATTTCATATTAACACCACGACGAGTCTCACAAATATCGTTTCACTGATAGACACGTTTATCCGTTTAAAGAATCACATGTATTACAAACAACGTAAACAATTTTCAGAGTTCACGGCTTTCACTTCAGTGATTTTATATGGGAATTGAAGACATCTTCGCTAGCGCGGTCTGAAAATTGCTTTGCGGAAAATGTACTACACTTTTAGCGTTTTTATCTTTGAAAGCTTTCATGACATATTAAATCACTCTAGACATAGACAGGCTAAGTGCACGCCGGTGTAAGCCTATTTTAGGACTACTCATCGAACTGACTTCCCCCATACAGAAAGCCCCGTCGCTTTAAACGATTATACATGTACTTTGTCAGTTTTTATGATAGGTACCTATTACTACTACTCATGTGGCTGTTGAAATACTTTTAATCAAAAGACCTTAATTTGTTGAATATTTTGCTCTTATTACATTTTCCCATAGCTGAAACAGTCAGTTAATTTAAAATTATATTTTATAAATTCTTCGTATTAATATTTGGTTTAATAAAAACCGTATTAATCGGTATTATTATTATCGGTTATATCATTTAAGAAATACAATAATTTTGATAATTATCTCAAAATATATTTTATTTCGAAGAAAATAAAATCGACAATTAGTTGAAAAAAAACATTCGAAAAAAAAATCATAGCTATATGATAATACTTTTTAAAATAGATATTTTAGTTTTTAATAATTTATATTAATTATAGTCAGATTTTTTATTTTAACGTAACATTGATCCAGTGAACTCGATACGTGATTAAGAGGGTTTAAGTTCAATAACACTACGGGGGTCTCGGCCACCCTCCACCCAACCTTGGAGTACGCGAACGGCAAAACACGCCAATGTGTATAAATATATAAAATAATCAAAACCTTATTAACTCGGGCTTCACACACTTGTAATTGTTGTATTTTATAATTAATCTATTCGTATCAATTAGGTAATCAATTATTATAGTTATATTTAAGCTCTCATGCCCACATACAGAACAGATACATACCAAAATAGTAAAAATCAATAATCTTACTTAAATACTTAAAGATATACATATAAAAAGATATACTATTAACAAGAATTATGCCCCGTCTGCGGAGACCATACGCCCAGGGGGATAGGTTGAGAAACCTTACTGAATCTAGCAACACCACTTTCTGCATCTTGGCCACGGCACTCGAGCCAACTAAGATGGTGAGCGAAGCTAACTGGAATTAAACCATTTGCAACCAACCATGATCATGGGGGTGGTTTCATTCATTCATTGAAAAATACTTTATTATCTTTCCAAGCCTTCTTCAGAGACTTTTTTTCATTTGTCTGTTTTTGATTGCTTGAAACTTAGTTATATTAAATAGATATTTAGCATTTCCGTTACAATGGTTGATTGACTGGACGCAAACCTTACAACATAGATTTGTCGAATATATTTAAAATTGGACTAATTACAAAACATCCAAATAAAGAGGTTACAACGACAAAATCCGATTCGTCAAAATCGCTTAAAGATTTAGAAGTGGTTATATGATTAAAAAATAAAAATTATATTTAAGACATTGTAGGTACAACAAATTTTATATAATATTAATCTAAAAAATGTACTAAAAGACAATTATTCCATCGTGTACATATCAATAGAAATTATTAGTAGTGTTCGGGGTTCGTCCCAGAACGGAGTACAAAATGACTCGCATATATCGGCCGGTTTTATTTTAGACTATTTTGATAAATCTTTCATACAAATATTGGTTATATTTTTGAACCTTTTTGATTGGCAATTTTTTCATCTGGCTATCGCCATTAATGCTTTTAGCATTCAGTTTAAGCTTTTGACAGTTCCAATGTGGGGCTTAAAATATCGCGTGTCTCACATGCCTGCAATTTGGCTCACTCTCCTTTCACAAAAGACCGAACCAATATCAACTGTTACAATTCAGCGACTCAAATTTCTGTTGAATAACACAGGGTAAACGAATAGAGTATAATTTAAAATATATTTGTATACTCTAACAATAGATAAACAGGATGACATTGAATTTAAAAATAACAAGAAAATAAATTGGTTCTACCTACTGTTCTAGTAGTAAACGGTACCTTGGTTCGTATTTTTGTTCTTCATAAAACTATTCTTTACTCTCTTACAATAATTATGATGATCTACAATAAAATTCTGCTTCTCCCACTTAATATAACAACTTTTATTTTTAGTTGTTATATTATTTATTATTATTTATAATTTAAATATTGACTTCTGAATCAATCTTACAGTCTTCGTATGAATCCTACTAAGCAAGCACCCGTTTCTATAATAGGCAGTCATTCGTCTATTCGTTATTGTTTCAGTATTACGTGTGTCAATTTAAAAATTGTTCTTTATCCTTATAATAAGTATATTAATTAATTATATATAATCGATTCCTAAAAGTATAAAATATTTAATTCTTAATAAATTTAATACTTTTTTTAATGATAGGTAGTGTGTGTGTTATGTTATTGATTTATTATATGAATTATTATCGAGATTTCTCATTCTTGGTTGAGAACACGATAAAGTTTGCTTAGGAAAGATTGCTTAAAGCGTTAAGGCCGCCTTTTTGTACTCTAGTTTTAATAAGTTCATTTTGTATTTAAAGCTTAAGAGCCAATTCTTAAAAGAATTCAAAACATGAAAAATATCAACCTCTTGGTAACATATAAACGTTTTAAAATTATACTTTAAGTCTTATAAAAGCTGCTTTACTCGACTCTTACAATGTGTATAATTGTTGCGTTTTTAATTAGTCGCTTGAAAAGACCTCGCGACACCAAGCACTAAGGTATAGTAGACTTACTAATTTCCCTTTTATTCTTAACGAGATGCCGGAAACAACACGACTGTAGACAACACATACGAATTTCTTACTTGCATTTTCAGTTTCGTTTTCAAGTCTTCGTTTTTTTCATTCTAATTATCCTTAACTGCTTATTTAATATCTTCGAAATCCGTGTTTGAATTTATCTAGAAACCTATTAATCACAATTTGTACTCCATCGTATATAGAGCAATAGTAACGTATTATACATATATTATACTATATTATACCTATTGAAGCGGATTAATTACGAGTAGCAGGAACTACCGTGCTTGCGACTAATGATTGCAATGCGAGGAACAGATTGCAACCATTATTATTCCAATAATATCCGGCTGACGTTGATGTAACAAGCAATATTAATGAAAGCTGTTTGAGTTATATTATTTACTTATGTGATAAGTATATTATACTAGAAATAGTACATCGGTGAGTTCGTTTTTATTTTTAGCAATCGTTTTCTTCTGTCGAGTGGCTGACTAGATATCCATTATTCTAATTCACATCTGAAAGAGGAAGTTGCTAACAAGCTCAAGGCATATACTCGTATCTGCTAGAACGTCAATGGAGCCGACAATCATCGGCAGTAGAGATTGATTAAGTGCCAACGCGCCAATTGCTGTAAAGTCTTCACTTTGAATTTATAGAACAACAACGCATAGGTATTATTTTGCATTGATGATTGCGGTAAATATAAAAGTAAGCTCGCAGTCTCCGTACGTACGTAAAATAACAGTGGGCTACTTTAAGTTCTAAATCCAACTGATAGAAGTTTAAAGAGTTTTAAAGATAAATTAAGTCGACAACAGCTCTAAGTAAAATTTTCTTCGAGTAAAAATATTCTGAACAGCATCGCGATCAATAAAAACCACCTAATGTTTTTTCAGCTCCATCTCAGGAAACAGTATTGTGTTCTAGATAGCGCATTGTTAAACAAACGAACGATAAAATAAATATGTCTAGATCGTCTAAAAATCTGGAACAGACAAAGTATCGAACTCAATTTATAAAAGGATATTTCAGTACGATCTACTTGTTACGCCCAGACCATTCGAGAGTTGAAATTATATAATGATGTTTTTACCGCATTATTTTTTATCGCTACGTCTACCCCTCTATCTCTCTTTTTGCCTTCTGTATGTCAATGATAATTAATCTACGAAACAATTAGTAAAAATATATGCGGTTGTGTCTGTATGTGAATTATTTAATCGATGGTTTTTGTAGTCAAATTGTTGCATTAAATAGCGACAAATATTATCATAATTATTAAAAATGTAGTAACCGATGAAAGATTTTTATGACGACATGCTACTTCAAATTGCTAGGTAGTATGGGCTTTGTACAAGCCCGTCTGGATTAGTACCAACAACTCATCACATATTCAACTGCCAAGCAACAATATTTAATATTGTTGTGTTCTGGTTTGAGGCAGTTCCCAAGTTGATGGCGAGTTGACGATATAAGGGATGGTTAATATTTCCTACAGTGCTAATGGACAGTGGTCACCCCTTACCTTATAGATGGCCCATTTGACAGTTAGCATACCAATTTTAAATAAATAAATCTTAGATTATGAGCTAACTGATAAAAAAAATCAGTTTTGAAAAAAATGTTTGCAGGTTTCAAATGAAATCCGTCTATTCCGTCAACAACAAAAACAGTCAAATAATATTATCAATTCAGTCACCATAAATTATTTTTTTAACTTATATTAAATAAATAACCTCTAACTAAGTAGTGTTTATGTTATTTTATCGCTAGATTAAATTACTGTTGAACTGTTGTATTTGATATTGAGGTGTGCAGGAATTCAAACCCATAATTGTTATATTATAATTACCGTTTATTAAGTAATTACTTTGAAACGGGATGCGTTTATTATTTTACAAATTTAACTCTCTATTCATAAAACCACAAAGTTTAATCAGCCCAAGTAGCATAAAAGTTGGAAATGTTTTTATTGGTTGCTGTTAAAAAATATTTCATTTTAAAAACTAAGGTTGTATTTAAAATTTAAGGTCTTTATTTCGTCGTTTTCGTTTTTAACTCCATCTTTCGGACTGTATAAAAAAAGTATTAATTATTTTTTATACATTTCTTTTAATCCATTCAGATGCTACAGATTTTAAAAACATTTATTAAATACAAAAAAGAAACAAAGCAAAACCATAATCTCTAAACCTAAGCTCGTACACCTAAATGTATTTTTAACAGACTTCGTCACTTAAAGTTTCTTTAAAAATCTATCTTACAAATCCATTGTTTTAATTATATAAAAAAAAATTACATAAAAATTATAATTTCAATTTTTGTAAATGTCATATGGCTTTTAATCTTCGTTTTTTTTTTAAAGATGTGATAAATGAAATGATAAAGAAAGCCAGATTGTCAATCAAAATTATATCGACAGACATCTATGAAATAGAGTGGATAAATAAGTTTAATGTACAAAGTTGACATGCTATTGTGTTCGTACAAACAAATGTTAAATTACTGCATACATAAAATATTGTTTGGTCGCGTGACTGTTCAACTACTATCTGCGTGATCTGATATGATCTTGCCCAATTTGTTTGATTACTATTTATATCGGAGTTATTCGTATATATCTGCATCGATATATGAAGAATCTAATATGAAATCTCTCATTAATATTTGAAAGCGAATTGACTAACAAAACTTTTCGCAAAAAGTAAAAATTCAAGTGACATTTTAGTTTAACAGTTACGCTTTCGTTTAATGGCAAATTCACTAGAAATTTAATTCAATTAACTAATATATGATGCTTATGGTATCTAAGCTTAAGCTCATCATAAATAATACTATTCGTACAAATAAATATTAATTAAAGATGAAACCGAGACCTCAGATTGATTTTATTAAAATTTATGAATTATGAATTGAAACTAGATAGTTAGAAATACATTATAAAACATATATACTGCAATTAAACGTTTTACATAAGAGCCGCAACAACCTAATAATGAATAATACAGAAATTTTTGAAAAACGATATTGATAGAAAGAAACAAACTAGTAGTAAGAGATAAAAATTTACCTTATTACGTTTAAAATATCATTCAAGTAATACTTGAAATAAAATATAAAATTCAACACATATATTGCATTCGAGATAAACTTGGATGGTGAATTAATTAATGAAATTTATTCACTGATAATTTAATTCTGCTTCATTTGCAGACGTGATCTATGTTCTGTAAATCAGTATATTGGAAGAGAAATTTTAAAATTATTGACGAGAAATTTAGGTTAAAGTTATTTGTGACAAACATAAATTATAAATTATTTGATTATCCTAACATACATGCATTTTTTATATAAAAATATAATAATGTACGTCAACTTTACTTTGGATTTGATGAAAATCGAAATCCGATATATTACGAAGGATTATTTCGCCTCCTATACAGATAATGTAAGCTTACCTATTTATACACAAGGATCATTTTTACTATCGCATTTCTAGCTTGCTTTGCTTTAACATAATATTTAACTGTGAAGGTATTATTGGTATCTGTCTCGATAATTTAACCCACCATCTGGTGAATCTCAAGCCTCATATCAAGTTCGTATTTTACTTAGCAACATTAAACAATTTAACTTGATATGATGTACAAATTATATAAATAATAGATTATATAAATATACAATTATGATATTTTGTTTCATAAACACATAATTTATTAACTGGCATTTGTTAATTTTAAAATCATTTTAACAACACCATTGACTTACTTTAGATTCCAATTATTAATAAAATAATATAATATCCCAAAATTAAACCTTCTACATATTTATTACAAACTACTATATATTAAGTACATTAGTTACATAGTTAATAGGTATTATATTTAATTTGTTTAAAATTATGATTTTACACATAGTCTAACGTAGACAAGTAAAACGACGTTTAAGCATACTTTAAACTTCCTTCATTAAAGGGAAATAGTATCAGTATTATGTTTCCTTGGTAGAATCATATAAAATTTAATATGAATTTTATTACACGTCTTTTGGATTTGCTAGATAAATGCGATTTTTAAATATTCTACAGCGACTTATTTAATCTTTATATTCGAATCTAATAAAATTTCAATCTTATTGGTACATCAAAGTCCATCTTGGCCCATTTATTTGTAGTTAGGTCGGCTGCTAGGAGCTGGTGGAGTTAAATGCGCTATTTGACACAAACATTTTTAACATATTTATATATATATTAATAATAATTAGGTATTACGGCTAAGTGAAGATTATTTCATCCAAAAAAATAAATAAATTTTGACGCTTCTCATTGTATTAGATGACTCCCATAACCTAACTAGTCGCCAAGCAAAGTATAACCTTCCATGCATAATGGTTCATTATAATGAATATGAGTACGCTCATCTAATTAAATCTCAGGGTTCCAACTAGACGATAAAATTCAAAAATCTTTTAATTCACTAATCACATTCAATTTTACATATTGTAAATCTATCCAACTTTTAAAGCGTACTAGCAAAAAGCAATAAGTCGTTTAATGTCGTTTTTTTATGAATTTAAAGCCGATTAAGTAAATTATTAAGATACATGATAACTGAATAGATGTTGAAGGGTTTCCCGCCAATATACGGATGGTTGAGACCATACGAATTCGATTTATATCCATCGATGCATCCGCGTTCAAAGAAAAGTTTTTTAGCAATATCTTAACACATCCAAAGGTTGCAATGGATGGAACGACTCTATTCTATTGTAGAAGAACATAAACGGCATAAAATAAAAAAGGCCGCAGTGCGACCCTGAGACCCTGGGTTCAAATCCCAGGTCGTCAATAAAAAAATATTGAATTTTTCTGACGAAAATTCTCAGTAGCAGCCTGGAAGTTGGAAGTGTGTACACTCCCGTGCCTCGGAAAGCACGTAAAGCCGTTGGCACTGCGCCTGAACTCTTTCCGGTCGTGTCGGATTGAAGTCCCATCGGATTATTAGAGCTAGACACACACTTGTGCACTATAATATGTCCTGCGCAGTTGGCTAATCTCTCCTGAGATTGGCCGCCGTAGCCGAAATCAGTCTGGTGGACCTGTTCTTGTTATTATTTTTTTTATAGTGCGAATTTCACGTATCACGTAAGTAATCTCAGTAGTTTAGTTAAGTTCATATACTAAATAATAAAATAAATTTGTATTTTTTTTATTTAAAATTATATTTAACAAGTAATATGTAGATTAGGTCGCGTCTAGATGGCCTGATCACAAAGATTGCGCCGAGAATATCAACAAACCCGAGCTGCAATTCCCCAGCTACGTATAATATATGAAGGACGACACTTAATACTTGAATTAACTAAGTACCAAACAAGATGAGCGCCGACGAAGCACCAATCACTAGGAGCGTTGAACAATCTTTTGAAGCTAATGTCGAAAATTCGAACTCATCGTACAAATATATATTTTTATATCTAGCGTGTAAGATTTTTTGTAACTTTGACTGGCGTATCAGCCTTTCAAGACGTGCTCTGAATGTGGAGGCTGCCAGTATCCCGCGCAAGAATGCCACCCATCGACAACTGCACTATAGTCTCTTTGTCTGGCCTCTTGCCATCGTCCCTGAATAAACCGTTTAGTTCCAATCGAAGCCCGGTCAAGTATTTTTCCAGGTTATAAAAAAGCAGAGCCCGTAATGATCAAATTATAAAAAAGGTTATACTCGTGAATGAATGTTCTATATGAAAATAATACGTGACTCATGTCTTTGTACTTGACAACGCTTGAGGGAAAAAAACATTACAACTGAATTCCATATGACCGTCCTGCCCCCTCGAAACTCTCCACTCTCAGATCGGTCTGAACTTTAATATCCGACGGATGAGAGCGATAGAGCCAAAACGGGCGATAGGAATGTTAGCGTGCTCTGTTATCGAGCGATTACATGAAAAAGTTTGCGAAAAATTCTAAACATTCCTTTATTTAATTTTTAGATGCGAAATGTTTTTTAAAATTCCAAGAATATACCGCTTATGAGTTACGCATTCGCGAGTCAATTAAAGAGAAAATTGATGAAATTAATACTTTGTTGTTGTGTTATTGTAAGTGTTGATATTGTTTAAATATTGAAATTGTAGTTTTTCTCCGATACCGATCACAATATTTTCACACAAAACGTGTTTCAATATACTTTTTCCTCACGTCGTTACAAAGTTACGAACTGTTTCATGCATAAAGTATTTTCATTTCAACTTGTACAAAACATTTTTTTCAATTGTAAAAAAGCGTTAACTTTACATTCCAGCTTTAGGTTTTCACAATGCTCTGTACAGAAGCTCCGATATTCCGAACTCTGGTCCGGAGCTGCATCGTCAGGTAGTGCAGGCGTACCGATCAATATCCTCCCTTCCCCTACCACGCTGGCTCCCTCGCCTACCCCACCGCACCTCATCCCGCTCACCCGCCACAAAACCGAACAAATAAAATACCCCGATAACGCTTTGCATTTAATTTTTTATGCTACATTATAATGCCTTATTCTAATCACCTAGCTTTCTATAATAATCTATAAAGAAAATCTAATTTAATACTGAGCAAAAGGAGCATTATTTCGTGTCGTGATTCTTTAATAGACAGCCGTGAGGTGAATTCTTATAATGAGGTTACGCTTGTTTGCTTAAAGATATACACAAAATAATTTACGACAAAAACCTTTTTAATAAATTGAAATAGTATAGTAGCCTGAATTGAATATGTTACAAAAATGTAACATTCATTTTTTTATTTATTATAAATAAGTGTCAATTAAATAATCATGCAAAAGGGTCAATACGTAATACATATTCATTTTTCAAACGACTGTATTCATAAATGAGCAAATACTTTGATAAATGTCACACAATATAGACAATCATCTCTTGTAATTAGTATAAACCTATTAATTGCAAGAGCACTAACATTATGTTATCACACTGATTTGTATAACTTAAAACTTTTCGGATCACCAATTAAAACAGGCGCGTAATGGTTCTTCAAATTCAAATCGGCACATCTCAACCAGCGGCATGTGGGAATAGTACGTAGCATTTGTTTACTGTAAACGATGCGATGCGAAATTAAAAATTCGCCTTTTATGATTTTCACGGTAAGATAATTCCCTCTGATATTTGTAAGAAAACATTTATTAAAAAGGCGTGTTTGCACGGAAAACGATGTGGCAAAACAAAACGTGAGCTTCCCTTGTCCCAGTCGGATGCCTTTTCTCCTTGAGGCCGAGTGCACCTCATTACTGAGAGTCGGGAATTCGCTCTAATTAAAAGCCCACTTATTAAATTTCTTTGTCGCTTAAACGTCGGTTACTTTGTAATGTCTATCTAAATTGAAGCTTAAGTGAAAAAAATTACAACCTAATATATCCATTTTCAAAGTCTCGACTTTTCGTAAATGTATTTTTTTTTAATTTAGTTTTTTATTTTAAAATCGGAAACTGTATTACGACACATTTTGAATTTCTGTTATTATTACTTAACGATATAACCCACTAACATATATTTTAACCGTTCTAACATATATTTATTAAAATCGCATTCTTCTATGCTATTTGGATATTGTATAATGGCTATAAATCCTAAAAAAACTTTCTTATTATATAAAATTAGATGAATTTTAAATGATTATACTCCAGTTCAAACTCACCTTGGGCTTGGAAAGAGAGAGAAACCGCATTGATTGTAAATTCAATTGTTAAATAATAATTTGATAATTATATAGCACTAGATTTGCAAATGTTACATTTTGGTCAAATTAGATTGCAATAACTGTTTAAACTAATCTACAAAATTTTGGATATTTTTTTCACATAAATTCCATTTTTTTTTTGTTTCTTTTCACGTAACGTCAATCATAAAAACAATACTACTCATATTTTCTATTTTATTATTGGTATCATAAATTTAGCAAGCGCTACCCGCTACAGCTTTGCCCGCAAAAAACTAATAAAAACCTAGTAATGCCAATGCAATGTGACACGTTTATCTAACCCAAAAAACGTTTATATGTATTAATCTTCGTGTACTTAAAATAAAGAATTTTTGATCGAGTAGATTAAAGTTTAAAATTGTCAAGGTGGAGAGTCAAAACTTTCGCAAAATCTTTTCCTACCTAGGTCTACAAAAGGAAACGAAAACCCTCTCCAAATATCAAGTCTTATTGATTAACCTTTTCGCTGATAAATCAGTCAATGAGATTTATATAAACATGTACATATATTTATATTATTTATAGATAGATAGATAATAAAGATATTCAATTATTAAAATATTCAATATTGAACTACACAACTAACAGCAGGACCTTCCGTTTGTGAATAAATTGATGGTGTGGGAACAAAGCAATCTGGCTCAATTATCTTCGTTTAATTGTTATGTTAACAACTAGACAGTTTGATTCCCAAAGGAAAAACTGTACTGCAAGATATTATTGAATACGTAACTACAGCGCACGTCTGTCACTTATCTTTACAATATGTAGATTTAGAAGCAAATACTGTTCTATTGCTTCAATTTAATTTACAATCCGAGTATTTTGTATTTTTAAATATTACATTTATGTTAGTAATATATATTTCATATCTGATTTGTCTTTGCCTTAGATTAGAATGACGTATTTACTATTCATCAAAAAAAATAATTATCACCAATTACATTTTTATAACCCTGATAACACAGTGCAATTGCATTTATTTGTAATAATATTTTTTTTCCGATGTTGTTTACTTTCTAAAATTGTTTTTTTTTTCTTTTTTATATTGTAACGGTTTAGTATTGCAAAGTTGAGAAGAGCATATGACTTTACCCGTATTTAGTCTAGTTCTAGGTAAGCCTTATTACTCTTTTTTGATGCCTGTTGTGCCCACCCTGTTATTACTAAATCAGATTGTTTTATATTCAAGAACAAATCTTTTACCGACATTTGTAATTTATATATCTGAATAAAAGTTTTTTTACGATCTAAATAAATTTGTAGGTGGGTGCGCTTAACCGCGCTTTCGACGAGGTGGCGAGCAAATGTTAGTAGGATGTTGGTTTTATGCTTGTGGGAATAAAATAAACGCAAAGCCAAAACGCTCTTCGCGGAAACTAACTATTTTATTTTATCCACGCAGTACGTCGGACGCTTTGCCGTCATTAAAATATGCGACGTCACGCGCAACTACCGCTGCGTGATGCCCGCCTTGTATGTGTGTACACATGTATGTACATACACGTAGTCAGCGCCAGACGCGTCAAAGTTATTAATGTTGTAAAGCACTAGACCGTCTTGTTGGTTATTAGTCGGATATGTGATTGCAACACCCTGGAGTGTAACATATCCAGGTGTACACATACAAATGTTTTAAGTAATTAACTTTGTGCAATTTTAATTCATGTTTTGATTCATGCTGATGAATGTCTCGGTTTGAAATTATTTAAAACCGGTATTCTTTTTTATTTAAGTACTAAATTAAATACACTATATAATATTCTTGAGCACTCAAAATGTCTTTATAATTATAATATTTACTCAAATAGTTATAATCGTACATTCGTTGCATTAAAATTTAATATGCAATGTGTGTTGTGCGCATATCGTTTTTAATTTAGTTTAAATAGTGTCAATTTATATTAACAGCGTATTGTCTTGTCCACTTTATCGATTTGTATGACACATCAGCTTCATGTTGCACTTTAGTTTTTGTAGATACTTATTAAGTTAAGGCATGGATTGTATCTTGAATAATTTATATGAAAGCAAATATTTCAATATTTCAATATGGAAGCAAAAATTTTAATAATAAATATTTTTCATAAACTGAGGGTGGCGTAATGAGTATACTTGATAGCGTTATGAAATATCGACAATACTAAATGTATTAAAAGCATATTTCTTATTATCGCCTCGAGCCAATTTTGAACAGGCCAAAACGAGTAAATGAAACAGTTTGCCCCAACCAAACAGCGATTGTCGTCTTTTTATGCAAACTCGTAACGAAATCGTAAAATAGAAACAAATCCAATATGAGAGCAGCCGTTAATCATATGTTTACGTTGCTTCGACATAAGCGAGCTTATCCGACATAAGCAGAAAGTTTATCTTTAAATTTAACTGTCATTCGTAGAACTGCTGAGGTGAGCACCCTTAAAGCCTATATTCGAAAATGTACGAATAAATTCAATTACTCACTCAAACTCATCGAGTTTTGCGTCTAGTGGCTATTCGTCACTTGCTCGTTTTTTTTCTGTATTACGACGATTTTTTTTTAAACATTTTCGTCGAACCTGAAGATTATTGAGGTAGTCATGTATGGATCAAAATTAATAAAATATTTTGTAACTATTGCAACTACTTAAAGAAATATTACATAGATTATGTCGTTTTTATCAACACTATCATTGCAAGACACATGATTTCAAGACGTAACCATAATCTTTATATTTGTTATGCTATCACGACTTAACTACTCAACCAATCATCATAAAATTTTACATACACGTAATCAGGGGTGCAGAAAAGGACATAAGTACCTTCCTTCCTTCTAAAATCATGTTAGCAAAGCTTCTGGCGGAGACTAGCAATATAATTAAAAGTAAGTTTTGACTGTACTTAAGAAGTCCATTTTATCAACATCAACAGAGTTAAGGAATGCTTTTAAATCTGTAACAGGTCCAAAAAAACTATTTATAGATACAAGAACTTTAGTTCACTAAACTACTTATAAAGAATAGGTATATTTTTTATATATATAAGTAACGTGAACCATATTTATTTACATAATAAGCGATATCCCTATAACTTCAATTTATATGTAAAATTACCTATTTTTTAACGTTTTTTGGAAATAAAATTGTTGTTTAAACATTGCGATCTGACCCATCACTTTTAGAATTGCTAAATATTTGAATAAACGAATAAAAAAATAAAGAGAAATATATATTTTTATACTACATATTAATCCATCAAAAAGAACAAAATTTCAGATCAACTCTTTGCAGTTTCTGTTTGCGTAAAATTGGTGTAAACTCGCACTACACGGTAGACTCCCCCGATGAGATGAATGTATCCACATTCTGGGTGTTGAGATAAAAAAACATACTCCCACTATCAATCCATCTCGTACCACCATCTCATCATAATATATTCGACCAAATAACAATACTTAGTCTTTTGTGTTCCGGTTTGAATCTATTTGGTGCATTCATATTATGATCGACGTAGTATATTAGTAGTAGTACATCAGAACATTAGTTCATATCTTACCTTTAAAGAAGTCGAGATGGCCTTGTGGTTAGAACGCGTGAATCTTAACCGATGATCGTGGGTTCAAGCCCGGGCAAGCACCGCTGAATTTTCATGTGTTTAATTTGTGATTATAATTCATCTTGACGGTGAAGGAAAACATCGTGAGGAAACCTGCATGTGTCTAATTTCACTGAAATTATGCAACATGTGTTTCCTACTAACCCGCATTAGAGCAGCTTGGTGGAATAAGCTCCAAAACCTTCTCCTCAAAAGGGAGAGGAGACCTTAGCCCTTAGGCCTTAATAAACAATGTAAAGTATCAATTATTATATAATAAAAGTAATTTATAAATCTTATCTTATAACAATCCTGAAGGATTCCTCGACGCGGACATTAAAAATTAACTGTGACAGACATTAATTGCTTACTTGAAGTTTGAGGTTTCGATAATTTATTGACAAACCCTTGTTCGCGGAGGGTGCGAATGTTGTTATTAAGGGTTCTTTGATGTGCATATAATCGGTAGGCTATATTTAGTACATATGCAAATTCATGCAACCTATTACAATTTCCCCTCACTGCAAGGGCTGGATATCCGATTTTTATCCTTGTTGTAGGTATAATCAGTGTCCTTATCAACTCCTACAGCACGGATTAATTGCTAATCTTATATGTAATCATTTGTTCATATTTTAAGTACATGTTGTATCTACTTGATTATGTTTTTAATTAAATCTTATATAATTATGATTTTAATATCGATTTTCTGTATCTCATTTTGTTGTTGTTGTTGTGTTTGTTACTTATGCGTTCTTTTTTTTAAATAACAGAACACGCTAACTAATGGACCACCTAGTTGTAAGTGGTCACCAATGCTCATAGACAGTGGCGCTATATGTAATATTACCTAACCACCCTTTACGTCATCAATGCGCCACTAATCTCGCGATCTAAGATGTTATTTGTCTTGTGATGTAATTAAACTGACTCAATCATCCTTCGAACGACAATAATAAGTACTGCTGTTTTGCGGTACAATATGTTTTGATTGGGTGTAACTTACCTTAGACTCGTGTGCACAAAGCCCTACAACCAAGTAAATAAATATAACTTTAAAACATTCTTGCTATCTCTGAAGTTATCGAACAAATTTGTAACGTTAACGATTTTAAACTACAGACGATGCTTTCATTTTATTGATAATTACATAACTTATTAATATTTGTTGGGTGTTTTGCGCGTATCGTTTTGTTTTTCCTATTTTTACGTAAACGCGGTTACTATACCATACAATACTATTAGTTTATCTATAAATATCATTATCCCGCCGTAAGACTCTCTCTGCTCTATCTATTCCATAGTAAAAAGCTTAAGTGAAAGCATCCGTACAATGACCCGAAAAAATTCGATAACGTTGTACAAATAATTATATACTACATAACATATGACAAACATAAATAAATAGATACTATATAATACAGCCCGATTAATAATTTATATGATATGATATGCTTTCGTTTAATGTTTTAATGTATTTAGAAAACTTCTTAAAAACACATAAACATCAAATTATAATAAAATAGAAATGCGATCTGTTAATAGAAGTAATAAAGTATATTTTAAATAGGCAATCATCGTAATGATCGTTGATATGCGGGTACGGGCGGGTCAATGACCGGCGTTTTACCTGAATTACGTGCACTGAAATAACTTTACAAACATATCTTGTTGGTAGATTAATAAAAACACTGTTGACTTGCCCTTCCTTACTACATAAGTTGATATATCGAACTATGATATAGACTATTACGCAGAGCAAAAATAAATTACGATTATATTTTTAAAGTTTTACAATGTGACGAGCTAACTGCGCAGGAAATATTCTAGTGCACAAGTTTGTGCGCAAACACAGGGATACTGTGTATTCTCACACTATAATGGGACATCAATCTGCCATGACCGGACAGAGTTCAAACGCCGGACCAGCGGCTTTACTTACTTTCTGAGGCACGTTAGTGATATCATTGCCAAGTCCCTACCGGATGTCGTGATCCGCGTGCAGTCTTATATACTAAGCACAAGGGCGACGAGGTAGTTGCCGTTAATATGGCAGCTATCGTTCTGGTGGTGACGTAACCACTAGCTAACAATATACTTTATCATTTATACAAACAAAAGGATATTATACAACTACAAATACAATTCAAAACAATTTGATGTTTTAGGCATTGTTAGAATTACTCGGAAACTTTAACATCCAGCCGGAAAACCGTTAACCTTTAAGTTACTATTATTCTATTTCAATGCTATTTGATGTACAAACTAACTTTGTACATACTACATCCCGGTCCACCACTTTCACTTGTTTCGCTTTCATCATGCGTGCGTCCGAGATAAAACTAATGAAGCTTAGATGAATTGATATTTAAACGCTCTAAATTAATGTATAAGCGCAGTTCTGTATAGCTTGTGCGCTCATTACTTTCAGTTTTGCACCAAAAAAAAGCAACAAATAATTTTATATCACAGTTTACTGTCCCTATTTATATATAAACTTAATACACAAATGCCGGTTTTAATAAAACAATTTATTCCAAGAAAAGAGGGCTAATCATATGAAACAGTCGTTTTCGCAAGTAACACTTAATAATATTTAATTAAATACTAATTAAATATTTCATGCATTTATTGCATTGTGTTATAAAATCTAATTCTAATAATTGCATAATTTTTGCCATATTATATTTTCTAATATCTCATGTTTACGTCTAAACGAACTGTATTACTACGTTACCTTTTTATATGTTATTTAAAAAATAAAAATCAACAGCAGAAACTTAATATATACTTTAATAAATATAAACAACCTTGAACATAAAAATTAAATAACTTTTTAATTAAATATAGCGCTATAACATCTAGTCAATTAGCTTATTTTCGTTTCGGACATGAGCAATATATATTGTTTTGCTATTCATATGACATGCAAAATAGTAATATTATAAGTAATAATGCTTAAAGATATATTCTCATTAATATGTTCTTTTTTTAATATATAAATTTAACGAAATAAACAATTAATTTGAACACTTACAAATAATTATTGTACAAGTGATTAACTCCTAGTGGTAGCAATAACGCTGGGAATGCCTATCACCATTTTAAAGCAACAAAATGGCGCTCAAAAATACTTCCATTTGTATTTTAGATGCTTAGAATTATTTGGAAATATAATACAATACCTTTTGGATAATAACTGGAAGACAAACGAATACACGATGTCATATATTAATATTTTTCACAAGCATACATACTTAACTTACAATTTTAATGTTCTGTCAATCATGAAATCTAAAATGGCTTTACTTATAATAAGTTAAACAATGTTGTATTTTAATATTTCGAATGCCAAACCAATAATGACAATAACAGGGAAATTATTTTTTTATTATTTAAGGTTAGTTAGTAGGTAAGGTTATTTAAGGTTAAGTCATAAGTTATTACATCTCATATAATATTTAGGGCTAATCAAGTCGTTACAAAATAATGAAACTTCGCAGAGGAATCTAATGATCTGGCGTTACAAACCCTCACGAGATGGCACATAACCTCACCGTCCAAGTAAAAACCACAACAACACATTACATACGTTTACAAAAACGAAGTATTTTTAACTAAAACAAATGTTCTTTTAGTATATTTGTAGGGATCGTGACAAGAATAGTCATTTATCACGTTGCTGACTTAGATGAATTTGTTCCACTATATTAGCCAGACAAGGAACCATCAGTTATTATTTTTAACGTACATTACGTAAAGTGTTGGTTATAAAGTATAAAAAGGGGTTCAATAAAGTGATTGGAAATCACATTCACTAGTTAGTAATCGTCATCGTCATTCGCTTGCTTTTCATTCATTTGATCTCTATCAATAGCTATAGTCTCTGTTTTTGCATATGTCATTTCTTAAAAAGCATCCCTCCACCTTCCGCTCTTCCTATATGTTCATAACACTCCTAGTGTTAGGTATGAGAGAGGATGACTATATGTATCATTATCATTTGTTTCCTTCCAGCTTTTCAATCATTTCGTATTCCATCCATTCTCAAAACTCCACACATTCTAATCTCGGCAGAATGCACATGCTTATTACCTCTTTCACATCCATAGATTACCACAAATTTGATATAAGTTTTTCCGTTAGACTAAAGGAAATTCGTAAGCAAAACTCAAACACTCGGACTCGCAAGCAAACCCACCATTTCATCTACTCTAAGCCAATTTTGTCGCGGTTTACTTTACTCTCGTTCTGTGTATGTGATCCGAAGTACTGAATTCCGGAGCAGATTGCTAAAGTCAATCCATTTCGTGTTATCGGAGCGAAACTGGAAAATCTCCGGAATCACAAAACATTTAATGGTTCAGTAAAACGTTAATAAGACTTGGGCTAAGGTTAAGCATTATATTATACTTATTTGTTACTTTAATATTGCCAGTTTGTTTTCTATTTTTGAAAAGACCAACGTCTTTACAATTACTTGTTATATAATCTCGTTCTAAAATAGCCTACACGAAAGTGAAAGTTTCATAAAAGTCATTATGGTCCTCTGTACAAATACAACCTTCGACAATAATTAAGCATTTATATTAACTTGAACACTAACTAAGCGTGCAATTTATCACTATTTTAATGCCTTTGAATATCTTTTGTCAATGTTTTTATGTAGGCGACAAAGTTTAGTATTCATTGCGAAACGACAACAAAACAATTAGTTTTATTGTTTCATGTTTTGGTTTTAGAAAGTTACACGAGAATTCGTTTAGGATTTAAATTTAAGATATGTACGTGAAAGGTTTTAATACGCATACATATGACTAAGTAATATTGTACGGCTGTTATTATGTAGTTTAATTATACCTACAATTAAATTAAAGACAATTACTAATAGCTCTTAAAGATTTCTATGATGCCCAATTATTTTGGATATTCATCCGATATAATAATTAGAAGTATGTTAATATCGACTTCCTAGATTTGTAAAGATGAAGCTAATAAAATGTTTGTTTCTTATTGAAATGTATTATTAATAGTACAAGATAAGCTGATACTTATTAATTGTTAATAAAAAAGGTATCTAAATAAAATAAAATGTAGATAAAATTTAATTAACTTTATCTCACTAACTAATTGACGTAATCGGCTTTTCTTTTTGAACTTTATTTGATCGCATTAAACCATCTGAATAGCTTTATTGAATTTTATCAGACAGTACTTGGAAAAATGTCATAAATAATTTATAAGACTTATGTTATTTTTTCTGTTTACATTTTTTTTAAAAGCTGCTTAAGTTTTGAAAGCCTTAAAAAATGAAAGCTTTTAATGCAAACAACTTAAAACTGTAATACAATATGTATTTAATTTTTGTAGAAATAAATTAACAGGTCTAGTGCTGTTAATAATTATCGGCAAAACGACGAGGAATTTACCGAGTTACTAAATTGTAGGCTATGCCAATAACCAACTTTAGCTATTTCCATCAAACGTAACTCCGATGAGACCTTATGAATTAATAACATAAACATTTTAGATATGAAACATCTATTGACGCGGCTTGGGGGTAAACGGCAAGACGCTCTCATACACACCCCCCTTCTCCTTTCTCTATTCTCTTGGATATACGCGGTGCGTTTACTACTTTCGTTGCTATGTTTATCTTTATGCTCTATATTTTAATTTCTTACTCTTTAAGCCTTCAATATATACATTAAAGGTTTAAAATTGGAGTGTCCCGTGAGGGTTACGTTTTTTTTGTAGAATAAATGTGATAACGAAAATTATAAGTATCAAATTCTATAATATTCATGTCTATTCCAGGACACGATGTCTATATTGACCAATTAATTATTATAATAATTCTAGCACATTATATCAAATTCAAGGTAGTCACATTGAAGTATTTATTTATGATTTGTAAAATAAAGACCGTTGTGTCTGTAAAAACCGAATATATATATATTTTATAGAGACCAGACAAGATCATACGCAATAATGCACAAAGCGACCGAAATTCACTGCCGACTCCGTTGATACGCCGCGTCGTGTAACAAATTCCTGAACAAAATAAATCGAAATACTTTAAAGGTACAAAATATTTGTCTGTTTTAACTGTTGAAATAGTATGATGAAAAAACTTTAAATTACAATAACAGAGTTAAACGTACCTCATGTTTCAACGTTGATCAAATCACTGGTCAATGGTTGGTGGTAGCCGATGATGCAATTGACGGCCAATAAGTGTTCAGATTACAACCGATTTTTTTTTTAAACACATAGGTAGGTAGGTAAAAATATAATTAAAATTTAGTATTTTCTATACGAAAGGGGAAAATAGTTTATGTTGTTGAGTGAAGTGAAAAGCATTAAGCTTAAAGGGTAAAGTCATCGTGGAGTGACGGTTAAGTGTCGTTGATGTGTATTATGCTTACAATTAGATTCGTTGAAGCTTAAACTTTAGCTTTTACAGAGAACAAAATAATAATTCCAAAATTAACATATAAATTTAAAAACAAGTAATATAAATAATAATTAAAAATACTTTTTATAATTATTTTTTTAATTATATTATTAAGGACAAAAACTTTTTGTAAAACTTAGCCTCCAATTAAAATAATAAACGCATGTCAAATTATTTACGGGGATACGCTATTTTGTTGTGCTTATACTTTAAATGTTATAAATATAAATATAATTATTATATTCATTGCGCTCTTCAATGTGTTCGTCTTTGTTGTTATTAAATAGCCTTGTTTGAACCAATTAATTTAAACTTTATTAACCACAAACAAAGACATGTTTACCAGTCAATTTTAGTCTACTAAACAGTGGATCCAAACCAGCAGGCGGAGTAGGCTTTATCCTAGAGCGGTAGATTTTTGGGGCGGCAAATTTGGCGGCTCAAAGAAAAAGATTTCTTCTTGACGGTTTTCTGACAGAAGTCGGCAATTCGGCAAAAAATTTTGCCGATGACTTGTCATTGTACATTCTTGCAGCAAATTACCACATTCTAGAATAAAACAGCCAGTTCACCGACGTGTGCTGCGTGTGGGCCCCAGAGACATTCCCTGGCGGCAATAGTCGGCGGAGAGCATGGCGTTAATCACACTCACACCTGTATCCGGGAACCCTAGGAGAGGATACCACTCGTTTTTTAGTGGGTTTCCAGCGCATTCCGCGCCGGTGAGTTCCGCATATCCTCATACTCCTGTAGGGAAAATGCCTTTTTCCAGCGAGAAAAAAAACGCCTCCAACCAGTAGTAGGTCTGGCATTTAAAAACAAGGACTAGGACATGACAGTTGTAGAAGCAAGGGCGGCAAAAACTTTACAGCCTATACCTTGAAAATGTGTAAATCCGCCACTGCTATGTATCTAACATTAAAACACCTAATATCTAATTATCTAAAAGATATTAAATGGTACCCAACATAGAGCACAGGTGTGATGACGTCGTTTCGAATTGCAGCTGATTGCGTTCATCAAGGCCTATTGTTTAAGTTGTCTGGCTTCCGATGTCGTCTGCACGTGAATGCGATGGATAAAGTGACTAACTAGGATATAGTTGAGCTTGAGCGTTGCGGTCCTCTTTGTAAACCAGAGCAGTCTGATTAAACCGATTAGACATACACGGTACAGAAAATTAATTACAACATTGCTATCAAGCTCTCGTAATTATATAAATCTCTTTAAACGCTTCAGAAATTGACACCTAACAGAACAGTTATAATTAAATTGTGTCTCTCTAAGGGGTTAACTGAGGATTTTATATTTTTGTTTTAGTAGATTTTTTTTCAATCTGATGTTTGAAAACTCGAATACAACTTTTATGGATTTTAATTTTTAATGGAAATACCATTTATATTATAATATCACAATTACGTTCGTATATTTAAATAGTAGTTGATCAAAGCTTTAAGAAGAAGCTTTAAAAAGTAAATAGAGGAATACCTATCGTAATCATAATAATTATGGATTTTATTACAATGAGGTATACTTCGTAGAGGCGATTCAATCTCGTGCAAGCATCTCTATTTTTTCTAAAAAGAGATAAAGCGTTAGCCTGCAATGGGATATTTACTCGTTGTTTACTTTACTTTAGGTATTCTAGAAAAAATATCTTATGAATGTAAGATAAATTAATCACCTTGACACAATTACATACCGCAATTATAATATGTATATGCAAGTAACATAATGCTTTAGGTTAAGGAACTTCTACTCTTGTTTATTAGACGTTAAAACCATTTCAATTTGTTTTAATTTTAATCGATAACAGTAAAAATAATAACTATAATAAACTTTGCTTAACTACGAAATTTGTTGCAGCTGGTAAATTCTGTAGTTACTCGTCTTATACTAACTATTAAATGAGTAATTCTTATATAATATACAAAAATGTTTTGCTTTTAAAGATTATCTATATATGTATTTCCTGAAAAACGCATTGTAATAAATCAAAAAATGTTTTTTATAACTATTTATTAGGGAGCCAAACACTAAAAGTGTTTGAAATAATGAAATATAAACTTCAATCTTATTACAATTGATGTTTATTCCGTGATATTTACAATATTCGACAGCAGCGCCCCGCTTCAGAATATTCGGCCCGTAATAACATATACAAATTTTTCTCGCATCCAATGAAATGTTCTCGTGATATCCGCATTGGATGGAGCTAACCCGATTATCATATTTGCGCACTCGTTGCGATAAACACGCTTGTATACGCTTGTACAAACAATAGACGTGAATCACGCGCCGGCTTGAACGAATCATCGGCAAACAACTCACGATCGTTACTTATAATACGAATTGAATATGTTTAAAGAAATTAACGTAACAGATCCTACAAAAGATATTTATTACCCCTGCTACAAAGAGATAACATACTGTAATAATAATAACAAAAAAAAAGAAAAAAAAATCTGCTGTAATTTTGTGTGGTGAACGGTAACTCTTAACCTAAACACATAAACACTTACGTCATTTGATGATTTTAATTAATTTCATTTTATTTCTGATTTTTTTTGGGATATAGGATCGTTATCTTATATATAGACGACCCATATATCATGATTTAATAAATTGATCTGAAAACAATATGGTTCGTCAATAAAATCAAAACAATAGAACGATATACAAGTAAGGCCGAAAGTGTATAATCAATCTTTATAGCTTACATTAAAAAGAGATGTAAGCTTAAATGCGTTTCTAAAGAAATATGGTTGAAAATCTAGAGATTGGTACGTAACTACTGAATACTCACACAAATTTGAACTAAGCTATTAATACTCACATAAACTTGAATCAAACTAGCACGCTCTACGAAATCAACACAAGCAAAAAAAAACTAGCATGAGGTGAGAAATGTTATATTAGTAGGTTTTTGAAACTGTAAAATTTGACACATCAACTTCGTAATATAAATATGATAAATGATATGATACGATAAATGAGATTAAGTTTTAATTAAAATATCATGCCTTTTAAGCGATTTAAGCTCGCTTCATCGTTAAATGTGAATATTGGATCAAGCGATTATTAAATGATATGGCATACACAAAATGTTATAGATAAATATTTTTAGTCCACGCAGATTAAAAGCAGGAAACATCAACGCAATATTGTGATTTAACGCTTTATAGATAATATTCATACATCTTTTTGTGTTGTATACCAATATGAAAATAATATTTGTTATTTTCTATTAAAAAAAAAAAACAATTTAACTGATCGCTACATGCTTCATTTTTTTTGTTTTGTTTTGTTTTTTAACTTATTACGTCAACATAGTTGAAGAGAAAATTGGCGGAAAAACAGACATTTTAAAATATATATTTGAAAAAGAAACATTTGAAAAGCGGGAGTCATTTAATTCCTTTAATAATATTACTTTAACAATAAATAATAACTTTACCCGTATGGAACTGAATCCTGAAAATAGAGTCGAATTGCTATATAAGGTATATTGTTTTGTTGAACTTTGTTGAACTTAAAAAAATTCATAGTTATAATAGGGTGTGTTAATTAATCATCTATATAAGTTATACAGATTTATAATCAATGAAACAAATTAGTGTGATCTACTAATACACAAATATAGTGGCTATGTTACTATGTTAAGCTCAGACTAGTAGTCATTCATTGTCGGCGCTTCGCCGCGGTCGCTTCTATCGCAACGATACGATCTCTCGCGTTAACAAATTCGCAGTGAAATGTGATTGTTCAGTTAAATTGTGAAAATAAATTTATATGTGATATCATTATTAAGATTCGTCTTCGGTTGCAATTACAACCCGAATCAAACGATATGAAATCAAATTATAGCCTTAAATGTGAATTGTATAAGCATATTTGCTTAAAGTTATTTCTAAGAATGTAGTGCAAGCAAGCTGTCTATAATGTTTTTAACCAGAGTGCATTTAGCTATAAATATATTATTTTGCTGATATTTATAATATGCAGATAACAGATTTGTTAGCGACAGACAGAAGAGTTTGTTGAATAATACACGACCAAAGCTGTTAATACAAGGTACGGAGATATATAATCTTATATACAATTTAATTTATGTATAGAAAAAAATATTAAGTTAATCGAAAGCCGTAGATTTATATTATAATAAGTAAGTTTATAGAACATCGTAATCGTGATCATAATCATTTTTCTAGTCTATAGGATAATTAGTTAATTTTATTATTATATTATTTTCAATACAATTAATATTTTATGAATAATGCGATAAAGGGCTATGATTATAAATAAAGCATGATAGTTTAATTATTGTTTAAACATATCACCGTTACGCATATTTTGTAGTAATCATTACTCATTCATAATTTCGTAGGTGACTCAGATGAGACAGAGTCATCAGCGATGATCGTTGTTTAACATATTAGCCAAACAGGTTACTTAATAGTATTATATGTCACTATAAAAACCGACTAAATCACGGTCACGGTTTTTTTTTAATTTTATATTTTTGCCTACAGATTAAAAATAAGTTGCCGTTTGATTTGCAAAAATTTAATTTTATATTTTTGAATGTAAATAGTTCCAATTGCAATATCAAATATATTAAATATAAATAATACCTCCAATATTAATTGTTTCGTTACTATATAAATAAAATATAATATAAATTTTAACGTGAATAATTTCCTTCACTTGTTATCTATATTAATAAATGTTTATATTACATGAGTCTTGTTAAATTCTTAAAATAGCGTATGAATGTATGGTATCATTCATTTCTAGGAAATAGAAATTACATTTATACTTGAAAACGTAATCTTGAGTTTCGACAACAAAGTCATTGTTTATTGAAATATACATAACATGTAATAAGTTATATTTGGTTCGTTATCATTTATATGATCCGCCCTTTTGCATGACCCCATGTATGCATTAACACATCGAAACACGGTTTTTCTTTTAGCTTAATTTGCCTAAATTAGTTATTTTTAGACACTAGCGGGTCTTAAATCGTTAATGCCAAATGACATATAATCTTTAGAAGATTTGCACAAATTAACACTTTACTCGACTAATACTTTTTATAATAATATAATGATTAGGTATACATTTTATTCGTCGAGTAAAGTATACAATCTTCTGAAGCCAATTTAAAAATATTGGCCTCTACATAAACATAGAAATAAATATAAATTCATTTTTTTTAAATACAAGTAGGAGAGAAATTGCTGAAAAGTTGATCACATTACAATGATTTAGTAACACTTTCCATTCACACCCACTAGAATAACACAAGGGAATAACGTTGATATAATCTTTAAAAATTTGCTAATAAACTTATAATTACGAATTATGGCGACCTATATAATTCGGTCGGGTTTTATTTTAATCATTAAGGCACACACGCCCCCATAAACACAGTCTTATAATTATAAAATAATACCAACATCTTAAACTGTATACACATAAACTAATTAAAAGTAATTCACTTGGTTATACTATATATTTAGGTCAAGGCGATATATAACTAGGTCTATGTCAATTCCTATTGTATTATTAAAATATTTTTTTTATATTAATTAAATGATTATTCATTTATCAGACAGTAAAATGGAAATAGGCGATTTCAATAATATTTTATACGAAAACTCAACACAATTACAAATACAATTATAAAGAACTCTCGTCATATACCACTAATTTATTTACTTATTTATTGAATTCACTTTAATTATTATAACTTTTTTTCTTTGACAAAAAATGGATTAATTATAAAAGACATAATGACTGATTAAAATCTCATAATTACTATAATAAGATTTGATGACTCATTTCTTTTCTATTCGATTTGGTTTTTTTTTCATAAATATCTATAACACTGGAAAGTATTTAAGTTAATGAGTTTTGTTAATAGACCAATATGTTAAAATAAAAATAACTAAACAAAGTACTCATAATTGCAAGTTATATAACAGAAATTAGATAACTAGATATTATATAGATAGATAGAATACGATAATTAGAATAGATTTTGTTCCGGTTTACTTTATGTGATAGATTCATGACCTGAGGTAGACTTGGCATATTTAGAACAATTACGCTGATATTATGATATTTATAATACACTAACTATTACGATGAAATGCATTATTAACTTTTTTCAAGTAATAATCAGAAGAGGTTCGCGTGCTAACTATTTTACGTTAATGGTACCAACTACGCCAAACCCGCGCAAATATCAACAACTGTACAAAGCAGAGGCGTCTACCTATAGTGCGGGGTGTGCGGCCGGCCTCGGCACTTTCAATGAACCTGCGCCCGTGTTATGACGCTGGGCGTTATAACTCAACCCCGCATAAAAAGACCTCAAAAATGTTTAATTATGTTGTTACCCGTGTACAATGGCCTAGCATCAAGCTTCCCGAATCAGTCAAATGTATCCCAATTGATATTGAACTCTGTCTGCTACAAATGAGGTCGAAATTAGAATGAAGAAATTTGACAGATGTGGGAAACTTTATTGTTACCCGACATCATTTAAAATTGTACCATTTGCACCCGGATCTCTGTTCACTGATGTTAATATAAGTTGTTTAATAAATACCGTATGAAGCCGAAGCGATCCCATGTTAATATGTCTATATAAATGTCATGCCATTGTTAAAAAAAATTGAAAAATAACTGGCTCACCATACAAAATGACCGATGAGCTGACCGAGTTAGTATGAAAGTCGATTTTTCTTACAATTTCCATTTTTTAACATTGACATAACATTTATAAAGACGTCATCATTTGTACTTATTCCATTTTGACCGCGCGCTTACTAGAGGGCGCTAGGGTAATTGATTGCACACGGGCGCTATATGGGCTAGAGACGCCTCTGGTACAAAGTTTCAACTTGATTAGATGCTTGCCTAAAGAAAGCATACGTCACAAACAAAGTAACATTAATTTTTATATAAATACCAGCTGTCCTGTCTATATATTTATGTATGTATACCAATTGCCATTTTTATTGCTTATATATGTGGTACAAATACGCTATACAAGTGCTGCAGCGCCATCTATGAATGAGTTACAACAAAGAGGATAGTATAAGAACCTAAAAAATGAAAATTTGCATTACTGTGACAATTTTCATGGTAATCTATTAATATTCCAAACATTATTATAGCATACGCAAAATATTAGTAGCACGCCAGATCTGATGTAGTATTCAAAAACCTTTACCTTAAGCGTCGTGACGTTTAGTGACTAGGCTTTACAAAGATAATGAATACAATGTAATCACGTTTCCATTAGATTATTCATATCCTTTATAGAGAATTTTTAACATTTTTCATATTTATTATGTACAACAATTTTACTTTGTCATATTATTCGAATGAAATCTAAATCTTTTTATAAATGCTTACATTTCACTAAATGAATCAATAATTTAAAATTAATATGAATAAATGCATATACTTGTACGCTTTCATCGAATTTAAAGAAATTATGTGATCAGACGTTAAGAAATGTTCGTCGAAGTTTTGTAAACTGAAATATGTATCAATAAATATTATTACTAAATACTGGACAGATTCAGACAAAATACGTTGCGAAACGCCGAAAAATTTGATTTATAATAACATACATTATAACGCATTATACATGAGATCGAAGAATGTTTCCTCTACTACATGATCAGTTTACTTTTAAAAATATAAATGAGTACTTATTTTATTTCATAAGGTAAAAAATAGCCTATGTCAGACTCTAGCGTACTCCGTCTGTATATAACCGGGCCAATCTCTAAGCGAAAAATCATGTAGACCATTCATTGCTCTAAGCTTTGCTCCAAGGCAGACAGTCCACAGTTTACAGCAATTATTTTAAAAGAAGGACGAACGAACAAACAAACAAACGACTCATAAGACACACTTACGTCGTTTTACTAATTTATCGAATTGCAACTTTATAAAGGGAAAAATTCAATTTTGCCTTAATTATTCGATGGGATTATAGATGAAGCCGGTGTAAAAACATTTGAGTAAACTCTGAAACTAAAGTTAGTTGAACTAACTATTCTAACGAGTATATATATCGTTCCATTCCCCCCAAACATTCAGTCACTTAGTCTTATTACTACGATACACTCGTAGATACTAGATATATACGTCAATCGAATGTCCTGCACGTCCCCATTAATCCCACCCTTCAATCACGCCCGTCGATAATATTCACCATAAAACAATAAACATTTATTTATCAGTAATATGAACTGTCTGTGTATTGGTTTTAAATATTACTTTTTATTCACAATTTAAAATTTAATTACCATCTTATCAATATGTTATTTACAAATTTAATCATTCAAAATGTAATACTTCTAAGGCACGTCACAAGTCAAGCACTACTTCTAAATTATTACAAAAAAAAACTATACTCAAAATTTCATAACCACATCAGCTTGGGTAGGTTCATTTTATATTGAAATTTAAAATCGAAAATTCTATGAAGGTATGTTTTAACGTTGTTTGTTCTCGATAAACCACAGGCGATATGCCGCCAATTTAAAATATCGAGGTGAAACATTAAACTAAAATCCAATTATTTGTTGCAAGATTGTATCCAGCAGATAGCTTCTAAAGCCATTATGATTTAAATCAATTTAACTTAATTTCTTTCGTCGCTTCCTCTGATCCAATATGAACGATATGAAATATATTTTTAGTTGGAGAACTTTGTAATAAATAGGGGTTCTAATAGTTCATTACCTCACATTCTCCTTTGGGATTTGGAACCGATGTGTTAAGACAAAGCGACACGGTTAGAACATCCGGTGCAATCTGATTCAAAGCGATGGAGTGTGCATGTGTGAGAGCTTGTTCGCCCATCGAACGGTTACAACCCGCATCGCTGCTTAATGTTTATTAGAACACTAAGTCACTCAATTACCACTTTGGAACTGTTACATGGGTATATATCATAATAGCTACCCGACCCCGGCTTCACACGGGTAAATGATGAAAATTTTATTTTGGATATGTTTTGCGTAAAATACGGTCTAGTAAGCGTCTACGTCGCGAAAAAAGTAACTGTGCTAAATTTCAAGTAAATCGGACCCATACTTTCGTTTGGTATATGTTAACAAATATTTTATACTTAGTATCTATTATATTGCGGAAATTATTATTATAAAACTAAAATTAAATGTGCCATAGATATATAGAACACTTATGTACGTATTTTTATAATATATAGACGTCTATCGCAGATTTTTTATACTATATTTCTGGGATTAAAAAAATACTTAGCATAGAAACTTTTGTATACCTATCTATACATTTTTATATTAATTGGCACAATGCGTGTATTATCTTTAATGCGTAAATATAATTAGCTGTAACACATTATATACGACATGTAAACTAACAATATACCTACTTGGTTTATAAAACATCCACTTTTGTAGTAGCAAATTCAAACTAACGAAATACTTCATATGATAAAGGTAACTGTATTTTAAAATCAAATTTACCTCACGTCGCTTGCCTAACGTACATAATTCAAAAGGTTTTTCGTCAGCTTTTTGTTGTCATCCCTTTCATACTTAATATTCTGAAATTCAAACAACAAAACAGTCTTTGTACCAAACGTTTGACCGCGTACTTGGGAAGAAGGCCGAGATTACAGAGGCAAGGTGGGCGATATACCCACAGAGGGTGATCGGAACACCCACTAGACAATACCCGACTGATACAAATATCGATACCGGTCGAATCGAACCGTGTAGTGGAAGATGCGAATCCGGTTAAAGACGGGATAACGTCTGCGTGCCAGACGATCTTTGATAATAATTATCTTCATCATTGCTTGTTTACTAATATTGTATCAATTAGAATATTTTATTTTGTATTTTTATTTCATAAAGCAAATATTATCCGATCATACTATTTCGTTATCCTATCGTAACTATAAGCAAAAATTATGTGCAAAAGAAATCGATGATCTAATTAGTTCTTCATCCCACTTTATGCTATGCAACATAGCTTTATGTTGTTCATTGCTGGAATGAAAGCGGCTCATTAGTTATATTCGATTCGAATACTGTGTAGTTACAGACGCTGAGGTTGCTGAGTTTTTACAAAGTATCCGATTCGATTAAACTATCTAATAAATTTAAAATCCTTTGTTTAATATCGACAACAGATTTAACTTTATGATGCTTAATTATTCTGCATAGAATTCTCTGGCCAATAGTACACAGCCCGACTAAGAGAGAAATTCAATTGGATTCGTAATTGCCATCCAGCCCCTGAGGCTTAATACACAAGTTATCATAATGCGTTTAAAGTAGACAAATTGTAATAACAATTTAAACATTGAAAATAGTATAAATTACGACGTTTTAAATACAACTTGTATTGTGTATATGTCATAACGAAGACAAGCGATAAGTCTTTTCTAAAGTTACGTTGTAACTTTTGTTTTGCAAAGATGCATCTTAAAGAAAATCTTAGTTTATTACCTCTACCTCATCTTTCGATGGACATATAATTCTTAAAACGTGTATATGTCACTAAACTCGAGTCGAGTCGATTGAAGTCCGAAGTCGAGATAGGCAAATAGTAAAATTATAAATTAAATGTAACATTTAAATGATAGAAGCTCTTGTAAAATAGGATTAATTTATAAATATTTAAAGAAATTCATATGACATTTCAACTACGAATTAACTACTCAAAAAACAAAACCGACTGCAAATTAATTCGAACCATTATTAAATCCCCATTCATCCCCTACTCTTTCACCCTTGAAAAAGTACCACCCATTTTATGTTCAAATTTAAATAGGATATACCATACCTTGGCAAAAATAGAATCTGTCCATAAATAGCTCTGAGGCAACAAATATTTAAAAATAAAACCTAATTGAAAACTTATTAAGAAAAATCTATAAGATGTTTTAAAACAAAATATTTATAACAAAATATATTCGTATTATTTTGTTAGGGAATTTAAAATTGAAAAAGCTTGGTAACAATAATTCGTCAAAATTAATGCATTGAACATACCCTTTTCACCAGAATAATATAAAGACAAAAATGTTAGACACCAGTCCAGTTGTGTTTACTAAATTGGCTCGTTAAACGGCATTCCCTGACATAACTTGTAGCTATGTGTAGTATCAATAATTGTGAAGTTAACTGTATTGTTTCTTTTCGTCCTTTCAATTTACAGTGTTTTCACACTGTTAAACAACTTGCCGCGAGATTATTTTATAAGTTACATAACTTTTTAAATGTAATGTGCGTTAAATATTTTTTAGTAATATATTTGAAGCCATTTAAAAATATGTTACTTTTTTAAACATCTAACGTCCTATTTCGCGCACACTTAACACCACACTCATAAGAGTTACGAGAGAGAGCGGTCGTTTTTTAATATGAAGGAGTCTTAAGTTGAGCTGTTCAGTTAATAACTTGTCCGCGTCAGATAAAGTGTTTTATTGACACCGCTCTTAAATGGCGTTGGAATGTCAGAGCATTAAAGGGTCATTTGAAATAAAACTTATATTTAGAATTGTGACATTAGATCGCAACTTTATATACCCAACATTATTAAGAGAATGTATTATGCAAACTACACATAATATGCCGTTGATAAATAATTTAATTTTTATAAGTATTATTAATTTATTATAAGTAAACGTATCAATGAAATTTTAATTAATAAAGACCTGTATAAAGATAAGGGTTACGCTGCTTTTCCGTATCTAATCAAAAAGTCTATTATAGCTATAACATTACTCTAGTTGGTATTTATAATGGTAATAGTTGAGCCAATTCAAATGATATCAAGTGATTTTCTTTGCTAACTTATTTCATATTAGGACAAGTACTTAATCAAATTACGAGAGCATTCGTAATCCCTTACGAAAATGTATTTCACAGGTATCTATTATGTAGAATACTATTCCGTTATTATCCTCCCATTCGACGATAGCTAACAAAAGCGATATCACTTATTAGATTGCTATTACTATAATATAATATTCATTTTTTCTTTTTTAACAGTATATTGCCCGTAATAAAAAAGCAATGTATAAAAATAAAATAACAAACGATACTTAGTAGGATATCAGTTCAGTTATATATTATAAGCACGTTCAACGTAGTCTCGCTGTATTAACATTAAAAGAGTAGGAATAGAAATCAGTAGATTAGGGAAAGGGTACTAAAAAGAAATCGCAACGATAAGGGTAATCTGGTCTGTCGAAAGTAATCAGGTGCCAAAGGATTAAACAGGATATTGTGGACAAGATATAAGAAGTGAGTATGCGAAGTCCCTAAGCCCTGTGAAGTCGTAAAGGAAGCCACTTGGGTTTAGCTCGAAATTTGTAAACATGATCAATTTTCGGAGCCCGAAAAATAAACGAATACACATTTTATGGAGGTCTTTTCGGTCATTCACAAATGAAAACAATTCTACAATATACATATACAATTTTAAACACTTACAAAAACATAATTTAAAAACCTGGTTTCAGGTATTTGCTATATATATATATTGCTTTAAAATTCCGTTTGTAAGACTTTTGTTGATAATAATCAAATAAAAATTGTAAACAAAACAGTAGTTCTGTAGAATTGTACTAGATGGCGCTAGTTGTAAGGAACTCAATAATTTAAAATTATTATTATCACGCCAGGAATGTTTTTCTATATTCCCAAAAACTTTATTCATTAATACTTTATTTTACCACTTAATTAAGTAGTAAAATCAAGTTTTTATGACTATTGCCAGAATGATTTATACTTTTGATAATATAAAAGCTTAAGGTACTTTTCTTTGTTTGTATGCATACATAACTGTAAGGATCTTTTATATAAACCTAATAAAAATTGAAGAAAACAGGGATTATAAGTAATATAAAACTCAAAATGGCAAAGTGATAAAATTAAAATAATATTAGATTATTGAATTAACTTTTTTTAGTCTATAAGAGTTATATTTCTCCGCTCTAAGCGTATTGTCGACACAAACGCCAGATGTACTTTTTATTTGGCACGTGGTGGTTATTCATAATACGTCTTTTATTTTTCTTCAATAAGCCAAACTCAAACTAGCAGCCATTATAACGGTAGTGTGAAGTTGCAAGCAAAAGTAACGCTTGTTTTACTCCATACCCATAGATCAACACGTGCTATTTATTATCCCAGATGTTGACAGCAGTGTTGTAACGTAATTTTAAATTGTCCCTATTATTTTGTTAGACACACCATTTTAACAACAAAACATACCTCTTGAAAAAGGTACTATTGTATGTGATTAGTTTTTAGTATTATTAGTATTATTGTTAAGTACAAATTTTTTTGTTTTAAATATTTTATTATAAGAGCTTCTTTTTGTTTTAAAAGATGGCGCTGGTCGAAGATACGGGCGCGGGCGCCGCTGCCGACGATCCCGAGGCGCTGCTTAACGAATGGCTTGGAGAACTCACTGTGCTTACTGCGGTGCGTATACCTACAATTTATATATTTTATTCAACTCTACGAATTGCTGGTGTTTAAATAGTACCAAAATCAAAATTTTAAACTGAAACCTGTAAATACTCATTCCAAATAAAAATATATATTACTTTAACAAATATAAAAAATAAAACGTTAATTAATTATACAAATACAAGAAAAGCGCCCACAAAGATTGATGTTCGTGCACGTGTGGATGCAGCCGGCGGCAACGCGGCAGGTGCGCGTGCGCATATGCCTCTGAGCATGATTTGCAGACATCTTATAAAATCCCATTTAGATTGTACCGGATAAGTGCGGCATTATATAATTTTAAATACTTGACAAATTTAAATGCTTATGAAAAAATATAAAAGTACGAAATTTTTTAATACATAGGTATCTAGATATAACATCTATGTATCAGGTATTTAAATAGTGTAAGGAACAATGAACATCTGTAAAATATAACTTATTAACACATAAACATAAAATTCTAAAATACATACTAAAATTTATTTGGCTTAAACATGAGTGTTTACTTTGCCACGGGCAGTATTATAGAAAAGAATAACTAGTAGGTATATTACTATTATTATTCATTCAATAATCTCATTTGTTATTGTGGACTCATTCTACGACAAAGGAATATATTCTATAAACCAAAACCATTTGAATATAGACATACACATTTACTGTATATGTCTCGGATTCTAATAAAGCCATAGTGAATTCAGCAGAGTGGTATTTCAAATATATGTGTATTATAATTAATTTATTTGTTTTGTAGCATATAATTAATTTATATGCTACAAAACAAATCTTAGTAAAATTTAACTTTTTTCGGTACTAAAATCGTTTTATTTGGACGTGCAGGAGTAGGATTAGGATTAAGGCAATATAAAAAAACTGGGCTTGGTCCCAATTCAGGCTGGCTCTATTTTTCAATTTATTAACCGGTAATTGTTAGGAGTGCTGCTAAAATGTACATTAAACAAAAGTTGACACATTATAATAATTTAGTTCGACCTCAAATTAATTTCGTCATTATAATGTTAACCTGGAAAAGTTATTATACTTATACAAAAAAAAACATATGATACGTTCTCAAGGATTATCGTTACCATTCTAGAATGCCTTATAAAGAATTTTATGATGTAATTGATAAATAAATTAAATATAAATTCATTATTTTTGTAATAACAGTTAATTGAAAAAATTCCACAAAGACGGCTGTCGGCTTTTCGACGTCATTTTATAAGAAACTAGTTAAAATAGCTCACGAATATAAGCTCTGGATATTAGTACTAAGAATTTTGTTATAAGCATATACGTGCAATAAGTTATACTGTTTTTTTTTTACTATATAGTAATTCTGTAGCAAATTAAAAAGTAATGTAAACCATACAATTTTTAAAAGATGAATGTTCATATTTTAAAAAACTTAATCTGTCTTATAACAAAACGCAAGTAGATATAGTTTTATTTTTATATGATTACTATATATTTCAGTTAATATTATTATATACTATATATTTCAGTTAATAAATTGCAGTAAATAAAAGTGCAAAATCAATAAGTTTAATTGTACTAATCGCCTTTTGGTCATCGAAATGGATTTTCAGATTAATTAACTACGTTAGCAGTTTAGTAATTACAGAGGTGATACTGCTTTAATTTCTGCTAAAGCCGAATAGAATTTAATTATTTAATTTTAATTTCCCAAATAAATTAATAATAACTATATGTTATTAATAAATTATCAATTTTGGACCGAAGTTTATTATAAATTTAATTTGGACCAAATTAAAATTCGATATGCACTAAAGGCGGTCTTATACGCTGATCTGTCATACAAAGCAGATGAATAATAAATAATAACACCCCTTTTAGTCTCTTTCTGTCCACGATAATTTTACATTCAAAGGAAGAAGACAAACAAAGCTTCGTTTAAAATTTAATACATTTATAACACGTCTATACAAATCGCCTTAGACATATAAATGAAATATTCCTGAAATCGAAGTTGCACAAAAATTAAAAAGTTAATTATGTCTAGTTATTTTTTTCCTATTGTTTAATATGTTGCCAGCTGCATCAACATCTTTCGAACAAATGGTACTTTTGCAAGATCACACACGTCACATAGAATAATAATAGACAAAATTAAACTATTTTATCAAACTTACTACCATCTTCTGGCTTGTCTTCGATCATAGAAAAAATAATATTAAGCGCTAAAAACAATATTTTTAAGCAGCAATAAAACGCCTTGCTTAGAGAATATTCAGTTCGCAGTCCTGATAAAAACACTAATAATCCAGATTTCTTATTAATTAATTTTAAGCAAACATCAGTCACTGATATGTATCACTTATATGTAAAACTGACAGCCAAAACTATCGTCTATTGGACGCCTTACATTACACAAACTAGTTTTCGCTCGCGTGTTGGGGAGAGGGGGGCCGTTATTAGGTAAAAAATGTCCTTGTCCTTGTCCCTCTCCTTCCTTGGGGTTCAAGCTTGTTTCATAACAAATTTCATTAAAATCAGTTCAGTGGTTTAGCCGTGATAGACAAACGGAGTTACTTTCGCATTTAAAATGTTATATTTAGTTAAAAGTTATGAGCCATATGAAAATACATTATACTATCAGTCAGTTAGTTAACCATTTGAATCTTATTTTTAATATGAAATGAGACTGCGCTGTTAGGAAATATGTATCGAATCCTTGCTTTCTATGGTAAAAGCGAAAGTATGGCGATTGTACCCTTCGGATTTGTTTTCTTCAAATGGTCCCCTTAGGGTAAATCCTATTTAATCCTTAGGTAATTTAAACAAATCAATTAAAGTCTTTTCACAATCGGCAAAATACCGCGTAACATGTAAACAAAAAATATTACGAAATTAAAAAACTCCTCCATCTTTGAAGTAAGCTACAAATATACGAAGTTAAGTTTAATTTCCTCTAATGCGAAGTCGAAGGAAACAAAACTCTGTAAATATTTTTTTATTTGATTTCGCTCATATAAAAAGACAGACGAAATAGTATGTAGATTATATTTTTAAAGCTATTGCAAATTTGAATTAATTAGGTTAAGTCGTGCCACGTTTACGATGACCGTAATGCGTGTTACATTAAATTGACCTCATTTTTACGTGTTAGACGATCACAGAGGCTTGGCTGATTATTAAAAAATAACCGATTTCAAAATAATATCTAATAATAAAAAACCCAGAATAAAAAAAAAAACACAAATCTTAAGGTGCAATCTCAATAGTAATAGGTACCGTAAAATGCCCTAATTTTGCACGGATTTCGAGATTTTTTTTAATTATTTTGACGTGAGTACGATATTCATTTATGACTTGTTAAGAAAAAAGGAAATCTAATCTTTGCGCTCCTAGTAAAACAATTCATTATATAGCCTACACCTCATTTTTTTGAGAAATAAACTTTGCAAAAGGCAGGCAAAGTTAATGTCATATCATGTACTTTGCCTAGGCAATAATGTCGCAGTTAAATTAAATATTTGCAAATAAACAAACGTCGTACCCACAAAAAATTGGTTTATTATTCATACTCAACCATGTCTCAAAATCCAAAACATTTTTCTTTTTTTTTTAGAAGGTAGGCAAAGTTAGGCAGGCTTTTTGAGTATTAAGTACCTATAAGGGGAATCTTTCAGGGCTGTCACCGTAGGAAATAAAACAACATAAACTTTAAAAATTCAAAAATCAGCACTCTTAATTGTTTTTATTACGCACAATACGCGTAAAATACGCTTACAAAATAATTAAAAAAATAAATGTAATCTTTTCTTGCAAATACTGGGCACCATGGCGGACACTAGAGGTGAACCATTTTTCAACCTTATTACCAAGACGATATGGTCGAAAAGTAGTCCACATCAAAAGTCCGAGATGATACCTATCTATATATTTTAATTAGATTACAATAGTTAAGAATCTTCGGTATGATTTTAGATTTTTATAAATCAACACGATAAGGCGGACAGGGAATCAATAACCAAATTAACAATTTATGCTTAAACGCTGACAACAGCTAAACCGCTATCTCACTCGCCCATTGCATATATAAAATTACTGTATATAGTTATGGAAAAACGCAATCGCGTTGTCAGCACCTTAAAAAATAATCATAAATTACGCTTACAAACTAATAATGATCAGACAAAATAAATATTATCTTCATCTTGCTTTAAAACATATTCGTCAGGATTTTCATTTATTTGCAAAAGTTCCACCACTTTCACAATGGAATCTTCAGGGACGATATCTTTATCAATAATGCGCTTTGGTTTTACAAACTTCTTGTCATTGTTTTTTCCAGTTGTTTTGTAAAAGGTTATTGAGTAACGTCGTGTATTAAAATCTTTATTTTCGATCGTTCCTATGTAGTATTTCCAAGATTTTCTTATATAGTATCTCGTTAGTACTATGTCTCCTACATTAAAGTGTTCCTTATAATTATATAATTCTTCTTCGGTGTTCTTGTTAATAGCCTTATTTTGTGAAATTTCTTCTAAATTATCAATATTTTGTAAACAATCATTTGTCTCACCTAAGCCTTCATTTAAGTTTTCCCTTTTGTTACTAGCTTTTTGTAGCTTCTCTTCTATTGTATTATACGTAGGTTGAATTTGAGGTTCACAAATGTATTTCGCTAAATCGTCATTTATCAGATCGCTGGGCACATCACATATATCTGAATCGTCATGTTCGCTCATAAGTACGTCAGTGTCTGTAGTTGTAGAACTGTTTAAAACTCTCCTGCATTTTTTAATTCTTTTGGTTTTTATTTTCTCAATAGATTGCTTCGAACACAAACGAGGCCTTTTGCATTTGATACTTTTATCAGAAAAGTGAGTTTCCTCTTCTCCCTCACTGCTACTTAAAGTGCCATACATATTTATATTAGTAATAACTTGATTTGGGGCCTCATTACGATCTTTTTCAGATTTATTAGATGATATTTTGCAATTTTTATCTATTTCGACTAAATTAATGGGAATATTTTTTAGACCATAAAATGCTTCATTTTCTTTAGAAAATCTGACATCTGACAGAATAGTAATCTTTGTACTTTTATCTTGGTTTGGTATTTTTGACGTTGGTGATACATCTATGTTACTTTCGTTAATACTATTTTCTTTGTTTAATATTGAATCCGATGAAAGTGTGACCCTTGATGGTTTTTCAGATCGGTTAACTTGTTTTGTTTTATTTCTTGTCACTGTTTTTTTTGGCTCTAATACTTCTTCCTCAGAAACTGATTTTCCTGGAATTACTTGCAATTTATAGTTCCTTCCACCTTTCATTGGCTTGCTTTCTCGGGCGGCTTTAAGGTATTCCAGGAGGGTCTGGTCAAATGACTGCTTCATCTGTTCGGTCGCTTCGGGAATTTTTTGAATGACTTTAGAGGCGTTTAATGGGTAAATGCCTGCAGCTACAAATCCACTTTTTAAATTTTGATTATCACTTATTCCTAATTTTTCCATCAGTTCTTTTAGAAGTTGAGGAAAATGGCTTTTATTTATTGTTGTAGCATTTTGGTTTGACAATTTATACTGTACCATAATTTTTCGCCAGTGTCTTTTCATCGGACCAAAAAATGCTAAATCTAGCGGCTGAGTTAAATGAGTGGCATTTCGTGGCAGGAACACAAATCTTATATTGTTTTCGCGGCATAGCTTTATAATCTGAACGCTTAGATGTGATGATAAGTTATCGCCTATAACTACTTTTGGTCCATCTAAGGCAGTCGCCCAGGGCAGAATAATCTTCTCAAACCAGTCTTCAAAGCATGTCATATCAAACCAACCTGATTTTGTTCTATTGTATAGACAGCCTGGTGGACCATCTTTACACCAACGACTCCATAAGTGCTCAGATTTGTAGACTACGTAAGGCGGCAGACATTTTCCGTCAGCTGTACCAGCAAACATAATTGAGATGGAACTTTTGCTGGAGTTAAGTACAACTTCAGGATGTTTTGTTCCTTTTTTGAAAATTGCTTTGCTGCAACCGGGATCATCACTCAGATTGGTTTCATCGTAGTTCAGTAAATGGGATGGTGGAACATTGCGAAGTGAACATTCGAGATTTTCAAAATATTCATTTAACTCAGCCACGGTTTTCGACGCGCGACTTCTCTTTATATTTTGCGTGGTACGCTTTGTCATATTATGACGTGCTAAAAAATTACGTGCCCAACGTTCACCGGGCATCTTCCCATGAAAAATATGCAATTTATTATTAATTTCTAAATAGCGAAATACGACAAGTCGTAAATCTAATGAAGTTAGTGGAGAGCCAAACTCAGCCGCGATATTTATTGCGTCAGCAATAGTTTTTTCGTCATCTTCACTTAGTCTTGTAGGATGCCCAATAGATTTTGTATGACATTTGTTGACTTTGTTTAAAATTGTACGCCTTGGAATTCCAAATTGTTTTTCTGCCTCATATGATGACAGTTTCTTTAATTTTACAAGATCAACGGCAATGTCTAGCATGTCGGTAGAGTATTTCACGTAAGGCCGACGATTATTTTTGTTTTGAGAACTGGTGCTTTTCTTGTTTTGAGACATTTTCTACCTCTGTAAAAATCAGAGGCACGTTTTACACTTTAGTTCTTAGGTTCTAGAATATAGGTACTTTCTAGGTATCTAATGTCAAAAATTATAAATATATATTACTATTTTAGTTTACATCTTAAAAGTGACAACCCTACCACCAGGCAAAATTTTGTCGATTTTTCATTAAAAGCGACCCACGAATGTTCTTCTTGATTTTACCTTCTAAAACTCGCTTTACATGTGCAAAACATAGATAAAAAGACAGCGGACTATTATTCATTTAATATAATCCATAAAACTCGTAAAAATACTTTAAAATACTCACACAATAAAATTTTGAAGTGGAGCAAAAAAGTCACCGACCACCATTTCAAAAATTCTGACGTTCACTGACATTTGTCATATTTCTTGTAAGAACCAAAAGTAAGTATTGCCACGCGTAAATAATCGTGTCATTGACGATATCCTCTAGCTAGAATAGTTTACTAATGAAATTTAAATAAGATGTTTAGGTAAAGTAAGGCTAGGTAGGCCAAATTAGAGCATTTTACGGTACTCATAGTTAGTATATCACTAAAAGGATTATCAAGTTGACCAAATATGTAATTATTAATATGTACAGATATTTTTATAAAATACAAAATTAAAATTAAAAGAACAAAATACACATACAAATTTAAAGAAAAAACACGCCAATCGCAACACACGATAAATCGCAAATAGCTTGTTTGGCTAAATTAAGGCTCAAAACTGTTAATATTAACTTTTATTCACTTTTTTTGATCAACTTCCCCGATTTGTCATTAATGAAAATCTAACATTAGTCGAGATAATTATACACAAGTACTTTTTTTTTAATACACAGATTTACCTTTCAGTTTTAAAAGGACACAATTTCCTGTGAAAGTATCGTTTTCAGTTACACACCACAGTACACAAACCACAGGGATTTTTTTTTAAGTATATCTGAATAGATTAAAGGGAATGCTGTTTTTCTCATGGCAAATTTTATGTTGACCTATCTAGATTCGGGTGCGGCGAAAACCACTTAATACTTATATCCCACAAAAATTGAACTAAAAATGTTTTATATATTGAAATACTATAAGTCTGCTTTTAATGATTTCTGAGTGAGTGAAGCTGCGGGCTCAGCTATTAATTACAAATGCTCTGGTTGTTCTCAATCATTTCCTCTGAGGCCCAAAAGTTCTCAGTGTCATTTGACATAATCCGTCCGGTTTTAGCTTGATTAATTAACTCTAAATTAAGGAATACTTCATATGGATGAAGTATATGTAAGTCTATGAACAATGGAATCGTCCATTATTCATAGATTGAATTAAACTAATTTTAACACCATATTTGACATCAAACTTAGGTCATAAAGTTTCAAATCAAAGTTACGTTAAGAGGTTCAAGAATTTCGAACAAATTCTTGAACTTCCCAAATTGACCGAATAACATATTTGTGTGTAAGTGTGTGTGTAATTAGTGTTAATAAACAAAGGAATTTAAAATTGTGAAGCCAACGTTGGTGTAGGTTTAGTAAAATAAAAATTACGGACTATGTAATCCGGTTAAACAATTTCTATTAAATTGTATTTATTTTATCTGTCCTAAGATTTAATTATATAAAAGCTAAAGCCACGAGCCGAGATAGCACACTGGTTAGAGTACGTGAATCTTGATCGAGTATTACGGGTACAATCCCGGGAGCGCACTTCTGAGTTTTGATGTGATTAATTTGTGTTTAATTATCTCTGAGATGAAAGAAAACATCATGCGACTTCCATTCGCATTTTATCTTTATAAATGTTCGTTCTTTCCCCACATTGGAACTTTCAAAATAACACGTGCCTTGTGCATTAAGGCGTGTAACTAAAAAATTGTGAAAACGATTGCCTTGTATCGTGACGCGCCGGTTTTACGAAACATCTGCTGCTGATACAAATCTCATTTAATGACAGATACGGCCATTGGGACTGCATCAAAACATACGCATACTCATAAAATATCATCGTGTCATGTTAAATGCTAAGTGTTTTTTTTAATTCGAATTCTGTATAGTATTTGTCATTATATATATGTCATTATATATATATATATATATATATATTAAAACTATATCCTTATTCTACTAAAAGTTACTTTATAAATTATTAATAGTTCTATTTTCTCAGTTAGCCAGCCGATGTGTGTACATATATGTATATGTACGTAGAAGTAGAAAAAGTGTACATCGACGGCCTCGTAATTCTAAAATATAGCTTATGAGGCCGCAGAAGAATAATAATATTCTTTGTCGAGGTCTTCTCAGTAGCAGTACGGAGTCCGAAAACTGGCACTGTTTACACTTCCGCGCTTCAAAAAGCACGTAAAGCCATTGATCCTGCGCCTCTTTTCTGTCCACTTGAGTTTAAGCACTGAAATATATCCTGTGTAGTTGGTACCCTTAAGAATGGCTGCCGTGGCTGAAATCGGTTCAGAGGATATAATCATCAACCAAGATAATTGATTGAGTGATCTCCTTGAGAAGTCGCAAGAATAATGTATACGAACGAATCCGAATTATCATCCGCTAATATACATATGATATTATATTATCATAATTCTAATAAAATCTTGTAAAATACTGAATTAATAATATTATAACACTTGATTAGACGATTATCTTTAGAATGAAGTATTTATAACCCACAAAGGCTACGTGCGCTTTTAAAACGACAAGAAGACCAACTCGAGTTGAGACATATTTTTTTCTTCTTAAAGAAAATTGACTGAAGGTCTTTCTTTTGTTTTTATTAAAGAGTTAAGTTTAATTAATTCGATGTATAAATTGTTTTTCTTAGAGCATTCAATCATGTAGTTACTAATTCTGTCACAAGTTCAGAAAAACAAGTACGAACCCAAATAGGCAGGTGGACTGTCACTTTAACTATAGAATTAAATTAATACTTTCAATAGGGCATTGAGAAATAAAAGCCAGCTTATTTTTAAGGTTGCAACTCGCATATGATAAAGCCAGATGCTTGAAGAATATTTATGAATCTTGGCTCTATGCACCTGGCGGGACATCTGTCTCGCTACCGGGTAACGAGTCACACCACTACCTGCGATCGGAAATATATTCATTAGATTTTAAACTTCGCTGTAATACATTATTAGTTTTTCTAACTTTACGTATTATGAAATAATAGCAGCGTGAAATAGTTTTATTTAGTCTATTTATTGTCTATAAAAATAAAGTTATGTAATTTGCAGTTAATATAGTCAACAATATATACATAATCAGTAGTTAACATTTAATATATCTACTCGTAGTTAGCCTCAGCCACCTACCGTTTCTCGAGGTAAGTTCATTTTATTGGTATCACGTAGTATATTACATTAGTATCGTGATCATAAACAACAATATGATAGTTTCTAGTGAAATGTACAAATACACTGTATTGAAATGCAAATATTATTAAACTTTAAATTATATTGAAACTGCAAATGTTATTACTGATAACAATAGTTTGCTAAAGCTTTAAAGGGATTTTCACTTTATGTTTTTTCTTTAAATAAAGTAATCGACTATAATAACAATAATGTGAAATATAAAAATTGTACCAAGAACAACATCATTTCTTTTATCACATTCGGTTTGAGAGAAGTTAACTAAATTAAATTTGTCATAATAGAAAAAAGTAACCTCTCCAGTTGAAAGTGCTAAATCGCTACACATCTCCAATATCCATATTGATAGACAACTTTAAAAATATTCCTAGGTACCTGTTTTAATATTGTTAATGTAACTTTCATCCACTCGCCATAAATGCCATAAACGCTGGCTGTATTCAGAAATGTAATCAATGATTCGGGTGGCAAAAATTTGTAGTTTGTATTAAAATAAACGGATATATTTTATGCTGGAACGTGTTTATTTGATAGTTTCAATATTTGATTCGTTAATAGATTAACTCTCTTTACTGTTTCCCGCAAATATTTGCATCCATATATTGTAAATAAATGCCAAATTACGCAAATTCGTTCGTTTATTTAACATCGTGGTCATTTATAACTATTCAAAAGTAATAAAAATAATTATTTTTAATAGCATTTTTAAACAAACTGTAGCTTTATTTTGTAAACTAATTATTTTTTCTCGATTACATTTCTTCTCTTCTAAATTATTAAGCACTTAATTAAACGCATTAGTTATTTGAAAAAGTGTAAATACAAAAGTTCTACGCTATACCACATCAATCATATAAGAAATCTTTATATATATATATATATTATATGTAAGTTTAAAAAAAACTAATTGAATATAAATATTTTTTTCTCTTTATGGACTATTTTTAGAGCAGAAGGTATTACTTACGTCCTATTTATTCGATGGCATAATTTAAATATAAATTTCAACTTATTATGAGTATTTGAATAGTGAACAGAATTATAGACATTAAGGCCTACAGAAGCATAGGTTGGTGCCATCTGTCCGATACCGGATTGTTCGGCAGGTGCACGCAAAAGCCACCTGTCATTCATTTTTTGCTTGAAGCCTCTATAGTAATATAATGCCGGAACCAATCTTGAACACAAATGTGAGGTACTACAGCCATCGACTATCATCTTTATAAATAGCACGATCAGAAGTATATTTTGTCCAATAAATAATTACATTAATTTATTTTGAACAATTAATACATATCATAAACAATATATACGATAATAACTAAAATACTATTAAACTATGTGGTAGGTACTAACGCCCTTCAATTCGACGGCACATTTATTTGTCGTTAATGTTCAATGTAAGCATAAAATAAAATAAATATTGGAACTTTAGGTACCTTTTGTGTTATGTTAAAATATTTTATCAATGTTAAATCTTTCCTGAAAATACAATTTTTAACAGGATTTAGGAACATGTAACTTGACTACTAGGAACTTTAGTATCTGATCATCTAGTTGATATACGAAAGTAGAACAAATACTAATAATGCATCTGATCATTTATCACAATATAAACAGATGGAATGCGCTGCGGAACGTTCTAGACGACTAACATTACAATAGAAAATGCGCCGTCAAGACTTTTGTGTATAACCGATTCATTTCAAGACAAACGGGATTTCTTTTAATAAAATATTGTTAAGATTAAGATTTACTACGCTACAATATAATTATAATTCCAACTTCTTGAAACGCAACAAATAATCGTATGTCAAACAATTAAAACATTAAAAAAACATTTCTGACTTAATACCAACTGGTTTAATTAAATAAATTTGCAGTCGCCAACGTTTGCAGTGTCTTTTAATAAATTTGCTATTCAAGGTAAACTTTTTTTAAATAGTACCTATAAAAACAATTAACTCTAAAGTTTTTTAATAACCAAAGCAATTAAAATTTCATAAATTGTTCAATCATATCTAAAAAAAACATTATTAGTGACATAAAAAAATGTGTAGAATTTAGGAAAAAATTGCATATACACTATAAATACAAAATATAAAAGAATTCTGTAACTATTATATTTGTATGTAATTTGTATAATATAGGTACTTAAGTTTAGAATCATTGCTTTGCTTTAAGTTATAATATATATCAAATGATGAATTAAATATTCTTTAAAAGATTTTAAAACATTATATTTGAAATTTCATAACATAAAGAAATCTATGTATTGTATAATAAAAAAAATATTATATTACTGCAAGGTTTTATAATAAGCTTTATTTAAAAAAAAAACATATTTGCGGGATTGCTGATTACAAAACATTTTGTTTTAACCCTATTTATAAATATAAAATTGTATTTGATACCCATATTACGGTTTTATTAGCTTCATCTAATTCAAATACCCGTGATTTCTCATAACTTTCGATTATCCAATTCTTTGCGCTAAACAACGCAATGCGTCTCTTGCCCGATTTCCACCCTAAATTGTTTAAGTGTCATTTGGGTGCGCCAAATGCGGGGGCGAGAGATCCCGCGGCCAAGCCGTGGGGCGGGCCACGCCACACGCACACCGCCTCGTCATCCTTATCAAACAAAACGTAGCGGGCCGTGGCGGCCGTGGCGCACACGTGCACCAGAACGCGCTCGACACCCGCTCGCCCGTTACCTCCGCCGCGCCGGCAGCGAGTCGCCAACTTCCCTCGCTTCATACTTGCCGCACCTCCCCCCTCTGCTAACCCGTCTCTGCCGCTTGGCGCTCGTTTTGTAATGCAACTTTACTCTAGTTGAGTTCGAGATTGCGTTCGCTGCATGCGTTTCGTAACAACATCGCGTCCCCTTTGTTCTGTTATATTTAAACTTTTTGTGAAAATGAAAGTTATTGACATATTTTCTTCAATTATATTGTGAATGGGCGAGGTCCCATCTATCGTTTGTACGATTTACTCGAAAGTCAAGCGCGCAGACTCCGACTCGATTGGGGCGCTGGAATCAAATAAATCGCATGTTAACAAACTTAAGATTACGTCGCCAAGCTCCAGTCGCTAACTTGCAGATGTACTTCCTTCCGTGGATTATGGGTATCCATTGATAAATATGAGCGGATAACGGTTTTGGATAAGGACCACGCGAAGCCGGCCTTTGCTTATATTTTTCTAGTGTGAGTTGTGGTCGGTGAGTCATTACGGTGAGATGTGAGCGGGCGAGGAATGATGGACGTGCAACTAAGTGAACAGACTAAGTGGCATCGTGGAGGCTTCCTCTCCACACTTAACAGAAGTTTTCGCCTGGCCACAAAGTCTAAAAGCCTCAACGGTTCTCCTGTGGAGAATAAATCTATTGAACAAAGTCTGGATATGACTACGCCGGTATGTAATCTAGTTCGTTTTTCAAACTAAACTCGATTGTAACAATAGCGTTAATATTTAGTTATAATATAATAAATTTAAAAAATATATATGGATAGTCTTGTATTATAATACAAGACTGGTTATATATGGTATGAGTTTCATTACAAACAAATTACTTAGGTCAGATGTAAAAATTAAAAACTGAAATTACATATGATAATAACATACAAATATTTTAATAACAAGCAACCTAATACTTTTAAAGCGTGCCTTATTATTTAGAAGATATTCTTTATGCATAATTAAACAAAGCTACCGAGGGTCATTGTTCCAAAGACAATGCATTCCCGACCCATGTTTTGGGATGTTGATTTTTATGTTCGTGGGTAATTAATTCATCATAATAGGACTGTTATGTATGAGCATTCATATTAATAATGTACTGCTACATACATATCAACAATTTGATTTTATTGGGGGCCCAGATAAGGGTGTCTGCTGTTTAGTTCAAGACTTGATAGTTGTTTATACGATAGAAGTGGCACGAAATCACGAATGTATTTACATTGTTAGTCACATGGATACTAAACTTAGATGCGCATGCGATGTAAAGCACTTCCGTAGCGCTTGGCAGCTGTGAGCTTAGTTACGTATTTATGATAAATGAAATATAGAACAGTCTGTTTTCATTCTATTTATTTAAATGATTATAATGTAGTTAATAACAACTCTTAAACATCGTCCTTTCTTTTTAAAAGTTTTTTTGATAAATATTTAATATTTTTAATGTAATGAAACATATCAATGGTCGTGAATATATTATACAATATACTAAAATTAAGCGTAAAAGTGACATTATTCCTTCGACTTTACAAAACTTTTATTCAGAATTACGAGAATAGGCAATGTTTTTTGAGTATCGAAATAAATTGTGGGGTGATGAATAATGCTAGAGACGACATTTCTCTTAAAATGCTGTACAGGGCCGAATGTCGCAAGAAAAACCACGTTATTGGGACACTGATATTTGCATTTCACTGTACCATGCACCTGGCTTCAATATATTTTTTATGAATGAATAGTTTTACTTTTTTTCATATTGTTTAAGAAATAATGCAATTATACCATCGTTTAGAAATAGTCCTTAATAATAAATAAGATTAACAAATCTGAAATTTGAAAAATAAAAATGATACAGTATCTAATTATTTTATACAAACGAAATCAAATATTATCCTTAACCTAATCTTTTCCCAATTGCTTTTTACTGTAACTTTGATGTACGTGTAATGGTCACACCATTACACGTTCAATTTGGCATCAGGTTAATCCCTAATATATTAAATTGAAGTCAGAATAATCGTGTAATATATTGATCGATGGATGATAAATAGGACCACAAAATATCTATAAAGTTTAATTTGGATCAGATTGAACCCAGATTGACTATTTAATCATAGCGATACGTCGATCTCGCGACAGTCCTCGCTCGGCACCAGCTTAACATATTAATTTTTTGATTTGATAACCAATACCAAAAGATAATTTGCGTAGTCGTTTTCTTCTCCGGTGCTTCTAATTTCGTTATTAAACACAAATGCTGTACCTAGATGTATAAATCGTTGCACAACCGTTCTTTTGTCGCCATTAATTTGGTATTCTGTATACGTGTTCTCAGCACGAACGCACGAGAAGGCTTCCGTCAATCACGCTAATCTCGTACGTTTGATTCTTCAGTCTGCCTTGCTTGGACCACCTTAAAACGAACTGAGAGCTAAGAACTGAAAACAGTTTGGATGTCCACCATTTATGTCTTCTTTACGCAGGAACAGTTACAAACTAGTCGTTTGTCTTAAAGCAACGCTGTATAGATTCTTCCAGTCAGAAAAATATAAGTTTCAAATTCTTAATTTTTATTTTCAGGGTTTAAATGCGTCCAGTGAAACACCAATAACATTACGGCCGCTGGAGATTGTTGCGCCTCGTATTGACACGTACAGGTTTTCGATGGCTAACTTGGAGGAAACTCAAGATGCTGATTTGGACGCTATTCTTGGAGAACTGTGTGCACTTGATTCAGAATATGACGAAGAAATATCTAGAGTATCTTCAGGTGGGCAGTCTATTAAAATATTCAGTCAAATTGAGATCAAATGCCCTTTTTTGTTAAAAAAAAATGCAATATATTAATAAAATTGTACTTGTTATGTTTTACGTATTAGAAAAAGTATCAGTTCATTAATAAATTACAATTATAGTTTAATTTAAAACCAATGCTCAACTAATTATATAACTATATTTTTAGATTACTCTTCACAAGCAAAAGATAGAAGTGGAGGTGAAAGCTCACAAAGGCAAGATAACAAAGATGTCAGCGATGGGGCGTCCACCATCGCTCGTACGGACTCCCCTGATAATGATTCCGCTTTTAGTGACACTGTAAGTTCAATGTATGCTTGTTGATCCCTATTGTAAAAGCCAAATCAAGCTAAAATCAATTTTGAATTTAACAAAAGTATTAGTTCAACATATGTATAAATTAAATCTCAATTTTAAAGTATAAATGTTAATAAAAAATCACCTTATTAAATATATTTTTATCTATTTAATTAGTACATGATGTTGTCCTTTGGGCCGATTTTGGGCACGGTGGCCAATCTAAAACCTAGGACTGGCTTACTTTAACACAAGTTCACTCTTGTAATCCGATGGACAGAAAGTTCGACACGAACGGAAACAGTTATACATGCTTTCTAAGACCTGGGAGTGTAAACTTTGGTCTACCGCTGACAAAAACCTAATAAAAGTTTTTAGTGGACTGACACGGAGTTTAATCTCGAGACCCCGGGGTCTGCTGCTGTAGTTACTAGACACTATAATAACTTATATTTACAGGTATCTATGCTGTCCAGCGAATCATCGGCATCTAGTAGTGCCAGTTCTAAATGTAAACCTATTAAATTAAGTCTCCTACCAAACCAGAAGGTATTCTTTTTATATCATTTTTTTTTATTGCCTTATAATTTATATTTTACAACAATAATACTTTCGTACTTGTGATCTCTTTTCTGTTTAATAGTTTTTCGAAAAGGCATAGATATGCATGCAGCTATATAAAATTCCATTTATCGCTTGAACCGAATGTTTTTAATTATCACTTATCTAAAGGTGATTCAAAATGTCAACAACAGATAAACTTTATAAAAAAAGGTAGCATTAGTTATGTTTAGTTTTGCTTTTTTTTGTTTAGTTTGCTTAGAACTTATAAATACGTTCACAGGATGCGGTTTTTCAACAGAAAGCGGATAAAATCAAGCTCGCTCTGGAACGCATGAGAGAAGCTAATGTTAAGAAACTCTTCATTAAGGCTTTTTCTATGGATGGCTCATCAAAAAGTTTACTAATAGATGAGAAAATGACATGCGGCTATGTGGCACGTTTGCTGGCTGACAAAAATCATGTCACTATGGAACCTAAGTGGGCGATAGTGGAACACCTACCTGATCTGCATATGGGTAAAACTTTATATAATAATCAATAATTTAGCATTTAATTTCGTTTATTTTTTTGTCCTTTATTTATACATAAAAAATGACATTTTATATGATCTGTAGTTATCGTAGAATCTGATCAGTAGTTAATATATTCTATATTATTTTCTCAGAACGGGTCTATGAAGATCACGAAATGTTAGTCGACAATCTGATGCTTTGGACGAGGGAGTCCAAAAACAAAATACTATTTGCCGAGAGACCTGACAAGATATCACTCTTCCAAACACCAGAGAGGTATCTCCTTACTGAAGATGATAAAGGTACTTATTATTTGAATCGATCATTATTTATTTTAAATAGATACCTTATTTATTTATGTATTTTTAGTAATATACTTTTGCCTCGATAATGTAGATCTTTTATGTCTGCGTTATCACTTTCAATGTTTACTTTGACGTACCTATTTAAAAACTATATTTGTGATGTAAAGTAAAGCTTTTCTTTGATTTTCTTATAACAGGCTGGTGCAGTGAACAAGACGAACATTCGCGTCAAGTGATTATAGAAGAATTTTTCGGCCAAAGCGGAGCATCTTCGAACATCCCATCCGTATCAGGCCATCCTGTACCGCCCATGGAAGGCCCTCTCTATTTAAAAAGTGATGCCAAAAAAGGATGGAAGAAGTTTTACTTCGTACTACGACCATCTGGTTAGTAATTACATGGTCTATATGGTCAATTATTATTAAATATTGTGCTTACATAATTTTTTCTTAAACAGCACAATATTAAATTATTGATAAAAGCTGATACGCGAATTGTGTGGCCACACTTTAAAACCGAAGCGCCATAGCCAAGCGAATTTGATTGTTGTTTTATTTACTGTATCACTATAATTATGCTCTATTTGCCTTTGTCAATTAGGACTGTACTATTTACCGAAAGATAAAGTGAAGACTTTGAAGGAGTTGGTGTGTTTGGCGACATTCGACACTAACGAAGTGTATTTAGGATTGAATTGGAAGAAGAAATACAAGTCTCCCACCGACTACTGTTTCGCTATCAAGCACCCGCGGCTCCAGCAGCCAAAGAGCGTCAAATTCATCAAGTTCCTCTGTGCTGATGATCAGAAAACTCTGGAAAGATGGATCACTGCTATGCGAATAGCTAAGGTGTGTTCTATTTTTCCATTAATTTAACCTTCACGTATAATGACTCAAACAATTCTTGTTTTAATTTTTGTATTAATAAACTATTAACTGACATGAAATATATATTTCAGCACGGCAGACAACTCCTGGAGAATCACCGCTCCCTCGTCGAGGAACTCACACAAGAAGATTTAGATCACTTAGCGCATGCGCGTTCTTGTTCTGTAAGTATTTAATACTGATCAACATAACCTTTTAAAAGTAGCGCATACGTATTGCACAGAGATCATTACCGTGCTACACCTTTACTTTGAAATATTAAAAATATTTTTCGTCGTATAAAGTTTGTATATATTACGAGTGAAGTATCGTAATAATTATATTATTAGATATAGCTATCAGTACTTTTATAATTAACTAGTTTTCGCTTGCGTTTGAAGGAACAGCTGTACCTAACTAGGTACCTTATAACTTTTTCTTTACCCCTGACGACGTGTTATCAAAATTTCATTTTGACCGATTAAGTAGATAAGACGCGAAAGTATCTATCACATGTAATACATTACAGTTAAAGAATAAGTTTTTTAGACAGTTATACATTTAAATATATATATATTAATGAAGAGAGAAAATATTTCAGAAATGTATAAAAAAGTATTTAAATAAATAACGTTTGTTTCCAACTTCAATATTTTATAAGCATTGTGAATAGGTTTGCATATTTAATAAATTAGACTGTTTGAATTGATAAAAAACTAGAAATTCCGCATCCTGCGTGTCTTGCGTGTAGCATCAATATAACTATATTTACTTAAACAAAAATTAATTAAGCATAAACATTGTTTATATTTTAAACAAATTCTATGCACATTCTATCGTATAGTATGTAACCAAATAAATAATGTTTGTTGCAGATAACATCGATCCCCACAAAGACAAATGGCACGATGCCAATGGGGGTCAACAGCCCCGCGCAATCCGCCTCTAGCAATATCAGTGTTGCCAACTCCGACATCAGCAGTGGCAGGTGGGTGTTGCCATATATGGTTAATTTAAAATTGTAAAATAAAAACCTTAGAGAACCAGAACTTTTCAAATATCATTAAGGTTCGTTGAAATATGTTAACAAAAGGTTTTTTTTAATATTCTACATGATATAACTTGTTGTTTATCTATTAAACCAATTTTACTAACATTAAATATTTTATCGAGAATGTGTGAAAGCTATGCAGCGAATATTATAAAATTTAATAATAGTAGCATTTATAGTAATTAATTTATATATGTACGCTTGCTTATACGACGCAAATGCGAATGTTTATTATATATATAACAGTATTTGTTTGTAAATTCTATATGCCTGCACATGTCTTTGTCGATGTAATTATAATAATGAATATAACTTAAATAAATTTGTTACGTCCGTAGACATTCCCGCGCTTCATCATCTAGTTCCAGCGGGTGTCTGTCAGATGGCGGCACTGCTTCCGAAAGTGCCTTTGACTGCGAGTTTCCTATGGGTTCGTATTTCAAAAATACATATTATCTAAATCTAAACCATGTCTAACCCATGTGTTCGTATATACAACAGGTAACTACAATACAATAGTGTAACAAAATCTAATTATAGCCTAAGCGGGGACTGCATAAAAGGGTGGTCTTAAAATATAAGTACAAAAATACACTCTATTTACTATACCTATTGGATGTTAGATAAATAATAAACCATTAGTCGGGCGGTTTGTAAATAGTTTTTTTTTAAACTTTTTTTTAAATTTTGGTTAAGTTATTGGTTAACTTGACGGATTATATTTAAAAGAGGGGGTAAAAAAACAAAAAATTTCGTATGCCTCATAATTATTTATATTTTATGACCATCCTTTTATGCGATCGCCACTTAGACTATTATACCTATATACATAAAATAAATAAAATACTCAATATATTATTTTATAGTATTTAGTATATGACCTATTAGGGTCTATATAACATCAAATGGTTTTGATTGATGCCGCATAACAATGATACTTTTCCATTAAGCACTTCTTAAATAATATATAGTAATACTGGGTCAACTTTTGTTCAATGAATACTTTATTTACCAATAAAACATATAAAAACCACATTTAATGGAATTAAATTAAAAAAACTCATACACTTCGTCGTTAAAAATTAAACTCTTAAAAATATTATTGTACTCACAATTCTTCCTACCTCCCGCCCCGAACAGCCGAACCAATTCATTAGCGGCCCGAGCTTCGAATGGGGAGCTTGTGTCACTTGCGCAAATGCCTATTTATATTAGATGACGCGATTTCATCGAGATTTAATCGATATAAAAAGTAGTTGATCGTTTATTGATATAGTAAACTTTTATTAGTTATCGTACCTGCCATCTGCATATATTCATGATAGTTGCTTGCATAGTGCAAGAGAGATAGCTGCTAATGTGCGGCGGTGAGGAGAGGACAAAATATGTTTATAGGTCCGTACTTTAACGTTTGGATGAATGACACACACACATATAAATTGTTACTACCTTTTAGATCAAATTAGGAATATATCAACACGCCTATCCATAAATATTTAATCGTTATTATCACTTACACTTTTTATCTTGATTGGTACACTTTCACGCCTGCCTGATGGCAATTCTCTCTGGGATGATTTTGCATTCTATTTGAGGCGCTTACGGGCTTGATTTGTGCTCTAATTAAAAGACGGTTCGTACGACACAAACGACGTAACTCTATTCTGCTCTGCCGAACCGATACCACAAAGTTACTAAAGTTTTATCGTATGTCTCATTTAATTAAATGAAAGTACTCAAACATAACTTATGACCTCTAGCCAGTATGATTAACAAATAATAATGTTATTATGGAATTTGTTATCAATTAATTATCAAAACCTTAATTACTATTCAGGTACAATAAAACGAAAGCCCTCAATGAAGCCAAATATACCGCTGACGTGGATGACCCGCCAGCTGAAGGAGATGGTGGAGAACGAAGGCGATACAGACACGGGTGACACGGGCACGCTTACCAGACGGACTCGACCGCGTGATGATTCCACACTCAAACGACACCATTCCACCGCTACAGGTTATTTCTTATTCTTTTCTTCATATACATATAAAATATAATTAGTACATTAGTAAAGAATTTATCTAATAATATTTGATTTGGCCGTTCTATGATATTGCTCATATATTAATCTGAAGAGTTTACGCTGTTCTACATATGCTATAAGTCTTCTATATAAAAGTCTTATATAATTCTGTCACTTAAAATATTATTATTATTTATAGAATCTTCAGACACGCCCACCTATAGTACCGGCAGCGTTGCTTCAAGTAGTCCAGTTCGGCACCAGCCGCCGTCTCCATCTTACGGACATTATGAGACGATTACGAGAGACCCTTACCGTAGCAGCGTTGAAACCGCTTCGTCTCTTTACGGTTACACTATTTATGATAAAACTCAACAGCAGCAAGATATAACAGCAGTCGAAGATTTGCCACTCCCACCTCCACCGACAGATGATGTTCCAGATGGAATGTTCAGCTCCACTCTTAGCCTCGACTCATTACCACCCCCTCCACCTCCACTGGATACAATAGAAGACATAAGTGGCTCTCAGCTCAGTCTTCCACCACCACCTCCCGAACATGCCATGGAAGCTCACCCCGGGAGAGTACATGATATCGTCAGTCAACTTACTGCCCAGCAAATAGAACAGGCTGCGCGCGCAGGACAAAGAAATAGCAATCGCTTATCTGATTCCAGCCGGTCGTTTCCTCGTCAACCTTCACTGGATAGTGTTCATTCAGAGGCTTCAAAAACTTCTTCTCTCCATTCCGATAAAAGCATTTACGGGACACAGAATGTAGCGTATGGAGCTTGTCTAGTTGAATTACAGTCTAAGAAACTAAGCAACGGCAGCCCATCTGTACAAAAGAAAACAATGGACTCGACAACTAAGGAACGGACTAGTTCCATTAAGAAAGTGAATTTCGCAGATGATTTACCAACATCTTCTGAAAAGAAAACTAAAAAGATCACATTTAATTTAACAGATGCGCCGCCCTCGCCCCGAAAACCACCACCACCCAAACGCAATGAAAGCACTCGGCTATCTTCACCAAAAAAACTTGCAGATTCTAATAGCAATCCTCCCAAAGAATTTTTAAAAGATTTACAAAGAGTAATGAGGAAAAAATGGCAAGTGGCGCAGAAATGCAAACTTGAGCCGGCAACGACACCGCATGAAGTTCTTGGCTTCAGGGAGTATCCACTATCAGATGATTACAAGGAAACGAGTGTGTCCATGTGGGTACAGGAACATTATGGAGGAGGTTCGGGTATCGAAGACCCGTTTTATGAGAATGTCTTCGGCCGGGAGGCTCCACCTAGACGCGAGGAACCTAAGCCAATAAAGAAGCGTCCTCCACCGGCACCACCCCGCCGAAGTGACTCCACTCACTTGACCACTCACCCAGGACTACCCACAGCGACGCACTCGTCCCTGCCTGCGCATCCTTCGACGGTACAACCGACCGCTTGAGACAATCTTAATATTTCGCTCGCTTTGTGCGGATTCCCGTGCCGTTTGTGTTACGCCCCCAATTCCAACGATGCCTAAAGATAATATCTTTATAAGCGTTGTAGTGGTGTGAAGAACACAGTGAAGTTTGAGCGAGCGTCCTCGGTACATTATGCACTTTCTCATGTTTAATCATCATATACATCAGGAATAATGCGTTGTAGTATCAGTGTATTGTCCATAATTGTGTAAATGTAGTGATTTAATGTAGTGATGAACATTTAACCGCTCTCTGAATGTAGCCGAATTGTGGTCCGTTCATGTTAGAACATTGAGAGTGGACGGTGGAGTATTCTAATTTCATTATATATTATCTTAAAATAACAAACTCTGTTCTTTGTAATGTGTTGAAATGTGACCAACTGAAGAGATAAAAATGTTAGGTAAGTTTGGAGCAAGTTTGAGGTTATTGAATGGCGGTGCTATTATGAAATGGTATAGTAAGATATGTAAAATTTTGCTGGTCCAATTGTAACAAAAAAAGTATAAGAACTTGACAAATAGCCTCAATGCACTGACTTAGTATTAAAGTTAAATAGGTGAAACAAAACCTTTACTATTATTGTTTATGGCAAAGTAGTATAAAATTTATACAATATGAAATATATATAAAAATTATATAAAATTTTATTTAATTATTGGCTATTTCAAAGAAATGGTGCTAATTTTAGGAGTGAGCAAACTGTACCCATTGTTACAAGTGGACTATGCAAGACGTATTTATTAAAATTAGTTGGGGTTTTGACAATTTTATATTATATTCCTAATTTTATTAATGAGCAGTTCCCGGCATAGACAACAGAGTTGCCAGTTAAATAACAGTTTAATTCAAAATTATTTTTTACTTAAAAGTAAATTAACGTAAACTTTAGAATTGCGAATCTTATTAGTTCCAAATATTAAACCTTTATTTATTTTTGTCATTTTTAAAATGAAAACTGTGGCAACTCTGTATGATAAAATAGCATCCAAACAATACACACAAACTATGTACTATCCTGGTAAATATTTTATGGAATTTCTGTAGGATTTTAAAAGTTTTACTATAAAAGGCAGGCACCATGTCAAACCGTTTTTTATATTGTTACCCATTTTATAACAATACAACATACACGCGTGTGTATTTAGAAATATAGTATTCCTAATTTGTGCCATAGTTACAGTATACTTTAATGTTTACATTTAGATGATAACTTACAATATAATTTGTTTAATCAAGGCTAAAATTTTTGAAGAAAATTATATATTTAAATTAAAAATTTACAGCATTTAGTGTTAATATTTTTTTTTAATTATAAAATATTAGTCACAACGATGAGGATAATTTTGTACTCATATGTTAATACAATTTGAAAGATATGAACGCAGTAGAAACTTTTCAAATTAGTGAAACATCTGAACTGGTTTGAATTTTTTATGAAAATGATCTCATTCCTACGGCATGCTTTTGTAGATTATTTTTCACTGGGCTGTGATATTGTCCAATTTGATTGGACGCGCGCTGACATATATACCGCGATCCATTTATAATTATATAACGTAATATCAATTTATTGATAATGTTCATTTTTTTTTTGTCATTAAGAACACATTGAGTCCTTTTACAAGATCATTTAAGAACCGTCCTCCGTGTCAAATAGGCGCATCTTATTTCATATCACAGGGATTGTTTTTTATACGTGGAAGTTAGTACCTATTTAAATAAAATATTGTAGCAGCGTCTTAAATACGTATTACATTCATTTGCGTAAACATTTTTTCTCTTATAAACGTCTTATTGTGACGAAATTATTTTCTATTCGTAAATCGAAATGATGGCCAAATGATAAAGTACGAATATTATGATAAAAAGTAAGGTTAGGTATAAACAATGGTTTACAATTAGTATCTTTAAATAGTCAAAAATATTATTTTCATGAGAACGTAAGAAAAATATTATTATTATCGCTTTTTATTACTATTGCGTTTAATATTTTGTAGTTCACAAAGAAGCGGTTGTGCTGTATCCACAAAGCCTAAATCAATCTTAACTGGATCAAACGTTCAACCTCTTGCGCATGAGTGGATTCAAAGATCACAATTCACATAAGGCTAGACCGCACTACGAAAAAACCTTGCATTGTTTTATTTTCGTATTTCTGTAATACTTTGGAATCTTAACTCGATATTCGCTTTTTAAAGTGCGCTTACAAAATCTGTTCTTTAATACAACAGTGAAACAGTGAGTTGTAGATTTAAAATTTATTTTAGTGTCCATTTTATATAAATCAGTCGAGAATTGCACAGTACTGACAAAAGCGAGCATTCGTATTAAGTGGAATACATTATTATAATATTAGTACGTTGAATAAAAACCACGACAAAATCGCGAGATGTGATTTCGCAGTGCGGCTTAACCTTAATCCTGTCAAAATATAATTATTATTGATTGTAAATAATAGAGTCTGTAACGAAGTGTACATGAATTTGACAAAAACGAATCAAATCGTTATGTATTGAGAGGAATTTACATTCCGTAATGAATAATCATCCAAAAGTTATGTCATATTGTAGATAAAATTGTTGGCATGATCTATAGAATATTATCAAATATATTATTCGACATTTCTTATTTTTTGCATATGAACCCGAAAATTGTATCTAACATGTGTCAGACTGACTAAATCATATACTATAATAGCACAATGTATCTAGAATAATCAAGTGTATTTTTGCCATTTTACGAATTAGGGGAGATATTTAGTTCATTTGTAATTAATTATTTTTTTCTTTCTCTCATTATGATCACTAACGATAGTAATTATTGTTGCATCCTCAAGTAATATTTTAAGAAAAAGTCCATCCATACAAATTATTCAGCTCGAAAGACTGAGAAATGATCAGACTTTGACAATAAAATTGCGTCCAGTCCAAAATATTGCGACAATTTTTGGTAAAAATATGTCTAAATGATTCGTCATTATACTTTCAAACAAGAGTGTGTTAATGTTACAGAAAATAAACAAATATCTCTTATAGAAAATCTAAGATCAGAGAAACTAATATTATTTTGGTTTAATGTTTATAAATTAAACAACATTTGCTTAACAGATTATTGTGTCTACGCACTTGATATACATATTTAAAAAACGAGTCTTAGAACGTTTCAATAGCTCTCTTATTCGACTGCGAATACAAAGGCCCTTTTTTGAAGGTTATTTCTTTGAAGAAACAGAAAATGTTAATTAAAATTGTTTACTTATTAGAAACGGTTATTTCACCGTGCAAATGATATTCAATACTTCGTTATAGGCCTTGGACTTTCCTATTGATAGACAGAAGGAATGCTTAATAAGTCTAATTCCAGATAGTCGCCTTTGTATATACAACTCGTTTTTTACACTATGTTGTAGCATTTCGAGACATCAGACAGCGTTTGCAAATAAAGTAATTATCATACTTTCGTTACCAGTATATATTACAAATATCTAATTTAAAAAAAATGTGCATGTGCACGAAATATTTGAATGTAACAATATCATATACAAATTGCTACACATAACACACAATGCCATTTGACGCACCCTCAAATGCGCATGCGCATCGTATAACTTAATTAACTTGAGCCACAAACATATCTTCGCTAAGCGTTATTCGATGAATTGTTATGCCTCAAGCTTATTCATGTCACTTTGATTGTCGCATTAGCGGAATGATTTCATACGTATTGTACTTGTAATCAAACATAAACGAAACTGTCATGATTAATAAGCTTTTTACTATAGTACAATGATTTTTGTAACAAAATTATAATACCTAGTAAAAGTGATAATTCATATATATGTATATCAAATCTGTACAGATGGAAACTGGATTCTCAGCAATTGAAATAGCTTAAGTTTTCAATTTACTACCATTTAAGAGTACTGTGGCAACAACATAATTTTGTCGGCGTTTAGATAAAATGCTTAAATAGGTAAATGTCGTTTGTGCACCGCCTCGGAGTGTTGTGTCGACTTTCATGGATGGTATTCGTATATGTACTAGACTTAGTATTAACAACTTTTACTTACACAGACCTAGGAATATAGACATGTTTTATGGATGAGGATTAAATCACGAATATCTTAATTTGTCTCTAGCTTATCCATTGTTTAAAACGCTGTGAGATAGAAGTTAAGATATGTGATTTCAAATTTAAATTTGAAATGAATATTGATCGTATTATCCTCGTCGGACCTTAAGTCCGATACAGAAATTTGAAGTGATTTAAAGCTAAATATACAGTTAATAATCCTTTACACGGTATTCATTTTGATAGAATTTGTACGAAGTGAAGAGAAATAATTAGATAATCTCACTTAAAGTAGAGTAAAAAGCAAACTATTACTTTATACAAAAAGTTTCCATTTTTAAATAAATAAGTATTAATTCTATTGAAATATACTATAGAAGTATACTATGTAATAACTGTCCTGAAGTTTATTGGAAGAATTATGTTAACGTTAGATACGGGTTACTTTTTTCAATCTTTGGCATCTATTCTATAAATATTTACGTTTGAGAATGATTTAAGTAATCACTTGTAACGCATTTACTAGTATTTTTAATTGTTTAAATTGTACAGATGAAAATAATTATAATTCTTTGTATATTTTTTGAAATATACCGGAAATGCTAAGTAAAATTCAGTGTTTTTTTTTCCTTTAAATCTCCTCGAATCGACATTAATATAAAAAACCGCTTTTTACAGTATCGTCACTTTCAAAGGGGGTATCCCTTTGAAAAGGGGGCAAAGCAAAATTGCTAACTTTTATTTGATACTGTATGGGTGAATAAAGTGCAGAGTTAAATATAAAATTTTGTATGTAAACTACATACATTTCGCTTTCAATAGTTGTGTCAGATTTTTTTTTTATTGTGACAAACATTTAATAAATCTGGTTATTAATTATATTTACAAATAATCTACCACTCGAAATTTTGTAAAAGCTTTTCGTTTTATTTTTATAACGATATATAACTATCGACAAACATGGGGAATCGTTGGCTGTCAGCCTCGATATCTCCAAGGCTTTCGACAGGGTCTGGCACAGAAGTCTTCTCTCCAAGCTGCCGGCATATGGTCTGCCTGCTCAGCTTTGCACCTGGATTGCCAGCTTCCTACACAAGCGCAGCCTTCGTGTTTTAGTTGATGGTTGCGCTTCACAATTCTATGTAGTGAATGCTGGGGTCCCCCAGGGATCTGTGCTATCTCCCACTCCGTTTCTTTTGCATATCAATGATATGCTCTCTCTCGGGAACATTCATTGCTATGCAGACGATAGTACAGTGCATGGTGGATACCACGGACGCGCAGTGGCTGGGCGAGCGGAAATTCAGGAGAGGCGGGAGGATCTTGTCATTGAACTCAATAGGACGTTAGAGCTTATCGCCAAATGGGGCTCAGATAATCTTGTTGAGTTTAATGCCAAGAAAACACAGGTATGCGCTCTCACAGCAAAAAAGTCACCATTTTCCCCTCTTCCCTCCCTCTGTGGCACTCCGCTGGTGATACAAAGCAAAATCGCCATGCTGGGGATGGACGTTCGCTGCGACCTTAGTCCAAGGGATTACATCGAGGCTGTGATAAAAACAGCTTCACGGAGACTCGGAGTTCTGAACAAGGTGCGGCGTTTTTTCACGCCACAACAACTGTGCCTGCTGTACAAAACACAGGTACGGTCCTGCGTTGAATATTGCTCGCACCTTTGGGATGGCTCCGCTAAGTACCTACTTGAGGCCTTGGACCGGTTGCAGCGACGTGCGGTCCGCATTATTGGTGACGTAAAGGTCACTAACACCCTCGAGCCTTTACAATTGCGTCAAGAGATAGCTGCGCTGAGCGCTTTCTATCGACTGTATCACGGCGAGTGTTCCGAGGAATTATTTTCCCTAATTCCTGCTTCCCCCTTCCTTCACAAGTCTACGCGTGCTGGCTCTCGATGTCACCGACTAACTGTGACATCAATTCCATCGCGCACAAAGAAATTTGGCAACTCCTTTCTTTGTCGCACTTCCAAGAAATGGAATTCCTTACCAGCTCTCGTATTCCCCTCCTCTTACGACCCGGGTTCCTTCAAACGAGGCGTGAAGAGGCATCTTGCGGGCCGGCAAGGCGAGGACGGCTAGTGCAGAACCTTCTTCCCGACTGTACTGGCCGTCCTCGCGTTTGGACTCTACTACCACTTAACATCAGGTGGAGTAGAGTCATTTGCCCTCCCGGCAAATATAAAAAAATAAATAAAATAAAGCTTCTTACTAGTTTCTAGCAATTTCTTTCCACAATTTTTCCACATCTGTTGCGTGACATGTGAACTAAAAACATACGTCAAACATATTTTTGTATTTTGTTTCTTAAATCAGACACTGCGGCGCTATTAAGACTACTGGACTGCGGGAAAAAAATTACAACGCTTTGTATTATTTATATATATCGTATTTTAATTAAAAGAACTATATTTATATATAACCACATTCTTCAGAATAATTTATAAGATACGTGTAAAACTTAAAAAAAAAATAGTATATTGTCTGTCGTTGTAAATAGAAAAAATAAAAATGTGATTGCGCACCGAGAGGCGAGGTAAGGGCGCGCGAAATTATTTATAAATTTCTATGGCTGTACATTGATAATACTGTGCCAATTATTTAAAAAAAAATATTGTCTGGCGATTAATGACTATTGTTATCATTATAATTGTCAATCATCATTGAAACATTTTTTTTATATTTGATATTATTTGTGTTTTATATACATACATAAATATATTTTTTTAAGCGAACATGGAATCTGAAGGTATTTATTTATTTACGAAACCAACTATTGTCTTTATTTAATATAAAACTACAAAAACACAAACATATATCTATCATGGTTTCCACTTTTGCAAAAACAAATAACATGCATAATAATATAAACAAACACTAACAAACACTGCATTTTCCAAAAACAAATAACAAAAAAAAATGTCCCCGTAGAGCGAAAAGTCATTAAATCCTAAAATGACTATTTAGAGCTTTTTTTCTTCAATATGTTACTTAATATATTTCATGTAGAAATTAAGAAAAGACAAATAAAGATCACATAATTTAGTTAATTATTCTTTCAATAATTAAATTCATTAACTGCTTTATGGATAGATGTTGCTTAGTTTAGGGGATGTGTTATAGAGCACGGATGCGTTAGGTAGAGGGAGTAAAATTAATAGGGATATGCCTCATACCTTGCTGTCGAAAATTTGCTGGTTTCTCTTTCTTCTCTCGAGCATCCTTGAAGATCCTATATCAATAGCTGTTCTCAAACACCTCGCTTATGGAAGTAATTTCTTTTTTTTTATATTTGCCGGGAGGGCAAATGACTACTCCACCTGATGTTAAGTGGTAGTAGAGTCCAAATTCGGGAGTTTTTAAAGCGTAAGGATTTTATTAGCGGGATCGGTATGGTCAACGCGGTGCACTTGTTAACAGAACGCAGAACGCTCTTATTTAAATTATTATAACTCCCATATTTGGTGCGTCGCTTGGTGTCACTGGTTTATCTTGAATTCTTGATGTTGATTTTTTCAAGAAAAAATAAACATAAAGCGTTTTATAATATTTAAAGGCAAGGACAGGTTACGTATCAATGGAGTTGCTTAATTATAAAAAAAAATATATTGTAGATTAATTTGTGATAATATTTTTTACTTCAAACATGTTAAACAACGCTGTTGTCTTTCTCTTTCGAAAGTCAAATCAATGACAACAGAAAGAGAGGAAGTAGTGTTTAAATTAACACCCGCTAATAATGGAACTTCATAGTTTTCCTATATTTCTTGTCTAATTTTGTCGTAAGAAAAACGAAAATACGTACCTATAAGTAAGTACGTAATTAAATTAAGCTATTCTTTCCCAACAGTGGATTGTAAATGCATAAAGATAATTGGTCACTTGGAAGCGGTGAAATGGCCTTCTATCCCGAGAAACTATCGACCAAGTCCAGGTTCCCTTTCCTTGGCTGATTGGACACAGAACCAACACATATGGCTGTATTACGTGGAGAGCTCAGACGGATTGATCATAGAAGATGATGTACTTAAGTGGGTGTTTAATTTTCAAAACCGAAGTAAAATTTACAATTGCTCTGATAAACAATCTACGTCTATTTATATTCTTTTTACAAAAAAAAAATCGAAGAAAAGTTGTTAATTAAAATAATAACACTTAATATTTAGTTACACGTTGCATCAATGAAAAAAAACTTTCTATATTTTCTAGATCTACTCACACTAAGTACTGGTCAATTCACGATGTTCAGCGTTATTTTCTGGGAGAGCATCACTGCGAGCAAGTCCTCTTCACGTACCAGTATCCAAATTTAAAGATGCCAACAACCCTAGGAAGTTATTTGTGGAAAGCTAATGCAGCACTAAAGCTGCCGCCTGCACTTTACTTGAAGGAGCTTCATATGTCCTTGGAAACAACATTAAAGGTAGAAAGAAATTGACCGATAGACTAAGGCACTTATGGCTTACCATAGCCGTAGGTCTTGGCCATAGACCAAGCAAACCTTGTTTTAAAGTGTCATTGATTGGAGATTTGTTTATTTGAAATGTTATCGCAGTCAAAACGTAACCTACATATAATTTCACTCAATAAAATTAAAATATTTTCATGTGAAACTGAAAATGTTAAGAACATATTCTATGTATATATAAATTAAGTCGATTAATGTATTAACAACAGAAAATGGAAGCGAATGAAGTCCAAATTGATCGACTTATCTTATCAGATCAGTTAATTAAAATAGATCGTCTCGACCATTTCAAACGAAAAACGTTCTTAAGACTCCTTCAGAACATAATCGGGTAATAAACTTTATAATTTTTGGGTTATGGTTTAATAGAATAAATATTTTTATTAACTAATGTAAAGCATAATATCTATAACTTTAAAGCAGCTTGTACATTTCTCATTGCTGAGCTAAGGCCTACTCTCCTTTTGAGGTAAAAGCTTATTTCCTTAGGATGTTTTCCTTCACCATCAGGCCTGAAATGAATTATAAACACAAATTAAGCATTTCATGGCCTAGGATGTGTTCTAACCAACGTGCCATCTTGGCTCTCTAAAAGACTAATATCAATACAACAGAAGTGACTGCATTATTTACAGTCACTATGTGTATTTTAAATCAAATGCAGGACTAAAATTATGTCATATAATTATAAGTTGTTGTATAAGGATTTGACGTCTTGCTGACCGAATTTCGGCTGCTGCAGCCAATCTCATAGATTAACCAACTGGGCCAGAAATCACCTAAAGTGAAGGTACCTGTGTGCAAACACGATTAATACGCATAGAGTCCACGATTCTAAAAACTTTTCTTGATCCTAAAAGCTTTTATGCATTTTTGACAAAATAATATATTAACACGAATTAGACACGTACCGTAAGTAGTCAGAAACTATACTATAGACAAATATAGAACAGGCAGTCGTCGAAGAAATTACGTGACTACAGTTTATACAAAAAACATTAAATTCACGCTTGTCACGGCGATAGTATAAATTTAAATCAGGTGAAACCGCGAAGCGCGGCTACTTATTATTATACACTAAAACCCTTTCCGAAACGCAGTGTTTTCTGGTATAAGTTTTATGTATCTTTGTTTAGTAGTTTTTTCAGGTAGGCATTACAGAAAAAAATCTCCTCATTTGTTATGTTATGTTGTATAGCAGGTGTATACAGATTAATAAATGTTTGACATTTCCACATTTCCTACATCTCTGATATATTTTGTCTACTTTTTTTCCGCTGGTTTTTCGAACAGTTTCAAAGACCCCGTTTAAGTCAAGCAAAATCGTTACGTTAAATTAAGTTAAATACGACTTATCAGCATCCAGGAAAGATTACAATTGGTGTCACTGGAGAACTTGTGCTGTAAAAGATTAGAAGGAGTCCGTCTCATTGAACAACTGGCTTGTTTCGTGGCTCACTCGCTAAAGTATCTATTCCTCTGGCGTTTCGTCCTGCCCAACGAGAACCCCATCCTCGTTAATTATAGCTATATCACTGGTAAGTTGATTGGTAGTTTTAAATAACTAAATAGTACCGTTACCCTTTATAGTTTTAGATCCAACTATTAGGAAATATGAAGGATATTTATCTATTGATAACATTTATTATACCTCGTTTACTTTAAAAACCTAATAAATACCGGTAAACTAACTTAGCAGGTAAATAAGTGATTTTTAGTGGTACTAAACTATATGAACTCAACAGTACCTACCTACTCGGGCTGCCTAGTGATTATAAAGTTGCAGATTCGGTTCTCACAAGTTGGACGTTTAGTTGAGGGAAACAGGAATGCCTATTATAAATTCTTTGAAATGAGGATCTACTTATTTATATATTATTACTTAATATAATATTATAATTTTTATTTATGATATATGATATTTTATACTAACATACTATCGATCGACGTTTTCCGTTACCAATTTAACAATTGTGTATCAAGTAACTTGATAGTAAATACCTTTTTTCATAAATATAAAATAGGACGTCTCACAAATACTTCGTTGAGGTATTTCAATGTTAAAAAAGGAAAAGATTCCATATTTTTCAAAAAAAGTTCGATGTTAAAGTCAAATGTCATCATAATATAAATCGCTGTTATAATGATAATGTAAAAATATTAATATTCAAAAATATATTAAGAAACAAATTTAAAAGTAACTAAAAATTGTAAAAGAAAAACTTCAAAAATGTTAATATGTGGTCCAGCCTTACTTGTGCTCTATCCAAGCATTAAATTGGTATGTTTCTTTGTGCCGTGCGCCGCTTTGCTGGGAATGTTGAGTGTTTATTTGGGAGGCCTTTTCTCCTATTATACAAATGTAGCCGCAATTAAGCTGAATATGATAGTCAATACAACATCTATTTAAAATATTGACATATAAAAAAACAATTAAATATTTTAAAAATGAAGACTTTTATTACTAGCACGCGTGTATGTGCAGTTTGATATGCAAAATATTTATTTTTTCATGGTGCTATTGAAAAACGTGTACATCCCGAATAATCTCTTCCGTCGGAGGTTAATAATTTGGAATAAGCCGATGGAAGTTTTTATCGATATAGTTGCTATGGCAATAAAATTGTTATGACTCATTATTGGTTTACTATGGCGACCGACGAAGAGAAATGTAAATTAGCAAAATTGTTGCAAGGACTTGATGTGCCAGAACTTAAATTACCTGAACGCTGTAATGAGCTTATTAAGGAATTTTATGAGAAGTACGATAGTGCAATGGACGATGAGGATCTAGTTTTCGAAAAATACGAAAATCCATACGTTCCAGACAGAATATTGTTAAAAGAAAATGAAAAAAAACTAAAAGATTTACTAGCAGAGAGTAAACGGTAACGGCCTATTATCATTCTTTATTTATTAATCATTATCTATATGGATTCTATTGACAAGCTTTATTTTGTATTATGATTCCATTGACAAGCTTTAATAACATTATAAAATTTCATTTCAAGCAAAAAAATAACAAGGAGCGATGACACAAATCTGAATGCTGACCCTAAGCGTCCTTGGCGGACCAATTCGAGCAGAGAAAAACTTTTACGCGTTGACATTGAACTAAAGCAATATAGAGAGAGAGCTATTCAAGCTGTTACACCATTAGAAGAAGATAAAATGAAAGATTTAGTGAAAGAATGTCAAGAAGAAACTCTTGTTTCACTTCCCATCGGAGCTGATCGATTAAGAGAGACTGTTGAAGAGGCAAGGAAGAATTTACCAAATTTTTTGTATAGAAATGTTGAAAATTCAACAGCAACAGCAATAATGCCGAATGCTCAAGCAATGACTTCAACAAACCCTGCCAATGTTACAGATAATATTCCATAGATTACTTTTGTCTGTCTGCGACTCCCACATTTGCGAAGAAAATTTTTGCGTGCATCAAAATGACTGTACAAAGTGTACATTTACATTAGTACATTTTTACAATACTACGATTCTTTAGTACCTTTATTTAAATATTTGATACCTAAATAACTTTAATTTTTTGTTGTTGATGATTTAGGTACCAAATGTTCAAACAAAGGTACTAAATGCTGATCGTATTTTAAAGCTGATCTTTCACTTTATACAGACATTCTGATACACGCGAATTTTTGGACTTTCAACTAATTATAATTACCGAAATAAACACGCTTTCTTCTTGTCAATATAATGTCTTTTTAAACTAAAATAATCTTGGATTTGGAAGGAAATTAATGTTACATTAGTGATTGAATTTATTAATTACACCTTAGGAGCCTGATGGTTAATGCTCGTTTTGTGAATGTATCTTGTTTTTTCACTGTTAACTACATAATATACTGAACGTTCTAAGTTTTTTTTTTACTTGACTTGTATTCTACTTAGTAGAGTAATGTATTTAGTTGTATGTCGTAGAGTACCCAATTTATGTATCTCACTCGAGAAAACCTTTGTAAAAACTCTAAGGAACCATATCAGGTGTCTAATGCGATTTTTTGGTAATTAGGTAATCTAATTACCAAAATAACGTGCCTGACTTTCCATGACCATTTATATATTCAAATTTCTCTGATCAAAAGTATTCAAAGAAAAATAAATTACGATAAATATTTTTGAAAGATGCTTCAAAATCTCTATTTTATTTTTTGCTTAACCTATTAGAAGGAACAATCTTGTTAAGATTTTCCAGAATGTTGTCCACATTGCAAATGGCACATTCTGTACAATATTTGGCTAGAAAATACAACTGATTTATGAAAAATAGTTTATTTATCACATATAAGAATAAAGAGCCAATAATATATTCATTTAGGTAGCGGAAAATATATTACTAGGCCAGATACTAAGCGATGCTTTCTTCGAAGTTTGGCAGAATTAAAAAACCTCCGCGTACTCGCACTAGAATATGCCCATATTGCTGATGGATCTGGAAATGCGCTGCTTTCATTGTTGCCTATACTGCGTCGACCTCACTTTCGTTTACAGGTTAGGTCTAGTATTAACATAGATAACATAATTTGTAGGTATATTAATTAATTTATAGAAAATATTAGGATTTTCAGAATAATATTGTGATATTTATCTTTATCATTATTCATTTCTTTTTCAAAGCTTATTTGTCGTGAAGATCAAATTCCCGGTCGTGTAGACGCAGCGCTTGGCGTAGGTGGGTACGAAATTCCCGATACTGCATGGCGTCGCGTCGCTATCATCTGTCCGGACATCTATCTGTTTGTGGCCTTATGTTAGTTCTAAGCATTCATTCAGATACGTGTGAACATAAATTTGACTTTCAAATAAGTGACGCTATCAAAATTGATACGCTGACCTTTCTGATACAACAAGAAAAACGATAATTTTAAAATATCTAACAGGTTCTTTTTTATGGAACATTGGTCTGGAATAATAAATTGTGTTATCTTTATCAGTTCGTATTCGTGACTACGATAATGTCCAACGATTTCTAACGCCAAGCATGCCGCTACGTGAAGTACACCTGCAGCTAGGCATAGACTTGAAGACCACACAGCGACAGGATTCTGATATGAGCTGTTTTATGCGAATGCTTGCTTATCGTTATGCTAGTATCCTGGGTCAGTCAAGTTTAACTTAAGTACAGTTTTGTCGCGTTAAAAGTTATCTCAGTAAATCATATGTAATAAATTCAAGTATACCCGTTTTTAGAAGATACTTTTTTTCGCACTCTTTTAGAAGTGAGTTCACTTCTCACATTGTCTTACCAGACCCGTAAAAAACCCACTAAATAAAATTAGAAAATCACTATATATCTGGATAGCTTTACTTTTAAAGATCAAGAAAATGCAATTTAATATTGTGACAGTTAAATGAACCCTTAAATTATATGAGTAATTAATAAATAAACTTACAGTAACACTCAGTATTCATCAATGGCGTTCGACGGAGTTGCCATTGCGCCGAGTGATAGAAATAATGCCGCATTTGTCAAGGCTCATGTACACGGGTCGTATTTGCGCATCTGACCTGCATGACGCATTCACGACCGTGGCTTGTGGAGTATGCGACAGTAAGGGACCATTTCTTATAAAATACTATAATTTACCACAAATACCACATTCATATCATTAGGGGTAAACGGTTAATTTAAAAACCATTATTTTTCCTTCAATATATAATAAATACATATCTACTGTACGTATACTGTGGTAAGAGTCTAGCTAAGCTTTTAGACAAATATTCATATCTCACTAGCGAATTATGTTTGTCAAATATTGTGATCATCTGGATTCGTTTTAGTAAATGAGCTTGGCGATATAGCAATTAGCTATACTGTATGATTGTCTTTTGCTACAGAATTGAAAGAACTCAAAATCCAAATACAAGATGATGAAAATAAGGAGACTTACTGGCGAGAGATTGTGACGAAATACACTGAGGAATTTAAAGATATAATGAAACTTTATAATGTAGATTTTTCATTTAATGTGTACAAAATTTAATTTTAAAAATTATATTAATTGTAACCTTACTCTAACAGTCGGTTACAGTGACAGTCTGACAAAATGGTGATTAATGGATAAATTTTAAGGTAATAAGAACAGGACTGTAATGAATAAAGATTATATTTCTTCATATAAAGTTTATTTACATAACATACATAGTAACTGATAACGATAGCTATAATAACTAAAATAAACTCAGCAGCGGAAGGTGCGGGCACGACTCGCCGGATCACCACAGATTTGAGACAATGGTTAGCAGCTAACTGAGACATTACCAATAAAGTTATATTAATAAAAACATTAAAATAAAAATAATGAATAAGAAAATGATCTACGATACTAGTCGAGTGCAATTTGAATTCTCGGTGATAACAAATAATTAATCTTAACAAAGCAAAAAAATATCGTTTATAAAAGAAAATGACGACTTCATGCTGCGTCTAGTCTAGCTGATAAAAATACTAACGATCGATAACGAACAAAACTGCAATGAAAATGATTTCTGAATATTGTTTATGGTGGAAGAACATATTTTGGGTGAGCTGTATTGGTGTCTTCGTTTTTATAAATACGGTGTTGTATCAGTCTAGCATTTTATCGACACGAGTATATATGATTGTATTATTGTTTTATTGTCGAGTAATCTACTTATACATTATTCAGTACGGCGGAAGGTGTTTGGATTTTCGATAGCAAACTCTGGTTTTCTTTTAAATTTTAATAGCTAAAGAATATCCGAATCTCGCAATCATTATGTAACGATACGCAAATCTATTTTTTTTTACATTTAATTTACTTTATCAGTTCAAAAATTAGCTGTCTATATCTATATAAATGAAAACGAGTGATATACAATACGTTAAATATAATATAATCTGTCAACATCTCTCATTGAACTCTTGTTTGTTTGTCCGCGCAGTATCGCTTGCTAGCCATTGCTAGTTAGCTACGCGCCGACGCGGAGGCCGCGTCAAGCAGCGCGCCATTTCAGCCCCGTAAATAGTCCTAATTTAATATATGTATATAAATTTATCTATCGCAATCTTTATGTATATCTATTATATCGGCGTGGATTGCAGTTATATTTATTTCCTTATTGTGAATGTGTATCTAATGAACTTGGTACACCGGCCAAGCCGAGTTCCTGTGATCGTCGATTAAATTTTAACAATAAATTCATAATTTTATCTATATATCAAAATAAATTACAACTTAAATATTTAGTTTTTAGTACAATATTACGTGTAATCTGTTGCGCAGTGCGACGATTTTTATAAAGGATAATGAGCACAAATGTACAGCTCCTGCCCATAAGACACCATTCTTAAGAACTTCATGTAAAACAACACTATCAATTATTTCTTTACAGTCGCATGTATAAAAACGTTATAGCGAATATATATTTGTACCAACCTATTTGCATATAGATGAAATATTTTAATGACAAACTGCTAGCGGACTCGAGCAATGGGAGGTGAATTACTGGTTTGGCGACATCTAAACGCTTTCGTCCTACGCTCAATATCTTGAACCAGTGAGGAGATGTTGATCATGTGTCAAATAGAAATGGGCACACACGGTGGTTACTTCACATTAAAGTATTATTGCTCTTAAAATATTAAGGGATTACAAGTGGTCACCATAGGTATTCTACGGTATATCGCCACATCCCTACATATGGTATCCATTTCTATTTGAAAAAGCTATGTTATTTTCAATTTTCATTATTTATACTTTTATAAATAGACCCAAAATTTCCCATAATTCCCGAATCAAGATATTGTTCGACCACTTTTCCTCTGCATTTGTAAACATATATCATAATCGTAAACAAATAATGTTTCAATTCAATCAATTATTTTAACATACCAATCGATAAACGCATTACGTCGAAGCAATTAAAATTTAGGTCCTCGATAAATAACTATAGCATAACAAATATTATACAACTTTTTCTAGCTTCTGTTAATTTAAGCATTAAAATATAATAAAATCTATGAGTGGTAAGGGCGCACGGTAGTCTAGAATATAAAAATATAGAAGACGGAGGATCTGTGGTCGGGGCGGGCGGCGGCGGTGACGACTGCAGCGCGCGCCACGGCAGCTGCGTGTACGGCGCGCGCGGCGTCCGCTGCGCGTCAGTCCTCCCCGCAAGACTCCTCATTGTCCGCCTCCTTGATGTTCGTGAAGAATGAAGTCAGAGCTTTCAGCATCACCGCTAGACAAATACAAATTTTACTTTATTAGCTTTATATATATTTATACCTCTTCTGTTTGAAAATTGTCTCTTTATAATATACAATGTGTAAGAAAAACCCTGTCTGAACCAAAAGGGGGACATGTATGTTGCAGACATTACTAAAAAAATAAAATATTCATTAATATATTTATATTAATGAATATTTTTTAGTTTTATTCACATTTTAGCGGGGAATTATCCCCAACAACGAGCAAATTTTTGAAATGTAACAACACCAGAGTCGGCCGGCGGCACCTTTGAGTACCTTTGAAACACCCCTGGCACGTGTAAAGGCGTGCCACACTAAGATCAGATTCGACCGTTGCGGCATATTGCCGGCCGACTATAATCAAAAAGCCACAAATCACCCAGCTCACACTTTCAGTAGGCGGTCTGAGCCACTTGGACACTAACGCGTAATTTGATTATTTCTTTATTTATTTACTTCACACTATCACGACCTTGCAATAAATTACTTTATTTATTTTATTACTTTTTTATTTGCACAAATTTCTTTTTGTTTGTGTCAGTGTTCGTTTCGTATCTGTGCTTGTGTTCTTCGATATGTCGTATTCTAATGTGTCTAGGTAGGAGTGACTTATGACTAAATAAAATCGGACACAAATGTGCTACAACGTGTCCGTGCCAACTAAGTGCAACTGTGCCAGACCTGTATAGCTGTTGGTTGTAAACACATGGAACAACACCAAACACAGCCATCGCATAGGCGTCCTTATCGAATGATTTTAACTCGGACTCTTTTCAGAGCTGCATACAATTCAGTTTCTTACTACTGTAACCAAATGATTTACAATAGCCTACAGAGTGTTAGCGACTGCCCCTTTTTACCACGTGATTTTCTTAATTTTATAGAATAAAATTTTATTTTATTCAATACCAAATCACGATACCCAATTAAACAACTTAACGGATCGGACAGGGTCTTTCTTACACACTGTATAATGAATGTTTTAAACATCTAACATTTAGTAGAGGTGTTTATATTTATATTGAAAAACATTAAACATATAATATACCTTTGCCTTCAGGTTCCTTTTCAGACACTTCCCATGCAATAAAGCCTTCCACGGATATAATGTATTGTTCATGCAAATATTGGAATATTTCTAAGGTTAACCCTGAAACATAGATAACTATATTAAGTATGACGTTCTATTAAATATATTTACATACAAGCAATATTATCAATATCAAAAGGCCTACCTTGCGGGTGTTCCAGCCTATGTATTAGCTGCTGAATACCGAAGAGGCAGCTAGCCTCCCTCTGTTCACGCGAATCGCCAAATTCACTAATGAGTGAAGCATATTTGTTCATGCGTTCATGGCTAAAGTGCGGCACGTCGCGTCCTTCTGTGCCGTACAAAGCGTACTCACAGATGGCTTGCGTCAGTGCACGCATAAACCAATTTTCGTTAGATGCAGCGCCCAGGTTATCCTTATAAAGCACAAAAAACAAAGTTTATGGACATTTTCTCATAAGTAATACAGTACGCGACATTTACAAATAGCCATACATTGAGAATGTTTTTTTTTTGCTGTAAAAATGAAATCTTGTTGAATGATACATTTAAAAGTTAGATAACTTACCTCTCATGAATGCATAATTTAACCTTCATATAAGATAAAACTAGTTTTTCAGATTGTTTCATTGTATGAGAAAAATAATTCTTTAACTTAGAGCCACTGTGAATGTGCTGATAATTTAAAATATAACAATATTTCGAATGAAAAACTATACAAGACACAAACTTATTGTATACATAAAAAAATTGCAATGTATTAAATCATATTGATACCCCTATTTCAATAACTAATAATCACTATGCTACCGTACTTCAAATCTTAAAAATACATTACCTGCACCCATCCTCGTATGCAGTCGCAATGTTCGTCAGTGATCATGAGTTGTAAAAGTTTGCTTTGAGTTTCACTTGGCGTTAGAATTTTTTTAGTTTCTTCACTAGGTTTGCCTCCTTCCAAGAATTCAAATTTGTTATCTTCAATCCATTTTGGAACCTAAATATATTTTTTTATTGTTTATTATAACAATAAAGATTTTTAAGTATTCGTTATAATTTATACTGATAATTAAAAAAATATTTGAAATATTTGAAAAATTTTAATTATTATTTTTTTACTTAATTTCTTAGAAGTTTACCTGTTCCTCGGGCATCCATTGCTTTAATTCTAATCCAGACTCCTGCCATTTTGTTTTTACAAAAGAAGGTCCCATGCTCTCTTTTAAGTCTCTAATTACAGTTTTTAAGAACATATGGCCTTGATTCGACGTAATAATATTTTGACATAATCTAAATAACTGTACAAATGTGATATGCTGCAAAGAAAAAGATTAAATAATTAAAAATTTTTTTTTTACTATTTTAAGATTGTATTAAAATCGTTATATTTACCCTTTTTTCAATATTCGGCGCAATAAACTTTCCTAAATATTCATACAATATAGGGATATCGATGTATAAATCGGGTGCGAATTCTAGAATTTCGTTGATACCCGCTAGGAAATTCTCCGGAGATATTATTCCAGTTGATACAAGTTGAAACAGACTATTTGCAATCGAATATACATCCTTTGCTGCCCTGTAAATCAAATAAATTAATAGTATGAAAAAAAAAAAAATGATCATATAGAAATGTGTAATGACTGAAATTTACCTTTCCAAGGCAATATTAAGGATTTCAGTAACCACAGCGGCGTGATACTGTGGCTGGAAAGTCTGTTTGATTTCAGTAAAGAATTCATCATCATTAGGATTGACCAGCTTATCCATGATGAGTATTTTAATAAATTTCTTCTTAGCATCGGGCAGTGGCTCTTGTGGTGCAGGCACAGTAGGTACGGTTTCAGGAGCAGTCGCCACCACCGGCGCGGTAGGAGCACTTCTGCTGCTAGAGTTAGAACGAGTGACGCCCACTGAGCCCGAACGGCTACCACTGCCACTATCTGTACATTCAGAAAACATATTTAAAGCAGATATTGATACATTTTTTACTAGCAATAAACACTTCACATTTTTATTTAAATAAAAATAATGGATTCGTTGTTTCTTACATACATATATGAATTGTTTCTTATATAAATATAAACATATTAATACAAAAAATATAAATAAAAACTTCTACAATGCTATTGAGGCCGTTAGTAAACATCCATATAACATTATTAATAAAATTTTATTTTGATCACAATTAAATTGTTTTCTTCAATTTTAAAGAATATATTATTGCATATAAATATTTGTATTGTTGTTTTTTGTTATTAACACTTTAGTACTGTAAGACTGTACTCCCATAGGACTCATAACAATAACTTAAGACATTGTGTACTGAAGTGTTAGCACAGTAATTATGAGTTTGTATAGTAATAGTGCAGAACTTCGGGACCATTTTTTCCCATATATTACTCGAGCTAATTTTCAATCGGACATAGTACTCACTAACCTATATTATAATATTTTTGTCCTACAGTTAGTAATAAGAAAAATGGTCTTGTGATATAACTATTTCAGAGCGTAGGATCGCGATAAAGTATCACGAAATTTGTAGGACAATGAGGCTTTTTTTAATTATATAAATATTAACTAAACAACAGTGAAAAAATCACTAGCTCATTTTATTAGTAATCATTTTTGATGACCTCATCGATACATGTTAGAAGGAGGGAGGGGGTACTCTTTGTTCAAGCCATACATTTTGTAGGATAAATATTTTTTTCTATTATGATAAAATTTTATTTTTAAGATTTAATAATAAAAACGACAGTTACTAATAAATTTTTGATAATCTTCAAATCGACATATTCTGTCCTTGCTTCCTCTGGTAGCTACCACAATCGAGAATTTTTGTAAGACAAAAAGGTTACTTAAAGTTAACTTATAGATTAAAGTTAAGGGAGTCTTATCAAAATTAAGCTACTCACAGAAAAATTAGCTTGATAGTAATAAATGGTAAATATGGTCTCAAGATCCTGTACTATAATTATAGGTTCAACATGAAATAGTCAACATAAAAAAATGTAAATTTTAATTTTAATAAATATATCATGCATTTAAATGAATGAAAAACAAATAACAGCTTAAAATAAATGTAAGTTTTGGTAGTCATTCCATAATCATTCAAGTTATTCCAATGCAGGTTGGTTGGTGGCATCACATGTGGTAAGCATTCATTTAAAAGATGGAGGTTTCCTCACAATGTTTTCCTTGACCGCCAAGCATGAGATGTATTATAATAATAAATTAAATACATTAATGAAAATTCAGTATTTATTGGCCAGCCCAGAAGATGCTATCTTTGGTTAAGATTTACATGTTTGAAACATATCAGTTCTTTAGATTTAAATGAGTACAAGAATGTAACAATATTTATTATGCACTTACTGAAGTCACCTCTGGAATTAAATGTCGATCTTTCAATAGATTTTGAATGATGGTAGCCTGAAGACAAGTCCTTGTTTGCTAAAAATTTCGGTGATGTTATAAAAGTTTTCTTGTTATTAATTTAGAAACGAGATAAAGTAATCAGATTCTCAATTAGCCTACATTATTGAACACATATGTCATAATTTAAACTAAAGTAGCAAAAAAAATTGTCTGTATTCACTAACATTTCTGAATATAAAATAAGACAATACACATAATTCAGTGCTGGGGTTAAGTACATTTTAACATATGTATTTTTACCTTTTCAAAGAACTATATTTCAGATGTATTTTATGTTATCTAATTATTAATTTAAAAAAAAAAACTGTGTATAATAAATTAGTATTACTTACTTCTAAGGGAAGTGGGGTCGGCCTGTACATTTTCAAGTACACTATACATGTTTTTCGTTAGACTTATCATCAAATTACTATTGATTTGAGCAGGAGTTTTTGTTCCTGAACCATGGTTCCAGCCAGAATTTTGTGGAGCCAATTTAATATTGTTAAGATTCTGAAATATTTCATAACATAACAATGGTTAGAAATAAAAGAAAACTCTTGAAATACATAACTAACATGGAAGTGTGACAATAAAACTTAACAATATTGATTATATTAACTTTACCTTTTGTGCCACAGACTTAAGTTTAGAGGTATCTACAGTGTAGTTAGTAGGTCGTGTGGGCTTCCATTGGTTATCCATAAATGAGTTGGAGCCCTGGCGTCTATCTCCACCTCGCTTCCCACGACCTCCATCTTCGCGCCGAAAACCACCGCCACCCATTGAAGGTGCATTCATAAGCTAATAATATTATAAGAAATTGAGACATGGTAAAGTTTATATTAAAAATCATTTATAAATTACATAACTTCTTTTTTATTTTTACCTCGATATGCCTTTGATGTTGTTCTGCCTCTTTTTGAATTTGATCCATCATCTTAGGTTGTGAGTCAACCACATTCTTCGCAACCCATTTACGCCTTCTTAGCTCAATGACATCTTGAAGCATAAAGCGTACTCTGCTACTGATCTTGTTTGATTTTCGATCAACAATGTCCTGCATTTTCTTGAAAACACTTTCCAGTTGCTCTTTGACTTCACTTTCTACTTGTTCACCTATTGTGGTAAGCAGCTTACAAAGGCACTCCAATTTCTCTTCTTCAAGCTTCTCAATAAGATACGTCATACAGTAAACCATAATCTTCGCTGTCAACATCTTCAGTTTGTAGAGCTCACCTGAAATGTTATTTGATATTATATAACGGATAAGTTAACTCAAATGAGGATATACACATAAATTGTAGCAAGGCAATAATGGAAGCTTTTATCCTCATAATATTTTTTCTTAGTTTGTTTTTAATATGATACAGATGTTATTTACCTAATAGAAATATTTCGCAATAAGCAGTATTTCTATATTTTATTAGTAATGATTTTGCCAATAAAAAATAAGATAGTTTTTATCATTGATTTGTAAAAAATTTAATATTGATTGATTATGAAGACATACTAAAAACTGTCATTACAGTATATTTATATTTAACAGTCACATAAACATATTAATATTAATTATAATAATGATAAAATAATTGATTATTAGAATGGACAAAAGTCTTTTGCAGAAAACATATAATTCGCCAATTAAAGGAGTCATCAGGCAAACAAGCTGTATAGCAAGTAACAAATAAAATTATTAACACATTTTACAAATAATGCGGGAATAATGCGTCATAATAACCCGCGACGACAGAAAATAAGTAGCATAATAAAATTGCAGTTAATATTCGTCATAAGGTTATACAAGTAAGTATTAAAGGTTTTTTTGTAGCTTGTTACGCTCGCATGATATAAGTCAGTTGACCCGTCGTTTCAGATAAGACAGTGTGGCCTACTGTGTGTGGTGCATGCGTGAAATTCGCAATGCACTTTCAAATTAGTATAATTTCAATAGACTGAAGTATTTATTTTCATCTTAATTTGTGTGGTCTTGTGAATTGATAATAAACAAAAAATATCCCTATTGCCAATAAAAATTGTTCTTACCAAAAAACATTTAAAATGATTGCAAAAATAAGGGTTCAAAATAGATTACAGTTTCAGTAAAGTAGAAACATACAGGGCGTTAGAAAAGAGAAAATAAAAAAATAAATCGCATAGCATACTTTATACAGTCATACATACTAAAGTTTTTTAATTTTTTCACAAGTATAATATATTAAACTTGAAGTAAATTACCTATAAATCTGACATTTCCCACCGATCTCATTCTGACACGCCTATTCTCTTCTTCAAGTAGTAGGTGAAGCTCCTTCTTCTTAGCCTAATAAATAAAAACGATTATTGTTTGCTTTGTTGGTAATAAATACACATTTAAGTATAAGCAAGCTATAAAAAGAACTCACAGAATCGGTACACTCAGCAAGTTCCTTTTCTAATTTTAAAACATTCTCATCCACCTTGTTAGTAATAAATTGATTCTGACATTTGCTTATAATTAAAGCACGGAAATTGACACATTGTTCGGGAGCATTATCAGCTGGCACCTGTAAATAACAAATTATAAAAATGATTTTGTCAAATACTAGGAGGAACAAGTTCCTGTATAATTACATTACACAACATAAAATACAACTTTAATACCTTCAGCATAGACAATTTACTGCACATAGCAGCATAGGCTTCTGAAAAATTAGGCTCATCGATAGCTTTTTCAAAAACTAAGTCAATCACACCCTCTAACCGAGCCTGTGTGTTGATCTCCAATGTCTTTACTTTATCAAGCAATGTGTCAAATTTCTGAGGAGTCAGTTTGTTTAGTATACCACGGAACTTCTTGTACAAGTCCTAAAAATAAATAATCACATAGCATTATTACCACTATCAATTCAAAGGAATGATACAGAAGTAGTTTAGTCTACTTATTTCCATGTTTAAAACCAAACAAGTACCTGAGTTTTGAATTCCTCCTCAGTAAGGTTATCCTTCTTAAATCGAGTGGGCCTCCAGGCATCCTTAGTCTGGTTAAGTTTAACTTCTTCCCTCAAAGACAGCGAGACATGTATAACTGGTTTATGAGAGCTGCTACCACTTGAAGATGGGGTTAGTTTCACACTACCTTTACCTGCTTGGAATGCTTTATTAAAAATGTAATTTGATTGTTAATTGTAAGTTATTTCTTTGTTAATTTATACTTAAAAATTCAAATGAAAAAACATACCACTTTGAGGCATAATTCTGCCATCTTTCTTAGGTTCCCTGGGAGCATTAGTTCTTGACCCAACACCAGCATTTTTCAAGAAATTAGGGAAAAGTGCATCATTCATAGGTCTCGATATAGGATTAAATGTCACTGTTTCTTGGATAGGGGACTAAAAACAAATGAATGACAAAATATTTAAATATATATTTAAATTTTAATCATTTAAAAAGTTAATAAAATAATTATCAAGAATTTAGCTATTTTTATACCCGCATAACGTTCAAAGTCTCCAATAATGGGACATTTGGTTTGTTCTTTGAGAGAGGATCATCTTTTATCTGCATCAGCAATCCAATATCATAGTATTTTTTGCCAGACTTGTTCAGTGGGGACCATTGATCTAGATAAAAAAAATATGTATATTTAATCTTAATGTCACCCCAATCATGTATTATATCTCAAGATACACTTTTAATACAAAATATTTAGGTATATATATAATTTTATTAAGAAGTTAAAGAACACACCTTCAGAGTACTTATATTTAGGTACAAACACCGTAGGTTCTGATGCTTCTGAAGACATAGGCTTTTCTGTATCAGCAGAATTTTCTTCTTCTTCTTCTTTAGGCAAGCATTTCTCCTGCTCTGTACTAACTTTATCAGTCTCATCTTTACCATTTTCATATGATTCAGTTTTATTCGTATTAACATCATTACTCGCCATTTTGTTAGATTTTTTATTATTATTTTTAGAATTTTTTATTGCTTTTTCATTTTTGTTACCTTCGTCTATTACCGTCTCAACCTTATTACCTTCACTCGGGTTTCCATTTGCCGTATCAGGATCTAAAATGATGGCTAAATTATTACCATTTTATCAAAAAATATAACAAATATTTATAAAATACTTATAAATTACTAGTCACAAACCTGTTGCGTTATTGTTGAGATTAATATCTTTCATTTTAGATTCAGGATGATTGCGTGCAACACTTGCTATGCTTTGAGTTAGTTTAACCTGAGCTTGAATTGCAATTGATTCTTCTTTTTTAACTGAGGTTTCTTGGAGTAATGGTTGCTCTTTAGCAACTTTTTCAATACTAGCTGATAAAAGTTCTGTGGCAGTGGGTGAAGTTTTGACAGGGAATGTTGGTTCTCTGTTTATCACAACCTCAGGATTGATGTCTATGTTAGATAATTCAGTCTCATTTGTTACTGATAACGGTTCTTCTGCTTTTGTAGTTTCTTTAATAAGATTTTGAGTTATTTGACTAGTTGGAGGATTGATAGCGTCCAGTAAACTATCAACTGAACTAATCTCTGAAAATATATATACCAACATTATTATTGCCTGCCACAAACAAAACATAAAAAAGTATTAAAAAATTGCAAAGGGTAAGCTAAAACATTTAAATGTAAAATTCTATTCAATCTATTGTGTCAGGGTCACCATTTTGCAACACAATATGGAATAAGAAATACACATCAAGTACTGAATGAATTTAAATAACATGAATGAACATTTATGCAAAATTAAATGTCCTAGTGACAACAATATTCTTTAGAAACATAATTATTCGCATTATCGATGCAAAAAATATTGCATTAGGCACATAGCACGACTTCAATATTCAACTAAAAATGGTATTTTTAACAATACTTTCACTTTCAAATTTTATTTGACTTCTTTTTTTGAGCTTTTATTTACGAGGTCATTCAATATACACTTTATTTTAACCCTACATAAGCGTTATATGTACTGCACTATTCTAGATGCATAAGACATCAACATGCTGCCAGAGGTATAACTATGTATATGTATGCATACTCCAAGTCATACGAAAGTTATTTCCATATCTATAAGAAGGAAATGTCGGCAATAATGAACAAATCGAATTAAACGACTCAATATATGGTTAGATAACAGATTTTAAATTGTTTTTAGTATAGCAAAATACGAATTGACTTTATACTGCAAAATGGCAGAATTCGACCACATACCGTAATGTCGTGTGAAAGATCGCAAATAAATGTAAACTACTATATAAGTGTCAATTAAACAAAAAATCGCTAAAATCACTAAGACACATAACCACTTTCCGTTGATTTTTAATGTCGCCTATCACTTTTGTGAACCAAGTTCGAAGTCTATAAATAGAGACGTGAGGTATTTCCACGTGGGAGTTCTATCTTGCACAGTACCTGAGAATATTAGACTAAATAAATTGTGGCACAGATATCTTGATTATATCACAGTTTGCAAATCCGTTTATTCTAAAAAAAACTCCCGAAGACCCAGTTTCATATGGTAACGCAACAATATGGTAAAAGAAAGTCGATTTAAAAGGTCACTCAAGGATCTAAAATGAATTTAGCACTCGTTTCACTTCATTCACTTTTCTTATTTTATAACTTAGATAAAAAAATGTATTATTAAAATGTTAAAATGAATTCATTAAATTGTAAAAAAGGTTGAGAGTAATAAAGTTAAAAATATTTAAAACGCAGCCATGCTCAAAGTGACTGTGAAGTAAAAGCCGCCATGTTGGATCGTTCCATGCGGACAGGCGACCTAGAGCAACTAGTGTTGTGCGCAGGTACAAAATCGGTTCACTATTTTTCAGTATCTTAACGATTTTTTATGTCATTGTATGAATATAATTTATTGAAGAAATCAATACTTTAATATTTTATAATATTACTGCTATCGTTATTATTGAAAACAGTTAAACAATCTGTAAATATTTTTGAGAGTCAATTTAAAAGTATAAATAAATAAAATTTTAAATATCGTAATATTAAAATTAAAACGCTGAATATATTGAAAATAATATTTTAAAATTTCATTGCATAACATTTTATATTAACTGTAAACCTGAAATATGATTGTCTATAATATGTAAGTGTTACCATATATAAAAATTACTATATGGGAACGAATAATTAAGAAATATATTGAAAACCGCAAGTCATTAATTTTAATTTTTTATTAAGGGTAAAAACAAAATAAACTCATATGTGGTGTTTTGTACTTTGCGAACGTAAAAATATATGAAATACGGTTTCAATGTTCTATGTACGTTATGATAATTAAACTGTACAACGGAGTTCTAGTTCTGTGTCTACGTTTGTAGTCCCGTGTTTAAGGCATAATTCTATTAAAATTATTAACCAGGATTTCGGATCGGAATGTTATTATTTAAAAAAAATGCGATTTATCGATATTTTCTATTTTTGTTTGACATACCAATCGATATATCGATATTAAGTATCGACAAATATTATTACCGGTAATTTTTACAGTAAATAACAACTTTAATTACTAAATACCAACGTTGCTATGTTGTCTGGCGAATATTTACTTTTGATATTATTAAAAAATAATTCTGAAGTAAAAATTAAGTCACATCATGAGCCTCTAATATTAACAAGCCGATTTAACAACTATTTTCTTATTATCATCTATCTAAAAATCATTAGTTGATTCAATTATTACTGGACGCACCATTTTTTTTTTATATAAATAATCCGTTCATTGGAACAAGATATCGAATTTACTTTACCATCGTTTTCCTTAAATCGCAACCAATGTAGACAGTTTCAATGACATTTCTAATCATTTACTCATCTGATATTAAAAAAAACGTTGTTTTTTTGTCGAAAATTCATATTAGCTAGTAATTTCTTTTAGACAAATCGTTTAATCTCCATTTTCAATAATAACACGCATGTGTGTCTGTATTCAAATTAAGACTATTAATAATAATAATATATATATATACGATTTTCATATTTCATATATGATTATGATAGCTCTACATGCAGGTTAAGATATCATCACCTCAGGACACGTGAATTTAAGATTAGTTACACAAATCACGACTCCAATTATATATATGTTTATTTTAAATGAAAATATTTTATTCTTTGTTTAAACACAAATGTGTTTTAACAACTTAATTTTAGTAGCCTTAAAAGTATTTTCTGTATTTAACTAGTTTTAATTTTCAAATCATTTATCTCGGGTATAAATTCTAGTGATTGATTCAAGAAATCATAAGAATTTATCATCTGAGTAATATTTTTACTAACAAATTGAGTCTCGGATTCACTATTAGAGATACTTTTTATAGTTACTTACCGACTGTAGTGGGTCCATTCGGTTTAGGAATTTCCTTTTCTAGAACATCTTTTATTTTTGGAGGAGGAGGCTTGTCTTTGTCTTCTGATTTCACTCTTTCTCTAGGTTCTCTTATTCTTTGTGGCTGCGGTGCAGGCATGGAGAGAGCGAGTGAAGAAGAGTTGGACGCGAGAGTAGACGTGGCCGTCGTTGCCGGCGCAGTCGCAGGCAACGCCGCAGTCACAGGCAACGCCGCAGACACGGGAACGGGCACTGCCGTCACAACCGTTTGCATAATCATTGCTTGAGGAACTATAGAACTCATAATATCTGATTGCTTTTCTAATTCATCTTGAGGCACAACTGGTTTGCTTTTGTTTTGTTTTTGTTGCTTATTATTCGGTAAACTCTTATTATTATCTACAGCTAAAGGTTGAATCATTTCCATATTCTTCTGGACTTGCTTAATATTGATAGGCATTTTAGGCACTACAACAGGACTGTCCGATATAGCTGAAACTACCGGCGTTTCGTTGGATTCTACGATTTCATTTCCTAAGCTTTTATTTTCGTTAACATTTAAAATTTCAGACTTTACTATATTATTATTAATAGTACTTATTGCATTAGTATGAGGTGGATTAGAGCTTGCCGTTGTAACAGGCACTTCGACGTTCTTAGAAACAAAGTTCGATTTACTAGCACTTTCACAAGGCGAAGGTTGATTCGCTGCTTCGTTCACCATCCTCGAAAACTCCTCTGCAAAACTATGAGTTGGCTCCTGTGTAATAATTTTATAGGTATGAAAATATTAAAACATTTCAATATTTAGTTATAATCATATTATAAATTTTATAGGCTGCGACGAGGTTTACAAACAAGGTATACGAACGCTTTACGCTACTTATACAATAGATACATAAAATAGATTTTCATATAATTTTCACTTAGAAATGTAATTTTGTTTTATATGTAACTCTTACCAATTGTGGTGTTTGTCGTTCACTGGATTCACCACTCATATATTGACTGTCATTTGATTGTATTTCTGAGAATATATCTTGTTCTGCAACAAATTATTAATACTAATTGAATTACCATATGTATGTTCAGACCTATTTAGAAAATTAAAGGATAGATTTATAATACAAGAAAATTAAAATTCAAAATCTATTATTAATTTATTGTTACAGTGTGCTTTTGGTATTGAAGATATTCAGTTCAAGTAGTCACATCTGACCTAATCTACACATTGAACAGACCATTACTAACAAAAATATCATATTAATTTAAAATACACTAAATCCTACCACAGGAAATAGCTGATGTTATGTCCTTTATGCCTGTGATATATTGAGAAACATAAGTTACATAGAGATTCTAGCATGTAGCTCTTCACATTATATATTATGGAAATAACAGTAAAGCTAAATGGTAAGCTAATTATTTTTCATTATTACTGGTGGAATATAAGATACTTTTGTAAGTATTCACATAGTACTAACAATCTACATTCAGTTATTATAATCAAATACAATCAACTTGTATTAGTACTGTACCTCCTACCAACCAATTACCAATTTATGTCTTAATTAGTGTAATTATTTAATACGCAATTGAAGGATTCTTTCTTTATTTTATTCCTAATTTTATACTCACTAGTTAAAGGATTAATAATTGCAAGTCTATGGGAAGTACGTTTTGGAGGGACCTGACGAATACCTGAAAATAAAAAAATGTTTAAGTGTGATATCAAAATGAATAATATTTTACCATAATGCATTAACAATACAAATGCTAATTTCGAATGCGATTTCCAATTTCTAAACATTAGCTATATGATGGTCACTATTAATGTATATTAGTATATTAAAAGATTAATAAAATTAGTAAGATCGCAAAAAAATTTATTAATTTTCATGGCCTACAAATACATATAACAAATTTACTTTTACTATCTGTTGGTCATTATTACCATCATCATCGACTTATGATGTTATTCATTACAATATATTTCGCTTGGAATTTATTTTGTGGATTTAAGCACACGTTAATGACAATAATTAATTATAATAACCAGGTATGGAAGGGTGTATGTGGGATTGTGGTTGCGAGTGTGGCAGTGAGTTCGACGCCGAGGGCGCATTTGGTTGCTGCGGAACCAGCGCAGCTGAATTAGCTCGACCACCACCGCCACCCACACTGCCTGCTGCTAGCTGCTGTCCGTTTGATGGGTAGTAGTCTGTCAATAATAATAATAATAGAGTCAATTATTTCTTTTATTCTGTGTGGCATGTCCTTGTAGAGTAAAATGCGTTTTCATCAAATCTAAACTCGTTAATACTGGAAGTGCTAAGAATATTTATCGTTAAGTGAAACCATCAATATGTTCTCTGAAGCAATTATTTAGCTTTGACCAATCGTATGGTGACGAAAAACATATCCTACAAAACCACTCCCGACGAGGTTTGACGTTAGGATGATCGTAAAGTTTCGCGAAATCCTACTTCATGCAGTGAGATTTAATAAAATAAGGGTGAGCGAATGATGATAAATGATGTTATTTGCTTTAATTAAAAATTAAATCAAAACTAAGTTTAAATACAAGATTAACCTATAAAAAAAGGTTTTATTGCCTTTCAACTGTTTTGATGAAAGATGGATTTTGTGATATAACTAGAAATATGAGTGTTATTTTAATTATAAATTCAGTGTTTACAGTGACATTTCTAAACAAAAATAGATGGTAAGTGAGGTATATTTTTAAATTCAAAATAACTATTTGTTATTCTATCATATATTTGTAACAAAAACATTTGGTCACGAATTTTCTCATACAATATGCAAAACATAAACATTGTTATTGCGTTTAGATGCGGCTCCTAGTTAATACGTCAGTATTGACTACTTACATGGCGTGGTGGGTCCGGTAGGTGTCGTGTAGCTAATGTACTGTGGCACATATGAGTAAAACCTGAATGACAGAATATTATATTTAAATTAAAACAAATAAAATAAAAAGAGAAATAAATTGTAAGTTTGAAAAAATACAAAAAAGGCTTCGCTACAGCAATTTTTGTTTATAAGATAATGATTTGTCGTTCTATATGATTATATACTATAAATTGTTTTGTTTTAAATGGGTCTTAAATTGTTATGTGTAATGTGTCCGTAATTCCAATCTCACACTTATTCACATAATACCCCGGTCGACTCGAGCAGCGTTTTTTATAAATAAATAATACTAACAAAAATATTTATTATAACAATCTTTTGTTTCGAAAAATATTATTTCATTTTATTTCTATGTACAAATAAATTATTTGTTTGGTACTTTTAATATTATAGAAACCTAATGTTAAAATTAGAATAAATTGCATCACCCATGATCCATATACTGCGACTTGCTGTCATTGGTACCAAAATGTAAGCATGTAAAAAAATTTTTGTGTGAATTATAATGTTAATTCGAAAAATAACAATAATAACAACAATCTATTTATTTTCGAACAAATATAAATATGTAATAAAACAGCATTCAAATATCACAAACGAAGAAAAAATAATTGATAAGAAGTAAGCAATCAAAACTTACAATGAGTAAAAACTAGTAATATACATGAATAGAGAAATTAACACTCAAAAATTGATACCAATGTATATTAAATACTGAAACAAAATTCCATGTAATTTGTTACTAATTTCACTATCTCCCGATTGATTTAAGAATAAACAATGGTTTGTAAGTAAATTTTATATGTAGTTTCTGTACGAAATGTTACACAGTGAAATGCTAATGAGTTTTTTTTCTATAATATAAAATAAATTTGTTATTATAAAAGAGAAATCTTATGCCAATAAAAATTACTGCCAATATAACATGTGACCTTATTTCAAACATGACTCAGAAAGACAGCGTTTGTAGGATGATATAAAGAAGTGCCTTATCTGTAGTCTGTTTCAATATGAGCTGAAGAAAAGAATAACAAAGTTTCCTATTAAAAATAAATCGTTGTAATTTTTTTTTATATATAAAGAACACAGTTGCTGTTCATATTTTGGTAAAATCATAACTAAATATTACATTGATATTTTTTAAATGTTGTATGGGGTCAAGATGTATATAGTGGCTTGTAGGAAAAAATATACAAAATGAATCTTTGAATAAGTGTGGTCGTCAGATTTAAGCAAGGGCAGCAGTTATCAGAGCTGTCTTCTTTAGTTCAGGAATGTCGGCTGTATAAATAGTGCAATGGATGTGCTGTGTGATGATGACGACGACACTGCTTGCTTTAATAATTCATGAAACTTTGACATATGATTGTTCGAAGAAAATTATATTTGTATAAAATGATATCATAGAGCAGTAACAGGTGAGTATAACTAAATGCAAAAAAAATTAATTCAAAAACATGTCAATAACACATTGTGCAGTTAATGGCAACCAAATGTAACTTACAGTTTGTTGCGTTTTCTTTTTACCAAAGCTTGATGGTTTAATTATAGTTTATAAATGTAGTTTTGTAGTTTTTTTAAGTTTTAAAATACAAAGGCATATTATGTAATCATGTTATTGGGTTATAACTTTTTTATTATAATTATTAGTAAAATACTGGCAGGAAGTATGTACAAGTAGTTCTAAAAGTATGAAGTTAAGAAGTTTAGACCATTATTTATATTTCAATGTATTGCCAACCTAAATTATCCTTTGTGCCTAAAATCACACTGATTTACACACTGAATTAACTAGAGCATAGCTAAAAATAAGCAGTGAGTCGGTGGCATTTACCCAGACAGGATCTAGTAAGTTCCCGCAAATAATTTATAACATAAATTAGTGATAACTATAATACTTAATCTATTTTCAATTTTCTTATTAATATATACATATAATACATAATACACAGATAACAAACGATAACAAATATATCAATCAATAAAACAAGATTATTATAATGTAAATTACCAGAAACTAAATAACAAATTAACTAATGACAGGATTAAGAGTTTGATATGTGTATTGCAGAATTGAAATGAACCTGGCAAACATACTTTTAATCATTTGTTTTGTGGAAATATGAAATATACAATTAATATATATTAAGCCTTCTTAATAGTTAAATAATTTCAATCTGTAATTCCAATTATAGGCAGTTTGATCAAATTTAACATTAAGCGGGGTCGAAAGTGAATTATCTTGAATAAATGATCAATTAATTACCCGGGTGTGTTCGCTCTGGGTTGTTGGTATGTCTGAGGGATGCCCATATGAGGTGGGAACATAAGTGTTGGATGGTACATCACTGGACCTGCAGCAGATGCACTCGCACCGCTCATATACGGTTGCTGTTGTCTGTGTACAAAACAAAAAAAAAATTAATTAAATAAAAAATTACAGCAGTATTATTGAATATTCAGTTTTAACGACTAAAGGGAAAGATCACTATAATATTATCTTATAATACAAGGACACTATCCACCAACTTTAACTTTTCACATGCCAGTATAAGTACTTATCATAATCGCATTCGCTATTGCGCTACTTTAATATTCAAAGCAACCAATGCATTATATAGATTTACAGACTTTTTCTGTCTTTACATAATTAATCTAACTATATATATAGTTTTGTATTATAATACAAAACTACATTTATAGACTATGACATATATGACTATAGTCATAAATTATATTAACACAGTTTCTATTCTGTTATTATTTGACATGTTGTTATTAGACAAACTTTGACATGTAAATAAATTTATGGAAGTTTTATGCCATGTTAAGCTTCCTGTAACAACCAGTGCACACCTACTAAAGCTTTTTACAAGTATTGTAGTGAGAATATTTCCCTTTACCATAATACGTAATACTATATTATAAAAACGCATACACATATACATGAATATATACATACAAATGCACACATTCTTAACTCTATACTTATTACTTTAATAATTATAAATTAAACTTATTTTACTGTAATTACTAGTTAATTTTTGTGTTCAATATAAGATAAATTTCAACAATTTGTGTTTTTCTAGTTTGACTATATTTTATTTTATTTTATTCAATATAGAATAAATACTGCTTTAGTCATTTTTATATATTGCTCATTACATATTTTTTCTAATGTATTGCCTCCTATGTAGACTGGTGAACACAAATGACTGATCATACAGGATTGATTTAAATGTCCAAAATAAGGACTCCAAATTGTGAGCTGACTAAATCCTTACTTTACATTTTATTTTAATTATTTTTACTAATTCATTAAATTATTACCAGACGCGTCTGCATATTTTTCATCCGATATATCGAAAAACATTTGTATATATTAAAGGATTTTTGGCTGAAGAGCAGCCTATTATATTAACTTCAATTTTATTTTTAAACCCTTTTAAACTCTTCAAATAAAGGAGATTAGATAGAATTATGCAAAAACAAAACTTTTATCCCTTTCATATTTCTAACTTCAACAAAGCGAACTTTGATAAAGCGAAATGTCGTTCATACTGTTATTTAAGTCCGTTTAAATAAAACATTATAAACTTCTTTTTTTTGTATAAGTTTGTTATACATGGAAAACACAATATACGGCTCTTTGTTTGCCAATCAGTCAGTTTTATTTATTTATTATTTGGGATATTCAAATTCAAAATATTCATAAGTCAAGTATGCAAGTAAGTTATGAGCACGTCTGGATCATGGTCATTTTCCAACATTAAATTGAATGTAAAGTTCGGCCATGTATGTATGTATGAATGAATGTAGATTCCGAGAAGATCTGGCTAGAAAATCAGTAGTTACTCTTTCTCTCAAATTAATTCACAATTATTGGATGTAGTGTAAATAAAGTATAAACATTATAACTTTAAGTTGCACCGCAAGCCTACTATGTATAAATAATAAGCAATTGAAACGAAGTCATTTAAACACTTCAATAAACTGATATCCATAATCATGCTAAGGTTATCAGGTTCTTGTATAAATCCAAAACTTTTAGTTTTAATATATTTTAATCTCGTTTTTACGCAAATTACATATTATTCTTTACATTAATTACATATTATTATTTGAGAGCCGTGATGGCGCAGTAGTTACAATAATGCGTGAAATTAAGATCTCTGATGAATCAGATTTTTTTACACCCAGGCACCCAATGTCATGTGGGTAAAGGCAACCAACTGCCAAACCAACCCGCCTTGGAGCAGTGTGGTGAGACAAGCTCCAAACTTTCTCCTTGAAGGGAGAGGAATCCTTAGCCCATTAGTGACATTTACTTTTAAAACATTACTTTAGACGGGATTGTTAATTTCTATAATAACCTTAACATTGCTGTTAGCAAAATAATTTCTGTATACAAGAGAAATGATACTGCAAATGAACGACAAGTATTCATAATTAAATTATTTTTGGTTATTTGTGGCCAGCTTATTGATATGTAAATCGCAATTTTCCCTTCACGCCGTAACCGAAATTCTGTACATGTCAAGCTTTTATCGATGTATAACGAAATTTAAACGTAAATTAATAATAATTGCATTCCACTCAGTATCGTCATACGTCATAATTCTCTCAGATTGTACCTGGGGTGTGAAGAAGGCCTGTTCCCGTGTTGAGTAGCTCTGTACTGGAAATTGGGATACTGCGGCCGCGAGGGCGGGGTCTGGTTCTGCGGCGAAACGTAACTCGGTCCCGCCTGAAAAACAAACAAAAAATTGTGCAACTATAAAATAAAAATTATCAATAAATTACATGTAAAATATCGTAAAGGTTTACTTTGGCCATGGATTTATAAATTACATGGATAAATTTGTTAAAAAAACCTTACTTCTCATACGTCTAAATTAATATAATATAGATTACGAAGTAAGTACACCTTACACACACCTTAAAAATACTTCTGTTATTGAATTATAATATAATATAATTAGTTTTTAGTACGTGTAGTAAAAGTTATGATTCGACCCTGTTTGTTAGCATTTGTGCATCCAGTTTCGAAACATGAAACATTTCAAAACATTCGTAAGAAAAAACCTCAATGAACCATTATAACAACAAAACATTAGAGATAAAACTTTATTAGCGCTATTATTTTTATTATAGTTCATTTGTATAAACTAACAAAAACTCCTTTAACAAATATTATTCTTCCAGACAGACCCCATACCCGCAAGCACCCATTGTGTAAATGAAAAATAATATAAATGCTTTGAAAACTATATGAATAGAAACATTCAGTCAGGTACTTGCCTTATTATTCGAGTCATTTTCAAATTTTAAAAATTACGCCTGCGACCTGTTCGTATGTTTCTGTTTTTATATCCATAATACAAAACAGAAATTTGTAGTATAAAGCAATGCTTAGTTCAGTTCTGACAGGCAAATTAATTTTTAAACAATTATTGGACTGTTGTAAAAAATACTTTACTGATAATTGTGCCATGAAAAACGTAAAAAAGGGGTACTATATTATTTACTCATCTTTGCATCTTGTACTACAGAAGGAACTTTACTTTTCTTACTATAATATCGGAAATATAATCATTCGCGATCAAATTCATGGAATTATCCCGTTATCCATTTGACCTCTACACCGGCTACTTTTGGTATTTTAGTCGAATTTGCGTATATTTTGAATTAAGTAGTAGATATATAAAAAAACTTTTCTAATCATTCACTCATAATATGAATATATTTGTTATAATTACCATAGTTGTTTTAGATATATCCTGTTGAGGCGCCGGCGGCGCAGAAGGCTGAGGAGCTGGTTGACCGCGCATGCTTTGAGCGGGGCTTTGCCCGCCCGTCGCTCCAGACATGTATGCGCTGCTAGCTGCCCCCGAAGGATGGTAACATTCCGGTCCTGCAAACGAAACTAATATGTCATTCACAACAACGAATCATTTACCAAATGAAATTGGTAATACCTATACCTTTAAAACGATTTTTTTTTATGTCGTTTCAAGAGAACAATATACGGAGGAATTTAGATTAATATATCATATATTACGTGATAGCTTTGCGATGATGTGCGTGTACATTATCTACACAAAAGTTGTAAAACGAGCATGATATAAATGGCACCGTTAAAGCTTTCTTAAACGAGGAAATGTGTCCTCTATATTGCAGGAGGCGAACATTGTAACAGTTAGAAAGCAATAGTTCCCTATAAAAAGTCGACACTAAAAGGTGAATCTGGTTTACCTCTAGTTGACATTCTTATTTGGCTTAAAGACTGTTTATTTATTGTTACAAAGGTTGAGAACGTTACAAATTATTTTATATTGTATTGAAGATATTGGGCAAAATTATATTAAACATATAAATTAAAGTAGAAAAAATGAATACTCCACCTATACGATGCAAATTCAACTCACTGTGTGGTGTTGACGCCCGAGGATAACTGAAATGTGCTAAGGAAATTTACTGTAAAACAATTGCGGTACGCGATCAATCATTAATTCATGGTGCATTACCCATATCGCCACGAACATAGTATTTCTACATACATACTTATAATATAGCCTATAAGTTTAGGTCTTATCGCTGCAGTTAAAGTAACACATATGAAACAATTCGTAGGGGTTAAGAAACTGTAAAATGCGTCCGCATACCACGTGTGAACACGGATTGACACAGGCGAACGACTTACTAGTTTGCGCCAAGAGTCTGTAGTGGTGCGAAGGCAACATGCAGTTAGAATTAGAGTAGCGCGTATTCTGCTCGTGCTTGAGGGTGGCCGGAGTTTGCTGCTGCATCAACAGCGACATACTGCTCAGTGACGGGATATTGAGTTGACTGCCTGGGCCGCCGTGATTGGTGTGGCTTACATGATTGTTGTGGTTTGCGTGGTTGGCATGATTCAGGTGGCTAGCATGGTGGCCAACCGCTTGAGTCGAAGAGCTATGCTGCATGCCTAGCGATGTTTGTAAACGATGTGTCAGATCGAGCGCGTTTTGCTGCCCAGCATGAATCCCGCATCCGTGCGATACTGTGCCTAAAGAACCGTTGCCACCTCTTAAAGCCACCATCTTAATTTCATGATATAAATTCTTCAGAAATTGTATTAGCCAAATGTTGAACCATTCCCAGAATAAAGCAGTTACCAACACCGACATATGACGACTTCTACATTATCATATTTTCGTCGTAGTACAAATATACAAATATTTATTGCTTCACGTTAACATCTTAAATATAATGGGCAAATAACCAGCGCCGACGTGCGGCAATAAGCACCGCAAAAATGTAAAAAAATATTATTCCAATATAAAAATCTATTCTATATACTTGTTTCGGTTTTGAATCGTGCGAATATAAGGCATATCGTTAAAAATATTGCAGTCCGCATTCACAATTTAAATAGTAATTTAATGCAGCATAGAGAAAATCGATAAGGAAACGGCGCGGTACATCGCTCCCCGCACTCGCTAAAATTATTGCCACCGCGACACTTTCACGCTGATACAACTGATTATCACTAATTTATACACACTGTATGCCTATACATTTGTTAAAAACTAAATTTTATTAATACTATAAGCTAGAACTGCAAAATAGACTACTTCATGTACAGCACGCTTAACATTCCATTTCGTTTCGTTATATGCGCGGAGGGTTGTGAGCGCACGAAAGAGACAGATGTATGTCGTAGTTTGTCGTTGCGATTTCGGGGCGTTCTTTCAGCCGATAGCCACCCCTGTTCAACCATATCGTAAAAATACTAACGAAGAAATGTATGACTTTGATATACATTACCGCATGTTATACACTCGTTTTTTTATAGCGAGTAATCTGTGACTATTGTACGAGCGATTGTGTGCCATTGAAAATTGCATGGGATTGATTGTACGTTTCGAACATTTGCAACTATTGGCCACAACGTAATTTTAAAAAAATAACATTAAGTAAATTTTATCATTATCACATGTGGAGTATACAAGATATGAGGAAGTCCTGAAGAAATATTTGGGTATAATTAATTAATTAATAATGTAATGCCTCCGAAACTAGTAACTACGTTAAATCAATAATATAATAGGTTTCCACAAACAAATTTATCAGCTGTTGATTTTATATATTGAATTCATATATAAATATTTAGACATATAATATTAGATTCGAATTCGATCGAAAATTTTACATAATTTTGGTAAGCTATTATTTTTGTACAACTTGATTTAAAGTTTTCAGTGTTTTATGGATAAACAATTGAAAAAAATTAAAAACAAACAAGAATATTATAAGAAAAATCTTACCTGAGGCCACATAATGAATAAGATGACGAAGATTGATGTACTAGTAACTGTTTAAAAAGCATAGCATAAGTTTCAATTTTTAAATATATTTTTTTAAAATTATAATGTAGAATAAAATAATCATTATAATTGTTATTTATATATAAAAATAATTTATATATTGTTTAATTTATAATTTATACACACTGTGGTTTGAAATATGAAATGAAGGTTTTTTTGGATGCCCCAATTGTTCCTTAATATCCTAAATATTCATACCAGTTAATATTCTATTAATAGAGTAATTATTGATTACACTATTAATACAATTTACATAGAAGCTAGTAACATGTAAATGAATAATCATAAGTATTTATTTGTCTATAACTTTACTTATAAGCATTGCTTAGCGGGGGATTAGTTAAACACTGATTTCTCCCGCTCTGTCATTATTGATTTGACATTCAAAAGAAGAAGACACAGCATTATTCGGCTCATCACCTGCTAACCAGTTTATAAATAAGCAACATGTTTAGAAATACAGCAACATAAATATAATGACATTATAGAAAGCCATATTATAATAAAATAGGTTTATTATATAATAAAAAATTCTCAATATTAAACTCAAAACTAAACACAAAAGTATAATGTGGACTAAAAATATTATATTCGCATGTTCAATGATAAAATCAAAATTCGCTTTAGCTAAAATAAATACATTTCTGCCTCTTTTTAACTATCATTTCTGGTTTTATGATAGTCGTTAAGTAATTTATTACTATTTCCTCAATGTCTTTCTTAACTTAAAGAAAATTCAAATCACAATGTTTAATGATAAATAAATGTTATTAAATTACTTTGTTTGCACAATTTATCAACTACTCAGGGTACATGTTGTTTTAAGCAAATCGGCAAAGAATAAGACAGCAATTTAAATTAATTGTTAAAGATGTACACAAACAACATATAACCTGCCTAACCATGCATAAAACATTTACTACTTTCTCTAACAAGACTGCTGTTTTCAAAAATATTAAAACTTTTCTAATAACTTACTTAACTTCTATGTTACACAAATGTTTGTACCTTAAATAATGTAATTTAAATACTATGTTCGTAGCGTAAAAACGTTAATAATTCCAGACTTCGTAAATATTTAAATACATATAAAACTGAAAAACACTCAGTCAGTCATTCGCAAATGCGGCACGACCAGATGCTGAAGTGGCTTTTATTACGTAAATATTTTTTAAAAGAACTATAAACAAAGAAATAAAAGGATACGATCCGGGGCCTCGTTGACTCGCCGCCAGCGGCACCTGATTGCCGTTGCCACTCATATTCTCGGCAGCATAGGTCTCGCAACACGTACACCACTCGAGGTGGCACGTTAAATAGCCCTAACCGATTGTAGGACACATCCGGCAATACGTAAAGTTAAACCGACGTCAGTTTGACAACTAGCACGAGATTAATTTAAACCCCTTAAAAACAACGTTTCTAGCAAAAACATTGTACACCACATGCAAAGTCACAATATATGTTTGCAGAAGAAATGTATAGCATCACTAGAAAAGAGAGCCAGTCACTAAACAAACGACAGTACAAAATGGCGGATGTTAACCAATAAACAAACGGAATTGTCACTGTTACACTTGGAAATGCTATTTTATAACACTTAATTTCGTCTTTATTGCTTTTAAATTGCTATAATTAGTTATAATAAAAAAATGTAAAAATATATTTGCAACAACAATATTAGAATAATTTTTTTAAATCTTTTAAACTGTCATTCGATCGTTCACGTCTACTACTCACGTCACGCATGCAATGCTTCGTATGTCATTTTTTTTCTTGCGGTATTTGTAGTGTAAAAATGGCGTAAAAGGTAGGGGCTAGACTCTTTAGTACTGTTCACACCTAGAATAATATTACATTATCTATAATAGTAAAAATAATTGTTACACTCATTAGTAATAATTATAATATGATACTTAATTAGCAAAATGTAATTTAAAAACAATTAGGTTTAATACTCATATTTACTATTATGAGTTTTATTAAATTAGTTGATAAAATATTTTTTAAGTGTAAAATAATTGCTAAATAAAGTAATAACTTTTTAAAAAACATTAACCCGCTAATATATTGCAGTCAAATAAGATCTCATCAATTATGTTTTATTTTACTAACCTTTATTTAAAGATCTTCATGGCATTTTGTTAAAATTTCCAAATTAACAATACAAGGGTTGCCATCTTTCAAATGACATTCCTTGTTTTTATAATATTTTAGGTTTTTTTTTACATACAAATCTAGTAACATTAAATTAATAGCGTACTAATGCATCTTAAAATTAGTACTCGTTAATATTTAATTGTTATATAAGTAACGACTGAAACGAGGTGAGATTTTCAAACCCGTTTTTTTATTCATACAACTCGTTTGTAGGTCATTAAGGTTGTATAACATTGATGTTAACAGTGATTAACAATAAAATTATGTAAAAGGAAGAGTATAATATAATATTTTACATATTATGTTAATTTCTTAACTCGATTCTTTAAGGAAAAGATGATGCAATCTTTGGTACCCTCTCCTATAACTTTGTATAAAACATTGTTTTTATTTTATTTTAATAGGATCTCCAACAAGGAATACACATGACAAGCTTTAAATACATTATGCGAGTTATAAGTCTATGTGCTTTCTCAGGAAAACAGGAACCACAGCATCCATTCCATACAACTAAGTAACACCTGATATAGTAAAGTTAAAATTAAGGATTTTACAAATTTAAAATGATACAACTTAAAGAACTAAAACTAAAAATAAAACATCTTATGTTAAATGACTAAAATTTAAAAGCATTTTTTAGACTCTGCAATTCCTTAGAACGACACCAAGCATCTTGAAATCATTAGATGAAACGTTCTTTACATGGTCATCAAATTTGAGCTGTTCATTAAGACATCTAAGTCGCGAACATTGTCAACACAAGTTATGTTTTGTCCGTTGATGTAGTAAATGTAAGTTGTTTGATACGTAGACAGTGAAACTAATAGACCATAAAGAATGGTGTTCATATATGTTTGTAGGTTAACCTCATGATTCGGAATGCAAATTATGAATTTAAAAGGAATGTTAAATAATTTTGTCATCAGCAAATCAAAAATAGGAGAAATGATAAATTTAAATAATATATTTATAGATAACGAAGCACTTTTTAGGCTATTATTGGACTCCGTAGTTATTTGTTTACATTGTCGTTGAGAAAATCGGGGCATTTTTTTATCTGACACTGGCAGCACTTAGATGATAATTAATAATAATTATAAGTTATGAATGATAAAAACTCGAAAAAATACTAATATCTCCAGAATTTTAATGCAACATAACGTTACGTCATGCGATGCCATAAATCATCGTCACTGACGTCACGCGTGAAAAGACACGCCGGCAATTTTCTTCTCGCTATCGCTTTTACATGATAGAATACGACAATGCACCATGCATATATAGTGGTATGGTATACGGTTGGATATGATATACGGATAATTTCTCTGTCTTCTCACTGGATTAGAATCGTTTTCTAACATAAAAAAAGTAAAAATTAAACATTAAAAACAACGAACGCACTAACTTACTCTTAAAGTATGTTTCGCAATTAGAGTTGCTGACCTTGATAAAAGGTCGGGAAAATGATGAGGAACAAAAAATTTGATAATTGTATCTCTGTCTAAAACATTTGTAATGTATTTTCGACCTCTTTCTGGTGTAAGTGAGAAAGGAATCGTCATTGGCTCTATTAGTTTCTCTGTTTACGGTTTGATAGCTCTTTTGACCTGAATATAAGTTACTATGGTGCCTGGTTTCATATCAATGTAAGTGCAACTATATTATTGTCAGTCAGACTTTTTGTCTTCGGCTTGATTATTTGAATTTTTCAAACTGGAAATTGTTATTTTAGTACCTTAGGGAAAATACTAAATGAAGGTAGTGAGATCTTCGAAATTTTATAAAAGAGGTATACCGAGAATATGCACTGGAGGATTTACCTAATTTTGGTGAAAATGAAGAATGCTCTTACATGTTCGCATAAAATCCCGAGATATACCATTAAATGTAAGGACGCGAACTTCTTTTGTAAATATGTCTTTAAATTTCTAGCAAATATTTGTTCTTGACATATTTTTTATATTTCTTAACATGGACATATCTAGACTTTAATAAGCCTTACTTATGTCAACAACAATCTTTCATTAGTTGGTGAAGTAGACTCATCTAATTGAATTAAGGTTTTCAAATGATTGCAGTAGGGCTTTGTACAAGTCCGTCTGGGTAGGTATCACCCACTCATCAGATATTCTAGCGGTAAACAGATTCCAGTTTGAAGGATGAGTGAGCTAGTGTAACTACAGACACAAGGGACTTAACAACTTCTTCCTTTCGAAGATTAGTGGCCCTAACCACCTCCTGTAGGTCACCAGCGTCCTGGCGTTTATCACGTTTGAAAAAGACTGACTTAGTCTAACAGCTTGGTGAAATATCATTAAGATTTTTGTTTTAAGATTTTGTAATTAACATTCAATATTATAAAAGATAACTATTTAATATTTTACCATTAATATAATGTTACTTTTATTTTGTAAATTTAAGCTTCCATTGTGATGTGATTTACCAAACCATTAGATATTATTATTACTATATATTATCAGAAAAAGCAATTAAAATTACAATAAAACTTAATTACCTATAAATAAATTATTCGAATTAAATGAAAATTACTGGTATGCTTAGAACGTCTACTGTCTATTTCTACCACGTCAGTTTGTTTAGAAATAGATATTAAAGAATCCTTAAATCTAAATGTCAATTTTGAATTGACAATTAAACAATTTGTGATATTACATATTACTAATTGTAATAACTTTTAGTATCGTTACTGGTTAGTGGTTATGTAGTCTGCCCATGGGGGTGACAGTGAAGAATAAAGGACCGCAAAAAATATTTCTATGGAAACTAGCACCATCTAATATGGAGGACGAGTAAACTAAGTCACATAAAAACGTTTGAATTGCACTAGATGTCGCTACAGAGCGCGATTGTCATGTTTTCTTAAATTTTTATTTTTAAATAGCTCAATTCAAAAAATCAATATAAAAACATTGTTTATAAAATGAAATTAAATTCATTTTACATTTTTACTACGAATAAATTTATTCAAGATCACAATTTTGCAATGGCAATACTATGTGATGTCTCGAAGTTTCAAACTAAACGTTAGAAATATTAAAATATTTCTTGTCGAGTTTGTTCGATGTGTTGTGTGCGTTGTTTTCTCTGCTTTGATATAAATTTTTCACTTTTATTTTAACCTTAGCGCGTTTAACGGACCCTGATAGTGCCTGATAGTTTTATTGTTATTTGGCTATTTTTTACGGACACAGTCTCATACTCTTCACTTGACCAACCCCGGCAACGTTTTTAGGCTGATGATAGCGAAGACACCAAAAAGCCCACGATCTAACTGTTATTTCGGGTGTTATGCAGAAGGTAAGTAACACAATTGGAATTATAAACGTGTGTATAGGACGACTGTCGTAGTCCCGTCAATTTGTATATAAACTACCAGTGCATTTCCTTTCCTCCTTTCCTTCTTTACTTTTGGGTACAAACGCAGTGCAATGTTAAAAAAACAGTGCTCATTGTTCGAAGTGGACTGATACATTTGCAGAATACAGCATAATCAACTATTGGATTATGTGTGAATGATCATTTTGAATTCTTACATTTGGCCATTTATATGAACTAATAACTAAATAGTGGCCGAATATTGTGAATTCTCTAGTTTTTCCATTAAACATATTATCTTCACAAAAAAATCAGTATAGAATTTCTCCTTACAATTTTTTTTTTACCGCAATATCAGTATACTTGGCATGTAATTAAGAGTTATGAGTTTTATCATCTTTAACTGGCTTTAATAAAAAATATTAAATTTCAGGTCCTCTGCATCATTTCTCCAAGCCTGAAAAAGATGTAGAAAGGTTTGAAATCTGGAAAGCAGTGTTAGAGAATGACACTACAGCAAAAGGAAATATGTATATCTATAACCATTGAGGTTATGCAATAAGCATTTTGAAAATTATTACATATTACCACAAGCTAACAAGAAATGCTATTCCAACTCTGTATATTAAGAAAGGTGAGAGTTGGTTGACATACTTATAAATATCATTTTATTTAGACACTCATTGTCAAAATATTTAGAGAAACAAAATAAATTATGATTAAATTATGACTCAACTTTTTAAAAATTGCTTCTTTATTGATCTTAGCATGCATGCATGCATGTATGCAAAGCAGGATGTAGGTAACTAATATTACTTTCAGTGGTGTACTTGTCTCCTCCTTAATTATCCACACTAATATTATTAAGAAGAAAGATTTGTATTTTTGTTTGAAAAGGATTTGGATTACATTTGGCACACAGATAGCTGATAACCTATATAACATATAGGCAACTCGTTGTTCCAAAAAAAAAGTGTCCACCCATATAAAGTTGGGACAGACCACTACTAGATAATATGCTAGATATTTTTTATTTGTACCATGAAACACATCTCAAGACTATATAAAAAGATTACTTGTAGAGAAAAATTATAACATAATCATTATTATTACAGATGATATGTCTATTTGTGCATCAACATCCACTGAAAAATCTATTGAGACTGGTACTGCAGTTTTGATGGATAAGGCTACTAAAAAAAGCATAAAGCAAAAATTTTTTTCAGGTTGGTACAATTCATTATACATTTGTCTGTCTGATTCAAACATGTGTGAAAAAATATGTGTGTAACCAAAAGTTAAAAATAAATTATTATGCTGCTATTTCTTGTCTAGTGTGTAACTTATGTATATTTGCTCGTAATTACTACACACAACCTGTGAAGGAAATTAAATTTACCACCTGATAATTTCACCAACTTTAATTTTTTTAATATTGAAATGCAAGAATTATAAAAAAAATATTTTGATTGGCTGGCAATTCAAATAATCTTTCCTTGTTACAGAACGCAAAATCTTACCAGCGGAGTGTGAAGACACTGCTGATCTACTACTCGTCTTTGACAAATTATATGACTCTTTTAATGGCCACTCATACCATGATACAGCAAAAGTTCTCAAGGGGTCTCTAAAAAATAATTCTAAACACTTCCAGTTCTGGGATGAAATAATGCCAATTTTAAAATCAATTTCATTTGAAAAGGTGGTAAAAAATTGTGATGCACAGAAACAATTAAGTATGAAAAAGTGCCATCTGTTCAAAATTGGATACACAACATAAATACCTTTAAGGAAATGTGGAAATATATAAATGAACAATTTAAAATCACGAACATATTAACCAGTAATTTTAATCAAGATCCCCTCGAGAATTTCTTTTGCTGTATCAGAAGTAATGGAATCACTTATCGTGGATCTGACTAAAATGATATACAAGATATAGGGTGGCCAAATCGTTTTCATTAATGTATGCTTAAACAAAAGGCTGAACAATAAAAAAAACATTTCTTTCTAGCATTTGTTTTTCTGTTTTATTGTATTTTTTACATAATCTCCCGAGATATATATATATATATATATATATATATATATATATATATATAACTTATACATATATACTATATATATATATATATATTTTGAAAATTATTACATATTACCACATACATATATACTATATATATATACATATAACTTATACATATATACTATATATATATATATATATATATATATATAGTATATATGTATAAGTTATATATATATATATATATATATATATATGCGCTCTAAGAAACCAGCGCCATCTAACAAAGAGGACGGGTAAATAAAAATAGCTGATTCGTCAGTGTCGCATCTATACCAGTATATATGTATTAACTATGAGTCTGTAGACATAACCTAAATCTAAACTGTAATAAGTAAAGAAATTTGAGTTAAAATTAATTCTACAAATTAAATTATTACCTACGTATCTGTATCTGTATAAATACAATGTTGGTAACTGTGTTATACATTAGCTTAGAGTAAGTTATATAAGTTGACGTAGGCATTTAAAACACTGTATCGAAATATAATAGAAAGTCATTTTGATTATAAAAATATCTTGAATCAAATTAATATTATTAATATTTATAGAATGGAGACCATACGAAAAGGAATACATGTCTAATTTTCTTTCAGCATGCTTATAATATTCTAATTGAATTATGTAATTATTTTGTTGCTATATATATATATAATTTGTTGCTATATTGCTATAATATAATATTTGATGTTCATCATCCCTTTACCTGGATGTGTACAAAATCGCCAAAATGAATAGCATATTAATCTGCAACCTTGCTTGATAGTGTAACAGTCCAAGAACATATTATTGAACAGTTTGTCCATCGTTAAACATTATTTCGAATTTGTATATCCCATTCAAATTAAAAGCTAATAAACAAACAATTTTTAGTCATTGTGAAGTAGATAAAAAAAATGATTTAAACAATGCTTGTGAAATAAAAATTTATTATTCTTAGAAAACTAAAACTATTTAAAAGGCAACACACAAAAATATTTCAAATACATTAGTATTACTTATGTTTATAATTATTATATACATTCCACCTGAAATAAATAATGCATAATTCATATTTATATTATATATCATAAATAATTATATTTCATAAAATATATTTACATACATATAATCTGATTCTATTTTTAATCACATATTACTGTTATCTATAAAAATATTGATTTTCCTGTAAAATTAATTACTTATTTCATTTAACAATATAAATATTTGTGAAAAATTTGAGATTTGTGCGTCTTTGACATTTTTATGTCACAAATACTTGGGCTTTTGTTTAATGCACTCAATGTTTTCTATCCTGAGAATGAGATTTAAATGTATTTCGAAATTGTGTGGCTAATATATTATTGCTATTATAGAATTTCCTAAGAGTAGCCTAAAGCTGCATCACCACCAAAGTAAAATTACCAACTTTTGTGTTGACACCATGTATTTTCACTCAACTTTCTGTTTTAACATGAAGTTGTTAACACAATGTTGAGTAGCTGTTGGTGAGTTTATGAAGAATTGACAAAATTGTATAGATGAACATTGACAGGTGGAAACACATCACATTACATACAGTTTAAAGCTGCTTAATATACTTACTGCTCATACAAGCATCATCATTTCTTAACAATTTTTATTTACAAATAATTGATATCAGTATCACATGTACCTTCAATCACTGCATTATGAGATAGTATTATGTCATCTATCTTATTATAATAACTTTATATTTTTGTACATATTTTAATATTATATATAAATATATATATTACTGCATTCCTTTCATTTTAAATTATACATACATTTTGTGGTATTGTCATCGAGTAATCAAAATTATAATTGCTAAGTATATGGTAAAAAAGGCCCAAAACTTGTCTTACCAGCAGGACATCTTTTAATTTGTGTTCTGCTACCTACGTACATAATACATATTACAAGTTGCAATTATTTTAACAAAATAAACAGACCATTTAACGTATATATTTAAATTTATATTAAGTACAATAGTACAAAAGTAAATACACAAAAATTATTTGTTGTAATTCAATTTTTTTTGTTTAAAAATGAATATAACATATTTTCAATATATAATAATGTTTTAGTTTTTTTTTTGTATAATATAGGTAGGCAGACGAGTATATGGGCCACCTGATGGTTAGTGGTCACCAACGCCCATAGACAGTGGCATTGTAAGAAATGTTAACCATCGCTTACATCACCAATGCGCCACCAACTTTACGACTACTTACTACTACTAGACGAGCTTGCACAAAGCCCTAACACCACAAGAGTCATGAAAATATCGGAATTTGATATCTGAATTCAGTTCATCAATTTAGTTCATGTTTCTCACAAATAAATTCTAGTCTTATATTATATATACAATAAGCGAAATACTAAAACTATATAAATCAATCAAATAATTATAATTAAGTCGCTATGAAGTTGCAGCGAGTAGCCACACAGTACCAAGTTGTGAAAATGTTCTTTCGTGCATTTTTTATCATTTAGTTATATTTTGCATTTGTCATTAGTTATATTTAATTTAAGATTAATATGTTAATTCTTTAATATTTTAGGAATATTAAATTCCTACAATTTTACAGTTCTATGACTATCAATATGAAAACATCTATTTCGAAAATAATACTTCAAAATTTATTTTTAATAAAGTGTTTTTCTAGAATGTTATCTATGTTTTATAATAAAATTGATACTTTTTTAATGGAATAACTCAGACCAATGAATAAGATAGAGAGAGGACGTACCTACTGAATATTTGTGCAACTTTTAGGAAAGCTTGACTTCAGAGCAGTAAAGTCACTGATAAAATAATTTTAATTAAGTGGCTTAAAATTAAATATATTTATAAATTATTTTGATTACTAGATCGTATTGTCTCCTTCGAATGTTGGATTCGACGTTCCTTTTAAGTCTCGCAACTTTGATGCTTCAACAGTTTGTTGTTTCTGTAAGAGAAATACTTCGCAATCAGAATAAACACTTAAGTGATTTGTAATTTATAATTAATTTTAATAGAGTTTGAACAATAATGCTGGACCTTTGTAATATTAAATATTGTCTACATCTCATCTGTAACAAAGGTGTCCGTAATATGAAAACAATAATTATATTATGTCAAATTAACCCATTCATTGCCGTGATTGCTGACCAAGAAATGCCGCATGCCGCCGTACATTTGCGACTAGTGACTATTGGCGTCCGCGGCATCTCCATTTTTTATTCTTATTCACCCATCGACGTCTTCGGCACGAGATCGTAGATTTCGACCCGAGCAACTTAAAATGTAGAGTGAGAAGTGCTCAAGCTTTTTAAAATTTTTAAATAATTTTTAATTTTTATTTCCCTTCATAAAATATGTTTTTGCATTTATTTTGTAAATATAGTTTAATTCATTCATAATTTAATATTTGTAATTAGTTTTGTTTTTAAACAAATATTATGTGCCTCAATGTTAGATAGTTTTTAGTGTTTTTTAGAGTATGATTTTGCATTTTCGTTATTGGACTTAGAGATAATTTCACAAAGCTATGCTATGCAATATGCTCAATAAAAAAACAACTGTGCACTAGGAGCATTTATCGCGGTAGTCTATGTATACCTGTTAAGTGACATTTAATTATATTTTTATAAATAAGGATAAGGATAAGGTTCATATGATTCTCAGTTGGTCAATATTTAAATTTTATACATTTAGTGAATTTACGACGAGTTAGCATAGTTTTCGCGGCTTTTATGAAATAAAAGATAATGTAAACACGTAAGTTTCATTAAGAACATGACGATTTATAGGTTGGAAAACCATTGATAAATACCAAATCAGTAAATTCATAAGTTAATAAATGAGTAGGTACTATATTTTATTATTATACGTATTTTTGTCTGAAGAATAATGTATTTAAATTAGAAAGAGATTTTTTTTTGTATTTGACAACAAACCTACACTTTAAAGTAAAAATGAAAGTGATGCACTCGCGCTTCCCATGAATATAAGTACATTGACCGCAGGTGAAAATAATTTTTATAACAATATCATAAAAAGGTTGCTGAACACTGAGTTTAAAAGAGGGTCGTCCATGAGAAGCCTCAGTATGTAAGCTTAGTTTTCGCTTTTGTCAAAGTCTAGGAATATCCACAGGCCGTTTTGGGTGTAAATTAATTATAATAAAATTGAAAATTTACTAAAATCTCCGATTTTTATTGCCATTTGGCCTCGATAATAAAGTTTGAAATAGAGACGCCGATGGGTGGTCTCGGCATTGAATGGGTTAAGATAAAATGTTTACATCTTAATAAAAATCTTTTTTTCATTTGGATAGGTGACTATTATTATATTATAAATGACTGCCAAATTCGGTTCCACGCCGTTAGATAAAATATTTACATCTTTTGAAAATACTACGATACTACGATAAACATATAATATAACTTTTTTTTAAATACATTTTTATAATTTAATAGTATTTTTTTAATCTAAATTTGTTTACTTACATTGTTTTTCATGTGCCTTATTTTAATTTCAAAATCACTAAACTATTTCTATCAAATGTTTAAAACATGGCCATCTAATGCAACTAAACAGAGGCAAGCCTTAGTGTCATAATTTCATTATTGATTTCATAAATATTTGAAAAAAAAAAAGATTTATATTATATAAATTGTGAACAGTTTGCTAGTAATTAATCAACCTATTTATTTTATATTTTTATTCTGCAATAAGGTTAATTTAGGTATATTAGTACAAACCTTAGACTTGTACACTTTATTCGTCAATTTCTTGACACCGCTAAAATGATTTTCGATTTCTATTAGAGTTTTTCCTTCAGTCTCTGGTAATATGAAGTAGAATACTAAGCAACCGATCAAACTGTAATAAAATAATTAATATTTAGAGCACAGGACCGTCAAATTTTGGAAACGATTCGTTCTCACTTCAATCGCTGGGTAGATATGCGACATGCGCACTCTAATTTAATCTGATGCGGGGACCTGCCAGACCTGGCTGTTTTGGAAGTAGATGCACGGTTCACGACAGTAATCAGTTGCTGTAAACGATTATTGTGCGGCAGTGGACACGGCGGGTCACTCTGTCTGAGCGCGGTTTCATAAGGCGTCATGGCTTCTCAGCGGTTAAAAATATATAATGAATAGGTATATAGAGTATTAAGACATAAGCAACACTAAAGACTAATAATAACATAATAGATCTAAGAAACCATATGCGTTTCACTTTGAATCATATCTATTACTTACTTACATACTTCGCCAATGCGTCACAAACTTGAGAACTAAGATTTTATGTCTCTTGTACCTTTAGTTACACTGGTTCACTGACCCTTAAAGCAGTATCATATACTAAGTGTTGCTGTTTGGCGTTAGAATTTGTGATGAGTGAGTACCCAGACGAGCACTAAGCCCTACCACAAAATACCAAAATAAAGTCTCACTTGTTTCAATCAACATTTTACGAAAAATACGTAAAATTAGTTAGCGTATATTCTGAAATAGTAATAATAAAGTTATTTACCAAATAATTCCGTAAAAGCTATATGTCCCCCAAATTGAGAGTCTTTCCACCATACTGATGTATATCTTGTTAGTTAAAAAACCGAAGACGTATCCGATAGCACTGGCCAAACCCGCACCTCCTGATCTTGTTTTTGCACTAAATACCTGTTGTAATGGTATACTTTATTTATTCAAATATTGCACATTCGATTTACCATTTAAAAGTATTATTTGCCGTAAATCCAATACTTATTTCTCAGTAATCCAAAAGTACCTTAATATATTTAATCCTACGAATAAAATATGATATTACTATTTTAAACGCTGACAAACAAAGTAGGTTCGTATGTATCTAAACTATCTTTTTTTTTATTGCTGGGAACTCGCAGGTGGGGCTCTCCGGTGTCCAAGGCACCGAGAGTGCCCCGGAATACCCACTAAAAAACCAGCGATACCCTTTCCGTCTTAACGAGGAGCGCCACGGGATCGCTTGCGCATGCTACCGTGACGCTCTGACGTACCTAAACTACCTACCCCACCTAAGCTACATACATATATAACTTTTGAGGTCCTAAACTAATAGAGAAGTGATCATAATTATAATATATGTATTTTTTCATTTGCGCAAAAGTTATCCCTAGTGACTAGTATTGTTCTTACCTCTCCAATTAAAATCCAAGGAAGGAGTCGAATTCCAGCACAAGTAACGAAAGCTACTATCATGAGTAACATAGTAGGAATCCAAGAATATGGGTTTTTCTGTAAATATATATTAAAAGTGGTTTTAGTAAATAATAGCCGTTTTTAAATAAAATTATAATTAATTAAATTATTAATATATTTAATTAAATTTTTATTTTACATTGTACCTATGTATTACGTATACTTTCTCCCCTAGACCTCTCTAGAATTGATTATATAATAACCAATTTGTATCGTATTTCGTAGGTAATAAACAATAACAGAAACTTTTTGCCCTTTTTTATGATGATTTTGAAACAGTCGTGCGATGTACTGGTCGCATGGTAGGTATACACGATTTTATTTTCATATCTAGCACTAATATCAAAGTATTAGTTAAACATGCATCAGTTGCACTCATTTAAAATAAAATTCTCATATTACATAATCAAATTTATTTTTTTATCTCAATAAAATCCACATCTGGAGGTTTGGTTTCAAGTTTAAAAGGCTAGATCTAGCCTTCTTTACTTTTCGTGATCATTCTATAGAAATGGTAGGTTATCGGATAAATGAGTAGGTATTTCGACTTAGGAATAATAGTAAAATATTAATGCAAAGCTTTCAAATAATTTATACGTACCAAATTGTTATCAACGACATCAATAAACATGGTATTGTTAGAGTCATCGTAAGTCGTGGTAATATTAAATAACGAGTTCTGTAAGAAAAAAACATTTTAGCCTAAAAATCGTTAGAATTTATCGCAAAGATGTATTTACATTTTTATGAATTAGTCACCTTAATATAATATAATATCTTGGGACATTATTCTCACCTGGCCATCTGATCCCAAATTAAGCAGAGTGTTTGCTATGGAAACCTGACAACTGATATACTACAAATACTACTTTCTTTTGTAAATACGTACTTATATAGATAAATACACCCAGATAAACAGACAAACAGACATGATCGACAAAACAGAATCGAACCCATAACCTTCTGCGTGAAAGGCAAGTATCTACCAACCACGCTAACCGGCTCGTCGAATATTAATTTATTATACTATTTATAATATAAGAATTACTCACATTTTTAATATAACCGTCGTATCCAGCAACTAGAAGGCAACATATTCCAGCGGTTGCTGTAGAAAAGAATGTAAGTGGTCTCTTTCCCGTATAATGAACAAGCAACACACAGGTAACAGAACCAAGGATTTGTAGGATGCCTAGGATGAGAGTAGCGTAATATTTGTCGATTGGCGCCTCTAGCATCTGAAATATCGTCACTGCGTATGTCTGCAGTATACGGATAAAAAGGTTATTTCAGAAATTATATTGGCATATTTTTTTTAAATTATTTAGTTTGTTGGATTTTAAGTACCGATGAGATTTATTTAAAATAAATGAATGAATAATTTGAAGGTATTTTTATAGACATTTATTGAAACTTTTGGTAATTATGTTAATACTGGATAGATAATTTATTATATAAAGAAAAAATAATGTTCGGGTAAATATATATTTCAAAATAAAATATATAATACCTGCAAGGTTGTCATTCCACTAAAATGTCCCACGAAAAAGCTAAACGAGACAAGGAAATAAGGTACCAAAAATGTTTTATCGAGGTACAACACCATTTTTTCTTTAAATGTTTCCTCTTGTTCCTCGATTCCCGCTAAAATCATATAAAATCTTATAATAAATGATTTATGGTTACTATGAAAAGAGGTTGAAATTAGTATCAAAGTAATTAATATATTGATGTTTTAATAGAGCACCTTCTTTTGTTTTGTACAAGGCCTGTATATCCTTTAATTCATCTTCGACAGCTTGCGGACTGGTCCAACCTCTAAGCCACTGTAAGCTCTGTATTCATAAACAAACATATTTATTTTTTAATATAATCATATTTTTAAACGTTTATATACATTTCAATTTATAAGGAATTGTGAGTTAAGTCTGGATTAAACTTGCTATCATCATTTCATATCGTTAAGCGTCAAACTGTAGTGTAGTGTAATATGCAGGTGATAAAACAATTAGTATAATCTTAAATATCTTGTGCTATGAGAATACCCCACCCCTATTAAGGAAGAAGGAGGTTTGAGGCTTATTCCACCATGCTGTTCCACTGGAGTTTAATAGAAACAAAGAAATTGTAGAAGAATAACACCCAATCCAAGTGAGTTATCTCGGGCTGTTTTTCATTACCGCTAGAATAAGATGAATTATAAACAATGAACTCGTAGGTAAGAAATTGTGCTAATTATAAATATATAAAAAAAATCAGTAGTGCTTGTTCGCAATCTTAGGTTAAGATCTATCTGCTGGGCCATCTCAGCTCAGCAGAAGGCTTTAGAAATATCTTATTCCATCAGTCATCACATCGTTATATATTTATAATATGTATTTATGTTACCTATACAATACGGTGGCTTTGATGAACGATATGACAAAAAATTTACTCTTGAAGATAACTTTATTGTACTTCATCTATTATGACTTGCGAATCTTCAAACAACGAACAAAAACATAAAAAAAAACAAATTATCATATTTTGTAGTTATTTTTTGTTATATAACAAAATACCTGAATTGCTTCATCGTGTCTTTTTCTAGATACAAGCCAGTGAGGAGATTCTGGTACAAAACACAGCGCGATAACTGCTAAGACCTGTGAATTAAAAAAATCTAGATATTTATATCTTCAGGTGCGTACTATTAATTATTTAGGCTATTGCTATACTAATTTAGCTATACTATAATTTAGTTACAATGCCTCACGATACCTTCATTTTCATGTGGCATGTGGCAATGTAATAATTCAAGACAATGTATGATTTATAGGCGGGATCGAAGCTCAGATGAGTGCGGTAACAGTCCGGTCGGGAAACAATTCGCGCCGTTTACACACGGGTTTATTCTTTCATTCTTATTTTTATTTTTTGTTATTATTATAATAAAAATAATATGTATTTCTTTCCGGGAATAGAAACTGTGGCAGGCCGGATTATGTTTGATATATGAATATAATAAAATTATAATGGGAAGAGACTGGGGGATTTGATACCTTTGCTCTTCTATGCCTTAGAAAAATGACGCACTCTACTTCTTGTGAATGACGAAAAGTTTTATGATGTGTAAGAATAGGAGTTGGTAATTTTTTAATACCAGGCGCTATGAGCACCTTTATTTATATCATTTAGATTTTTAAACTTTGACGTACGGCTTCACAAAATGTTCTACCAAAAAAAAAACTCAACCAAGCTTGCTTTTTACCTGATTTAGGTATTCGGTTTATTGGTAAATCCGTCCCTGGGGAGAGATGTGGTAATCTAAATAAATGAAGATGAATGACGTAGGTAGTAGACTATTATCTAACGTACATGAGACATTTTCTATCTAAAATGAAAATTAGTTTGGAAGATGAACTTACACGATTGTTAGGAGGAGGAGTATTATGTAAAATATGTTTATAATAGAAAATGAAATACCTACAATTTAATTTTTAATCAACGAATTTGATTTTTGTACCGTGAATATGATGTTAATCAGTGCCACCGTTCGCCAATAGAAGAGCAGACCGAATAGGAACTGTGTAAAGACTCCAATAGTGATGCATAAGGAGCTTGTAGCAGTCAGCGCACCTCGAAGATGTGGCTGTGTGATTTCAGCTACATACGTAAGCACCTATTAAAAATAAATTACATTGAACACGGGCAATTTTATTTATAATTGAGCAAAGAATAAGTAATATACCATGAATCTTAGCCGAGTCAATCTTTAACTTTAAATGTCAAAGTTTATCCAAAAAATTTATGCATGTTGGTTATTACAAGTATATCGTTTAATAGTCAATCTTGCACATGTAGCATAACAAAACATGTTTGGTAAAGTTATAATTCATTTATTATAGTATATAATAGAACTGTTCAAAATGAAACGAAATAAAGAATTTTATGATTTAAGAAGCTATGTATTAACTCCAGAACACGTGCAGCAATGAATTAATATAATACCCGCATTTACTTTCAGATAACAATCATATACTTTGTAATAATGTCTAAATGATAAAAGATTACACTTCAGTTTATTTAAAGCTATGAGGATTAAGTAAGATGGTATACACAAAGATTACTCAAGTGATATGCAAGTTTATTGAAAGATTCTATTTAAAATAATCAACTATCGAAAACATTTCGACAATACTTACTGGCGCTTCAAGAAGCCCACCCGCTAGTCCAGTTAGAAAAAGAGCGCCATAGAGATGACCGGTATTGGTTGAAAAGTGGAATATTAACCAGGCAATGAAAAATGGTATGTTCACCACCTGCATTGCGCGGCGACGGCCCAACGGTGATGTCACAATGCCGGACAAAGCGCAGCCCACCGGAACTACTATTAAATTGATTGAACCTGTGTAACAATGAAAACATGATTTTATCAGCAACGTTACAAGTTACATTCCAAGAGTTATGTTTTAGAAACCATAGTTATATTCTTCTTATATTATGATGCAAGCAGATGCATTTTAATAATCGCTTACATCGCCAATGCGCCACCAACCTTATTACACTGGCTCACTCAACCTTCAAACCGGAACACAACAATAAAAAGTTCGTGATCAAGATATTCATTTCGACATCAGTTTCAGTCAGAAAATCTTATAAAATTCGCAAACAAAATAAGCGCGATCACTGACTAAAGTATACGAGTATATATAATGTACATACAATATACATATTTGCGTAAACCAGTTGGACGGGCAGTTGGTGAAACGTATCAAATAAATAGTGGAAGAGTTATGTAGGCCTTCCGATAAAGATTTTGATCGTTTACTTTTTAATTCCGTTTAACACTGATAGGGTTTTTGTATTGCGCAGTGTTTATTCGGACAGGCCTTATTTAATTTTAATTTTCCACTAAGCAGAAAAAGACAATTTTTATAAATATATTTTGATCTTATCAAAATTTATATGTCTTTTTGTATTTATGTTTATTACAGGAACAACAAAACTGTCTGATTCCGAGTAATCCTTGCAACAAGGATGATCAGTAAACGAAGGTTGACCGCTCACAGCCTCACACGTATTATTCACAATTAAATAAGATTTCAATCGTGACTTTCAATAAAACAGTGATCACATGATCGCGGATGTAACCTTTTTAGCTACGAGTATTAAATGGGCAAAGTAAAACATTTATAGCGACGGAAGTATTAATAACCATCAAAGTAGAATGTTTTAATTCATTTAATATTAAACCGTATAAATAAATTACTTACTTATCCATGATATTTCCGAACTTTCTAAATGCAGATTTTCTCCCTCGACCGGATTTTTTACAGCAGGAATGAGAATAGTCGGAAAGCCAAGTGTCATTCCATACCCTGAAGGAGTAAATTATTATTTTATGTCTTGTTAAAGTAACTATAAAAAATAGCGTATACCTCAAACCGAAATTGTAAACGACTAGATAAAAAAAAAAACAATTGTTGCCTTAATCTATTGCATTTTTAAGCTTTTACTTAAATTAATTTGTCAGCAGTAGCATATTTTCAGACTTAGCGCCGCCGAGGCCCAAAAATAATCCGCTCATTTTTAATGATTTTTAATAATTATTAATTGTTGGGAGCAATGTTAAATAGTGAATTATTTATGGTTAATTAAAAGTAGGTAGGTAATTAATATTGAGTTTTAGAGTATCTACTTGTGTAATGCTGATTAGGCAGAAATCCTAAGGAAGGACAAGGTTACCTAGGACCTAGGTTAATTTAGCTTCTAAAAGTTGGTCGATTCCGCGGGCGAAACTAATTATTTATAAATATGTCTAACACAGACACAATTAGAAGATTATAGCATTAGGTAGGTAGGTTACCTGTAGGGTACCTATTATCATTTATCGCACCGTTCTCCAGCGGTTTGTGGATTCGAGATGTATTCACATTATCTTATTAATCTTAAGGAAATATTTAAGTTGCTGTAAAAAGGTTACCGTTAACATTGTTTTTATATATAATAAACTCAATAAAACGGTGTCAATTAAAATTATTGTGTAAGTAGGTATGTAGGTGTAGGTATGAATGTATACTTATGTTATTTTTTTTAGTTAAGATATTTTTATTTTCATTAACAAACATTTCTGATGGTGCTTACTTACCATATAAATAGAGACATATTTTATGAATTTGTTATAAATAACTGACATTAAATATTTATTTTACTTAAAATTTAATATTGATTTAATAGGTACTATAAATATATACATTTTATAAATAAATTTTTAAATAAATTTCCGAAATTATATACTTTGAAAATTATTGTGTGTAGAGCTCTTGTACAACATTTAAATTATTAATGATTTATTATAATTAATTACATACCACTAAAGGTACATTACCTTAAAAGTTATATCGTAGATATATAATATGTATTTTTTATATTATTTATTATGGTTTTTTAAAAAAAAACTAATTTATTTAATAATTCATTCGGTAACAGTAATCGTCCTTCTAGTATATGAATGTTTTTGTAGTATTGTATTATAAAACCCCACTGGCACGATCCATTAACTACTTGATGACTTTGTGCTAAATAAAAAATAGCATTGAAGTTTCATTTTGTTTTTATAAAGGTCTATAAGCGGAGTGCTTAAAAAAATTATCTCTCGTGATGAAATTTTGTCCTATTTATATTACGAATAAAATGTGGGCAAAGACATTGTTTTCTTATTCACATAATATCTGTATAATTTTAATTTTTTTTAAATACTCAGCGGTTGCATTTATTTAATATTATGGATCTTAACAATTATTAGTAGTCTTTGTATTGGCTAGACAAATCAAACAATAGTGCAAATGTCTAGAGCGATATTAACGTTAACATTGAATAAAAATTAAACATATATGATCTTGTAGTTTAACTATATTTTTATTTAGCATTATTAAAATTTTAACGTAAGCCTTATCGCTATCAAAGTATTATTGCTACTTACCTAGAAGTAGAAGATTCTTCACACCAACTGCAATTAACTGTGGAAGAGCAGTGCGAAAATTTTTCTTATAACCGTAGTGTTGTGCTTCATTCACTAAAATGTTTTCCTTCGCTAATGGCGCCATCTGCGCACAACGATAATATTTTAAGCTACACTAATACATTTACACATTTAAATTAAACACTTTATTATTATACACAAGCGATTAACGAGCAAATAATTTCACATACGTTTTAATTATTTAATGTGTATCGCGATCTTTTAAAAGGATTAACGGAACAAGTAAATGTCATTTCTTATAGATACGATAACGCGTCTCTATTGTCTGCTAGAATGGTTTTAACTGTTTACAATTGATTTCCGAATAGACTTTACGCAATACCCTTCACTGTAGACTGCAGCCTTTGCGAAACTTGACTACTTATGGAAAAATATGTTTACTATAGCATATTTTAATAATACAATTTATAATGTTAAAGTCTATATCGGCACGAGTTGAGGACTGTCTAAAACAGTGATTCCCAAAGTGGTCTATATCGACCCCTAGGGGTCTATGACAACCTGCAAGGGGTCTACGTCAGCGAAAAAAAATTTGGGGGTCCATGAAATGAAAATGGGGGTCCACGATAGTGGATCTCAACACATACACTGATAGTACCTATTTACTTACATCATATACAATTTATTATTAAAGCATCAGGTTCATCCTTCTCACTAAAAATATTGACTTGTTGCTTATGTTATTTTATTTATAGTTTATTTTATTTTTATTTAATGTTACGTATATTTTACATAACAGATACAAAATTTTATTTTGAGTAGTTTTAATTTAAATTCAATTAATAAATGTATAAATTAACATGTGTTTTTACTTTAAGTTTTTAACACTAAACTTCACTATAGTTAGAAATTTACAGGAAATCAATATCAGGTAAGTAGGGGGTCTACCCAACACGGAAAAACATGGCAAGGGGTCTACCACACAAAAAAGTTTGGGGAACTCTGGTCTAAAATATTATAGTTATTCAAATAAAAAAAAACTACTTATTACTAATATATCTTACATTATGAAACGTCGAACTGTTTGTTAAATTTTTATGTATATTTGGTTATGCCTTTAACTATTTTATAACATATAAACAGAACCTACAGAACGATTTTTGTGAAAAAATAAAGACGCTGTAAACAATCACATAAGCACACAGCTTTTATTGACTACACTCAAAGTTAATTTTAGCTTAATCCATTTAATTAATGGATAAATTATAATTTGTCCAAAATATTATAATGCGACGATATGTTTTATTAACATATAATAGTAGTAGGTTAAACAATAACAATGACGCATAATAAGAAAATCAACTAGCCTCAACTAGGCGAACGTATATTTGCCCCATAAACCTAAATACAAGTAGTGAAAGATGTGCAAAAAAATGTTATAATGTTGACAACATCAATTAGAAAGGTAGCGTTGCTAATACAAATGTCATAGTAAGCCGGCTGATCTTATGTCGATAGTTGATCTTATATGGCTAATAAGCAAACCAACCATCAGCTGCTCAAGTTGTGGTGTAAAAGGAAACAACATAAGACGGCAGCTGACGCAGTAAACAGAAATATTGGAGGTTTTTGGATTTTAATTTTTAATCGAAACATTTTTAATCTTTTTTCTAATTCGACAATATATCATTATTATTATCATATATCGATGATGTCATAAAGTTTTAAAAGAGTTACACAAATAAAATATTTTGCTTAGGATAGCATTATGCTTTTTGTTTTATTATTACTATATTTAAGCGACTTTATTACATCGATATTAAGTATAACTATTAAGTATAACTATATATAAATTAGTGCTGTCAATGGTTTCTTCGTTTGTCGAAGCATTCATCCTAAACTTTAATGTTAAGTTAGTTGTGATTCGCCGATGCCGTATCAGTACGACAAATAATACCCTTTTTTATTTCTGGTTCCAAAGGTACAATTTTTGACTTTAAATAATTATGATTTATTTAACATTTCATACATTTTTTTAAAAACTTTTATTTGCACTCTAATCTCAGTATATTTAGGTAATAATAATAATAATATCCTCCAGACCGATTTCGGCCACGGCGGCCAATCTCAAGAGAGATTAGCCAACTACGCAGGAGATATTATAGTGCACAAGTATGTGCGCAAACACAGGTGCACTCTCTATTCCCTAACTCTCATAATCCGATGGGACGGCAATCCGACACGACCGGAAAGAGTTCAGGCGCAGGACCAACGGCTTTACGTGCTTTCCGAGGCACGGGATTGAACACACTTCCAACTTCCAGACTCCGGGCTGCTACTGAGAATTTTCTGACAGAAAAACCCAATAACATTTTATTGTCCCGACCTGGGAATTGAACCCAGGACCTCCGGGTCTGCGGCCTTATATCACACCACTAGACAAACGAGGCAGTCAAATATTTAGGTAATAGTGGTACGTATAGGTGGCGAGGCTAACTTCAATGTTAAGTGTGTAAATGAAGGTTGTTAAAAAAATTGTTACGATGATTTGACTTGGACAGTATCAGATAAAAGAGATTATAAACAACAGCGCCATCTATAAGATTATTTTGATTTATTGACCACGATATTTTGTTTTTTGTTTGGTAGTTCGTTGTTAATACGTGGTATCAAGTACGGCGCTACATTATCGAAGAAATATTAGACGTTTAAAAATGTTGAAATCAAAAGTTATTTCAGCACTGTCAGCGTTATATTCTCTAAGTAATAGTATATAGCAATTACCATATTATGACATTTTACATACACATAGAATTGGATATAACTTTATTATATATAATTGGATATAACTAGGGCGCACAAATTACAAACTAAAATATGACAAAAAATAATCCGAATCAGAAAGATTTTTTTTATAATTACCGGGAAGGCGATTATTGAGTAAGTGGCACAACGACCAGCAAAGTTGGAAAAAATGATCTGCAACAGCTTTGAGGCCTGTAAGATGCCTCTTCTTCCCGCCTCAAATTGAAGGAAGATCTAAGAGGACGGGGACACGTGTGCTGGTAAAAAAAACCTATTTTTGGAAGTGCGATAAAGAAAAGAATTGCCAAATTTGATGATGTCATGATTAGCTCTCCTCCAAGCCTCCGACACACATCGTGTAGAGAGAGAAAGTTGGACCAGTTAACATGTGAATGGGCCGATTTTGCTCGGCGTCGTCTCGGTGCTCTTATGTATGCCTTCTTACAGGACTTGAAGTCTTTATTGTAGGTTGCTTTTAGTAAGCCAATGTTAGAAGCCCTACTAACGGAGCCATTGATGATTTAGAATATTGATGGAATGAACTTTTTGGGTTACTTATAAGTATACAGTATATTATACACAAAACTGATTTTTTAAAATTTATTTAAAGTAACTTTCTCATTTATGTTTTCTTCAAATAATAATAAAATCTGAATATAAATTTCTCAGATTGTATTTTGTTTTATAATCTGAGATAGATTTAATCAATACATAAGATTCATGACCGATTTGATCGGAGATATGCTACTCCCGTTTTGATATGGAAGAAACATCTATAAATCAAAACAATGTCATGTCATCAATATTAGATAATATGATTGATTAGGTAGATGATATGATACTTATATTTTTACATTTTATATAAAAATATATTTCAGGAAAAATCTTAATTAATATCATAAGACGTAGACTCGGCAAAGCTTATCAAATAATACATAAATGTTGTATTTAAAATACATCTACAGAGTCAAACTTGCATTTTCATCGTACAACTCTCGTGGGAATAGATAATGTAGTAGTATCCCGTTGCTTTCTACACCGCGGTACTACAGACTTGGTGCCCGTAGAAATCTGTTAGTGAACCGATTCAGAACATATGGTTCTTGCGCTTCACCACAGTACTGATGGTTACCGCTGCCCTCCACCAGGATTCAGGTACTACGCCCCTGTGGCTCGCCTCCTCCGCTGGTTGGACCGTACCGACAACTATTGTCTCCGCTCTTCTCCACCGTTGAGGTCTTCAGCCGTAACCCTGGGCACAGGTTCTGCGTTATACCCCGCAGAGCTGGGTCCCTGCTGAACTTCGCCATCTAGTTACTCCGGCTTACTGGAGTGTAAGATGCCCACCCTCGCGACGTGGACGCGCCAGGCAGGAATTGCCCAAGTGAAGAGTAAAGAAGGTGGCTCTACTCTCCCAGGGGCCGAGTTAATGGACATGTATGATCCCATGCCCAAAGGCATGGGAGGCAGAAAGACCGACGCAAAATTGACGCACTCGAAATGTGGTGTTGGCGGTGACTGCTGCGGATCCCTTGGACAGCATTTCGGACTAACATCTCGATCCTGGAGGAGCTAAAAATAAAAAAAAGACTATCGTCGACTGTGCAAACACGAATTCTCAAATACTTCGGACACATTGTTCGAAATGAACACTCCATGGAACGACTCGTTGTCCAAGGGCAAGTGGAAGGCTAGCGGTCACGCGGTCGAGTACCCAAGCGTTGGACAGACATTATAAAAGCTACAACACAGACCTCCATAGTCCAATGTTTTAGAGATGCTGAAGACCGCATCAAATGGAGACACATAGCGGGGGCGGTAGCCAAAAACGATGCGTCATCGTCAACCATGACCACTCTGTCAAGAGCGAACGACTGATACGACGACGACAGAGTCAAAATAAAACCACTTAAAGGCCATTGGTACCCGCGGGTAGCAATTATTAAAGTGCCCTTGATATATTAGCAAATTGACCAATAATCAGAGAATAATAACTAAATTATTAGTAATCGTTGCGCGTCACCAACCGACTCAACACATATCCTAAGTAGGGTGGTCGTGTGAATAAGACATGTGACACCTGAAGTCGCGTCCTACGACTGTTTCGAGTTCTCACAATTTTTATTATCTTTTCCTTTTGATGTTTCACATATTTTAAAAATCTTAACTTTTTTTTACCGTCAAACATCAAAACTATGTATGTATGTTCTGTTTTGAAAGATGAGTTTGCCGGTGTAATCACGTAAGTGACTACATCCAAGATCCCATGCTTGGATGCGCTTTGACGGACTAATGTGGTGCATATTTTTGCAATGACATTGAGCGAAGGTTACACCTTACCATCGATTAATACAAAATATATTATGTACCTATAATGTGTCACAGTCTGGTCTATTCAAGTAGGAATAATTTTTTTTTAATATATGAAGGCAATCTGATGTAATACCTTGTACACTATTACCTTTGAGTTTATTACAAACCAAAATTGCTTTATTTTTACTGACATCTTAAGTGTATCAAAAATAAAGCGAAAATAAAAAAACAAAAATACTCAAATGCATCGAAGAATCGCATTTTAATACTCAAATTCAAGGCACTTCGTACACTTATACGAAGACATATAACAAATACATTCTTAGTGCTATATGTTATAAAACTATAGTTCTATTTACAGCTATCCCAGGTTAGTGTTAGAAAGAACAGGCTCTATAATATTCTTTATAGGCACACTTTGGAAAGTTCGACCTTTTAATGGATCGTTCAATATTTTTTTGAAAATTTTTCTACTTTAAACTAATATTGTTGTAATATAACGACTGTTTTAACTTAGAATTGTAAATATTTTAGATTAAGCGTCATAATAAAGTAATAAAAACTTTGGTAAACCGTTTCCAATTGAATATAAACACCATACTACTGATTTGTAATGCTAATTTAAAATTTAAACATTTACTTGATGGAATCATAAAAATAAATTATATAAACTAAAATATTTGAGAAAGTGGTCCATTGAGAGAAGGCCTTAGCCCATTAGTGGGAATTTCAAAGGCTGTTTCTATACTTTACTTTTATTATATTGTGTTTATAAAGAGTTAAAATTTAACCCATAAAAGTTATTTGTTTCTGTTATATTTTTTTAAACATTATTGGTAACAAATTTATTCTATCAAAATGTTCAATCAAATGTATCAAAACCTAGTCCCACCGCTTCTATTCTTGTACAACAAATAGAAATTACCTATTAAAAATCGTATCGTATGAAAAGAAGAACTTTCAGTAATTAATACTGATTCTGTAAAAGACGCAAAGAAAAAGTTACTGAAAAATGAATTTATTTGACCGCTATTTCATTTCCTGTTTGCGAGCGAACGTTGAGTTTGTTTGTATGACGCATACAAACTGATCTGAAAGCGTTTTATTCATAAAAATATTATATATACATAATATTTTTATGAATATAGTCATAGTCTTTAATAAATGTTTGAAACAAATAATGATAATGGTAAAGGTAACTTTATGCAATATTTATGAATATTATTGTCTATGTTGTCTTAAAACTTTATATTTACAAATGTATGTATATATATATATATATATATATATATATATATATATATATATATATATATATATATATATATATAGTCAAGTAAAGGCTAGAAGTAATTCTTTCTGTTTGTAAATATTATTGAAATAACGATTTGTAGACAATTTTTGTTATTTGAAAAATTTCTGATAAGTCAATCATTATTTAAGCAATGCAAACCCAAGCGATGGGATCATTATTATTATTAATAATACAGCGTTTGGCCAAAACTCTGGACGAAAATATAACGTTGTGGAATTAAATGAATCTTCAGTGCATTATTTGGCTTCGGTCCATTGTGGAACATTCTTAATCCAAAGGCGTGTCGGTTTCCTACAGCTTAGTGATGGTGCATTGCCTATTGTTTTGTTAAGACGTTCGGGATAAAGTTTCTATAACAATTGTATTTTGTGATTGTTTGAGACAATCGTAATTGTGATTCCCATGATAACGCTCAGGTGTCCTTTTGATATTTGCTTTTTGTTGTTATGGACGTTTTCGATCTCGCCTACTCGCTGATTCTGTCCTACTTTCCAAAGTTTCTAATCAGGCGTGGCCGCATCAACAGGATGCTAACCTAAGACATTTTGTGTCATCGTTACAATGTTCGATGCAAACTCTTCTCGCAAAATGCAAAGCTTTGCAACAGGTATATACTGAGTTATTTGTTTATTTTCATAGCTGAATCCCAATGTAATACACGGTATTACCTACAATATATTTGAAATACCTAATGCTGATTAAAAATAACTTTATCGAATGTTATTGTTGTTCATAGATTTACAAACACATTTAGATTTATTTTTAGTTATCTATAAATCTGTACTCTATACAAATAAATAAAACTGAAGTGTCTGTCTGTTATTTTAAATAACTGCCTCTTTTCAAGTTAATATGATTATTTGGGAGTTACTAAAATTAAAATATATTTTTTGTCTGTTTGTCTGAGTATCCGGGAGTATTCTTAAAACGGCTAAAAATTACAAAATGAAAAAATTGAATTAAGGTACCGACCTAGAAATACTTCTTATAATAATCTTAGTCTTTATTGCATCAAAATCGGTACAGTATATAAAAAGTTTAAGTTCACGTACGTATTTTTGTTGTTATAATATATGGTGCGGCAATTTTCCCATAAATGACGGTATTCTGAATACGTCTATTTCGGTTTCGTTTCGATTGATTGTTTTAGGTTTTTTTTCATGAATTTTATTATTACATTAATAATATTAAATAATTTGTGGTTTTAATTTGCAATCGTTAAATCGGTTGTAATTTTGTTCTATTAAATTTTTAAGATATTAATCTTAAAAAAAAAACTTTTGTTTTTTTTTTTGTTTAAAATTTTATAGATTTACTTTTTATTTTTAAATAAATTAGATTAGTAGGGTTATAATTTTTTTCTATTACTTGCTTTACCTATGTAATATTGCCATAATGTATTTATAAATTAAATTCTATCTGACCGTAATAGCTAAGACACACATTTTTATTTAATGTACAAGGTTGGAAATAATGTGCCGCATTATTCAAAGATATTTTATACCTGGATACTTTATGGGCGGATGTACCTTGCTGTCCTTGCACGTATGTCTATACTTAACGATATATATTTTCTCGTTAGGTGATCATAGTAAGTTATTGTGTTATTGGCATGTCAACCTAATAAGCGCATATACATTGAATAGGTGGTAAAATTAGAGAATAATAACGACCGTAATAAGGCAATTTGCTAGAAAAATTAATGACTATATAAAATTAAACTTTAATGATAAACTAACATATAAGAATAAAGAATTAAGAGTTTTTTTTTTTTGACGTGTCATCTTTATGCATTTTTATGAAAGAGAAAAAATATATGACGTGGAGAGAAACGGAAAGAGAGCTTTTAAATATGTTTAACTACATACAAAACTGTAGGTAGAAAAACTGGTCATAAAGCAAGGTAGAAAGTCCCGGATATTGAGAATTTGATGAAGATGACCGTCTCGTAATTTCGTCCCTGTGCCTCAAGTACTATAAGGGTGGTGGATTCTTCTCGGTTGCCGTGTCTTTGGAACTGTAGAGTCTGAGGTTAGGTCTTGGTGATAGTAATGTCCGTGCAATATGATGAGTTAGATGCACGAACTTTGTTAGATGTTTCGGTGTCGGTGTAATACGATAGACAAGAAATGTTGAAGATATTTTTTTTAGCTTACAGATACTTTGTTCTTATTGGAGTAAATTGATATCTCCGATGAGTAACAACACGCGGGCTTTTGTAATGAGCATAATCATCACAATGGCTCCGAAGTTGTTCATGACTGCCTCGTTGACTAGAAGCCAGTTGCAGTGATTTGGTATTCCTCTGAAAATCGGCGCTATTGTGCGTATTTCTTTGCCGCGTCCGCTTGTACAATGTGATTTTTTTCCGACCGCCTTGTTTCATCTTCTTCCAGGGTTATGATACCTCTAAAGAAAATTATCTGTTCCCTTTTATGACCTCTGAGGTGTTATTGTTGTTTTCCGCTTCTTCGATTCTAACCTTTAACAGCCCTCCATGCAGGTTGGTATTAGTCTTGATGTGTGGCTGCATTTGAAGATCTGTGTGACTTGGGGCTTATGTGTCTTAAGCGCAACCATACTATGGTTGCGCTTTTCGCGTTCTCTACATACAATAAAAATCATTTCTAATCATTCTCTAGATACAATTGTCATCATTGATGTTCCTGCTCTTATTAAGCCTCGTGGAATTGGTCATGCTGATATTAAGAGACCATTGAACAGAGTTGCGATTCAAAGGGGAAATGCTACTAGCATTCTTGCCACCATCGTACACCATCATACATCGTACCATAAATTAAATTTACGGCATTGCTTAAATTGCGACATAATTATTTATACTTATTTTGAGGTTAGATAGACATTGGCGTTGTAAGAAATATTAACCATCGCTTACATACCAATGCGCCTCCAACCTTGGGAACTAAGATGTTAAGTCCCTTGTGCCTACTTACACTGGCTCAATCACCTTTCAAGCCGGAACGCAACAATAATAAGTACTGTGGTTTAAGAATTTATTTTCTCATAAAGAACATACAATGTTCACTTAAATGAGATATTTTACATAATAATTTAACCGACAATTTAGTACAGTAGTAACGACTTATACAATTCAAGAGTAATTAATCTAAGTATTTTTACAATAAGATAATATTTTTTTCTTAAAGATCGTAAAGGATTTTTCATTGAAAATTTCATTAGGTAAGCTATTGTATAGTTTTGCTCCCTCAAACTGTAGAGATTTAATTCCATATTTCGTCCTGGTCTTGGGTAATTCAAGTTTGTGTTTATTTCTAGTGTAATGTTTGTAGGTTTTAGTTCTAAACGTTATTTGTGTGTGTATTGTTTTTGTTAGTATTTTTCTAATTAATATGCATGTTTTAAATTTGTATAACTGGTTAATTGATAATACATTAGTACGTTTATACAATTCTTTGGTTGACATGTGGTAATCTAGATGGAATAATGACTTTAGTAATTTATTTTGCGAGATCTGTAGATCCTTTATATTAGTTTTATATGCACTACCCCAAATCTCAACAAGATATTCTAATAATGACTTTACAAGTGAATTATATATTATAATACGGATTTTGTGTGGTATACATCGCGACGATCTACGTGTTGCCCCAGTGAGTGAATTTATTTTTCCTTGCAAGTAGTCTAAGTGTGCATGCCATGTTAGCTTAGGGTCTAGGATTAGGCCAAGATACTTTTCTTCATTTGATTGTTTAATAGTCTGATTATTTATCATTATTGGGTTAAATTTTGGAATTTTCTTATTTTTTGCATGAAAAAATAAGTACTGCTGTTTTGCAATAAAATATCTGATGAGTGGTAACTGGTATCTACCCAGACGAGCTTGCTTAAAGCCTAACCACCAACCCCTACCACTTTATATCGGTACATTATCTAGCTTGTGATGGGAGTGGGAGATAGGTTCCAATGTGACCGACTAAACACATAACCATTCCTTGGACAACCGATACCGTTGGCAAAAGTCTACACTATCCCAGGTGTCAAAGGAGTACGTGGTCTAAAAATTACTCCGCAAAAATATCGTCGTCTGATGAACTTTCCGACATATTATCATATCGAACTATATTTAAATTCAATATAATATTTGCGAAATACGAAGTTAACAACAAGAAAACTGTTGTCAGCTCTCGTGGTTTAAGGTTAACCTTCCGCCATAATATTAATTCTACAACGTTGAGTGGTTAATTTTTTTAAATAAGTTTCTTATTTGACTTTTGGTAATACAAACTATTGAAAAAATATATAACCATTCGTTATTATGTTTAACTATTGGTTGAGTTAACTACGGATTAAAAAACCGGCCCTCAGTGTAAATACAGGAACATTACATCAGTATACATCTTGAGTTTCAATGTTGGCATCGCGTTGATAACGTTAGTAGGTAACTCTTTACAATGCCAGTGTATATGTAGATATTATCAGGTAAGTTAGGTGGTATGTTTTGAATTCAATGTGTTGGTCCCGCCATATATACACATAGTTGCAGGAATTGCTAACTGTGATTAATATCGTGATCGTCGTGATAAGATGTCAACGTTATGTATATATCTCTTAATATCTTTTATCTCTGAACATGCTAACTCTTTGATAAACGTAAAGTAAAATTTTAAGTGTGGTATTGTGATATATATTTCACAATACATGTATATATATTATAGATGGCTGTATCAGAAGCAAAACAAATAGCAGCATCAGTGTTTTTATTACTTCCATGCATCCATATCACTTCTAGCTCATGTCATCTCTTACATAGTCCATCTATCTCGTCTATTTATTTCAGACATCCTCGTCTAAGCCGAATGCAGTGCTCTTTGCAAGTAGCACGTGCGATCACGAAAGAAAAATATTTTTTTAATACCAATATATATCCATTAAAGGATATTTTCACGTATGAGGTGTTTATGTTATTATCGATGACAATAAAAAATAAAATATATATTTATAACTAAAAAATACATAGAATACGAAAATAAAATATCATCACTTTAACCGAGTTCGGATTTTGTATATTATATGGTAATAATTCGATATAAGTAAATAAATGTATTAGTATACGTAGGTAAACTTATTACTATACTATACTTACTTATAAAGATGTAATGCAAAATTATCTAAACTTGTTACCATACACTCTTAGACAAGTAATATTTTTTTTTATATAAACATTGTGGCGGCGCCTGTCTTTTGCATTGAGTAACTTGTGTGACGACCTAGAAGTTATTTTGAAATAAACAACTTATTTCAAAATAACTTTTAATAATCAATAGCTACACTCAATAAAACATAAAAAAATGTTTTGAAATTTGGAAGTCTAAATGACGAGCAACACCTGCCCTTAATTAACCCTTATCAGGGTAGAGCGAAATTGTCTTTCGGCAACCCTTAGTTCTTTTCAAATATTAGTATTGGCCTTTGCAATCGTGTTTTTTAAGACATATCACTACATCACCTTATTATGTCGAAATAAAGTCGCAAAGCTTAAATCTGTTTCCAAAATTGTATTTTGGTCGAAATTTTTTGTATAATTTTGGCGCCTATATACGAGTATATCTATGTGAACAAATTATAATATCGATTTCATATAAATTTCGTCTACGCCTTGCTCATCTGATGATGTTTTTTAATAAATTCGATTTAGTGGTTTTTATGCTAAAACTAAACTGCATATAAAGTAGATTGTGAAAACATATCACAATCAATGAAAAACAATCCATAGGATGTGAAATTGTAAGGCGATAAGTTGAGCAGATCGAATCTTGTCCAGATTAATCTTTTTTTCGTATGTTGATTAAACAGCATTTTTTCTAAAATATATAAAGAATATTGTAAATACGTAATTAGCGTATTTCTTTTATTATAAAGTTAGTTTTTCAATGGTATTGTTTTCAAAAAGGCGAAGTTTACATTATGAACGCACTCATCGAATAAGTTTTACACAGTTTACATACAAAGTTAAGTGATAGCTATGTTGATACCGTTTCATGAGTTACAAAACCGAAAATAAAACTTTTAATAACAGTATAAAGTAATAAATATCATACCATCTGAATTGTTATTAGTATATTAACTTATAGCAAAGACGTAGTAAAAATTTCATTTAAGACGGTAGAGACGGTAGACTATGCTAAAAATTTATTTATTAACTTTCCCCATAATAAAAAAAAAATAGTTATAAGACGACCGAAAACTTTATAACAGAAATGTGAATTTTATAAATGAAAACAAATACGTTTCAATCAACAGTATAAAACAATTTGCTTTGCAAAATATTTTATAATTAGTCGCATAGCAATTTTAAATTCAAAGTTAATATTAATTTAAGATAAAAAAAATCTTTCGCAACGTGAAGTAACTAATAACTCATAACGGCACTACAATTTAAAACGCACTTAAATATTTAACGACAGCATTATTGTTTTTTTTTAATAAGAAAACTTTACTTACAATTCTCCAATCGCATAAACGGCATTAAACTTAATTGATCACCTTGCTCGATAACGCGTAATTCACAACGTAACGAAGTACTCGCGCAACTAGCAAGAGTTGTGAAATGCGAATGACAACCGAGTCACATAACTGGCGGTTTTTTAAGACTTTCTGATGACGGTACATATCAAGGTAATAAGTTAATATCTATGGGTACGTCCATATTTTATTGATTATTTATTTATCATAATAGTACCTTAGTTATCGAAATAAGGTAGGTACTATTGTGATAAATTTATAATACAATGACCAAATAGTTAGAAAATACAAAAAATAGGACAAACACAGGCAAATTGTATATTTAACGGCTGCAGAAGAAATAGCAGCAGCAGTAATAATAGTAATAGTACCTAGTAATAATTATATTTGTAGAAAAAGGTAAACTAATATCGAAAAGTAGGTACTGATTTACATCGTACTTATTTCCTGAAAATATGTTATATTAAAACAAGACTTATACTATGTGTTTTGTTTTTTTTTTTATGTACCTATGTTAATAAAGAATTCGGCCAGAAGATTAATCGGATCTGTATTTTCGGAGGGTTTGAAAGAATGAATGCCTAGATGCATACAGCCATACAACGATTTACGCCATGTTAACAGCCACCACAGAGTACATAACAACTACGTTTAACACAGTGTTGCCTTTTTTGTATTAAAAAATTCACAAGAGAAATCCGATAAAATTGTTATCTTTATAATATATGTATATGAAGATATTAAGCTATATGCGCTTAATAATTACAGTGGTGCTTATTTTTTCCCAAACGAGTTTTGTTTTAAAGTGGAATACTTTTGTAGCATTACACCATAATATTCGTAAACTTATTATTTATACTTACTATTTTTACATATGAAATATTGATAATTTTAATACATCCTGTAAATAAATCCGTTTCGACAAATAAATAACATTCTTAAACAGTCTTGTTTATTTATTATAATTTTCTATATTTTATAAAAAACATATAATTACACATAAATCAAAAATATGTATTTATAAAAGCGAAATACCACTCATCATGATATCTCCTAACCTATGCGCCCGATTAACATGAAACTTGTCACAGTTAGGTTCTCCTTTCCCGACGAAGATGCCCACTGAGAACGGATTTTACGCAAATCCAATCAAAATACATTTTTATATTTATCTACCCGTGCGAAGCCGGGACGATTGGCTATATATATTAAAAAATATATATTTTTCATGCGCTTAACCGTTTTTGCGATTTAGGGCGTTGAGCACGCAGCGCTCAAAATTCAGCTTATTATCTCTCATTTTGAGGTTGACATCTTTTTTATGCTAAAGTGACTGGACTAATAATTTAATGACGGTTTGAATGAACTCAAATATTGGACGATGTTTGCGCTCCGATATATTTAGGCAAAATGGATGCTTTAAATAATTTGACAACTTGGTTTCATGAATGTTATTGATTACTTTAGATATATTTGATAATCTTGTCTGTTACGTTATATATGAAGCTGACTGTACAATATGTTGCATGACCTGTATTATAAATATTTCAATAAATATCACTCAGCACGCAACATCGCACATCACGTGATGCAGCGCGCATGTTAAACAATATGGATGAGTAAAACGCCCACACTATCATCATTTGGCCTGTTTGTTTTGTCGCAATTGAAGCACTCTATATATAGCCTCTTTGGTTGCAAAAGGATGTATATAGAGAGCTGCTCTTCTTGTGGTAGCAAGAGGAGTGAGGAGAAATAAACAACTTTGACATTCATTGACGTGGTATCATTGGTCGAAATCTTGAACAAGTTATGATATTCATTATCATAGATTATTTAAGTGAAGCTGTTGTTAGAATTTTGGAAGTAAAATTAAACTGGATACCTATAAGTTGTTAAGTGGAATAATGTTATATTATAGGATACCTAAATTAATCAAAAATTGATTGAAGTGCAAAACTTTTTTGCAGGAAAAGTGAAAAGTTCAGGTAATTACATAGAATAGTAAATCTAAAGTTTGTGTATCTTCTTTTCCTTCTTGGATTGGACAAATAAAAACCAGGTGTAGTAAAATCGTATCTAAGTATTTAAATTTTGATACTGAAAATACATAGTATATCTTATTATGATAAAGAATACTTTTCTAAAATTTAATATTTCATTAAATACCTAAATATTTATATACAAATAAAAATTACTTCCACATATCTATAATAACATGCATACGTGAAATGGTGGCAAGATTGCAAACTGTATTTACCCATAAAATCGCATTACCGATTATTGAAAAATAAACTCCTCCCATCGTCGAACAGGTTTGATTTTCAGATCTTGTATATTTAAAAGAAATGTGGTGGAAGAGCCTATTTAATCTCCGTGGAAAAGAAAGATTTACACGGTGTAAATCTAGTCTTTTTCACACGGGCATTTGAGTTTAAAGGACAACCGTAATCCCGTCATGTGACATCATAGCATCAAAGGTACTCCATAGCTTGCTGCATGGTATGGTGAGCGAACTTCAATTTGTGGACTAGTTCTGCAGTTAGTGTTTACGTATACGTATGTAAGACGAATTGGTTTAAAACTTTCGTTTTCGATTATAATGATAGGTGTAGGCGACGTAAAAACTTAACGAGGTTGCCAAATGCTGCCTATAACAAGGGTATTCTTCGACCGGCTTCCATGTCGAACTTGTTCCAACCGAGCTTTATTACTTAATCCAGGTGACCCATTCACCAACAACTTCGAGTGATTTCTCTTTGATTTGTATCAGTGCGCTATATCTATTACATATGACCTAGGTGTTGTCCAAGTTCATACCGAGATCGACACCCCGGGAAGACTCGCTTCCATTTATAATAGAGCAAAAGTAAAGTATAAGTATAGACCATTCGTGACTTAAATATTAATGACAAATCATTAATCTACAATAATATAATTATTTACAAGTAATTTAATTCAATAAAAATTGGCCATTTAAATCAAACTAAAATAATAATAAAATTAAATTACTGAACTCGCTATTATAAAGAAAATCATTTAAAACCTAATGTGTTTGTTTGGCTTCGTAAACCCATCATCCAATCCATCTGCCAATTGTTGACCTGTAGGAATGTAATTAAATTTTATTAAGTACATATTTCTCAACCTGCTCTTTAGAAAAATTAAATAATATGTCAAAATGTTTGATCTCTTATGACTGGTTGGATTATTTGTAATATTTATAAAACCGTTATTATCTTCAAATCTAATTATAGGCTTTTGAATACAAATATTTACACTAGCTGCTAATAACTTAGTTCACAATATTTCCTTAACGGCTTCATATAAAGACATATATTCTGCCTCAGTAGAAATTGCAGCCACTGATTCTAGTTTATTAAGACACCAAGATAAAGTACACTGGTCAAATAATTGAAATACATACCAAGTGGTACATTTTCTATCTTTGTAGGAAAGCTGTATTAACAGGTTTACAATCATACATATTGAATTTTACCAGAAAAGTTTTAATGTATACCCTTTGATCCAATAACATTTGATCATTACGACTAGATACTAGACTTTTACACCGAGAAACAATTTATTAGACTTAAATTAGTCATCTTAAATTTGCTATATAAATACATTTTTAAATCGCTCATTGTATTTATGTCAGCACATATTAGAACTAAATTATCAACATATAGAAGTATGTAAATATTTCTACAAATATCATCTATCTCTAATATGTACCACCTCTCACTCACCTTTCAACCGGGTAATGTTGAAAATCTTTTTCTGTAAGTGCCTGTTCAAACTTTTCAAACCAACTCCTAGCTGCTTGCTGTAACCCATAATTAGCCTTATTTTATTAAAACATATTCTTTCCATTCTACACCTTGAATAATTTTCATATAAATTTCTTCCTTTAAATTACCCTTAAAAAGAGCAGTTTTTAATTCCATATGATAGTTTAGATAATAGAATAATTAATAGATTAGCAAAACTATTCATAAACCAAAAATTCGCTGTTTTCGCAACCGATGCAAAAGTTTCGTTATAGTCAATAAGACATTTCTGAGTGAAACCTCTAGCAATCACGAGCTTTATATCGTAATGGGTTTCCGAATTTGTCATTCTTTACTATAGATTCCCCGCTTACAATATACTATATTTTTATTTATAGGCCTTGGCACCATCCACTTTTTATTTTCTCACAAAGAATTTAACTCAGCTGTAATAACATTTTCCTACAGAACTCTTTCTTCTATTTGTAATTTCATCAAATGAATCAGGAAAATTACACTAAAAAATAAGTTGAGTTACACACATTAAATTGTTTTTAAAATTCTCATCGGTGTAAGAAACAGGGTCAAGATCTCTAAGTCTAGCACTCCTTCCCAATCCAAATCATCTGGCTTTACATCTACTGTTTGTTAACACTTATTAATGTCATGATTCTTTCTCATTTATATCAGATTTAGAAGCGTCTGATTTTGGATACTTAAGAGATTTTAATACTGATTTCTGCATAGTCACAATCAGTTTTGCCTTGAGATTGTTTAATATTCCCTTCTAGATTACACAGAGGCCTGGATTTCATAAAATGAATCTCGTAAACAATACATCCCTTACAACAAAAATCTTTTCACTCTCAGGATTCCAAACTTTGTAACGGTTTAGTTCATAACCCAAGAGTATGACTTTTCATCGAAATTAGATTTCATAACTTTATTATGAAACAGTTAAACTGAACAAAAACAGTTAAACCGAATACCTTAAAATATTCAACTCGAGATTTTGTACCGTGACACATATCATACGGTGTTTTTTTTGAATGTCAAAGCTTTGGTTGGAGATATATTTATTAAATAAACAGCAGTTAATACTGCTTCAAGTATTTTGGGGATACTTTATTTCTTTCAGACACACCATTTAATTGTGGAATTCTAGATATTGTTAAGTGATAGGAAAACCATTTTTAACGAAGTAAGCCTTCATTTCGTTTGATTAACACTCCTTTCAATTATCATTACATAAAGTAACTATTTTTGTATTATTGCACAATTGATTGTGCATTACTTTTAGCTACAAAATCATTAAATATACTAATATTTAATCACATATAAATGTAACGTATTTTCTGCTTATAAAAGCGTAACTCATTACTGTGTAGTCAGTAATGAGTTACGCTTTTATAACGTTTAATTCAGACAATAGAGCAAGTGTTTTATATTCCGTTTCATTTTTAAATTTTACATTTTTTTATCAATTTAATTAAATGGGCCCATAACCTATAGCCGGTTACGGAAATAAAAGAAGCAACTCGGTTTCAAATATGATATATTCACCATATTTAATATATTTATTATAACTGTAGTAGAAGGAAAACTAAATATTTAAATTTGATTGACGCCATTTTACTAGCCAGCGGCTTATAATAATAATATAACAGTCCATACTTTTTACACAAGAAAAAGTTTAAATTATTTAAATTTAATTACCTAAAATTATTAACGAGTAAACTAAATAAATACTAAAATTTATAGCAAATAACGGATGCATTTACTCATCGATTATGTAAACAGGTTTTTACCTGTACTCGAGTGACGCCAATTTTGGACAACCGCATAACAATGTAGCATATTTCGGCCAGGTCTTAGGAACAAGCCAAAATACGTTCGTGAAATTTCCGAAAAATTAAAGCAAAATAACATCAGAAAGTTAGAGGTACTAAAATTTCAGGGTTAGCCTGGACCTTTAGTTAAGTAGGTGAATTAATAATTAACTACCGTTGGTGTGGTAAATGCACACCGACTAAACTATCAGAAATTATTATCATATACAGATGCTGAAGCACTATTGACAACGGAAACAAACACTTTAATTAAATCCTACACCACACAAAACAGGGAGTTACTATGGCAACATTAGATAGTATTGACAAACTTATCTCGTTACACATTAACACTATCGGTTATACGGTCCCTTAGTTTGCTTGTCTATGTTGGACGATCTTTTTTCTACGAACGATTATTTATTAAGTCAGTTGTGTATACGATAAATTCGTTTCAACAAAGGTGATCTTCCAGTGCAGAGTTTAGTTTATCTTTACTACTATTTTCGATTGAAAGTATCGTGGCCTGTGCCAAGTGTGATAACCAATTATTACTGCGAAAATTTTGAATTTCTTGGCATAAATACGATATACGTCAGATATGAACAATCAAAAGTTGAAGACGACGCGAACTTAGGCTAACACTTGATTAACTTATTACTTCAAATAAGCCACTATATATTTTTATCGACACCTTTATAAAAAGGTTGGGAAATTCTGAATTTAGTACATACGACGCCTATATTCATTTTAGATTAGATAAGGCTTGCAATTGACACACCTGGATATCCTCGGCTTCTTGTCCTCCTGAGTTAAGAAAAATAATAGGAACCTATTTTAAAAACTATCTGTACGTAAATAGCAGGATATAAAATACTGAATTTTGTTACTATAAATATATTATTTATTAAAAATAAAATAAATTTCACACAGGTAAAAAGAAGTTTAATTCACTGAGTGTTAAAGTTACAAGTACAACTAAAATTTAAAAAAAATGATTCGTGAATTCATTCTTGTAGAAGTTGATAAAAATAAATTCACATGACTTTAAAAATATAAAATCCTCTTGGGGTCTCGGAACCTGCATATCATTTCTCAATACATATATTATAATTTAAAATTGCACAACTTTTCGTTTTAAAGGACATTTTTATTATACAGGTATACCAATAAATCATCAAAAATTCATCATTTTTATATTAAAACACTCAATTTAATAATAGCTTATGCGTGCGGCGATCCATAATATTGATTAAATAATAAAATATAATTTTATATTATCGTTCGCCGCCCGGCTGCCAAATGGTATACAACATATTATAAAATAATAAAAATATCACATCTCTGATCCATGATATTATGCAGTTCCACTTGTTACACCCCCTTTAACAAAGTTACCTCTACACATAAAACTGGTGTACAATGATCTGATCACCGATTGCAGTGATGCAACGAAACACTCTTTAGTTGAATAGACAGACAGTAAGATGTGATGGTGTGCGGCACGGCTGGAATTAACATGCACTACTAGGGGCGTGCCACACTGTAAGACGGCAGGCGGGTCAAGCCTGGCTTTCATTGGTGGTGGTCTCGATGGTGGTGCCCGCGGCCTTGTTAGGTTTGCCTTTGCTCTGTACTTGCGCCGTGGAAGCAGAAGCTTGAACTTCTCCCTCTTGACCATTCTGACGAGGACCTTGACCTTGGTTTGGATTTTGACCCTGATTGTTGCGCGGGCGCACGTATCGGTACCCGCCACGATACGACGGCCGTGGAGCGCCACCGCGACGTCCTCCGCGAAAATTGCGGCGGAAGTAGCTGAAATATTAATTATAAGCTATATTATACAGTTCTCGTCATGACATATTTTAATTGTTAATATGTTATACAATGCAAATATAAAAATATTTGTTTTAGGAGATATACTCACCTACGCTGCGGTGGTCCTCCACCTTCTTGGCCTTCATCTCCCTGCGCGCCCCCTTGATTGAGTGGGGGTCCACGTCGTCCCATGCCACCTCTGCGGGGAGCGCCCTCGCCACCACGTCCGCCTCCAGGCCGAGGGTAGAATCTATAGATAGTCGATTTTTAGCAAATAATCGAAAGTAAAAATTAGATAAAATATTTATTTGTAGTACAAACAAAGGTACTTACTGGCGTGGGAAGCCGCGACGCTTGTCGGCAGCGTAGGGCGAGCCCTTGACCGGCTCACCGCCGGGGCCGGTCACTCCGGCTGCTTCAAAGCCTTTCTCGCCGGCCACCACGGCGAACTCCACCGCCTCGCCGTCGCCGACCGAGCGCACAGCCTTACGTGGGTTGTTACGGACGATCGCCGTCTGATGTACAAATACATCCTCTTTTGTGTCATTCCTACAAAATAAGATTTTATTTTAGTTAATTTAAAATCCCGATTTTTTTAATAACACTCAAATTTGACTATAAACTAGTCAACAATAATTTGAACATTATTATTCGAATTTGACTATAAACTAGTCAAATTTGAGTGTTATTGTGTAGTCAGAAATGCCTGTTAGTATTTTTTGTGTTGGTTTTTATTTGATTTACTGATATTCTATGATAACATTGTACTATTGTTGTGTATTGTACATAAATTTTTACTTTTTCAAAACATTGCTATCATTAAATAACACAATGATTCAGCCATTTTTTTTAATAATAATAAAATGTATAACATAAAATTATAGATTAATAATTTTTATAATAAATTCTATATTAATTTTATTTTAATACTTTATATTGTAAAGTATGGTTTGCATCAAACACACCACAGCACCTTTAACATGTGGTATTTGAAGTTCATTAAATTATCTATACAATATGGGCAGGGAAGGTGCATTATAATACTAATTAATTCCACTTTAAATTTTACTTCCAATGTTTCAAACATGACATTCATCTTTCGTATAATGTGTATTGGGTGATTCGGAATTATCAAATTTTCTATAACAACCTAACTTTGTTTAAACAGACTGAATGAAGCTGGTTTTATTTTAGGACTGCTTTTGCCTACTGACTTTTTTGCCTTCAATACAGAACTAAGCTGTTTGAACATTATTATTCGAATGTGAAACTTGAGTAAGTTTTTATTTCTAATTATTGTATTAAAAAATATATTCAATGCTAAATAATATATTTCAATTTCGTTTATTTAAAGTTGATAGTTGTTTTGGCTATAAGGTAAAATAAGAACTTTGTGTTGAGAGCTCAGAAATGGAATCAGATTAAACTCTTGTTTAATAATTGTTTTTTTCTATTTTACCTGCAATCTATATAACATATCTATTAAAATAAATATAAAATTACGAATAAAAACCATGAAATATATAATTCCTTACTATTATTAATCAATCATTTATTAACCCACTCATTCAGTATTTTCCTCCTCACTGATAACTCAAATGTCACATCAATTCAAAACACCTTCTTTTCTATTACCATTGAAATAGACTAAATATTTTTAATTCACTCTTTGTTAACTTATTTTTTTCATTTGGACTATTGGATAAGTATATTTCCTATTATAAGAATTTATATATATTTACTCCTAAGTCACTATTTTATTTATTTATTATAAAACGTTATAAAAAATTAGGTACTTAATTTTTTCTTTGTTCATTGGAACTAACATATTTGACAGATGTAAATAATCTGTAGATTTCATTATGGAATCAAGACAACGAGTACCTAACTAAGATATTGCATGTAGTATGTATAAGGTTTTTATATTATTTTTTCTACCTTTAGAATATAATCTATAGTTTCTTTATACTAACTTGCAAAAATAAACACTAAAATTAACATAGATATAAATCTAAAGCATAACCTTGTAAACTTATTTTTTACACAAGGTTACTTATTTTTTAACACAGGTAAAGCAAATGCTTATTTCAAACTAATTTGGCATCATCATTTTATCTTCATCATTAGGGCTGTCTATTGTTTTTTAACTCTAAATTGTAAGGTATTTTGAAATCTTTTTAATTGATGGTTTTAAATAAATAGTATGAATTAGAAGTGCATTTTGCATTAAGTGAATCAAATATGATTATATGATTAAAAGGTGTACTATTTACATTTGAAGAATGTTGTATTTATTCCAACTGAATAAACAATGATAAGTCTGTTTTCAAAGTAGTTACTAGCACGCAGATCAATTGTTTTAATATGAAAGCTTCCTGAAAAGATAACCTGAACATAAAAACTAGGGATGGAATTGCAAGAAACACAGTAAATTAATTGTAATATAAACCTATATGTCAATTTATAATATTAATTTGAACAAAGTTACCTATTGATGAAACCATATCCACTCTTGACGTTAAACCATTTGACAGTGCCCGAAACCTTTTCAGCTGTAATGAGAAAAAATGTTTTTAATTATAATTGTAATACAGTCCACATATTTATAGCATATTTAAGTTATTAGTAAAATACCAAGAGTTACTTAAAGATAAGTAGGCCTAAGAACAAATAACTACTCTTATCATATTTTTTTAAGTTTAAGCCAATTTTAATAAATATCTATAAAAAAGGTTACTTATTTGATCTATTAAGAAATGGTTTTTGTTATTAAAGAATTACTTTCCTAAGTTTTATATACTTCTATTCCTAGTATAAGCGTATATTGCTATATATCTATCTGATTGCAAGAAGATAACTTCTGTAATGTAGGTAGAACATAAATAACAAATATGGAGAAGCATAAAAACCATTAAAAACACGAGGCCGCATGCGCAAAGAATTATTTTCCTAATGTTTATATACTTCTATTCATAGGATAGGCATATATTGATGTATATCTATATGTTTGCAAGTAAATAACTTCTGTAATGTAGATAGTACATTAATAACAAATAGGGAGAAGCGTAAAAATCATTAAAAACATGAGGCCGTATGCACATATACAGAATTTATATTATATATTTTTGTTGGTTGCGGCAAAGTTTAAAATTTATTTAATAATATAACTAATACCAACATTACGTATCAAAGCTATTTTAAATAAATTAATTGATGTAAATATTAAATATATATCAAGTTTGATACCCACGCTTGAAAAAGACAAAGACTAAAATGGCGGTACGGTTTGTAGATGCATGCACTTAAAATGCGACGTAATGCGCAAGCATTTAAAAAAAAATAACTTGAATTAAATGTACGCATAATGTGCATAGTCGACATTACATTATTAAAATCGACTCAAATAAACAAAAATATTATACAAATACAGTTCGCTTTTGAATTCTATTTTATAGAATGGAAGCGCGGCCTGGATGCCGGGGTCATTAAACGATCGATACTAAAGTTTTGATTTATACCAGCTTTGTAAATTGAAATAACATTCAGCTTGGATACAAAATTATAAATATTTTTCGCTCTTAATGCATGTAAATATAGAAAAGAAAAACATTCAAAACCATGTGGTTTTAATATACCGGGACACGCAAAACTAAGATGGCGTAGCGGCACTCACCAATGACCTGCTTTTGTTTAGCCGCCTTAGCTTGCTGGTTTTGAGGTTGTTGTTCAGGTTGCTGCTGCTGTTGGGGCTGCGGCTGCGGCGCCTTTTCGGTATCAGCCATGGTGTAATTGGCGAACGGCGATGGTGGCTAAGATGGTAAATTCCTCCACGACCTCTCCTCGATGTTCACCGCTCTTCGATCGTTACAAGTGGACTGACAAACTAACAAATTTAGAAATCTTGTTTATCTCGTTCGTTTTGTTTGGTTGGTAGTCAGGTGCAATTTCCGCTGAATCGATTTTAACGAGTGATATTTTTTTATTAATCGTTATTCTTCTTAAAAAGTTACCAGATTTATTTTTATACTATGTAGGTAACATTGAAGTTTTTAATACAATTTTATAAGATGTAATTCAGATTTCAGATTATTATAGTATTTATTTAAAAAAAAAGTCGATATGAATGTATCGATTATTCGAGTAAGTTTTGTTGAATAACTTGTCTATGATGTATAACTTTTATAAGTAAAAAATGAACACACGATTACTTATATTATTATTCTTATATTATTTTATATGTGTTCGTTATAACAACATTGTTAATTAAATAAAAAACAATCAACTTATATGAAGACGTTGCTTACGTATTTTCCAATTTTTAGGCTGCGGCCTAGCAATTTACATCCGAAATAATCAAGTGTAGAGCTGACATAACTGTTACTAAAAACGCGGGATGTTTGATTTATGCAATTAAAATGACAAGTTGTACAATGATTAGTGCTCTACATGTGTAACTCATAAGCCAGTGATATGTTTATTTATATACTTATTGTGAAGTGGTTGGAAAAATATATTTTATAATTGTATTTATCAACTAACGGCCTTGTTATTAAACGTTCTATAGGCGGTGAAAAATTAAAAGAACAAAGATCTATTACAAATAATATTATGTCCATTAAGAAATGCTATGCGTTCTATTACGTTAAAATTGAAGAGTATTTTAATATTATATTACACCGATACGATATTTGGTATTGATAAGTTAAAACATATTTTAAATAAATTAATATAGCCACTTAAAAAAGTGTAACAAAGTGTTGATCATTTATCATTTGTATTATATTATAATAAAATATAATCATTATTTAAATTCAAGTTATTTATTTTATTCGAAATCATTCTTCTGTTGGTCATAATGGTCCCAACAGCGTCACCGGGCGAGTGTTCTTCACCTAAAGGCTAGGAATACGCGCGTCCTTAGGGCGCCTTCTGTAAGACCGGATCTCAGATTAGGACGCCGTCGACGTTGGGAGGAAAGACATTGTGTGCTATAATATATAACAGCGTTATTTGCCTAAGCTTGGACGGAAGTAATGAACCTCGACCCCGTCGGCGGGGTCGGTATGTGTTTAAGCAGAGTCGTTACGGACGCCAACGGGTCGGAATTGAATTATTTTAATGATAAGTGACCAATACGTGGCTACATTTCTTTGTTATTTTTATTAATATGGTGATTAATTTTTACGAATAAATAATAGAGCGGCTTAGAACATAAAGATTTTTATTAATCATATAACTTAATCCAAGTTTTACACGATTTCAAAATTAAAATACCTACCTTTTTATGATTATATTATTGTTGTAATTACTTGTAAGTAATATAAAATTATTGGAATAGTATTTTTTTTTTATTTAGCACAATTAGTTTTTTTTAAAAACATTTGATATGTTTAAGCCCAAATGTAAGTCTCCATTCGGTTTTTGTACAAATAATGCCGGTATTGCTTGACGACCAGTAATATAATATAATCTACCAATAATAGTTTTATTGAATGGTAACAATTTATTTTTTAAAAGGTTATTGATATTTTCTTCATTCGTAGCGGCCAAATTGTTAAAATTATCCGGTTTTTTTGTAATTTTACTTTGACCTGATTCTCGCATATTGGTTTCGTATCTTACAAAATCTTTATTTGGTAAAGATTCAGTACCATTAATGACACTGATAACAGTATTGTTCGGAAATTCATGACTAAATATCCGAATAATGGGTATTTCACTTTCCTGGTAATGAACACGATTGCTATTATTATTTTTTGTAGAATCATTTGTCGATGAACTATAAATCGAGTTGATATTTAGTTCGTTAGAATTATTATTGATTTCATTAGCTGAAACATTAAAAAGTTCATCATTGTTATTGAATATTCTAGTTTTATTTTTATACGGACTTACAGCGCTTACAAAATTTGCAGATTCGTTAATATTCTGATTTTCGTTGCTATGTATCGTAAGCGTAAGGTTTGGAAATTTAAATGGTTTTTTATTAATGTATTTTTTTGTAGTAGTTTCTTGTCGAAAATGACTTGATTTTAATCGATTATTTTTCTTATTTATTGTGTTGATTTGTTTTTTTGCTGTTATATTAAGTATTGGTGGGTAATCAATATGAAAATCATAAACATCTTCGTTTTTTATCGTTGATGTCATGTCACTTGTATTTAATAAACTATTAAACTGCATTTGTAAAGTATTGTTAAAAAAATTCCCAAAATTTTCTGTTCTATTCAGATTCTTATTCTGTAAAGCTTCAATAGAAACATTATTTATATGTTTTTTAGTGGTATTTTCTAAAGGAGGCGACCGATTTACGTCATGTTTTTTTATTTTCTTATTTTCACTTTTGACGTTTATATCTGAAGATAATGTAGCATTTCCTCTTTTTTCTATATATTTTAGACTCTTACCATTTTTGTTTCGTAAATTTAAAAAAGGGATTTCATAAAAAGGTTCGGTTGTAATAATTAAGTCATTTATTAATTCTACTTTCGTAAAATTTTCTTTTGGCGCGATAGATTCAGTTGTGTCATAGCTTTTATATGATAAGAATTCATCCGCGTTGATAATATTTTTTATATCAGTATGGTTTCTTGTACCAGTTTCAGGAGGTGCAAGTTTTTTCACTTTTTCATCATATATTGATGAATCATTAACGACATTATTTTCATCAATATTTGATTCTAATCCCATAATCGTTCTTCTATTTTTGATGCCGTATTTATCTGTGTCTAAAATGTAATTGGTTTCGTTGTCATTATTTAATTCTGCAGTATTTGTTTGTTTACTTGTTACCAATTCCTTTCTATTTGCTTTGTATTGCTTTGGTAATTTAGCTTTAACGTTTATTGTTGCTAGAATTAAAGCATGAAAAGATACATAATCAGATTTTTTTCTTTTATCACTATTAAAATGCATTTTTTTTGTTTCCGAAATATTTGTTTCAGCCTGTTGTTTTATTAATTTAGCAAAAATTTCAAGATTACGAGGGCGCTTTACATTGTTTTCTATTGCAGAGTCGATATTTTTGTTGTGATGTGTCTTCACGTTTGCTGTAGTTTTGTTATTGTCACACGACAATTGATCATTGCGATATTCAGGTTTGGTTTTTAATAAGACGCTTGGTAATAATATCTTATATAAACTGTGTTTCTGATGTAAATTTGTAGTTACGTTGATATGAGCGTCCAAGAAACATTTACAATACGATTGCCATTGTAAGTTGTCACCTGAGAACCTGTGATAAAAAAAAAGATTACGTTTGTTTGCGTATCACATATGTTATAAACATGATGTCCCAAAATTGAAAGAACATTATTTGAATCGAGGAAGTAGGTCATCTTAAGCCTACCTAGTTTTTTTTTTTTTTGTAAAATCGTCATATTTAAATAAAATAGAAGGCTATTAAGTACAATCCCAAATAAAACAAGTACCCTGAAGATTAGTGCAGCCTAGAAAGCCTAGAAATATTCTTTGTATTTGAAGTTAAGTTCAAATTATGATATTTATTACATAATTTAATTTTAAGCTTAATTTGTCAATCAACCCTTAAAAGTCCCTACGTAACTTACTAGTAGTAGTAAAATGCTATATCTGTATAATATATGTAGAATTGTTGCAAATTGGTATGACCAAAAATATGAATCATATATATTTTACTTTTTATGTTGGTTAACTATCTATTATAGATAATATTATTTATCAGACAAAATGCTTTTTATTATAATAATCATAAATTGATGAATATATAATAAATAAAATCTAAATTGATGTGACACTGTTTTTTACATTGAGTTTATTTTGTATATTAAGGATATTTTGCTATTACTACTATTATTCCATACGCGTCGTTAACTCTTTCCATGCGGGACCTTTTTTCGATATCAATACTAGCGACTTTTCATTAGGTTAGTTCTGTAGTACGATGGACGAAATATGCGTGGTTCAGAATGATTGTACAAAGTGACAGATCAGGCTTAAAATACGACCAGCATTTAGTATCTATTTATTAGCTTTGTTTAAACATTTGGTACCTATGTTATTTCAAAAAAAAATATTAAAGATGGACAATCATTCTGATGTCAAGATGACCGGCCGTTTATGATTTGCGCATAAGGCGGCGTCCTAATTGGGAGCGATCGTACGATGGCGCGATGCGTTTTTCATCTCACGATCAAAGTGGTCGTGCGATGACCTAACAGGTGTCCTGATAGATCGCGCGATGTCCATCGTGTGATGTCGTCGCTCGATGTCTGGCGCTCACGCCACTTTAACGATGGCTCTTTACAGAGATGCACAGTTTTTGCTGTCGGGCAATATTACTTTAAAAATTGCAAATGAAATTGAAAAAAAGACACTCAAAAGAGATCTGTTGCTTTGATTACATGATAGTACGATTAAACGCATCGTACGATCGTTATTAAGCATTTAATGTGCTCGCACGATTACTTGCGAGGTTCAAATAGGACACTCTGATGAAATCTGTATGTTTGAACTCATCGCACGACGAGATTGCATCGTGTCATCGTGCGATCTTCGTCAATTAGGACAACGCCTGAGGGCTCCGTATTGCGCATTTGTCTTAGCACATACATCTTATACCTAAACATAATTTTTTATTAGATCACTAAATCAAACAAAGATTATTTTAGCGATTTTATTTTTAGCGAAATAAAAAAATATGAGACAACATTAAGAATTCCGACAATCGATAGTAAAATAAAGAACTACATTTGACTTATCAAAAAAATATGAATTACGTGCTTCATAAAAGTAGTATAAATATATACTACTATAAAGCTACGCATGATTCTGATGATAACGGTAGAAATTTACTTGCTACTATTTTTTTTTTATAATTTGACATTAACCTTCGCTTAAACCCATAAAGGTAACCATCGCTTAAATCGCCAGTCACCGACTTTGTCCAACATTGTATGTCTCTTGTGCTTGAAATTACACTGGTTCACTCACCATTCAAACCGGAACACTTATACCAAGTATAGGTACTGCTGTTTTAGGGTAGAATTTCTGATGAGTGGGTAGTACCTACCTGATGAGCTTGCACAAAGCCCTACTCCCAATGTTAAACTGAAAAATGTTAAACTGATGTGTTTAGTAATGCATAACTTTCAACGAACTAAGATTTGGAACTTAGGGCTATAGTAACTACTGATCAGCTTAAAAATACCAATCCAACGATGTATTACACGTCGCTATTGGAGGTGGGACCAGAGCTCACACAAATACTGGCATCGTACTTTAAATCAAAATAAATTAATCTTAATATAACTTTTACGTAACTTTATGAATCTAATAACTATTTCTAGTACCTTAACTGCAAATTCAATGCACTGGATTTATTTGGGTTCATGTAGATAGTTAAAAAAAAGAAATATTATATAATAAATATTTCGAATTTTCCTAAAATGATTATATTTAAAAAAAAAACGATACTTTTTTAGGTAGGCATACGATGACCCGCACCAGGATTAAAATTATGGTTGAGTTTTAGGACAGAGGGATATATAAGGTACAATTAAGTATGTCAATATATACAGGGTATATATAGACATACTTCATTATATTAACTTTAGTTTTAGAATGCCAACACTCTTATAACTCATTTAATGTTTACTAAAAAGAGGCAATAAGGTACTTTAAAATGTAAGAAGTAGGTATAGCTTTACACGACATTTAATAATTTTGGTTACGTTATAAAAGAATAATAATTTTAAAATACTTTCGTTTGATATTGGATGACCCAAGAAGTAAGTTAAAATCAAGTTTCTTATGTTGTAAGTCATTAGTCGTATACCTACGAGGCTAACTTGTTTTGCCTCGTCTACACCGGTTTCTTATAATCGGTACAATTTATAAATACAGGAAATTGTAAGTTAACTCACAGGATGTCACAGTAAATAGAGCAAATTGGTGATGTGTACACTGTCGTCACCACCGTCAGAATGAAGAGAGCTTCCATAATTAACACGTTGGTATGAATTATGGATTACGATACGCGAAGTTCATTATGATGATTTGCACGCTTTAATTTTTGCGAACCGTTACAACTGTAAATGAGTTCAGAGAAAATAATTATTATTAATGCTATAATTAGATTTAGTTATACATTTTATGATAGGAATTATTTATTTACGAAGTCAGCCAGTCAGTTTGTTAAATTGTATTATTTAAACAAAATTAAGTTTATTTTTATTAAGTCACCAATACAATTATTTGAGCTCAATTCTATATAATAGAATAAATATGAAGAACAATATTTTCTCACTTACGACTTACCAGTGTAAAATTCAAATGACCAACTGGCTTCTCAATTTTAATGATGAGACTGAATTATTACTAAAACGATCAATATAACATTGACTGAACTTATTTTTCCTTCCTACCCCATCCCTTCCTTATAGTATACATATTTAGATGTATATGTGTTTAGATGTAATATGAACGTTAAAAATATACGTTAAGTACCTTGACTATACTTTTTATTTTTTGTTATATATATATTCCATACTACTTGAATATAAATACGTATCCTAAAGCAAAATCTATATTCTCTCCGACAGTTATAATATAAAAATTCCTTGAAAAACTACAGCTTTAGCTTCGTCCTGAGTTACATATAAATTGCAATCATGACTTTATCACGAAACAACTTGGTAAGTTCCGACCTCAGAGCAAGCCCTGTTCAATCAGACTACATTACCGAAGAGTACTAATCTTTGCTAACGTTTTTAGATAATACGATAATTCTATAGTCCGATTACTTTTTCTATTTCTGCAAAGGTGACCAACTCTCATATGGTGGAATAGGTTTTCTGGTCAACAGCTTAAAAATTTAATTAAATATATATGTATAGTATATAGATGCGTTTCATTTAATTAACTCTGAAAATTAAGATTTTTTATTTACTTTGCACTAATTTCTTAATTCCATTGAGATGTATTATGTATTTGTTGTACTTTACAGAATATATAAATATATATAAAAAAATATTAAATAACTCGTTTCACCACTACGACCACGACCTTTGTTAAGTAATTATAGATGGCGCTGTATTGCGTTTTACCTTTATAAAATTGACACTGTTTTTGATAAATGACGAGAGATGGCAGTAAGCGTATACAATAAAAGACATTTATTGATAATATCTGTGAACGTAATGTAATAAATCTTAATTCTAATATTAAATGATCAATTCTTTTTTTTTAATTTGATTTTTAAATTTATCTCTTTTATCTCTCCATTTTTCATACAACACTTTGTATTATTAAAATAAACTCAATAAGTCTAGATTTGTCCCGCATCCATCTTTTACTTTTTATAGATCAATCCTTGTGACAGACCAAAGCCAGATCTTTTCATCATCTGAGTCTTTCTACGTTGTGACCAGCCTAGCCCATCTCTCTAAATGTTGTGCGTGCATTTTGTCCTGGCCATTTTCACTATAAGCTCCGAGAATGTTCTATAAATGTAGTGTGAAAGAACATGTTAATGTGATAATGGAAATCAAATCGTATTCTATATTTAAACAATACGCGAATGTTATTTATTGGTTATCAATATAGATAAAAAAAAATTCATATCAACAACACACACAACGGGTCAAATCAAAAATATTAAATAAAACTTACGTAAAAAATTTGGTTGATAACCAAAATAAAAAGTACAAATATTATTTTTTAATTTGACATCGCTGATGGAGTTTCGACAACGTGGCATTGATATTTTTTTTATTAAATAACTCGCATACAATCTGTATAAATACACTGCAAAGTTGAAAACTCAATCATTTCGTATTAATATACTTTTAGAGTCACATCTTACGATTAGTAATATGATGGCTTATTGATATTTATTTTTAAAATTAATATTAATAAATTCCGTTATAATATATAAGTAACGTCAAATGATGTGACTAGACCATTGAAGCAACTCAGGTAGCAGAGCCAATAGATTTTAGCTAGATTACAAATTTAGTAAAATACAAGGACAGTTAGTCCTTAGAATAAATACGTACTTAACTATGTAATTATTACTTACCTTACCTCACCTACTGTTAGCAGGGGCTAACGTGAAAGTAGTTTAAAAAAAATGTTGTTTAAAAGAATCTAGTCCAAACCAATTTGCATAAAATAGTAAATATAAAATGGAATGCGATGGAAGGTTATGAATAGGAATGTATTTTGTCTTAATAGTCAAAATTTGTCGTATTAAAGTTTGTATTACTGTGTTTTTTATTATTTGTTGTCACCCGTTTCGTCTTTGACCTTCAAATATTCATAATGTTACTAATTTTCGTCCGCGGCTTCGCCCGTGTGTGACGGGGGTGAAGGTATTAGCCTGTCCTTTTCTGTACTCAGACAACGTGTATGCCTGCAAATAAACAAACAAAATCACTTTCGCGTTTATAATATTAAATCTACATAAACATTTTCTATTAAACAATTAGATGATTCGTTTACTGGACGCTTCTGGTAATTTAACGCAAGACCTGTAAAGGTGACGGGTGAAACGCCATTGTATACATAATGTAGTAATACTATAAACATTTTAACTTTAAATAGAGCAGTCAGAATTACTGCATAACATATTATATAAAAATATCATCAAAATTATTTCTACATAAACTGTTATTATTTTATTACATTCAGTAATAAACAGTAACTCATAAGAAAATCTCAGTATAAATAAGAAGTAGTTTTTGGTTTCGATTCTATTCGTTATTCGTTGCTGCTTGCTACCATTTTCAGGGTACAATTTTACTAACAAATTACTATTTTATCGCAATCAATTCGAAGCATCGTTGCCGTTTAACCGTTTTCCAGTTCGGTCGAAATTGGATCGGTATAGAATCGGGAACGTATCGTAACCCTCATACATTAGTAGAGTTGGTCTCCAGTATGGTGAATTGAGATGTTTTTTTACTATTGGTAAAAATTTGTCCAATTTTTTTTTATACAATTGCTTGCAATTTCTAATTTCCACTGAGATTCTCTAGATTTTTAGTGTAAAGCTAAGTTTTGATGATGATGTTTTTGGCCATACTTCACTACTGTACTATCAGATTTAGGACAAGCATAATAATTTGTAAATGATTTTATACGAATTAAGAAAAATTAACGCTTAATAAAATATGACCTATATTTTTGCTAGGATTACGTCTAACTAGTCAAAGTAATAATTGTCTGTGGGATCATTTTAATGCCTTTAATGATATAGGGGACCTTACTTATAAACGCAGCTTAGCGGCTGTTTAGTTAAGCACTAATCGCTATCTGTCTGTCATTATTGATTTGACACTCAAATAATACGAGAAACACCTAAGTTCCCGGTTTGACGAAAAAAATTATGATGACTAGGTAGAACTGGTATCCTGGTTATACTCAGTAGGCATGTCACTAACTACTTATAGGTATGATAATATCCGCCATGACCTACCGCAGGTACTATACAACAAAATAGAAACATTGTACCTAATCGAGTTGTTTCTAAAAAATATTTATTTATTTATCTTTTTGATAAATAAATAAATATTTTCGCCGCCGCTTCACCGCCGCACCGCTTCAAAATAATAGATTACACAAACAGTACTATTTACTTACATAGATATTTGCTATGAATTGGATCTGCGGCAAGTCTCAACTTTGAAAATTATTTAGTCCGTTTTTAACTTTTATTACTTGAAAAAACATGTAACATGTTAAATAAACAAAATGTATTTAACATGCAAGTGATTGTGATTGTCAAAGTATATTATTATTGCATAAAATTGAACTGGTGGTAGGGCTTTGTGCAAGCTCATCTGGGTAGGTAGCACCCACTCATCAGATATTCTACCGCAACACAGCAGTACTTGGTATTGTTGTGTTCCGGTTTGAAGGGTTAGTGAGCCAGTGTAATTACAGGCACAAGGGACATAAATACTTAGGTCCCGAGGTTGGTGGCGCATTGGCGATGTAAGCGATGGTTAACATTTCTTACAGTGCCAATGTCTAAGGGCGTACGGCGACTATAATAACGTTTCACTCACGAATTCACTCGCCTCATAATTCAGAATTGCTAAATACCAATTTCCATAGGTTTTTCTTCAAAAATCAAAGATTTTCATATAAACTTTCATCCTCTTTATCACTACCTTAGAGGTTGCATTTTCAAAAATCCTTTCTTAGTGCTAACCTATTGTGTAAAGGAACCAATCAGTTATTCTTTTATTATGTATAATATATTGAAATATGTTATTACACTCTTAGTCTTATCTTTATAAATATAAGTATCTATTAATAGCTAGCTAATTATTATTATCTGTGATGTTGAATCATCGGCTTGTGGTTCCTGCAAAGTTTTTACGTTCTATATATTAGCGTGAGTGTTGCGGTATGTATTGTATACCTATATTGTATTATTATATTACATTACATTTTTATTATATTATTAGTATACAAGTTACGACGAATGGCTCGTTTGTTCTAATGGCTATATTTAATGGCTGCTGCTTTGGAGCTCCCAGTTTTGAAAGCAAGTCAGGCTAGAGTTTTCTTTCTAAAAAACTTTAGACACTCCCTAGATTTTGTACTCCCGCGACTCGAAGACCTCATTAAGCCGCTGGATCTGCGCCTGATGTCTCTGCGTCAGCCAGATGTTGAATAGACGTCCCATCAGGGTATAAGTCAGAGAAAACAAATCCATCTGAGTTTTGGTTAGCTAGCGAACAAATTTGTGTGACATTTGTTAGCTAAAATAATATATACTCAGCATATATCATGGCGTTCTTGAGATTGGCCGCTGTGGTCGAAATTCATTCCGAAGAATATTATTTTATTATCCATTACTTGTTAACAATTATTTTTTTTAAGTTCTATTCTATGTTAATTGAATACATTAGTATCTATGATACATCAGAAACGCTTAGAATAGGAAAGGCGAAAATCGTAAGCCGAAAATGTTTTTAACAATTATGCAAATATGTTACTGTAACATTCAAGTTTCGATGATTGGTGAAATGATAACTTGTGAACTTTTGATACACTTAGTAATCAAAATAAGAAATCATTACTTATTACACAAATATATTCAAGTTTTATCATTGTAAAGTTTGACTGTAATTTTGCTTACATTATAACCTATAAAAAAATAAACTGCAACTTTGTCGTTAAACTGTAAGGTATTCATTATAGTTTTTAAAGTGTCAATTTATCTGTCTGTTTCATGTTTTTAGGTCTAAAACGCTAAAATGGTTCATAGATGACTAGTAGATTACTGGTGGTATTATTATTAAGTTATAGTAACAGCCTGTTAATGTCCCACTGCTGGGCTAAGGCCTCCTCTCCCTTTAGAGGGTAAGGTTTTAAGCTTATTCCACCACGCTGCTCCAATGCGGGTTGGTAGAATACATATGTAGCATAATTTCAATGAAATAAGACATATGCATGGTTTCTCACGATGTTTTCCTTCACCATCAAGCACGAGATCGATTATTAAGTGATTACGAATTATCATTAAGTACCTACTAAAACAGTCATAGAAGGGCCATGTTCTGTGGCTATTTTCTACCAGCAAGCCAAATTTTCAAAATAAAACAAGAACTCACTGCTTTTTAATTCGTATATGAAAACTAGCCAAGTCAGACCTTAGACTTCAATATATTATGCTTAGTTATAAGAAGAAATTATATTAAGTTGTTATAAAATATTTTATGTTGTTATAAATAAATTTCAGGACTGATCATTGAACTTGGCAACCATTTAGATACCACTTCTTTTGTCATTGAAGGCATATATCATAATGAACTTCGCTCTCGTTTCACATTTATTTTTTTGATAGGATATCATTACTTTTTGTACAGAAATTATCTAATATTTTTTTATCATTTAATTATAAATTTTCAATTTATTGATTCTATTAGGAACACAACAGAACTGATGACAACAAAATTGATGACAGCCGTTCTTTATGTGAAGTTTAAGGTCTTAACGTGAATAGCGAGTGGATTACCACACTTAATTTTTTTTTAATCTAAACATAACAGTTTTAGTACTTACAACAATTTAAAACTAAGAGTATATTCGACTTTCGTATTTATTATGCTAATATTAAATTAAATGAAAAACTAGCCTAACGTATTATTTATAGATAAAAGAAAAAAATCTTGTGAAGTTTGTCGAACCGGTTTAGTGAGGATATAAAAAACGACGCAGAACGCAGTACATCGGACACATCGGACACTCCTACGGAGAATGTCAAACGCCATATTAAATAATATACTTACATAGAAAAATAATGTATCTTGAACATGAAATACCTTACTATATTCATATATAATATTGAGCAAATTACTAATTTGATATGATAATAAGAATAAGTTCTTAATTAAATTTATCTTTTTAAGCAGTTTTATTATTTATTTTTTATTAAAGATGTTGTTATCGGCTTTGTTTTAATACTAATGATAATACATATTTAAACATTTCATTGAGTCAATAGAGATAACTCCAATATCTCAACTACTCGTTATAATTTCTTAAATAATACATAAGTAATGCATGCACATACATATCGAACCTTTATAGGTTATATTTATATATAACACATATTCATCGCCAATTTTATTAACGCTTTGATAGCGAACGCTACCAAGAGTTTTATATATTCACAAAACTATTTAATATATAATAATATACATAACATATTCTATAAAATAAGTACAAATAGTCCGTGACAGCATATCTATATCTATAATAATAAATAATAATAATGTCCTTCAGTCCGCTTTCGGCAAGAGATATTATAGTGCACAAATGTGTGCGTAAGTACGGGAGTACTCTATTTTCCTTAACTCTCATAATAACATGGGGCGGCAAATCGACACGACCTGAAAGAGTTCAGGTGCAGGACCAACGGCTTTACGTGCTTTCCGAGCCACTGGAGTGTACACACTTTCAACTTCCAGACTGGCTGCTACAGGACCCAGGACATAAACCCAGGACCTCCGGGTCTGCAGCCTTACATAAAGCTACTAGACCAACGAGGCTGCTGTATACATACTAATATTATAAAGAGGTAAGATCCTATGGCACGCCGCTGATCCCGATTTTCAGCTCTCAATCTAATCTGCGTCCTCTACGTATGGCGTATGTCGTCACACCACCTAGCTGGAGGGCATCCGACGCTACGTGTTCTAAGGCGTGGTCTCCAGAACACGTCTACTACAACGGTTGTCGGTTCTACGAAAAATGTGTCCAGTCCACTACTACTGAGTACTGTTTGTTTGTAATGGATAAACTCAAAAACTGCTAAACCAATTTTAATTTCTTTTTTCTACTAATTTCTTAACCACCTAACCCAAGGTATACATTTTTTACTATAAAAGTCATTTGTCGAGCGTTGCGAAATTGATGATACTGTTAGCAATATGTCAAAACTAGAAGAAGTAGGTATTAAAAATGGCCATGATCTCATCTTGTTATCTTTCTGTGAGCAAGGTCTATGTCAGTTAACTCGGTGAAAATAAATACGTTAATAGTATATAATTGAATATACAAAGACTAAAGACAAATAATAACAATAATACAGATACATAAAATAATGTATTAAATATTTATAGTACTCATCATTACCTACATAAAACTCCTCGAGGTTATATATCTAACAATTCTAGTTAAGTCACAATAATTGCATTTTGTTCAAATTAGTCAAATCACGGATAGAATCGAAAGATGATGATTCATCATTCATACCATGATATGAATCCTTATGCAATTAAATAGCTTTATAATAACGGTTGATTATATACATGTAATTTCCTATTTAGATTATGCAGACCTATCGTTCAGAAGTTAGAATTGGCATAATAATGCAAAAAGTAAGAAGAATGCCGCGATGTGAGCGAGCCGAGGGCATCGGGAGAGAACAGTACTAACTACGCTTAGTATATTATTTACATACACATTTTGTTTTCTTGTAAACTATAAACAGTTAAATAGTACGTTTGTAATTTTCATACATTTTTTTATTATGTATACTTGAAATAGCTCTATAAAAATACATGTGGTTTTCAACGGTGCGATAGCGCAGTAGCTGGCGTAAATGATAATTCTTATGTTCCATTCGTATATACCATGTTTACATGGCAACAGGACAGGTTTGCGCAAGCCTGTCTTGGTAGGTACTTGTCAAAGAGTATTATTCCTTACAAAAAATATTTTTATCTATCTATATATATATATATATATATATATATATATATATATATATATATATTATATATATATTGCTTCGTTATTGCAATATACTTATATAGGATAGCTCGTTATTTATAGTATAATATTATTTGTTTAAAAATCTATAAGTACCTATTGCAATTTGTCAATGTCCTAGGGTTAAAGCATAAATCTCTGTAAAGTAGGGCCAATTTATGAAGCATTTTTTGTTGTTGATTTATCATTTTGTTTTGTGGACCAATACATAAAATAAAAATTAAATGAGGAGATCATGATGAATGATGAAAATGATGAACTTACTGTGTCATGAAGCGTACAAAATATATTGTACGAGAAGAAAAATTATTCTCCTCGTACCTGCCAAAGTTATTTAATTAAATGATGTTAATAAAAAATAATCTTTTATTCTATACTTAAAACAAAGTAAACAAGTATTATTTAAATAAAAATAATTAAGTATTAATTACAAGATTCAAAAAAGTTGTGTGTTGCTTAAAATATATTTAATGTTTATCTTCTTATTTTTTTTTTGTTTAAAGGCACACGGATAAATTAATTATTATTTCTCTCTCGTATCAAAAGGGATGACACGCCGTTTTACGCTAGTAGTAATCAATTATTCGAGAATAGCTTATTTAGCATAGGTACCTAATTGTATATATTATTCCGATTGTGAGCGATGGAAGTGTTTTATTTTTAAGTTTTTGTTCACGTTACAAACGTTACGTTACGTTACGTTCATAAAACGAAAAGCACTTTTTTGCCTAGTATAGATACTTCTCCACAAAGTGCATGGACTTATAAATGTCCACTTCAAAGGAGAATGACTAAAAATGTATGGACCTTGGTCCAAATATCCACCACTAACGAGACCTATGTCTTAAATTAATAGTGAGTTATTATAACCAGACCGCAACAAAAAATATGCCTGTCAGTAAAAAGTTATAACAGAATGAAAAGTCATGTACTTGTACTTTTTTTATGCAAAAAAATCGTTAATACTAATATACGCTAATACGCAAAAAAATGACATGCCACTTGGTGTCCCGTGTTACGTTATGTGAAATAGATTTTGAGCAAATGCCCGGAAGAAAGAGAACACAACGCGTGTTTCAAGTACCTGGTACTACACTAGGTACTCAGATAAAAACCGATTGCGTTAGTGCTCTAGCGCATTATTTGCTAAGTTCGAAAGGGATAAAAATAGTGTTATCTTCAATTTGCGCGGTTATCGATGAATCATCATTAGCGCAGCATTTAGAATAGCTACCTGCGCACAATTTAAAATGGATTTAAACAAATAGTGAACAAAAAAGCTAAGCTATTATTATTTTTCATATACTCATAACTTTTTGCTGACAGCTCATTTTTTTAGTCTCATACTAAAAGTTATTCCTTGCTTAGTGGACTATAATCAACATAGGTCTCGTTAGTGGTGGATATTTGGGCCACTTTTGGTCACTTCACTTTAACAAAACAAATGTTTAACCATACATATATTGATACATATTAGATAAACAGAAAATCTTGAACAAAACCGACTATCGTCGTACGGACCTGTATTGCGGTTCCAGGACGGATGTTATATAAAATAAGAATGGCAAGAAAAATATATAGATGAACTATGTGAAGGATTTAGAAAGATGAATACATACATAATTAACTTATTTCAAATTAAACTTAATTTAAAACTACAGAAATTCGAGGAAGGGTACAAATAAACTGTGGCGTTGTAGATGATAATATTATACACACTTAAAGTAAGAGCTGCGTTATAATTTTATCTTATAATTAATATTATGAGCAATTCTTGTATATACCTATTTTTTTCGCTTTTCATAATTTGTGTTGATATTTTGTATTTGGATAAGTTTCTGCTTTTTAAGTTTATCTATATATAAGTTTATTTTCAGGATAAACGCAATTTTTCACAAAAATACATAAAAACCGGAGAGCAGCTCGGTCGGCGGTCGCCCAAGTCACCCCAAGTGTTTGACGTAATACGTTAATACGCTTGCTAACCTTACTTGCGAATAACATTGACCTTGTACGGATTAGCATAGCGACGAATTTAATTAACACTTTAATTTAAAGCCATGTTGGTAAAATGCCTAATAATGTTATTATATCACATTTCATTAAATGAAATTAATTAAATATTATGCTAATGAAGTTTATTAAATACTACTTTTTGTGTGTTTATGTTGTTAAGGGAAGATCGTACACTAACGATCTACATATTACCTTAAAGTAAATGGAATATAAAACATACTTTATAGCCGTATTAGTTTTTGAGATAATTTGAAAATTATTAAAAAGAATAATACTAAGCTTTTTCTTGATGCGTACCTATTTAATATTTGTAGGTAATATATATTTGTATATTGTATTGTTGTATATTGTAGGTATTTAATATGTGTACATATATGTAAATATAATGTTGCGTATATACATATATGTATTATTAGCTTTTGCCCGTGACTTCGCACGCGTTCAATTTAGGATCAACTATACTTATACTTTTATTTTATAGGAGACAGTTAAACAAAATACAACACACACACAGTACAAATAAAAATAAAATGGAATTGTAACGGGTAGGTAAGCAGTGTTTATTTTTGTGCATCATTTCAAAGGTTCTGGTGGTTCTTGTGCTCTCTCTAAATGACCTTTGCTCCATGCCACTTAAAGGCTCGGTAATACGCAAATGTTTCCTTTATTGAGCCAATATGAATATAATTAGCATATTTTAATATTGGGTTATAAAAATCTACATTTTTCCTTTTCAATCCACGGCAACTCTTCGGGATTCTATGCCATCGAAGCGTTATCATCGTTAAAAGACATAAAAGGCACCGAACAACGACACATCGACATGGTTTTCGGAAAGGCATTATAATTTTTAATTATTTAACACAGTAATGGCTGTTTTTTTTTTCAATTGTACAGAAATATTCAATGAAAATACAATTATTAGTATTATAACCTCAAATATTATGCTATATAAAAATATCTATAGAAAAGTAATGTCTTTGAGGTTATAATGCGAATGTGGTTTATGTTGAAATATTATGCTACAGGAAAAGCCACCTCGCAATATGTTCGCTTTTTTGTACATTTTTTTAACTGCAATTTCTGTTTACTTTGTGTGTCCTTCTATTCGATTCTCTTCCGTTTGTTTGACTTCTGTTTCAATAAAACAAAGCTAAATATTGTTTTATTATTTTTGTATAAGATTAGTTGTAATCGATTGAGATCGGTTTAAATAAACCTTAAAAATGATAAACAGTGTGTAACAACTACACAGAACGAATAACTTATCTGTTTAAATAATAAGTTCATTAAATAACGTGAGATCCGGAAAATATTAATTTTAAAATAACAATCGGATTAAGATATTAGATATTGATCTCCTGCGGTTGATGAGGGATAGACATCCATCGAGATCCATCGAGATAGACGACGACGCAGAGGGAGTAGGAAGCAGTGTCGTGACGACTCCATATCTTCAAAGCCTTTGTCCAGTAGTGTAACAAAATAGGTTTAATATTAGCTTTTATATTGTTAGGCATAATATTGCGTGCACATTTATTTATTTTATAATAATACTTAAAAAATGTACAATTACACTTTGAAAAAAATATTATATCGATTTAGTTCATCAGCCAAGGTGTGAATAATTAACCTACTCGCACTAATTTAGTTTATTGTAAGTTAAATAAAATCATTAACATTCCTTAGTTATTGATTTCTAATTAGTTTGAATTTAAGGTTATATGCTGAACTATATCGTGAGTAATGACTTCTGATTGCAAAGAGACACTATGTATTTTTTTATTTTTCCACTACTATACTGTTCTGAGGCAGTAGCCACTACTAATCGGGTATACGTTTAAAAATTAATTATAATTTTGTGTTTTAAGTAATGTAATCATCATATACGCCGTAAATATTCCGTCAATCATGGGATAGGTATTTACTATTCCATGTGCCTATTACTTCACTCTTACTCACCTTTGAAACTACAATACCCCTGGACTGGTATGACAATGGAATTGATGACTGATTTTTTAAACTACATAAATGTTATATATCTCCTTGCAGTTAACATCATAATATGATTGTTTTTAATTGAATGCAAGTAGAATTCATTATCTATTAAGACCATTATTTATCACATTTATCAGTAACAGTTTAACAGCGAAATTCCAATGTTATCGAGGATTTAGAGTTATAATTTTAGATATTATTTCAATTTGATAAGGAGGTATAAATTAATTTAATAATTCGGCCACCACCACCACTCTTACATAATTCACGAATATGTTAATATTCTTATAAGTTGGAATAGTCAGTATAAATTCTCTATTTTTTCAAAATAATGTTATTTTAGATTCGATTATGTTTTTATACAAATCATAGAGGCTGCAAGAACGCCGCTTTTCTAATTGTGTCGATAATCTGATTCTCTGGGTGAAAAATGAAAGACAATATTTTTATCTTTGCTATCTATACAAATACAAACTAGATTTAATTGAACTTAAGCTTGAGTACAATGCGTTCATCGGATTATTCCAAATGTACGTAACATTTCGAATCATTTCTGTAAATATTTTATTCTGTGTTAACCCATTCAATGCCAGTGACCCACGTAGTGGGCTCACTCTTGTCGCAATTGCGGGCCCGGGAACCCACGTAGTGGGCTCATTTTAAAAGTAAGTTTTTCTTCGTAAAAATGCCATTATAAAAATCGACAACAAAATTATATGGCCATTTTAACAAGACCTATTTAGTATACGCTTTGGTTTTTAATTTTAAACATATTCATTTTTTCAATAAATTTTATCTTCTTGCTAGATACCAACGACCCACATTGTGGGTTCTCTTGCAGGTGTAGAAAACGTTGAAAGAAATAAAATACAAAAACTTTGCGAAGTTAGAAATGAAGTATAAAAAAATCTTGTTTTGTTTGCTTTGGTGCGATATATTTTGTTTTTTCTTAAATATTGAAATCGTTTAGCTTTTGGAATATTTAAATCCAAACTAATAGTTATTAAAAAAAAACACGCGCTAATTTAAAACCGCAATTTTGTTAATGAATAAAAAGGTACAGTAATTATTGCCACGACTTGTGATTTGCTCAATGTGTTCAAATTTATAAGATTTCTTGTTATATTATTTAAAAGATCAATTAGAGATTTTTGTAAAATCAACTTTGTGATGCTAAATATTTATAAATTGGAATTGGCGCGAAGTTAAAAAGGTGTCTTTACATAGAGAGCTGGAATTCTACTAATCTTTAACAATAGGCACGATGACAGTATAAAGAATTAAAAAATAAATGATTTCGAGATAAACCTATTTAAAAAGGATTCATAACAAGGATCCAATTTTAATATACACATTGAGATCAATAAGATTTTTAGTAAAATAAAAATATAAAATTCTGCAATCGGCCATTTTATTTAAAACACTAATCAGAGCGAATGACGTCACGCCTCGGTATCTACAACCTCTTGAACAGTTGTTGTCTTTACGTTTTTGTAAAGATAATAAAACATCCAAGATCTATCAATGATGGAACAAGGTTTTGTTAAGGCAAATTCCTCTAATTTGCCCAGGATTTGTTGATGTTAGTAGAGTTTTTTTCATCAAATTAACACTTGCTTATCTGAATTTTGAAATGTAAAAACTTCCTTGTAAGTAAATCTTTATTAATCTCTGCCTAAATTTGCAATTTCTTCAAATTGTTCTGTAACCATACTTTCTTTTAATTGCTTTTCACATTCTTCAAGAACCATTATCTTACGTTTCTTACTTATTCTTACTATATGGTCGTTCTGCTTCTGTAGGTTGTTCTTCGATCTGGTTGGCATTCGAATGTATTTTACACAGAGAGACCGCACACCACTTGTAAGCTTTGGAATTCATTTTTAACCTTAGGAAATACGTAATACTTTCTGCCTTTCTTCGTTGAGTATAGACACAATACACACACACACACACACATTACACAAACACAGTACAGGCCCCATGACACCGGCGGGTGTTTTCGAGAGAAATTCAAAATAGGTAAATGAAAATGCAATTATTTGCGTAAACAGTTAGTTTATTACTGAAATAAAATTATTTTCAGTAATAGTTCACGTCTACCTACATTATAAAAGGTTATTTCAAAATCAGTCATCATGCCTATTACGATACGTTCCAGATTCAAGTCAAGTTAGATTATTCTATATTTATTCTATATTTATTTAGAATTATATATATAAATATAAGAGTTAACTTTTATACTAATAATAATAGTCCTCCAGACCTATTTCGGCCACGGCGGCCAATCTCAAGGGAGATTAGCCAAGTGCACAAAACATATTTTAGTGCACTATTGTGTGCGCAAACACAGGTGCACTCTATTTCCTAACTCTCATAATTCGATGGGACGACAATCCGACACGACCGAATAGAATTTGGCGCAGGACCAACGGCTTTACGTGCTTTTCGAGGCACGGAAGTGTATACACTTCCAACTTCTTCTCAGTAGCAACCCGGTGTCCAGACACCGGGCTGCAGCTGCTACTGAAAATTTTCGACAGAAAAACTCTGTTAATGTTCATGTACTGTATTATACAGTACATGTTAATGTTCATGTACAGTATTATACAGTACATTAACATTAAATTTAAATAGAAAAAGCACACCATTGCGAATTAAAGACAGCGGAATTGGCTATCATGAATAAGAATGGACTTTGTGTAATAGCTTCGACATAATAATAAATTATTTATTCCTTGACAAGGCGACTTTTATTAGGAGGTGCAAAACAAAAATGTACAAAAAGACAATGTTCAATGAATTATTTGTTATTATTGACAAACAGCATGAAAACTACAAAAAGGTTGAAGACCACTGTCACATGATCGGAGCGTGTGAAATAACTTTTTGTTAACTTACTCATGTTTCATTGAATGCTCGTTTTTACTATCACTAAGCATGGGAACCCCTCTAAAAATACTGCTTATACCAAAACGATCCGAAAAATATCCAATTTGACTATATTAGAACGTTTTTTATCACGAGTCGTTACCGTATACCAAGAACCCACGACGTGGGCTCAAGGCTATTATTATATGTATTGCCGAGGACCCTCCTAGAGGGTTCACTAACACAATGTATGACGGCATAGCTAATGAAGATATGAAAAGTGTAGAGGATGCGAATGTGTAAATAAAATTAAAATACATTATTGAGATTGTTTAGGAAAAAGCAAAACTGAGGCGTGCATCAGAATGACTGTACAAAATGATAGATCAGCTTTAAAATATTACCAGCATTTAGTACCTGTTTAGTACTATTTAGCACCTTTGTTTAAATATTTGATACATAACCAATAACATAAAACATATTTAAAATATTAAAATTTCCGACCTTGCTCGCTTCTTCGAAATTGCTCGTTCAATGCAAGAGAAGACGCATAGTGCGCTCTTACCGCGCATTAACTTTATTATTATTAAATTGTTATTTTTCATTTTCTCCTCTATGAGGTAACAAAAACCTAAATACACAGGCCGTAGCCAAGCGCGAGTAGGGGCTAGGTGATCGTATAACCAGATGAGATGGATGAAGTCGTAAGTAACTTGCGAGTGATGATTGCCTTTTGGAGTATATGATGAGTGTGTTGAGGAACCTGTAACATATCAAAGCTACTTTGTAGGCTTTTAGGTACGACTCCAGTTGATGATATGACAATGGGAATCACATAAAAAATTACAGATACTCTCCAGTAATATTTAATAATATTTGATTCTTATCACATCTAATATTATATACCTATTACAACCTGACTTAGTCTTACAATAATAATCTATATTTTTTAATCTATCAACAAGAACATTGACAGATACTCTTTATGGCGGGATACTGATAGACTTTGAATTATTTTCACGAGCATTGCGGATTGCGTGTATAGATCTAGTTCTTACACTATATACATGGCATTAATTATTTTTTTCTAGACGTGGCGTGTTTCATTGTTATTGTATCTATTACAAGCTGTTCCTTGCAACCTTGCCTACTTTTTGGCATCCTTTTTGTTCTTCGGCAAGAATATTGTTAATTGGTATATGTTCGTGTAGGATTTCTCGTGATGGTTTTTAGGCAGGTAATTGGACGATATTTAGCTGGATTTAGATGGACAGTGTCATTCGGTATCATGGCCCTGTATGACGAAGTTTGGAAAAAATCGTTGATATGGTTGTGGAAATGAATAGACTGAGACGTAACGTCCGCGGTCTGTACACACCTTTAAATTTTTTTGATTTCGCTAGTATAGTCTTTATTTTTTGACTTAGAGATCTAATAAAAATGTATGTTTAGGTACTAAATAGGTACTATATGATTGTTTAAAAACAATTGCACAATACGAAGCCTTTATGCGGATATTATAAATGGTCGGTCATCTGGACGTCAGAATGACAGACCATTTTAATTATTTTTTTTTGTTTTAAAGCTGATCTGTGTCTTTGTACAGTTATTCTAATGCACGCAAAAAGGTCCTACTCCTTTTTGCATGCATTAGAATGATGGTGTAAATGTTAGTTTTAGTTCATAAAATATTAATATTTAAAGTTTAATTAAACTCAAAGTTTTCGGTTAATTTATTCTGTTTCTCAACACCATGAAACAGTCACTGCCACCATGCATTGTCACCGGGCGTTGGGGCGAGTACTAGACACCGCCTTGTAATTTGAGCCGTCTCAGGCGAGTGACGTCCATCCGGTCCATCCTGAGGGATCAGTTGAGACCCTTATATTTTTTTGGCGTGTATCTACGAGCGTAAAATATTCTGCCAATGTCACGTATAAAAGGGATGATATTATATAAGCTTTGTACTTTTATTACTGTCGTAACCAAAAAATTCTAATGTAAAATTTTAATTGCAATTTAATAATCGATTGAATAAAAAAATGTGTTTTTGTAGTTCTTTATTAGCACTATAGAATCTATTTGAGACACTTTTCACAAATGGGTATAGTACCCTATTGGAAGCACTTTATATAGTTTATTAATATTATCACTTGTACCTTCACTCCCTTTCATAGGACTCTCTTTATTCGGTAGCTAACACAGACGTGAAGGTACTTTTAATTTACTATGTTGTGAAATATAATGCAATATTTTATTTGCCTAGATAACTTCTACGAAATGCGCATATAGTGGAAATTATGGATATATAATGAGGCATAATTGTTTCCGTTGAGTTGATTGTTATTATAAATGTATGACTTAAGGTGATGATTGCTCACCATCATATTATTGTGTAATCAAAATGATATATGGGATCTTAAAAAATCTCAATAATAGGCTCGAGGGTAAATATAACCCTAACAGAGTTTATTAATGATATTTTAAGTATTACACCATAATAAAAGACAATTTTATTTAATAATAATTCAATTTATTTCATTATTTTCGTAAGCACGTCCTTAAAACGGTAGTGCTAATTCGTGTTGAAATATGAAAACATTTAGTACTCCACTGTCACGCTGCTAACAACTAAAAGTGACATATCAAAGTTACCTATTTACTGAACAGTTATTATTCTCATGTAATTCTGAAAAATGTACTTATTAGTTTTTACACTAGATTTAATACAATAAAATATTTCCATTCATTTTCCATTCGTTCTTCTTTATCTTTCGATTTTTGGCATTCGTATCGGATAAAAGTTTTCAAAAAATTTATAATGATAGTGCAAATAAGGGCATGCCACTACATATCCTTTTCATTAAATTAAATTTAAGTATTGCATTGGTTATATATTCTATGTCGCACAAAGGAACAAGTAAGAGTTAAATTTTATTTATTTAGTTTTATTCACATAACACATTCTAGTAATTTATAAAAAAAATGCAAAACAAACTGACAAATTCAGGAAAAATAATATTTAGATAAGAATTATTACGTCTCATATCAAGGTTTAGTTCTTGTGATACGTAAGAGTTTGTGCTTGGGTCTCGAAATGAAGTGTTCGAGTCTTGTAAAGAGGGTTTGATAAATGTTGTACATATATTATAAAAAAGTGATTGTGGCACTTAAGCAGATAAAGATTAAAATAAGGAAAGAAAATTTAAATTGAAAAATCTTATGCATCAAAATGCAAATGTAATCGCCACGGTATTTGAATTTAAAATTAAACTAAAGGTAAAATTTTACATTTTTAATTCCAGTGTAAGGTTCTAAGAAATAGAACATTTACGCGAAATCTTGCGTTTTTTTTTTAAATATAAATTACACTTTATAATATATTTAAAAGTTAGCCAAATCCCAAAGGCACGAGACGAAAAAAGCCGCCAGTGAAAGCCGAGATGGCCTAGTGGTTAGAACCCTTGAATCTTTACCGATGATCGTGGGTTCAAGCCCGGGTAAACACCACTGAGTTTTCATGTGCTTAATTTGTGTGTATAATTCATCTCGTGCTTGGCGATGAAGGAAAACATCGTGAGGAAACCTACATGTGTCTAATTTTATTAAAATTCAGCCACATGTGTATTCTACCAACCCGCTTTGGAGCAGCGAGATGTAATAAGCTCTAAACCTTCTCTTCAAAAAGGTAAAGGAGGCCTTAGCCCAACAGTGGGACGTTAACAGGCTGTTACTTACAATACACGCATATGACACTGCAAATGCAACGAGGTTCAGAGTAGTGACACAGTCTGACTGGTATTAAGCGGTGAAGGTGAACATCATGTGAGTGAAAAACCTGTAACAGTAGTTTTAGAAAAAAACGGCCAATAAGTTATTTATCGGGTAATAGGTTAATCAATGTCAAACCAATAATGACAGAATGGGCAAAATCTGTGTTTAAAAAAACAGCCGCTAAACTAGCCGCAAAGTTATTACCGATTAAATTCGCATGAATTACCTTTGCGACTAATGCAAACAACTATTGACATCACATGTATTTAACGTGTGCATTTATAAATAGTTTCCGCTCGCTGCGCCCGAGTTAGGGTAGACGTTAGGTATCATACTGTGTCCTTTCTGTACCCCTGAAAGCGTCTACGCAAACTTTCATGTTGATCAGTTAAGACGTGAAAGCGTAACAAGCAAATAAATAAACAAATCAATAAACAAAACTTGATCATTACAAGGTCGTTTATATAGTAAAGAATAAATAAAATTAGAAATTTGTAAATAATATATTATGTAATAAACATTTTTTTTTTCACAGGCAATAATGATTAGGCCTCCTAATGGCTAATGGTTTATTATTCAGGTATTATGACAATGACAAATTATCAAATTATTTGTCTAATCTTTATAGATGATTACCGCTTTTTAAGTAAATAAATTAGTAAAAATGCGATAATAACCGATATCATTGTATAACGTGAGTTTGTTTTAGAGGTTGCTTTATTGATAAGGACAATATATATAGTACTGATTATATTGTTTTAAACTTGTCATAAATACACTAAAGTTGACATATTTTATTTTTTTACGTATAAGCTCTACCTTACCTATCTTTAAAAAAATATCTGTGTATTATCAAAATGTGAAGGTTTGTGAACTAAAACTTTAAAGCCATTTTATAATGTTTTGTATAATTCATTTGATGTTATCATTGACCGAGACGTGGTTGAATAGTAGCGTCTTTGACTCGGAGTTGTTCGATAGTAATCGGTATACAGTTTACAGACGAGATCATGAAAGAAGTGGATTCCATATCAAAAAAGACGATGGTGGAGTGTTGATAGCAGTCTCTAATGACATAAATTCTCCTCGCATTCCTTGGAAGCTTGAAATCAGATTATGAGGACTTGTCGGTCAGTATTAGCCTTTATTGTATCCAAATTGTCTTATAGCCTATAATAATATAGATAAGTTACGATGAAAGACTTTCATATTTTAATTTTGTTTCCCTTCACGATCGTAGACGTGTCCTTGATAACTTTTTCTCATATAAGTTATTGGACGGAACAATCGACTATAGGCATCTCCTTTCTAAAGTTATGCTCCCAAAAAGGTTACTAAACCATAAGTGTATACCCCATCGTAGAAAAGCTCACTCACTCTCGTCAAGGGCGCTACTCTCCAATCAACAGGCTAGTCATCAATCATAATAATATTTACAAAACACTCAATATGATTAACAAAAAGAAAGAGTCAAACGAAGCTCTTACAATAGATATTTTTATTGACAAATTGAATTATTTTCGTAAAAAAATTTAATTTTTTTCAATAATGATGTCTAAATTGTTGTTCATGAATCTCTGTTTTTAACCTCTTACTACTGTTTGCATCTAATCCTATGCTAAATTTATGGTTTTAGATAACAGTATTTTATTCGTTTTATCCCAATTATGTACTATTCAATTTTATAATAATTTAATTCTTATAATCTCAGTAAATTTGATATTAATATTTTTATTTTTAATTTTGTAAATTTGAATATTTTGCAACATCTGTAATTAAGAATACACTCGATTCATATAACTTCATGATTAATGACTCATTTTACGATTATATATTTTATGTTATACCTATATACGATAATAGATACGATCGGTTGAATGATGATGACGTTGGACGATGAAATGCTATAAAAGTAAGATATAAATATATAAAACAAGTATTGTAACAGGAATGTTTATTTTCCTTGTGTAATGAGAACACATTTATTCTACATCGGGCATTGCACTATAACTAAGTACATCTATGCTGCTTAAGTACGACGTACATACGTCGTAATGTATAAGTAGATTATTTACATATTATTGATACTTTCCTTAGGTTTCCAGCAGAGTTAGCCATCTAGTTATGACATCTAAGGCTTATTGAAATAGTATTAAATGCACAAGAATAATACACAGAAATAAATATTACTGGTACATGTTTTTTTATAATTAGGCATGGCTATACATAAAACGAAAGGATAAAAACATCGTCAACTTAAAGAATACATTGAAATATCCTCCCACATATGATTTTACATGAAAGAGAATCATTACTTTAATGTTATTAATAATTAGTTTAAAGACTTTCACATAAAGTTGGTCTTACTTGGGACACATTTTATAATCACTATAAAATGTATCTGTGGTATGTAAATTTGACATTTTGACAGTTTTATTTTTAAAACAAAACTTTTGACATACGGTCATTTTATTATTACAGTTTACATTTTTAGTATAAGCTTACAGATGATTGAAAAATACTTTATTAATTCGATTTAAGACTTTTAACGCTAAGACATTGTTATGTCATTATTTACTGATAAAAATACAACTTTGTTATAAACATTGTACTGATACAAACCGCAAAAAAATAAATGTTATTAATTGGTGCGACGTTTAAGCTTCACTTTGACAAAAAATAAAGTTTCCAAAGATATTATAATCTAAATTATAAAACAATATTGGCGCAAATATTTTATACTGGATAAGAATTAATGATTAGGATGTCAATTAATAAATATATTGTTTTTTTCTATTTCAGCTAAATAATCTTCTATCTGCTTTATCTATTTTTATTGTTCAGCTCACATATTTGAGCTAACTAGCTGTTTTCGATAAACTTAAATTAGTTTGACGTATTCAGAAATTATTTGAGTCCTTGTTAGGAAAAAACTTTATACGTCCCTGAGAAGAGTTAGAAATACTTTTTAAGAGGAAGTTATCATAACTAATTAGATGAATAAACATTGTTTTTGTATTCATATTAAATTATCATTTAAAAAATGTATTTTGTAATAAGGCGCCCAAATTTAAAATTTGTCCTGTAATAAATAGAATATGCTTTATTCTACACCAAAAGAATTACATATATAAACATACAGTTTTAAACACAAACATAAAAAATGAAAATTGTTTTCTATTTCTAATCACATACCTACAGTTTTTACACAATCTATGAGGATAGGTACCTATTTTGTTTCTTACACTAAAAACTAGACATCTTAAAAAGTTTTCACTAATATAGTCGTAATATATTTTATCTGTAAACTGTAAAAGTTAAAGCATTACGTCACATTTCACAAATAATAATATTTTTTTAATAACCATCCATATAACGTCAGTAATACAAACAAGATATAAATTAGGTAAATAATGCAGGTTAACAAATTATTATTCAACTCAACGTACAATTAGGCTTTCTCTAAATTGAATTCTGCAGTGAATTCTTTGTGTAACAAAAATGTCAGTTTCGATGTTTCCAATATGTATGTAATAATAATTAAATTCATCATTCGTAAACACTAGATGCGATAGTTGTTTATCATTACCGATTCTATATAAAGGATCGGCGAAGCGTTCATTTAGTATTTGTGAACACGGTGCGCGTCCAGAGTGCCGCTCCGTCTACCGCGGACATAAATTAAAACAAAATGGCTTCAAGAGACCCCGCCTCTGATCAACTTGTTGATTACAAGAAATCCGTAAAGGTAAGTCTTAATTATGTTATTGTTTTGCTATGCTAATTTTAACTTATTACACAAGTTGACGTTGACTGATGAATAATATAATTATCAGTAAATTAATTTTCGGAATAAACTAAAATATTCAATCACCTCATGAGTCTATTAAATTATAATAAGTTTCTTTTTTCTATTTAATCGACTGCAATGCATTCATTCTGTCATAGTAATTTTTGTATTTTTTTATATTATAGGATACTTGAACAACGATTACAATATGAACTTTGGCATTCATTATCATAGGTACTTAAAATATTGTTGATTTGCTATCTTGTTATCAAATTTATGTTAACAGGCCAGTTTGCAAATATAAGTTATAAAACCTAATTAAAATGGTTATTAAATGATTTTAAATTAAGTAGGTTTATATTATTGTGGATTAAAAAGTTATCATTCATCGCTTGAATTTGTCTTAAAAAATATCAGTCATTACTAAAATACGATAATGTATTTTAATAAATAAATATCAAACCAATTTACATAATAAATGATTTTGTATTTTTCCTTATATTTTATTTTCTGCTGTCGCAAATTATAATATTAATGCCATGCGAACTGAAGTTTTCTATATAAATTTTGATGTAAATATATAATATTGGAATAAGAAAATTATATAACATGTATGTTACAATGAATGGTACCTAATTTTTTATATTATTTACAGGATTCACCAGGTTATATCACCACTAAGTATGGTGCACCTGTGGGAGTGAAGACTGCTATTCAAACTGTTGGAAAGAATGGTCCAGCCTTACTTCAAGATGCCCAGTTTCTTGATGAGATATCCTCCTTTGATAGGGAGCGTATTCCAGAAAGAGTAGTCCATGCTAAGGGGGCTGGTGCTTTTGGTTACTTTGAGGTTACTCATGATATTTCTAAATACTCAGTTGCCAAAGTCTTTGAGAATATTGGCAAGAGAACACCCATAGCTGTCAGATTCTCTACAGTTGGAGGTGAAAGTGGTTCAGCAGATACAGTCCGTGATCCTCGAGGTTTTGCTGTTAAATTCTACACTGATGATGGTATTTGGGACCTTGTTGGAAATAATACACCTATTTTTTTCATTAGAGATCCTACTCTATTTCCGAGTTTCATCCACACGCAGAAGAGAAATCCTGCAACTCACTTGAAGGACGCTGATATGTTCTGGGACTTTATGACTCTAAGACCAGAGACAATGCACCAACTTATTTACTTATTTGGTGACCGTGGTATTCCTGATGGTTATAGGTTTATGAATGGTTATGGTTCCCACACATTCAAACTTGTTAATGCTCAAGGGGTAGCACACTGGGTAAAATTCCATTATAAGACTAACCAAGGTATCAAGAACTTACCTGTTGACAAAGCTGCTGAGCTTGCATCTTCTGACCCTGATTATTCTATCAGAGATCTTTACAATGCCATTGCAAAGGGTGATTATCCATCTTGGACTCTTTACATTCAAGTCATGACAATGGCTCAAGGTGAAAGCTGTAAATTCAATCCATTTGATCTGACAAAGGTCTGGCCTCATAGTGAATATCCTCTTATTCCTGTGGGGAAATTAGTTTTGGATAGGAACCCGAAAAATTACTTTGCAGAGGTTGAACAAATAGCTTTCAGTCCATCAAATTTGATCCCTGGCATTGAGCCATCACCTGACAAGATGTTACAAGGACGTCTTTTTGCATACAGTGATACTCATCGCCACCGACTTGGGGCAAATTTCCTTCAAATTCCAGTCAACTGCCCATACCGTGTGACTGTATCAAATTACCAACGTGATGGACCACAAACTATGTGTAACCAGGATGGTGCACCCAATTACTTCCCCAATTCATTCTCTGGACCTCAAGAATGTCCAAGAGCGCAACGTCTTCAACCAAGGTATAATGTGAGTGGCGATGTTGACAGATATGACAGTGGACAAACAGAAGACAACTTCTCTCAGGCTAGCTTGTTGTATAAGAAAGTCTTCAGCGATGCTGAAAAAGAGCGAGTTGTAAATAATCTTATTGGCAACTTGAAGGATGCTGCTGGTTTTATTCAAGAGCGTGCTGTCAAACTGCTGACACAGGTTCATCCAGACCTGGGTAGCAAGGTGGCAGCTGGACTCGGACCATACAAGAAACACCATGCTAACTTGTAGATCACTATTGGGGACTGATAGGTGCTAATTTTTACAATAGATTTAAGTACAATCTATTTTTATATTTTATATCAATATTGTATTGGGAAATGAGGTACAATATGGCATAATTGTTTTATATATACAAATGCATATATAATCATACATTTTTTTAATAGGCATCAATAAAAATTTTAATTGTTATCTTGTTTTTTATTGTTCTCTTTTAACTATACCTAAAAGTCGTATTTTCAAGGATTTTTGGTATTATGTAATTACATTCCTGCACTAATTAACATTTAATTAATTTCAATTAAAATGATTGTTGATACTAAGTACAATAAATTTCAATTTAATTAAATTATCATATTGTAATTTTACTCTTCTCTTGATATTTTTGTTCTTTAAGAATGGATTTACTAATTGTTATCATATTTAATTTATTAATGATTAGAAAATGTAATTAATTTTATATTTTGGTTACTTAGTTGATACAAAATATAATAAGCATGCTGTAATTAAAAGTGCAACTAAGGTTGCCCACATCTGTTATTATGTTGTAATATTCTAACTTTTGTTGGTAGTTTGATATTAAATAAATAAATGCGTAATATTTTGATATAATAAAAAGATTCATAACAATATTTAAGCACATATTATAGATTTAGTCTACTATTCCACCGATTTCAATAGAACTGAAGCAAAAAAAACAAAACGCGTGGTATATGTAATGAACTGAGTGAGCTGTATTTTAAGCATTTGTGCACAAGTTAGCCTTGTCGAAAGGTGGTATTCTAAGGTATATAAAATTAGGTTGAGGTCTTTTCTTCCACAAGTGTAAAGTAAAAGTAATTAATTGAAACAAATAAATCGGTAAATACTTAATAAATTTCTTAAAAAAATATATAATTTTGATAATTTCCAGTTATTAAACTTTTTTATTGGACTTGGCTGCTTTAGCTGAACACTTAGGAATTATTATTATTTTGATTGTTATAAGATCTTAATCGCAAGCGTTCTTTAAACGATATGATTGTTTTTTTTTTTAATAAAAAATATCTAATAAAGATTTTTGACTATTGAAATTTTACTTGTAATCATGTAAGTCATTTTATTAATGGCGTATATATAACAGCTTACTTTGACCAAGTTTATACAGTTATTTAAACGTGTTATAATTATTATAGGACGTCTACATTGTAAACGAGTCACGTGATATTGATATGAATCAGGTATGTAAGTACATATTCGTATGTCTAGTTCTTGCAAGTTGCAATAACCCTGAACTACATTTTTAAAGGACTCGATTAGTAAACAAAATCTACTATTTATAATATAGCTAAGACTAATTAAAACTATTTTCATTAGTACTAAATAACTCTTAATAAATGTAAGTAGGTAATTTGAGTTTGTTTATATTTTAAAAGCTCTATTTATTTAATTACAATTGTTTTAAAACAGATTTGCATAATTTTGTATATACCTTCTAAAAGCCACGTAAAACATTATTAGATTTTTAAAGTATTTTATATACAAAAGGATTACAATTCACTAAAGGGAATAGGATTGACGGAAAATAATATAATTGATGAATTGAAAAATTAAGGAAATCAAGATATAAAGAATAATGAATTATTTGGTATTTGAAATATTAAAACTGTTTAGTAGTTAAAAATAATTTTAAGATGTTAATTTTTAGAGTTGTTGAACAAAACCACTATAACTCCATCTAGAAGCTAGTGGAGGAACTATATCTTACCGTACCGTTTCAATTTGCAGTAGTATGTACGTGTATAATATAGATGGGTGTAAATCGATTTTAATACAAAATAGACCTTTGTATTTAATTAATGTTCTGATGAGACTGAAGGGCGTTCTGAGGGTTATTGACGTGAAGACTGATTATGAAGAAGTTTCGATGGCTTAGTATAATTATCGATGTAGCCTGCATGGTGGTCGGTATTTTATCTCAGCTTCTTAGGTCTCTTAGAGTTTTGTCTACAGCTTGTTTGAGAGCATATCGTATATTCGTCGTAAATTATGAGTCAGACCTAAAAAGTTTTTTTTTAAATTATAATAGGTAGATAGGCTAGGCCATCTGATCGTAAGTGGTCACTACAAACCATATACTATTTATATTTTGTCATATCACCATCACCATCCCTTACATGCGCCACCAAACTTGGGAGCTAAGAGATAGTAGCTCACTCACGTTTAAAACCGGAACACAACAATAATAATTATTGCTGTTTGGCCGTAGAATATGTAATAGGTGGATGGTATCTACTCAGACGGGTTTGCAGAAAGTCCTACCACCAAGGAAATATGGTACATATGAATGGATCGTAAAAAGTACCAGCTACTGCGCTATCGCATCGTTGACCAGCACCACAAGTATTTTTTATACAACGTTTTGTTTAGTATAAATAATTAAACAAATTATTTAAATAACATATTCAACCTTATCTAGTTTACAACAAAATATAAAATAAAATATAATGTGTAGGTAAATAATAGCGTAATACTTACTGTCCGCTCTCGATAACCATGGTTTTGCACCGCGACATTTTTATTACTTTGTGAATATTTATAATAGGCCTAACTTCTAAACGAAAGGTCCGAATCTACATGTACATTACTAACCTTTATTCATAAGGTTTAATATCATTATTACTTTCTACCTCATATAAGCCAGCCGTTTGACCGCTGACTTGCCTGTTGTAAATCATCAAGACACGATCTAGGATGTAGCATGCTTTCCTAGAAAAAACCTGTCAACTCTGGATTTGGAGACACTAACTTTGTACCTATCAAGAAATACAGATACAGACAAGGTGTTCCACAGTTTTGCAGTGCAAATAATAAATGTGGATTCGAAACGCTTCGTACGTAGGCGAGGAATGTCCACCATACATTTGTGAAATTTGTCGAGTTTGTTTGGCCGTTCGATGGTAAAAAGGGGCGGGTGGAGTTAAATAGTGTATCTTATGAGACAACTCACCGAAATGTATTTGATAGAACACGGAAAGTGACGCAACTATAGTCGATGTTCAAGACTTTGTAGCCGAGAGTTGACCAATGTGTTGTCTCCTATTAGCTTCCTAGCTCGCTTCTCGATCAACTCTAGAGCCTGAAGGTGGTACTTAGCAAAGCCGTCCCAAAAGGTGAGATCAGTACTCCATACATGGCCCCACTTGTGCTTTGTATAAGCTGAGCAGTTGTTCGGGGTAAAGTAACGTCTCACTTTGGAGAGGATACCAAGCTTTCGAGCGGATATTTGAACTTTGGACACAATAAAAAGAGCTGAAATTTGGATTCGACGTGAGAGTAACGCCAAAAAGTTCCAGGTGGTCAGTTATAGATACGGATATATTTCGGAAAAAGGAAGATAGTTGGAAATCCCTCTTTTTGGCGGAAAACAAACACTCCTGCGTCTTGGTTGCATTAAACATAACCAAATTGGCTTCACTCCAATTGGACACTGCCTTAAGGGTCACATTTAGGTCACGTGGTCATAAAAATAGTCAAGTTACAGACCGCCAGATCTATGGTTTATTATTTACCTATTATAGGAACTAGTCTTGGTCCTAAGGTCCAAATTGGTTCGGATATTCGAGGTTCTACTGTATAACAAACTCTTTACTCTTTTTACCATTGGAATAAAGTATACATATAAATATATTTTTCTCGTATAGTACCGTATATCATACCGTACAGTCATAGATGTCCATTAAAAATTGTATAAACTTTACTTTATATGCATTTTTTTTATACTTCATTGTATAAATTAAGTAAAAAATTAAGTACATCGAAATAGGCACGGACAGAGAGATGGAGATTAGATTATTTAGTATAGTTTGAGCATTAGTAAGTCTATTCGAAAACTTGGTTGTTGGCTTGACTATAATCAAGCCCTTTTGGGTAGGTATGTCTTATCTTATCACTTATCACGTCATATTCTACCGCCAAACAGCAATACTTAATGTTTTTATGTTCTGGTTTGAAAGTTAAATATAATTGAGCCAGTGTAACTACAGGCGCAAGAGACATAACATTTTAATACCCAATTGTTTATACATATATCTTACAGTGCCAACATCTATGGGCGGTGATGATCATCGGAAGGCCCATATGCCAATATGCCTAACCAATTACTTAAATATATATACACACCATTAGGGTATTTTGACGCCTCTGTCATTGTTCTCGATTTTCGTAGTATATGATAATAGATTTTTTGTAAGAGATAGAAAACACCAAAAAGCTAATTTTAATCTCTTAATTTTTTATTTTCTCTTTAGATATCTTAACAACGATCAACGGTTGGTGAAAAATAAAGTTTTTAAACTGTACTTATTATATATTTATTGACTGGTTTGTTAAGGTACCTACCTACTATCTACAACGTACTGCTAATTCTAAATACATGTTAAAACATACAATACATAGTTAAAACTTTTTTAATATAAGTACTTTTTGACAATGAGCACACGTCAATTTACTGATAATTATTATTGTTAAAGAATTTGACGATTATGTAACTAGATATACTTACTAGTCGTATTATTATTAAGTTTTTTTAGATTTTAATATATTTTGCAAAATAATGTCAAATTTTTACCCAGTATATATTTCATCTTAGTGCGCTTTTACATAGTGTCTGCATCGAATGTTCTTTGTGAGAATAAATAAGTCAATTTAATCGACACAATAAAATGTTTTGTGTCTTATATGAGTATACAAGGAGTTAATAAGCTGCAAAATTATTAAGTTGTTCCATGTAAACAAGGTCAACGATATTTTTAACATCTTGAATGCCGAGAAGTGGTTTTGCGAAGGAAACCCTCCTTTGAACTAAATATATAACCAATTGAAGTAAATATCTTCTTTAAATTTTAATTATAACCATATTTCCATATTTATGGTGGTAAAGCTTTGTGCGATAGGACTTAAGACAACAATATCAAAGTCAAAATTTCTTATTTTATATAGAAGGTTTACAATTGCGCATTAATGGTTAAAAATTTACCACCGGTAAGGAAAGAAACCCCTCAGATCCGAAAAGAACCAGCGAAATAAGTACAGTGGTATATTTTGGTTTAATTATAACAAATAGGTATGTTTCACAATATTTAACTTTTATTTGAAATGATTACTAAGTTATCGTTTTATTTTCAAGGTGTCCGCCTGTCATCAGATCTTCTCCTGCCAAAAAGCAAATATTTTTATTAATGTGCTCTCGTGAAGGAGAACAAAATTAATTAAAACAAAAAACATAACTTATTGAATGATTGGTGGTCTATTGACGGCTAAAAAATTGCTTATATTTGATATTTATTGTAGTGATTGCTACATCTGTCAACGACTAATACATTCACATATTTTTCATCGAAGGATTTTTGTTCTTCATTTTGCTTTGAAAAGTGGAGCGTGCTTTTTTTTATAAGAAGCCACTAAGGCCCAACGTGGACAAATAAAATCGACACTTAGAAATATCCACATAAAGTAATAAATATAAATGCTATTATAATAAATTAGGTATGATAATTTTGTATAAAGCGTTCATCCTCTGACAGTGTGCTTTCCTTGTCATTAATTCTTTAGAACTTACTAGGTATACTTTTCCCTGTGGCTTAAAACATCGTAGATGGTTTAATTTTTTTTTAGGATGCATTGCCAGCGATGCCAAAAATCAGTGCGCAGTTGTGAAGGTATTAAATGTGGCGTATGTGAGTCGAGATTTCATATTAAATGTATAAATGGGAACACAAAGAGCTTAGAACTAGAATGCGGTGATAAGGGATTTCACTGGGTTTGTGCTTTGTGTCAAAAACCGTCTTGTAAAATCAACGCCGAACAAATCCAACCGGATATTTTACACAAAGCAATAAATGCACTAACGGAGAAACTTGAACTTGTCAACAAAATCCAGCTACCGAAACTAAATAAAGATTTGATACAAATAAAATCCGTAACTGATCATATTATAAAGCAAAATGAGAATATTCTAATTAAAATTGATGACTTAAAGAACAGAAAGTATGTAGAGAAATCGAAGAAAAATTCGAACAATAAATATCGAAGTAGAAATCTTAATTTGTCGCCAAGATCGAATCGGTGTGACGAAAAAACTCCGGTTTTGGGTACTGATAGGATCAGATACAGAACACGTAGGAGATCATATCCAATTATTAAGATGTTATTACAGCTAAACAGAAAACTGAGTCGAGGAACGAGATCAAAAAGAAAAATAAAGTAAAATAATACCTTTGTGTTCAAAGATTTAGTATTACGTTTTATACACTATACGAGTACATGTATGTAAAGGTACTTAATAAAAGCGATTGCATGAAAATAAATGTAGTGTTTTATAAATATTTTTATAATAATGTACAATTCATATAAGCGCCTTAGCAGCAGCGTGTCTAGCCATTGCATCACCCGCTTCAAGGTAGAGCTTTACTGTCTTTTGGCCTGACACCATAGACATAGCCTTGACTTTTACAATCCCTGCCGTACAATTCCGTATACAGCATACAGTTTTAATAATCAAAACTTTTTTTGGTGGCTGCTCTTTGTGCTGGCTAAAGCCAGCGCTGGTCCTAATGTTGCCAGCACAAGTGCATTCTTTAATCAGTTGGGAAGGCACTCGGACTCGACCAGAGATTTTAAGCATTGCCAACTTCCAAACTCAAAGTTGAAACTGAGTTTTTGGATGGCAAAACCTAAGAACTTTATTGGCCCGATCTGGGATTTGAACCTCACAATCATACAGTTATATTAGTGCACATTGTACAACATGTTTGATACTTGGTAGGTGTCTGAATAGATTTTATCGTTTACAAACATACAAAGATGGTAATACATTCTGTCTCTAGACACAGACTGATTATTAAATCAGATAACATAATTAATTCTTATTTTCATATTTAAATTCTATGGGTTCACTAGTGTTAAATTTGTGTACACAATCGAGGCCGTCAACAATTTGTCACGTATTCACGTGAGGCGTTGAAGGTTATTTTTCTAATGTTTTTTATTTTGCCGTTGTAACATCGATAGACCAAGTTGAAACGTATGTATATATTGGAATGTATATATGTATATATAGGAACACCCTTAATATATATAAAGGAATTCATAATGATTGTCGATTTATTTATATTGTGGCATTCAAGAATTTTAACTTGTAATCACAAACTTAGCTTTGAATCTTATGTTTTTATTGTTAGGACGTGAAATAAAGAATAAAATATCGGTTACAATATCTTTTTATTTCCATTTGCAAAATTTCCACGAGCAAATTAAATGAGGGGACAAGAAGGTTGAACAATGGTATTTATAATATCTATATATATATATATATATATATATATATATATATATATATATATATATATATATATATATATATATATATATAATAAATTAAATGCGATAATAAGCGGTTAAGTAGAACTAATGGCTTACAGGGCCATCCGTCGATATAATGTAGTGCAAAACTAATACCCAACATTACACATTAAGTTTTATGTTTTCTATTCAAAAAAATAATATAAAGTAGAGTTGTTCGATTTAAACTAAAATTATAATCAAGTTAGTTCTAGTTTTGTATGCTTTAAAAAAATTTAAATATCAATATATATTTTTTTGGAAACGGTATTTTATTTTATCATGAACCTGTTTAATATCGGATAGTAACAAATATTACTTTGGTTTTATGAGATGCATGTGTTATCTATTGTCTATGGCATTATACTATACACTACAAACATTTCTTCATAAATATATATCTGTATATATATATTATAATACTACACTATTATCCACATTATCCACTTTATCCACTAAACAATCTCCACTTAACAACTTATATCCAATTTTGTTTGTAAGTTTCAATAACACTATTCATAAAATTAATAAAAACCACAGATTATTATTTTAGACCTCGACCAATGATGTCTTGTCATTTCAAGGTCAAAGTTGTTTATTTACCTTAACTCTTTCTACCATTGGCATTCCAATGGCTATGTTAAGAGTTGCAAATATTCTTGGTATTTTATTTCAATAGGTAGGCAAATATTGTCATTGTTTTATTGTTTTCTTAGTTAACATATTTTTATAACTATTATCAATAGATAATTCTGTGAGGACATGTGAAAAAGACACACAACACAATACATAATAGAAACTTATTTGTGACTGTAACATTATATTTTTAAAGGAGTAAATATTGGTTGATTGCATGGGGAAGGAATTTATTTTATTGACGAAACTTTGTCAAATTTTGTTTCATCGAAAACTTTTTACTATAAATTATTTTAATACCTTTCGATATTTTTATCAGTCGTGTGTATTTTTTTTACTGTTGTAATCCAATAATCCCTCCAAACAATATATTCCAATTTGATAAATGTATGCACTTAGTGAAAGCGCAACCATTTGAAAGGGATAAACAAACAAATAGTGACGAATATTCTTTATATATGTTTATCTCTATAGCACTTGGGTTTTTGTACAGCATATTCTGAGATTTTATAATGAAATAACACTATAGTTGTGTAGCGACGTGGTATCGTGGTAACGATGATATATTCAGATGAGAAGAAAATAGTGTTGTAAGCAGTGTGAAGTGGTGTCGCGTTGTGGAGAGGAGTGGTTTCGTGACCGTTATCAAATTGGAAGGCATTTCTAAAATAAGTTGCAATCGCTCGAAACGAAATTGAAAATTAAATAATTCAAATATTCAAAAAAAAAAAAATTGTAATTCGAAAATCTATATAAATGATATGCGAATATATATTATACTCTTGATGATGTTTGTTTTCGGATTTTTATAAAAAATAACCATCATATATCATATTTAAGTTTTATAAAATATATATTATAGTTAAGGTGGCTCTAAAATAATTAATTACAAAAAACAAGCCATGTTCTCGATGGGATATCTCATCGGAAACATTATTTGGAAACAAACCAATTTTTTTAAGTCTTCTAGAATTATTTCTTAACCTTTTTTTTCGTTCAACGCACAAAATCAACATATCCCTGTTAGCATAAAAAAATGACTGCAATGAATAAACTATTGCATTCCACGGTATACGTCATAATATTTTCAAAAAATTAAATATGTTTTAGTACGGACTTATATTATAAACCAACTTAAAGAACTCCTCTTAAAGTTGAAATTTTGTCTTCGTATATAAGGTTTTTGTTTACGAGGCGAGTGTAATAATTCTTTTTGAAGTACTTAAAGAGGTTTTTAATCTTTGGAAAGTGGAAATTAATCTACTAGTCACAGATATAACAGCTGAGTACCACTTGTACTCGTTGCAAACAAAAAATTCAACTAAGATATTTTTTCAAAAATAACATCAAAACGGTCATTTTTCTGAAACAATGACATTTCTTTCGAAACTGTTAAATAAGTTTAAACTCATCTTTCAAAAGAACGAATTTTTGCAGCTTTTTTAGTTCACGTGTATCTAAATCAAAACGAAACTACAAAAGTATACAGTTTGAAACTGATAACGTGTAACACGTATAACGTCAACAAAAGTATAAATTTTTAATAATAATAGTAGTGAAAATTAAGGTACAAAAATAATAATAAGAATACATTTATTTATATAAAAAATATTCATATCGTGGTCTTAAAGAAATTTAATACAAGTCAGAGTGTAGCTACTGTATTATGAACGCGTGGAATGCAAGATTGCAAGCAGCAGCCATTTCTCCGTTGAATCGCAATTCCAATTCTCTTAGCGAAAACGCACAGGGGGTTAGACGAAGTGCAATCCACAATAAAATTGTCGTGCGATTTCGAACTTTACGTTTCACGTCCAATTTAATCCTCTGTCAATTGATTGACAGAATAAGAAGATAGGTAAAAGGTATGCGCTTTGATGACCATGTAACTCGTCTAATTCTATAGTTATCTATGACGTTCACTAATGGGTAGTGAATGCATTTGTTAATCAATGTCGCATTAACTTAATATCTATAATAACTCTGTAAGTGTGTGGACGTCACTCAACTCCTAAGCCCTGGGTACGAAATCGGGACGGGCAGCTAGTAAGATGTAATATTTCGGACCGAGTAAACGAATTACTTTAATGAATATAAGGTGTAATGAATAAATAAAATCACTATGGTGCTTTGTCAAGGCTATAAGACGCGGTGTTGTTTTTTTTTATTTCTAAAATGTCAAATTGCACTGCGAATAATCTAATAAAGACTATCCAATAAAATTGTTGTTTAGGAAACGGAAATACGAAGTTTTCGAAAGCAATTCATAAAATAATAGCAATGAAACGCATAAAAAATTAAAAAAATACGTTAAAAAAATTACTTTAACTAATTTATTAAATACTTTACCTAACTTATTACAGTTAATAAAGTAAAATATTGATAAAAATCTTGATATTACTTTAATTAGCAGTAAAAAATGTCGTGTTTCCTTTTTCATTTTTAATTAAAAGATAATTATTTTGTTGAAATTCAATGTTGCATTTTCATCAGTTCACATACTTACGTGTGAAAAATTACATATTATAATATTTATATATTGCAGGATACCATAATATATTATTTTAATTCATTTTAATAAACAATATTTATAGATAGGATCACTAATTGTGTTATCAGATTAGTGGACATCGAGGAAGAAGCAGTAGATCAAATCCAAACTATCTTCTTAAGAGGAAACCTTTCCCAGTTGTACATATATCAGCTTACCGCCGTCCACTGCTGGACGAAAGCCTCCCCCATAGAACGCCAACCATCCCGAGCTTGGGCAGCCTGCATCCATCCCGTACCTGCCACCTTTTTCAAATCGTCGGTCCACCTTGCCGCAGGGCGTCCTACACTACGTTTGCCTAAGCGTGGTCTCCACTCTAACATGTGTCGGCTCCATCGATGCGTCTGGAGACATGACCAGCCCACTTCCACTTCAGCGTGCTAATTCTACGCGCGATGTCGGTGACTTTAGTTCTCTGGCGAATGTCTTCATTTCGGATTCTATCTGCCAGTGAAACCATCAAGCAAAGCAAGCAGTGAAAGCATCGCACGTTCCATAGCTCGCTGAGCGACCTTGAACTTGTGGACCAGTCCTACAGTGAGTGTCCACGTTTCGGCGCCGTAAGTCATAACAGGCAGGACGCACTGATTATATACCCTGGTCTTAAGTGACTGTGGGATCGACGATTCCCAGTTGTGGGATTTTTTTACTATACAACAGAAAACAACTATATTAACGTCCAAGCCAATAGGGTTTTGACATGCTACTAGCTATTCCAAATTATTTTAATATATTATATCCTTTAACAATTTACGACTCCTACATATTAGCCAATTGTATAATCGTATATATTGGCGTACCATGTGGTGTTCTATCACAAGTTCTGTTTATTTTTTTATTAAATCTACAACTCAACAAATTATATCTTGTGATGAGCTACGAGCGGAACAAAGACTGGAAGAGTCGCGGAAGAATGATATGAACACATCCCTGCATTTTCTCCGAACCATGCTGAAGACGGCCATCGCAGTAATTTTAATTGGTAGTAATAACACATAACACGATTTCCTCATCATGATGTATGTCATGTATCGATAATAATATAGTGAGATATATCTTCACCGACGTGAGCTCCGACGAGCCGCAAGCCGGGCACGGCACGGGAGTACCTACTTACAAAACCTTTCAAAATATAATTAATAAGCTGTACTTTATTGTAAGTGCCCTTGCACGCGATTATGTAAATTAGTAAGATATGAGATAGTTTGACATCTTTTACATGGCAAGGTGAACGAGCCGTCACAGTGCCTCCTGAGTACTTCGATTAAAAGCACGACTGCAGAGTAGCCAACGCCGTTGTATTGTAATGTATTAGCTAGAGTAGGCGTTTTCATGTGTACATACATATACACGAGAAAAAAACAGTTGGCGGGTGTATATCATTTAACAGCCAACACCGTGTTACGATGTTGCCGAAAAACTGTATCTGTAAACTGTGAAGTCGACGACATCAATACATATGTTATATAAGGTTCAATACCTTCATCTAATGTATTCCGTTAAAAAAAAGTTTCGATTAAGACTTCTTAAATATGTGATTATGTAAATATCAGTTATTTAACTATATAACGCCTTTATAAAATCTGGGGATCTTTGTCCAAAAAATTTTTGGACAAAGATCCCCAGATTTGGGGAAAATTGACCAAGTTACAAAAAACCTGCAAAGCTATTCTGTAAGAACTCACTTCATTACTCAACCGTGAATTAATATTGACAACTGACTTATAGGAGACTTTGATGCGTGTATTTTTGAAATGTTATAATTATTATGATCAATGTCACATGTCACTATCTGACATTTCACGACCGTTTCGAATGTGTTCTTACAGAATAGCCACCGATGTGCCTTGGACCGTACCAGTTTTAATTTCGAAAAACTAAAATAAGAACTGTTGCTGTCTTGTACAAATGACTACAATAAATGATCGATCATATCCATACCATTGACCATCAGCCACTTATATTTGTTAATAGTATTACAACAGATCACAATTTAAATCTTAAATCTACAAAAATTTTTGCTTACTTTGAATTAACTCATCAAGAAGGTTTATTTCTTTCTAAGAAATCTCCTTTACCTGCAACTTTGGCCAGTGATCAAGGTACATAGTTGGGGCCCAAGTTAACCATCGCATCAACTTTTTTTAATAAACTTCACACACACACTACATATTTAGCCTCGAGCACTATGCCGTTTTTTCTAAATTTACTGATATTAGAGTGCAAATAAAAGATTTTTTACATGTATGTCATGCTAAATAAATATACTGTAAGTAAAAAGATGTACTTTCAAGTAAGAAATAATAAATGAGTTTTTTGTCGTAATCACAATTCACTCCACGTTAGTTTTTTCAAAGAATGCTTCAACAACAATAAATAATAAATGTCATTTTGAATTACGGGAGTAATCGAAATTGCGATTATCCTAGATACAAAATTACAACATTTTCTGCAGGTTTATTCACTTTTTTGTTCCATTTGATAATTTTAATCATCACGACGTCTTCAGTCTACGACCGTACTCTTAGATTGCCTGGATGACCGTGAACCATTTGTACATAATAGCAGATCTAAAAGTGTGCGGGGCTTGTGACTCCTGTTTGATTTAAATTTATTTTAATCATCATAATAATAATAAAGATTTTATTGTTTCCCAAAAAGTTGGTTCCAGGACTGAAGATGACTGACGTTTGCCTGGCATCGCAACTCGTAGCACCAAATCACAGATCCCTAAGGAATATTATAAGAGCCACTTCCGCTTAATATCTATTAGATGTATATTTATTTGGTGTCGGCGCAGTATGTTTAATAATACTGCAAAGAATGGAATTGGCAGCCTGCGTAACGTCGATCCTTAGTAAAGGTATTGCTGGCGAATTGCAACCCCACTAACATACGGGTCTTTAAAGCGCTAAGTAGTTTTGATATGCGTAACAAATAATCGGTTTTTACAACACCTAGGAATAGGGGGGGGGGGGGGGTCTGACTCTCTTAAAAATCCCACGGCATTTTATAATATATATGTTTTTAGTACCTCTGAAATAATTACCTGTTACTAAATTATTTTCCAATTAATCCATTTATTTTAGCCTATTATTTCGGATACTCAAGACAAGTCCATCTGTTATTAAAATGTAAGTTAATAATAAGTATATAAGAAAAAAATCGTGCATAGAATATAAACATTTTTAAATAAGCACAAATATTGCGAGCGAGATTTGAATCACGATGTCGTTATTACCGATATTACAGCAAGCGTAAGGTTGCTAGCACATCAAATGACCGAACGAATTTTACTAGTTGCTCTCAGTTAAATACATATTAAGAATATTTTGGATTGCTTTACAACTATGGCTGACAAACTGCTTAAATAAGCAAAGTTTACGGCAGCATTCAATATAAATAAAGTATAATAAAAAATCTTATATTTCCTATCTCTACCGCAATTTATAATCTACGAAGCGACGCTCAACGATGATGACTAGGAAGAATAATGTGAACTGTGGATCTCTTAGTTATTCATAGTAAAAAAAACATTTCAAATTTTTTTTTATTGAACTTTAACGTTGTTGTTACTCTTTAAAAATTTAAACTTAATAACAACATTAAGAAATACATTTATGATACACTCGTCGGATAATTATACAAAACCAGTTGTAACATGCATATTGCCAAGCATCTAAGGTATAAAACCCGGTATTTTTTGCGTAATATATACATGAGACCCCAGTCAGTTCAGCATCTTACCATGTTTGTTATTTTTTATTGATCTGTGCTGATGTTATTATACTTTGTTGTACTGATGTTATTATAATTTAATTATAAGGAGCTAATAAAAGTACAAATGAATTCACAAACATTGAATAGAATAGTCAAGATATAACCATAACTTAAATTACAATTTATCTACACTATCAATTGATAATCGTATTGTTTTCTCTTGTAATAAGAATATTTTTCAATTATTTGTGTTAATAAGTGTAACGCTATAAGCTTAGCTTTAAATGGCCTTGCTATAGCAGTGTGGTCGAACCTAAGCTGTATTTAGGTAGGTACATTAGCGCTTCACCTATTCTTATTTAACCGCGCGACTTGGACCTACGTTTTCATTTGTTTTTTTGTTTTCGATACTAACGGTACTGATTACAAAATGTTCCGCGGAACCGCACTATGGTTGTTGAACGGGATTTTAGTTATCATTTGTGTTGAATGTGTACCGTTCCGAAGAACGCCATTGGGTGATTTGCAGGGATATTATATGGAAACTCGTGAAGGAAGAAAGATTTCTGCGTTCACAGCTATCCCTTATGCAGTACCTCCTGTTGGAGATTTAAGATTTAGGGTAATGTATATCTTTATAATATCGCGACATATATATATACAAAAAAGAGAGCTTAATAGTGACAAAACTATTTTCAAGGTAAGTGATTATGAAATTTTATTTTTTTAAAGTAGTTGTTGGCCTCAACCACAGTCATAGTCTCGATTTTTTCGTTTCAAAATTATTAATAACTATTTGTTCGTTTTATATTAAAATAAACTTAAGGTTAAATGTTAAATAATGCGCTCGATATAAATAAAATCGTTTGTTATATGTGAAAAAAAAAATACAATTATATTCATATTATAGGTATACAATTTATACTGCTAATAGTATTACTATAATATTTATAACACTTCTATGCTAGTGATAAAGTGTTGGTGTGCAGAAGACAATTTATGTAGACGACAAATATAAAAAAATGGTGTCAAATCTTATCTGTGTATTTTCCACGATGTCGTTAACGAATAATTGCAGTTGTTGCTTACAATGTATTAGGCGATGAAAATATCGTGATTGAGAAACGTATACCGTTTTAAATTCTGTTACATTTGTATCATTTAAATAGCATTGCCAGCAGAGTGAGGGGAATTTGGTATAACCTTCCGAGGAGATGATTTTCCCAACATTGTGCTTTGATATTTACAGCCCACGGTTTTTGTTGCCATCATTCCATGCGGTGTTGATTTGTATAGTTGCTATTTTTAATTTTTATTTGTATATATTTAAGGCCTTAATACCTTTCACCATTTATATTACTATTATTTTACATCTAGCTTTGAAATATACCGTAATCTTGTAATAAAAAATATTTTCCGAAGAATCAAATTCAAATTTGGAAATTTCTAATACATTAAAACGTATCTTTATTCAAAAATAATAATAAACTGATATAAAATAACAGTATATCGTCTGATTTTGGTTTAAGAAAGTTATTTATTATTAATTATATCAATAGATACGCTTCGCAGTTTCACCCCTTATAAATTTAGTCTATTGACGTGACAAGATGAAAATAATAAATTACATTTTATTTCTCCTTTCTTCGAACAATACGATAAATATTTTTCCAAGCGCTGTACATTTAGTTTTAATTTTAAAAGAAGAATAATAAATAGCATTATCGCAAAAAAAATGATTAATTTTAATAGACATACTAGTTGTCAACCTTATAAAATTCCCCACGAATTATATTAAAACCCATTAAATGTGTTTTATTACATGAAATCACATTAAGATATGGTTATTAACCTACAGATATGTAGTGTCTCAATGATAAACTATTCTACATTTATGCAAATATCAAATACATTTTCAAATTTGACCAGGCAAACGAGTTTTCGAAATTTTCGAAATCGATTGATATACATTAATAAAACCGCAAAACGCGACCTTAACGTTTTGCGATTTGTATTAAATAATTTTGTATCTTAGTCAATGTCATTTAAAGTTAAAATTTACTAGTCATTTTAAATTAGTTTTATGTTTTTAGAAAATATTATGCAATATATTTGGAATTTAAATAAATTCCAAACAAGCTTTCGAATTTAAAATAGCAGATTAGTCAATTAGTTTAATCATAAAGTAAAACTGTACAGATAGTATTATTTTTTTCTTTCTTTTTACTAGGAAAATAATTCAAATAAAAATTCAAGTTGTGTAATTGTAGTAATTTACAATTAAGTCTTTATGAGATGACACGGTAATTGAACTTTAATAAGTACCTACCTATATGTTTTCACTTGTTTGTTCTCAATACAGATATATAGCTACGGTATTTTCCTTAAGACGTTCAATAACACGTGTCATGTTAATATAATTACATACAATTAGAGTTCTTTTGTTGAGAAGTAGAATTAATATTTCAATTACCTTTCAACTTAAGTTACTTATAATATAAAATATTTTAAAAATTAAACATAGATAGAAACATAAATAGTAATTCCGTTCGACGAAAGAAATTTTTTAAACTATATAACAAGAGTTTCTCTTCGTAATCGACACGCAATTCATTAAAATGTAAATATTATAAATAATGTAATAATTAAAAAAAACGTTATGAATTAAACAAAAAAAAATGTCACGAACTATTTATTCATTATTCTTGTTCAACTAAAGTATTCTTGAGGAAGGAAACATTTCAAGCAAACTATAAAGCGTTTAAAAAACCCGCCGTACACTTGTCTTTATTTGTACGAAGTAAACCCCCGTTGGTAGTTATTATTTTTTTGTTTTGAATTATAGATTGAAATGGAGCAAATTTTCAGTTTTTCATTGTATACTTAATATTAAGAAAAAAAACAATTTCAATTATAAGTTAATCAATATTTCATACGTGTACATATAATTTATGAAATAAGTTTACAAAAAAGCAAAGCTAAATCAAAATATACTTTAATCAAGTGGCTTAGGCTCTTGTAAGCACTTTTGAACAGGCGTTTTACAGGATTAAATTAAATATTACTACCGAGACGAACCGGGAATAAACTCAGATGCTTGCTACTGTTTTCCGACAGCGAATTTCAGAGGTAATTAAATACAATTTAAATACAATTAAATTATTATTTATCCTGCATGGAAATCAACGAATAATTAATTACTTCACACTTTTTTATCAGCGAATGCAACAGAAATAATTAATTCTAATAATAATTATATGCAAGTTTCAGTTCAACATATTTTTCGGTAAATAGAATAAGTATATACCTATAATCAATGTGTACATTTATTTACAAGGGATAGCCTGAGAAAATTTTATCATTGTTCGATAATTGGTGTCGGACATACTATGCCGTAACTATTGACATACTATTCAAAAGATAAATATTTTAATGCGATAAATTTTTCTATCAGTGATAACCTGAAATTATACGTTACGTTTTATTAAGTGTTATTGAATATAATATTCAGAATTTTATAATATTAAGTCAATTTCTTTTAAATTAATTTCAGGCACCAATTCCAATAGAAGCATGGGAAGGTACACTAAATGCTACGACTGTGAGTCCTGTTTGTGTCCAAAGAAACCCCTACACACGGCAGAAAGAGATAGTTGGACAAGAGGACTGCCTTTACCTTAATATATACTCACCATTTATTGGTAATGTAAGTATAACTATTGCTTTTTTTTGTATGTATATATATTGGTTGATTGTTTCGATTGAGTTTAACATTACAAATATTAAACGTTTAGCAATAAAAAAAGCATCGATCAAAGTCGGGGCCTGGGTTACTAGTGATAAAGATAAGCTATTTATGTACATTGTTTTACAATGTATAAAAAGAATAACTGGAATTTATAATTAATCGTTCCAACATAATTTATCCTAACAACCTGATCTGCTCGCTTAAGTTAAATAAATTGCTATAATTAAATGGTAATTTTTTAGAAGATATATAAAAAAAATGTTTTGAATTTAAATGTTTTGTTAAATTTAAATTTGGATAGTTTGGTAATACACAATTAACAAAATACGTATAAATTTTTTTCTGACAATTCTACATTTTGTAGAAAAAAAAATAATTTTAAAGTATAGTTCTAAGCGCAATTCGTGATGACGTAGTTCCTTTTCTAATTGCTGTTTCCACATTTTTTACAAAGTATAATTTAGTATAGCCGTTATGGTGTCATGGATAAGAAATTTTAGGTCTGGTATCGATTCATAATTTGAAAAAACTATAGTAATGGAAAGTTACCAATTATCAGCGACAAATAAATTCATGTTAAACTTAGAGATTAAATAATTTCTATTGAAAAGCTATAGGTAAGTAGTAAGGTATTTGTATATTTTCACAGGAATAATATTTTCAGTGTTAGAGTCGAGAGAAGTCACTCAAAGAAGCTATCTTGCAGTTTGCTTTTTTTTTTGACTAAATACGGACATTATTTATAGAAGACATACCTAATAATTAAATTATCAGCTTTCAGTGTTTCGATTGTAAATCCTGACTAATAGTTGATACCAAAAATCGCGCAATTTTTTTTATAAAAGCCTTCGACTACTTCATTTAAACAAGGTCACAAGCAATATTTTTAAGTTTTTTAAATTAAGAGCTTATGTAGGTAGGTATATATGATAGTACTTTGTGTATGTTGTGAATCATGACGTTAACAATCTTTTAATTTGAGAGACGGACAAAGCTGACCTAACCGCATCATTTTAACTAAAAGTTTATTTTTATGTAGGACCCTATACCAGAAGATAAGCTTCTGCCTGTAATGGTATTTATACACGGCGGTGGCTGGATGTGTGGTGATGGCACCACCCAAATGTACGGGCCCGAGCATCTGCTCGACAAAGATGTTCTGTTCGTGGCTATGAACTATAGATTAGGTAAAATAAATATTTTATTTATATCGACGTATAAATTACTTAAATTAAGATGGTATCATAATTTACTCAAAGATTAAATAAAAAAAATATTTCCTATGTGAAAAGCTTGATAAGAAGTCTGATGTAATTTCAAAGTATGTTTGACGATAAAATAAATGAGAAGCCATAAAAATTTCAATCATTGAAAATTAAAATTACAATAGGTATTTTGTAATAAGATTTATTTAATAAAATGTGTGTCATAGACAGATTATAATTTTTGTAATTATGTCAAAGTAAATTGAAGTACGATAGATACGATACGAAGATACGATAATGCAATAATAAGGCATGGGTAAGGAGACTGGCAAATTGGCAACCTGATGATAACACCCAAAGATGATGGCACTAAGCAATATTATGCATCTCTTACGTAGTGAATGTGCCACCAATCTGGAGAATTGAGATGATATATTATGTACACTGATGATGATAGATTGGCTTACTCACCCTGCCAACCAGAACACAACAGTACTAAGTACTGCTGTTTTTCGGTAGAATATGTGAGTGGGGAGTACCTGCCTAGATAGACTTGCACAAATCTCTATCCCCAAGTAAAAACTTAATTTTAATTTACTAAATAAAAAAATATCTTACAGGACCTCTTGGTTTCTTGTCGACTCAAGATGAGCACTGTCCCGGTAACAATGGTCTCAAGGATCAGCAAGAAGCACTTCGGTTTATCCAGAAAACTATTCATGCTTTTGGTGGCAACAATAAATCGGTTACGATATTTGGTGAAAGCGCGGGTGGTGCCAGTGTCAACTACCACATGCTCTCGGAAACAAGTACTGGTAAGTTCTACAGATAAGAAAAATTAATATTTAGAATTTTAGTCTATTTTGTCTTATATAATCTAATTTATAAAATGATATATACCATAAATATACCTTGAGCAACAATATTCAATTAGCAAGATTACGATAATTTCATATAAACTACATATTAGTAATTTTTTAATATCTTTAGCAGAAGACTGTATAAACAAACTCGAAATTAATCGAGTGAGATACGAAGTGAACACTAACACAATAGAGATAATATTGAATGATTAAAGGTAATTATGCAAATTAAATAGGTCTTCATATACACGAGTGTGAAGATATGAGAATATCACTTATATATCATATAAATAAAACGGCACGTACTCAAATAAGAATAATTTCTTCCATGGCGTTACACACGTTTTCTAAAATAACGTTATACTATTATTTATATATTTAGGGAAACGAAAAGTCGTACTTAGTTTTTATCTGTATATTTTCAGGACTTTTTCACAAGGCGATATCTGAATCCGGAACCGCTCTGGTTCCGTGGGCAGAGTCACCGCCCGGTGAAGCGAAACGGAACGCCTTCCGTCTTGCTAAGTTCCTGGACTGTCCACAAGCGCCTTCAGAACGGATGATCAATTGTCTCCGCAGTTTAAACAGCTACGATATAATTAATACGGAATTTCAATTTTATGTAAGTTTAATTGCTAAACGTATTTAATCTCAATATAATGTACAAAAAATTATTAATTATACAAATTGTAAGTAATTTTACTTAATAGAATTACGATTAATTTGTTAATTTTTTTTATTTACTTTTATTGCTAACTGCGGCTTTAATTTCTTAGTTTTTTTGGGATGAAAATTGACCTACGTAATTCATTCTCCGGTCCCTGTAGCTGTACTAAAATACGACGATTTTTTATTACGTTGCTTAGTTCAAAAAGAACGAACCTTGAAAAATACTGTCGCATTTATAATATTTAATAGAAAATAGAATAATTGCGTACATTAGATCTTAAATTATAAGAATCATTTAACCTTCGTTATAGGAATGGGACTACGAACCGATGACGCCTTTCAAAGCCGTTATCGAACCTAATCTACCAGGCGCTTTCCTGACAAGAAGCCCTCGCCTGCCTCCTAACACGGATTTTGTACCTTGGCTTACCGGTCTTAATAAAGACGAAGGATGTTTAAAGTCTGTTTGTAAGTGGTGCATTTTTTTTATCAAAATTTTGAATTTGTTTATATTACCTATGTACACTACAATACGGAAACTAGCGAAACATATTTATGAAATTATAAAGTTGGCGTACTGTAACACTGTACTGTAACAGTGAGGTACAGACAACTCTCATTTATTCTACAAACAAAAACAAAGCAATAATACCTAACTATTGTATTTCGGTTTGCACATGAAAGAGGCTGCGTCATTATGGGTATAACATCTTGGATTCCATTATTGTGGAGAGGTGGTATTGACGTCATGAGATAAACTTCTTACAGTACCGAAGTCTCTGTACGGAGGTGATCACTTGGCACGTGTGTCCGTCTGCATAGTTGCTTTAAATAAACAATAATATGCTTAAAAAAATTCTCATCAGGGATAACGGCGTATCCCGAGCGATATAACGAGTTTATATCCAGTTTCGACACCATCGCGCCTGTCACGTTCTATTATGACAACTCTCCGTATCCAGAAACAATCACGATGAAATTACACAAGGAGTACTTAGGAGACGACGATGAAGCAACTAAACAAGGAATACCCAAGGTAATTGCATACTAATAATTAAAAAGAATGTGTGATTATAATAAAGCTTAAATAATTTATTTCTGATAAACACAAGCGTTTCATTCACAATGAGACAAAAACTTTACATTTTATACATATTAATTATTTAAATCTCTGAAGCACAATTAAAAATATTACATTTTTAAAAGATAAAGTGAATTAAAGTTGTTTAATGGTTGAGCTGAATTATGTACAAATTATATTGTAGACAACGATATACACGTATAAATTAATGCTGTATTTATTTATTATAAATAAACTTTAAGTTACGTATACAAAAAACTAAAAATAAAAACAATAACAAAGAAATATACCCAATCGTTTGTTCGTGTGTGTGATATTTCACCGTGTGAGTACCTGACTTATTATTTCCTTATGCGCTAAAGATGCATTCATAAATATATAAGCATTTGCGTTGCAAAGTCATTGCATCAGATATATTTTATATCTGTGCGAGTATTAATAAAAGTTCTTGTTTGTATGTAAAAAAACTAGAATTAAATAAACAGGATCAAGACATACCCGATAATGTAATAAACGAAAAATAATACAACTATGCTGTTTATAGTTATTTCTCTTTTGAAATATTTTGTATGTATTTTATTTTTGATTTATAAGAAAAAATGGTTTAAAAATTAATTTTCCATCAGTTTTATTGTAAACGATTTCTATTTTTATTCTTTGCGTCAGTATATATATCAGTTGTGTAAAGGACTATCTAGCAACAAATACCATAAAAGTTGTTAACAATGACTTATATAAATCTTATACAAAAAGCCTTATTATATAGTTCGTTAAATACAAATTACATATTAATATAATAATATATATGACATATTATATATATCGTTAAATATAATAAGATTAAAATTGAATAACAAACAATGATATTTTTTATACTTACATTTTGTGTACGTTCGGTTTGTTATAATCGTACCTTAAACAAAACATAATATTTTTCCAGATCTACACAGACTCATACTTTGCTTATCCTGCAGTCGAATCCGTTGAACAAGCTCTTAACTACAGTAAAAGTCCGGTGTATCTCTATGAACTCACATACCGAGGTTCTAACAGCTTCTCTCAGATTTTCGGTGATCCCGTAGGAGATTACGGTAAGTAACTTTTAATAATAAGTCTATAAAATACGAGAAAATTAATCGAATGTATAAAAAACTTTTCTGGAGATTGTATTACTTCTCATCCTGTCTGCAATTTGTCCCCTCTCGACTTGAAATTCATTCGGCTCAGTTTAACTCAGACATGATACCTAGTACTTAGTACAGCAGTACTATTCTGTAAGAGAAAATTACAAATTGTTGAGATAGTCACTCGTGAAATGTTAGTTCGACTAACGGTGACACGCTATTTTGATGCGTCAATCCCTTAAATATTATATTTATTAGAGTCAATGTCGCATATCACTCTGACATCGTGTTCTATGTACTATGTGATCGGTGAGATTCAAGTTGGATCTTACAGAATAGCTCTCCTGAAGAGATACCTTCTCCCGACGATCCGACTTACCGCAAGACGCTCGACACTAATAGATATAATTATTTGTTGCTGAGACAGGACTACCCGGTCGTATAATTGGATGCAAATTGTGTGTAATATGGTTTCATATTTTATTTTATGTATCTATTGTACGTTTGTTTATCAGATTGTTTTATATGATTGGGTAGAGAAATAAAAATGTTGTGTGTAAATATTTTTATTGAAGCCGACCGATCACTTAAAAATTAAACCAGTAAAAAAATTATACAGTTTTCTGTAGTCTTTTCATAGAAGTCAGAGACAAAATAATAACTGATCAGTTTTGTTCTAGTTGAGATAAGATGTGAATTTTTGAAACACTAAAGTCTAAATAATATATACTAAAACCTTCACCGAAATGCATTACATTCTCTGGTATATAATTTCTTAGCAGTTTATTTATTAGTAAAGACAGATTATGTCTAATATTCATTTAAAATTAACAGGGGTGTGTCACGCCGACGAACTCATGTATCTGTTCCCCATACACTTTCTCCGAAACGAGTTTAATGCTGAAGATTACAAAATGCTTGATCTCATTGTCACTCTTTGGACGAACTTCGCAACTAGTGGGTAAGTTAATTTATAAAACATATGTAAAATAGCGCTAGTACAGATGATCCAATTGGATGTACAGGTGAAGTAATCATATTTACATTACCGTTGAATACTGTAATGTTATAACATGTACATATAGTGTTCTAATTATATTAATTAGTGATTGAGTATATTAACATCAACAATAAAAAAGGCTCTTTCTCCCTTGCTTTGAGACATATGTCGTTGGTTAATCCTTGAGCCCTCCCATTCCATTGGGTCACTGGTACCTATAAAATTGTATATATAATATATATAATTTGTATTAATTGCATTGCGCTTACTTTTAAGTATTTCGTAATGCTTTGCGATAGCAGAACTAAAGCGATTTTGTTATAAGATGTGACAACGAATTATAATGCAAAAACATTAATTGACCATATTATGAACATATCCATTGAATCATTTATTTACTGAAGAACTATTTACTTTAAAGTCGTAAATAAATTAATAGTATCTAATGCTTCCAGCGTTTTTGCAGATCCTTCCGTGGTATGTAAAATAGAAATGTGGGCACTATCAGTCCTAGATCCAAGTGTTTCAACTCCAAACAGCACAAATATGTTATTTGAAATAATAGTTGCGCTATTTAGCGTCAGCATTTTCATCTGCGACTCCGACCCTTAACATTGTTTCCATGAGTAGGGGCTAATTAGCCACCGCATGTAGCGTCCCATTTTAGAGCCTGTTCCCGTTTCCAGGGAAATAGTTACAGTTGAGCAGGTCTCTCGTCTAATATCAGGAATATCAATGGTGGCAAGAGCCGTTTTTAATGCATCATTAAGAAGTTTCTAAGCTTCTCGATAAAAACGAGACCAAGATTTCATTACATTCCAGCTTACCACACGCATCTTTGCTGAAAGCACTGCGAATTTCCTAGCCGGAGACCATACGTAAAAAAATCATCGTTTAAAAATGTCCTGAGGTTTTTAGAGGGAATCGCATGCAATCAATGCTCCATTAAATGTTAAGCAAGTCTACTTTTTTAATTGTTACATTTTGTGTCGAAGTATGTTGTGTAACGTGAACCATTGGCGCATCCCAAGGATTTGATTAATAACTTCCTTAGGTATCCCGACTTAAAACATTATATTTACAAGATTTTAATAATGTATATTCTGCGAATGTTTGAATGATTCTATGTTCGACTTCTGTAATATGTACAAAATTATTAGATTATAAACTAATTGCTATGTAATTAATATCATCTATTATATATCTATCATTTGAAGTGCTTTGCGTCTGTTGTTTATGAAATATTCCATTTCAGTCATTTTTTTGCAATTTAAGCTTAAACAAATATTTTGTTCTTTATACAGGAATCCGAATAAACCTCTTAAGGTACCATTCCATTGGCAGCCAGCAACCAGCGGGAAGAAACTAGAATATCTAGACATCGGAAAGAACCAAGCTATGAAGCATCACCTTGCTTCAAGATCTCGGTTGTGGGGTAGCCTGCCGCTTTGGCATAATATAAGAAAATCGAGATTTATTGATGAATTGTAGGATTTTTAATTTTATGGGTGTATATGATTTTTTTCTGCTAAGGGACGTATAATCGTCAAATATAAATTACAATTGATATCTATAGTTTATAGGCGTTTTTTAACAAGCATCTATGAAGAAAGAAAGAAGAAAACTTACATTTTTATTGGTGACAAGAACTCAATCACACCCTTCTCTTGCCCACCGTCTAAGCAAACACTGGCTAAGACATTTATATATATTTTGACCATGAAGTAAGGTACCTACTGAGAATATATTATACAAAGTGTTAATGTATATAGGGCTTAGTCATAAGTGGCAGATCAATATTGCCAAGTTATAATAAGATGATTAACTGTATTTGATGTGATCAAAATAAATAAAATATGATACTACAAAAATATAATAAAATCTAGATTGTTAACTTTATTTTTACTAAGCAATTAAATAAAACTAATTAAATATTATTGTTTTTAGAATCGATATCAGCGATAAAGCAAGGCAAGGCGTGACACAAACACGATTGTTCTTTATTGTTATTTAAAAACGGCAATTTTTGCGTTCATTTTAATAGTTTTTTTTTTTGTAATTTAATATTCATGGTGATCGTTCAAACAGTTTCAGTCTATTTCTCTCACACAGACAAAACAAAATACATTTAAAAAATATATACTTTAGGTATCATCATCATCGTCAATTAATGACTTTTCATAGGAAAATTTTTAATACCTTGGGTAATATTATTGCAATTTACGTAAATGTCTCCAATTTTTTGAAAATAAAATATAGCCTGTATTTTTCTCTGATAATGTAGTTTTTGTAGCTTTTAGCTTATCCATTACAAACAAACATACAAATCAGCTAGCCTATACTATAAAGAGGTAATCTTTATATTATTAGTATAGGCTAACTGCCGGCTTCGCGGTCGAATAATACAATTTTTTTTTGGCGAGTTACCTTCGTGGCCGTTTACAGAACAACTTACAAAAGTTTCATCACATTCGGACGTATGCTTTAGCAATACATAGAGGACGAACCTACAAATATTCACTTTTATTTATTGATAAGACGAAGATAATATAATTATTATTGATTGATTGTCAACACAATAACAATTGGAATGACTTAAAAGCAGGTAACGACAGGTAATAAAGAGACGATTATTTTTTAAACTTTTTTTAATACATCGATTACAATACAATAGTTTTAAATATAAATACAATAAATCTAATATTGCTTTGATAAAATAATTAAAAATAAAATTAACATTATTTATTTCCATAGACATAAACGCAAAGTGGTATCCTAAATTTATTCAATTAACATGAAGTAGTCTTAACAGAATACATATACATTTCATATTTAATTTCTTAAAAAAACATTGTTTTATAGAATATTTATTAGGAAAGCAGAAAATGTGATCAGCAATTTCTTTGGAACGCGTGTTATAATTTATTGAATACAATGATTACTATAATATCTAGTGTATAGTGTGTGTATTTTTGAATTCAAAATCTCCCGACTATTCATTACGAAATTAGCATGTTTTTTAATCTGTGGATTACTGAACCACTGTATAATAATAAAATAAATTATATATATATAAATCACAGACTAAAATATAATTATAATAAACAGGAATACAAAGCTTGAAATCAACTCCAACTAAACCTATGTGAGTTGTTGTATGGCATAGTAGTTATATAGTGCTATGTATATATTTTTCATAAGGAAATGAGAATAGTCTACACTTTTTTTAAGTTTTAAGTAACCGTTTGGATAAAGAGATTCAACCCCAGACCCTCACGCCCTGGTCCCAGGAGCAGCTCGCCAGCGCAATGCCACTCGGTGCCAACGAAATTGACGTCACTCTGTTTTCATGTCCGTTTAATTGTCCTGCCACGGTGTTAAGAATAAAATAATAATCAATAGTGCTACCTCGTCTTTGTAACTATTTACTAAGTAAATCTGTAGTATTACATACAATATATATATAGTATTACGTACATTATTTATATCTTAAATTGATACTTGATTGATTATGAAACCATTTCCGCATAATCAGTTTTCCAGGAAACAAAAAACAAAATCCAAACACAAAATCATATTGATTTATCTTTTCTTGGAAACATAACGGTTAACAAATCCTTCCAAGTTCTTTCTCGTCCAAGTTGCATATCTGCAGAATTGAAGACGGTAAAAAGTTCTTAAGGAGTGTAGGTGTGCTCAACACATATACAGCACTGGGTTTAAATTTTTTTTACCATTTATAAATAAATATGTTTCTAACTGCAACTTTTAATTATATTCGCTTTTTGAATTTAGGAGATGTTTTGCATCACTATTATAGAAAGAAATTATGTATACCTGTATGGGCGACTTTTAAAGTATCCCAGGAGTGAACGGTGTTGTCGTCAGAGCCAGCCAGTAGATACCGACCGCTAACCGACAACCCTAATAAAGATTTTTTCACAGTTAGTTTTTTATTAGATGCACTTGGGAGAGGGCAGGTTTACATCCGCACAAGATTAATTATGAGCACAAATTGCTTGTCCTGGTTTGAAACTTATATAGCTTTTCTTTATATTTTCTTAATAGTACAATTATTACAACAGGTCATTCTGTCAAAATACAAACCGCAACTAGTAAAACCACTGGCACCGGGCGGAGTGTAGTGACCGAGCTGCTGATCGCTGCGAATATCAAACAATCGCGCTGTCTTATCTTCAGACGCAGTTGCAAATGCTTGACCACTAGGATGGTACTGGCAACAAAAAAATAATTAAGTAAAGATTTTATAAATCAAACATTTCCGCAAAAATTATATTGAAATCGTTAGTAGTTTTATTTATTTATTTAATTATTTAGGTTCGGTTTAAAAGTTTAAAAACATAATTATAGTGTTATAATTACTTAGTGGTAGTCTGCCTACACGAAACAGTACCGTAGTACCGTAGTAATTCACAAAACACATACGGAATTATGAAAAAACGTAAAAATATAAACAAGGAATAATAATGGTGTAAGTCAATCAAGACTGCAAATGTTGATGATGATATGATGATTAAAGAAACTTGCATAGGAAGAACGTGAAACTAGACGGTTCCGCTCAGAGGTGGTTATTTATATTCCTAGAGATAATGTCGCAGATAATTTCCTTACGCAAACGCTGTTCACATCCGCTTCATGGCCGAAGAACGTTTGTTTCTCTTTCTCAGCCCGCACATCCCACAGCTTGCAAGTCTTGTCAACGGAACCAGTGACGTACGTCTTCATGTCTATCGGGGGAAAACGATTTTAAAATGTATTACAAAAATTAGCTTATATTTTGTTTGTGAGAGTGATGGGGGCACTAAAAACTATTATTCTTTTTGCAAGTCTAATGAAGAAATAAACAAATGCATCTGGTTATTGAAAGTAAATTATTAACCGAATATTCTAATAATTTGTGTTTATATAAATATCATGCGCGGCGGTGAACCACAACATCGTCGACGTCGTCAGATGGAAAACTGCCACACGTGAATCCAACAACATTGAAGCGATGCAGTAAGAACCATACCTTCTCAATGAGAGACAAGCTTTAGCCAAGCAGCGGGTCATATACAGTTGTTGCTTTTGTTGACAACTTTACAAAAATCCAATTACAACCCGTTAGATGACGCTTGAAATGCAAATAATTTGAACAATATAAAGCACTAATTCATAAGACAAAGGACAATACTTTTTTTTTGTGTACTTTCCCTAGCATCGTATAGCCTTTCGCTTCGCCATGTATCTGTTATAAATACTTATATTAATATTAGTCGGTATATTTAAATTAAATATTATATAAAAAAATAATTAAAAGGGCTTTCTTAAGGGGTTTAAGTATATTTTCGCACCTTCCCACTCCAAAGCTTAAATTGCAAGTAGGCGTTGCCTTTTACTACGCGGATTTAAGTATAGTTATATAAATTAGGAAAATAAGTTAAGTAGGTACTTAAGATTAAAACATGAATAAGTTTTTTCGTCATACATTTACAAAAATAACCTGAAATTCACACAAATGTCACGTCAATTGGCCAAATGTAAAAGCAGATGTAATTGCAGCAGCTACATTGTATGTATAATAATATTATATACTAAAACCTTCACCAAACGCGTTGTATTAGCCCGAGATTCTGGGCTCAAACCCTAGGTCGGAAAAAAAAGAAAGTTAATTTGATTTATAGCCAAAAATTCTCAGTAGCAGCCCAGTCTGGAAGTCGGAACTGTGAAAAGACGTTGGCGTGTGAACCATTCCGGTCATGTCAGATAGCCGTGCCGTGAGATTATGAGAGTAAGGGCACATATAGTACATCAATGTTTGTGCATACACTTGTGCACTATAATAAGTTCTGCGCAATTTGCTTATGTCCCTTGAGATTGTGGCTGAAATCGGTCAGGAGGACATCATGTAATTTGGTTTAGCAGTTTTTTCGCGTATTTAGAAAAAGTATCATCATTAACTAGTATCGAGTTACCTGGTGCTAAGGATATGGTCACCACGTCACCTGCGTGAGCGTCAAACTCAACTTCTCTCTTTCCAACTTCTAAATCCCAGACGCATCTGCATAAATATTACGAATAATAATAAATGAAACGTTAAATATTATTCATAGGAGCGAAATTAAACGTCTTTCTTGAATAAGACGCGGGCGTGGGAAGATCAGAGACTGTCATTAGTTTTATATAAAGCTTTTTAACTTGGTATTAACAACTTCTCTATAAAAATTAATTAATATTTATGAACAAGAACTTTATGATTTCTTCGTATAAAATCACTAATTGATTAAATCTTCTTTTATTTATATTATTCTTAATAATAAAAATTTATAAAGTGAAATTATTTTTGCAAATATACACTAAAATATATATAATATAATATAAAATATATATAAGATACGAACATCTTCATGTCCCCCGAGCCTGTGAGTATGTGCGTATCGTCAAGGAAACGACAGCTACTGAGAAACCCTTCGTAGCCGGCCAGCTCACGCACCATCTTCGCAGAGCCCGTGGCGTCCCGGTTGTTAACATCATACACCGTGCACATGTTGTCCATACCACCACATGCTAAATAAACATAAAACCTACATAGAAATTCTAATAGCACATATGTAATTGTAGTGAACCGAGCATGTTATTCTCATTATTGACGTACGAGATTTTCGTAATTCACGAAATTTTGTTAGATTAATATACAAAAACCACTACGAATTCTGAATTATTACAAGAACTAGAAGAAGCTATATACCTCCCAGTAATACCTGTATAATAAAGCAAATATTAATTGCTACGTATCTCGGTACGGCTTCTCGTTGAGTAGAAAATCAATATTCTCGAATCAGAACAGAGCAATATTCACGCTAAGCAGTCGCCATAAATAAATAAGCAATAATCTTTATATGTAAACGTAGTATATTACTAGTTTATTATTAGGAATATTACATAATATTAACTAGTATTTATTAACATAATTTTACAATTTTGATTGATTATTAATGATAATTATAATTAATTACTCCTATGCTTGTGTTGTTTAATGTTAGCAATATCTATTTCAATGTTAAGTCGTAATTATATTTACACAATTAAAAAAGGAGATCTTCTAACAAGAAATGAGGCGATAAGATCACTTATTTTACATAATATTTAAATATATAACAAAATACATAAGTACCGACAAAGTTTCCAGAGGGAGCGAATGCGACACTCATCACCCAGGCAGAGCGCAAGGGTATTACTTGTACCTTGTTACCGCTCCAAGTATCCCAGATGATAAGTTTACCATCCAAAGAACCTGTCACGCAATGCCTGCAATATTAAAATAAAACTTATGATTTTTTATTAAGGACATCATTGTAACATCCTATTATTATTTAATTTATTTTATCGATACTAATTATTAGAATTTTATATATCGTCTAGGAACAAAACGCAGAGATGTAGGTACTATACTACTTCTATAAAACTCTTTACTACTCATCTATCAGATACGATAATGTCAATTATTTTTATATTTTCCGTCGTTATTTGTAAATTCCTAGTCGTACTTATTTTCTAATATAATAATAAGAGCTGTCTAGACGTCTAGTCCTGGATATCATACCTAAAAGAATTACTCTAAGCAGTGTTTATTGGTATACTGTAAATTTTGTTTATGAAATAAATTTATTAATACGTTATGTACGTAGTTGACGTAACACCAACATAAGATGAGACATTTTATATATTCCAAGTGATGTCAGCCTGAAAGATTTTCAATACTGCGGCCATCAACAGAAGCGCAATTGAGATGAGAAAATACAATAAAAGTTTTTATTTCGGTTGCTACTAATAATATCTTGACATGCAAAAACCTACACCTATATTGATGTGATCCAGGATTCGCAACAGAAAGCTACATGGCCTACAGCTGTGCCAGCTAGCCACTAGGCTAGCGGGGTCATCAATCTACGTGATAATCCTATGTGAACAGTTATGAATATTTATGGCGGCATTATGTTTTTGAACACGTCCGAAGTGTAGTAGCACTCATGCTCTGCTGGATCCATTTATAGGATATTCAAACACTTTTAGGCAACCTGTATTAATTTAAGAATATTTCATAGCCACATAAATATTTATTACATCTGAACAATAATTTATTATTAACGATTTTATTAATATTACATAATATTAGAACACTGGGTGCTTCGTTCAGCTCTAATAAAACTATAAAAAAATAATGGATAATGCGTTTTTTTTCAGGAAATAAGTGTATATACTCAAAATAGAATCGATAGAATAAAAAGCAAAAACTTTTCTAAATACTGAACCAAGATAATCCCGAGACACATGAAATAAATTTGTATACAAGAATTTTACATTTAATCTTATAAGATTTATATGTAACTAAATAATTGAATTATTCGCTTTTCAATATTCCAAAGTTATTGGATGTACATAAAAAGATTGCAGATATGGCCATTTCAGTTTGTCGATTTTATTAAATATATAAATTAATAAATTGACAAGTTTATTACAGAAACTTAAACATGTGTTACAGCATAAAAGTGGCACGCCCATATAAAAAAAATTAAGAAATAGTAATAATCATTATTAATATATTAAAATTATGATTATGAGGCTATCTCATAACTGTACTGTAACAGGACAGTTATATATAATGTTTTATGATATTATTATATACGTGAAGGAAGTAACTCTCAAGAAGGTTTTAAGCTTTTTTCTACACTCATATACTATTTAGGGAGTATTTATACTTTATATATGCATCACATAAAGGGTATTAATCACGTGTACTATAGGAAATGCTTCTTTTTATGATGCGATATGGGAACGCAAAAATTGATGACACTTAATAAAAGATCAAAATTCACGGTCACAGTACATCACATTGCTATAGTACTGACATCCACGTAATGTAAAAAATATTTAAAATAAAAAAGAGGGGCGGGTGGATGTCATACCGACGTCAAAAGGAATCGTCGCAAACGGCTGCAGAGTGCATCGCAGCAACGACGGGAAATAAGTTAATATTGGTATTGGCCTTTACAAAGCTTTTGCCTTTCATGTATAGGTAGGATGAAATGAAAAATCGTTTCAAATTTTTTATCCGTTGAAGCTTTAATAAAATTTATGTTTTTAACGAATCGTTGTACATTTTATTATATAATTTACAGTATAGTAACAGCCTGTGAATATTCCACTGCTGGGCTGAGGCCTCCTCTCCTTTTTGAGGAGAAGGTTTGGTTAGCTTACTATACCACGCTGCTCCAATGCCGGTTGGTGGATTAAAATTGGCAGTATTTCAGTAAAATTAGACACACGCAGGTTTTCCCACATTTTTTTTCGTTCACCGTCAAGCTCGAGATGAATTATAAAGATAAATTAAGCACATGAAAATTCAATGGTGCTTGCCTGGGTTTGAACCCACGATTATCGGTTAAGATTCACGCGTTCTAACCACTAGATCATCTCGGCTTTGTATATGTTATTTGTGTTATATATATTATAATTTACGTTTATTTAAAACAATACTAAGTAATCTTCAAATATTGACTAATTTAAAATTTATTTTTATACAAATAACAATTATGTAAAACAGAACGAAATAAAATAAAAAAATAATTTGCAATAAACATGTCGGACGGCTATGTAGCTTGTATATAACCGTGTAAATAAAGTTAGGCGTGCACTTTCTGTTACAGCTTTGATTTTCCGCCTCTAGGACATCCTTAAATGCAATTTCCCTTTGAATTAGATTATGAAAATTGTTTCCAACTGAGGGGAATTTTCGAACAACCTAAGCGAAGAGTGATTTATTACATTTATCAAGTTAGCCTTTGCTATATAGGTTTGATCTAGTTCGTATTTTTTTGACGAAGTCTGTCGTAATCCTTTATTAAACAAACTAGATTTGTTTAAACGGAGAGGTCGAATGCATTTATTATTGTACTTATAGGACGTTTATTTCAATGATTAAATTTAAATAGCTTATGAGATTTTAATACAATAAATACTATACCTTGAGTCCCCGCTGTAGTGGACGGAGTTAACTTTATTAATGTGCCCTTTCAAGGTTTTCTTTGTTATAAGACGAATCTTAGGAACATCTGCCATATCGCCGCATTTTTCAGCTAATTTTGCATCCGCGACCTTTTCCTGTTCCGCCTGCAGGATTAGCCAATTATTTATATTATATTTATAATAAATCATATTTTATGATGGGTAATGATTTTATACGTGACGTAGCCACCAATACAGTCACTATCTAGAATAAAAAGTACTTATTTTCCAAAACGTGATGTAGTTTTTAAAATCAAGAACTATATATTGTACATAAAAACTTTAAGTACATAAGTACATAATCGAAAAAAGCAAGAGAAATCCTATTTCATAGACTGACTTAAATTTCTAAGAAGCCACATCGGTTGATTACAATTTCGCTGAAATGGAATTAGAATAATATTAAATTAAATTTATCTGAAATACTACAGGGTATATATAATTTAGAAATTAAAAACATTTTATAAAATATTACTTACTTGTTACAATTATATATTAGAAGTAAAATTCTTATGTGTTTTATTTTCAACTCATCATGATTAAATAAGTAAATATTAATAATCGCGCGCAAAGCCAAATATGTAATATTAAAAAAACACGATACAGTCAACAATATTAAATCTATATAAATGCCATACTAATTAAATCTATAATGACGCAATAAGTAGCTGTCAATAAAATTGTTTTCATAAATACCTTCGCTTTGGCGATAATGTCATTCAATTCCTTTTTGAGCGCCGCGGTCTCTGGGTCATCTTTCGGCATTTTTATAAATTACTTTAAAACAAGTTGCTTCGACGGTGGTTACTGCGATTGTGATGGAATACATGCAAGCAATCCTAACGTAATTAGTTTAATTGGATTCCTATAAAGCGAAGCTATAGATGTGCTCTACTTTGCTTGACATAATTCCTTATTTTAGTTAAAATAAAAAATCTACTGTAATTATTTGATGATTTTTTCTATAAAGATATTTCAGACACTTATTATTGTAAACATTTTAAGTTATGGTTTGGAAGCTGGCAGATCGCAGAGCTCGCTCGGTACCTCTTACTCCTCCACTAACATTGATGCACTCGTGCTTGTGCATACACATGTTCTGTATGATATCTCCTGAGTTTTAGCAAGTCTTCGTTGAGAATGATCCCCATGGCTAATTGGTCAACAGGTAATGTTATAAGTTTTCTAAAAAAACGTTTTAATATTGCATGTATGTTGTATACATTTCGACCAAAATTTTAAGAAAAATCTGGTCGCTCTTTGGTCTGTCCACCATTAACGCATAAACAATATTTGCAAGAAAACAAAAAAATAAAATTACAACCCGATACATTCATTTCAAATTTAAATCATTTGAACAATGATAATGTAACGATTTCTCGAAATAAGTAATGCAAAATATCCGATTGGTACTGACCAAGAAGTGCTTTAGGAAATATACAAAAGATCACCAGATCATTTTTTAACGTTCTTATTATCAATTGATATTATTAATATTTTCTAAGTAACCTACTTATTATTAAAGACCCATTAATATTCCATCAATAGTTTTTTCTTAAGTTTGTTTAGATATTTTACCAAAACAACACTACTTAGTATTGTTGTGTTGTGGTTTGAAGTGTGGGTGAACCAGTATAACTGCAGGCACATGGTTACCTTCTTAGTTCTAAGGTTGGTGGCGCATTGGCGATGTAAGGAGTTAATATTTCTTACATTGCCGATGTCTACGAGCGGTAACCATTTACCATCAGTTGGCCCCATTTGCCAATCTTTTGTTACTATCCACGTCTCAAAAAAAAAACATTTAGCACTTGCAGATTTCACACGGTTTCCATTAACCGCCGATGATCATGAGGTGAGTTGCTTATATGAATAAATACATGTTTAGAAGTGACTAGCTTAGAGTAAATGTAATATAATTTTTCTACTCATACTTACTGAAGAAATACAATGATGTAGTAAAAGCAGAAAAGCATAATCTTACATAATACTAATACAACGGTATCGATTTAAAAACGAACTGGTTATGACATTCAAAGGTCAGTTTGTAATCCACATTTATAAGTGAACACGTGAATTTGAGTAGTGATGTTAATATAGTAAGTACTCTCGACAAATAATTGCCCGGAATAATCATCGGTAATAGATTCCTTGTACTTATTCTACCTTAAACGTTAGCGAAAGTCGTACTGAAGTGTCAAGTCCAAAGTTGAGTGTAACGTTTCTTTCGGAGGGTTTCAGCATGAAACGTTTCGAGTTGCAGCTTTGTTTTTTGTAATTACTTAGCGACATATGTATATATTATCGAAAGTCTTAGAAAATTGTAAGCTACCACGTCTCGACCATAAGAAAGTCACTCAAAGAGTAATGGAGAAGCAAGAATATACTTGATACTTATTAACTGGTTCTCGGTGAAATGTTTACTCTACTAATTTGTCAAAATTATAATGATTTACTAACAAAGTTAAGCCTTGATCTAAATAAGAAAATGCATTGTTTTATTTTGTATGATCAAATAATGAAAATTGAATATTATCGATATCGATATTACGTTACGACGAACTGCATCGGTTGAATCCCTAGTAATTTAAAATAGAAATGGAATTATCCATTAAATTAGTTATTCCATTAGATCAAGCCAATAACTTTTCATTATAGTTTATAAAAAAATATAAGTTATAAAAAATTAAGTGTTTGTTATAAAAATAAATTTTCGCATTATCAAAATTAAATACGTAATAGATATACGAATATATTATGAACTAAATGTTTATCTTATTCATATATAAAAAACAACAAAGATCGTATGGTATTTCAGTGTTCACTCAATTTAAATAACATCATATGATAACAATCCTTCTATAGATTAACAAATGTCAGAACAATTTTTTAAACCAAATCCAATATTTTAACAATTTATAAACTTCTTGCCAATCTATACTAATATTATAAAGAGGTAAAGTTTGTGAGGTTGTAGGTAATCTCTGGATCTACTGAACCGATTTTGAAAAATCTTTTACCAATAGAAAGCCACATTATTTGTGAGTGTCATAGGCTATATATTAACCCGAAAAATGAATAGAATTTTATTAATGTTCGGCCAACGCGACTTTAGGCAGTCAGGAAATAAAACATAGCACTCGGTACTAATCGAACCACTATCATAATTTCATCACAAGTAAAAATGTTTACCGTTTAACGAAGTGGGCACGGGTCAGCTTGTATAAAATAAATAAATAATAATAAAAAAAGCTATTGTTCGTCGTTAACAATATGATCTTTAAGATCTCTCCATATCGCGGGAATGTTCGCCATTCAATTGATGAATGACCTTAAATAATATTATTGATTTATCTAACGTATTAGCTTGGCTGGACCAAGAAATGTTTTTACATAATATAAAATAGTATAGTGTTAAGAGAAAGTTGACTTTATTGCTTCATATCTAAGTTAAGGAACTCAACAAGTTTTCATAATTACATAAAGATTTTCTGGGCCTGTGCCAAACTGGACTGTGGACCACTTTAAGGTTCTCTTTTATACAAAACAATAATCACGCATTTTATTTGTTATATTTTTTATTTATTAATTTAACAAACTAAAGTTTTTTGGTTACAGGCAGTCCTCGACTTACGTCGTTTCAAGTTACGTCGAACAATGTTTTGACACTATTCCTCAAGCATACGTCATTTGTTTCGATTTCCGGCATTTCATTCATTTCTACACATTTACATTTTATTTATTTTACAGTCATTTCTTATTGAATTGGAGGCACAAGTACAAAAGGAAGCAATCGAGTCACAAGAAATAGCTTCTTCTATTAGTAACTCTGAAAAAGAACTTACACTAAAAAAACTTTCCGTAGCTTTTGCAAATTTGGAGAATGCCATGAAAATTTTTGAAGAAAATGATCCTAATTTTGGAGAGGTTAGTCCTATCAGTGTTACCAAGATCTGTATGATAGCAAGAAGAAAGAAACGAAGCTCTATCTAGAATTGATAGTTTCTTTAAGCCAAAAGTTTAATTTATTATTTCTCATTACATACATATTTTGATTACATATTAAAGTTTTATAATAATTATTAAAATTAATAACACACAAATACCAAAAATAACTAGCAATTTCATAAGTGCATATATAATTATTTTAAGAACTTACTTTTGATAATAAAGTATGTATATCCTTTGTTATAAATGCAGTTTTTTTTTTATTTCGAGTCCGTGTGGCTCCTAACCCTTGAGTTTTACATGTAAACATATGAAAAAATATATCTCGACTTACGTCGTTTCGATTTACGTCGCGTATTTCGAGAACCTAACATGCCGTAAGTACGAGGACTGCCTGTACTTACAATACTGATGATTGATTCCTTTTTATTAGTAGTAGCACAAGAAAAAATAAACTATAATAATATTGCATACTAAAACGTCCGAAACGCGCTGCAGGTTCTGTTATAAGTTATATGTTTATTCGTTTAGTAGGTTGTCAGTTAGAAGTTACAAAAAAGAAGTTTCCTTATTTATTAGTATAGGTTTTACTACATTAATTGCTAATTACAACAATGAATACTTAAATGTACTTGCAAATGTAATTAACGTGCAGCAATTCTATATCTTGTAAAAGTTTATATTAATTTTTACGTGTTATTTTTATTTCGTTATGCAAATATTAAGATGGTTTTCATTTAGAAATTATGTAAAAAGTACGTAGATAAATAAAACTAAGGAGTAGTATTTATTTGTAGCATATTTGCGTTTTTTTATTATTTTTACGATATACTCCAGACATCAATAATGCGACCGATAGACAAATCGAGATGTTAAGGAAGCACGGAATCGAATATATATATATATATATGCTCTATGTACAATGTCAGCACAGTTTAATTTTGATAAGTGAAGCTTTATTATATAAGCGATGCTACCGTAAGTACCTAGATAAAGATGTGCAATTATCTAAAACGAAATTGGTTGTGAAATATGCTATGGCATTCTCTAACGATTCTTTTAAATTCACAATTGAAAAATTTCAGGTTATCTGGGATACTTTTGTAAAAACGTATACATTACCTCATAAAAGACTTATTAACCCTGTGTAATTGGGTAATAGAAGTTGTAAGTTTATACTTGTTCCTGGTGTTAACAATATGTACCCCAAGGAAATAATTTTAAACTTTCCTTTTAAAGTTCATGCAACCTTTGAATACGTTTATGAATTCCGACAGTCACCCAATCGTTAAATGTGAGAAAACTCCTTAAATGTCTTTGAAGAAATATGGCAATTAACTATTTTTTAATTAAGTTAAAAAATCCTTATTTTTTGAGTTTGAGTTTTGACAGATGCACAAAGGTTCCGCTTTGTGCGGAAGTTATAAATGGCCGGTCATCTTGACGTCAGAATGTCCGGCCATTTTAAAATTAATTTGTTTTTTTGTTAATGTTTTCGGTACCAAATATTTAAACAAGGGTACTAAATAGGTAGTAAATGCTGGTAGTATTTTAAAGATGAGCTGTCACTTTGTACAGTCATTCTGATACACGATATGATGTCTTCTATCCATCTGGTCTATGGGTCATCTCTTCTTAGTTTTATTTTTATTTTTCTGTTGTTTATACATTTGTAAACTAATAAAAAAACATATTATATCAATTAATAATTTTAAAAAAAACTTATAATATTTACTTTATTTTACCTTTACTTATGTATCATATTATAGTACCTACTCCACACTTTCACAAATTCGAACGGCTGACAATTGTCTATGCAGCGCTACCATGGTAACAGACTCGGTCCGGCGGTATTAATAATGTCTGCCTCATGTACAAATCAAATAAAATGTTTGCTCGCCAGCTCCCTAAATGTACGTACGTATAACATAAAAATCTGAATATTTTGCCCTAAAATACATTACATTATTCAGTGTAGTGGGCTAAGTCCTCGCATATCCATTGGTAAAATCAATTGATTTGTGTCACGATAATATTGCTTTCATGAATTTCATACTTAGCAGTTAATTTGATGTTTTTCTTGGTAAAAACCATCACTTACTAAAGGAGAAAGTAAACGTCTGCAAAGCGGAAGCTTCCACTTTCTCCATTTCTTTTTTATTTATTTTTTCTAACAAAGATAAAACTAATTTTAATTCTGTGTCTAACGTCCAATTATAAGAATATTGTAGGTACTCATGACGTATGTACATGATTTAGATGGTTTAACTTTAGTGACATAATTAGGTGGATGATGATGTTGTAGAGACATTTACTTACTGCTGATTGTTAAGAGACGAGATGACATGATTTTCACGGCCAATGGCCAACAACCAAACTTAGATGTTATGTCTCTTGAGCCTGTATTGACACAGACTTACTCACCTTTTAAACAAAACACTACAATACTAATTATTGCTGTATAGAAGTACTTGTACTAAATTTGTGCTTATTATTAATCCCGTGCTCAATGCTAGAGTACAACATCGCAACGAGACCTGCATGTGTCGGATGGCATTCCGCCATATGTGCCGAAGCAGCATGGCTTAATATTCTCCAAACATTCTTCTTATTTCAAGTTCAATCTCAATTTCAGTAATTGAGGCCTTGGTTTCGTTACCTCTAATTTGAAATATATTTTAACGAAAATTATGGAAGTTAACTAATATTATAAATTATTAAGTGAATTTGTTTATTTGTTACGTTTTCACTTCTTAACTACTCAAACGATCATCATGAAATTTTGCATATATGTTCTTAGGGGTACAGAAAAGAACATATGGTACCCAATGGCTGCCGCCCCTACGTTACACTCGGGCATAGCCACGGCCGAGAATAAGTGGACTACATATTATCTAAATGTTATTCACTGTCACGCCGTAATAAAATTAGATAATTGTTTAGAAATCCATTCATTACTTTATTTTAGAAGTAAATTGATACGAATCTTAAACACCAACGGTCGTATTTATAAACGTTTTATAGCGGTTAAATGATTAAATAATAGTCTCAATCCAATAATAATAGCGTTTTAAGTAAATATATACTTATTTTCGACTTATAAATCTTTACAACATGCTTACCGCGTGTAAGCTCCGCTTTTTCATTCATTCTTTCTATTTGTATTTTTAGTATATATATATTTTTAGTACCTTAAATTTTTTTTGTATTACTTTTATTTTTAGCTTTTCAAATTTTATTCCTAACCTTTAGTCATTTACCATAAGAAGGTCTGTTTATTGTTTTAGTTCTTTAAGTAGTATCATTTTAAATTTGTAAAGTTCTTAATTTTAATTTTACTATGTATTAGCTGTTACTTAGTTGTATTGGATGGATGCTGTGGTTTCCTGTAACCGAGGCACATAGCTAATATTTGTCAATTAGGTTCGAAAATAACTGTACCGCCTGTTTGGTGAGATTGTTTTACGTAAACAAACAAAAACAATAAAGAAAACCCATGTTATTTATAGACAATGATCTGTGCAAGACCGAGGCCAGTGTACTATAATAAACAGAATTTTATATTCTTCACAATTCTTAGACGATTAGAGAGCCGGTCAGTTTCTTAGTGAGCGAATGGGATGAATGATTGAAAAATAATCATTAGTAACAACAAAAAAATGACCAGTTGCAAAGAAAACTCTATTGATGTGGAACGACCCGCTATCCAACTTTCACTCAATCAAATTTCTTTTATTTTCGAATTCACGATTCTATGCTGACAAAGTGCACTTTTGTCGAAGTTTTTTCAAGCGTAACGTGAAGTAGATCGGCGGACAACGGTTACAGATACCGAATAGGTACTGTGGCCAATTTAGTTCAACGGTTAGGAATAATTGAAATTGTGTTCGTGAAACATATATCACGATTATACTTATTTGCATTTACTTAAAGAAAGATATTAATCTAAGAGTGTAATTTCTCATTACCAATTATCAAGTTTTACACATTGTTTTGTCATCACGTCATAATGAATGGGCCGAGTATATTTAAGCACAAATAAGCCTCTTTCCGGTCGATTGGCAATTCATGCAGTATTTGTGCATATATACTTAATACCGTTGATGATAATACAATTTATACAAACAAAAATATTACAAAGAAAAAAATTTATGTATTTAGTTTTTTTTGTAATATTTAATTATAACTTCATTTTATTTATATACTTAAATCGAGTTGTTTTTTGCCAAACTTTCATTTCACGGTTCAATCTAGTTGCTTTGATCGACATTAGTGTACACCTGGTATGTACAGTCACTCAGCCTGTAATCAATTTCATAGCGGCGAGTGGGAGCAAATGCAGTCGCGTGTTGAGCATCCGGGGAGCAAGATGCGCCCAACCCAACAGCTCTTTCCCGCCATCGGGTTCTCTTGGGCAATTGTTCTAGTCTATGTTTCGCTACTGAGTCCGGTAAAATGTGATTATTGCGAAGAACACGAGAACCGGTTCTGTGACATATTAAGGGAATACATCGAGGGTAATTATTAAAATAATTATTTTGATTTTTATTATGTATGCATTGGCTTTGCGATTGTTATGTTAACTAATTTATTTAGGATCTTTAATATTAATAAATTAGTAATATTTAAAATAAAATATATATATTTAATAAATTCAATTAATATTTCAAATTCAAACCTTTTGTAAGATACCTCTGTCAGTTCAAAATTATGAATTGCGACTAAATAATAATTTGTGAATCAAATGCTAAAATATATTTAATTATTTATTTTAGTAATATTAATTTTTTTGTCGCCTACCGCCTAGATATTAACATTCTACAAAGTTAATATTGTTCAATTTTTAAATAAACCTACGTCTAGTGTTAAGACACTTAGAAACTTTAAAGAATCATGTAAAATGGCTAATTTAAAGAGATGTACGATGTTGTAAACATTTTATGTCCTCGAGCAAAGACGGACAATTTGAGCGTCCAGAAACTTTTTCCCTTGCTTTAAAAACTTCCTTAGCTGTATATCAGCGCGCTTAATCCGCTTTTCAACTAATATCGTCTAATCTTTATTTAAAATATTTCGTATCTGCTACTATTCTGTTACTAATAAAATTAAATAATAAAGTATTTTGAAATATATTAGGCACTAAAAACTAAAACCAAAATCTGTCATAAAGAATTAATGAATGGAGACTATAAAAAAAAACTGTGTGGTGCATCATAGTTTTTAGGATGCAAGTCGTATATATGTATGTAATTTGACTCTCACGCAGGTAGCAAGGCAAGGCAAACTTTCTTGCGCAAATCAATTATACCTATGTTGAAACAAATAATTGATATAACATACCTGTATCGCTTAGTAAATACTTGATAAAACACATACTTTTTTGAAATATGTTAAAGTGCAGTTAAGCGAATTTCGTACAACCACAAACTAACTATCTTATTTCTGATTGCTTTCTTACTCATGTCGTTAGATGAAAATCACAAAGTACCCCTATGAAATATGGTCTAGACATTGTAAGGAAATACTTTGACGTCTTAATTTTATCAAAATTGAATACGAATTATACTTATAGTATATTGATTTTCAAGTTTCATAAGAAGTTTATTTTGTAATACCGCATTTACACGTTCTCGTGAGTGACGAGCGGCGAGGCGAATAGCAACGCTAATGTGTAACCGGTGCGCTCGCTATTTGACTTTTCTTGTCGTAACGGTTTTGACGTTTTGACGCGAGTAGAAGGACGTACCTATGGCAAGGCGAACTCAGTCAGTGTTGCCATTCTTTATGTTTGAGAAGAATGGAATGGATATTCTTTAACTTTAGTTGGAAAAATGCGTCTTTTTTACGAATTTGAATTATTAACATAAGATTATAATTTCTCAGAATATTTTAAATTGAGGTGGACTAATCAGGCAAATTCGGAGATATTTAATATGCATTCGAAATTCCACTATAATTTAATGTTTTAAGAGTTGAATTAGTTATAGTTATTATACAATTTTAATATAAATCTTTACATTACATGTTCTGCTTTTTTTATTTGTACAGATATATTAAAAACGATATTAGATGCATAGCAGTCGATAGGTCGAACTTTAATCTTTGTCCAATAACGAAATTGAACAACCATTACTAAATGAAATATATTGCCAATCGGATTTCACTCAAGCACAAGCGTTCTGAAGAGGCCATATTGGATTGTTCAGAACGATTAAAAATTTAAGTCAAAATTGGCAGATACATTAGACTGAAGTTTTTTATACAGAATCCAGATCTAATCTACTAACGACCTTTTAAGCCAGCTTAATAAACACGATTGTTATGAAATTCCGTCAATTGATTATTGAGACACTTTAGTTCATAATATCTGGATTAAATTTTCGATTTCGTAAAAACGTTCGCTCGTGTCCACACGAATGTTCGTCGAGTAGCGCGGTGAATTACTAGCATACGTGTAAATGCGGTATTAGGATTCCATAATATCAACGGAAAGTCGGCTTAAATTTTAATACAATATTCCATGAATTCTGAATATAATTTATGTCAAAATATTCTATCGCGAGTAAGCTTTGATTAAACAATTCGAGAAAAACACTCGTAAGCTCGTACTGTTTATATACCCCATATCACATCATAAGCTACTAAAATGCTTTTGAAAAATATTAATAATGCATCGAATTGTAAATTCCAATAATAATTATAACATGTTATATTTTTCTATTAAATTATAGTTATTTCTTTTATATTACGGCATTACGATTAAGTCATTAAAATATTATTTAATACAATAATTTAATTATAATAGATACACGTTTGTATTTATTTATCACAAAAAATTGGAGTTGTACGAATTATAGTCATATATTTCCTATGTGCCTAGTGATGTATAAACCACATGATTGATCTTAAGGCTTTTGTCTCATTCATGTCGAAGCTAAGTAGGTAAGAATATTAGTAAAACCTAGAATAAGCGCAATATTGTAACTTGAAAGTAAATCTGTCAATGCATTTAATTGATAATTATATTTACAAACCAGCTGTGCCCGCGGTTTAACCCGCATCTACCTTAAACAAATCACTGAGAGTAGACATAACATTTCGATATATACAACTCTTTTAGTTTTATTTTCATGTGATATTCGTATTTACTGGTTTTTGCCGCACCCGGATCTACAAAGGGGAACATACAATTGGCCATGAGAAAAACATTATTCCCTTAAATCTATTCCGACATACTTGAATGTCTTTCCCTGTGCTTTATTTATTGTGACTGCAAACGATACCTTCACAGGAAATTGTGTCCTTTTAAAACTTAAACGTAAATCGTTTTTTTTTTTAATAAGTACGTATTTTAACTAACCATGTATAAATTTAACAAAAAAATGTATATGCGGCAACGAAACAAAATACCTACCTAAATTATAAACTTTAACTTACAAAGATATTTATAAATCGTAAACAAATACTTTTGTATGCACGAGATTTTTCAAATAACCTACTCAACTACCTGTTGAAATATGTCATAACTTTAAAAAGTACTAAAAACTGTGTATGGTCTTATCTCGATATCTTTTATAAGAATTAATTCCATGTTTATAAAAACGACTAAGAATGCATTATCTTATAACAAATTTGCTTACCCATTATTATATATATTTCCAACCAACCTTACCAGGTTACCAACCTTAGTCATTATTATATATATTTCAACAGTATACAGAAATTCTTGCCAAATTATCTATAAACACCCCTTGATTGCGTCGTACATTACGGTGCATGTTTTTGTCTGGACTGATACAAGGTTAGGTACCACCCACTTATCAGATATTCTACCGCTAAACAGAAATACTTAGTATTGTTGTGTTTCGGTTTGAAGGGTGGGTGAACAAGTGCAATTTGAGATACAAGGAAAATAACATCCTAATCCCCCTGATTGGTGACGCATTGGCAATGTAAGAAATGTTTATTATTTCTAACAGTGCCAATGTTTATGGGCGGTAGTTACCACATGCCTACAGGTGGCCAATTTGCCTTTGCCGCCTATCTATTTCATATAAGAAATCTCAATATCACTCAAATCAGCTGTCACTGATAATATTGATGAAAAGCTAATTCTGCACTAATGGTAATTAATATATTACGTTAATCCTTCAACCATGAATCGACCGCACAATTGAAGCTGTTTCTCTATAAACACTACAGTATTCATAAATTAAATTCAGCATATCAACTTTAAACAAAATATTTACAGTTCTAGGAACAGGTACATATGACGGTTACGCCCATTTATTGGAAAAGCCTTTACAGCGACGAAAATAAACATTTCCAGGATATTCGATATTGGACATCACGTTTATGACGTTACACGACGTGAATTGTCAAAGGGACACGGTGTAGTAAACATGCACATGCATCGCTGCTTTGATATAAAGTGCTCGTTTGCTTAGTTCGTATCGTTTTCGTATTAGCTTATATTATATAATAAATATTATATATAAACTGAGTCTGTTAAATCTACATATATTTCAAATTTCCATTCCTGCCAACAAAGCAGCTGGTACATTGAAGGGAACGCCTTTCTTAATTATATTAGACAGATTGTACTTACTTCTAAATTTAGAAATTTCATTTTGATCGCGAAACATATAAAAAAGCTAACGATAAGACTTGAGCGTTGCTTTTCGTATCTACTTATCGTAGAAAGAACACAAACCGTCGATTGTCCTGGTGTCCGTACCTCGGAAAGCACGTAACCGTAGCCGTTGGTCCTGCGACTGAACTCCTTCCGGTCATGTCGGATTGCCGTCCCATCGGGGTATTTAGGGAATACGGAGTGCACCTGTGTTTGTGCACTATAATATGTCCTGCGCAATTGGCTAATTTCTCTCGATTTTGGCTGCCGTGGCCGAAATAGGTCTGGAGGACTCTCTACATATATATGGTGTGGTATATATATATATACAACACCATATAAATGTTGATGTCGACAAGAATTAATGTACAATAAATCACAAATATGAAACAAACCTTATTGCCATCTTATTATTTCTACTTATAATATTTTTTTATGTTTAATCACCACTCTCTAATTGTTAAGGTTTTGTCAAAGCCCGTCTGGGTAGGTACCATCCACCCATCAGATATTCTACCGTTAAGCCTCAATGCTTAGTATTGTTGTGTTCCGGTTTGAACGGAGAGTTAGCTAGTGTAACTACAGTCACAATGGACATAACATCTTAGTTCCCAAGGTTGGGGGCGCATTGGGGATGTATGTAAATGGTTATTATTTCTTACATCGCCAATGTCTATGGGTGGCGGTCCATACCATCAGGCGTTCCATTTGCCCGTCCAGTTAATTAGTTACTTAGTTTCAGTAAGTAAATCGTTCCGGTTGATATGATATTCAAGATTAAGAATTTACACCCTTAGGTATTTCAATAAAATTGGTAGTTCTACCGTAACAGCCTGTGCCTGTGTGCCACTGCTGGGCTAAAGGCCTCCTCTCCCATTTGAGGAGAAGGTTTGGAGCTTATTTTACCACGCTGCTCCAATGTGGGTTGGTGGAATACACATGTGGCAGAATTTCAGTGAAATTAGACACATGCAGGTTTCCTCACGATGTTTTCCTTCACCGTAAAGCACGAGATAAATTATAATCACAAATTAAGCACATGAAAATTCAGTGGTGCTTGCCCGGATCGTTGGTTCAACCAACGATCATCGGTTTCACGCGATTCACGCGTTCTTACCACTGGGCCATCTCGGCTTTGTGGTAGTTCTATTCTTAATTATTTAGTTGTAAAACAAAAACGACCCCTAGCTATTGTGTTCCCGTAATCTGCCTTTATTATAAAGTGCATTATAATATTTAGTAGAGTAGTAGAAAGCGTACACATTGGCGCTTTTCAAATTTTGTCGTCTTCTTATGCGCGACAAATCCGGGCCTGTCAGTAATATTTTTTTCGGGTTAATGAAACTTTATTTCTCATTAAGAATAATATTCACTTACACGAGAACATAAGATAATTACTATAATTGCCTAGCGGCGTAACAAAGTAACATTTATAAAGAATATTAGTAAAAAAGAAAGAAAAATACAATTACGAAGAGGGTATCAGTGAAAACCTTGCATTATTGTCAATAGACTGGTCTTATCGCAAATACACGGATTAAGTACGGCTGGCAGTGGTATGAGACAGTGAGAATTTCTGTATTTATTATTATTTATTTATGTTAGTTTTTATTGCTTATTTATATATTAAATTTAGTAAATTATTTTACATTATTATACAGTTTGTTTCATATTATGTATTTGTGTTATTTTATATTGCTTTGAATGTATATTACATATATAGGCATTTTAATAGTCTATTGACTAACGAATACTTTTTGCTTCTTTAATATTTTATGGTAAATTATTAAAGTACTACTGTTACTGTTAGTAACAGTAATATAAAATTAAGAAACGCTAATGATCTTTGTGATTGTTGGTTTTTATTAAATCGTATTTCTGTGTGTTTAGTTATATTATCCATTTTTTTTGTAATTATATATTTACTTCTATTTATTTTAACATACTATAATATAATATTACATTGTAACAGAAACAATTAAGCAATGTATCATGTGTTACAAGTGTAATACCGACTTTATAAGTATTAGTGCCGTTGAACAAATGTTATGAGTAAATAAATACTGAAGTGTTAAAGAAAAGTGTTTCCTTTGTATGATCTTATAGCCTTCGTCGCGTCAGTCTCCTAGCTTAATATTTCTTTGAAACTTTTCTTTAAAACCTTAATCCTTATTTGTGCTCACAGAATAAGTCTGCGACACTGTGAAGTATTGTCTGTTGATTCGTTCAACTTTTATAACCAGCTTTAGGTGGTAGTGGCAAGTACCTACAATACGATGTTATTACAAACAATATTATACTAAAGCTGTAGATAAGAATAATATATATATTTACCCAAAATTATTACGATATTCATTTAAAATTCATTATTAAAATACATCAAAATGTGCACGGTGATATTTTTTTTAATAAATTAATTTATTTTATTTAATTCAATTTAACATTGTCACAACTTTGTATGGTTCAATTAGAATATATTAATTTTCCCATGCTTTTACGTAATATATAATCATCATAATATTTTAGATAAATGCCTACATATTTAATAATATTCGGTTAAATCTTTTATTTAATCATTTATCACCATCTTTCGTTCTGTATGCGTATGTATATATAATGTTTGTATGCGTTAGTAAACTATTCATACGGTTGAGATGAAAACGTTAGTTGCTTTGCGTACGCCTGCGAAGGTTTATATCGCAAAGAAATAAGATTTGTCTTTGTATGTTTGTTCTTCAATATAAACGTTATATGTGTGTAGATCCTTATTTTACACGTGCGAACAGACGGGGCGGGGCAGGCAGCTAGTAACTTATATTTTTTCGTTTATATAGCAGACAGCACTCGTAGCGGCGAATGGAATAACTACGTTATATTATCGCTGCTATCTCTGCGCCATCTATCAAATGCATTGAGAAAATATTGCTACATTTTGAATGCTCGCAGAGCGAGCTAGAGGGAGTCTGTTGTCTTGTAATAAATCATTTATTACAAAATAAATATCGTTTTGGCTGGATTGAAAATATAACAATTTATAAAAACATTAGAGTTTCATGAATACGTTCCTCAAATAATATTTATGAAATTTTTTTTTTAAATTATTATTAAATTAATGATTCCTATCTTTAAAGACAAACAGTCTCAATTACAATAGTTATTTTTTTCATACTAACGCAAGTTTTAAGGTTCCCAAAATTAAGGTTATTCACCATGATAGTGTTTTAAAATAATGATATTGTATAATTAAATAGTATTAACAATATGTATCGAATTAAGAGACATCTTTGGCCGTACCATGCTGTGTTATCATGCCGCTCAATAACATCTCAAAAAATATCAGTCCAAAAAAGCACACTGAATTGGAGGGCCCACAATTCAGTGTCTTATAACATCATAAAAATAAAAAATGAATAAAATATGAAATAAAAAACAAATCAGCACGATGAGAATATCAAGGTAAAGCGTATTAAAATCTCACGCGCTCGAGTAATTCAAATAAGCAATTTTTTGCATTTTCAAAAAGTCAAATAATCTACGAGCTTGCGACACGTCTGAATCGACAGTCTTTTGAATGGGAGTTTTTTTCGGATTCACTTAACATTCTAACGGTGAAAGCTATACATCATATAACAAATTTTTTCTTCAATGCTAAGAAGCTAATCTACTTAATCCAATAGGTCCCCTCGATGCTCGAGTAAATCACCATTTAGCATCGTGGGCTTTCCTACCATTAGTTTTAACTATAAAATATCTATGCCAAAGTGCTATTCGTATCGTTGGTTTGAAGGTGTGATTTTTTTGCATTGAGATTCATATAAGAATCGAAATGTGACAATGCGTTTTTATTCCGCAAAAATGCTGGTGGTTTTTGTGAGGACAGGTCGAAAATATAGCCTAAATCCTAGCTGGTGGTCCAGTGGCTAGCGCAGGAAAATCTTAACTCCTTAAGTTCGAACCCGGGTGAGCTTTTTGACAAAGAACCCGCTAGTGAGCAGCGTGGCAGGATTAACTCTAAACTTACACTCTAAATCCAAATTTGTAATTCAGAAGTATCTGTGTCTTCTTCTATATTCAATTATAAATACTATTTAGATAAAATTTAGTATATAAATTACATTTATAAGCTGTGGATCAATATCCATATTACAAAATTTTCGAAGAAAGGTATGCTCTGAACTAATCAATACATCTTTATCATCATTTTTAGTTCTTACTGTCTTCTAATACTGTTCTAAATATAAATAAATATTTACGCATCAGCTAATCCATCCGATTCGAACTCTTAACATAATCTCTACATTATAAGAATGATTTTTTTTACTATTTGTCTCTGAGCTTAACCTGTTAAATGTTCAGGTGCAGGACTACCGGTTTTATGTAAACACTGCCAACTTGTGGGATCGGTCCTATCCTGGTTCAGTTTCACCATCTTCTTCGGGAAAATAACAGACTCACAGAAGGAGTTTGCGTCTGCTCACCTTTCCGCGTATAGATCCTTGCGTCCATATCCACCAGAATGTAGTACTCGAAGTGTTCTTCGAAGCCTCAGCGTCCGCCTGGGGTGAAGCTGAAGAATTTCATGTACTTGGTTATCCGAACGCTTGGGTCACCAACGTCCATATGCGATATTTTTACTATTGTTTGTGGTTGGTTGATGTTAGCCAATTAACTTACGATAGTGTTATTTGATAGATGATTATCCTGAACGGTTTATAATCATTCATAATATGTGGTAGTACACAGCTGTCCAGAACCCAGACTTCAACTTTGACATTAATATGTCAATAAAATTGATAAGTCGAGTCAGTATTTTTTGGCAATAGTACATACTTACATAATACATACTTACAAAAATACGAGTCTTATCTTGAATCTAATATATTATGTCTATTTCTTCCAATGATAGAAAAAACAATCAAAGCCATGTGGTTAGCCATGTTTGACGGCGACAAATATCATTAACTCATCTCATGAGGGGCGTAGAAATCGTCCCCAGAGAATATACACCAGAGAATGCGCAGCACAGTCTCTCTGAGTATTATGATCAACTTACTGCGATCGCCAACCTGTCTATCAAGCGTGGCGATTAGAGCATATTCCTTCAATGATAGGCACAACCAAACCACAACAGCTGTGGCAATGTCGATGCAGGGAGTACTAAGCATCTCCATCTCTGGCAACATATAACACATTTTTGCGTTTGACTAGTAGTTAGTTTCAAGCTGGACTGGAAGCATTTGATATGAATATCAATGGCGAGTACATCACAACCATCTTCGATTGGTCGACGAAATAGTGATCATGGCTGAGACCTTGGAAGACCTCGGTACCATGCTCGATGACCGCAGCAGGGTCACTTAACAAGTGGGTCTAAAAATGTACATGAAAAAAAGGAAAATCATGTTAAGCCTCCATGTTGGACTCATTTAAGTAACGGCTTAAAATTTTGCACTCGAAGTTGTAAGCAGCTATGTATACCTAGGACCATACAACTAGGTTAGTATAACTATAAGAAAGAGGTCAATTGTCAAATCCAACTCGGCTGGACAGCTTTCGAGAAGTTACGCAATATCTTCTCATCCCAAATTGCGCAGTGTCTAATGTCGAAAGTCTTCGACCAGTGTGTGTTGCCAGTGATGACTTACGGATCAGAAACGTGGTCGCTTAATATGGGCCTCATGAGAAGGTTTTCTCTGCGAGATCAGAAATGATGAAATCTGCAGGCGCACCAAATTAACCGACATAGACCAAATAATTGCTGAATTTAATTGGCAGTGGGTGGGGCATGTCAATCGCAGATAGCAGCATAGTGGACCGATGATAATGTCGCGGGAAACTTTTGGATAGCGGGTAGCACATGACCGGCTATCGATGAAATCGACATTATCCGGATATGATTATGAATAAAAATGTGTTCTTATGCCCATCACTTTTATGAGTTTTATACAAAAGTCTAGTCACGATTTAAATAATCGATTTAGTGTTCGAGTACTATGAACACTCGAAATCTTAAATCGAGTTTTTTGTATCCGAATACTTTACTTCGATCCGTAGACAGAGAAACAAATAGACCAAGGGGTCGTGAAACCGCGATTGAGACAGAGATAGTTTGTCAATGTGTGTGTATAATGTTGCCATAGTAACTGCATTTCCCTGTTTCGGGGAAAAATATTATTAGGATTTAAAACAAAACGAAATGTTTTTTATTTATTTAAAATTACCAATATGACATACAGTAATAATTACATAATTATATACGTATGATATGCTTTAAATAAATGCAAATAAAAATTAAATATAGTTACTGTACAAATAATGACCGCGAAGAATGGTGGCAAGAACCAGCAGCATTTCTCCTTTGAACGCCCTCTGGGCGAAAAATTAACCAGCCCTTCTGTCACCAATAGAGGCAATAAGAAGGGGTGTAATATTTTTGATAAAAGTTTTTGCACTATTACTCACTAGATATTTAAAATGTTGTGCTGTAACACCACACTAGCACAGCACAGGATATGTGGCACGTTGTAGGAGAGGCTAGTAGGCTGGCTCTGCCTCAGCTTAGGAACTCCACACCCCTTTCTACTTCTGAGGATAAAAAGTAGAATCAGTTTATAAATTGACAAAAAATTTTGTTTGATAATAATCAGAATCAATTTAATACAACAAATCAAATCAAATCAATTTTTCAATGGTAAATTATGATGGTCCTAATTTAACTAAGTTATTTGTAAAATTAATAAACGTTAACAAAATCATGGCCACCAAGACGACCACACACTACAAGCAGCACCCGTTCTCGAGCATAACGCAATGTAATGAGATAATCATGTCAAAAAATAAAATGACACATATAAAATATTATTTAACTTGTCAGTAAGCTAAATACCATGAAAGAATATAATAATATTATCATTACCTATTAAGGAGTATACCTCATGCAATGAAAAAGGAGATAAAAAGGAGATTACATTATATAGTTTAGTGCATTTACATGTTTTAACATATTACGCAAACCAAAATATAATAATAATAAAAAAAAAATTATATTTTAATAATTTCTTACAGCATTTGGTATCGCATCAGGATGCAGAAATGTTTTGTTTTTGTTTTTTAGTAGCAATTTTTCTGGGAAATGATTGCTACATATTTTAGAATATATTCCGGGAGTCCAATCTTTTCTTCCAGTTGCTTCGATCCATTTTTTACGTAGGTCTGGATCGCTTGGAAAACTAACGATAAACTTAGCTATATTATTAATAAGTACTCACAGGTATTTTAGTCATTCTATCATGTCAGATGTGTAATACTTCAATCACAAATATTATTATATAATTCTTCGATCACCAATATAAAATAAATGTAAATTAAAATAAATAGTTAAATATAAATTAAAATAATATTTATATATATAGATAAAGAAGCATTATAGGCTTTTATTAGACTCCGTCTTTATTTGTTTACATTGTCGAGTCAATTTTTTTCATCGAAAATCGGGGTATTATTTCGCTGACACTGGTAACATTTACCTGATAAACAATTATAGGTTATGAATGATAAAAACTCGACAAAACCTATTATTTTCAGGATTTTAAGACGATATAACCTTCCATCATGCTATAGCATACATAATTATCACTGGGAAACTATATTTAGAAACAAAAACGGTCGTACTTACGTGTGAAAAGACACACCGGCAACTTTCTTCTCACTATCACTTTTACATGAAATAACACTACAACGCATTGTTGTATAATCTTCGATGTGATGTACGGATAAGTTCTCTTTGTACTCACTGGGTTAGAATCGTTTTCTAACATGAAAATAAGCAAAAATTGAACAATAAACACAATTAACGCACCAACTGTCAAGTTTGTTTCGCAACTGACTTGCGAAACAAACACCAAAACTGGTTACGCGATAAGGGACAAAAGATTTGATAATTCTATCTCTGTTTAAACCATTTGTAACGTAATTTTCGTTCTCTTTCTTGTGTAAGTGAAAAGGAAAACGTCATTGCGTCTATTTGTTTCTCTGTCTACGCTTCGATCACTCCCAATCGCTACTGAAGTATAAATAATAATAAATAATATGAGTTACATATTCTGTGACAGCGTGAATACACAGTTGACTTGACATTAGACAATGACAGTATTGTCAAATTGTGTTTGCGATTGTGACTGAAGACTGAAGCTGAAAGTTTGAAGCTTGCGAGTGGGCAATCGACAGCATTTATATTAGTTAGATTCTATACATTGATTATTTTCTACCTTAATAAAATTATTTAGGTAGTCCTATTTTTGAGAATTTTTATAAAGTAAACATTATAAATTAAAAAGTTTTATTTTTATATAGATATGTAATAAAAAGCGCGGGACGCCAAAATTGACATTTAAAACTAATCGACATTGTTTACAATTATTAGATAGCTTGCTTCCAATACCAATTGCGAGCGAACGTTTAATAACAATCAAAGCTAAGGTGACGCAACATTCCTTTGTATGAGTGCGTTTATTATTTGATATATAAAACCATATGTGTGATGATCTCATAGCGACACATGGTTCACCGGGAGGAAGCGTGTTTTATCTTAGTGTTTGGGTGACGTTTCTCCACTGTTGGAGCTTATCGCCTCGGAAGCGGGACCGCCTATGTGGGGCGATATAAAACGTTTTATTACTAACGTTGCCGCCACCGGCCCCAATTTTATGAGCTACGGACATTAACTGAAGTCCATTGAACTCGTACTCGTCGATAAATCTAGAAATATGAATGCAATTGTGCTCGTACACTGCCTATTTCTCATTTTTGCTAGTAAAGTAGCAGAAACCTCTCCAAGTAAGTAATTATTTTGTTTTTAAGCTGGCGTAAATGCGCAAAAAATGTATTAAATAAAAAGAATATGTATTAATTACGTTATGCCTATTTTTTATCATCCGGAATACGATTTTTTGTGTAAATGTTTTAAATTAAGTTTCTAATTGGAATATATAAAGTTTATTCAAAATTAAGCTTTGTTCAATTATTCAGTACTGAAAATGTGAGATATCAGCCAAGCGAAGGCCATCTGAGTTCAGCACACATGTATGATTAAACAAAAAATTAAAAAAATATATTTAAAATAAAATTATTCATTCAATATTATTAAAAGCTACATAATATGTGTTTTGTCAAATATTAATTTTGAACGACAAATGTGAGGGGTGCATTCATCTATACATGTAGTAATAATCTTACTGTTTGGCAAAATTATTTCAAACATTTTTTTTTCCTATTACAATTAAATTTAATATATCTCTTTTATCAGTAAAAGAGATTAATTAAAAATATTAAAAAAAAATCTGAACCACCATACAACAACACAGTTGTTAGTACTAAGAAACCTCTGTGCAAGTGCCACAACACTTTTTCAGTCAATTGCGATAAATGCATGCGAATGCGTAGAAAGCGAACAATATCAAGCACTAATTTATAAAGAAGCAAATATTTTTATAGTTCTAATATTCTCTAAAATAAAACAAACTGTGTATTCATTACAAATATATATAAATAAATTGTTTTTAAAAATTTAATGTGACATTGATCACATATAAAATGTTCTAAATTTATATTTTAACATATGTATTGTAACATATCCATTTCAATGAAACTTTTTTTTATAGTGAAATCATTTTCATTAAATTTCTCAGGCCCGGAGGTTTTGGTGTTCACCGTTGCAACTGAAGATAACCACGGCTTAGAGAGATATCTCCGATCTGCTGAAAAATATGGCATTCAAGTTGAGGTTCTTGGAATGGGACAAAAGTGGGAAGGAGGTAATATGGAGTCACCAGGCGGTGGTCAAAAAGTCAATTTACTGAGGGAACGGCTTGAATCGCTTCAATTAAATACCAAATCCAAGGAACCAATTATCCTTTTCACTGACAGGTAAGTTTAATAATACTCTTAAATCAACTATACTCAATATAATAATTAGTGTAAAGTAGATCAGATTGAATGCTATCTAAGTAAATTAATTTAGCCAAGCTAAATATCTCTGATTTGTATTTTTTTAGAAATCAGATTTATTATATCTTATTAATTAATTACAAATTCGAATAATTTTTTTTTTATAATAATATGTAATGTATAAAATAATTCGTACGGTCATATCAGTTACTCAACAAAAGGTCAAAGAATCATCTAAAGATTGTTGTAAAAAATACTGCTTATCACAGTAACAGGTTACGAGGCAGTTTATGCTAATAAGTATTTTATATGAATAATAGTCAACAATGGAATTTTTATAATAACACTAAGAAATTACTAAAAATATGAAACTAATATGGTTTTAAATAACACAAATAAAATGACAAGTTGGAAACAACTAACTATTAAAAAACATGAATCATGTTATATATGAAAAATATATGCATAAAAAGAATATAAAAAGGCAATGTTTTATAATGTATAAAATTTTAGCTATTGCATGTATTTACTGGTATGTGTGAATCAGTCAATTAATGGACAATTTATTCTATATGGGAGAACCGTTGTTGTTTCGTTTATAAATTAAATAGTATTGGAGTGTGCTAGTGTGTGTCTGGGCAACATTCTGACCCATATTTTACAGCTACAAGATGGCTTGGTTCAATTAAATAACTGATGTTGATCAAAAATGTAATTCATAAATTGCCTCAATTCAATTCGATTTGTTATATAGTCATGCTCTTTCCTATGAATAATATTAGTTATTATTATAAAATATTTAATTCAAATTTATGTTATTTAGTCATGACGTCATGTTTCTGGGGAAAATTGATGAAATTGTCGAGCGATTCAAGAAGTCAAATCGTCGTGTGCTATTCTCTGCCGAACCCTTCTGCTGGCCTGACCTTAAACTAGCAAAACAGTATCCTAACAGTAGCTCAAGCAACCCCTTTCTAAATTCCGGTGCATTTATTGGTAAATCACTTATTCATTAATAAACATAGTATATATGTACATAAGTATATGGAGTTAGTAATCGTTATATATAGTTAACATGATAATGTTGTGGGAACATATTTGCTTATAAAAATTGAATGGATTTACCTTTTAAAATGTTTATATAATATTTTTAACAATTGAATTTAAAATCAAACAAATATAATTCAGTTCTGTTGTAACAATTGGTGAGAATATTGTATAACATTAATACAGCAACACATTGTAATCACTGTTACCATTATACTATGTCTTAATGTATAACGAAAATGTTCTTCATTTATATACATTAAAAGTGCAAATATTTATATTTCTAGTACTTGAACATTAACTCTACTATTGAACTAGTTACTTTGAGGAGGATTTACAATGTTCTGTGACTTTTTAAGGAACATATTAAATAATATATTGCATTGAAGCATTTTTATCCGATGACTTATTGACTGTCCTAATGATATAATACTATCTTGTTTATCCATGCAGGTTATTTACAAGAGATATTACAAATTCTTGTAACTAATAGGATCAACAATCATGATGATGATCAGCTGTACTATACCAAAATTTACATTCAAGAAAAATACAGGAAGAAGTTTGATATTGGACTAGACAGTAAATGTACTCTATTCCTTAACTTGAATGGCGCATTATGTAAGTACCTACATTAATTCCATTGCTTGCACAAATATAAAAAGCATTGTTCATAATATATTTGATAAATTAAGTATTTTTTTAAATTGTATTTTATGTTTTATGAAATTAAAACTATAAGCTTTGTCAAGAGTCCCCGAGATGGTCATGTGTATTTTTCAATGTTTGTGTTGACTCTAAGTGATGTTAACATGGATCATGGATACATGGATGGATTGGTACTCTAAGCGATTGTAAATAACAGCATTGAAAGCAAATGTCAAAAACGTTGTCGATGGTAAATAATGAGCATAGATTATGGGTGTTTCTTTTCCGAACCGATGGTAGTTTCTAATTTGACTCACAATAGTGGAATGCTTCCATGTTAAATAAAGTATTTTGATTTTGATTTTATACATTAGTCATGTTTTATGGAAAGTGAAAAGAAAAGACTTCAAGAATAAAACATAATGGTCAAATGACTTAAGAAATATTAACATACACAGAAGACCAACTAAGAAAAAGAAAAAAAAAACATTCTGATAAAAAGAAAACAACAAAAAAGGAAAAAAAAATAGACAAAGCAAAACCGAATTAATTGAAAACTACATTATAAATGCCCGGTTATTTCTTTTTGTTATTTTAAATAATATTATTATGACTGAGACATGTGTGTATGTACATCATTTGATACTTTCAATTGCTTAAATTATAACTATTGCATATGATAATTTTCTTGACTCCAAGAGCTCGGGTTAAGGAGCCTTATATACTTGAAACTTGACTAATGAGGCAAAATTTTAAAAATTTATTTGAATATTGAATCTTATTACTTTTTATTTTTTTTATTACAAATAGCTGACGTTGAGCTCGTGGTCAATTCCACTGAAGATTGGCCTTATATTAGAAACAAGGCGTTCGATGAGCGGCCTCTCATTGTGCATGGAAATGGACCGTCTAAGCTGATGCTTAATCATTTTTCGAACTACCTGGCAAAATCATGGTCGGTCAAAGAAGGTTGTGTGATGTGCAAAGAGAAGAGGATTGAGTTGAAGGTGAACTAATTTATTGCAATAAATAAATTTAACATAGAAATATTAATTCGAAAACAACTTCCTAGTTTTTATTCGTGATTTACTATAAGATCTCACATATGTTATGTTTCATACATATACTGTTTGTTTCCCAAATGAAAGAAAAGAAATATTTTGTGATAATAATTAATCACCACTTGTAAAGAAATATAATTAAATTTCATCAATTATTTTCTTTAGGAGGATGCTTTACCAGTAGTAATGTTGTCAGTGTTCATCGAACAACCTACACCCTTCCTTGAAGAATTTCTTCAACAAATCGACGAAATTGACTATCCGAAGGAGAAAATCCACCTCTTCATGCATAATAACGTAGATTATCATGAAGCTGAAGTGGATAAGTATTTCCAAGCACACAGCAACCAATACTTCACCGCTAAGAGAATTACTCCGAGCGATTACCAATCAGAAGCTGAGGCCCGGGATATAGCCAAGTAAGTTTTAATATGATTTAGTGGTAATGAAATTAAAAAAAAAACAGTTTATTTCAGTTACTGACATTATGTGACAAGTTTTAGGTAGGAGCATTCTTTTCAGATTCAGATACATATATATATATATATATATATATATATATATATATATATATATATATATCTATATGTAGTAATATTTAGAATGTTATGTGATGTTCTATAGTTAATATAAACCTTCTAAGATGTTGAAAGATATATGTTATTATATAATTGTTTTTATTTTTCAGAAATAGATGCGCGAACACCGCTTGCGATTATCTGTTCTCGATCGACAGCGTAGCTCGGGTAGAGCCTTCAACGCTCCGCTACTTGCTGTCCACTGGCTATGACATCGTAGCTCCGATGCTAGTGCGGCCCGGCCAAGCCTGGTCGAACTTCTGGGGCGCTATTAATTCCCAAGGGTATTACGCTCGTTCCTCTGACTACATGGAAATCATTAATAGAAATAGAATGTGAGTTTTAAAACTTCTTTATTGTTATAACTAATTTGCATTTAATATTTGTTTTGAATATTCGACTTTGTGTACAAAAAGTAAGAATTGAACAATACATAAAATATTTTGTCTATATTAATAATAGTATTCTGGGACAATATTGTAAATATTGTCACGGCTATCTGATCCCAAACTAAGCAGAGTTTGTTTGTTTGCTTGAACTTGTACTATGGAAACCAGGCAACTGATATACTACTTTTCTTCTGTAAATACGTACTTATATAGATAATTACATTAAAACTCAGGACAAACAGACGTGTTCATGTGTACAAATGTCTGTCCTGGGTGGGAATCGAACCCACAACCTTCGGTGTGAGAGGCAAGTATCTGCCAACCACGCCAACCGGCCCGTCAGATTTGTCAGGAATTCGAAATAATGTATATATTTATTACAGTACATAATAATATCTTCCCACATGTACATCCTCGTAGTGAACATCATAAAAATAGATTCTATAGCCTCTGAAAGAAATGCGTGCACATATACAAAAGAAGTAGAAAACTTTTACTATGAAGTAGGTTAAGATAAGCCATAATTGACTTATTTAAAAAGTTATTTTACTATGTATTTAGTTGGTAGTAGCATCGTATTGCTTTAAACCACAGCGAATTCACATCAGTGTTATATTTTTTAATCAAAACTCACTAAACCAAAAATTAAAAGATAATATTATTATAATCTCATCTGCTTTTCATATTTTTTCATCGAACAGTTAGTTATTTTATTTTAAAATGTCCCAATTTCAAAAAAAAATAAATGATAAAAATATGTTTCAATAACCTTCAAATCTATAATATATTGAACGCATTATTTGTTAATTTTAGTATTATTTTGATCGGATAGCATCAATAAAACACAGAATATAATCAACATGAGTTGGTTTTATATTTATAGTACATTAAAATAGTGTGTAGGTTCAATCAAATGCAATGGAGAAGTCCGTTTTGAAGGAGCGCCTGTCTATCGCATACATGTTGTCTGCTGTGCACTCGTACACGCCTGCGTCCATTTGGGTAGCGGGATCGATCTCGATTTTAGACTTAACCCGATCATCGTCTATCAACCATTCGTGAATCTGAAATGTCAAAATATAGGAATATCGATCTTCGTATCGACGTTAGACGGCTCGCTTAGTGATGTGAAAGTTACACTAGTGGTTATATACTAGTGTGAAACAAGCTTTACTCATAATTAAAGGGCACCCCCTTCATTGAGAACAGGCAATTATAGAATTTTGTAATTCTAAATTTAAACATATTTACTTTAAATTTTAACACGATTGCTGTCACTAAAGAATCAGAATAATTAGTAGCATCTCTTAGCAGATTACATCATCATCCCGAGAGAGTGCTTTCCAGTTCCTTAATTTTCGTTGATATTTAAATTTACAAGTGCTTGATTTTCATACGTTATCATAATTAATTATAAAGTTATTTATTTGATTCATCGAAAATAATAAGTGATTATTTAATTACGTGCAAGTAGTGATGAGCAAATATTTCGACGCCATCTTTGAACCAAGTGATGTGCGGACGCGGTGTTCCCTTCGCAGTGCAGAGGAAGGCTATTTTGTGACCCAGAACGTACTCAAGGTCAAAGTGCGAGGCCAGTAGAATTTTTGCGCCCTGTTTTAAAATAAATTTCGCGTGAGATCGCGTCATCAGTTATTCTTTAATAAAAAAAATCGCATCTTAGCTAACAGTAATAATATACGTCATTTATTTTGTGAAATATCAAAAATAGACAAGCATTGTATACTAAGTACAGATTATATCGCTATAGCCATACTCACGTCGTTGCTATTGTAGTACCGGTCAGATTCGGGATCTCTGTATTTTCCAGTGATCGGTAAACCGATTTGTACCTGCGTGGAATAGGGAATTAGTTTGATATACGTATCAGTTTCTATATTGTTAACATCGTGTGTACCACCTTAGATTTGGTCCTCGAGCGTGTTCGTCCACGTCGCGCATCGCTCTCTAATACTATGAGCAGGAGCATGAGTGCCGCAACTGTAGTGCGTTTCAGCAACATGTCTGTGCGAATTAGGAGAAGGTGTTAACTTTCCGAGAGTCTCTCAACTACTGCGGCTGGCGGCGATTGACTAATGACATAGGTAATGGGGACCCTTGTCCCCCTTCGGAGCAGCAACGTGATTTCCTTTACGATTCATGCGACGCTCTGAATTGTTCGAGGGGTCATTGATACACAGGACTGTCGTAGGACGCGAGATTTTTTTAAAAAATATTTCAGAACTTTTTACAGTATAGGGTTAAAAAAAATATCTTTTAACAAGACATCTCAATATTTTTAAATGATATTAATTTATTAAAACAAAAATTACCTTTAATTTGAAAATAACATCATTTTTGATGCTTATTATATAAAAATATAACTAAAACAGTGCTTTTCCGATAGTTGTTCTTAGTTTCAATTGCTTAGTGTGAATAGATTTGTTGAATCGAGGCGGTACGTCACGAATGTTACAGCAAGGGTGTTCGGCGTCGTGTGTTTCGTTCACAAATAGCTCATAATCACCTCTATCGTATCAATATCTATAGAGCTGTGTACATGCCAGTTCTAGTATCTTCGTAATTGACACACTTTATGAACCCTCGCTCGCGCTATTTTTTCCGCCAACTTAATTCTCTAAACTGTTCTGGTTGGACTTTGATTGAAATCATTTATCTAAAAAGTAACAGAATGTAATTGTCCTATTGCTTGACACCTTTTGCCTCGTCACCTTTTAAGAAGGCTCGGAGCTTATTCCACCTCGCCAATACACCAGTATACAATGTTGGTTACACCAGGCTACACCAATGTAGGTTAGTTAATACACCCGTCGGAGATTTTCGTCGGACACAAACAGCCGAACAAGAGATGAAAATAAACAAATTTCCGCAAGAAAATTCACTGGTGCTTGTTTGGATTGGAATCCACAAGCATCGGCTAAGATTCACGTTGTTTTACCTCAGGAGAATCTGAGTTCATTATTTAGGTGTTAAATTCGCCTGTTATTGAAAGTTTTTGGAAATACAACAGTATTATAAATTAAAACACTTACTGTATGAAAAATATCCCAGGAAACAGTGAATGATCTTAGAGGGTAGTGAAATATTTTTTCATGTACAAAGTCCAAACGATTGTAACATATATATATTATAACTAGGCGAGTTGTAACACGAAAGGCGTAGATTCGTTCCTGTGACCTTGGACTCTTGTCCCCATTCTATACGGTTAATTGGAGGGGAAAACAGATATCTTCGTAATTCCTTTAAAACGTCGTTGCTAGCATACTTTAAAATATGTTAATAAAGAGTAACAGACGTAGGTACTAATTAATATATTATTCTATAAATAAGTACCTTTTATAAGTGTACGTATTTACTTTATGTACCAACGTAATAAATGTTTAAAACGGATTTTTTTTCTTACAGTGGCATATGGAATGTTCCGTTTATAACTAATTGCTATTTGATGAAAATCTCAATTTTCCGGGACAAATCCGATAAGGAAGTCAGCCATATTATGGAGGGTATAGATCCAGACATGGCTTTCTGCGCTAGTTTGAGAAAACAGGTAGGTTTCGTCTTATTAAAATCCATTGACAATTAATAACTACAGCGATTCAAGTTTCTTCTGTTAACACCCTCGTGCCTCAGAAAGAAAGCAATGCCTCGGGTCCTGCACCTCTCTCAACAGTGTTACCCGACACAAGAGTGAGGGAATAGTCAGTGGTCCGTTAACGCACTGTAATATCTTGCGCAGTTGGCAATTTTTTCTTCGAATCGTCCTGGGCATCAAATCACCATCAATTTATTACTCCAGTTGGGGGCCAGTTCTTTGTAAAGTTTATAGCTATTTTCGTAAAATAAGAAAATGGACATGGATTGGCTCAATTATCGATAAAACTAATAAAATATTTTCGCTATAGGGTTACATGATGTATGTCAGCAACGAAAAGGAACTTGGACATCTGGTCAATCCTGACACCTTGGACATCAGCCGTAAAAACCCGGACATATACCAAGTGCTGGATAACAAGATCGAATGGGAGCAACGTTACCTTAGTCCGGAATATGTTGACAACTTTGCTGAAAATCGTAAGCATTTAATGGTATGTATCTGTTTATTATGTCTCTGGAAACTAAAATTAAAAAAATAAATGTATATATACTATGAACTAATTTATACAGCAATTAGAATTTAATGTATTTTATTTTTAGCCATGTCCTGATGTTTACTGGTTCCCAATTATGTCTCCTCGTTTTTGCGCCGAGTGGATTGAGGTAATGGAGGACTTTGGCGAATGGAGTGATGGATCTAATATGGTAATAATTTTATGTTTTATCAAGCCATATATATGAGTAATTAATATTCTTATAGTAAAAATAAATATAGGCCCATAGTCATCCTTCTGAGAAGTTACCCAGTTTCAGTTTACTGGTGGTAGAGCTTTTTGCAAGCTCGTCTGGGTAGGTACCACCCACTCATCAGATATTCTACCGCAAAACAGCAGTACTTGGTATTGTTGTGTTCCAGTTTGAAGGATGAGTGATTCCAGTGTAATTACAGGCACAAGGGACATAAAATCTTAGGTCCCAAGGTTGGTGGCGCATTGGCGATATAAGCGATAGTTAACATTTCTTACAGTGCCAATGTCTAAAGGCGTTTGGTGACCACTCACCATCAGGTGGCCCAAATGATCGTCCGCCTTCCTGTTCTATATAAAAAAAAAAGAATGCTTAAGATTTTTTTCTCAATATTCATTAATAACGATAAATTTTCAAACAGGATCAACGTCTAGAGGGGGGCTACGAGGCGGTCCCGACTCGAGACATTCACATGAAACAAGTTGGCTTGGACAAGCAATGGCTATACATTCTCAAGGAATACGTCCGGCCCCTGCAGGAAATGGTCTTCACCGGATACTATCACAATGTAAGTTACATTTTTATATCAAAGGGATGCAGATAACTGTTCCATGTGTACTATGCCGGAGATATTCACGAGTCGGTCAGTGCCAACAATAACTTAAATGCATAGAATGCTAACTAACAGACATTGTTATCATGCCGCATGTTCGGTTAGTGTTTATCACAATATTTATCTATAATTATTTCGATGTATTTCAGCCGCCAGTGTCTGTCATGAATTTCGTGGTTCGCTATCGACCCAACGAGCAGCCCTCTCTGCGTCCCCACCACGATTCTTCCACATACACGATCAACATCGCTCTAAATACACCCAGTAAGATGCAATTAAATAAAACTCAGATTAATTACGAAATATATTTACCAAGTAACATAAACTTTAATTTATATTTTAATAGACAATATATGTTTCAAATCATTTAAAAATGATCAATACATTGTACTGACAAAATGTTAGTATAATATAAATTGTAATTCTTAAAACTTTACACTTATATTCCTTAAATAGAAAAAGTCGTGAGTTTATAATTAAATTAACAAAAACATTAACATTTATTAACAGATAAGGACTTCGAAGGTGGCGGTTGCAATTTCATTCGCTACAATTGCTCCGTCAAAGACACCAAGCTTGGGTGGATGTTGATGCATCCCGGACGTCTGACTCACTTCCACGAGGGACTGCGCGTCACGAAGGGCACCAGATATATCATGATCTCCTTTGTCGACCCGTAGACTTATCAGACACAACAAAATAATATATAATCATAAATAGCCCTTACCCGGAGCCCCCGAGCTTTTAGAATTGTTCTAATAGCTTGCTCCAAATATTTCAATAATATTATCCTATGCTGCTTAACTTTTAAGCAATTTTAATCATTATTGTATTAAAATAAAGGCATAGTGGATATAACATACATATATCGTAGGCTAAGTGAACTGCATTTAAGATATCGTAAGCGACTCTACAGCTCTCTATATTGCTTTTTTTTTTAATAATTATTTTTACTTTTGATATATTTTTGCAATGATAATAATGTATAGAATTGTTTCATTCAAATATTTTAATATATAGCCTTCACTTTATTTAGTATAATCTAAGATGTATGATTAAGTTTTAAATATTATTTGTTACGCGTAATTGTTTCTTAATAATTAATAAGTAAAATTATATTGATTTTATACACCCATTGTCGATTTCAGAGTGTAATGTTAAAATTATAGGTTAACCAAAGATTTAAAATTTACTGGAGTAGTGTGTAGGTGATTATGAGCAAATAAATAAAAATGAAAAATTATGTTTTTAATTTACTCATACTGTCCCATTCAGAGTTATATAGTCGTATTTGTTCTAATATACAATAACAATGTATTGACGTAATCATCATGTGGAACTAGAAGAGGAATCCATTACATCTACAGATTCTTTGGTTTGTTGCGATTTAAAATCATTGAAAATTTTGGTCGGGTAACGATAATGTTTTCCGAAGGCTGATTCTGCGTACTTCTTGAATCTTTTATATTCACTTTCTTCTTTCTTCCACTCATTTTTATCAATGAAAGGAAACATATATTTTTTCATCCACGGAGGTACGAACTCGTCCATATAGAAAAAACGACGTCGCCATACCTTGTGTGTGTCACAGTAATTGCCCCCGTTGCCTCCGATCCAAAGTGGTATACTATAAAATTTAAAATTAAATTACATATAAATAATATGGCTAAGGCAAATATTTGTCGCATCGAGCAGGTGTTGGAAACTAGGAGGTACACTTTTCGGTTCTACTTGCGTTTAGTGTCATTGTAAAATTCTAAAAAAACACATAATTATATTTTGTTATTCCCTACATTTTGTTCATACCACAACGAATCCGCGAGGGAGGGCCGTCCAAGTGTGGGCGCTAGCTACTCTTTGGCCTGTCCCTACTCAACAAGGGGCAGGTTCACACCTGCGTGCGCCACAACGGGGGGTCCATCGTGGACGTCTCGTTCGCCACCCTGTGGTAGCACGCAGAGTGTCGAACTGGAGAGTAGAGGAGGAGGTGGAGACTCTGTCGGATCCTCGCTATATCCGATTCGAGATCTCCACCTCTCGTACGCCGGCAGAACCCCAGAGGGCGCCGACCACGCTGCCGAGGTGGTCTCTTGGCCAGTTAGACAGTGAGATGGTCAAGGAGGCCATCGTGCAGCGATGGGGTTTCCCGGGACGGGAGGAGGGAGCGTGGAAGAGCTGTTTTCCGAGGCCTAGGAAACGGGAAATTGGTGCGGTTGCCGAAGGAGGGTCGACCACTGGGCTCCTCCTTGGCTTACAGGCCGATAGTGCTGCTGAACGAGACGGGCAAGATGCCAACCACGAGGGGTGAGTATCACCGTCTACGGGACGGTGATCGCGGTGGAAGCTCAGATGAAATACCTGGGTTTGACCCTGGACGGGCGATGGAGCTTCGGGCAGCATTTCGGGCAACTCAGCCCGAAGCTTGTCAATGCCGCCATCGTCTTAGGCCGCCTCCTACCCAATATGGGAGGTCCGGGATCGCTATGCCGGCGTAGTGAGGTCGCTGGCACTGTATGGTGCCCCGATGTGGGTGGACGTACTCACCGTACAAAACCGGGCCGGGCCGGTGTAAATTAAACTCATTAATTTTGCGACACAGTTATAATGTTTGTATTAGTTACATAATTTGAATACTTACAGACTCAAGTGTCTAAGCGCCCATCGGTATGCATTTGTATAAAAATAGGCCGATAGCGGATTGAGATGTGGGTATGGTTTGGCACTAGATAGCCCGGATGCTAGTGCCACCACGGTTAGTCCCGCTTGGTATCCATCGATCAGAACTACTAAGCCTTCTTCAACATTATCTTTCGTCGGTAGGTTAATTTTCATAGAAACCTCTGTAGAATTTAATAAGTTTTATTAATATTGTCGTAGAACAAAATAAATAAGAATAATGTCAGTGTTGAAAAAACGTTTTTTAAACTATAGCAAAATAAAATTAAAATTTTCGGTCTTGCTACTGTCATGTAAGATGTAGAGTGTCGGCCCATTAAAAATGGTGTATGAAGAGTGGATTGCTTTTAGGTGAGATTAGAATGTCAAGATGGATTATTAGCGTGACGAAAAAAGATAGAAAACAAAATAAGTATGAAAGAAAAACTGCACTGGAGGCTGGATCAGCATGGATTAAGTTTGAAGCTTTATCCTTAAAAAGAGAGGAGCCTATTGGCCGGCAGTGAAATATTTTTGTGTTACTTTCTTATTTTACTTTAAGGATGTAGATTTTAGAAAGTAACATATAAGGTAGCGGGAACTGATCATGACATATATATGTTATAGCGACCACCTTGACCTTCTTGGCGTTACTCTCACGTCGACTCTAAATTTCGGCTCTTTTATTGAGTCCAAAGCCCAAATAGCCGCCCGAAAGCTTGGTATCCTCGCCAAGGTGAGACGTTACTTTACTTCAGAACAACTGCTCAGCTTATACAAAGCACAAGTGAGGTCTTGTATGGAGTACTGCTCTCACCTTTGGGACGGCTCTGCTAAGCACCACCTTCGGGCTCTAGAGTTGATTGAGAAACGTGCTAGGAGGCTGATAGGAGACGACACATTGGTCGAGTCAAGACTCCAAAGTCTTGAACATCGACGTGTGGTTGCTTCGCTTTCTGTCTTCTATCGGATACATTTCGGAGAATGTGCGCAGGAATTACATAATCTAATTCCTTCCACCCCCTTCTACTATCGGACGGCCAGGCAAACGCGACCAAAGCGCCATAGGTACACAGTGGAACTTCCCCGCCTACGTACGAAGCGCTTTGAATCCACATTTATTATTCGCACTGCGAAACTGTGGAATGCTTTGCCTGAGTCCATATTTCCAGATAACTACAATGTAGGTGTGTTCAAATCCAGAGTAAACGGGTTTCTTCTGGGCAGGCGCGCTCCATCCTAGACCGTGACTATGCTTAAGATCAGGCAAGTCAACGATCAAGCGCTTGCCTATTAACGGTAAAAAAAAAAGTTCAAAAAATGGATAGTCTGTGATTGTCTATGACATGCAAAAAAATGTAACTCATAGAAGAGAGAGATAACTTGAAGAAGTAAAACATAATGAGTCGACTCCAACTCAGCTTACTACGGTGATAAATAAATACGGTGATATGCTAAGCGATAAAATTTAAAAGTTTTGTTTTCAAAAGTGAAATACGAACCTGTAGTAGGAATCGAGAGATCGAGTCCAAGTCTAGGTCGCCAAAAGAAGGTGCCAGGAATGGCGCACTGAAAATTAGTATAAGTTACAACTATATACATGTCACTGTCACAGTGTAGACCGTTTTTAATTATAATTAAACGTTTTAATACATCTATAGTTTTAAGAACTGTATCGACGTTTAAAAATGTATGAAATATTGAAAATTGTATACCACAGTTTACGAAATATTTATTGATTAAATTAAAAATATATCGTCGGCTAAAAACAAACTTTACAGTAAAAACAAATACTGACCTTTACTAAGGGAATAGCCATGATTAACACTAACCAGAACATTTTTTCATCCATATTTGTAGATACTATTAGAAACGTGTGTAAACGCGACGCAATATCTCTAGCTTCTGCAACGAATTCTATTGAAAAATACATATTAAATCGTATGTTATGAACACAATAAATTCCAAAGGCCAGGATATCGACGTAAAACACAAATCGATGTCATAACGTATAACAAACAATATAGAGTACGTTTCTGAATTGTTATAGAGAGGAAAAAGCAAACGATGGTGACGATGACGGGTTAGATATTCAGTATCAAGATAAACTGGATAACCAATTATCGTGTATTAACCACAACGATGACTAAAATTGAAAAACCACAACATACTTATTAATGGCCTGTCTGGAATTGAATCTGTAAAGTCGAACGCGAAGTCACAGTTGACATTCTGCCGCCAAACAGCAGTACTTGGTACTGTTGTGTTCCGGTTTGAAGGGTGAGTGAGCCAGTGTAATTACAGGCACAAGGGACATAAGATCGTAGTTCCCAAGGCTGGTGGCGCATTGGCGATTTAAGCGATGGGCAACATTTCTTACAATGCCAATGTCTAAGGGCGTTGGTGACCACTTACCATCAGGTGGCCCATATGCTCGTCCACCTTCCTTTTATATAAAAAAAAGTCAGCGTTACTGATTTATAACCGAGCCGTTTAACGGGCTGCCTCTTTTTGCTCTTGTGTTTAAGAAGCACTAAGTCGATCCATACTAACGCAGCGCTCTTCTCGTGCTATTTCTGGTTCTTCTTCAGTGGATTGAATCGCAATGTTCCGAAATCTATTGCTTTACGGCTTTGTTAGAAAAGATGGGAATTTTAATAATACTCGAACAATAAGATTTATTAATAACACCCGCACAAAACAAATTGACCGGTAACCTTTATATATGCTTTTTAATAAGAGAAAACACGACATTAAAAAACTGTGATTGTAAATAACTTCTTTACAATACTGTCCGTATTGAAATTATTCTTAAGAATATGATGTTGTTCTTTTAACTATAATATGATAAATAATACAAAGCGCTGTCATTTTTTTCCTTATTCCTCTTGTCTCAATAGCGGCGCGGCAACTGATTTAAGAAACATACCATCCTACTTCCCGGTACCACTCACTAATTACCTAGAGGACGCGACAGCCTTTTTCTCCATCATATACGACGTGATTTCCAACGACAAAATTTAAATATTGACAGTACTTGCAATGTCTGCTAATCTTTGTCTTAAATTTCAACCAAATTATTTTCTATGTACACCTTCATATGAATGGTAGCAGTTTTATATTTTATTTCGCAAGATCATCGATTTCGTCATTAGGTCGGACGGCACCCACGTACTTAGCTTCGTTGATAAGCTTCGAATAACTTAATTTTTTACGAATTCTATTATGAGCTTATGTTAATGAAACTGTTAAAATTTAACTTAAGAAAAGATAAAAAGTTTAAAATAATTTTACTGTACAACTGTATATCATACACATACAGACAAAGTAAAGAAATATAATAGGAGTATAAAGCCGTGATACCAGTGAATTAATTATGAAGTAATAACCGAATTGAGTATTATGTTTACAATTTATTCATTTCAACAAAAATTTTAACGGGAATATTTTTACTTCCAGACCTCTTGGTAACACGTCAAATAACAAAATCACTCAAGATCAGACTTAGATGTAAAAACAATACGCAACAACAACAACAAGCTCTTGTTTGAGAGATTGCCATGGTCATTTTATAAATTTTAAGCTATTATTTTATAATATTTACGATGGCATTTTTTATGTAAGAAAAAGGTCTCCAATATTTTATCTTACACTCATTTTACGATGAAAAAAGTTATGTTATAAATTAAACTATTTCCCTGAATTCCTCTGTCTATATGGAAATACACAAATGCTATCTGCTTCTAAACCAAGCTACTTATTTTGATACGGTTTTCACTATTAAAAATAGTTTAAACCAAGAAACCCTGAAGCTAAAGGAGGTTCGGGAAAACTTTCTTAACCAACATGCTTAGTTACAGTAAGATCTACTCGTAAAATTACTTTATCATCAGTCGCAGTCGGAATCGCAGTTTTGGAAGGATTTCGAACTACACATGCAACGTTCAAACTTCCAATAAAAATTGCTACTGGCTCTGTACTAACATACTAGCTCTGTTTCTTTATAAAAATAAAGCATTACTGAAAAATTTATGATTAACTGTTCAATAACAGTTTGAGACGAAGCTACCATGTCGAACATGATATCTGTTGAACCATTGGATAGAACACTGAAACCGGAAATTAATAAATATAAGTTCTAAGACTAGACTTAAGTTCACGGAGAAATCTATTTTATCACCTCCTAACGATCTAGTAGGTAAGGCAAATGACCTATTATCTCGAAGATCAATGCAAACATCAACTCTGTGGATACTGTGCTTGACCTGGGAGTGGCTGTACATTTCCCAACTGCCTCAATCAAGTGTTCTGTATTGCACACGCATACATTAGTCTTAAAAGAAGGGTCTCCTATAATTTTATAACGAAACTTTAATCCACCCAAATTTTGCAATGGTACAAATTTGTAGGTAAAACCTTTAGAACTATTTATAATTGAGTGCATAATACTGCCCGGATATGGAGCTGGAGAAACAGTGTTACTTCCATTAATGCCAACAGATTTACGTTTTCAATAGTAACAATTACCATTTCCAATAAAATTCTCATTTTTGAATAAATGACACGCTCAAAACATTCAACGTTCCTGGCTTAGATCTGAGTGCTGAATATTTTTTTAATATTCAAAACTGCCACACGTGTGCCAACCTGACCATGAGAAGAAAAACACCCCAGTAAATTCTTATTAAAAAAAATACGACGTAATAAAGTGGCTATCCCGGACTAATGATTTTTAATGAGTACACACATTATTGGATGAGATATATGTAACCAGTACTCAATTCATTTTTAAAGTAAAGTAAATATAATTGCCTAAAAGGCCAATAGCGCCTACAAATGCCAATTCACTTCACATTTTGGTCGTATAAATTTATCTAGAAATGATATTATACAATATTTAAAACTTGATGTAAATGAATTACCTGGCCCGGATAATATACCTTCTATATAGGTCAAACGTTGCGCTGTTTTATTGGCGAAGCCACTATTTTTTAAATTTAAGTCGTTGTGTGAAGTACCAAGTATCTAGAAAATGGCAAGGGTAGTCTATGGACTAAACTAAAGATATGCTTTAAATATAGGGGTTAGAAAGAACATAACGAACTACAAGCCGATAAGTTTTGCTTATTTTATTTTTATTATTTGCGATAGGATATATACTTAATCCATACAACAATTAACTTTATGTTTTCATTAAATATTTATATTCAAGCAAATTCATGTGACGCAGTCGCTACCGTACTGGCCAAAATAAAGTTCATAAAAAAGTAAGCAATCGATTGACTCATTTTATAATTGTGTAAAGTAAACAATTATACTTACGTTACGTATATAAGTAGTTGATGTTTATCCTTTTAACAGAAATTTACGCAGTTGTGATTATAAGATTTTAAATTTAAAAAAATAACGAGATAAGATTTTGAAAAACACTTAAGTACAAATATTGACGTAGCTCGTAATGCGTATATATTAAAAAAAAAAGGTTGATCAGTTATATGACTCATACAACATACAAGAATCATGTACAAATATGAACTGCTCTACAAACAACGTAAGAAGGAAATTTACTTTCTTGCCTCTTGATTTTAGTAAAGAGACTAACTGAATCTGCATATTCAACATTAATGAATGAACACAACGTATCCACTTGCAGGTTGCAATGACATAAAAACTGTTGATTATAATTTTAAACACATAATTGCTTTTGATTTAATCTGTAGATCTGAAAAAAATATATATATTTCTGATTTGCCAAGAAAGATGACGATCGACTTGAAGGTGACCACGGTGACTATGACGATTTGTTTTGGGAGAGTTATTTTTAAAATTTTCATTTCTATGGTAATGTTTAGAGATTTTTGCGGTAGTTCCAAAGAGTTACAGGGGCCGTGTTCGTTTTTTCTGATATAATATTTATTTTATCCGTTCTACCTTTGGAAATGCTAGTGGATGTGGCTAGTGGATATATATATATTTATTCTTGAGTATGACTATTTTTTCATGTATGTTGTAAGTGTTACCACAATAGGTCTGACTTTATTTTCAGTCCTCATAACCATTCGTTTCATCATCACTAGTTGATACCATTTCATATTCATATCTTTATTAATATCTATAATTTTTCTTTCCGACTCCTCATATGATTTCACTGTTTCATCCATGCCGAAAAAGATAATGTTTTCGTACCTTATTTGTCTTTCTAACTCAGATATTAGTTTTTCTTTATCCGATTCGATTTTCTTAATATTTTCATGTAAATTTGACTGAATTTGCTGTCAATATATTCGTTTATATTTTTGGTTACTCTTGTCTCCAACTTTTGTAAGAATTGCTCCGAGTCTCCATTAACGCCCACTCTTAATTTTTGGGATCAATACTAGATGTCGCTGTTATACTAGTAAGTTTGCTGTACCAATTAGCGTTGCAGTTCGATGTTTGACGTAGAGATGTCACAGTTTGCATCTTTGAGTGTTCGTTGTGACTAAGCAAAATTTAAATATTTTCTCCCGTTAGTTGATATTTGAACTTAGTTTCACTTCACATGCTATTTAATATTCGTTCACTTTTTAGTAGTAATAGGGTCAGACATTTTTTAATTTCGTAAGAAATATTACCTTATAATAATAGATTATTATTCCAACTCTCTATAATCTTACATCTGTTATCATTATAGATAATATGAAAGAAATATTTTCGAGACATGGTATTTCTAGCGTTTTGACAACTGATAATGGCACGCAGTATTGTAGTAGAGAATTTAAAAACTTTGTTTTTGGATTTGTAACTTTGGATATGATGTAACTTTGGATTTGATCACTATGCACAATCGAATGGGTAAAGTGAACGCATGGTGCAAACTACTAAAAATATCTTAAAAAAGTCGCTCTTAAATAACGAAGTTTTTTAGCCCTTCTTAATTACAGAAATACTCATAGAGATGGCATAAGTTCTCCAACTCAGTTACAAATGGGTCGAAGATTACGTTGAAAGCTACCTGTACATCCTAATATATTAAAACCTAAGTCTGTTGATCTATTTTATTCTTTGTAACGTCACGCCACATAACCACACGCTATATAATGCCATGCCACGCCACATGCCGAGACGAGCCAAGCCAAGCCCAGCCAAGCCAAGCCAAGTAAAGCCATGGCATGCCACGATAGGTCAGGACTGTCCACGATTATTACCTTCCTGTTTCATTCAGAAGTGGGATATGAAGCTTAATCGCCCTAATGAGTCTGTAGGCGATTAAGTCAGCTCGCCTGGATGGTGTTTAAAAACAAAACCATTCCAGCGAAAATGAAGAGTATCTGCCACCACCCGCTAGTAAACTACTCAAAGGTTTACTTGAAAACGAAGTTAATACGTGAACTCGACCAAAAAACTTCGCCGCTAAGACATTTCTAAGGCCATCGTGCAGCGTCTCTTATTCCGGAATTCGACCCTGAAGGAAATGATTGTACAGTATCGGCATGGTTAAAGAAAATTAACCAGTTGGGAGATATTCATGGCTGGAGTGACCAAGTAAAATCATTCCACCTACAAGATAAACTTCGTGGTCAAGCCCGTAAGTGGTATAACTGAACAAGGACAAGAACATAAACCCCGAAACCGATCCCTGTCTGCGTTGTTCAAGTGGTGGGCATTGGCGACGGAAACAATGTCTGTACAGCACCACATCATTATGAATTGCAAGGAGTTTCCTACGCGTTACCAGCTACATTGATTGGAGGTAGTGTGGGCCACATGAACGTTATTAATAGTGGAAGAAAAGGTGTCAATTGGAAAGCTGGCGATATTCTAGCGTGAGCAGACAGCTGTGACAAATTAGCCAACCAGCTAAGTCAGGTGAATCCAACCAAGCTACTCTTGTCTAAAATCTTGCAAAAACGTAAACCAAACTAGAGTTTCAATTGTGAGTTTTATGTGGTCTTACAATTCCGTCTGCCTCCATCTTAAGTCACGAATGACATAACTAATAACAGTATACGCGGGTAGTTATAGGCGTGGTAGCCAGAACCGAAATCAGTATAAAAAGGTTAAATGAACCGCCGCAAAAATTGTCATGTTTATAAAAAAGGAGACTTAGTTCTCTCGAGGCAGGCGACTACAAGTAGTGCCACTAAGGTTAATACAAAGCTAAATGACTTAATGACTCATATTCGAGCCCCTATATAATAAATAAAGTAGTAGGCAATGGAAGGGTTTAAAGGGTTACAAAAACTTTATGGGGCCAGTGTCTGCAAACTCTGCGACCCTATCGTAGTATAGCTCCTGTATTTGACAGTGCCAGCACCCCTGTCGACCATTTAGAGACCGTTGACCTTATTGACTTACTAGAAAGCTAATCAACATTGTGTACCTCATTGCGGGAGCAATTGTAACAGGATGGCCGATTGTAACGTCACGCCACATAACCACACGTTATATAATGCTACATATCGCTACGCCACATGCCGAGACGAGCCAAGCCAAGCCCAGCCAAGCCAAGTCATGCCATGCCACGACAGTTAAAGCCAGGACTGTCCACCAAGCCCGCCTGTAACTATTACTGGCTTTAGATTCGAGTGACAAGAGAACTTAATACCCAATCGGCTCCTTACGGAACGTCATTCGTTTTTGTACAAAAATGTTGCTATGACAACCAAGATAACGGATGAGTTGAGGTTTTTTTTTCGATAAAAAAAAGTTGAGGTGGGCATGACAACGGAAAATAACAGTTGTAAATTGGAAAAGCATTCAGATAGAAATATACATTCGATTATTGATATATTGTTATCATTATTACCTTCTATTTTCATCTTATATGATTATGTAATTATATTAACAATCTACGTTTTAGGATTAAAAAAATTGTTAGAGATATGGTGTACATTTACAGATATACCTTTTCAATACAAATATTGGTTCAAATTTTACATCGTAGTCGAGATGACTTTTTCATTGACTCTTCATTAAGGGGGCCAGCTGACTTTCTCGGTGTTAGTTATGATTTTTTAATTGGTCTGGGTGTTTTTCGGCCAGCCTTGCCATAATCATCTTTATTATGGTGAGAAATCTACTAAAACATACGCGTATAAACATACATACATACAGATTTACTATATTTATATTATTATTTCGGGTTGTTTAATCATTAACCGACTTACTGTTAAGGTTGTATTACTAGTATTAAAAGCTACAACTAATTTATAATCTTAAGCATAAATCCAAGAGAAACAGTATTTCCAAACATCCTAGAGCTCGAGCTGACGATTGTAGTTGAGCGATTGTTAAGGGTCACGAGCATATTAATGATTGACAACTCGTATATGAAGTAAATCTACCTAACACTACGGACCGGAGAAATAAAAAAAAGTTTCGTATGCAAACGTGACCGATTCTGTAATGCAGTATTTTTCTGTCTTGGTATCTTGCTAAATTAGTCGATATGTTTGCAGATAAATTACAAATTCAGAAAAGGTATATGGTATATATGTTAGGGTCATGTAGAACGCATAGATTGGTCAAGTGCTCCAAACAGTTCGTAGAATGCTTCTTCTTTTTGAGAAGTTCTTAATGAATGTGTATGCGATTGGCATTTGTGTTGTATAATATAAAATAATTTAGAATATTAAAATTTAAAAATCTTTTATATACTTTGATACATCACTTAAGACGACGTTTGCGCTCCAATATATTTATTGTAGCTATGAACTATAAGTGTTTTTTTATATACAATAGTTGCTCTTTGTCCAGTTGCCATGCCAGCATTGTAATATGTCGAAATCCTCGTGACAATCTTAACGTCCTGCCACGACAAAACAGCTACATCACCACAATGTCGAGCTACTAAGGTCTCTCTTTGCATCTGTTTGTCATTTAGGCATTTCATATCTTGTGGCGTATCTATTCTGCATATATCCTATATTATTTCTATCCAAAGTAGGAGTGGTTAATATGACGCCGAGGTGAATATAATTCTTGAAATTTTTGATTACAGTATTTTTCAATTGGAACAATTTTGCGCTTTTGCAATTATCCCCGTGCACATTGACATGTACGTCTTAATTACTTATAAATTGAAAGAATCGTAATATTACATTACATTATAAATTTATTTTTAGACATTAAGAAATTTGAGCATACCCATTACTCCTAAATTCCAGTATTCGTCAATGCGATGGCGGTAAAAAGCCCCATATATATAAGTAATACAAAAAATTTTAAGATTCCTCCAGCGTGACTTCATACCAATAATGAAGTCGAGACTCAGGAGGAATCCCTATTTCGCTGAATTATTTGCCAATAATATTCGTTAGTACGATGTATATTTTTTTTTCATTTGGCCTAAGATATTTTAAATGAGTCTACTGAACATATTGTCGGACCTGATTGCTCTGTTTAATTTTCCTTTTTGCTAAAGAATGTTGAGAAGTTATTTGTCCACTAAGGTTATCCAAACCTCTATAATGTCTTCTGATTTGACACATTCATTGCCTGAATCAACAGCTAATGCCTCAGTTAAAGCTGGTGGTAGAGTAATTTCGTCTATGATTTACTCTAAAAAGGTTTTACAAATAACTAACTCATATTATTACAATTTCAAGTGATATCAACCTATCAATACTTACAATAGAGCTAACGACAAAAATAAAACCTTTCCACGAGGTATCATTTACTCAATATTTGAAAACTCTTGTAGCGGCAGCGGTGAGGGGTTGAATAACCTAAGATGATGGATGAATGATAATGGTGAGTTTCGAAGGTGTGGAGAAATAAATGATGCGTTAGGCTCTCGATTAAAATTGCATGTAATGTCTTACACGAATTTACAGAGATCAAGAAGAAGGGGTGCGAAGACAAAATTTAAATTAACCATATCGCGGCCGAATCTAAGACGTTGTGTTTGGTTAAGTCAACATGTCGCTACCCGTCCTTAACTGGACAGGAAGTATAATCAGCGAAAAAAAAGGCTGGTGCAGTCAGTGGTCGGTAAATTAAGAAATGGCCTGGAGTGAGCGGAGAAAAATCCTTCGGGAGAAAGAGGAGACAGAGGACGGGAATTTTATACGGTTTCTATTTGAGCCAGTACTGTGCTGTAATCTTTGAACATAAGGTGCTCATTATCAACGCGATTATCAACCTATTACACGTCAAATATTTTATTTACTTGACTTTCTTCCTGCTTCCCATAGACTACCAAAATGCGGAGAATGAGGGGAAATAGAATGAAAAGCAATATTTTACCTAGTTATGAATTCTACAATATCAGAACTATGTATTTAAGAATTTTGAAAATTCATTAAAACTACCAGCCTACAAACTTGAGACCGTTATCAGAGTAAATTTCTACAAGCTTACCGCGGTGTGAAATAAATCTTTTTAATGTTAATAAATATGTGTAGTAATGTTAATAAATAAGTGCCTGTCGACCGCGGCTGAGACTGACGCGACGGTAGTACCACGGGCCGTTCCGGGTACTTCTCTGATCAGTAGAGTGGACTGTGCGAGCGGCTTCGTGACAAGTAGCAGGTGGGAAGAAGAAAGTGTCTTTCTTCCTTTTGTTTTATTTTGTTTCTGTTTCGTTTTGTTTTCTTTTCTTTTGGTTTATTCTGTCGTTAATGTTGTTATTGTTTTATTTTGCTCTCGTTTTATTTTGTTTTGCTTTGTTTTTGTTTTTTGTTTTGTTATGTTTTATGGGCGGGCCTCCCGACTCTGAGGTCTCGCGATCGTTTCGGCGACATTAGTTGCCAGGTCTCCGGGGTCTTTTGGGCTGCCGGAGAAAAGAGGTGGGAGAGGCGGGTTCGCTCAGTGTCGGTATCGATGCTGGGTGGACAGACCGTCAAAAGTCACCGCCTCTCAAACTCTTTTCCCCATCCGGGTGTTGTGGACACGTCTCGCAGCCCGTGGTGGGACCGAGGGTCTTGCCTTAACCGGCCGGGCCAAGAGGAGACAACCTCAATAAAAAACATTAGTATTAGATCCCGTGATACCACCCGACCTCACGGTGTATATAGGGTTACCAAGGTACAGGGGCCACTGCCTTGGTGGACTGTTTATTTCCCCCATACTCGTGTGATTAGTTATGAAACCAACATCAAATAAAAAAACAAACAATGACTTTGGCGATCGAAAGGAAAATGACGAAATGGCGGTGGAGGCGGGCGCCCCGATGGCGCGCGCTGAAACCTACGACCTTGGCGCGAAAAAGGAGTTGGTGGTCCGGCTGGAACGGCTCTCAGAGTCGGACTCGTCGGTCACCAGCATGGTGACGGTCTCGTCGAGAGAATCTGCCGGACTATGGCGAAAAGTGGAGAAGCGGCCCCGTCCTGGGGAGAGCTGCTCGGGCTCCGAGAGCGACGCGCAAAGCGGAGACTCTGAGTCGGCCGTCGCCAAATGGCTTAAGCCTTCCCCAAAAAGGGGGCGTGGCCGACCGCCCACGACGGGCGAGTATGTCGGCCTCGGGCGCTCTCGGGAGGAGCTGAAGGCCGCTAAGGCGAAAGAGCGGCGCTTCGAGGCGGAAGATGCACTGGCCGCGTACAGTGCGGCGGCCAAAGTGGCCACTGAAGAGAGGGCGGCCCGTGTTCGGAAGCGCCAACCCGGCGGGACCGAGGACGTACCGCAGACGTCTGCCGCACTGGACGCGGCGGTGCAGGTGGCGCTCGACGTGGTCCTGCAGGTTGCCGATAAGTCGGGCAACCTGAAGGGCACGTTCGTTCGGGCCCTGAAGTCTGCCGCCGACACCATCAAAGGTGCGGTGGCGGATCTAAGGGCCCTCACAGTGACGGAGGAGGACGGAAATGCGCAAGCAGCCAGCGGCAGCGACGAAGGCGAACCTCCAGCACATAATGGAGGAGGCGCTGCGCGCGAACCGCGAGCAGTTCAGCACGATGCTGAACGCTCGCCTCGAGGGAATCGAGGGCCGCCTCCTTCCGGAGCCTCGGCTGCGGCCTCCACTGGCCGCTGACCGTAGGGCTGCGCAGGCAGCGGAGGCTCCTGCCGCCCCTCGTGCAGCTGAAGGCGTCGTGGCCGGTGCCTTCCAGGCCGCCGTCAAATCGAAACGGCCGAAGAAAAGTATGGCTGCTTAAGAGGCGGCAGCCAGGAGGGAGCATGCTGAAGGTCTCATCTCGAGGCTCCGCCTGTCGACGGCGGAAGGTGGAGAAGTGGCCCCGTCTTGGGGAGAGCTGCTCGGGCTCCGAGAGCGACGCGCAGCAGAGCGGAGACTCGGAGTCGGCCATCAGCAGATGGCTGAAGCCCTCCCCATATAGGGGGCGTGGCGTATCACACAGAAGACACTATCGTAGCTACTCATGCATGCACGTATTACTATTAATATTTTGAGCTGGATAATTTTAATCTCGTTAGTGTTCCTCCCAGAGCAACCGCAAAATTTATTATCAATAACAAAAGATTGATAGTTCCTAGAACAAAAAATCCTGAAATCCTGTTGTTTATCAATTAAAATCAAAATATTTTTTGTTAAAAAAAAAGTCCCAAAGTTGAGAGTAATTAGAACGTTGAAAGCCAACAACGTCGAATTTGAGCCATTTCGGCTCCCGCCAACTCTGTATATTTTGAAAAATAAAAGTAAAAAGCAGTGGACAATGATAGGGGATTTTAGAGTACTTTTCTGTGTCCTTGGTTCACTTAACTAGTGCCGTGCCGTGCCTTTGACCTAGTTAACTATCTGCGACTATGAAAGAAACTAACACTTTCTGACAGTTAATCTGTTGAGATACTGGTACGAGAACCAAACTAATTTTGTGTCTCTAATGCATACTTAATGTATGCAGTACAGCGTGCGTCTAGGTGACCAGATCACTCCAAAGCTTTTTAGCGTTTAATTTTATTATCTAATTGAGGAACTTATAACTACAAGACTTGGTTGAATAATTCGCGATTGTGAAGTCGCGGATTGCGGCATTTTGGTGCCGCGCTAGGGATTCTGACAATGATATTCTGAGGGTACGCTCTGAATTTCTCATTTTAAAGTACTGGCGTGCTGTACAAGGCAACATCAATCTTAAATGGTTTAATTCTCACACATAGTTTTAAGGATAAATTGTTACTAAAATATTTTTGTATGGGCTTTTGATGTCTGAAATAAACATATTATTATTATACGTGCCTCATTACCCCTTGTACCAGCACATATTAACTTGGAAGACTTACGTTAAAATAAAATTTTGCACATTTCTTTCATAGCACAATTTATAAAACATGTTCAGCACACTAGGATAAAAAATTAAACATTTGAATTTATTGAGTTTTTTGTCCGAGAAATCAAACTCTGAGGTCTCATAATGTTATTTTTAATTGGCTACAAAAAAAATCAACGAAAGGACTACTTCTTCGTATTATAAATGATGAAAATACACACAGTATATCGGAATATGTGCCGAGATTCCTGTTACCGACAACGATCCAGATCTACATGATGTTCTAGTTACGAATATGATTCATGGATCTTGTGGTGCCATCAACCCCCAATCACCGCGCATGGTCGACAGCAGTTATCCACAAAAATTAGCGCTGCAGACCATCACTGGCAATGATGGTTATCCACTGTATCGGCGTCGATCACCCGATGATAACGGTCGAACTAGACACAGAGAAAGTGAAAAGAAAATATTTTGTAGTCGACAACAGTCGGATTGTTTCATTTTCGTCACTTCTTTCCAAAACATCCAAGACACATTGCAACGTTGAGTATTACAATTCAGTAAAGTCGATCAAATACATCTGCAAATATATCACGAAAGGCAGCGATATTGCCATTCAAACCTCAAATTAAATTGCATTATTTAATAGTAATACGAATTTTTAATAACGTTCACATAAAATAAACAAATCGACCGGTAACCTTTATATATACTTTTTTTAAACAAATCACAATGTAAAAAAATGTGATTATAAATCACTTCTTTCTTTTTTCTTTATTTTATTGAATTTTCATTTTCCTTATATATATACTAATGAACTATTGAATAAGATCAAAATAAAAGATGTTTAATCAAGTTTTAATAATTATAACAAGACATATTTCCGCGAATTACGTAGGCCTTTATATTCCTTTTATCAAAACTTCCGTCTCTCCAGCCTTCCAAATACTGAAACTTCATACGTACAATTTTCCGAAGCACCGTCATATAAATTTCAACGAAAATTTAAGAACTTTATGATTGACTCTCGTATATTATATAAAGATAAAAAATTAGAATACGAATAACTAAGAAGAGTAAAACAGAATAGTTCTGTTCTTGGAGATTTACATACTTACTTCACAGTATGTAATAAATTCTTGTTAAGTACATAATTTCTAATTAGCGTAGGCTGCAAGCGAGCCAGTAGTTATAAAATAATATTTTCATTATAACTAAGTAACGATACAGACATGTAAAAATGTATTAGTATTTAAAAAAAGGTGATCCGTGTGTCTTTTTTATGATTGGTCTTTTTTTTTACTATATTGTGGGTATCTATTTTTTCACTTTGTCAGATTGAAAAAATAAAAAATATTAATTTTGACATATTTCTTGAAACAGTTTGCTTTTGTTATGTATATGAAATAGTTATGATAAAATTACTTTTTTGTGTGTTATCGTTATGAAAAAAATGTATAATAGTTCTGTTATTTTTGAAAATACCGCGAGATAACACAGAGTTTGTTACAGTCAAACAGCGTCTACAAATGTTACTTATGTGATAAACAAAATAATTAACTGTTTTGTAAAAGACCAAATAGACGATGAAGAATCCATACTGCGACAGGAACTACCAAAACCCTCTTTTGTTGCCTTGGAAGACTAATGACTTAATAAGAGATTTTAATTTGCCGAAGAGTAACGCAGAGATTTTAGAATTCTCGTTTAAAGCAACACTGTGTTCAACGAGCAAGGTCATTAAGAACCGAATTCTGATTTAGGAAGCAAAACGTTAAATGTGAACCTATTGCTGAACCTGAAAATATATTTATGGTATCTTTACACATCGAGTTTGGACTTATAAAACAATTTGTAATAAGCTGGTTGCAAGATTTGAAGTATTTAAGCAAAGGAAATTTTATTGGTCCACAGATTTTTTTTTTGTTATCAAATGATTTTTTGTCGTTGAAGAATTTCGAAATTACTTATGAGTTGCTCAATAACAATGTTGGAATAGTTTAAAGGAGTAGTGACTGGATTTTAAGAGAGGAAGAAGTAGAAAAGCTGGTTGGTAACATATTAGAAGCATTTAAAAATCTAGGTTGCAGAATGATTCTAAAAGTACATTATGCAGCATGATCATTAAGATAAATTTTAAAACAACATGGAGGTAAGTCCCATGTTCTTTTCAGAAGAACAAGAAGAACATTTTCATCAAGATATTGTGGATTTCGAAAAAAGTTATCAGGCCAGGGCCAATACAATGAAAATATAATGGGGGACTACATTTGAGCTCAGTGAGAGAAATAAGTACTTTAATAAACAAGAAAGAAAAGTAACAAGGTTCAGTTTTAAGCTTTTTTCCAACTATTTTGTAATGTAATAAGCTAGTAAGAGTTGATGGAAATTCATATACAAATATATGAAGGAAAGCAACACCACACAACATGCGATGTCAAGTTGTAAAAATATAAGACGGGTGCCTATTTTATTGTACAGCCGACTGATGGAAGTATAGAAATGTGGTGGTGTATCTGTCAGTAGTGCGTGTGGTCGTTTGTCGAGTGACACACTTGGTCTCTTGCTCTCAGGACGCGCCAGCCCCGGACGTGCGCATTGACTGATTTAATAAAATCAACATGTTGGACGAAATGGCGGCCATTTACCGCGACATATGTTTCTTTCGTTTTATCAATAAATAAAAATTTAAACTAGTTTTTTTTTAACTATTGATTAACCATTCACCTGGATACAAAAGCATATTTTGAGGTCATATATATATTTTTTTTCGCCAAATTATCGTTAAATCTATCGGAATTTCATAGCGTCTTATCACAGGCAAAATTCGTGTTGACCTGTGTAATGTATAACGTGCAATTTTTATAGCAGATATTTGATGATATCTCTATATACTCTTAATAAATCAAATAGAACTAACTGATTATCAAGTTAAAGAGTAACGATGCTTTGGGAACTAGTAACTTTTAATTTTTTTTCATTAAATCGTCAATGCATCCTATTTAAATGTTTCATTATTTTCTTTGATTTTCTGCTTTGCAAATTGTAATTCCTGATTTGATTCATAGTTTAATGGTGAATGTGTGCAACTAGTACAAGCAAGTTTAAGGTCAAATCAATTACCTAAATAAATAATATAGATTTTTTTCTTGAAGGTAGCTAAGTGTAGCTAAACAAGTAACAAAATCAGTAGCTATACAAAATGAGCTATTAATTATTAGCTATGCACGATCTATCTATTAGCTATGCATAAAACTCATGACGAGTTGAAGATTTTTTTAGCAATTGAAGCAATAGGGTAATATATAAATAGACAAATAACAGGATACAGAATAATATTAGGTCCTTTCATATGAAATTAGCGTTTTGTCGTACACTTTGATCTGAAATATCTCCTCTTTTTTATCTTCTCATTTGTTTTTTCCTTAATATTTTTTTTCTTTGGAGTTGCTTATTACCGCACGATGGAAAACATGAAATATCGGTATATTTACGAGTACGAGTACCGTGGCACCAGTGCTGCAGAAACAGCTCGAAGATTTAATGATATGTACCGCGCTGGTGTCGCAAAAGAAAGCACGGTAAATTTTTTGTTACAACGTTTTCGTTCTGGAAATTTCAACCTTCAGAACCAACCCCGTACTAACCCCGTAACTAATCCACTTGAAGCAAATGAGGAAAGTAAAAAAACTTGAACGATGGGTACCTCATGAATTGAGTGAATCGAACTTGCAAATACGCGTCGACTGCTGTGATACTTTGCTCAACCGACACAATAATGAAGGGATCTTAAATCGAATCATTACTTGTGATGAAGAGTGGATACTGTACGATAATCGGAAGCACTCGCCGCAATGGCTGAACCCAGGAGACCCAGCCTAATCCTGCCATAAACGAAAATTGACTCAGAAAAAATTACTTGTGTGTGTTCGGTGGACTAGCGCCGGTGTCGTTCACTACAGCTTTCTAAAATCTGGCCAAACGATGACGGCAGATATCTATTGTCAGCAACTGCAAACCATGAAGGAAGAACTAGCTGCTAAGCAACCGAGATTGGTCAATCGGTCTAGGCCACTGCTGCTTCACGACAACGCAAGACCACACACTGCACAACAAACAACCACTAAGTTAGATGAGCTACAATTGGAATGTCTGCGACATCCACCGTACTCCCCGGACCTTGCTCCAACAGATTAAATTTTTTTCCGGAATTTGGACAACAAAAAATTTAACTCTGATGCGGCAGTCCAAACCACCTTCAAAGAGTTTATTAAATCTCGCCCCCATGGTTTTTTAGTAAAGGGATCAATGAACTACTTGTGAGATAGTAAAAGTGCATAGATAACGACGGTGCATACTTTGATTAATTAAATATATTTTACAAAAAAAAAATAACTATATTCCTGCCGTACAAAACGCCACTTTCATATGTAAGGACCTAATATATCTGAGTAATACCTTTATTGTCTTCTAAGGAAGCATATGGTTATATAAACTGGCCTTGCCTATGTGTTATTTTTATTTATAAAGACATGTTTCAAAGGTGGTAATACTGAAGAGCAAAAATCTAAAATTCTTCAAGAAGAGTATGAATTTACCAGAGAGCATAGGCAACTTACTGTGTAAAGTACACGGTACATGTAATAATAATACAACAGACATACACACACACGCATTCTTTATTTTGGCTGGCCGGTTTTGTCTTAACATCTGCTATCGCATATGGCTGTGTGTCGTTATGTACACGTACACAACACACGTAACACAGTACACTTAAGCAAAATGGTCAATATCGCAATCCGTATACAAGTGACGAAATTGTAATTGTAAGATATACCCGGAAAGATAAGTACATTAAATAGAGATGGAACTCTGGTATTACATATACTTATAACATATGTGATGTGTTGTTCAATAAATAGTACATAAGATTCATTCGACTCATAGGGGCCATTAATATATTTGCTCGATATTTTAACGGCAATTTTAAATTGTCAAATTAGATTATCTAAAAACACTTACTTCTGATAACGATAAAACAACAGTGTAGTAATTAACTTACAAAAAATTAAAAACATTTAAAGATACTTATTTTTTAAACTGATATGCAATTAAACTTTATATAAACCAATACACTGCAAACCTTCCGTGGACCGTGTAGGAAAACCCGTGAAAAAAGAAAACATTTACTCATGTCATACGGATATTTTAAGCAAGAAGCGTGCCACAACTCGACTCCTATACAATATATACTTGAGGATTGACAAAAGGATGCGCATTATTCATACCAAGAAAATAATTTCTGGACGTGGACAAACTTTATTTTACAAAACTACAAGATGTAATATTATTTTAATTTTTGTTTTGGACGTATTTTTTTATGTCACCGTCAAAATTGTTCTGTCTTCATTTTATTTTAATAAATTATTTTTCGTTAATATTTTCTTTCTTAAATTGATATGAAATTGATTCTGATTATTAAATAAAATGTTTGCGAATTCATAATTATCTGATTTCACTTTTCATTCTCAGAAATAATAAGGAGTGTGACGTTGCCAAGCAGAGGCAAAGGGTAGCCTAGCAGTCTTTCCTACAACAGGCCGCATACGTCTGTGCTGTGCTAGTGCCATTCCCACGCCATTATAGTGGATTATTTTGTTTATATAGAACCATGTTATGTTCTAATAGTAGTAGAGTTGTTTCTCAGTCGGACCTCTTATGCCCCCAATGTCTTAATGGAAGGATTAAGGAAGCCCACCATTAGGACATTAATCTAATTGTATTTCTAATGGAACTACTAATATAAACAGTGTCACGAATTAGATACAATTTGAAAATATATCACCAATATATTACCAAAGTATTTCTCTTATTAAAAGCATTCCTAGAGGAAGTGAGAATAGATATTTAACCAATGATAGATATTTAATCAAGACACCAGGCCTCCACTACCGTTTATAAACAAAAAATGAAAAATAAATGTATAAAGTGAGAAGTAAGAAATAATAAATAAATAAAATGGAACAAACATGATGTCCATGCTTATGTGAGCGTGATTATAGAGAGATGGGTGTGAAACCGTAGTACTGTACTTGCCAGGCTTCTAGTTTAAAACCCTTTAAAAATCTTGCGATCATGAATGTTTTCGCATAAAAACCGGTCTCTGAAAAAAACTGGGAACACACTTTGGACGCTGCTTTGACCACTGGTGCCCGTGTGATGCAACATGTGTTGACACACTAGCTCCATCTCATATCAAGAAAAAAATGTCAAAAGCCGGAATCGCCGCGGAAAATGCTGAAGCGAACAAACTTTGCAAATATCCGACTCTTATTCCAAATTATATTTTTGTTCCGATTGTAGTTGAAACACGTGTTCTGAGTGTAGTTGGACCTTGGAGAATTAGTGCAAAAACTTTCATTAAAATATAACATCTCGTCTGTGGGGGTTCATTTTTCGTCTAGAAGATCGAAATTGCGATTCAAAAGGGGATATCCATGCATGTGAATCTTTGATATCCCAAAGCTTTGACAAAAGTTATTTTGAATGGCAATGTTAACCGTTATTCGTTAAAAGTCGTACGTCACAGACACAGAACAACCATTGCTCTCGAAGGCTGGCACCGGAGGCTGCTAAATAGCAAAATCCCTAATGATGATGCCTAACATATTCCTGTTCATACAAGCTTTGTTAAAATAATCTAAATATTATAAACCACAAACTAAAGAAACTTTAATGGACAGAAAAAAATAGAAAACAACCCGGTATATGTATATATAATATGGTGAAATATATGTGATAATATATATTTTATTGGAATGGAATTATTCCAATAAAAATTAGAATTAAAAAACAGCAGATAGTTAGTAAACTTAATAGTATAGTTAAAACAACAGAGTATTCACAGTTAACCAAAATGCAATAAATATATTAAAAAAACCGCATTGTCTAATAATATAAAATATTCTCATTCCATTGACTTGAATAAATAAGTGTAAGAGGTGAGATTGGAGATGGACAGATGAAGATAATATCGAACTTTTTTTCCAAAAACTATCCTCGTAGAACGTATTTTGATAATATTGATTCCATTATTACAGCATTTTGATAACACAATTAGTTTTTCAAAAAATGTACTACATTTCTAAAAATGAAAACTATCCAAGTATCATTATCATAAAACATATCTTTATTCAGAATTATTTTAATAACTCACAAACATTTCGTAACCTGGAAATATAAATAATATATAGAAAATGTAAATAGTATAATCGAGATAATATACACTAATACTATAAACAGAGTGCTTATTTGTGGGTGTGTGCGGACAGTAAACCGTAATCACGGCTACTAATTAAAAAAATCTTTCATAATTTTAAAAGGTGCATTATTCCAAATGTACTTAGGCATATTAGATATATATAAATGAGCTTAACTCATTATTTCAACTGATATTCGTCAAATAAGTCGGAAAAAATCGTGCATTTTAACTTCCTTGGGTGACTTGTTAAGGTTGCACGAAAATAATAATGGATATGTTGTTCCTTATGAATATTTTTAACAAGAAGTCCGCGACTGCATATCTCTTTCTTTCATTTATAACATATAGTTAAACAAAGGAAAAAGTGTTAAGGTTCATTGTCATAAAGAAAGCCTTATCATATATATTATAAATAACATATTAATTTTGAGCGCTTCACTTAGATAAATATTGCTTAACTATCACTTTGCAACTCGGACCAGTTTATTTTGAAATATTACGAGATTTTTAAATAAGCGACTGAAAAAATACGCGGTGCGTGTTGCACGATGTCTTATCCCTTAGCACTAACGGTCTATTAGATCAGTTGGCGAATGTTAATATTTCACAGATTAAAAATCCTAGTTTTACTAATGGAACAGGCAGATGGCATGGGATAAATATACAAATACTTATCAAGAAAACTAAAAATATTTTGCTTTTGACTAAACTATAAATCGAAAGTGTGAGGAAAGTGTACAATTACGTAAAAATTATATCATATAAAATTTAATGAAAATCTTAAAATATATATTAGCTGAAAAAGTTTACGTTTGATATTTTATGTTAATTGGTAGAATAGCGCTATACCGTTAAAGTGGCTGAATCGTGAACTAAAACGAAAGTAACGAATGCGGCGAGGCAAATCGATCGGTGTTCAGTCCCCACCCTTAGCCATCTGTGCGCACTTCACGTTAAACATTCTTTGCTCACTTCACGCTCTTTACTTCATGTATGAAACGTAGTATCTATACGCATTTTTGTTTAGCTAACCCCATTAACAAAGATCTGACACTCGAAGGTCAGTCAAGCAATAGTATTTTGTCGACGGCTTTCGCTCCGTTTCCGATCTTTTATTATACCTGCGAAGACTACGCGCGTTTCTGCAAGCCTTTACTTAATCTGAGGTCTGAAGTCGTGTCATTTTAGTTGTACTGAGAGTGTGATGCTTTAATTTGTAACTGTGAAATTTGGTATTTGTGTAAGTTATAAATATATCGACGATCGGGTTTATTTTATTTACTTTAATTGCTGAAGCTATGAACAAATGATTTTTTAAATTAATTCCCATTTTATCGGTGGCTCCATAAATAATTGTGCAGTGAAATAGGTGACGTTCGAAAGTTGAGGTTTCCGTCTATCTTGTTATTTAAAAGAAGACGTCACCACGTTCCGTCACAGCAAGCTGCGTTACTCAAATCACTTTCCTTCGCGAGGGTCACCGCTAAGGGCCCAGCAGCAGTCCGTTAAAGCAGCGTCATTGAGCCGTATAGAAGCCGGATCACGGGCGGGCGCGGTCAGCGAGTGCGGCGTTGGCGCGCCCGCCGGCGGCGGCGTCCGCCCCGGCTACGGTTATGAAGCGCTCTCAGCGGCTAGTGACGGAAGTGACCAAGATCTTGACGAGGCACCAGAGTACGCTCCATTCGAGATGGAGTTATCAGGTGGAGGAGAGTCTGCCGACGGTCCGTCATCACGCGGCTCGGCTAAAGTTAACTTTCCACCCGATGTTGAATTGGAACGCCGTCCAACGGGCACCTTTGCAGGCGCAGCGGCTGCAGCTTTTCACCGTGGCCGTGGTCGCTCCATGAGCGCCTGGAGCGATATAAGTCGCTCTAGCATCAGGTTTGAGGAACGGTAAGTAACAAATAGAAAAATAATTTTTATTATTATTTTTGATACAAAAAGCTATAACAATTAGCAATAGGTGGATATTTTCGCATTCCATAGAGACAGAATTTGTTAAAAGGGTCACAAACATGCGATAGAATTTTTTGAAAGGAAAATAGTGCGCCAGTTGACAAAACCATAGTAATTCATTGTAGGGAGAGATCAGAGAGAAGGAGCATTAATTTTTGATTAAGGGGTCTACATATACTTACCATTTTTCATAATAAAAAGCAATAAACGTAGGCATCATAAACATGGCGGGCATGGGATACACAGAACACGCCTGCCGCGATGCGGCATGCGCAGTAGAAAGAAGTGGAGTACTACGCTTTATATATGTCTCGAGTACTCATGTCTTTACTCTATTAAAAAGTCATTAATTACCAAATAAACACCCAATTATCATAGAACGCTATCGAATGTAATACACATTAATTAAGCAAGACAAATTAAAAAAGTATTGTTTAAAGTTTACTTCGCTACTTACTAGTTGTTTAGAATAAAATGTATCAATTAAATCGACATTTCAGTTTAATTTTTTATTTAAATTTTTTGGTATTTGAGTAATTAAAATGAAACTGATGTAACTAAAATTTTTGAAAGCAATTATGCGAACATGGTAATAATGTTGCTTTTAACATTTGTTAGACAGTTCATTTGATAAGTTTGTATTGAGTAAACAAGGAGATAAACGTAGGATTATATAAACATCTACTCATTAGGACTGCGATAAATTATAAAAAATGGATCGAAATTATAGCAAAACTGCCTCAAGGGTATGCTGAAATTAAATATTATTTATGTATACATTATTACGGATATATATTTTTATACCAAATACAATTGTTAAATAATTATAATTCGAAGTTATGATCACACAAGCACATGAAACTAAGACTGATTATGTCAAAATCATACAACAAGAGCAGAAAATATAGAGCTAAATACCATATAAAAAAGGCCGTCGAAAGTAATCCACTGCATATTTTTAATATTAATTCATCAAATTTCCAGGCGATTTCAAGCTTTACAATTATTCCTATTTCAAAAAGTTGCAAGTCGCAACACAACATGACCTCATTTTCATATTCTGCTAACCTGAATATTTAAGTGTGCTCACAAACTCGTCGTCTAATTTATCCGTATAGTTATCCAAAAGATTGCTATGATATTTGAAGAGCTTATTAAATTGTGTGTATCGTTGTAATAACGTCATCATGTAAATGCCAATATTTTGCGGTTATAGGGTACCCAAAATGTGTTACACGAGAGCCGGAGTTACAATATGATATTCTTTAAACAAAACACAAGTATAATAAAATCTCGATTTTAGGACAAATTTCCAAAAACGCAGAAAAACTTATCTCAAATAAAAGTTCTATATGGGAAAAATCAACCTAGCAAAATGGATTTTTTTAAATATACGTGATATTTTTTTTAATCTCTTTGATTAAAAATTATTATAAATATGGTTAAACGTTATTTTCGCGGAAATGTATTGAATTAAATTTTTTTACAACACAAGAGAAATCTCATAAAGAAAATAGATCACAACAAAGAAGTTTACAAAAAAATTGTCCTGACTAAAGGCAGGCAATTTCTTTTATTTGTATGTATTGCTGAATCGTCCATTTTAGTGCATAGGCTAGTAAAATGTCACTCGCCTTAATAACATTGCGTAGATCATTGCAAGTTGCAATGATATGATTGCTTTTTATATATGCATTTCAAAAACAAATACCTACACATTATTATTGTGTAGTAGTCATAAAAGGGAAACACGATAAAAACCATTGCTAAGTAGTCACATTATGAAAATGACGAATTCAACAATATAATTATTATTATATATTAATAAAAAACATTATATAAAATGTGAGGAAGCGCACATCTCATAAAAAATCTAGACCTTGTTGTGTAAGTACTTCACAATAACTTAAACGAGAACGGTTTTTTGAAGGAAGGAATTCACTAAGGTTGAGGTTTTAATTATATGTCTAGCCTTGTAGGCTATAAAGTGTAACTATGATTATGCATTATTTCACAGAAGAAAAGGAGCTCGTCAAATATAATCGACAAACATTTGATTACCAACAATTTTATTTACCAATCAAACAATGACCAACTTTGCTACATTTTTAACTTATTTGCGAAAATTTACACAAAATATATCAAACGAAAACATATTTGTCGTATCTATATTGTTGAGTGCTGTACTCACGATGTAGCGAACGCGGTACAGATTATTAATACAGCTTAATTTAAATAAATAATAGTTAAAATACGCTTATATTATTTGTATATACTGTTAGTATTTACAGAAATTTCAAATACTTAAATTATTTGTACTTTCAACGATTTTATTATATTCACATTGGCATGTCGTTAACGCAAAGCCACGAGTCTATCTCCTAAAATAAACCAACGCAACACGCCTAAAGAAGTTTTCACTTCTAAAATAATATTTGTAACAATTTCAATCCCATTCGAAAGCTTTATTTTTGCTTCAGAAATATGTGACTAGTAGTATTTACGTTGTATGTACTATATTACATACCACTTTCTACATTCACACAATAGAAAGTGGTTATGTAAGCCAAGAGGAAGAAAAACTTAGACATTTCCAAGCCACAAATCAAATAACAGCAAGAAGTAATTATTACTACATAAATTCAGGAATTCCGACTTTTGCCCTCAAATAAAAACTTCGAAATACGATTTTTATTTTGATTGGACATGAATTTTTAATCGTGTCGTCCGTCCTTTACCAAGGTTACAATGCAATGATCAATAAAGTGGTCCCTTTATTTTATAAGTTCTTTCAAAATAACGTTTAAAATTGTAAAATGAAACTTAAAGGTTGCTTCTATCATTTTGAATATAACCATAGACATAGTATATCAAGACCAAACAGCATAGATCTTCAGCATGCCACCATGCATTAAATTTCGGGCTGCTTGTGAAAATTTCTTAGCGAAAAAACATAATAACATAAATTTTTACTAAACACCGAGACGGTGTTTCAACCCTGCACCTCGGGTTTTGCGACCTTATAAGCTACTACTAACTAAAGCTCTTATTCACCAGCAAAGCAAGGAAATTTAATTAAAAAAAAATAAAAATATAGTTCAGATATTATAAAATTTAATTAGATTTACCAATGTAAACATTCCACACTCATCACAAAATTGAGTGATATGAAAAAAAACGGAAACCTTTTAAAATGCATCTTCTATCGACTTTTTAAATATTAAAACGATCTGACAATATTGACAGAACAAAGCATTTCCATGACAAAATTACCAACCCACATAAGAACAGTTGTATACTAAACTATTGATGATTGATGACTCATGGTAATATAATCTAAAAAAAAAAGTTTTTTTCCCATAATAAGAAGAAAGAAGAAATGGGTCTTAAAGAAGAAATGGTTCTTTGTTAGATTAAATACTTCTTATATAATGTAGGATTGGTTCCTGATTGCACTGCACGTACTCTCTGCAAAAACAAATGAAAACTAATATAACATGTTAAAAATGATCTCTCTGTTGAAATCCCGACTTAAATTCTGGATAAAACGTTGCCTCATATATCCACACTTTTGTAAATGTTAACTTTGAGTATACAATGTAGGTTTCCTTATCACACATTGCAATAATCAAACTCTGTACAATATGTATCAATATGCTCAAGATGAGTTCTTGTCTCATCAAACATATTTAAGACAGACTTGATAGGAACGCTCTTTGTGATGTCGTTTTTATGACAAATTATTAAAAAGTTGAACTTGTAAATCTCAGACAGGATGTCGAATACCTACGAAAGTAGACGTAACGTTAACCGAATCCAGCGTGGAAAGCCCGCTAGCGGTGACGACAATCAAGACCGAAGACAAAATACAGGTACTAGAAGCCAGAGGCGAGCCTATGAATACCAGCAGCAACGAGCTGCTGAGAACGACTGGACCGAGGCTAGAGAATTCGAAGATAGACCTCCCAAACCAAGAGGTCCCACACAACGCAGCATCGGTTGGAGAGACAAGCTGCAGAAAAAGAAGCAAGAGAAGAAAGATGATGCCTCTGCTGCCTACGACTTTAGGGCTACCCAGGAGACAGCTCCTGTTGACGAACCCCTATACGATCTTGGACCACACACCAGTTCTATTCCCGTGCAAGAGAGTTACTCCCAGAATTTCGAGTTTTCTGGTTATATCGATCAAGTGGAGAGAACATATGAAGCGATGAGGGGTATTGACCCCCGGCTTGACCGCCGAATGCCGTTTACAATGTTCCAACATTCGATGTGCACGATTTTAAATTGTTACCTCATGGATTTGACTTTAAGTAATGGTGAGAGGAAGATGGGTGCCGGGAAATGCCAGGACTTGTTGCCTGAGGACCTGTGTATTCCGGATAACCTCTACCACTACATTGCCAATGTGGGTAATACTACCACCGTAAATGGTGAAGAAATAAAATTCAACATCCCGGACGTTGCTGTTCCCCAGCCCCAAGCAGACGATATTCCTGCTGGATCATTTGGTGTTATAACAGCCGAGAACCATAACGTCTACGAATGCTACATTTCACCATTAGTGACGATGAATAGGGTCCTAAATTCCCGTCGACCACCTGGACAACCAGAAATTCCGCCGCTTCCAGCAGCGATGCTTCCACCGCTGCGACCGCTTCCAGTACCACCAGGGGGAGTTCCGAATGAAAATCTTCTCGGACATGGCCCACCTGAGATTCTACACCCTGAGGCAAGACAGAGAATAGAAGGATTTGAGTTTCCTGAAGGTGAATCAGAAGCTGCTCGACTCCGTATTTGTCCAGAATTGATGGCCCGAGTTAATACCGTCCTCTTTGAAATGAAAGGCCGCTACAAGATGCGAGACATAGGAAGATCATCCCCTGGTCTGCGCAATTATATCACCCCGAAGAACGTTCCGGGATATATTCAATATGTACGTGTACCAGATGCCTGAAACAACCTGTTATTATTTTCGACCTATTTTTCATAATCTACCATACCTATTTAAAGACGCAAAACACCGTGACGATCTTGCTGTAGGACAAATATGATGAACGATTGAATTAAACTTACCCGTAGAACCTGACCCATACACCTGACAAATGTGAGTTAGATAAGTAGACACATGTGTAGCAGTTAGAGTAAAGTAGATAAAAAAGCAATTATTATCCTTACAAGTGACAAGTCGCCGATGAAAAATAGTTCGCGTTTCACCATTTGAGTGCGATACCTAAAAAGATTTATATCTAATGTCTATCGTTTTAATACTGGTAGGTAGCTGGTACATTTATTGTTGGCTAAAACCGTTACAGTGTCACCCGGTCGAAACCTTATTCTGAAATACTGAATTCTTCAATTGTTCTTTAAAAAATATATATTTATCTTTGTAAAATATGATGTCCTTTATTATTAAAATCATAAATGTAGAAAACTTTCTTTATATGATATTTCTGCCATATCTTTAACTTTCCTCAAAATGTAAACTTAACGTCAAATTGGCCAAAACAGCGTCTAAATCAATCTAAACGACCACTGACTCCATCTCAAAACACCTTCAAAAATCCACACAAGTTTTTAATCGAGAATAAACAAACAATAAAAATGCCGAGATGACCTAGTGGTTAGAACGCGTGAATCTTAACTGATGATCGTCGGTTCAAACGCGGGCAAGCACCATTGAATTTTCGTGTGCTTAATTTGTGTTTATGATTCATCTCGGCGAAGGAAAAAATCGTGAGGAAATCGGCATGTGTCTGATTTCATTGAAATTCTGCCACGTGTGTAATCTACCAACCCACATTGGAGCAGCATAGTGGAATAAGCTCCAAACCTTCTCCTCAAAAGGAAGAAGGTGCCTTAGCCCAGCAGTGGGACATTCACAGGCTGTTACTGTAAACAAACAATTATTATTTTTTACATATGGAAATTGATTTTGGTATCGTGTGAAATTGCACACTACCACAATGTTTAAAATGTATTTATAGAAATAACAAAATGGTGATAAATCTTGATATAGTTAACGTGATCCATTTTAAAAGTCCATGATGAGGTGCCTTATTTTGGCCGACCTACACTTGCCTAAGCATGTAAGGTCGCCACCTCTTTTGTATGCGCAACATGCTCTTAGAATGTCGTTGAGAAAGATCCCAACGTCATTCGAAGCTGAGGTGCGCAGAAGACACCTATAACGGGAACGTCTCACCTTCTCAAACAAATATTACGTGAAAATGGGAAATGTTGTCTCTTGATTTCATGAAGACAAGGACTTTTTTTTAACAAACTCGTGTAAGGTTTTTCAATATAAGTTTAAGCTATAGTATGGACATACTCGTAATGATGAGTATGTCATACATACTTTTGACATAATGAACAAATATCAAGTCTGCAAAATATCCATTAAATATTATGATTTATAATTTTCTTAAAATACGGTCTTAAATTGAGTACAGATTAAACAACAGATAATAAATAAAAACATTTATATATATTTAGCCATTACACCACTATATTATAAATGAGTTACTGGACGTAAAGTAAAACAAAATAGACATAGAAGTCAATTACGTTGTGTAATATGATACTTTTAGATAGTGTTGTAAAAATTAGCGCTGAGCGTCGAGCGTCGAGCGCTGAGTCGACGCTGTTGAGCGTTCAACGGTCGAGCGTTAGACGCTCGAGCGTTTAAGACTCGTGAGCGTTGATGACTCGGAGCCTCGCGCTCGAGTTGCGCGCTTGAGCGTCGAAGCGTTTTTATTTATAGGGAGGGTAAAATCAAAATTATTTTACGAAAGGGCATTCTATAGTTATTGTGACGTGTAAATGCCTATGTACTTTAAATGACGACACGACACGTAACAAAATTCATTTTCATCGACATATAATCGTTTTTGCTATAATTTATCATTATTTTGTTTTTAAAATCGTTCATAATGTCGAGTGTTGCCCATGAAATGGAACATGATAGCGATATCATTAGTGATAGTGAGAATGGACGAGACGACATGGAAGTTAGTGATGAACTGAGAGATTTATCTAAGTGCGAAAAAAGTATGAACAGTTGGAAATGGGTTAACTTTAAAACCATCGCGGGTCGTGTTTCATGTAAAATATGTAACAGAAGTTTTTACTGAAGACCTCCACTTCCATACTTAAAAGACATACGTCGCAGCATACGACTACCATTTCTTCAGATCCAGATGCAAGCATTGCTAGCACATCTCTTTGTTGTCCACGTCAGCCAAGTAACTCCTTGTTAGGAAAACGAAAATTTGGTACGAAACATTCAGACTACGATATGCTTTTGAAAAATTTTGTAATACACGGAAACCATTCATTACACATAGTTGAAGAAGAACACTTTCAGAAATTGATATCTACATTAAATGGAAATTATACCCTACCATCTCGTTACAAATTGACTAAAAGTATTCAAAATTTATTTAAAGAGAAGAAAATTGATGTAATTAATTTCATCAAGTCATCTAAGCATAAACTGTCACTCACTTTTGATTTTTGGACATCAGTTACGAATAAACCTTACATAGTAGTTACTGCACATTTTATAACTAATGAGAGCCAACTGATTTCTATGATAATTGAATTTGATATAATACCATACCCTCAAAAGTGAACAAGTCTTGCAAAGGATTATTCAAATATTTTCCGATTATTCTTTAAAAGACAAAATAATGTGCATAACAACAGATAATGATGCAACAAACGTAAAATGTATTAACCTCTTAAAACTCTTTCACGAAGAATATAAAGATGTGGTCCATGTAAGATGCCTGGCTCATGTGCTCAATTTAGTGGTTAAAAAAGGCGTTAATGAAGTTGAATCAATTATATCTGCGGTCTCAAATCTAGTGAAATATATAACCCTTTCACCTAAAAGAAAGCAAGTTTACGAAGAATGCTGCATTTTGCTGAACGTAAAAAAATTAGATCTTATAAAAGATTGTCCCACGCGATGGAACTCCACATTTTTAATGTTGGAAAGAGCTTATTCGATGAAAACGGTATTAGATTATATGTGTTCAGAAAAAACAGATTTCAATGCAAATTTCATTCAAAATTGGGATGACATAAAAGCCATTCTCGATTTTTTACAGCCTTTCTATGAAGCCACAATAATGTTATCTATACATGAATATCCCAGTATATATTATGTTTTCCCAATTGTAGATTCTCTACGGAGTCATATAAATAATTTTCGAGATGTTGATATATTAAAAGATTGTGCTAAAGCAATGATAAACAAGTCAAATGAATACTCTTCAAAAATTCAAATTGATCTTACTGAAATTGCAACCATCTTAGATCCCCGTTTAAATAATAATTTCTTTATGAATAAAGGTAATCCATAACCTTTAAAAAAACTAAAGCAACTTTATCTCGAAAAATATTACATATCACCATTATCTCAAGACGATATGTGAGACGAGAAAATTTCTTCAGATGTTCAGATCAAGAAATCTTTTTTTTCTTCAATATATAAACAAAAATCTGATAGGAGATATAGAGATGAGATTGAAATTTATTTAAACTCGTCAATTGAACCTGAAAGCACAAATGTTATGATGTGGTGGAAAAATAAAGAATCTGCATTGCCTAACTTAACTTAAATGACATACGAAATTTTGTCTGTTCCAAGTACAAGTGTGCCAAGTGAGGTAGCATTTTCAAAAGCAGGCCTCATCATATCTAAAAGAAGAAACAGATTAAGCAATAAAAATATTCAAGCCTGTATGTGTCTTTCCTCATGATTAAAAAAGAGTATTTAAGATTTTCTAAGTTTATACTAAACGGGCTGGACGGCGGCTGATTGAGTTGATAATAAAAATCAGAAATATCTAAATGTAAAGAATATCACATTTTTTTGTTTTGTTTAATAATTACGTAAAATTTGTTAAATTAATGGTTATTTTTTTTCATTTTGATCAATACATAAGGTTTTCACAAATAATGCTATATGTGTCTGTTATAAATATTATAAATAAATACATAAAGACAACCCCAGAAGTATTAAGAAGTAGTTACAAATAAACTAATTTGTTCTTCGTATACTTTGTAAATTCTGGCGCTCGAGCGCAAGTCGAACGTTGAGTTCCGCGCTAAAATTGAGCTTTTTTATCTAAACGCTCAAGCCAGCGCTCGAGCGGCTCGAGGCTTACGAAGCTGCTCGATTGTCGACTCGAGCACTTTTAAACTGCTCGAGCGTTGACTCGAGCATTATAGCTCCGACTCGAGCGTTATAGCTCCGACTCGAGCGTATTTACAACACTACTTTTAGAATACTATACCAATAACTTTTTTTTAAATCTTAAAATAACGCCCATATTAAGCGTTTTTTAGTTTAAAGTTAATTTTATTTTATTCATGGTTTTTTATATTGTTCAGAATCAAATAAAAACGTTTGATAGTTTGTTTATATTTGAAAAAAAAAATTTTAAGTAATTATAAATTAAAATATATAACAACTCCTAGGGATAATTGACGAGTCAAAATGAAATAAGATTAAACGAGTAAAAATTAAAATTGAGAAAATAAAATAACGACTGATTTGCAATAAATGTGATATGGGTTTTAATTTTTTATCACATCGCAAAATATCTCCGAAACCCGGGAGAGAGAGAAAAATAATTGAGCAGAGTGTTCAACATGGATAAACTTATATTATATGCAAGGATCAATTTATGAACAAATAAATAAAAATTATAACAATTATAGAAAGTCGCTAAAAGAAAGATTGACGAAGACGTACATTGAGACGAGGTATGAAAACTTAGAACTAACTATTATGGAAGAAATTTAATAATACACATTTTGAGATAGTATCATTTTCAAGAGGTTCAGATAAATCTAAATTGCAATACTTTCAAAAAGATGTATATTCTACAGTAAAAGACAATTACTGTTTATATAAATCGAAGATGAAGGAGGATCTTGAACTTCGAAAACTTATTTCTACAAAAAACACTAGTTCTAGTTCAAGCATAAAATCTGCTTCGGAAGTCAAACTATTGAGTATACAGTTACCGAGTTTTTCTGGTAGTTATGAAGAGTGGCAGACATTCTATGATATGTTTGTATCTCTAATTCATAATAATGAGCCGTACAAAAGCTTTATTACATTTATTATATTACGAGAACTGGCAGTTGTAGAGGCAAATTATATAGAGGCGTGGAATAAATTAACGCGGCGCTACTACTACAATCGAAGATATATTTCGATCGAGATTTGATAGCGTCTGTTTTTACAGAAAACAATGAATAATGAGTCCGCTTCATCAATTAAAAACTTGCTTTATACTACATCTACTACTATCTTCATGTATGAAATCACTTTAAAATCAAGGAGTCAATACAGATTCGTGGGATATTGTAATAATTCACTTAGTAGTTTCCAAAGTTCCCAAAAGGGAAGTAGAGTGTAGAGTCAACATTGAGTATGATATGTCCATTATGTTAAAACAAGCATCATTTGAACCAATGTCTAAAGTTTGAAACCAAAACAGAGTTTATTAAGTTAATTCACAGTTTTCTATCAAGGTTATATGAGTACTTTAACTACTTTTCTTTTATCTTGCAGAGTTCAGTAGAAAAATGGCATGCTATTAATAGTTTGCCACTTGCAGATCCATCTTATGATTCACCTGGAAAAGTTGATGTTATTCTAAGAGTTGAAGTTCATTATGAGATATTTTTTAGGGGGTCTTATAAAATATCCATTTCTGAATGGTCCGATTGCTCAAAAGACGACGCTTGTATGGATATCAGGAGTCAAAAGGTCAGACGACAACCCAACAATCACTTTCACAACAAAGTTGAATTATTAAAGCCATTGTGGGAAATAGAGAGAAAACCTGATAACATTAAGAAGATGACCAAGATCTCTTAGAGAAAAACGTTAGCGGTAACGTTTTTCTCGTCTCGTAATAGTAGAATTCTAGTTCGTAAAAAATGTCAAAGTGCCTGCCAAAAAAAAAGTTTAGACCCATCTTGGAAACAATAGCCTCTTCTATATGCAACCTTGAACCTCGATTTTTTGTCACTTAACAATCAAAGAATTAAAAAAATAGACTGGAAAGATACCATTGTTGAGACATTTTAAATATAGCTAAATAATGTTACCTCTGAAGAAGTTTCATTCATTAATAAATATCCATTTTGGTTTTCAAAGTCACTTATAAACATTAACACAAAGAAAAGGAAAAAAAAGAAACAAGCTTAAATATATACCAAAACCCCATCAAGTAGACTATTGGACGACCAAGCTAGAAAAGCCATAGACGAGTCTTATATAAAGTGTTTTAGTACAACCGAGCATCCTATTAAGAGCAATTCAAAACACTTCTGGAATTTTGTAAAAGATGAATGAAAACAATATCCTTTCCACCTCGGATTCAGTTGGATGATCTGGAGAGAACGTCTGCAATTTATTCGCATTCTATTTTTCATTGATATTCCCTTCCATGCATCTTGTAACTGATAAAATACCTGCTATGTCAAACAATTTGCACCAAAACTTAATCTCTTGCCCTTATTTTACTGAAAATGACATAAGACAAATAAAAAACTGGGTTGTTAGAAAGGTAAAAGGAGCTGACGGTATTCCTCCATTGTTGATAAAAATATATTTTACTAGCCTTGCATTGATCTTTAAATTAATAATAAATCGCTCTCTACAGTTCTCAACATTTCATTTTGATTGGAAAGTTGCTAATGTGATACCAGAACACAAGCATGAAAGTGCTCTCGAGGAAGCAAAAAATATCGTCCTATACCTATACTCTCAATATTTTCCTAGTTATTTGAGTCATTGGTATGTCCAATTTTACCTTCACAAATAAAATCTCAGTTAGCCCAGCAACAACATGCGTTTTGTTCTAATAAATCTACAGTAAGTAATCTAGTGTAATTTAATTCATGATATATGTTGAGCATTGCATTTCACTAGGTCGATCGTAATTATTAACAAATTATCATCTAAAAGCCTTGATGGTCAATTCTTAAAATGGTTTAATTTTTATTGAACTCAACTGGAAGCAAAGCAAGACTACAGTTCGTCACATCTGGCGTACCTCAAGATCAATCCTGATCACGTCCTATCCTTTTTGTAATGTTTGATGACGATAAATTAAGAAAATAAAGCATAGTAAATATCTGTTATTTGCAGACGATCTTAATTTTTCAGAGAAGTTACGAAACTTGCAGATTCGGCCCTTTAATAGTTAAGACATAAATGGAGTGCAAAAATTGTGTGAAGCTAATATAATGTGACTTAATCAAATGCTATCATATAACTTCATTTAAAATAAAAATATTATTCCATCCTCTAATTGAATATAAAACAATTTGGGCCCTGGTGTGATAAGGATAATATAGAATGTATGCTAAATTATACTCTATTTCGCACAAAGATATGATCGTATCAAAGGCAGCAAAGGGGAATCGGTCTCATAAAAATAATCGGCAGATTTCAAAAAATGTTAAAACTAAATCAAATATTGTGTAACGTACATATCCGCAGTATATCTCCGCAGTAGCTTTCTCTGTTTGGTATCCTGTATATAACACAAGTATATCGGCAACTCGGAGATTCCACGGGAGGTCGACGGAATAAATATTTTTTTCGACAAAGAAATATCGCACTAACCTTAAACACTTCGATCCAATAACGCGCACCAAGACACAAATAGACATATTTTTGGACATAGTAACTTTTCTGTAACAAGACTGTCAAATATTTAACTGAAAATAAAACATATTTGCAAATATGATCATTTATCTGTAACTCACTATATTGTTTTAATGTTTGTATTGTTATTGTTCTTAATTCCGCTTGTGATTATATCTTTGGTTTATTCACATAAAATTATTTGCATCCTAGAGATGGACCTTTTTATTATAATAGTTTCATGCATTAGGTTTATTAAAATAATATATTAATCAGTACAAATTCTTTTTATTTTCCTTTCTTTATACATAAAGCTAAATCAAGCCTTTTAAAAGTATTTAACTATAAAAATTAATAGAACAAAATTGATATGATTTAATGTATTTACTTTTTAACCTAAACTAACCTATTATAATTGTTAATAATAGACCTTAACAACATATATGCATATATAATTTAAATATTGATGAATAGAAGTTAAGTATTAATTCCTTTCCTACATTACGTAATAATTAATTTACTTAGTAACTTTATATAAATAACGAAATATCATCAAAATAAACATATTAAAAATACTTAAATTATTTAATACCTTTAACTTCCTTTTCCTCATTCACGTGCAACATAGTATATTATGCCGTTTTCCAGCGTCGTTTTTCTCCAAAATATCTTCTTTTCAAGATCCGCCTAAAAGTCGATCTTTTTTTCTTACATCAAACCTTCTGTCATTCTTTTTTTTTATTTCCATGAATGTCTATTGACATTCTAAGTTGACAGTTATAATATTCGTGAGTCTTTTTTTAATTTTGATTATTTTGTAGCTTGTATATTATATTTACTTTATGATTTGTACTCATTAAAATATTAAGTGTTGTGCAGGCCTGTAAGTGATGTGTTCACAGAACCAACCACATGTATTTATGATCATTAATATCTTTGTAAATTCATTGTTAGTGCGCCTCATTCGAATAATGAAATAAGACTAGGTAGTATACGGCATGGGAGGCAAAGATCAAAGCCTGTTTTTTTTTAATGCAGTTATCCGATATGACTCGTGTTCTACTCAACCGGATAAAATTTGCACTTACGAGGACTTTGAGCACGAGCAAAAACAAGCATTAATTTTATATATATAGCAAATGTGTCTATGTGAGCTGTAATGTTCACCCTTTAACCGTGCTTTACCTCAAGTCGTAAGATCGGCATTACAAATACGTAACATAACTCATTTTTTGTTGTAAAATGTATGCACAATAAAGTCCTTTGTTTAATTTTGCTTTATTTAAATAAGATCTAAGAGATAAAGAAATATCAAAATTTACCCGAATTGGTTTGCAACGAACCAATTGAACTACACATGATTAATAAAATATTTGTTTGATGTTGCTTTATTACTAATTTTAGACATCTTATTAATCGTTCAATGATAAAACTACAAAATAATTATCTTTTTATTTTAGACAATTTTTTTTTGACAAATTTTACTGTAATGTGTTTTTTTTTATAATATTTTTAACATTACAGTAAAGTGGCCAGAGTGACACTCCATAATAAAATTGTACAATTTTTAAAAATAAGAAATAAATATTTTTTTACAATCATTAAAAAAATGATTACATTAATTAATCGATAATTTCTTATATATACGCACGACGTAAAACACCTAATTTCAGTTCCAAATATAAATGAAATTTAAATTAAGACATATTTACTAAAAATACGAACAAAGAAAAAGGTTTATATAACGTTTTATCATTCAAACCGCTAGGTAAATTGTTAAGAAGATTTGAAGATTAAAATCTATTCTCGAGTAACACATAAGGTTTTTAAAAAGTCTTATAACATAACAATTAAAATATTTTCATTGTATTAAATAAAAACGCTGTTTTCTTATGTACCAAATACATACATTGTCATTTTGTTATTCAATTAAAACGTTGTCATACTAGTAATCATACGCAATCTGAATTTACCAATTTTAAGTTAAAACGAAAATAGCTTAATTTTTGTTCGTATAGCCAGTATTTTCTTTTACTAGATCGAGTTCACATCGTTTGGACTCTTAATAAAGATATTGGTAGGTGCAACTAGGTCATGACCCCCTCGAACATCCTGTGAATATCAATTCAGTTTGGAACGAAAGGGACAATGGTAAATCTCCACTGCAAATGTAGTCGACATGTCAATGATATGACAAATCATAAAATGTTGTTTCATACATTTTTTAGCTGTACATTACTGGTAGGCATATTTCGCATATAGTAGTCATTGAAAAAAAAAACATTCCTGTTATTACCATTAACTTTTATCAATACAAATAAAAAAAATTGAAGTGTCTGTCAGTGATTTTAAAATAACTGCCTCTTTTAAAGTTAATGTTACAACTAATTAGTAACATCGTAATGAAAAAGTTAAATTTTTTTGAAAGTAGGGTATTTCTTTTAATGTCGGGGTAACTTTATTTAACCTAGCGAACTTTTATCTACTCTTTGTTTATAGATCAATTTATGTCTGAAATTTGATAAACAACGCATTCAAAGTTAGCAGAAGCGAAATAGAAAACCATAATATTTATGATTTACTATCATCATTTTTTTATCGATGTATACAACTTGCCTTTAGTTGTTGAGTTGAAAGTGAATAGTGAATTTAAATATAGTTGATTAGAACACAGGTCTTATATAAAATAATATAGGCGTTCTCAAATTTTCATCCCTATTACGTTTCTCGCAATCACTTACTGATTGAATTTGGCCTTTCTACGACATCAGCGAGAATGTCCTTAAAAAGTTAGGAGCTCCTGACTACCAAAAAGGTTATATTTCTGGTAGGTCAATAGTTAATTATAACGGTCCATTATTTGTGCAAACATTTTTTAAGAATTATCTTTACCATATATAAACTGTGATATTTAAAACTTTATAGAATTAGGTAAGTATTATTATTGAGACTGATATTTCCAATATTATTGTTGTTGATTGCCGTAAAATAAATAATAAATGCAAATAAAATAAATTATATATTTGATTTTTTTTTTAATTTCGATGCAATATTGTTGTTCTATAATTAAATATTTAAAACAAAACATTAAAAAAAACGTATAGCATAATAATGAAGTCTATAAGGTACCTTACTTTTTGTAAGGAGTATTAATGTTTTCTTTTATAGATACATGTTTTAAATACATAAATAAATTAATAAACTGTTAAACGTTTTAAAGTATATATTGCCATTTACACTTCGTGAAAAAATACACGGGGCTTGTTTTACGATGCATTAGCGCAGCACGGTCGAATAGATTGGTTGGCAAATGTTAAATCAGTTGGTTAAAGTATTGCACGGCATAAACACTTATTTTACGAGCAGTAAGTAAATAAAAACTTAACAAATTAAGTTTTTAACATTACCCTTACACATTTTTATTAATGTGTCTAAAGTAACTCATTAGGATACTTTTATTAAAACCTGATAAAAGTTAGCTAACAAAAGTTATCGTAATAGGAAAGTCATCTATGGTGAAGGATCAAGGTGTGACGAGATCAGCCAGAGGGGACATGCGGGGAGAGCGATACTATCGGTGAGAGGAATGGGACGGGGTGTGCAGGACGGTGGGCCGGGGAGCGGTAGGAAGGGCATCTCGTGGCGACTCGCAAGCGGACTCAAAGCTCAAATCACGTTCGGCATTGCTGGCGCACCACGCACTGACGCCGCAACACGCGCTCTGCCACGAGCGTTCTCGTCCGTGCCGGGTTATTCGCGATCAACACTCTTTAGCTTGTTATGTTTACCCTTCTTGAGTAACGATTTTATCGCTCCGTAGGTACTCACACGAATATATTTTAATTACTACATACTTACATATTTTTTAATTATTTTATACTATAACATTTCGGAACACTACAATTGAACTGGATGGCGAGTTGCTGTTATGGACGACGAATTAGACGACGAAATATTTTTCATTTACGGACGCAGCGGGTTTGTATAACAAATTCGTTTATGGCAATGTCAATTTTTATTTATTAGTCGGCGCACAGAATGCTAATTTGTCTTCATTTTTCAGTAAAGTAGAAAATAGTGTAATCGAATCGTCATATCATCGACAATAAATTAATTATACATAATAATAATGGATGAAAAAATTATTACTTTTCTAAAACATGTAGCTATCCACATGCTTCAAAGCCATTTGCTAAATCATAAATCATTTTTAGAACGCATGGAAGTATTTCTGAATCAAAATTTTCCGAGGTCAAGTATATGAAACAAGTAGAAAAGAAAAAAGTCCATTGTACAGCGACGCGCCATCCCAGACACATTCTTCTTTTCTTTAGAAGTTTGCAGCCACTTAGCTACACAAATGCAACACTTGTTTTTGTCTTTCTAATTATTAGTAAGCAAATATAACAAATTTAAAAAAAAAACCTAACCTAAAACTTTGACTGTAACGTTGTCATCACATTTAATGTATTTTTACATATATCATTTTCTTATTTATTCACTCAGTAATAGTTGAAGATAATAAAAACTGCAATGCGTTCATTTTTACGAAAACACTGAAAGTGAAACACTTCGTTATATCTTAAAACCATTATGGCGAATTTATTGTTGCTAATAACAGTGTATCAAGTGCCGATACAACGTTGGGTTGCTTAAGGAATTGCCATCTAATTTTACACTGCGATTAATTTAAACAAGCGATTTATTAGGACAGAAAAAATAGCCACCACTTTATTGAAACCAATTTGATACAACAGTCTGTAGACGTTTGACTGTAAACAATATACATTTAATAATTAAACAAAAAAGGTCATTAAATTATACACGTGATTTAGTACAGAAAGATATAGAAGTGGTACTAATGAATGATTATACTACAATCGCCCTATGATTCAATTTAAATGACCGCCTTATCTTTAAAGAATAGATGAAATATTACTACTGTAACGATGTGTAGCAGTACGTCCTTATGACATATCAGTGAACATACACCACGCTTTTGCCGTCACTGCCGCGTTTCATACATTTTACTAATATCCCTCTAATACGCACGAATGTTTACGTTCAAGCACATCGGACTATGATAACGATCAATATCTAAGAATATTACATTCCACGTTGAATATTAATACAAAGGTTATATAATTTAATAACATAAAAGTGTGAGTTTTCGTCTTAATTTTAAATCACATTATTTGATTTATAACTGTATTGTTGACACATTACCTTTAAATAAAACGTATAATATACACAAGTCTATTAATTAATCGGCATTAAATTAAAATATATTAATAACAGCACAACATATTATTTTATTTAATCTAGCGATGACAAACGATTTCACTTGTTATTGGGGTATTTAATGCAGACAGTTAATCGTCCTCCGTAGACGTAAACATACAAGTAGTTTGCGCTCAAATAACGTAGATACACGCCGGAAAAGAGGAAAAACCATACAAGTTCTTGTTACAAAGATCGAAATAAGTTTAAATGTGATTTTACAGGTAACGTTGACAAGTTACATTTGAAATATATTAAGATACCACATAAAATTATTTCAAAAATTGTAGTCAAGTATATGTAGTATTCGTAAATTATTAATTGATGACTTTACTTACCACTTTACTTTTGTCTCGCAACCAAACTTTCACAATCTTTGTAGGTATTAATAATTAAATTAAGTATTTATAATATGTAAAAGTTCACTGTTTGTAAAATAATTTACCGCCAACGACAAATGCAAACCAAAAACATAGATTCATAAATTCATAATGAAATGTCATGGTGTGACAGATTAATAACGGAAAAGATTACGAACGAGCAATATAATTTTGATGTTTGACATAGCATAAAACATTTGAAAATAAAAAAGTACAGATAATTATAAACAAAGTTCAAAATAAAGCCGTTAAATATAGAAGATTAAAATAATGAAATACCGATACTTTAAATTTGCAAATAACAAGTTAAATCAGTTTTTTTTTATTTTAACATCATTTGATTAATTTAAATTTTAATTGACTTTATTAGCAAAGAAACTGACTAACTGATATTATAAATGCATTAAAGGAGATAAAAAAGGAAAATGTTGATATTTGTGGGAACAGAAATTATTATAAGGCGTAAACAGAGAAACTAATGGCGGTGAAGCCGCGATTGAGACAGAGAAAGTTTGTCTATATGTGCGTATAATGTATAATAATAACTGCATTCGCTGTTTTGGAAGATCACTTTAAGGATTTAATTAAAACAAAATGAGGTTATTAAATTTTACTTTATAATAATTACTATACTTTTTTTTTAACAAAATTTTTTTTTGGTTTCTAACTACACCAAAAAACCGTTGCATTGTTTATTTTTGTTTCCATTATCAATAGTACTTCAGCATCTTTATATGGCATTATTTATTTTATTTTATTAGCATACTCCTCAGATGTTGAAATCTAAAACACTCAATTAAATTATTAATAAAGAATGGTTGCCACATATATTTCTATGTTAACCTCGTGACTCGGAATCTAATATTACAAATTCATGAAGAATGTTTTGAAAATTCCTAATGACAACATAAATAATGTTGTCATTAGGAATTTATTAATAGGAGAACGAATAAATTCAAATAACATATTTTTATATAAGGAAGCACTTTAGGCTATTATTGGACTCCGTATTTTTTTGTTTACATTGTCGACGAGTCGATATTTTTTATCAAAAATCGGCATATTTTTTTAGGTAACACTGGCAGCACTTACATGATAAATAATTATAGGTTATGAATGATAAAAACTGGAAAATCCTATTATCTTCAGGATTTTAATGCAATATAAGGTTTCGTCATGCTATGGCATAAATAAACATCACTGAGAAACTATATTTAGGGACAAAACCGTCGTACTTATGCGTGAAAACACATTTTCATCGCTTTAACATGAAATAATACGACAATGCACCATTGTATAACCTTCGATATAATATAAGGATAGTTTCTCTGTCTTTTCACTGGATTAGAATCGTTTTCTTACATAAAAAATAGCAAAAATTTAACAATAAACACAGTGAACGCACCAACTGTCAAGTTTGTTTGTGTAAGTGAGAAGGAAATCGTTATTGTGCGTAGACAGAGAAACAAACTATGCTATACTATGGCATAAATAAACATCACTGAGAAACTATATTTAGGGACAAAATAGTCGTACTTAGGCGTGAATACACACGCCGATAATTTTCTTCTTGCTATCGCTTTAACATGAGATAATACGACAATGCACCATTGTATAACCTTCGATATGATATAAGCATGGTTTCTCGGCCTTTTCACTGGATTAGAATCGTTTTCTAACATAAAAATAAGCAAAAATAGAACAAAAAAACACAATGAACGCACCAACTGTCAAGTTTGTTTCGCTACTTGGGTAGCGAAACAAACCCCAAAACTGGTTACGCAATAAGGGACAAAAGATTTGATACTTCTATCTCTGTCTAAACCATTTCTGACGTAATTTTCGTTCTCTTTCTTGTGTAAGTGAGAAGGAAATCGACTTTGCGTCCATTAGTTTCTCTGTCTACGTTATTGTGTATATTAGTTTCTCTGTCTACACTAAAGTAATTTCTATATGTTTATTGACAATAATGTCGCTGTCACCTAAAATCTAATCTAGTTGATGGTCCGAGGACCGAGGTCACTTTACTATGAAATAGACGTGATCGTGTGTCAGTGTTACTCTATTAATAATTATTTTGCCGTCTTCAGCAATATTTAGGTTGAAAAATAAAAAAATAAACTTGTTCAACTGCCATATTAATATTAAAATCAACACTCAAAGTTTCCAAAATTGGATATAATTAATAGACATTTTGTGATTAAAAATTAAGCGTTACCAAAAAAGTTTAACGAGAAAATAGCTACAAAGTTGCTTGACCCGTTTCCATAATAAAAGAATGATTTTGACATACAACTCGGAGTCGAAATGGTTTAGGCACAATACAATGGAACTTTTCACTAATGAGAGCCGACCCCGATTGCAATACATACAAGATAATCAATTTTGTGACATGGCATGTAAAGTTTAATTTTGAACTCATAAAAATAAATAGATTAATATTATATAAATATCTGTAAATGTATACTTTGATGCATAATAACATCGACAGTTTGATTTTATTTTGTAATCATTAAATAGATCACTCGGGTAGAAGCGAATTAAATATGCTTCGAATGGTTTTGTGAATATAATAAAAATTATAATATTTAATTATATTTTAAATAACATACTTATTTGCTTTGTAAGTAACTATCGACCGAGTAAATATCGATATATAGGTTCATATCTTTTGCTATATAAGAATGATATCTTTTGTTGATGTTGTTGCTCAAAGTAATTTTATATTACCAGCATCGTTTTCAAAGATCCCGATTTCAGCGGCACGTGTCGATGCTTAGCCTGAAATGTAATCTCACGCTCGAGACAAGCAGTTTCCCGATATTGGATGATTCGACGGTGCGGTGGTCAAAATTTGAAATTAACACCTTCATACATAGCTCATTTTTTGCTAGTGTCTCAAAGTGAAAACGTGAAATTCTGTCCACTTATAATAACAATTATTAAATTGTATTAATAATAGCTAATATTAAAACTATGAATCTAATTGACAATGCCAACGACCGATATTTAATGGAAGTTTTTATAAGAAATACTCAAACCGTGTGCTTAATATTTTACCTTGGCACGTATAATGTTGATTATATGTAGCCATTTTTAATTCTGTGCAACAATAGTTAAAATAGTCTTTTCCTCGGCGTTTCACAATAATTGTTTTTAACGATATTAAAAAAAGTACTTGTAATTTGAGGTTTTTATGTCTAGCTTTCATCGAATGAATCTCGACTTTTAGGGTTTCGTGCCGTTGACTAAAATAAACCGTATACCATCAGTCCCGTATCTACTATACGAAAACTGTTGAAATTAATTTTGAATTGATTTTGGTGTACTCACACAATAAATGAGATCGAAATAACTATGAAAAAATCAGTTTTTAGCTATATTCAAATTTTTACGGTAAACCAAAAAATTGTAAAGTAAAGATGCATACAATATTAAATATGTTATGTAAAAATAATAAATTATTAGTAAAATTGTGGGACTGTAGTAGCCTACTTGTACGCCTAAAAACAGTTCTGGTTTTGTGGTTAATTAAGCTTTTGTATGTTTTTTTAAAGTATGTTAATCTTTTTTTTTGAAGTAGGTATAAGTTGTTAAATAACAGTTTTATTTTTATTTCTTTTTAGAATTTTAACTATTTGTAAAGATTAACAAATTATGGATCTTTTCTTAACAGTTATTATTTCTTTGAATGCGTTTTTTAGCTTCACCTGTTTGTACACATTTTTGGTGCAGTGTTAAAATATTCATGTTCACCTTTGATACTTAGACTTATTTATATACGTTATCGTCGAGCGTGAGGTTACAAATGTGCTTTAATATTATTTTTTTTCGTATTTAAAAAACAACATTGGTATTTACATTTTTTTTTACAATTACTTAATCTGTGTAAGGTACCAAAATTATTTCTCTTCTTATTTCTTCGTACATTTTATTATCTAATTGAGTCATTTATTTTCTATCGTAATCAATCAAACCCTCTCAATGCAAGCCCGCGTATCTACAAAATCGTACAATGATGTTGTTTAATTTTATTTTATTTTATAAGCGATTTATAAGTGATATTAATTAAATATATTAAAATAATCAAGTAACGCCATATTTTTCAAAATAATTATTAAATCAATTTGTGGTTTTATATTTCAATTTTTTTTTAAATTTCGATTAGTTCTTACAAAGGTATTAGTAAAAAAGCCAGGGAAAGTAATGAGTGATAAATGATAATATTTTGTAATATGTAGTTATATGTACATGCGTCTAACCAGCGAGGATAGTAATCGTTGTGGAAAATGTATATTTTCTCTTCAACTTTATTCACGACGTGCTGTGTATATATTAGCTTGTGAAATATGCAATTTCCCAAATTGTTTTCGCTTTCAGCGCGATGATTAAAATTATTCTGAATAGATATTTTTCGTCAACTTTTTCGTGGAACGTTCTTTTTGTACGTTTGTTATTTAATACATTTTAAGACAGTTAAGAAGACGTTTTTTTTTAATTCGAGACAATATTTTCAAACCAGCATTTTAAGACATTATAAAATTTTTTAAAAGTTAGATATTAATTAAGCTCTAAGTTACCCGTACCCAAAATAAAATGAAAAGCTCTCATAATACGATGTTTCAAGTAACATTTAACCTATAACTATAATGTATTATATATTGGCAGTTGGCACCAATAATCTTTATTATAATAATATACTAGGGATAATATTTTCTTGGATATGGATTCTTTATTATAATAATATACTAGGGATATAACTAGGGATATTTTAGATAAACTAGTAAAAAAACTGAACTTGTGCCTTTAATGAAACTGTACTATTAACATGAAATATACTTATAAATTACTAAATGTTTCAAGTAACATGATGTATTTACAAATTGAAATAGATGGAGCATTAAGGCTCGAGGACGCAAAAATGTTGACGGCACCTCAATTTAAAACCAGTTTAGCTTAACATTAATTAATTTAAAGCTAGTTTATATGTTATTCTGATTCAAAGATGTTAAGTTTTTAAGAATATTATATTCTATTTAATAAATAAATTTAACATAAATGTTAAAAAGATCTGTTAACAAACAAGAGATTAAGAGAAATATATTCTGTATATAACATAGTGTTATAAAACAAGCAGGACGCCATATCGGAAAAGGCCTTGGGGGCAATCTAACTTATATCCAACTTCTCGTTGTTACGTAGCACACATTTTAACAGATAAATTTACGAGGAGAGATAGTTATGTTAAAAATATTATATCACTTCAATTATGTTACTCGACTAGCTAAGTATGAGTATATGATAAATGATTGTTTGAAAGTCTGTAATTTTAAAATAAGAAACATGAAATGATATTCTGGTTAGAAAAAAAGTATATAAAGGGTTTTTTCTTTACTCATGATTATTAAAAGAATAACTTACTGTACAGGGATTACCTGTAGTTTGACTTAATTTGTTAAATAGTGACTTAAACGGGTTGAGAAAAAATATTTTATACATATTTTCCGATCTATGATTCTGTTGAATCAAATAAATACCCCGGTCATCCACGCCGTTAGATATAGTTAAGACTAAAAATGATGAAGCGTACAAATATATTTTTCTTATCATATCAAACTCAGATTAAACAAAACTATTCAACTCATTGAAAACTTTATTCATAATTTATAATCGAAGCACCTCTTTGTAAAAGACGCTTGCGGTGTTTCCTTTTGGAAATTACTATGTCACTCGCAGAGCTCACTCTGGAGCATGCAACATGAAAACTGTATATGTGATAACAGTTCTCGCTAAAATCAATGCCGGCCATGTTCAACGACAGGTCTTGGGACTTATTTATTATCATGGGGAATCACACCTTAAGAGGGAGTTATACACTTCGAGAAATTCAAATGAATATTCTCATGGATGGTGTTCTTGGTAGGAAAACTACCTTTCCTCGAGCGCTTCCTAAAATAAATCTATAGGAGTTGAGGTTCATGTTGAGGTTAAGACTAAAGGGAACGTTGAAATACATCTTGTAATAATTCAGTTATTTAATTTGTAATATTTACCGTTTCAAAGATTAAAAAAGTTATAGACAAAAATTAAAAAAATGATTGTATTGGTAACTCGCAAATAGCAATATTAACTTTAAAAGAGGCAGTTATTTTGAAATCACAGACACTTCAATGTTATGTATTTAGGTAGATTTAATAAAATTCGAAGTTTTTTTTTTAGAAATATTACTTTTCTTTGATTATTACTTTAACAATATCGTAGATGCCTTATTTTAGTTTTTATTAAATATACGTTATTTTGCGCTAATTAAATCAATTAATAATAACAATGTCCAGTTTTGGTTGGAACCTCATAAGTATAGAAATAGATTGTCCTGATAGATTTATGAGTAAAACTATAAAATGTATCGTTCTATGTTGCGCTTTCCCTGATTGATTGATCTTTACAATACCTACACGCACAGTAGACGACTGTGCGTGTAGGTATTGGTAAGAGATTAATAATAATAACCAATATAAAACATAAGAAATGTATAAACAAAAAAAATCTATTACGTTGTTTGATTCTAAGCAATATACATAAAACCAACGACATTTAATTTTGAGATTTTGGACATTTTCTTGTTGTTGTTTGTATTTATAAATAGTTAAATTTATGTAGATATAAGGTTGCTACCCCTGTCGCATGCCGCCGAGGTATTCTTGACATTTGACGTCTGCGCTTCGACATTGAGTGTTCTCTACGAGAATAAACAAAAAGGGTGCATCAATTATTGCAAGCTTTTGCGTAGTAACATCGTCATTAAAATCTGGAAAGTAACATTCAAAATATTTTTTTCGAGACATGGTAATTTTGAACTTTTATAAGAGCATTAATTAACATACATTAAGTAGTAAATAAAAATACTTAAGCGGTCTCACCTAGTTCATATAATAATAGATACTTACTATTTATATATTCATACATAATAAACACATCAATGCAAGTATGCGTCTATATTCGACAATATAAAATATGGAGGAGAAGTTCTGCACAGGTGGAATTTTATTAGGCTATGAAACAAGTCAAATAATCGTACTAAACTAAGGGCGATTGTAGTATATTATACGTCGATTTATCTATAGTTGGTGAAAAGGGAATTAACACAAACAAAGAACTCTTCTAACTGTATACTTTCTTTATCACAGACACATTAGTGATTATAACATCATTAATCTATTTCATAACATTATATTGAAACTCATTTCACAAATACTTAACTTTACTTGTTTACTTTAATTAAGTAAATAAAGTTATTTTTCGCAAAGTTATGTAAAGACGCAACAAAGGAACTGCGTCGAATATAATGTCGATATTTTTCTACCGTTTTCACAACCTTCGTCGTGCTGAAGAAAACCGTAAGAAGCAAAACAGAAATTCGAATGATACGCGAAACATGAGCTCCGACACGCTCACTGCCCCATCGCGGCTGCTTGAGCGGCCTCTCAGCGCGCCCGTCGACAGCCTCGACGAAATCGCTCTTCAGATACCCAGGTGCCCGACACTTACATACGCTTTAGATGTAACTTTCGTGTCGTACGCTCTAGTAAGCCTCTCAGGAATCTATGGCACGCTTTGCCACTCTACTTTCGGTCTAAGCTGTCGCGATAGCCCTAGAAAATATATTTAAATATTTCATTCAACTGGCTGTATGTGAAGTAACATTTGCATGTTTTTGGTGCTTTTTAGGGAAAATTAATAGTGTAGTAATAATAATAAAAAATCACTGCTTAATAGTGATTTAATTATTTTATATTTTGAATTGTAAACAATAACATATATCTTGAGTAAACTTGTTTCGCTTCTTATACTATCTTGCATAACTTTATTCAAAATGTAAAGTAATTTAGAATGCATGTTAGTCAACTTAGATGATCATTTTACATTTTTTGCAAAACTCTTATTGGGACAAAAATATTAAATGGTATATATTTGCACATTGACTAAGGAGGCATTAATCTAAGAGGGCGTTTTCCGCGAAGTGTCCATGTAAATTAGATTTCTTAAACCAATTTTTCGATTAGAACCAGCTCCCAATCAAGAGATTCATTCATTCATATTACATGCTGGTTATATATAATTTGTGTACGGATTGGTGATAATTGCTTTTATATATATATATATATATATATATATATATATATATATATGAATAACTTAGTGAAAATTGAACAGGTTCTTATGTCAAAACTATATTACAGATTATGTACTCGTGTTATAAAACTAAAGTTTTACAGAAATGCAACAGTGTGCTCCTATATTTAAATGAAAAGGCAAAAACACTGTATTTATTTTTTAAATTTAAAATAAAGTAACTTCAACATAATCCATCTATAACTATTCAAAGATACATGCAGAATTATATTATGTATGTACTCGTAAATAGAAATTACGATTTTCTAAATAAATACCACAATTTGCCTATGAAACTTTGGCTGTTGAATTAATGCATGAGCGAAGAATCGAAAGTTGGTCTAATCGTTTTCTCAGTTAAATATTTTACTTCATTTCTGGACCCCCGCCCCGCCCCTCTCACGCGGTCGTAATCGCGGGCTGAACTTAAAATTGTATATCGTTATTTCAATTGGCCATTTTTTAAATCTATTTCCTTGTGCTTTTTAAGATAATGTAATTATTAAAGATGATAGAGAAATATACAATAATAATCTAATAAGATGTTAAGTCCCTTGTGCCTGTTACTACACTGGCTCACTCACCATTCAAACCGGATTACAACAATACCAAGTACTGCTGTTTTGCGATTGTATATCTGATGAGTGGGTGGTACCTACCCAGAGGAGCTTGCACGAAGCCCTATTACCACCTTTTGTGACATAAAGGATTGCACTTTACACTAAGATTCTTATGTTATATTTGCGTATTCGTTTTACATAAACATATAGTTCTTATTTTATATCCCGAGAAGATGAGAAGAGAGGAAAATGGATTTCATACACGAGATAAAGTGTATATTTATATTTCAACATCATTTAAACATTTACAAAGATATTATCATTCATCCATCTGCGTCAGTAATAATTAAGTGGGCAGACGGACAATATTTAAAATTAATTATTTTCATTCATAATTTTGACAATAAAGATTAAAATATTGTAAGTAACAAATGTCACCAAATATGTAGTATGGTATGGTATTTACGTTTATTAATTAAATATGGAAGCGTTATACTTAGTTATCTATTTATAAAAGTAACAACAAAATCGGTTCGAAATAGAAATTATACCTACGAATTTTAATTTTAATTCTCAGTCGGCATTTTAAGACTACAATTTTTCTATAGACGAAGCTGTTTATGTTTGACATTACCGAATACTTATATTAACCGTGAAACTTATATTTTACCTCAATTCTTATGCATACAATATTTTATGCTTTAAGAATAAAGTAATACTTATTTAGCCTTAACGCAGTTCTTGTAAAATGTGCTCTAGAATAGAAATATGCACTTTATATGTAGACGCGGTGCAAGACGATGTAATCTTGAATGCTTTGGAAAATGCAACGTTTGTGATGTTTATGGTACAAACAACATCAAAGTCTCTTAGTTGACGTCTGTGCGCGTAACGAAATTTAAATATTCTTCGGATAATGGATGCAAGAGACTCACTTATACGCCATTCGTTTTATCTTTGTTACGCTTTACTTGAAGATTCTTTAAATTGTGACAAAAAATTTACTCGAGTTTTGCAATTTGTAAAGTTTTATGCAATCGTTACTTATAGAAACGATAAGTTTAATTGGACCTTTAGATTTTAATCGTGCCGGGCAAAAAGAAAATTCACTTCATCTATCATCTACGTAGCTTAGTTTTTTATTAAAATATTAATTAACGACAACTTATTTAACAATAAAATCTATAAGCTACATTGAATTTCAATCAACAGCTGATTGTTCAAATCACTAGTTGAGATAAACTGAATATTTTAAAGCATATATCTCAATATATTTCAATATGATTTACAGAAATTGACTGATGAAAAGCGAACTCAATCTGTCGAGATGAAACTGTTGAATATTTAGACGGAAAGACGACGTAAAAGGAAGTTTAATGTAGGTTCCGTGAGAAGAACGCTTGAGCAAACAGATTATGATGATATGGCATGATGTAATGCAAATGAGGATGGGGTTAATGTCATCAATGGCTTCTTATTCATATTCAAAAGTGTTATTAATTAATGTATAGATAAAAGGAAAAAGGAAGATCGAAAAAAGACGGATAGAAATAGAAAGAGGCATGAATGAAAGAGAAGATGATACAGAATTCTAGAATTTTAGAAATAGCATAATTATTTTTCGTTACATAATATTTAGTGACGTATGCACACTCAAGTATATTATAATTTAAATATATGTATTATAAGGTGTACTAATATAATGAACATTAATAATGTATCTTAAAATGATAATATTTAAGCTTCGTACGAATTTCAACTATTACATAAATAATTTATGCCTATTCTAACCCTTTCGAAAAACCGACACACATACGATTAAACTAGTAATTATCTTAAATCAACCTCATATAATGTTATGAGATTATTCACTAATTCTAAAGGCTTATAAATACACAAAAAGAGTACTCATGTATTAATACCATGGCCTCTTACTCATATTAATTCGATAGTAGTGGCTGTGGCGAACACTATCCAGGTTAACTTAATATAAAGCCCTAAATTACGTTAATACGTGAACGCGATCGAGTTTGAAGAGGTGGAAGCTAACGAGGAGCGTACGCGGGTCGAGGGGCGTACGAGTGACTTGACAGGGAACACTCAACCCTTTAAGTATTAAAGTAGTTAGGAAAAACTTTAGTTTCTATTTAAAAAAAAAACAATGTACAATGCGTACATATTCTTACGTCGATCACACGTTACCAATCGAACTATAATACATTTTGATTATTATAATATAAATTCTACACTTTTAATGAGACTTATAATGTATTTAATTTATGCGATATTTTTATCGGAATATACAATTATAACTTAATAATTAAAATAAATAAAAGACTTACTTGTACAGTGAACAAGTTAAAATAAAAGTAAACAGACAAATTATAGAAAATTCACACCATTTCAAGGATTGTCTTTTGCATTATTTATTAATTCGAAGCCAGAACGATAAAAGTTTTACTTGCTACAAAGTTACTTCATAAAAAAATGAAAAGAGTAAAAAAAAAATTAATTAAGGTTAAATCCCAGATATTCTGCAACCTCTTATTAGAATCCCACAGACTCAACAATAACACAAACTAATTAACGAGCCAAGAGGCTCTTCATTGTAGCAATGGGAACATTATGACAGAGGGATGTGTGGAAACAAAGGCAAATTCGAAAAACTTATTACAACACATGTCAAATCTATTATGAGTCAAATATTAGTATATCGGTATATTCTGATACATTAATGAAGGTAAAGCATACGGCGATGTAATTGGTACTTAAAATATAAGGATACGTTATAAAATAATAACTACTACACTTGGTGGTAGGGCTTTCTGCAAGCCCGTCCTTCTACCGCCAAACAGCAATGCTTAGTATTGTTGTGTTTCGGTGAAGAGAGTGAGTTAGTGTAACTAAACTCACAAGGCAACATCTTAGAACCCAGGGTTGTTGGCGCATTGGAGATGTAAGGAATACGAATAATTTATATAAAAACTAACATAAAACCATCACCACCGATATCAATACGAGTATTTTTCAATATTAAAGACATTCGTGCGGACGCGCCTGATCGAGTCCTGGGTAATAACGGACTAAGTAATTATAATAGTGTTACGGAGTTGATTTTAAAAATGTTTTTATTACTTATTTACTTTTTTCTTAATTATAAAATAACTTTGAAGAGTTAACTAACTCTCATTAATGTTTGAACATATTATCTGTCATACACAGTAATTGAGACATCGAGCGTGAAATGACGTCAGCGTAAGGTTTCGGGCGTCAAATAACGTCAGCGTAAGATTTGTTTTTGTAAGTGCGTTAATGTGTGCGAGATCGGTAAATGAGTTCACTTGTTTACATATCAATTCTCGTAAGTACCTGATACCATTTTTTCTCTCTCAACTCAATAAGTACACAAAATATGTTTTCGTTTTGTATAACAATGGCTTATTGCGAATGAAACGTTTGCTCATCAAATATTTTTTTATGCTTAAAATAACTATTGGTCTTGACTTTGCATGGGAACAATTAAGGTTTAACTCCATCTTCTAAAAGTTTTCAAAAAATGTATTTAAATTTTAAAATCTAAAAGATTTATTTAACATAAAAATTTAAAATAAATATGTATCTTGCGATAAGTGTTAGTTTTGTGTGACGAATCAATTGAAATTATGTTACCGATTAGTCTTTCCTAATTTTTTAGTAATGTTACTGTAACTTATATTAAAAATATACATTGATATAATAAGTCGCCGCGGTCTATTCTGTAGGCTTTTTATATCACCAATAGTTTAATTCGTAAATCTTATAGCTAGCCCAATATAACCTACATCATAACATAATAAAAAAAAGTCCTCCACCACTTCTGTCTGAATGCGATAAACTCAAAAACTACCATAAACCACACATTAGAGTTATATGCATTACGATATAAACGTTCTATGTTCCTTATTTTTCCCGAGTGAAGTATAAACTAAAACCATAAAAATCCAACCAGCGGGTTAAAAGAAGTTAGCGAGTAAACGGATGATTGCGAAACAAGTTTTATAATTCATTGAAGATGCCGTTTGTTCAATGGAATAATAGAAAGGAACCGTTTCGTGTTATAACAATCTTATTTCAAACGTGTAACATTTAATACGATATTTGTGTTAGAAAACTTTGAAACAGATAAAGATGAGGCGGTATTTACACCCAGCCCAAGGCTACTATGTCTGTAGACAATAGTAAAGCTTATATAAGGAATAGTAGCTATAAATTTGGTATCATTCTCGCACACTGCCCAAGGCGAAGCGCTTTCGCGTCCTCCTACTGATGGGCTTCGTACTCGATAATATTATCGGCTTTCGCCTTTCATTTAGAAGCCGTCTTCTTATTACAGAGGTTTTGTTGGGTATCCAGGCCTTGCAAAGGAAAGAAACCATACACTTTATTAAAAGTAAATTGGATGTTATATAGATGACAATTTATATATACGAATAGACAGAGTGCTGTAATTTGCCTAAGTAAGGGTGAGCTGAGGAGGTTGAGTATTGTGTGATGTAGTATTAAAGCTCGGATAAAAATGTGCTCTGAATTTATATTGATAAAATTTCAATTCTAACAAATTTGCGATTTTAATGTATTTAGATATGTAAACGAAGACAGTTTCTTTTCGTCTTATTTAGTAATACTGACAAGCAGACACATCCATAAAACTTTTAATATTTCTTCAGTTTTAAATAAGTAAGTAACATTCCAACATACGTACAAACATGAAAATGTGGAAATAAGAGAGGTTAAGCTGTGATTGTTCGCAATAAAGTAGCCTACGTCGGGCGTGACGTTCCGAAGCTCGTTAATTGCGCCGGCTTTATGAACGAAAGTCGACGCCAGTCAACGGGTTCACTGTGCACTTACAAGGAAACGTTTAATATCTGTATGCCTACACGAAATGTAAAATAATCATTGTTTTTGTTATAGTTCTTCGTACCGTATAATTATTTCCACAGGTTTTACTTCAACGATTTGAATCGAATCGAATCGAATCATTATTTTTACATGGTACATGCTTCTTCACATATATTTTGTTATTATTACGAGAGACCATTTGTGATATTCATTCTACTTCATCTGGGTAGGTACCCCACGAATTGCAACTCAAAACAGCAGTACTAGGTATTGTTGTGTTCCGGTTTGAAGGGTGAGTGAACCAGTGTAACTGTAGACTCAAGGGGCATAACATCTTAGGTCCCAAGGTTTAAATAAACTGAGTTGAGATGTCTAAGCCAATCTTAAGTATAAGTCGGATGTCTAAATTCGTCTGAGCACCACTGAGTATTCACGTGTCAAATTAGTGTTTATAATAATTCACCGAGCGAGCTCGGCGGTGACCGGAACATACCTATTACGTCGGGGATTAGAACTGAATTCTTTACCTCTTCATCTTTACAAGATGTTTACCATGTTATGTATATGTCTTCAATAAATAATGTTTAACAACACATAAGTTATAGCAATTAATTTGCCCCTTTGTTGAAATTTAATTATTTCATGTGCATTGTCGGTAGTAACAAAGTACAATTTGGATCTAAATTTTAATGTTTTTTCTACTTAAGTTATGTATTAAATGTATTGCAATTTAATAAGATATTGTAAAACAAAATTATTTATTCATACCGCATAATTATTTATAACGCAGATATAATATCGTTAAAAAAGGAAAAGTAATTTGTGATGAAGTTCTTACCTACAAATTATATTTTTGAATAATAGTCATGATTCGCAAGTTGCGAAGGTTGCAAAAAAAGTTTAAATTTGTTCATGGTACATGGTTCTTTTAATAGAGTGAAAACATTAAATGGAACTGCAATTTGTAATCTAGAGCTAACTAAATTAGTAAGAACTGTCTGATAGTATAACTGCTCTTATACATTTTAACGAACGCTCACGTTCTCATAAGCTTAATAAAATGTCTTGTGTTATCACTAAAAATAATGGCCTCCTTTTATATAGTATATATACAATATTTATACACATATGTGTTCAGTAGTATTCACGTATTTCAAAAAATGAGCATCAAAGTAGCGATCGCTTTATAATATAACGCAGTCAATATTATTAAATGCCTCATTATAAATAAAGAAATAAATCCAGAAATACCGGCGTCGATGACAGTTTAAGACACATTTTGTTGTAAACTTATTTAAAACGCAAAGTTATTCTTTTCTCGTAACCTCACTAGGATAAAATGTTAATCATACAAATCAGGTACGCCCTTTTCGAGTAATGAACATACATTAAAAATAAATATACACATTGAAAATATAACCTTTTCTTTTAAGTCGACGGTGCGGCGCGGCCTGTAGTCGATCCATTTGCAAATATACCGCTGCCTATGTACATCTTCCGTGAAAATATCGCGAAGAAGCCTTTATGTGTCAGATGAAATTTTGCAACTTGTATCCAACAAACCACTCCACAGTTGAGAAGTAAAACAGAAAAACTTCACATATCTTATTTGGTAGTACTATTTAAAAAAGACTTCGTTGTTCGTCGTTATCACCAAATTTGGCCAAATCTAATCTATGTGCATAACAGTGACAAAGCAATTTAACTTCTAGACTTTAAACGTAACTTATATCTTTTTGGTCGCTATTTCATCATCTAATTTAAGAATATTTAAAAAAAATAAAACTAATCTGGTTCTAAATCTTAGTTTTACCTAAATAAATAAAAAACAAGACACGCACTTTTTAAAAACAAAGTAAAATTTGTATTTGACGTAAATTAAAAGAATAGTTGATTTGTTGATCTTTTTAGTAACAATGAAACACAAAAAACAAAACGCACTTTTTGTAAATAACCTCTTTATTCATAGCTGTATTAAAAAGAAAAAATATATATAAAACAAGTTTGAAATTCTTTACCATCTGGTATGATTGTTTATACTTCGCCAGTAGAAAAGCTTGTAAATAAAAACGATAACTATGTAAAATATTTAAGTATTTTATTTATTTTTGCATTATTTATTTTATTTGAAATTTTGGTCATATAGGACAAGACAAAATTGATGATGATAAGTTGAAACAAAATACTTAATCCATACATAGATAAAAAATATTATTGTTTGAAAAATATCAGATCTTTGAGAAGCAGTTAAGGTATGATTACGTCAAGGGTCTATTTTGACTGGAAAAAAATTTTGAATACAAAATATTTTTTATTTTTCTTTTATTAACCGTTGTTCGTATGTCATTTTCCAGTTTGAATGCCATGTGTACACGTTCTCACACAACGCCCTCGTTGCCATAGAACTATTTTTTATCAATGGGGATTGTATTTTCAATCAATGGGGCATTACGTTATTATCAGGATAAAGTCCAGGCGGTTCAACAAGAGCAGAAAATTCAATCGTAGTAGGAGCCCATCAAATTGTTTGATTCAGAGATTCGTAGCAGAAAAGCCTATTGAAATCCCTTGTAAATGTGATCAATAATATTTATGTACATGCCTTTTTTTAAATTTAAAAAACCATAATTTAATCACGCAAATTAAATACTACCTTTTGTAAGTTAAGTAGTTTTACTTACAATAGAAAACGTTTCCTTATGAATTAGAATAACAAAGTAATTATGGAAAGATAAATAAATGAATTTGTTGGAGACATAATGATGGCAAATTTTACTGGACTGGGGGTAGGGATAATAGTTTAAATAATATATAATGACTTTCCTTATTGATAGTTAATGCAAAACTCTTGTCCTGTAAGGAAACGGCGAAAAAACATTTAATGGGTACTAAATTTGATGAACGTTTACATTTTTTTAAATATTTACGCCCTTACTTACAAACATTACTCAGCGAGTGATTAGTTTAACAATGTTGTCTTCTTCTTTCGAATGTCAAATACATAACGATAGAAAGAGCGAAATTAGTGTTCAACTAAACAGGCGCTAAGGAATACTTAGTAATTACGGCCCTAAATAAAATTAGTATTAGACATAAATGAAATAAATAGTCTGGAAACCATAGTTTTTTCGAAGTATATGATTTGTTTAATTTTTTTTTTTAGCAATAATGAAACATTTTTTTGTAAATGTAATTATTGTATAATTTGTATACACAGTATATTTATATTATGTATACAGAGTATATATTAATCAATAATTACCTTGTTTCTGAAACTCTGATCAAAGTCAAATTAATTAATTTGAGTTTAACATGAATGGTCATTGGTCGATAGCAGGCGACGCGACGCAATATGTGACCAATGAACAATTGGTATTTAGTCCAAGAAATAACTTGTAAATTGACAAAAATATATAGATAATTCGATTATGTGATTTTAAATTCAGTTTATTGTATAGACATATCTTGTTTAAAAAAAATCATGGCATCGTTTGAAGCAGTGAAACTCATTAAATTAATAAATGGAAACTTATTTTTTACTTTCGTATATTAAAAATATCTGTAAATCAGTCATAGGTGTTTTACATACACTATGATTAAATACCATGATAGCAAATTATACCAAGGTGCGTTACAGTCGACTAGTCTTCTATTATAAAAGAGGTAGGCGGACGGGCAAATCGGCCACCTCATGGTAAGTGGTTACCACCAACAATATTGGCACTGTAAAAATATTGTATAAGGATTTTTTTTTATTTTGACACAAATTAAAATTATTTATTCTTACTTGAACAAAGAAAATATTATTAAAATCAAGTATGCACCAAATTAATTCATAAAGCCCGACAATGTATATACGTGATAACTTTAGTATAGTCTCAATTATCTATTCTTACTTAAGCCTCTCTTTAATATGTCGAATACAATGCTGCATTCAGTGACACAGATCGGAAATGCCTGACTACTCGAACACTGTACAATAAGTGCCTCTATTATAACAGTAGATTGGCGATGTCATGGGTAACAACAGTAATTTACCATATTCTGTCTTAAAAAACATTGTCGTAAGTCATAAGCCATTTTTCAATTGAAGTTTTTTCTTATAAAATAGGTAGGACGATAATCAAAGGCACCACTTGATGGTAAGTGACGTCACCTCCCATAATTACCCAAGCATTAGTAATGTAACCGACGACCTAGGGAACTAAGATATTATGTCTCATGTGCCTTTAATCACACTGGCTTTATTATCGTTCACCCTTCAATCCTAAACACAAAAATTGCTGTTTTTCGGTAAAATTTTTGATGAGTGGATGGGCGGTACCTATAAAGACTTATGGCTCGATAATATTTAAATATTTTTTTAATAAGTTAAAGAATAAGCATATTATATTGTGATGATATTCCTGATAATAACTTTTTCACCAAATTTTTAGAAGGATGATTTGAATTAAACCACATCCACACCCACAATCTTAATAATATGCTATGTCAGCAATAAATGCTACGTGATCAACTCTCATTTCTGACCATTATTTTCAATTTCTGAAAATGAAATTTTATAACTGTCGAAGAAAACAATTTTGATAGGTTGAAGATCATCATGAAGATTTGCGTACACGTAAAGGTTACAGAAATAGATATAGGGTACCAGGTGGGTGGGCCCTTACTCCACGAAGCCGTTGGCGAAAACTAATATTTAATAATTGTATTAACATTTTATATCAACCAAAAATATTGATATACATTTTATAATTAATTTTATTCACAATTATGGTCTTACTTCACCGAATAAGATATGCTTCAATCTATTTAACTTTAGAAATGACCAAACCAAATAAACTATCCACGTAAGAGTGTACAGACTGTACAGCTGCAACTCAAACAAGAGGTTTGAAGCTACACGCTGTATTTAAAATGAAGCTTTGATGTAAAGCGAATGTTAAACAAATTTCATGGTAAATATCGAAACAGACTCTTTCTGGTTAATTACTTTCTGCCATGGGATTACGCTTGTAAAAACTTTATCGTAATATTACAATCGAAATTAATGATCGCGTAATATTTATTAACTTAAAATAAAATCTTAAATATGAAACTTGTTTCGTTTAAATTCAAAAGAAGCTTATTATATTTAATGTTTGTGAAACGCGTTCTCATCAAAATAATACACAGTCATGAGTTTTTCGGAACGGGCAATGTGAATCCATTTTGTACGGTAAATCGACACATATGTAATATTTTGAGATCCATACGGAACTCGTTATATATGTATATTTTTGGCATTAGTTTGTAAGTAATGCCAAATATATATACATTGAGGAGTAATGCCAAAGATATACACTAGACAATTACCTCATACAAATTGAAGTAATTGTCTAGTGACGTGTCATTAGCAAAATCACTTTAATCAACTACCGAACAAAGGTACAAAATCAGTGGGCCGATTCAAAGGCTAATGTTATCGGGTTTGCCTTTAGAGGCAAGTTGAAACAGTGAGGCGGCTTTAGGAACAGGTTATTGTATAGGGGACGATAGTAGGGTCTGTCATTAATACAAAATTTACAAAACAAAGCCCTCAATCTTTATCATAATCTGATATTATTATCCTTTGATCTTCCGAATTCAAAAATATAATTTTTTATTTCAAATATATATATTTTGAGGGATTTTAGCAAAAAATTAAAATTAAACTATAACAAAACCAAATAGATATAAAGATATTGAAGTTATTCAAAATTTTGACGTTGCTCAATTTTTTAAATGATAAAATCAAAATAAACAATGCCTTTATTCATAAGCTGCATAGCCCCCTGACCTTAAAACTGTATAAGGCATAAATCAAATAAAAATGATTTATTTATTATTGCTATAATTTAATATTTTTTGGTATTTTTAAACCAGTACAACTACAGAGTATTAACAACATTATTCCAAACTTACATCCTTATATTTTAAATAAATATATGCATTTGGTAAATATGTGATAAGCAAAGGTGTCTTGTTATATAACTTAGAAATATGAAAGAATTTACGAAAAGGTGAGAAAAGATGTAGGCGGGCGTGTGGCCGCAATACGTAACGAGGCAGGCAAATGATGCGTAGAGGGTGACTCTTTTATGCCTTTCTACATCACAATTACATGTTACAACTCAAATCATAATATATAAACTTGAATCTTATTTCTATGGGCGTTTTATTTGTAACTACGACGCATTTAGTCGATTTTGCAACATTGTTTACTTCAAATTACTTAAAGTAATGAAAATGCATTTTTTCTGAAAAACAAGCGCAAATTATGCGAAACAAAAGATAACTACTACTAAAAACTGTTATAAGTGGTAAAACCGTCTGTACGTCTGATGGTGAGGTAGGTACTCTTAATCGATTTTGAGTCAAGATGGCTACTCTCAAGGGAGAAGCAGATACAAATATACTATCTATTCTCTATTCTCTATTGCTCATAATATGATGGAAAGTCATAGTAGCCACGATCGAAAAGAGTTTTAGCTCAGAAATCAGGCTTTACGTTTTCCGACTGCTACTGGAATTCTCAACTGAAAAAATAAATAAAGTTTTTTTGGCGCAGCCCTGAATTTGAACACGGCACCTCGTTATCAACGTCCTTTTATGCTAGACCAACGAGGCCAAGAAAAGCATCATATACGATAACATGTGAAATACATAAATGATAAAATCATAAGATTCAATAAATACAAATATTATTATCGTACTAGTCAGACAAGTTCTTCATCATCATCATCATCATAATCATAATCATCATCACGAACCCTTTGTCGTCCACTGCTGGACATAGGTCAATGGTACGCCACTGAGCAGACAAGTTAACAAATGTTAATTTATTATTGTCATATTCAGATTCATGAAGACATACATAGTTTCATCACAGTCACCGCATTACACCCGCGATTTCACCTTCTGCCCTAAGCAGTAATCGTTACTTATTTCTAATACTTATAACATCTCAATCGAGCTGTCTGATGTTTCACGTAATGTAAAACTATTTTCGAATAAATGCATGAAGTGAAGGAAATAAACACAGGTTCCAGTTTCAATTTAACATCATATTTTGCTCTGTTTGATGTCTCACGTATAATTTAACTAGTTGACAGTAGCATTTCCTACATTTGGAATTGCTCTTAGTCTATTCTCTAAATAGTCTTAAGGTTGTAATGGATATTGGATGTTCTCGGCGAGAATAAACTTTATATGTCATAGGTGAATCTTCATTTGAAAGTTTTACAAATGTTGAAAAGCCAAATAGATTATTTGTTATCATTACTTTATAAAAGCGAAAATAACTCTGTACGTCTGCCACATTTTCACATCTAAAACACTTAATCGATTTCGATGAAATTGAGTATGGAGTCAGTTTGAAGATGTAAATCTTAGTATCTTAATTTATTAAGGTAACTCAATAAAAAAAAAAACGATTTAAAGTTTTTTGTCAACTTTACCTTAAATGGCCGATATAAACTAGTATGTGGTTTCTCTATTATTCAGACAAGTTAGATTTTTTTAGAAAATTGCACCATAAAAAGTAAAAACGTAAAATATCCGACTTTATTCCCAATGCCGAACTTAGCGCTTCTCTCCTTTGTGACAGGAGGCTTGGAGCTGATGGCAAACGGCATATAATATGTGGTAAATTATCTGATACATGCAGGTTCTTTCACGATGATTTCCTTCACCGCTAAGCACGAGATGAATTATAAACACTTACTAGAAACTTGAAAATTTTGAATAGAAGGCCGAAATCTTTACCGAAGAGTGTGTGTGATATTATAACAAACAATATGATTAATGAATGTAGCGTAAACGGGTATAATATATTATATACAGCCGAGATGGCCCAGTAATTAGAACAAGTGAATCTTAACTGATGGCCGTGGGTTCAAACCCGGGCAAGCACCACTGAATTTTCATGTGCTTAATTTGTGTTTATAAGTAATATCGTGCTTGTCGGTGAAGGAAAACGTCGTGAGGAAATCTGCATGTGTCTAATTTCACAGAAACTCTGCCACATTTGTGTTCCACCAACCCGCATTGGAGCAGCGTGGTGGAATAAGCCACAGCTTCTTCTCAAAAAAAAAAAGAAGGAGGCCTTTGCCAAGCAGTGGAACATTCACAGGCTGTTACATACTTACACACATTTACCTATATATCTATGTATTAATATATATTTATATATCCTGATGTAGAATGTTCTGTAGATAGTTGAAGCGTCTACAAACCAACCATGATATTTCAAAAACATTCACCTGAGAAAAAGACAATCGAGCTGTTTGATGTTACAAGTAATGTATAACTTCTTTCGAATAAATGCATGAAGTGAAGGAAATACGTACAGGTTCCAGAAACAACTTGTGATTATGTTTAGCCCCATTTGAAGCCTCACGTATAATTTAATTAGTTTACTGGCTAGAATTTTCTCCATTCTAGAATTTTCTAATCTCTAAATATTCTTAATAATGCTATAATAGCTTTTATATATCATAGGTAAATCTGAATATAAAATGTCTTATATATAATGTTACTTACCTATTTAGATTGGTTCATTGATCGACATATCGTCAATAGTGAGTTGTTTTTTCAATTTTAATATTTAAATGCTCAAAAAATACAAAAATAAAACCCCAAATCAAATTGAAGTAAATTTTTCAGTCAGTTACTCTTAAAAATTCAAATAAAACAATTGAGCACTTTTAACAAATCACATGTCGGGTCAATATTCGCGTCGACCTTGCTGTCCGGGACCCCGAAAACAGAATAGCGATTCTAAAATTAGTTGTAGTTATAAAGGAAATTCCTAACTCTACATATAAAAGTAGCACGACAGCTTTGACCCGTTCGAAATTTGTATATTACCTTATGCTTATATATAATTATAATTTATCGAATCGTATTCAAATTTTGGAATAGAAAAAACAAATAAAGTTTATGAATATTTTTTTTATATTCGTAATAAATATAAGGGTATTTTTAAGGACGAAGTTGCAATATTCTTTAAGAAATGCGCCAAAGAAAAATATTAAAAAACTTTTTTACGTAAAATAATGGACAAAGGGGTTATGAAATAATAACGGTGAAGCTTAATTTAACACTCCTGCCAATGACAAGTTTTGCGAGTAGCTGTTAATGAAGATATGTCATATACTGTACTGATACAGTCCTTCTGCAGGCGACGGAACAAGCGAATGACAGAACCGTCCTCTTGCAGACGACATCCATTAATTGATTTTAAGTCAAACCAGGTTTGATTCAAAATCGATTAATAGTTGATAATTTATTTAATCGTCTAGAATATGCATGAAAATAAACAAATTTTATAACAGTCTATAAGCAATTAGCTTAAAATCATATGTGAAAAAAAATATAACCTACTGTTGTTTTATCGTCGAAATTATCATGACAATTTCTATACATAATTGAATATACAAAGGCAAAACAGTTCAATGCATTTTCTCCTATGTTTGTCAATCGATTTTTATTTGTTCAGTAGCTATTGACGAGCTTTTGTGTTATCCATAAAAAATGTTCGAAACATGAAAATAATGGTTAAATTTCGAACAAACGGCGAAATCTTATTAAGCTAGTAATATTAAATAGCTGTAATTGTCTTCACTTCTCAATAATATCAAAAAGTTCTGACGTCAAAATTTACCGACTCGAAAATACTTTTTGACAGGTACATGTATTATTTAAACGAGTTATGAATAATTAAGTATTTAATTATTCATAACTCGTATGCACGTACATATTCACGATACGAATTGATACAAACCAAATGTTCATACTTTGTTTTGCAACAACTCGTATATAAATACAAATAACGGACAGGTGGACCGTGAAATTCAATGTTTTTTTAAACCAAGGTTGCAAGTTACTCTTCGAAAAGCACATGGCATTTATTTTAGGTGCTACATTCTTGTTTACTGTTCATCTCGTATTCGTATAATATAAACATTGTAAAAAACCCTGTACAAACAATTTGTTGTATTCCCTGAAATGATACAATATTAATAACATCAAATTAAATGGTGGTGCTAGCATTCCATCGGATCATCTCTCATCAGTATCTCATTTTATATTTGATCTGTGCCTATATTTAGTTAAGTCAGCGACGTAAACACAAATAATTTAAATAAAAGTTGTATACATACTTCGGAAGCAATTTGTATATATATCCGATAATTCAGAGTGGAACAGCGAGTTGGATTACGTTTTATTTTTTCAACAGGAAAAGAGACCTTCGCTTAATGATCCACTAGCGGAGATTTTATATCGAATGTTTCGTATATTATATAAACATTAAACACAACAACAATCACAAGAGTGTCGTATGAAAATGCATTTGCAAGTAATGCATCGTGATGGACATGTCAAGCTAAAGCAAGAGTGACTTCTGCGCTATCACTACGAAACGTACACCGTCAACTTCGCGTTTTGTTAACGCAATATTTGTGACGTAAATTCGTAATACTTGTAAATATTATTATTTATTATTGTAGAATTATTGTTATTGATGTAATGTAGCTGTATATTTAAAAAAAAAAAAAAATTATATTTTTAAACATTTTTAAACAAAATGTATTTCTCATTTCTCTTTCCTATTAAGTCTACAAATATATCTGATATGATTACCTTGATACACGTTTATGCACAATAACGTATTGCCAACAATGGTGATTAATTTGACAGATTATCAAGTCAGCAACGGATGCAGCTTACATTATTTAGGTCACATTAAGGAAACGCTATTGAGCCGAGTGGGCCCAGTGGTTAGAACACGTGAAGATTTCACCGGATTTAATCCCGGGCACCACTGAACATTGTCATGAGCATAATTATTAATTTATATAAATTTCGTACTAGCGGTGAGGGGCAATCTTACTAATCCTTCATAACACCAAACAGAAATACTTAAAAATAGTATTGTTGTATTTCGGTATGAATGATATGACTACAGGAGCAAGGGACACATCCTAGTTTCCAATGTTGATGGCACAAGCACTCATACATATTGGCGCTGTAAGAAATATTAGGTCCTTACATATGAAATTGGCGTTTTGTACGGGAGGAATATAGTCATTTTTTTTGTAAAATATATTTAATTAATTAAAGTATGCACCGTTATTATCTATGCACTTTTGCCATCTCACAGGTAGTTTATTGATCCCTTTACTAAAAAAACTATGGGGGCGAGAATCAATAAACTCTTTGAAGGCGGTTTCGACTGCCGCATCGGAGTTGATTTTTTTTTCCTTGTAATATTAACCACCACCACTTTCTAGTAGGTGGCATATTTGCACAAGTTTGCCTAATTTTTTTTTAAAAAAACCTTTCTACACAGCCACATTTGTCTACAAAAATCCTCTTTAGAGAGGCGAAGTAGAATAAGCCCAAAAGCCCCTAAGCTCGAGAGGAGAGCAAGCCTAGTTAACAGACATGTTGTAATAAATAATTTTCTACTGACTGTATTCATTGAAAATCCTATAAATCCTAAAAATTCAGTATCCAACATACGAATATGTATTATTTTTGGATATATTAACTAAATTTGTGAGAATAAATATACCCTTTATGCGATTACGTTATTTTTCATATGAAACCATTTTATCGCTGGTTATAATTAATTTTTCACCAGCTTGACTCATCGTATGAAATGTAATAACATTGTTCCCAGTAAGGAAATTCCGGTTAGGTCTGCATGTTTGCAGCGATGCGTCCTATATTTATCATTTTCGCCCTGTGTACTTTTTACTTATTTTTGCAAACATGACAAAAGAACAAGAAGATCAAGGATTTTATACTAAATACTAACATTTCTATTGTGTCTTACGGGATAATCTATCGAAATGTAAATTGACTTGACTCATTTTGTATTGTTTCAATAATATACATTATTTGTTATTAATATGATAAATTAAAATCAATAACTTCACACAAGTCTATATTTTATTTTTATTGAAATGTTCATCCAACAATACAGTAAAATATAATTTTAAGCATTATGATCTAATGATGCGTTTTTTTTTATTATTTCACCTTCGTCTCGATTTATAAGCAAATGATGTATTAACAATAATAAGTAATAATACTTCTTGTAATTTTTGACGATACTTATTTGATTAAAGATTATAATGAATATAGCAATTCGATACACTTCTTACCGACCCGAGTTTGTTTTCAATTTGATTCAATTACACATTTTTACTAATAATTTTGCTTATTGTTTGTTAAGCTAATATTATGTTTATACATTTGATAAATCATATCTCCTTCCTAAACGATTCTGTTTACATTAAGTAAATATATAACTTTTATCAACTAAATTTCCATTTCTCAGAGGTATGTAAATAAGTTATTAAAATCATAAACATTTCAGAAGTATTTTAATAATTGAGCTCTTTGATTCATTTCTACGTCGCTCAGACCGATTACAATAATAAACGTGAGCTATATTTTTACAGATAAATACAGTATGTGATTTATCGGGTGTTCATTTTAAATATATTTGATTATTTTATATATTTTTTTGTATTTAAAACTAAGAAGAATTCTAAAAGTAATTATAACTTTTTGCGTCTTATCTCGTGAAGAAGTATTTGATATAAAGTAATCCAATTTGATTTATAAACGTCCTTGTGTGTAGTTAATTGGTAAAAAATAACGAATAGGGCGTTTGCCCTGTCGACAGGGCCAGTGAAGACATTCTCGTAAAACGATGTCAACAAAGAAACTTTCAAACTGAAGTGTGTTCAACTTGTAATAACGTTAATGTTGATTCCGCTGAAATGGTTTGTTTTTTAAGGCTAATTTAGTCAATTTCTGTGACATGTATTTTGTACATTTGGTCCTTTAGACTGCAACGTAAGGTTCTGACTACTAGTCCATCACGGCCGAGATCTTCTTGCGGTTAACTGAAGCACTGTTAACACTGCATGTAATTATTCAAACTAGTATAGCATGTAAAAGCAGATATTATTTTAATATATTAGGTATGTTATACTTAAGTAGGTAAGTTATACCTAGGACTTAACGTAAACACATATTAAACTTTATTTCCATTAATGCACTATGCAAAGATATTTATTATGATAGATTTTTCTTTTAAATCTTAATTGATAACTACTATTGAATGTATAGTTATATAAGTTATATTTATATATTAAGACGAAATGAGGTAAGAACGCGTGAATCTTAAGCGATGATCGTGGGTTCAAACCCGGGTACGGTAAAGCACCACTGAATTTTTATGTGCTTAATTTGTGATTTATTCATCTCGTGCTTGACGGTGAAGTAAAACATCGTGACGATGAAACCTGCATGTGTCTAATTTAACTGAAATTCTGCCACATGTTTATTCCACCAATATGCCTTGGCGCATGGTGGAATTAGCTCCAAAACCTTCTCCTCAAGAAAGTAGAGGAGGCTTTAGCCCAGTTAGGGGACATTTAAATTTAAATTCTACCTGATTAGTAAATATACAAAAGAATGAATAATGATATGAAAAAAATACATCTAAAACAACAAAGTGAATAATTGATGATTGATGCATTTAAAAAAAAACCTTTATTCAATCTTACTAATTGATGAAAGCCGGGATTGTAACATTGTAATGTTGTATTCATCTTACTACCTGAAATATCTTAACAAAATATTCTAATTTAGTAAAGGAAATGTTAAAAAATCATCTGCATCTGGCTTACAAAGAGTAGAAAATTAGTTTTACACAGGTACATACACAAACGAGAGCCCTCGGTTCGTGGCCTTCGTATTATAATTCATTGGAAAATACTACATCGTGGTTAATAACGCCACTTTATTTTATAAAAATCTGTTAATATTTATTAAAACCTGATAAATATTACTATTTCACATTTTATACTGAAACATTTTTACCGTCGGAAATAAAATTATAAACATTTTCTGTAAAAGACTTCATCAGATAAATAGCGTGACAACATCTTTAATATTCACTAATAGAATTAGTAAACCTCACCTAGAAGTATGAAAGTGACATACAGTTAAATTAAACAAAAGTACTTTACACACGAAGTACACACTATTAAAAATGTAAAACATATATTATTTAATCATATTATTTGTTGAAAGCTTACATCAGGCAAATTGTCCATAGTACACAGAAAATAAATCTAAAACAGCGGAAATTATCATATTCCATACATACTAAAGCAGCATATACTAATAATAGTATTATTTAAATTTAGTTTGTGAATTTAATTTATTAAAGCTAATCCTTCTTGTTATTTTAGAAAAAGTCAAGGTAACCCGGGTATCATTTTTTCACTACATTATATCAACGGATGGCCCTGTATGTCATTAGTTCCACTCAACCGCTCAGTATCGTATTTAATTTATTAATTCAATGCGTTGCTAATAAATGATAATGTAGTACATATGGTGGTATTGTAATTTACTTTCCTTACAATACTTGAGTGACTCTACTGGTGACAGTTGCAGACTGGCGTCATAAGCCTATATTATAAATACCGTAGCAAACATACTTGGTCCCTTTTTATTTTATGATATTAATTTTTTTATTTCACGTCCTAACAGTAGGTAAATTAATGACGTTGCGTGACCGAGTGAACAAGTGCGCGAACAATGCAGTAAATGTCTTCATTCCCACGACATCAAAGGCGGTACTTTCAGTAGTAAATAATTAAGTCCGTACTACATCGAACAAAGTTCATTTAAAATAAAAACGAATAGTAATCATAGGTTTTGAAATGTATGCTGGTCTTTGTTCGTTTCCTTCCCGTTCGTGCATCATACATCTTAATAAAGCTTTGTAAAATTGCGTTGAGTCATGCAGGAAGGGTTTTAGCGTAGTTCATTCAACATACAATAGATGGCAGTAATTAGCTAGTTATTTTTTATATTATATGCCTTCATGAACGTTAAACCTATTGTTCATTGGGTATGTGCATGATTTTATACATAAACGGTCTAGTCAAATATGATATTTAGATGGAACAATTGCTATAACAGTTCCTTATGTTGAACATCTCAAAATCAAACATTATCCACATTTTTTACTATTATGTATTTTTATTTGTATATATCTAAGGCCTTAATCCACTAACGATAAGTACTTTTTTACACTAAAGTATGACAAATGTATTACGACATCTATCTCACGTACATATTTTGTACAATTTTTAAGAGCACCTAATGTCACCCGTCTTCCTTAACATAACATTCTCATTTTATCTGAGAGCAACACACACACAATTTTATTTTGTTAACATATTTATCAAATATGTATATATACGAAAGAGAGTTGTACATAGGGAGGGGTATAATAAATGGCTGCCGACCTGGATATTTGTTTTTTTTTTATATATTTACAAACAGTATCGACCATGCGCCGACTAACTCTGTTCGCACATTATTTTTCTAGAACTATTCTAATCGTCCGTATAAAATTCGATCATGTCCTTCACGTTTTTTTAAATGCAGTAGAATTTACTAATAAAACGACACTTCATTCGTACGCTATTCACGTTGCGCTAGTTGGTATTTATTGTAGATCGCATGAAATATGAAAATAAAGTTATTCTGTCAAATGGAACTCAGCAGTTGCAATGAAATAGATAATTGGCAGTACCGTTTCTCGGAAAGCATGCAAACAAACAGCCCTCACACCTGATTTCTTACCATTTTGGACTATTTTGGATTACCATCTTATCAGATGAGAGTGATGGGATAGAGAATGTTCTGGTATTTGCAAACAGTCGTGATCTGTAATATCTCTTGTGCATTTGACTAGTGCTCGAGATTGTCTGCAATATTCGGCCAGGACTTAATTATAGACTTCAATAGACATTCTCGTTGGCTATTGATCTGGCCCATTGGATTTACAATGGAACACATGAGATATTAAGTTTCAATTGTAGCGTTCTATAATTTGCTTCATTGACCTGTTTATTTGAATAATTCATCAACTAGAGCGACTTGCAATGAACGTATCATGTATTCGATTTTCTTTTATAGTGGAAACTTCCATATGATTAACAAACCAAATGAAGTATTCTTTATTTGGTTTGTTAACCATATAGTCTTCAAGCGTTTTGATTTAAAATAATTTTTAATAAAACGAAATAAATTAAAGTTGCATTTTAAAATTGCCGATTTAAATCTAAGAATAAAATTATTACAAAAAGTATTTTACGAAATATTTAAATATTTGTACCAATTAAAACAAACTGGCTATATGTATCTAACCTCTATAAAGCAGGGTCGGCTTGACCCGTATTTGTGAAAATTGAGAATCCCTTTTTTTTAATATAAGAACAATACCCAAATTTTTTTATTAGGCCATCGCTGTAGCTATTTTTAATGAGCTATTTAAAATTTCACCAAGCAAATATTATAATCGGGATTATTGCTTAACTTTCTGCAAATAAGGTTGTATTAAGAATATTTCACAAAAAGCGACACCTTGCGGCTGACGTTTAAAATGAGTAGTCGTTTTCAACATACGACTAATTACTAGCCTAGCGCTTGTATTGAAACTTTTGTTATAAGCGTTGACATCTAGTGACCACACGCTTAAAATGACTAAGCATGGAGAGAAATTAGTATAAAGCAAGTAAGTACAGAGATTAATTTGTTTACAGATCATTGAATAATATGGTGTAAGTACCTATTTTCGGAAACTTGAAATAGTAAGATAACTAATTCACGTTTATGTTTTTTTCGTATTTCATTTTTCAACAAATATTAAATACATTAATAATGAGGCATTTTGTGAAATTAATTTAACTAAAATATATGAACAGTAAAACAAACTTAGGTACTATGAAATTCTTCGTACAAAATCCCAACAATGAAATTACATTATTTGTATAATATAAGTATTATAAATGTATCTATGTATGTATATTTGAATACATTCATCATAAATTACATTTATTTATAATCATTTGCTTGTCCTTATCTCATTTCTTTCGCATCGTTAAAGTGTATGAGGAAAGGATTTGGCATACTTTTCAGGAAGGCCGCTTAGTTGTTTCCAACCCTCCACAGAAACGCTTTAGTTGTTAGGTTGGTTCCCCATCATTATGCAGTTGGTACTTACACGCTAGATTGAAGGATCCCCTGAATTAAGTTTCCTTATTCGGCTCTTACGACACCTCACTCACGGTTAAGTTACCTACAATTGGAGATAGAGCGGTTCTATTATTTTGTCATACTGTGGCGGAACCACACTGTTGCACATTCATTGTTCTACTCAGTATCAGGGCAAATCAAAATTTATTGAGTTTTCTGTTAAAAAAATCTTTGTGGTAGCCCAGAGTTTCTAAGTTTACAGTGCTTAATTTTGATCCTGCTCCTATACTTTTTCCGGGCATGACTGGTTGCCATCCCGTCGGTTTTTATGAGTAAGAGAATAAAGAGTGCACTTGTGCAAGCTTATACTTACCCACTTTATATATTATCTTCTGCGCAGTGAGCGTCTCCTTCAAGAAAGGTCACAATAGCTGTAAATAGTTGTCCTACTGACCGTTTACAGAATCGGTTAGTAGGACATTAATATACTAATTTAACTATGGTAACTTACCGTGGTTCTTATTTGCGACGTTGTATTAAGATAGTCAATAAATATTTACAATAAAAAACCTATTTTCACAATTAGAGATGGATTTTTTAGATAACATGAGAATAGAACCAGCTCTACCAATATCCTTACTGGTTAATTTTACTTTTAACATTTTATTGGACATTTCCAACAAAAATTTGGTCACAAGACGCACAGCAGATGTGAAAGATCAAAATTGATGATTAATGAATGAATTTATAATTATAAGTAAATATGGAGTGACAAGAATAAGAATATAGATTTTCGTTAATAAAATAAATTTATTTTTCTTATTATTAAAATATTATATATTTACCAGTACCATACGACGTTTATAGTATAAGCACTAGTCTCACACAAGGGAATAGAGGGCATGACGGCATAAAAGAGCGACATGCCCGTCGTCGTCACGGCATGCGAGTCCGTCTTACCTGTGCGCCGATAAATAGACGTTTTACATGAAAAATAATGAAAATATCAGTTCACGATCGGTAATCATTTCGTATAATAAACACAAATACACCAAATTAATATCCTCCTTCTGTTATAAGGTCCTTCTCAAGTTAACATACGAAACAACATTATAAAATATTTACAAAATATCCTTACAAATTGAAAACGGCAAAAGAATTAATGCGTTTCTTGTATTGTATTGTCCAATATTCACTATACATATGCATTTTATTCAAAGGAGTATTATATTTATAATATATTTAACCAGTAACATATTTTAACTGTTTACTAATAACATATCATAACAAACAAACAAACAAACAAACAAACAATGAATATGTGCAATTCTACAAATGAATAATAATAGATGAGCACGAAACAAGTGTATATACCAACATTAAAATGTAAATTGACGTATAGAAAACCCGTTGTTTTTTAACAAAACATTTCATTGTAATTGTGAATTGTAAGTGATTGCAAATAAACTGAAATAAACTAGAACTCAATTGAAATAAAACTCATTCGCATTTTTTCGGTATAAACAATTGTTGACCAGTATAAAAAACAGAATTCATTTATTTGGTCAACGAAGAATATAAATATTTTACAAACGGAATAATAATGTCCTCCAGACCGATTTCGGCCACGGCGGCCAATCTCAAGAGAGATTAGCCAACTACGCAGGATATATTATAGTGCACAAGTGTGAGCGCAAACTCAGGTGCACTCTCTATTCCCTTACTCTCATAATCCGATGGGACTGCAATCTGACACGACCGGAAAGAGTTCAGGTGCAGGACCAACGGCTTTACGTGCTTTCCGAGGCACGGGACTGTACACACTTCCAACTTCCAGACTCCGGGCTGCTGCTGAGAATTTTCGAACAAAAAAACCCAATAACTTTTTATTGGCCCGAACTGGGAATTGAACCCAGAACCTCCGGGTCTGCGGCCTTACATCAAGCTACTAGACCAAGGAGGCAGTCATACAAACGAAATAATGTTGTTGTTAATAAGATTTATAATAAACATTTTGAACCGTGGCTTTGTTTTATCTATGTGATCATATCAATGTCTATGCGAAGAAAATGACTCACATGCCATACTATACCATAAGGGATTATACATTTCCACCAACACCCCACATTAACGGGACTTTTGTTCCGCGAAAGTTCACCAACGTAGGTCGAGTCCCTCGGTGCCCTACACTACAGGTGAACCCTGGGTGTTTCCAAACGAGCTTAAGTGCCTACAAATCATGTATTTATACATGTAAAATATTTGTGATAATTTTAATAAATACTACTTTTTACCTAATATTTTGAATATATACAATGTCTGTATTAAAACACGTTATTTCGCATAAAAAATGCGTTTCACAATTCTAGACAGAAAGTCAGCTTGTGTTTTACACAGTTCTAGTACAAAAGGCTTTGTTTGTTGGCATTTTTTAATTTTATTTTTTATTTAGTAAGTGTTCTAAAAGGTGGCATAACTTTTTATTTACAAAGAGGTAGAGATACTCTTTTTGTGTTCATATACGTATACAATTTTGTCACGGTCTCGGTACTTGTATGTATTATTAAATATAACGTCACCGTTGAAACGATGGGCGCTTAGTTTTATGTGTTTTTGTATATTCGGTTATGGAAAAAATATTTAGTTAAGTGTACTTTACGCAATTTGTTTATTTTTTATCGCTTGAGATATTCAGAAACTGCCTCTTTTGCCGTCATCTAGAAAAATAATACTGTTGTTATAAGTGCTGCTTGTTACAATAAATATGCCATTACAAATTAGTTCAATTTTAAAAAGTTTAGAACATTGATCATAATTATAAGATAATGTTGCCACAATAGGCCGAGTCAAAACATTTCAGTACCTTTTTCACTCTGTTTCTCAACCGATTTTATTTTTTGTTTTGGAAGCTATTAAAGAGGTTTAGTATGTTCTGAACATTAAATCCTCAATAATTATTAAAGTCGAATTTCGAGCAATGGGTAAACACTACTATAATTAGTATCACGTATGCATGACACGCGTCACCTCTGTCATGTCTTAGTTAGCTGAAAAGAATTAACCAACTTCAAGGTGACCAGCCCAGGCAGGGCCCAGTGGTAAGAATCCGTGAATCTTAACCGATGATCGTGGGTTCAATCCCGAGCAGGCACCACTGAATTTTCATGTGCTTAATTCATTATTATAATTAATCTCGTGCTTGACGGTGAAGGAAAACATCGTGAGGAAACCTGCATGTGTCGAATTTCACTGAAATTCTGCCACATGTGTATTCCACCAACCCGTATTGGAGTAGCGTGGTGGAATAAGATCCAAACCTTCTCCTCAAAAAGGGAGAGGAGGCCTTTAGCCCAGCAGTGGGACATTCACAGGCTGTTACGGTACGGTATACGGATATACTTGCCTCATTCACCCTTCAAACCGGAACACAATAATACTATGAATTGCTATTTAGTGGTAAAATATCTGATGAATGTCTGGTACCCAGACGGGGTTGCATAAAGCCCTACCACCAGGTAGATGTGTGTTGTTAACACTAAATGGGATTAATATGTATATAAATTTGATGGAACTGCCAGGTGCAAAGAAACCCCAAGATTGAGCAGTATATTTAAATTATCTATTGTTGTACATATGTTTTAAAAAAATATTTACCATTCTATTTATTGTCAAAATCTTATAATGTTTTATGACATAGCATGGAATTGTGCTATTATAAGTAAAAAAGATTATTGCTAGAATGCACAAAGCACTCTATCGTCATAACAATGAACTATATATAAATTGAAAGTTGGATAAAGTTTGCAATTAATTCGTCACATCTCACATTCAATCAGTAAAGTTACGGAAAGCTTCGCTGGCACTTTTAAAACTGATTGATGACCTTTAAATACAATTGAACTGAAACTTTGTTATTTGTTGTTTGAATATCGATTATAAGATATAAATTTGCAGAACTTGCAGAAGTCTGAATGGTTAAGTAGGACGAAAAGTAGTATAATTAAATTATTCATAAATAAAATAATAAAAATTATTTTCACAACATCTAGTAAATAATATAGAAGATTTGATAATTTTGACCCAATGTGCCTGTAAACTATTTCACATTTTGACGTCATAACGTAACGTCATACGTTACTTTTCGTAGGTAACCTATTCGTTTCCGTGTGAGTTACTAACAAAAAATGTAACTGTATCGGATTAAATCAGGACTTCCAGATATTTTTCAAGTTATAGGTAGGCGGACAAACAAATGGGCACCTGATGGTAAGTGGTCACCACCGCCCGCAGACATTGGCGATGTAAGAAGTAATAACCATTCCTTACAATGCCAACGCGCCACCAACCTTGGGAACTGATATGTTATGTCTCTTGTGCTTGTAGTTACTCTGGCTTACTCACCCTTTAAGTGGAAACGCAACAACAAGTGTTGCTGCTTAGCGGCAGAATATCTGATGAATGGGTGGTTCCCACCCAGAGGGGCCTGCTCAAAGCCCTACCACCAGGTAATGTGGGTCTGGTTTTGTATATGTTGTGCGCTTTACCTCAAAACAAATATTTCTTATTTGTTATTGTGAAGTATTCATTTATTTAACAAACTTATCACATACTATATAAGTTAGAAACAGATGTAAACTTATCTCATCAGAAAATTGTGAACTAATTTGACTAATCTAAAAGCGAAAGTACCCTTATAACTAACTCGGCATTTCCCAGTAGGAATAGTTCACACTTATAGGTCATGTGCTCTGCTGCAGTGGATTAATCATTGAATGCGACCAGGGGATAATATTGACGATAAGATTCATTCATATGAAATTAATGGAATGACGGGAAAGCTGGCGCTTAATCTTAAAGATCCTGTTAATCTAAAAGGAACGAAAACTTTAATATGACTCCTGTTAGTTGCGGTGGATTTTGTTTAATAAAATATAAGCAAAATGCTAAATACAAGTTTAAAATTAGACATCCAGCAAGCAATAAATTTATAATGAACTAGCAAACTCATTAACTCCATTTGAAGTTAATACATAGAACGTGTAATTGAATATTAAATACTATACATACGGCTTTTGAATCAATGATACTAATAGTTACTAAAAAGGCAAGTTTTTATCAAACAAAACGTTTGCATTACGAAAATACTAATAACCTGATTCACACATTTATGAAACCTTTATATCTTTACATAGGTTTTAAAATATAAAATAAAAAAAAAGTTTATTTTGGTAGTTTAACAGTGTGTGACATATTTTAGGCGGGAGCATTATTTTAAGGCCCCTGTGTCAGATCACTGTCAGTAAGGGTAGTTACACTAAAACAATTCTATTAGAAATAAACGTAAACATTGTAATATATTTTAATAAAATAATAATTGTCTGGAACAAGAAATGAAAATACAAAATCAAACAAAAAATAAAATCATGGTGACATCGAATGGATGTCGTGTGTATATATTTTGTGTGTGCCTGTGTATGCACGTTGTTTAACACATGTTTTAATATTTTCTGAGTTACAGCTTATTATGTTAACGTAGGAGAGAAAATTACTTTTAAATAAATCAGTCATCCTGGAATTATATAAGCTAAAATAAATGTTTATTCTAAATGTTAAATGTCCTCTATCAACTTTCCTTCGCTTGATCTATTTCTACTCGTGTCGGAATACGATCTAACTGTATATGAGAAGGAAGGGATAAGTGTGGAAATGTACCACATGGCGCATGTATGTACTTAAGAACTATTAATCCTTTATATATCCTTCATATATGGATGAACTTGGAGATCGACCGACGGCGCAGAAATTTCATCAGAGCGACACTATTATTTGCTACATCCAATGATGACATCTACAAACATGATACATCTAAAATAGTAGTTAACATGATACATCTAAGTTGTGGGTGGTATTTTTTAAGCTAAGCAAATGAGACTTGTTCTAACATGTAATAAATATTTTGCTTATTGATTTGATATGTGTGTATTCATAATATGATCAAAATAAATATTCCGATTTCACAAACGCCACGTTTCTAAAACAACATGGTTCCTACTAATATAGGCTATATTGCCAACCTACAGTCAAGGCGACGTGATTTCGGCGTTGAGTCTTTCAGTCATTTAGTATTTATAATTTAAGATGTAACAAATAAGTATTACTAATTTTAATAAAAACTGTAAAGGTGAAAATACAATGATTAATGGTACTAACTGTTATCTTTGTAAAGAGAGGGGCTCGTTACTTTATAATCCACATGACGCCAGAGGACAGGCTGTAATCAATTATGCAGTTGGCTGTTAACTTCCCGCCTGTAATACTTAGTTCCGCTGATATTTATTTCGAAAAATGTATTTTATACATAATAAATTCTACAAGTCGTATTGTCCAAAAAAGTTAAGTCGAATAAACGCAATTGTTAAACTCAAATTTCAAAAGCCGATTACTGCTGCTGTTTATTTTGTACATATGCTATCTTTTTTATCTCCACAAGTAGGAAAGAGATGGCATAATTTTTATATTAATATCGTAAAATGTGTGCAAAATAATTGGAACCATAATAGGCAGAACATACATTTATTCCAAGGCGTTTTTTCTTTAACGACATTGGCTCATAAATAACTTATTTTATGCAGGGATTACTTAGATGTGAGAACGAAACGAAGTCTCCTAGGACGAACTCTAAGCCATTTAAGGCCTGGTATACCGCCTCGTTATATGAACAAGGTATTTTATAAGGTAGCTTCAAACCGGAATATATACTAATTACATTTAATTAAATTTCCATATAATTAAAATTTAATATACGAAATGTTTTAGTGTATTTTATTTATGTAATTTATGTAAAGTATACGATTTACTAAGAAAATAATTGGAATATCTCAATACCCTTATGATTTAAAACCATTATAAATTCAGTATTAAACGAGGACACCGGCCGATGGAGTTTCTCCGTCTAGAACTAGAATGGCTGTTCGGCTCGAACAACTTACTTTGCAGGAACAAACATGGAATTTCGGTCAGTAGTCAGCAAACTCAACGTGTTATGGGCGTTTCTATAAGTTCGAATTCGGCGATGTGGGTTTTTTAAAGAAACCATAACGATGTGTGTTACGTATATATGTTTGTTTATATCTCAGACGTGCCGACGTACCTTTTTCAGTATTGCATTTCGTTGTTCTTTCCTTTGAGTCATTTTGATGTTGTGATGATTAATCGTGTATCTTGGAGTAGTTTTGGCCTTCCAAATGAAGAAGAATGCATGGCTGCAGAACAATAAATACATTTTTGCGATATTGTAGCAACTGCTTGGGATTGTGGAGCTTCAGTTTTGTAATTAATATTACACTATCCATGGAATCTATAATTACTACATGCTTACCAAACGTGGACGGTTAATTGAATTATTCTGAACTAAATTGCATAATAAGACGCTAAAAGCGATAGTGAAATGTTTTATTGAAATTACCAAGATACCAGATAGGATTAATAGAAACTGACAGATGTACAATCCCTTCAACAATCACTGACAACAAGTGAAATACTTTTACAAGAAAACACAGCTTTAGGCACTGAGCTCACTAAATTAAAACAATCTCAAACTTAATGCAATATTATATTAAAAATCTTGAAACTGATTTGCAACAACTACAAAGCCAGGCCACAACACATCTAGTACAATCGGACTGTACTAAACCTATACCCAAATCGCTGCTCGCTGTTATAAGAACGATCGAAACGACAAAAAAATATTATCGTTGCGGGTATACGATTTAAATTAAATAGTAATTATCCGGAACAAAAACATTTACACGACCGATATCAAATTTTATAACATAATCAATCAATGCTTTAGTAAAATAATGAGATTAGAACAATACATGCCTGGAAAAAATTGTATTCTTAAAGTATGTTTCCAATCAGCCGATACTTCAAAACAATTGTTGCGTATTATATACGTATGTATTATATACTTCGTGAAACGAATGGAGAAACTAATTTTACCATCAAGTCTATAAATGGAATACCTAAAATAATAAATAAACAGATAAAACTCGAGCCTCGACACAATCAAAGGAACCCGTGGCTTATTCGTTGTTAAGCAATTAATTTGATATATCCACATGCACATCGTCACTTTTATTTTTGTATGCTAATATACGCAGCATTTGTAAATCAGGAAAATTCGACGAACTTAAATGTTTACTACATACTATAAATCGAGTATCAAGTAATTATGATGATTTTAACTGCTCAACAAGATATAAATTAATATAACACCTGGGATCAGTGCAACTTGTTAACTATTAACACAAACAAAACAACGCATATAAATACCCAACTATTCATCTTTAACAATAAACAATGATATACTCTCTAGATCTGATCAGGAGAAAATAGGTTAAATTCTAGATGAAAAATTATCATGCATTGGGGCAGCGCGGTGGAATAAGCTCCAAACCTTCTCCTCAAATGGGAGAGGAGGCCTTTAGCCCAGCAGTGGGACATTCACAGGCTGTTACGGAATCCAAGAACTAAATACGGTAATAGAAGCTTTCTATATAACGGGGTAAAATTATATATTAATTTATCGAATGGTGCATAACCTTTGAAAATAAACTACAACTTTTTGTAAGGGAAAACGTATATGAATAAAATTTGATATTTACATAAGTACATTTAAATATATACTTGTACTGTCAAAGATTTTACCACTGTACCAATGTATTATTGCATATGTATTGCTCATTGTATAAGTGAACTATACGGTTATTTCTCAGTAATATCGTTCTTTAACTTGAAATCAAACAGAATATGTTTTGTCAGAGAGTTGGGGATAATCATCTTTCGTGATTTTGTAAAGTACGTACGTTTCGAAATTGTACACTTGCCGGGCTAGACAAAAAGACACTTTAAACGACGCGATTAGGCTAAATTGATGATTGAGCAACGACTCCATTCACTCGACTTTCATTCCATTTAAATGATCAATGTCAGTTTTTCTTAATTTTCCCGTCGATTGAATTTCAAGCTAGTTCCAAAATACTGGTTGCTTCAGAATCCCTGGTCGTTTTGTTGCAGAATTTACTAAGCGGTTTAAATATTTATTTGGCTTGTTGTATGAAATTTAAAAAAAGTTAATCAAGCGCAGTTGAAGCGAAATCTTAATGATTGCAAGGATTACGGATACAACTACGTGAACCAAAATTTCTCGCAATCTCTTAAAATTAAACAATACAGTTGTTTGATTCGTTCAACGGATAGGAGAAGAGCGAACTTATCCGACAGGACTCGCGCCCCACTTTGTTGGTATTATGTCAAAAACTTTTATGCAAATGCCAACAACGATTGTACAAAGTTTTAACGGAGTTGGGCGAAAGATATGCAAACATTATTTTTGATATATTTAATAATATAAAATAATTAATCTGTTCGATATTTTATCTTCTGTGATACTTGTATCTTCGTTCATTAGAAAAACTTTTTTGTGAATAAAAATGAGGATTCCTCAGACTTATTGGACCCAGAACTTAATATCTCTATCCCGAATTAAATTTTGGATACCTTTTAAAAAAAACTTTTATAATTTACCCAAGCTACGTCACACGCGCCGCCAAGCAGATAAAAGCTAGAACGTAGGACATATTTTTTATGATTTATTTTTAAAGTTATTGTGAAAGATACGTATACAATAAAATTTATAATTATTTATAAATTTTAAATCATTTTATTTTTAACTTTTTTACCGTTTTTTTGCCTTCTTTATATAAACTAATCTTATAATCCATCCTATTATTAAATAAATATCGTTATCGTAAGAAAAAAATAATCCATCTAAAGATGTCTAGTAAATTATTTCTATAAGCATCAGTAATTATAAAGTAATATAATTCTGTAATAGCGACGCTATTTTAAATAGAGGCGATTTGGCGTAGCGTTGTAGCCAGGCGGAAAAGAGGCGGGCGAGGCAGGGGCGGCGCCACGAGTTCAGTCGAACACGGACGAGGGCCGCGGCGCTCGCCTCACTGCATCCGTGCTCTCCTCTGAACACCGCGTCGTTTGTTGATGTACAACAACCTAACCGCTTGATAAATTCTCGAATCGACTGTGTAATATTGAATCGTACTTTCAATTATTTTTAAAATAATTACGAAACATTATTTTAACTTTCTAATTTTAAAATTTGCGAAAACGCTTATAATTTATTGTAATCGGATCGAACAATTGTAGCTCCAATAATATTTACCGCTCCAAAGTTTAACACGAGCGCATTTTAATTTATATTATATTATTAAAACATTTTTTTACAAGATTGCTATATTCACAATAATTAAAAGTAGTGTCAAATGGTTAGTTCATATTAAAATACAATAAAAGTAGTGTTGTGAAAGCAATGCTTAACCTCATCATAGTAATTTCTAAATTGAGAGAATAAATATTTGATACAAGTAAATCAAAGAATATATAAAAATGGATTCATAGATTACCGCGTTTTTAAATAATTTACTTGATTCATGTTAAAAATGTATAAAATTTATACATTTTTGACATTTTGTTTGTAATAAAATTCGACATCAAATTATTTTTATTTATTTATATCACTACTATAGTTAACGTCTATCGTGAGAACATTTCCCGCAGCTAAAAGTCTGCTTGAGTATCGGTGTGACACTACCATGGTATATTAGACATGGCGGCAGTCAGTAGGTACAGCTCCTACAATTGTCTGACGGGATGGGACAGCTACGACAAGATACCGAGGTAAGGTTTCACGCCACGCTAAAATCTATCGCTTTCAAGACTTTTAAAACACACAAACTTTTCGTAAAATAACGACTAAACGATATTAATTTATCTTAATTACATTTCTTTATAATCTTGTATTTTATATTCAATATAAGTTTTACTAATATAACTATTTCATTTTCAACATCTGACATTTTAGTTTGAGGCTAATCTGCAATTTATTATAATTCGTCACTCCGTTTGAGTTTGAAATAAAGGTGTTATACGCATGTGATAATCGACCGGCATGTGTGAAGTACACACCAAACATTGACGTGTACGTACGACCAGGCAATTAGTTGAAAACTGATAATACATAAAACAGTAGAATGCTTCCAGTCACGTCGCTAACTACGTTCGTATTTATGATATTTGTTATAATTTATTGTCTAAAGTTTCCCAACGCCGACGGTTCAGTTATAAGCGACTTACACGAATGAGTACATAGGTATTTATTATTTAACTTATGTAATTTTTCAGAATTCTGAAGCGTTTTGTATGTAAACCGTATTTCAATTGGGAAATCTCTGTTAGGTCATCTTCGACGTTACCTTATACACATGCGCAAGTTTCCTTTTAATTATGTACTGTACTATTAACGGGCTTTATGTACTGACTGATCGTTCCACAGACATTGATAAAATGTAACTTTTAGTTTAATTACAGAGCCCTAAATGGTGTAGTACTTTCGTGTTTTCATTTATTTTTATATTATGCTTATAGTTTGTGATACTTTTATATATCGTTGTGTTTAAAATTCCTTTCTATTTCATTATATGTACGAGTTACGTTAAAAAAATTATTATAAATGATTGAGAAATGAATTCGTACCCTAAAAAGTGTAATCGAAACTGGGGCCTTAACAGCTTATTGGTATACGAAACCTGATTTAAAAAAAGCTAACTAATTTAGAAGTAAAAAATATACTTTCATATGAAATAAATATCTCTCGCATAATACAATTACGCAGAACTAAAATTACCCTAAACTATCCATGATACCATTTCGAAACCATTTGAAACAAATGATTGTAAATAAGAGAACATGAGTGCTCGGCGTAATGAAAGTTTTCGATAAATACAGCATTCATCAGATTAAACTATAGTTTTCACTAAAAATAAATTACATTTGAAATTAATTACATCCTACGATTAACGGATGAACGACGCAGGCGCATGAATTGGCACGCAGAGTACGGGAAACATATTTAGCTTCAATATCACACGAATATCGATTGACCAAAAAACAAACATTATTGTAATTTGATTTACAATATAACTAACGTCTAAAAGTAATAAGTTCTATTTGAAAAAATCTGAAATATATATTACATTCTACTATATTTCTTAGTGGAAATCCAGCTTTAGGCGTAATTGATAAACGGTTATGCATTTCATGCCTTATACGGAAATAGCATTTACGCGACGTTCGATATCGGTAATATCAATATAAGCAATAGCTTCATCGTATAAGGCACTGTATGCTAAAGAAGACATTATATACACATTATAATTAATATATAATAATATTAATAGATAATACAAAATAGTTTGATTAGCTTTTTGTTAGATAAATAGGTATATATTTTAGGGCTTAAATTTGTTTAGCTGTTTTCATTATTTGTCATCACTTATTAAAGATATTTTCCGTTCTTATCTGCAAACATTGATTTAAAATTCGACAGAAGAAGTCACAATCCAATATGAAAAGTCAAGTTACTGTTCGTATTTTAGGCGCTTACGCATTATTCTGTTTCTGGCACTATCCAGAAATACTTCGTAGTACCTTCTACCTACATAAAGTTGCGCTGAAGTCGTATCAGATAACAGTTACAAAAAAAAAATGGCTTGTGTTAACGTGTCGCGTTAGCTAGTTAATTTATAAAATGGATAATTCTAAAGGGGATATTATAATTAAAACATTTCATCACACATAGACTTAAAACATGTTTTTATTTTATGAGTCCTCGCCAGTTTAAGAACTTAATGACATATTAACCACTCGAAAACCTAGCGAGTCCGTAATACATGCAAGCTTTTAAAAAATTCAACGGGGTATACTAGGTTTTTTTATCTACAAGTAACGTTATACTGAATAATCTTTCTAACTCTCCCTTTAATAAAAAAAAGACGTAATGCAATTACTGAAAGGCTAAAAGGAAAATAGTAGCAATACGTTGAAAAATGATTAAAATAAATAGTCTTTGATAGTGGGAAGATTAAAACCTTTGTCTTACTCCGATTTAAAACCTCATTAACTATAAAACAGGACTACTTTGTAAAGAAATGTAAGCTTTCACCTGATTACTAATACGCATATAATGTTGTATGTTGTTCACACAACTTTCGTATGTAGTCGAGTAGCAAATAATTTAATATAAAAATGCCTACGAATCACCTAACAAGTATTCACACATATTTGACGAATTACTTAAATAACTACTAGGATAATGTGAACAAAATGCTCGCAAAATGTAATGAGCATATAGAGGATAATTCAAGAGATTGGTATTAAACGTCGAAACTTTCACTTCGGCAAGCGACATTTTACCTAGAGGACCTCGGGGTGCGGCCTTATATCTAGCCACTAGATCAATGAGGCAGTCATTATACGAATTATTAATCAATTGTAAAGAACTGTACAGCTATTTTCTATAAGAAAATACTCGAAACTTACCGCAGAAAACAATCGTTTATTGTCAGAAAGTGATATGACATGACTTTGGCTATTAAAAAAAAACGAAATAACATATCACCGTCAGTCTGTTTTCTAAATTTCACAAGTAATATAAGAACTAACTTCATACAGAATATCACTCTTGGAGTTAAGTACTTTGTTATTATAAATGTCTTCAACGCTCATGATCAAGGTCGCTAACATTTCGAAACATTTGTTGAACTCCTCGAACCTATCTAAATATTTAAATATTTCGTCTAATCCGACACCGAACAAATCGTTCTTGATATAGCATATTCTAAAATTAAATTATAAAGTCAACTTGTTGATAGCAGTCTATTTTTTATATAATCGTACGTTATTCATCTTGAAATGAATGTTGGAAAATAGAACTATTTCTATTTTTACGCCTACTCTATCTATTCATTTTACTAATAATAATTTGGTTGTCTAATAAAATACGACAGCTTAGCGCAATGTCGTTGCCCTGCGCCTGAACTCTCTTCCGGTCGTGTGGGATTGCCATCCACCATAATTTGCGAGTGAGGGAGTCGAGAGTGCATTTGTGTCTACGCACACACTTGTGTAAAATCTCCTGTCTAGTTTTCTAATTGCCATTGAGAATTATATGTTATTATAAATTACTTATGTGGCGACCATTATTACATTTAACTTTATGTCAAGTTCTCGTGTAAGTGACGTTCGTATTTTTTGAATTTTGAATAAAGATTCTTTGAACAGAATTGCCGTCATGGCCAAACCAGTTAGGACGCCATAATAATTAATAGCACTTAATATTGTGCTGTAAAAAAAATTTGACAAAAAAACATAACTGCCGTGGTATGCAGAATATTTAGGTATACTTATTTACTAGGTGGTACTTAGAGATACCAGACACTAAAAGGGTATTTTACCGCTAAACAGCAGTACTTAGTATTCTTGCGTTCCGGTAGGAAAACGGAAGGTAGGGGCATAATACTTTTGTACCCAAGGTTGACGATGCATTGGCGATGTAAGGAATTCATATTTCTAACTTCGCCAATTTCTATATGCGTTGAAGACCACTTACCATCAGGTTGCCCATTTTCCCGTTCTACCTATTACATAAAAACTACCCCCCACGGCTCTTATTTCTTAAATGCAATTAAAGTACGTAATAATCACATCAACATTTAATGCCTTATTTATTCTCAAAAATCAACTAAGAAGTGAACGCATCCTACCCTCAATCATATATATCATCTGTAATTCTGTTTCTCATTAAAATGTTTATTATAAAAATTATTATTAAAAGCTATTTCTACTTATAAGTTGAGTGTAACTAGTTGTACATATTATTTTAACAAAATTCAAGTTATTTTTCTCGTCACATTTCGGGATAAAACTTTTGCCAAACATGGACAGGAAAGAAAACAATACATGTCAATCATTTTATTGATCCGGACACATGACAGCCGTTTCGCGCAACAGGGCCGTATTGTAGTTTTATGTTGTATCAATTGCTTTTGAAAGGTACCACAAACTAAGATTTCAAACTTCAAACTTCAATGATAATAAGATATGTTTCACTTTGAGCACACAAGCTATGTCTACCGATTCTTTAATATAATGAAGTATTTATAAGTGTAATGTTTTACTGATTTTTATTAATTAAGATGAGATTTTTTGAAAAAAATGGTAATATTTTTAACTAAATTATCACTGGTTGGAAATTATTGAACGAAAAAAGCTACGAGATATAAAAAAACAAAACATGGAAAAATTTACTCGCTTGATGGATGGTCAGTGTGATTGCACGAATTCCAATGGAAATTGTAATAGAATTGTAAAATATTAATTAGTATCAAATTATATTACAAGTTACGTGTGAAATTGAATAAAATGTTAAAAGTTAATGTGAAGGATTGTTTTACTGAAGTAATTTTTATTAGTGCATAACATACATTTTTATTCTATATTACTTAAATTATTCAAAGTTAATAAAAATTAATAAAACATAGGGTAAATTTTGTCGAGGTACGTTCATCAATTACACTAATTATATATATTAGCACAATAGACACCATACATAATGAACTTTCAAGACTTTTGTAAAACATTTATATAAAAAAAAAACAAACATAGTTTTCTTCTATTTTATTCATTTTCAATAAAGTACAATAATGCCCCCTAGGAATTAGACTTGTAAATCAATATGACTGTGATTGATACCTCACCCACACATCGACTGTCGCTCATAGCAAGAGCACACCAGCCTACAATCCACTGACCAGTACAACACACATAGACAATACAATTGCAGCAATACCGTAGTATTGGGAGCGTCAACAGGGTCAATAATAGTAATCAAAGTCATCAGCTGGAGAATACAACAAACCGAGGCGAAAACGACTTGCAAATAGTGTTGCGAGGCCAAATGTCTTCATCTATATAAAATACATTACTTGATTATTTTTATTTAGTTTTTATCATTGATAGTCAAATCAAATTTCAAATTTCAAATTTAAATTTTAAAATTTCATCATCCACGCAATGTAATGCCGTTATAGTGCCAATTTAAAGTTCATAATACAATCTGTTCAGATTACTTTTATTGAAAAAAATATTATTAGTAAAGATTATATTCGTAATAGAAAAATTGGCAACTTGTATGTCATCAACAGGCGTTATTGACAAATATTTCAATAAGTATGTGTTTGTGATACGCACAGCACGCTTAGTGAAGACTAATCAAAGATGCATACACATTTCGGTAAAAATCCACCTCGTACAAGTTACTAATGAGTCGTTTACTATGAAAATTATCTCTACATATATTATTTTTTGGTCTTCACTATAATTTTATAAACATCAAGAATGAATTGTCTGCTCTTATCGAGTCGAGTGTCTTATAAGTCTGTAGATACCGAGGTTCTGGATTACAGTACTTGGTCAGGCTGATGAAGATTAATAAAGTAATTCGGAGTTATATTATGTCCTCCTCAACCGGATGGTGACTCAATCCTGAGTGTCCCTACATGATCAGACTAAAGTTTAAAATAGATAGAAATATTGATTTTACTCAGGTCTTCCTTTGGCAGTGTCAATGTTAATATCATGCCCATCCCTTTATCTATTCTTGTATTTAACACTATAGAAAATTAACTGTGTATTTAATCGTCATAATGAAAATGCGGTCCCAGGGGTACGTGCCCTTCTAACCCGCACACGCGACCTAAGCCAATGCCACATCATAGCAAAAACTCAAACGCCACATTTTTTTATCACCATTCTTCGTACGCGAGTTGTGTTGATGACGCAAAAACATACCATACGTAAACATGTCTTTAAATTATTTAAAGGGATCGCAATTTTTGTTTCACATCGTCATAATTCTTATGTAAATGAAATATAAAAAAAACGTTAAAGTACGTTTGTGTGCAAAAGGATGTATTATATTATTATATAATTAATGACTTCTTAGATTATAAGACTTCTTGAGAATGAGAGGATCTCCTTCAGGTCTTTTCAAATAACAAAATATAATTATGTTAATTGTAAGCAACAGTTGTGGGAAAAAATATAATCCCGCTAAGTTACTTAAAGTGGTTCATCTCAGGGCTGAAACATTTCTTTCCGAACCGGTGGTTTATTTTAACAACCAAAAACAAGGTGTAAATGCTAAATGCTATATAAAACAAAACTAAATTAACAAAATTGTCGCCTACATTAAAATTATTGAATAATAATAATTAAGCAGCCCTTTTCTTATTTTGATACTTCGTATTTGATTTTTTTATTACTTTTGATCGAAATTCCACTTAAATTATAGTGTAAACATCGTATGCAACGAACCCATAATATTATCTTTCGACTATTATTAAATTGGTTTAGAAGACCAAAATGTTTGACTTTGAATATTGTTCTACGATCACTGTGACCGAGATTTCCTAGCGGTTTGAAGAAATAATATATTATTCAACACAGATTCGTCTTAGATTTTAGGAATACTTCAACCCGAATGAACTTGACCTCAATTTCAATGTCAATAAATATTTCTAGTTATTTTCACTTCATGTAATATTTTCCACTATACATAGTTAACTATATTGTTGGTCATTGTGGCCGTCGTTAATAGTAAAGATAATCACAAAAAGAGAAACAGTTAAATTATTATTGAAGACATATTTATAAATTCATGTATATTAATATGAATTAAAATATCAAAGATCGCTAATTATTGGTCTGTAAATTACATGGCTGCGATGTGAAAATGGGTTCAAATAAAAATATTTGAAACCTCAACAAAAGTTGAGGTTCAACATTAGTTCAGTTATTTGACTTAGGTGAAATTATTATGATAAATTGGTAAATCCATTTATTATCTGTTGATTATTTGAATGGATAATTGCTATGTTGTACACACCATCAGTTGTTGACATAACAGTCTTTACCTATTTTTTAAAAATATTTATTTTTTATTATCTATATTCTATTGCAGTTTTTTAGGTTGAATTATTATGTTCGACTTATGATTATATTTCATTCATTCGTATCGTATCGGATAACGATAAGCTACGAGAATGACGTTATAACTTATAAAATAATTAGATCTCTTTTTTAAATTAACAAACAAAAATATTTAAGGACTTTTTCTCGTTTAAGCTACGCCCAAGTTATAGCCGTCGTAATATTCACTATATTTAATTCAATCAAAGATAATCCTCATGCAAATTAACAAAACTTTCAAGTATTCTAAGTCTTATTTTACATTTGTACTTTATATTCTACATTTTCAACGAAACATTTATTGGTATTTAATTTCCTACTTGGGAGAAAATTTAATGGTTCAATATCCAATTAAAACTTTTTCCAATTCTTGCGAACATTTCGTTCAAACATTAAACCACGGTACCTTCAATACGATAATATATTTATACGTATGTTTTTTCTAAAACATATCATGGTTAAATTGTCGATGAAATGTATTATAAGCAACATGTATATATTCGACTACTGGTCAAAGAGAAGTAATCCTCTGGAGGAGGTTTTGAAGCTTATACCCACGCTTTCTGATACGGTTTGATACATTTCCATTGCATTGGCAGAATTTCGAGAGCACGATATGAATTATTACACACATCTTAGGCACACTTAAACTCAATCGTATTCCAAGTTTAAACCCTACATTCTTTGGTTAATATTTTCATTGAGCCTTTTAATCGCCTACACGAATACGATTATTTGAACTAATTTGAATATAGACAATTCTACGTTTTTAATGCAATTGATAAGGCATAGATTAAAAATGCAATACTTTTTTTTAAATTCAAATAAATATCTTATAGATACATACAGATAATCTAGTATCATCTATGGACTGGATAACCGAATAGCACGGAATAAGCTACTAAATTTTCATGTGCCAAATGTGCGTTTAGAAATCGAATTGCATAAAACATTATCTTATCGCGTGGTTAACTGTGAGTACCAGAGTGTTTTAGATGTATGGTACCATGTTATAGATAGGTACTATACTACAATCTTGAATTCCTGCGGGATATTCACACACAGGCCTACCATAAACTTTAAGTACCGTATGCTATAAAACTAAAGAATCGTATATCTAAGCGTAAAAGTGCAGTCTTATATCGTTTTATTCAAAACCGTTTAATTATTCTCTTATAAACGCATAATAATAAAACATTATGTAGACTTTATATGAATTATAATATTATTGAATTGAGAAATATTCGGGTTAAGCCATAATTACTTTATCAAATCAATCGTATTACATTTAAATAAACTTTACAATAAAGCGTTTTAAAATATTTAGCATTCATACAAAAGATTCAGTATTTAACATTATGAATATCAACTATTTTATGTTTGTTTAATAATCTTTGGTAAATTTTAAAATATACAAATGAAGAAATTGTGTTTATTTTTTAACGTATTTATAGATTTGCCTATTCATAGGAAATGCACTTTGACATTCTCAGATCCTTTGTGATACGGCTTTAACATCCATCCTCTTTAGAAATCCCTTTGAAAATCATTATATGAATTCAGAATTTCGATTTCAGAATTCTTTAAAGCCTTTCTGTAAGAAGAAACTCTATATTCTACATGGAATATAATACACAAAGGAACACGTTTGCGCTCTTTATATTCAATTTTATACAAATAACAAGCTTAGTATGTAAACAAATCTGGAATGATCGATTTTATCCTATTTCTATTTCTTGTATAGATTTGAAACGTCTCGAGTATGTAATTAGGATTACATTACAATTTTGGTCCCATCGACCTGATTGGTTGATGGATCCAGGATCCGGATATAGAAAATGTTCGATGGCTACTAGCAAGCACCCTAGTTTGTGTTCTTGGCTTGACTATAAGTGTATACTGACACGTATAGTCTAGTTGACTGAGTTTTTGTCGAAGATTCACAATAGCTGCCCGGAGTCTGGAAGTTGGAATTGTCTACACTTCCGTGCCTCAAGAAGCACGAAAAGCAGTTGGTATTCCGGTCGCGTCGGGTTGCTGTCCCATCAGTTTATGGGAGTGGGGGAACCTGTATTTGCGCATACTTGTGCACCATAACATGCCCTGCGCATTTAGTTAACCTCCCTTGAGACTTGTCACCGTGACCGAAATCGGTCAGGAGGATTTCAATGCTGACACTGACAAAAAGTGTAGTATTTTTACTAACATTTATTATTCCAAAGGACATTTATAAATTTAATAGTCTGTCTCGGACATCCTCAGCCAATTCTCCAAATTGAATTTACCAATTTATCGTTCACGTAATTATGTTACCTACGCAGTTTGTAATAAGTATCTGTTTATCTTTAATATTTAAGAATATATTATGCAAACACGTTATAATGTTTTCTTATTTTTAGGATTCTTAATAATTTATTGAATATAACTGTGATTTTTAAATTTAATTGCGGGAGCAAGTTTTTTGTTTAGAACATATTTAAGTAAATGTTTGAGCAAAGTATGAGAGTAATCATCAGATGTTCTGCAGTTGTTAGTGGCCCGTGTTTGCGTGTGATTGCTCAAAGCAGTACACAGCACATTAGGCACTAGAAAAAGATGAAAATCGATCGCTACTCGCTCGCTATATCCGTTTGAGAGTTGGAGATATAATATCATAAATAAAGCAACTAAATTACCAATCGGTAATCAATATTATTTATAGTCTGCCATCCCAGATAGAACGCTTGCACGCTCGACCGTGCTCGGAAGTCGGCTGAATTAATTCTGACATATAATGTCTCCATGGAGGTATGATATGTCAAGAAATCTAACATGGCGCTTCTTAGTTATTATATAAAACGTTTAAAACGTAACAATACAAGCCTATCGTGGTATATCTTAATGTTTGTATTTAACAGACTGTTTCATAATACATTTTCTATTATAAGCTACTTATGTAATTTTCTATGCGATAACGATGTTTTTTCCGCATTTTTATACGTACGGGGTCAGCTATAAAGTTGATAAGACATAGAAAAAAAAATTTAAACTGTAAAGAAAAAAGAAGTTCAGCGTACCTGGGTAAGATGTGCTCAGAGACTTGACAAGGCGGAAGGAAGCTCTCCAGGTTCGAGCTGATTTTGTTAAAGGAGAAATATTGATACAAAGATAATAAATATTTGGTCTATCTTCAATTTCATTCAGAGGCAAGGGTTATTTTGTTTTCTTTTATAATAATTAAATTTTATTACAAAATTATATTCTATAGCAATCATTATATATTTAACCCAGTAATTGTTTGTTTTGAATAACTAACACACCAAAAATAATAAGAAAAAGCAAAAAATTAAACAACATTAACTATTTAACATAAAGTAACTTTTTGTGTCTTTGATAATTACGATTACGAATACTTTTACATACTTTATATCACGTTAACAAGACTTATTAAAGTAAACACGAAACATTTTATAGCATATAATTTTTACAATTCATATTAATTTATTTATTGTTTTTATATATTATTTATTTATAGTTTGTGAATACATAAAGGAACTCTGTTATTTTTTTAATGCAGAGTAGGTAGGCGGGCAAGCATATGGGCAATCTGATGGTAAGTGGTCACTAGTGCTCATAGACATTGGCATTGTAAGAAATGTTAACCATCGCTTACATCGCCAATGCGCCACCAACTTTGGGAACTAAGATGTTATGTCCCTGGTGCCTGTAATTATACTGTTTTACTCACTCTTCAACCCGGAACACAACAATACAAGCACTACTGTTTTGCGGTATCCAATCTGATGTGTGGGTGGTACCTACCCAGACGAGCTTGTACAAAGCCCTACCACCAGTAACAAAGCCCTACCACTAGTAACAAAATATATATACTATTTAACTAGTTATAAATTTTATGAAGCAATTTTATAAGTGTACGTTTGGCCTACTTTGATTTCATTCTAAAATGTTAAGTAGAAGAATTATTTTATTTTAACATAGTTTCATTTACGTTTATACATATTCATGATTGATACACTATGATTGAGATTTCATATTTATATGTACTGATAAACTTAATGATATTATAACATGCAGGGAATATTATTTTAATTAATGGCTTTTTCAGGTAACAGTAATTGTTTATATGTTTTTTTTTTAAATCTTTTACTTTAATGATTTAAATGGTAATATTTGCATTACTGGTTCACGGTATAAAATTAATACCTACACTTATGGCGAATGGTTATTAAACCCGCCAATTGGCAAGGGTTTGTTTTAATGTAAATAACAAACAATATCTTTTATCTAACAAAATATTTTATATGTTTTTAACTTAAAATGTATAAATGAATATACTCGTATAGCTGAAGATTATTTTATCGACTGAACTAAAAAGTTTATTTTATTAATAATATTTCCGCAATTATATTTAGAATTAGGGCACAGAATATAATAACAAATCATATGCTGAAAAAAAAATCATTGACCTGGAAACTCGACCCGTTACCGGATTCGATTCAAACATATATGACCCAATAGAAATGATTGGAATTGTGCTTTGAATAAAATAAAGCCGTTTTAAAAATAGATTTAAAGTTGAAATCATAATATAACTATAACTTTTAAATACATGAACAAATTTGAATGTATGGCATTGTTAGATTCCATTCCTTACATCAGCCCGAGTGACAGTGGTTAAAAATCATTCACTTACTCAATCAGGGTAGTCGTGGTTTTTATTTTTTCTTATTTAATCAAAGACATCAGATAATTATCGTCTATTCACAGAAACTAACCTTTATGAATTATTGAGATTTGAAGAGTAAATATTGTAAGAACTAGAGTCCGGTTGATATTAAAGTTTATTTTTTATATCATATTAATAAGACTGAGGCGTTAAGTAACATATCATATTATTTCATTTCTGGTCATTATAATTTAATATGTCGAGTGTAATAGGGTATGACGTGTTTATTTTAGGTTCTTATATTTACTGTAATAGGTATGGTTATATACTATTCATACTATATACATATGTATTCTTACCATATAATTGTGACTTAATTCTCAAACTAACCTTATAATTTACAAACTTTTCACTAACCTTTTACTTTTTGCAACTTTAGTTAAAACGACCATTTATTTAACCGAAATGCAATATACAAGAAAGTTGGCTGAGATCTAAAATGGCACCCTGGTGTGTTATTTATATACTATTTCCTATAATATATCTCACAGTACCACGTAAAACCCCTTTAAGCTTTTACGTAGGGAATTATAAACGGCTAAAAACTACATATAAATATTTGTACAAATGCAAACGTATAATGTGCAAATACTAAACGTTGTTTGAAATGTAATGTTCTACGTAATAGTGCAATTCTGTAAGAACTCATTACACTACTCACCCGTGAAATGTTGACAACCGATGACAACCTTTTGGTGATATACTATTTTGAAGCGTTTATTCTTGAAATGTTGTAATTTTTATGGTCAATGTCGCATATCACTTTCTGACCTATTTTTGCGGTGAGTTTCGAATTTTTTTCTTACATTTAGCGACGAAACACTAGTAATATTGACATTACCCGAACAAGCAGTCCGCACCGACTCGAAAGTTTTTACTCTCTCGGGAGTAGATCTAGTTTACATGACAGAGAGGGTTCATATTGACGAGATGACTCAATCGCCAGGTCAACTCGACATATTCCGAATGACATGAAAACATTGTCGGTTTTTTCAACAAAAAAAAAATCGTTTGTGAAAATTGCATTGTGATTTTTAAATACCAAACACTAAATGTATTATTTCGATTGAGAGCCCTTTGATTAAAAGACTTGCGGTTGGGTACGGGATTCAAAGCATTTTTATTTAAAACAGAAAATGTAAAATGTCAACGTCATTGAAATAAACTAATAAGACCGTTTTATGAATATAAAAGGTTTTATTCGATGCCGTAATGGAATATTCCATGAACATATTGATCGCGGCATGTGATTTGATTTAAAATGAACGAGTCCGTTGTAAAATATTAAACGAGTTTTTAAATTGTATAAAATATATTAAATAGCTTCATCGATTAATAAAACCTACGTTTTTCATTACGATATAATGATAAGAATCGAAATAATCAATCATTCGTATATAGGAACTGAATAGTTTTTATTTCATGTCTAAAATCAATTAAATAAAAACGCGAACATACTCCATCTTTCCGGTTATTTGATAAATAATTTTCGATAAATTTTCGATGTCTATTTACATATAAGTTAAGTTTTTAGTCACTCAATTTCTGTGATGGATGTACTCGGTCTTCAAAACTATATTTATATAGTAATTGAACTAGCTCTACCGATCGTGGAAAAATATAAATATGCAACACATGACCATGATTTGTTGTTTCATGTGAAAAATGGTAACTTGATGGTTTGGATGAAGTTGAAAAATGGGGCAAAATACCGTTAAATCCTCCATTAATACGCATCAACGCTTTATATTTTAACCAGTACGTTGATAGTCAGTCAGGCAGGTCGTTTGGCTTTTGCTTATAGACTAAATTTTATCAATTTATTTAAGGGTTAAATTTATAATTATTATTTATTTTATGCAAGTGGTAATGTTTTTAAATCTATTTAAAAAAATCAATAACATTTATATGTCAGATTTCAATATGAGTCAGGGAAAATGAAAATTAGTTGTCTGGTATTTTTTAAAAGAAATATAAGTATTGAAATGACTATTAAATTTATCAAAATAAATTATTACACATACTGTGTTGAATTAACACATTTAAAAAGTATCTTTAACAAAATAAAATTGGATTATGATATTTTGCAGTTTTTTATTGAAATCTTATCACAGTTAATGAAATTTATATTGAAAATTTCGTAAATAAATTTATATCGATTGATAGACCCATTTTAAATAGGTTTGCCGGGCCCGAAAAAAGCCTTTATTGAATTGTGTGTCGAAATTACTTTGTTAAGCAGTTTGATTTATATTGAAAACTTATTAACCGATTAATATTTACATCATAATTAAAAACATTTTATAATAATGCACCATCCTCAATGTGCCTTTGATTATAAGAATCCGGTAATGATCTATGTCTCGTGTTTAGCTAATAAGGAATCAGATCTTATGGCATGGCTTCGAGTAACGGGTCGGGCCAATATAGACTCATTGGGTATTTCTGTCAAGCAAGCCTTAATAGCAATTAATAACCCAAATTAGTAAATTAACAAAAGTAACATAGACAGTGTGACAGTGTTGGTCCTGCGCCTGATCTCTCTCTATCGTCGAATTGCCGTCTCGTAGACTATATATTTCTTGGCCTTCGTTATTTTTAGGACTATATTATTATTATAGATATTATTTTTTACCAACAAACAGACAGATGTTGTTTTATGATAAAAGCTCGCCTCTGACTTCTAATTATAAGACAGAGCCCGCCTCGTCATATCACTAGGTAGTTAGTTAAGTTAGTAAATTTATTTATAACGACATATCAGATTAATAATAATTATATTCTGATAAAATAAAATAAAATTAACTTTGATGTACCATTTGTCCGCAACAGAGTACTTATATATTAAAATATGTAATTGTATTTATTCATCAGAGATCGATGACTAAATATATATCTTCGTTTTATTGTTCCAGAGTGCGTGTGGAGTATTATGTGAACGAGAACACTTTCAAAGAAAGACTGCAACTATATTTTATAAAGAATCAACGTTCGAGTAAGTATAACTCTAGATCTATATCTATACATATATCTATATATATAATATTATAAAGAGGTAAAGTTTGTGAGGTTAAAGGTAATCTCTGGATCTACTGAACCGATTTTGAAAATTATTTTACCAATAGAAAGCTACGTTATTTGTGATTGTCATAGGCTATATATTAACTCGAAAAATGAAAAGACTTTTTCGTGGTAGTCGGATGTTGTGGCCAACGCGAATTTGGCAGTAAGTTAATAAATCATAGCAATCAGTACTAACCGAACCACAATGATAATTTCATTACAAGTAAAAATGTTTACCGCCCAACAAAGTAGGCAGGGGTCAGCTAGTTGAAACATATGTTCCTTATTTATATCCTACGTATACATTTTTTGTTAAATCTAACAGACGTCTGTAACGTATTTCCAAGTAAAAACTTGTTGAATCAATGTGAATTATATTGATATATCATAAAATATATGTAATTGAGCTATATTTCAAAATCAACCATGAGTCAATTCAAACAAAATTTAATTAAAAAAAGTATGTATCATTACTTTTATTCTTATCTATATCGGAGATAATATTAATTAACTTGCTGTAAGTTTCCGCAAAGCATGGTAATGAATTAAATTTCTGCATAAAATTAAAATAGACACGCAAGTCGTATGAAGGGCACGGACAAATTAAATGATATTAATAAATTGCGCTTGTCCAGTTGTGTAGGCGAAGCGGCTTCTACAATACCGCAGTAATTGCACCGCAACTCGCAAGTATTTGCTAGAACGATTAATACGTACAGTAACTCAATAACACAGTTTACCGTACCCTTGTACTTATATCGTTGTGTATAAAAAAATACTAATCTACATTTACAGCGGGCTTACACAAATCAAACAAAAATCGAAGCGATTATGCACTTTAATAACTATATTTTTGGTCACGTGACGTATCATTATTGTAACATTTCGATATTTTCTGAAAACGAATGCGAGAAACTTATATAGCTTTACAGATCGCGCATAAACGAAATTAACAAATTGTTTTAACAAATTAAATTAAATTCATCAAAGAGAATTGAATCACGACATTTTTTCTAATTAAAATAAACAAAAGGATTCCAACTAAATAATAAGTTACTTATACTTATAATTAACATTAGTTATAATTAATGAAATATTTTTGTAACCAGATACAGAAAGATCTCAAAATGATCTTTGTTTATTTGTGAAATACTATTTGACACACAAAAAAATATTTTGAGACTTTCACAAAGATTTGACAAAGATTGCTATTGTGAATATAAATGCTATCGGTGTCATCATCCTCATCGTCGTCGCGCACGTGTATTTGATGGCTAGTTTGTTTACTGATATTTTTGTGTGTAATACTGAGTAATTTCTTATCGCGAAAGAAAGGCACTTACGAAATTGATCAGTTTAATTGCAAGGCTGTCCGAGAACACGATCATTTCAGATATTGATGTTGCTTTCGGTGACGATAGATACGTACATATACTTACTAAATCAGTAACTGATCGCAAAATATGTTGTACTTAGTTCAAATGAGATTAATAGAAGTTCTAGCATTCTATAGATTCAGATAAACATTCGTAACACTAGCGGGTTGCAACAGTACTTTTTTTAGACTATTATTGGGTGGTCGAAAAAATTCCATAATTGCAAATTTTTTTAATAAACTAGGTACTAACTAGGAATCAATAAATATTTACTTAAGTATTTTTATATTTATAAAAAAGCAAAGTAAGTTTTACAGTTTTGTAAATTCTTCTCATTTGTTTGACAACCAATTTTCGATTTGAGATTACGGGGCGAACATTAATTATAATAATTAGACGGTTTCAAAATATTTATATTTCAAAATATTGAAGTGATATTACCAGAATGCTAAAAATTCTCATCATTAAGTTCACCGATTCTATTCAGTGAGACTGAATAGCCGCAAGTTATGTAGTTACGTGATATATACAGATATAAGGGCCTCGTTCATGGCTTAATAACAAGGCTGGTCTTCCGGTCCTGGATTTTTCGTCCAATTCAGGGTTTTTCGTCCATATATATGATGTTAAGCCGGTGTATGAGATTTGGCAGTGCTTAAAATCCCCTGCTTGGGAAAGCGCATAAAGTTTTTACTGTGCCTGAACTTTCTCCGGTCTTATCAGCTAAGCAGTCGTCGCCGTTGAACATAATCGCTACGCACAGTTGTTAATTTTTATGTAGACACAGTATTGAGTTATTTAATCGAAACATACATTTTAAATATATCATTAAATTATTATAATTCATTTAAAATTTTAGGTTATCTTAATTACTTTTTTGTTTCAGGTTTACGCATTAGGATAGTAAATCTATTTTTCAAGATTCTAGCCTGCCTTCTCTACATTTTTCGCGTTTGCGCCGACGGAGATCCTATATCAGCGTCTTGGTAAGTTATTACTAGACTGTAATTGTTTTTTCAAATGTAGTAAGAAATCATCGAAACATATCTGTGTGCCTACTACGTTCCAAATAACTGCATATTTAATAGTCAAAGTTTCAAAACTAATTAACAGTAATTAAATAAATGATTCTATGACAATTAGAAAATATTAAATTCAGTCGTATATTTCTGTAAGTATAGATTGCGAACACCAAAGGCGTAATTAAGTAACATGCGATACATACTCGACTTTTGTGACAGAAACTTATATTTTCCATTTATTGTAATCTATTTTGTTAAAGAGAGACTAAGGGTATGTAGTGGTTGAGTATGTAATAGTGGGAACGTGCTACGAAAGTGAGCTGGAATCGAGTAGAGAACCATTCCTCCAATTAACCGAGCACATCTAGCAAACGGATGGCAATGCGTCTCCACCGTACATTATGGAGCAAGAGCCATAGAATACCTAGTAGTAGTCTTTGGGAATTTTTTTGCTAATATCTTCCAGAGGTGGTTCTCGAAGGGTAAATTGCGCCCGTTTTCGAAGGACAAATCATAGTGATGAGAGTTTCATGCACACCGACAGCACTTTTTGCGATCGACCCACCCTTGCTTGATCGTCATTGGACTAAATTTTTTTATCAAAATTTGTTAAAAACGTATTTTAAGTGAATACTTAAGAGTAACGTGTTTCGAAAACGAAGTAGTTATTTAGCGATCGCTAACAATTCTAATGTGATTTTTTTATGAAATTTCATAATAGCATGTAATTATTTCAGTTACGGATGTAAGCCTGGAAACAAGACCGAGTTTGAATACTCCGCTAACCTCACCGAAGAGGAGTTTCAAGAGCATCCGATCATCAACTGGGACGGGATAGTATGGGTAAACCGACCGCTGTATCTGTGGGGGGTGCAAGTTGTACTCGCAATGATTTCCTTGGCCGAAGCTATTTTGCTGGTCTATCTCGGATACAAGGTATCAAATAAATCAAAAAACAACATCTCTTTATAATTAACCATATTATTTAAAATTAGTTAATTTATTTTGTATAACATTATCATTATAATATTCATAACATGTTGTTATATTTTAAGGGCAACATCTGGCAACAGGTTTTATCATTCCACTTCATATTGGAGATGGTTAACACGGTTCCATTTGCGCTCACCGTGAGTAGTTTTTTTTTTTAGAACATGTAACTTCATTCATATAAAAGTTATCTGTATTCATCAGACAAATAAATGAACATTTAAATACACTAATTAATTTTTGTAGCTAGCGGATAGCATTACTAGAAAACTTGAGAAAATAAATTACATTAAGCGGTTATGATGATGAGAAATTCCAAATTTCGGGAGTAAAATTAAGGACTGTTGTCGTTTCTAGGTACCTTTCCCGCCGCTACGGAATTTGTTTATCCCCGTATTTCTGAACTGCTGGCTCGCTAAGAGGTCTCTCGAAAATATGTTTGTGAGTATTTAAGGAAGGTAAAATGATTAAAAGAGTATTCAATTATATTCATAATTCGAAACGATACGTTCATATTTTCAGAACGACTTACACCGAGCGATGCAAAAGTCTCAGTCCGCTCTCTCTCAACAACTCATGATTTTATGTGTCACGCTTCTATGCTTAGTTTTTACGAGGTAAATTTATTTTTTATAAATGTATTTAATAGTAAGTAAGTAAGATATAATGAAGAATATCTCAAGTAAGTAATAGAATCTGCCATAACGCAATAAATATGAATAACATTATATAAGACTTTTTATATCTTATTGCCCTTGATACAAATTGGTTATGAAAAATCATCGTTTGTATGGCGCTTAAGTTTAATCAGGTAAACGGAAAACAAATAGCAATTTCCTTTTATAATATTTAGAAAATAATACGGAGTCATCTCCGCGGCGCCGGTCTCATTCAATTTGTAGCCTTTTAGGATTTTTATCATGCCACTTTGAAGCTTTTAGGAACAAAGCGTAAAAAAGATTCTTACCTTTACTTTTAATTTATTAAATTATACATCACAGTTTCATACTGAGTAGAACAATTTAGAAAAAAGCTTTATAGAATAGTGTCTTACAAAGGATATTACTATGGTAATATCTTAACAAAGTAATAGCTCGACGTCTTTAAAAGGTTAAACTAAGTAAAGGAGTACGAGCGTACAACATTAAGTGGGCTTAAGAAATCGATTTAGTGTAGCTAGATAAATTAATATACTTCATTCGTTTTATTTTATATTAATTTACACTAAAGTTATTGTTTTAGCGTATGCGGTATTCAACATTTCCAACGCGCTGGTCATCGCCACCTTAACCTGTTCCAAGCAACATACTTCGTGGTCGTGACATTCTCAACTGTTGGTTATGGAGATTTTGTACCCGATATCTGGCCGTCCCAGCTGTATATGGTCATAATGATTGGTGTCGCGCTTGTTGTTTTGCCCACTCAGGTTCGGAGTTTGCCTAAGTTTCAGTCAGTTTTGTACAAAAGCCTATTGCTTAAAATTTTCTAAAATAAAGTTTCAGATCTTCTTATTAGTCGCTAACTAGCCTGCTAGAGTTTCATAGTTTAAACTAAATTTGTTAAAATTAATTTAATGTAAAATCTAATTCTTCCATACTTTAAAGTCGTATGTCAAACGAAATGAGAACTTTGAGCATTAGTAACTGAGAAAAAATAGCAGTTTTTCTTTTTTTAACATAGCGTATGTATAAACCAAATTTTGTCTTAAAAAAAACTGAGGCCTAAATTATTATTATTATTATTACTTCATTAGCCTAACATTTTGTTTAACACGTTTGTTCACGGTATTAATGCAATGTTCAAGGACGTAATTCTTTCCTCGCAAACTGAATTAAGCTATAAAGTGCTTGAAGAGACTCGAGTTCTCTTTACCACTTTATTAAAATTCCATTTTTCTCAGAGAACATAGATTACACTTTTTCACTTTAAAGCAATTTATCACATTCTACATCTTTTTAGTTACAGACACTTTATTAAAATACTTCGTTTAAAATATTATAATAGTTATTTTCATTTGATGTCCTGTAAATTGATACTGAATAAATTGAGACGTAATTTAAAATTTTATTAATATCGTTACAGTTTGAACAATTGGCATTCACCTGGATGGAAAGGCAGAAGCTCGGCGGTTCTTACTCGTCACACCGCGCTCAATCAGAGAAACACGTAGTAGTTTGCTCGACAACGCTCCATGCCGACACAATAATGGATTTCCTGAACGAATTTTATGCTCATCCTCTACTTCAGGACTACTACGTTGTTCTGCTTTCACCTATGGAGCTAGATACAACGATGCGGATGATTCTTCAGGTATTTTATATTTTTAGACATTAAAAAATCATTATCCAAATTTTCTATAAGTAAGTAATAAACACAGATATTTTTAAACATATATTAATATTCATATTAATTATTACAGGTTCCGATTTGGGCTCAACGCGTTATTTACATCCAAGGCTCGTGCCTGAAGGATACTGATTTGATTCGTGCGCGTATGAACGAGGCGGAGGCTTGCTTTATACTAGCCGCTAGAAACTATGCTGACAAAACTGCAGCTGACGAGCATACTATTCTTAGGTAATTTAAACTTATTAAAAAATACATGTATAACTTAAACTCAATCACTATCTTGTTCGATTATGCGGTTACTACTTAGCTAGCAATTATTATATTTTCATAAGTATATAATCAAAATATTAAATAAGACTCAAATTGTTTCAGGTCCTGGGCAGTAAAAGATTTCGCCCCAGTTGTTCCCCAATACGTACAGATTTTCCGACCAGAGAATAAACTGCACGTTAAGTTTGCGGAGTTTGTAGTTTGCGAAGATGAGTTTAAATATGCACTTCTCGCTAACAACTGCACTTGCCCTGGTGCATCAACTCTCGTTACTCTACTCTTGCACACGAGTCGCGGCCAGTAAGCCTAGATCTATTTGTTTTAAATATCCTACACGTGAATAAATATAAATTCTGTTTTTGATTTTTTAGAGAAGGTCAACAATCACCAGAAGAATGGCATCGCCTTTATGGCAAATGTTCTGGCAATGAAATCTACCATATCGTACTTGGTGATAGTCGATTCTTTGGCGAATACGAAGGAAAAAGCTTTACTTATGCCAGTTTTCACTCACACCGGAAGTATGCATATGTTTGAATATATACTGAAGTATTAGGAATTATTACAATTTTACTTTACACATTGTTTTTCATTTAGATATGGAGTAGCTTTAGTTGGAGTTCGTCCAGCAGAGCTACCTGAGTTTTATGAAGAAACCATACTTTTGAATCCTGGCCCTCGGCACATCATGAAAAGCACTGACACGTGCTATTACATGAGCATCACGAAGGAAGAAAACTCTGCTTTCGTGGTATCTGACAAACAGACAGAAAGCAAATCCAATACCATACCAAAAGATCAAACTACATGTAGTCTCCTCTCTAACGAAAAGAAGACTGGAGATGCAGAAGGCGGCACCGGACAGCGGAAAAGACCAGACGGTACTAATGTGGCTCAGTACGACCTCCCACAAGTGATTCTACAAGCTCCCGCGAGTTCCACACCAAATACATCGCCATCACGCATCTACCCAGCTAATACTGTATCATCCGCTAATTTAACTGTTGCTGGCTGTGAGTGTCACAGTTGGATTACTGCCTAAAGTAGATTGAATAAAATCGCCGTTTTACTAGTTTGTTGGCGATCATTTGGTCTACTTTATAGTTGTATTGCTTAAGTTGCTCGATGTCTACCAAATTTGTATTTTATTGAATCTTATAGAACATCGAATCGATTGGCCGACCTGGACAGAGAGCAGCTCGCCATATTAGAGGATTTTTGGGTAATTCTGATCACGGTGAAAGTAAAATTACTGGTCCTACATGGTCAACGACGTTTTGCTTTGATAATAATCAATATTAAATTTCCTTTTCATTTTGTTCACTTTGGTCCGAAAAATACATTTCCTATATAAGTAAAAAACAAATTAAATGAATAATATAATAAAATATGCTGATTTAGCACACAAGTGAAAGATTGGAAGTGCTATAAAATTTAAAAACACTACGTGATTGACAACATTAAATGATCCGGATTAATCTTTTAATTTAAGCCCATGAATGATTTTAGAAAAAAATATTTTAGTGTCGTGCATGCCTTGTTGTAATGGACTAGCATTTGTACTACTGCATACTATAGGCAACAAAATAAAAGTAAGGCAAACACATAATCACTATCGAAATGCAAAGTCACATTATGGTTCCATCTAAAAATTTCCTAAAAATCCTTTTAAAATTCTGATGGTTTTGCGCTCGATATGGTTAACGTTTAATTGCATCGCTATTTATATTTACCGAGTATTAATATTTTTATTTTAGAGGTTAGTTTATGCTATTGATATTTTGGTGAATAGATTAATGCGTATGCCTCATGCGATGCCGTAGTTTTCGTAGTATGAATTTAAAATTCATCAAATACAATCATTATTATCACGAAATTATCCCCATATCACATCGTCATGTCGAGCCACCATTAAAAGTAAATTGTATCAATTATAATGTGAAACAAGATATACGATAAAAATATTACATTGACTAATTGACTGTTACTATTAGTAAGTACTAGTTAATCAGTAGGATTCAATTTTGTCTTGATGCAAGAACTGTTATTAATTTATCAATTATCTTCAAATGTTATGTTATAAATACTTATGCATACAAGTGTGACACAGTTGACAATACATTATATACAAAAATACTTTATAATTTTCAGCTAAATTTGGCGAAGCATCAACATCGGCATCTGACTCTCGCACTTGTCTCAAAGAATCTCCGGCTACAGATAGCGCAACTGATAGTCACCTCTTACTTCCTCGACCTGACAATACCAACTTTTTAAGCCCTGATAGTCTCCATTGCCGACGAGGTAGCTTTTATTTCTTTCAATATTTTCTCTAAATCATGAAATCGATATTGTGGTATTATTATAAATGATCTAATTCAGGTAGTAGAAGACCATCGATACTTCCGGTACCGGACATGGTAACGAGCAGTCTAACTATTACATCAGAGAATCAAGAGGAAGGAGTTGGAGTTGATGAAAGTGAAGATGAACTGGATGACGACGTCCCCTGGCGCTCTCCTTCCGAAAAGATTGCGTAAGACACACCGCAGACCGAAACGCCATTCCCGCGATCATGCACGCACGCATATTTATTTTTGTCACTTCGCTGTCTTTTCAATTTTAGTATTTAGAAACTTTTAAATAAAGTTTAAACAAATTGTCGGGTATACATTCAGTAAATTAAAAACGTAAAATACTTTCTAAAATGGTTCACATAATAAGTAACACTAATACGTTTTTATATTTACAAAATGTAGATCCATATTCATATTAGCAAAACTTAAATATATATTTTTAAAGAGTAATTGAAAAAGTTGAAGTACGACAAAAATAAGTCGTCGAGAATTACCTTAAATTAAATTTTGCTAATTAATTTTTATTTCATCGTCAATATAAATGTGTTACGGTTTACATAACACGATATATTGACGATCTTCCAAATTTGTTTCTTATTGTTTTAGCCTGTACATTCAAATCGTGTAGATAGAAAAAGCGGATCTCGGCAGCTGCATGCACTCAGCACAAAGTACGTCATTGTATTGTATACTTGTAAGTTCTGCTGTGCATCGAACATTGCTTGGCTTGTAGCTTACACTATGCAGGCCTACAATATAATACACATTACCTAATGGTATAAATACTTTTGTTGTACTGCTCACAAAATATATAATCGAATAGAGCCCTATCAAAAGATGAAACAGAAAATCCAAATTTTAGAAAAATAAATGTGGATGATGGGTTACTTTAAGGTTTGGCTTTACGATTCAGTAAACATAACTTTAATTATAATTATATTAATGAGGAGAAATTAGAGAAAGTATTGATATAAATATTTCGTTACATATAAAGATACACGCATGGAGTTTTTATATTGCATTCTTCTTAACCAACACAAAAGTAATATAAATTTGAATTAAATATATAATATGAATACTTTAACAATAAAACAAATAGTTTTACCATGAATATCCATTATAGTTTACATTTCTCATATTGCTGCATTATTTTTTAACATTAAATCAAAATAAATTTAAGCTTAACTACAGTCATTACAGCTAAACGCATGTGCCAAAAAATATTCGCATTCAAATTTCGAACACCAAAAAGATTTTTTAAAAATCACATCCCACAATGTTATCAAATCAATTGCTACAAACTACACATTCTTTAGCAAATTCCCAAAATTCCACTTTTTAATGTCCAAGTTTTACAAGAACTAATATAGCGCACGATTCCTAAAGCTCGTATGTAGCACACACGAATGTTACCCCTCGTGAGTGTTTAGTTGATACGAATGTGTGCATTGTGTACGTACCCTTGAGACCTGAGTATGTCCCTACCGCCGCGGCGTCTGCAGTGACGACGCAACTACGAGCTCCATGTCCTCGCTGGGGGGGAGTGAAACACGTACAGCTTGGCGCAACGACTTCACCAGGTAAGCATGAAGACCTCCCTAGCTTGAATGTCCTGACAACTGTTAGATATTACATGTTTAAAATATAACGGCCTTCCTTATAAAGCTGTTGCTTAGCGGCTGCTTAGTTAAACAATGAAATCTTTCTTTTTATCATTACAGATTTGACATGCGAAAGAAAAAGACACATCATTGTTTACCTAATCACCCGCTAAAAAACATATATAAGTAAAGCCGCCCGTCATCAAATTACACTTTAACCACGAGTGAAACAATTACTTGTCTTTGACTCTAATTCAAGTATATTTGGTGTCTCTATAAATCAATTATAAATTGGTATTAAGTATTATTGGTAAATATTAAAAGAAGAGTATTAATAAAAAAATATATATAATTTTTAATATTTAGTGAAAATTAGTTAGTAATGTATTCGGCTTGTTTATTAAAATGTGTATTTTTTATGTTTTCTAAAAGATAGCAAAAGTATATTTACTTCCATCTTATTTATATTACCAATGGTAACTTTATAGAGTTAAATTAGAGTTGCACTCGATATTATTTTCTAGAATATATTTAAGTCTGCTTGACATTGGATGTTAGTTTTATATTTAGCACATTATTTAATAAAAAATATTAATTCACTTGATTGTTATCATTATTTCTTAAAATTCTATTAAATCTGCATAATATTGATTATGTAGGATACAAGCAGTAAGTATGATTTTTTATTTATTTTCTTTTATAATTTCTTAATTATTATCTTTAAAATAAAAAGCTTTGCTTTGCCTTATTTAAGTTACACATGAATAATAGTATCCGTTTGCAGGATAAAAAACCCTCACATGTCTTAATTTACAGGATCGTGAAAGGTTTCCCTCCAGTGTCGCCGTTCATAGGAGTAAGCCCAACGTTGTGCTACTTGCTGAAGGAAAAAAAACCGCTGTGTTGTCTTCAACTAGCTCAAGTGTGCGAGCATTGCGCATACCGTAACGCAAAGGAATACCAATGGCAAAATAAGACCATCATTCTTGCCGCCGATTATGCCTCCAATGGAATCTATAACTTTATTATTCCACTGCGCGCACATTTCAGATCTAAAACTTCACTCAATCCTATAATCCTTTTGCTGGAACGTAGACCTGATGTCGCATTCCTTGATTCCATTTCTTACTTTCCATTGGTGTATTGGATGCTCGGTACTATTGATTGGTGAGATCCTCATTTAATGATATACTTGAATCATAAGATATTCGATTACAAGAGCAATAACAAATTATTATCTTTACAGCCTAGATGATCTTCTCCGCGCAGGTATAACTTTAGCCGAAAACGTAGTGGTTGTTAACAAAGAGTTATCTAATTCAGCCGAAGAGGACAGTCTCTCTGACTGCAACACCATTGTGGCAGTTCAAACAATGTTCAAGTAAAAATCTTCCTTAATATAGTCTTTTTTTATTTCTAGTCTAGTTTATAAGATACTAGGTAAGTTGCGCCTTTTGCGAATAGTTCTTCTTGGACGGCAAGCGATATTTTTGAAAATGTATTATGCAAAGCGAGTAAAAGTTGTGCTACTGCGTTCAAACGATATTTCATTGGGCTCAAAATAATTAATCTTTTTCAGATTCTTTCCATCTATTAAATCTATAACGGAGCTATCCCAATCTTCAAATATGCGATTTATGCAATTCAGAGCTCATGACAAATACGCGTTGCATCTATCGAAGATGGAAAAGGTTTGCTATAAAGTTTTTAGGTCATGTGAAAACACTAAAATTATATTTATCACAGCATCTTTTATTGCAGCGCGAAAAGGAGAGAGGGTCCCATATTTCCTACATGTTTAGACTACCATTTGCAGCTGGTTCTGTTTTTTCCGCCTCTATGCTGGATACTCTTCTTTATCAGGCATTCGTAAAAGATTACGTAATTACATTTGTGAGACTCTTGTTGGGCGTTGATCAGGCTCCAGGATCAGGATTTCTCACTTCTGTAAGTTTCATTTAATACGCTTGCGAATATTAATCTTGCGAAAATTATATAAGATTATATTGCAATCCCATTTCACCTCATGCTGCGCGAATTTATGCGTGAAATATTTTTTTGGAGTTTAAAATTTAATGGTTATTTCACAAGTAATTATATTATATTAGATATTATTAAGTAACATGTTGCTACCTTGGACCTCTGACAGATGAAAATAACGAAGGAGGATATGTGGATACGTACATATGGTCGGCTATATCAAAAGCTATGTTCTACCACATGCGAAATCCCAATTGGGATTTATCGAACTCAGGATACGAGCTTAGCTGATCAATCGCACCACGTGAGTATGTCGCCACGGAGCCCGTCTGGGTGGTTTTGGTCACGCCTCGCGGGATTGCGACCATCGCGACCATCGCGACCATCGGTGAGTCGGTCTACTGTACCTCTCAGATAGTACTCCTTAAATACAGTCCTTCGCCGCTACCTACCGCTATATTGAAGTATTTCACGCAAATTAATCCGTATGATAAAAATGAAAATAACTCACGTTGCATCCAAGTAGTCCTAGTCCTTGGACTGTATTTCGGGTACCTTTTTAAATATAATTTATCTTTCCTACGGGTCAGCGCTACACTTACTCATTACAAACTGTCTTACATCAACATATGAAGCCTACACTTGTGGCGTCTTTGTAAATTAGTTTTTATGCATTTGTACAACTTTCTAATACTCATACGATACTCGATTTTCTTTTAAAATACACGAGCTTAATTTTCTATTTCAATCGCAAACTGCTATAGCCAAACGACCCTTTGTGCTTTTGCGCGGATACGGATCTGACTAAAGAGTGTTTTCTATTGACATTTTAACGCTGCGGGTCAAATCGAACACAACAATCAAAACTTTATTGCACGCGTATCGGTATCGAGCTCGATGATCGCAATCCCGCCATATTGTTGTCCTATTAGTACGTATTCTGCATGGACTGTTAGACAAAGAAATAGTTGGACGACGACATCATATTACATCAACCTAGCGATGGACCACCGCCGATTTGATTTGCCAGAAAATTTGCTGCTATACGCAGACAGCGTAAACACCCTTCATCAGAATCCGATAATAGCCATAATCTTTGCATGGTTTCTCATACATTATGCTAAAACATGTAAGGTTTTCTATTTAATTTCTCTATTGTGAAACGATTACAGCCTTAGCTTAGATTTTAAACTTCACTTTATACCCGTAGTTCAAACTTATATATGTCTGTACTTCAAAAAATGCATAATCTCAATACTCTAGAGCGTTCAGCATGCACCTCATAAGAAATTAGCCAGCAGATATCATTTTTCATAATTTTTAAGCTCTCTTGCATTAAGTAAATGTTATCAGCTGATGTTGACATCCCGTCAATATTATTTCAAAGGTTAATTATAAATAAAACAATATTTAGAGATGTATGTTGGTCACAAAATGAGAATGCGAGTGAGCGTCGCACTAGGGACTTTTAGGCGTAGCAGACGTGTGATAGGCAAGTTACAGCAGGCGACGGGGGACGCTGGGTCGGCAGGAGACGGTGGGTCGGAGGGACGGGGTGCCCGATCGCGCCGTGGAACCACGGGTTGCCTCAGCGGCTGCTACGGAGACCGCACTCCAGCGGTAAGACCCCGCTACACTAATGATCGCATTGGTGTGTAATAAAACATACAATACAAGGTGTTGTGTTGTTTGGTTATACATACATTTCAAAGAATATTATCTGATAGTCGCCGATGACCTTGGGATTGAGTGAAAATTTAATATTTGTTTTAATACTTTTAATTTTGCTAAAACAGACGCTGATGTAAAGGTATTTTGTAATTTAAACTTTTATAAAATAAAGAATAAAATCTCTTTTAAAATAGCGGTTTTATAATTGCTATGAATGTACTGGTTATACCCATTTATCGAGCTTTAGATTAGTCTAGAACCTAGCAGTAGAAATTTCGCAATTGTGCGTTATTTGCACTTAGTTCATTAGATTCAACGTAGAACCGTCTGTTCCAGTGTGCACAAGGCATAATATGTTCGATACATTTTACATTACACATTTTTTTAACTAAAACGTGTGTCTTGGGTATTAAGTATTGAGATCTTGTACTCCAAGACATACATTTAGTTGAATCGTCTTAACTGAAATGTAAGTCACTCGTTTAATGCATGCTTGAGACTCAAACCAAATATCGTAAGGGAAGTGGTAACGCACAAAAATCAATATAAAATCGTTTATTTGCTTATTGAATGAACAACGCATAGTTTCAAAAGTCTACTTATGTTTTAGTATTCGACGAGTTTGGCTGACGAAGCTCGAGATAATCATGCACAGCAAATTGAGAGAGCAGAAATTGCTAATCTTGTACGATCTAGAATTGAGTCATTGAACTTGACTGGAGTCGATTATGACGACGTTAGCGAGAAACGGAACAGCCTCTCGTACGTTATCATAAATCCAAGCTGTGACCTAAACTTGCAAGAAGGCGACATCATGTAAGTATATGTCTAATATGTCATTTAAGTCACAAAATTAATATGTATTTTAATTACTTTTTTCCTTTCAGATATTTGGTGCGCCCTTCACCATTCTCAGCGCAAAAGACGTTTGAACGTCATAACAGCCGACGCAAGTCTAACATCAGTTTCTGCTCTGGTGCACTTATCCAGGCTGCAGCAGCTGGCAGTCGTCGTGGGTCAGCGCTTGGAGGCCTCTCAAGCCTTTCGCCACGAGCCCCGCCATTGACAAATGCGAAGGCGAACTCTCTGTCCCTTCCTGATAGCCCCACTATTGTTACCGACTTTCGTGGGCGTTCGAATTCTCTTCGAGTAGTAGACGACATCTTGCTACGTCGATCCAACTCTCTGCGACAAGGACTGGGTACGCCTGCTACTTCTAGTCGCCGCAAGAGCAGCCTGGAAGAAATCGGAATATCACACTTTAATTCACTTCTTCAACACCAGCAACAACAGCAGAATGCAAATGCCATTAAAATTGCTCTCAATGGAAGCATTGGTCTAGAGGTGACACCACCAGACGAGGGTCCCATGGATCGATTTGGATATCAGGATATGGCTGCTGCTCTTCCCTCCACATCGGCAGGATCTGGTTTGCCACCTACCCCAGACCCTCAACATCTTCAGGGTACAATCGTATGATATAATCTAATGTGGGGACGGCGACTCAGGTCCGTTGTGAGGAACAAATGGAACTAAGCCTAAACGACTCCGGCTAGAAAAATGTCCACGGAACATATTTTCGTCTCGTAGCGTCTCTACTATGCACGTAGTGTTTCAACTAAAAATTTTCCAAAAAAACTTCAAAGTGAGTGACTGGATCGGGACAATACGCGGCAGTGAAACCTGTGTATTGTAAGCGGGATCAACTAGTTAATATGTAAAGGGAATATGGCCTATGGCTGTACATAGCGGGGCTTACTTTGGTCTTATTCTATTGTATGTATATAAGAGTGTAACTATCAAGAAAACTCTTTCACTATATTAAAATATTTACAAAAAGTTTATTATGTGTACCTACTATTATATTATTAAATAGATTTATTAATATTGTAGCAAAATATCTATTTTAGATTTAATAGATGTATAACGATGATAACTTCATTATTTATTCAAAATTAAGAGATGTGTACTTACATTTATCACTATAATTAGATTTGTTGACTGTCGAATTGTATTTCTATTAGTATCTGTGGCAATCAATAAAGTCGATACGACCTCAATGGATTATATTATTGAAAATTAAACCTGAAAATTATTTATTAATTCATTTTCACATGTTTCGCTTACATGTACAAATTACCTAAAACAATACTTAGCATTATTTTAAAATATATATAAATAAAAATTAGGAGTTTTAATTATTATTAAAACACGCCTTTCGTTGTGTTATTCATCCTAAGCTTTTTGAGAATCGAAAACCTATCGTTCTAAATATAAACAAACCCAGGCACATCATCAGTCAGTCATTAATTTTATCGGCTTCGTTTATTTCTTTCACACTAGACTACGCCAATATCACTGAGCTATAACTTATTAAACTTGGTATCAACCTATAGCGAGAAATAATTGATTTTATGTGTATATAATTGAAAAATCGATTGGTATTTTTATCAAGAAATGAGTGAGTATACGAAACCTTCATTCTTCTACAATGTTATCTTGTACGGTTACAGTCACATTGTTGATTACGGTATGTCCTCAATTGTTTTTTTTACAAAATAACAAAATATATTTGTACTGACAAGCTCTTAAAGGTGTTATTTGCGCAACCTTTTTTTTATAACGCTGGAAAAACGCGTTGCGCGTTGTTCCCCACGGGAATAGTGGCAGGGAGGGATATGTAGGGCTCGCCTCGCGTATCAGAACACCCACTAAAAAACCAGCGGTACCCTTTCCGTCTTAACGAGGAGCGCCACGGGATCGCTCGCGCATACTACCGTGACGCGCAATCTAGTCTGACTTCCTTTGTACTAATTAAACAGTAAAAAATATATAAATAATTTAAATATTACCAGCCTAATATTTACCGTTGAATATTTCGATATAATTAATAAAGGAGCTTACACATTTTGTTAAAGTCGGTGATCGAGTTAAGTCGATCTCTTCTTTTTTTCCAGATTAAAATAATATCTACTATAACCTCTAATAACGCTTAATAATTGTATAATTTGATTGAATTTTCATTCCCGAATAGTGTTAAGGTACTCGTATGTATGTAAGAACTAGATGGCAAAACGCAATCCTCAATACTACTAAAAAGCATTCAAAGTCTATCAGTTTCCCGCCATCAAGAGTATATGTCAATGTTCTTTTTGCCAGATTAAAAATATAGATTATTATGATTGATGATTAATAAAAAAATGACAGTTACTCTCCAGTAATATTTAATAATAATTCGTATCACATCTAATATTATATATTAGAATCTGATTTAGTCTTATTATACATTATTTTAATTACCATTTTCAATGAAGAAGTTAAAATTCGAATTCGAAGACAAGTTTGTTATACCTAGCTATCGAAACTAGTATCTCCCAAAAGTCTAGTCTTATATTTAACCTCAAGGCAAGGAAACTTAAAGACTTCCGGCCGAATGCTACACTACCGACCATAAGGCAGCAGTTTATCAGCTTACCTCCATTACTATAAACGTCATGAGGTCGCTTGTGGTTTATGTACCTTCTCCGTTAGAAGCCGCACTACCTCACTGCACGTACCTGTTCGAGAGGGACGCCCGTTAGAAGTATCGCCACTGTTCACAATACTGAACGTTATCGCTAAATTACTTTCAACCGAGGCGGAATAAGGGCCTTCCACAATGAATATAATTTCACCAAGTGTTGTAGCCGCAAATTGAATAGGATAACGTGCAACCAAAAAATTAAATTACCCGTCTATATTCAAATCTCATCTGAGCGTTTAATTTCGTTACCACACCTTGACTACGATGCGCTTTCCTTATCCTGAGAGAGGACAACTAATTATAATTATAATAATAATAATTTATTACACACCCAAAAGATACATGTACACAATTTGTTTGCAGTATTATCTAACTCTAGGGTTTTTATTAGTTTTAGAACTAGAGATCATTGGACCCAGTATCATAATCCAGTTTGCCCTAAGCGATGTTCTAACTTCGGTCAGGCGTTTGCTGAATAGTAGCAAACAGCCCACAAATCACACCCACACCGTAGGAATGAAAATCTACCTTAACCAATAATAATAGTTTTTGCAACTTTTCAGATATTAGCTACTGAAAATATTGTAGTACGAGGATTACAGAGAGTAAGTAATTTTTATTTTTTCTAAGTCAAAATGCTATAAAAATTTCAGAATTTATTATATTCGAACGATAATAGATTAACTTAAATAATAGCTTGTTATACATCAGTAACAATGAATAAAACGATAATCTAAAAACATAATTTATAAGAGAAGATATGAATTTCTAAGTACTTGAATATAATCATTTATTTCAGATGGCTAAGACATGTTCTGCAAAGGTTTTAATTCATTATTATAATATGTATTTGAATATAAACTAAGCGTATAATCTATTTTTTCTCTTTTTGTATATGACCTATCAAATTACTATACAGTAAGAAATCCAAAACTATATTTACGTTGAATATTAATAGACTATTGATTTATTTAATTAAATTTATATTAAACTGAAAACTTATAAATTTCTAGTGCAAAGGAAATGATTGTCACTCAAAAGTAAGTATAAACCCGAGATATTACTTAACTATTACGACTATCATCAGACTTCGACTGCAGTAGACATTAATAAATTAAGGCAAATACTTGGTTATTATTATTATACTATTCTAAGGTTATTTAAGAAGAAAAACGCTTTTGACATTCAGTTAAAGTCAAAAACAAAAACAGTTCAGTAATTATTTCTTCTCTGTTTGCCTAACATTTTTTTTAACCAATAAAATAAATGGAAATAAAAGAAAGAGAAATATTTCCAAACATGTAAATTCATATAATATGTAAATGTTTTGACCAAATAACATCGACCACTGTCACATTTATGTATATATAGATATATATACTAGATACCTAATACATATATACGTGACTCAGGATTAAAGGTAATGTTTCTCACTAAGCCCACTGTAGTTTAATAAAATGTGGTTTCGCTAAATTTGAAAACTTAAGCACATTTTTTTCCAGTCTAATTATGAAAATGATACCGCTTCTTAATGGAATATTCTAGAAGGATTATCACCAAATTGTTTTTCAGTGCCTGGGTGGCATGTCCACTTCAATGGTGGGTACAATATTATTCGAAATATATACTACGATTATTTTTAAATACAATATTTTAATAATTATAACGTATGACGACTGCATTGAGAAATGCCTTATTGCTACAAAATTGTATTAATAAGCCCAGCACAGTGTCCTCCATAGGAATACTAAACAAATCGGATACAATATTGGGTAATATAACAATACCTAAAGCAAATATCTACCTACTAACAGTTTTTATAGGTGCTGTAAATCTTTTACTAAAAGTGGTTTCCATAAATAGTCATAGCCACTTAACAAATGTATATATTTCTTTACTTTTGTAATGGTTAATGGTTTAACTTTAACATTGCTGAGAATAGATCGTTTGGTTGCGGAGGCGTATTTAAATATCATGATAATTAAATAGCACGGTATTAAATCCTTTTTATACCCGAACGAAATCGAACTATATATAAATTATAGTTATATTATAAAATCCCAAAGATAAAACGAAAATGTACCAAGCAAATGTATTAATACTTAATATACATATTAATTAGATTACATATTATTTTTCTAAACAACCCTCATATTTTTCAGGCAGTAGGTTTTAACTCAACGGCTATGGTATGCTTTTATGTACAATCATTTTGAATATATTTTTGTTGTTGTCGTTCTTTACTATTAATCAATTAATATAATTTTTTTTTTAATAGACAATTGGAGATCTCTCCTCAGTCGAAGTAAATATTCATTACATTCATTTTGTAAAACGAATATCTTATGAACATTTCAATTTTAGATATAATATTAACAGTCGTGTATAAAATCACTTTTTAACATTTACAGTGCTATGGTCCATTTTGTCAAGCAGAGGTGATTATGTAACACAACTTTTTTTTAAATATCTTAGATAAATAAAAACGAAAATATTAATATGTACATGTTTTTGCAAACAGTGCGAAGCTGTTTTAAATATTTGTACGTCGAAGGTAAAAAGGATTGTATTTTCAATTGTAATTTGTCTCATATTAGACCCATTATCTCTCAACGTTTCTAAATATATAAATAAGAAATAGATAAATAGCGCCTTACCCGCGGCGTCGCTCACGTCATAATTAAGTATTGTTAAATAACAATATCCACAGCTCTTTCTTCAAGAATAGATTTTCATACAAACTTTCAGCTTCTTCGTCACTACCACGGGGTTAAATTTTCCTTCGTACTAACCTACTGTGTAAAACAAACCCGTTTGCAAATTTTCATTGTGCTAACCCCAATGGTGTCGGCTGTGCATTCATATGTCAGTCAGTGAGGCATTCAGTTATTTATATGTCATAAGAAACTCATACAAATCATATAAAACCAAAGGTAATGGGTAAACTATATTTCCCTAATTGAATTAATTATTAATTTACAGTGTTTCGGGCGAGTTTGCCATTCAAAGGTAATTTTTTATTTTACAATCAAAAGCAAATCATTTTTGCTCTTAATATCATCTCTAAAATAGTAGTAAATAAGCTACTATAATAAGAGAATTCACACAGTGTTTATGCGAGTCTGTGGCCTAATAAATTACATAATTAAATTTGAATAATAAACAAAAATTGTAATTATTTCAGTGCCAAGCAGGATCTTGTTTGACCTTGGTATGCTTTTTAGATATCAAATTAAAAAAAGTATGGAAATAAATTTAAAAATCACTAATATTTTATTGTTGTTATATTATTTAAAGAGTAATGGACATTCAGCAAGAGCGAGCGTAAGTATAATGAATATAAGATTATTCTTATCGTATTTCTAAAATACGCGTCGAGAAAATCATATTATATTCAAGTTTCGTTAATTAGTGCACAGGTCATCAATGCAGATCTAATGTAAGTAGCCATACTTGTTTTGTCTGCAAATCATTGCGTAACAGTTCTTAAATCGATTGTTTATTATTTATATGTTAATAGTTAATAAATTATTTAAAAATATACTTTTAATTCGTTTTTTATAACGACTTTAATGTTTTATTCTATTAACATAAAATTATTTATTTTACCAGTGCACTGGAATCAACTGCTTATCGGAGGTGATTATTTATTTTTATTTGCTTTTCAATAACTACATAACAATCCAACACTACTGTAAGCACATGTTTATTAGCATTACTATGTTATTATTTGTCATAATTATAATATAAATATAAAATGATATACAAATAATATTATACGAAAGGAATTGTGCCGTCGCGTGTGCTTGGTTACTTAGTTTACTTACTTACAATATGATGTCCTCCTGACCGATTTCAAAATCCGATGAGACGGCAATACGACACGCCCGTAAGAGTTCAGGGGCATGACGAGTGGTTTTACGTGTACACACTTCCAGACTCCGGGCTGGTACTGAGAATCATCGACAGAAAAACTCAATAAGTTTTTATTGGCCTGACTTGGGATTTGAACCCAATACCTCGGAATCTACAGCCATCTATTTTAATATTAAAATTAGTAACAACAAATAGAAGATTATTTTTTACTATAAATATATTTAAATACACTACAATATCTATTACAAATTGTAATTAAATGATAAGTTTGTCAATTTTATACTATACATATACAAATACTACTTACTTATTGTAACTATTGTTACAAATATATTGCCTTAATACCATAAGCTTAAATATTAAATAATATACTCATGTAATATTAAAATAATAATTAATCCTGGGATGAGAGATAAAATACCATACAAATATTCTGTAGACCAAATAAAATAAAATAAAACAAAGCATGAACTAATTGTAACTTTTATCACATAGTGCCATGGAACGAACTGCGTTTCAGAGGTATTGTTTTCCTATATTTGCGCCAAACCAAATCTATTTATATATACAAGATATATATTTTTGATCTAATTCGTGTTTTAAGATCAATAAAACTTGGAGTGCCGGTGTATTAGTAGATAGAAAGCGTAATTCATAACAAAAGATTATTCAGTTCAAATCCAAGCAAATAACTCGAAGTTTTAATAATTAATCATTTTTAGTGAATACTTAATAATTTCAATATTGCTAAAAATCCTGCTGCAACTGTCACCGAAAAAGATTTGCCTCGTGTATTTCCCTCAACCTGTAGAGGATCGGCGTTGTTTAAACTCGTCAATATCAGTGGTGTGAGCCCAGCGGTGGGACATTCACAGGCTATGACTGTACCGAATGTTTTTATAAAATTTATATATAAAAATCAAATCATAATATATTAGTATAAAGGAATTCGATATTTGATTTTTTTTAATACTTAAGTCTTTCAAGTTTTATTCACATTGTTTGATTAATAAATGCAAAATATTATAATATTATATTCATAATTCATACGGCATTTAGTATTATTTAAATAATTTCAGTGTCATTCAAAGAAGTGTGAAGCACGCGTGAGTTCATTTTAATTAAAGTGATATTGGTAAATATCTACGAACGTGTAAGTATGTTATATCGCGTATATTGCTTATACTTTATACCTTTTCTTTCAGTGCATCGGAACGTTGTGTAAATCATTGGTAATATTAATTTTTATTGTGTCTAGCATTGTATATCTACGGTTTCTCATCATCCCGCACTAGAATAAGGTCTCCATTTCATATTCATTTAAAAAATAAACAAGAAGATTTGTTCAGCTCCATTTTAATTATTCATTAAAAGTAAACTTAGTTTCTGTAATATTGTTTGGTTTGGTTTATTACAAATTCCTATACTAATATATTACACGAACTCTCTAAAGACCCCTTGTGTAGAATATATTACATTGTTGGGTTGTGGTGGCTAGATTAATTTACTCACTGATTATTATTGACATATATTTAAATAAAACGTTATTTTATTGTCATAATTTTCTACCAAGTAAAAGGTAATTCTATCTACGGTATCTATAAATATATTTTGTACTCATTTCCCTGCGAATTTATCAAATTTATAGGTATATTTATCTCTCCCTTATATATCATTATTTATACGCATCTGTCCTCATCCGAAGGTTACCTTTTTTAAATTTAACCACTATCGTTTCAATGAGTTAACAAATAGATAGAAATTTTATTTGAACTAACCTGTAGATATGTGTGGGTCAATTGCATGAATGATAAGTTAACCAATTGAAATTAAACTGCACACATTCACATCCGTGTTTTTAATACATTTTTTACTTATAATATATCGATGTCTATTTTAACTATCTGCACGACATTATAAGTATCGATGTTTTCCTTAAAGACCAACAATGATTTTTCTAGATTTGTTATCACCCCGTCTTCATCTTTACTCCACCGAAATACAATCAATGCTTAAGTTCTAGCCATCCCTTCAGCCTTAACTTAATCGTAGGATAACTAATAAAAAACGAATCTTTAAAAAAAAAAAATTTTTTTCAGTGCACTGGATACAATTGTCACAAGACGATGAACTAATTCCATTTATAATGCATATATTACATAAACCTATTAAGCTACATTTGTACATGAAAAAGTTTCTAGTAACATATATGTAAAAAAAAAGTATGTTTATTTATTTATTTTTTTAAGTATTATTTATAAGTTTTATTTTTTTTACCCGTAGTTTCTTATGTTTAGGAAGACTAAGATAACTGTCTGCGTACTTTCCAAGTGAACGCTGCCACGAGTTTAATGGAAAAGTAAAGTTTTGCACGTAAAGTTCGTAACTCTCCAATATGATTATATGAAAGATTAAGAAATTGCCGAAAAGTTTATCAAATTAATATCATCGTCATCACATTACTCTTTAGTCACAACGTGTGCAGTGTGATGGGATTAACACCAAACTCCTCTCTCTTATAATGAGACATACACTTAGAATGTTAGCTGTATAATATATGTCAAATAAAACCATATAATTAATCAAAAATTGTATATTTTGAAAAGATAATCATAATTCAATATTATTTACAACTTACAGTAACTTCATTCGTGCCACACATTTACGTTCTAAGTAATTTGTCACGTATTATACATATCATTCGTGTAAAATATATAAATGTCAAATTATAAATAGCTTATTTACACAAAACTTGTAATGTAATACAATATAATATTATGTCATCATAACTACAATATGTTAGACCTAATAAAATTAATTCATCAGATCTAGACTAGACTTAACAAGGAATCGTTATTTTATACATATAAGAAAAAAACATTTGATAGCGTCGATACAATACTTAAAATGTCATTTGGATTTTATGCAGTTAAAGATAACAAGCACTACAGTCGAACAATACATTTTGTTTGTGATTTTGAAAGATGGGTCTAATACAAGAATATAAATAAAACATAAGACATCCGTTAACATTGTTTGCTGGACAAAATGTTTCACTTTCCCTACGTACAAAGACATGTTTATATGAATTTAAATTTCAATGAATCGTTAATCTTTACTTGGTGGTAGGGCTTTAGCCCGCAATTATGGACAGTGGAGAAGAGACGAAAGTTCCGCGCCGATAGTGGCGCCTGCGCAAAGGGGAAGACAGCCTCAAGGCCGAGATCAAGGCTTACCGCCGGGAGTTCGCGGAGATGGTCTCTTACTTCGAGTGTCATATCGCAGAACGAGGCCGCGGAACAGGTCGTGAGGAGACTGTCTCTGAGAAGACTGACCCTCTCCGCCGAAGATAACCTGACGCTATTGTGCACATTTTCCCTCCGCCGCAAGCGTCGCTGAGGCTAGGGTGGTACCCACTTAGGCGGACTAACAATCGGGGCGTCACTAAAGTGTGCGTAAGCGATCCTGTGACGACGGTTTGTTTACTCGTATAAAAATGCATTTTAATTACGACTTTACTTTACCACTGGCAGTGAATATGACTTAAAAAATACTAATTTAGTACTAATATACACTCAAAAAAACTTATTATTGCTTATCCACAACAATGCTGACACAATAAATACAACAATATCAAAATATTATTAACAAAATGGAATCAACAACATTTTCAACTTACTACTTACAAAATATTTTAAAAATCAAATAAAAAGAAATGAGAAAACACTGAACGAATGCGACAATCATAATTTATGGTTATTGAAACAAGCAGTAGTTATACTATATTTTTTTTAATTTTTAAGCTAATGAACTGAAAAAAAAATGTATAACGTTATCGAAGATATTTTATCTGTATAATTGCTAACAAAGCTAACGCCAATAATCCGAATCGATTCATTCGATCTGACCGCTTAATGCGTCTGTGTGATGCTCTGAACAGTGTAGACAATGGGCGCGAGTGGCGGCGCAGACGCAGTCGGGAAATGTCCGTGCGCACGTCTGTGGTTGTGGAGAGCTGTCCCCTGTTATACAAATATATCTATATATATACAAAGGATATACAAAGAACATACATGTATACGATCTATTCGTGTATTCATATTACTGCCCGTTTGAATAAGCCATTGTAACTACAAGTAGAAAGGTAAGTATCACATGGCGACGCAGATACGACAAAAGTACTCTATACATATAAATAAAATTGAAGTGTCTGTCTGTGATATCAAAATAACTGCCTCTTTTAAAGTTAATATGGCTATTTGCGATTTATCTCGGAAAAGGCTAAAAATCACAAATTCAAGTAACTAAATTATTATAAGAAGAACTAAAAAGTTTTTGGTCTTTATTTTCACCAAAATCGGTTGAGTTTGTCAAAAGTTATAATAACACACGCCCGGCCGGTGTGTTTCGCAATTCATTGTTTTTATTACATTGGTGTTTTTTTTATGTTCGCGATAGTCGTTAGTATTTAAAGAAATTAATATTATAAATTTTGTATGAAAGAACAATTTGATGCATTATTGTCATAGAACAAAAGTTGTCGCTTACGATGTTAGTAATATGGTCCTGTTAGGTTCTTAATGTTGTACGAATAACCCTGTACATGTATATAATAGGATTTCAAGTATCGAAGAGTTTTGAAAATAGATTTTATGATAAAACATGTAAGTAATATATTTATTTATAACTAATACCTGTATGAAACGGTCTCCGCACAGTTCGCAGACATAGGGCTTATCGCCCGTGTGTCTCCGCACGTGTAGTTTCAGGTCGTTGCTTTGGGAGAAAGCCTTCTCGCAGTACGGGCACTTGTAGGGCTTCATACCTGTGTGTACGCGCATGTGTCGTGACAGCTTATTACTGCGTGCAAACGCTGTGAATGCAAAAATAATGTTATTCTTAAACATATAATAAAGTCAAATTAAACCATAAAATAATCATTTTTCTAAAACCAAAATGGTGATATTATTTTAATACGCTTTTTTTGCTGTTTATAGCACAAAATATTAAAGGTATTTTACAATTAATTAAGAAAATTTTGATCAAGATGTCGTATAAATAAGTTCAAGAACGAACGAAGAACTAACGACCACACTATATGATACTGATATAATGACGTCAGTCCTGGCGACCATTATCAACACAGACTATATTGTAAGTAAGTACTACCAAGTTATAATTCAGCTACTAGAGCGGTGTATATGTGTTCAAATTAAATCGAAATTGTGACTATGTGTATATCTCTATAACGTATAAAACATGATGCTTTCGATCAAGGTGAACAATCTCAAAGGAGATGCACAGAACATACGCAGCACAATTGACAGCGCAAACACAGGCGCATATCTCTGTTATCTCACTCTCATAATCCTACACGAGCGCAGAACAAACGGGTTAACGTGCTTTTCGAGACACGAGAGTGTAATGACTGCTAACTTCCATACATCTGTATGAGGTTCTATTATTATGATCAGTATTACCTTTGCCGCATACGCCGCATATGCAGGGTTTCTCTCCAGTGTGCGAGCGCCGATGGCATTGCAAGTCAGACGAACGAGGGAAACCTGTGGTTAAGTTTTTTTGTTTTATTTTATATAAGAATTAGATTTTAGCTGAGTCCATCAAAAACACAATAAGACCAAGTTAATCCTACACGTTTTCATATACAATTATATATCATCTATATTAAATAATGTTAATCACTAACAATATATATGTTAGTGTGTTTAATAATGACATATTTATTCTCTCCAATCTTGGTGAGGTTTATGACAAAAACACCTATTGCAAATGTTAAACTGAGTATATCATGAAAAATATTAACATATAGCCATATAACAACTTTGACATTTTAATGATATTATTTATAATATGTAAAATCTAAAATATTATTATTGTAATTTTTGTCTTTTTACTGTTTCGTATTTATGATCCTTGTTTGGTCGAAATAAATGATTTATTATTATTATTCAAGATCTTGAATAATCTATTTTATTTATTATCGATTAGCGTTAAATGTAAAGTTTCGGAACAAGTTATGATAATTTTTTATTTCATAGGTAGGCAAACGAGCATAAGGGCTACCTAATGGTAAGTGATCACCAACGCCCATAGACATAAGCATTGTAAGAAATGTTAACCATCGCTAACAACCTTGGGAACTAAGATGTTATGTCCCTTGTGCCTGTACTTACACTGGCTCACTCACCCTTCAAACCGGAACACAACATTACCAAGTACTGATGTTTTACGGTAGAAAATCTGATGAGTGGGTGGTACCTACCCAGACGAGCTCGCACAAAGCCTGGAGGTAGACCAGTATAAAATAAAGCGAATAACCTTTAATATCGAAACAATTCGAAAATATCTTTCAATTCAATCAAATTCGAATTAGCTTTCACTTCATGTCAAAAACAAAAGACAAACTATTATTAAATCCTTTTTTCGCGTTATTACCATCATAATCATCAATACAATAGAGCTAATTTTTTTATCACCTTTGCCGCAAAAATCACATTTATATGGTTTCTCGCCGGTGTGCCTGCGCATGTGCACAATGAGGTTCGACGAATTCGAGAAACTTCTACCGCAGTACAGGCACAGGCTGGCACTGCTGCTCGTTCCATCTACACCTGCGCCGGTACTCTCGTGGACGCGCATATGTGCCCTGTAATATTTATTGAAAATATTTCATACGTTTATATATTTTTATATTTGTAGATTATTTGATAAATTGATACATGTCTTTACCCTGTACAAGTTAGCTTGATCTTTTTGACAGATGTAATTTTTTTTAATCGACATAACTTTGCAATGACGAACATTTTATTTTCTTAATTTAATGATTTTAACAATTGTAAAAATATTTAAAAAAACATATAACACAAAAGTCCCTAAAGATTCAAGCGTTATCCGAAAATTTTAAGACTTTTTATTGCTTCAAAGTAAAATTTAAATAGGAACACTGAAAATAATAGACGCTTGTACAATGTTACATCGGTCGGACGAATGGGACATGAATAACAGGCAGTAACTGTTACAAATATCGATTACAAAAAATAATTATTAAAGATCATTGTTAAGTTATTCTTACGAACGGGGGGGGGGTCCTTTTGTTTGGGGTCTCTTTAGCTTATAAGTATATATATATATATACATATATATAGTTATAAGCTTTAGGTATAATTCTTTCTCTCTGGGTGTATTTATCTATCTTATACATAACATCTCATATATGTATACAAATCAATATATATATATATATATATATATATATATATATATATATATATATATATATATATATATATATATATATAATTTGTATCCGAAGTCTATTACTTTTATAAAACTTACTACTGTAATTATCGCGTGGTTATGTTAATATGCCTAGACAGATAGATCTGACACTTAAGTTATATTCATAGGCTAGTTTGAACATTTTAAGACGATTGCTAGTGGCCAAATGAACTTAAGCGCAGACAATAAAGAATAATAAACCTCTTACATTTCAGTTCACAAAAAACTTAGCTTTGAAGGTTAACTCATGTGGAATGCGATTTCGCTCACAAGGCAAACGACAATATACTAGACCAGATGTCATTGTCAAAACATATTTGGAAAAACAAGTTCGTCTCTTATCAACAATACTCTCTGTTTTCTTCGCCTTTCAAAAGTGTTAGGTTTTTGAGTCGCCTGTATTGTAAATAAAGAATCACCTCAGATTGTCTCGTCTGTGGAACTTCTTATTGCAGACGTCACACTCGAAACATTTCTCTATAGACTTGTGTATCTTCGCATGTCTTGCTAGCAAATCTTTTCTGTAAATAACAACACAATTTACATACATTTCAATTTCACCAATTCAATTACAAATAAGGCTAAAAAAACTGAACAACTATAATAGTATATAGCTAATTAAGTACATATTTCTTCACTTAATTAACTATATGTATTCGTTTATTTCTATTTTTTTTTATACATGAATGGCTGAACTGACCTGTAAAAACGTCTATTGCAAGTATCGCATCTGTGCTGCGGCGGTGCTCTGTCGCGGTCCATGAAACGTACGGACACACTCTGACCCGTATGTGCGCGCAATATGTGCTTGTTGAGTGAAACTTCGTGCGCGAAACGCAACCCGCACGACGCGCATGCGAATGAACGTTCAACTCGTGCGCACACCGCTCTGTGACGAGCTGCGCTCTTCACAGTGGCGAATACCTTAATGGTTATATTAATGTTGTAATTAATTCATTCGTTCTAACCAATGAATACAATATTACTCATCAAAACTTAAAACATTTACATAACACGTATATACAGTTATACAGTTAACACGGGCAACTTGAACTTGTCAAGGTTGCAGGTGCAAGCCCGGGGATGTACCACTAAGGTTTCATGTGCTTAATATGTCATCTCGCGGTCGGCTGTGAAGAAAACATCGCGAGGACACATGAATGTGTCGATTACACAGACCACCGTTGGAGCAGCGTGGTGGAATAAGCTCCAAGCCCAGAAGGGATATTTATAGGCTGTAATTGATAAAGTAAGGATTGTTTTATATTTCATACATTTCTTTTAACAATGTAATTATTTACTCTTGTAATAATGAAATGTCACTTGACAATGGTGACCACTTACCATCAGATGATCAATAGTTCTAAATTCTGTTAGAAATACCTTATCACAGAGATGGCATCGCGAGGAGAGTTCGGGGTGTTCTCGATCACGATGCTTGCCGAGTTCTACGCTGGATATGAATACTGCTCCACACTCCTCACACAAATCAATGCTTCCAGACTCCTTTAATACATGGAATATTATTAGACCTGACATTAATTAGACAGATACAAACTAAATTACAACCTTACTTGTACTTATTAATATTTTTTACTTGAGCTGATATTGAAAGACTTAAAGTTCACCGTTCCTACATATACGAGCCCTTGTGCATGTTATTACACTGGTTCGACCAAGTTGCAAACATGAACATAGTGATGAAAAGCTTTGCTCTTTCGTAGCACGCAATGGAGTTCGTGGATTGGGCTCACCTTACACCAGTTGAAGTGTGAATACCATTGCGTGTAGAAACAGTAAAAGAAAAATAGACAACTTGAATATTGAATTCACATGATGATATTGGTCATGATTCTAAATAATCTATGTAGGCGCAGTTGTAACAGTGGATGTAAGTAAGATAAGTGGTGTGTTACAAATAATGATGCGAGCAAATCGCATGGAATATGTGAACGTAAAATATGTTCGTTTGTCACGATTGTATGAATTTGTCTTATTATGTAGTATGTTCTAGAAAACAAGTAAACAAAAGAGATCTTATGTGTGTTTTAGCAGAAACAATAATATCCTTACTGATATAATAAATGCGAAAGTGAGTCTGTATGTTGGTTACGTCTTTACTACTCAACCGATTATTATAAAATTATGCGTACACATATGTCAGGGGTACAAAAAATACATAGCGTACTTAGCACCGGCCCCCAACCCTCACACGAAACGAAGCTTGGGAAATCTAGTGTACTTATAAACATATTTTGAAAAAACTGAATAAATATTAATTTGTTAGCTTTAAGATAATACTCACCGCATCTCTATTCGTCATCAGTAGATCTTGCAACAACACTTCAGTAGACAGGTTGAGCTTCCGCTCTTCTTTTGGTACATCTGGAGGTTCAGCCTATAAAAAAAACATTTTATATTGGTCATTAGTAGTATAAGACACATGTGGTACAGCCAAAGTAGAATTGAGCCGCTGTCTTTCATTTCAAGGGACTTGTAAAAGCTAAGGGAATTTTTGCTAAGCGAATGCTTGATGCATTCGCTAACCTAACCTAAGTACCACACCCATTTATAACCACTCATGATCACAAAGCCTTACACACTTCACTTGGAGGAAAGGCGTAAATGAGTTTTATCAGCGAAAGAAAAAGGCCAGCGGAAGTTCTGCCAAATTCGTTTTCCAGCAATATCTTTAGGCACTATCTTTAAGTCTTTAAGTCCAAATTAAAAGAAATATGGCCAAGCAAATGACGGTGAGTTACATACTTACATTAGAAAACAGAGAAGTACCGCTTATTTCTTAAATTTTGTTTATTGTATTATATTTACATATATAATATATAGTGTAAAAACTACTTACTGGCTTTAAATTATTTAATTCGTCTGATGTTTGCACGCAATTGTGCCTATCGAAATCTTTCATCTCAAGATAAATCTTCTTACACAGCAGACAATTCAATACTTTTACATCTGAAATGTAATTTATTTAAGTAAACCATTACGTTAAAGTAATATATTTAAGATCTACTGAGTATCATCTTAAAGCTGACAAATTAATATTTATTCAGTAGTATAAAAATGTACACTGACCTTTGTGTTGTACGAGGTGTAACACTAAATCGTCTTTCGTTTTAAAATCCTCTTTACAAAATACGCAACTGTGCTTTTGATCCGGCAAGTATTTCAAATTGTATCCATTTTCAGACAATTTATTGAGGATCGTCTGAAATATAAATCCATTTACATCTTAAATGCATGTTCTTGGTGTGAAACGTCCATTGGCGTCGCTTTGGGACAAGGCGTATCGTAAGCTGACGACGAACGGCGTGGCGCTCTCTCATTACATCGTGTCTCTTCATTGATATATTGATGATTATATATTATTATATACAATAACTATCGATTTACATGTCCGAGGATAAAATTAAACTTCGTTAACTAAAATTCTACTAATTTTAGCACAACTGTACTGTTTAATTCACTTATAAAATGGTTAAGGAATCTTTTATCAATTCTTTGTAAATATTTAAAGAAAGTTTAACAAGAACTTCACAATTAAAATATATCAATATGCACTTGAGTAACTAGTTTCATATATTATAAACAATTTTAATTGAAAACAAAATATTTATTTTATATCACACATAGAATTATTTTGAAGAATAAAAATTTAAACGATAAATTATCTGTAGCCTATTCGAATACGATTTGATAATACATCTGCTATATTGTGCACTACAAACAGTTCACGATAAATACATATTTATTTATACATCACTATATTATTTAATTACTTATCTATATCTACTTTCATTTATATATTATATATATTTGTCTTCCCCCTCCCCATGATTGGAATAGGCTTTGTGTATATTTAGGTCATATGAAAACTAACAGACAAGAAAAATATTAATTCAGATATCATTGTAATCAGTGGCGTAGCTATTGTAGGGCCAGGTGCAGTGCACTAGGGCCCCGGAGCTCAGGGGGCCCTCTAACCCCCAAAAGAAAAGAATTCTGTTAAAAAACGGTTTTTTCCTTTTATTGATCTCATGTATAATAAATATTATGTAGTGTCATGTGCGTTGTTTATTTTTCCCATTTTCTTCTATTAAACAAATAAAGATTCTACCACTGATAGAGACGATGTATAATATAATTTTGAAGGCCAATGTAAGTTAAAGCTACGCGGCAAGAGAGGATGAGGGCCCGATTCTTTCTTATGCACCGGGGCCCTTGTCCACCTAGCTACGCCACTGATTCTAATCGTAGGGTTTGTGTAAGTCCGTCTATGTACAGCCTTGGCCAAAAGTATTAGGCACCCCAAAAAAATGCTCAAAGCTTGTTTACTAATCGAACAATGAATAAGTGCTTATCTTAGATGACGCGCCGGGGTGGTAAATAATTTCTTAGAACAGCAGGCGGCTATTTGTAAAGGTCATAAAACACGTGGCGACCGAGAACAAAGGATTTGATATTTTTCCGATCATCTCAGTGAAAGTTTAGTCACTTGTGTTCGGAACTCTGACAAGTGAACAAGCTGCAATTTCCATTTACGCGATTACGTTGACTCCTAATTTACTCAAAAATGCCGAAAATAAGTGAAAACGAACACTTTTTTTTCTTTCGCCTACAGGTATTTGGAACACCAGGTGTCACCTTCGTGAGGCGACGTGTCGGGGAAGAATACCATCCAGACTGCGTCGTACCCACTGTAAAGCACGGAGGAGGCAGCATAATGATCTGGGGCTGCATGGCAGCTGATGGTGTTGGAGAAATGTTTGTTTGCGAAGGTCGCATAAACAGCGAAAAGTACATAGAAGTACTAGAAACTGCACTTAAGCCTTCGCTAACGAGTATTTACGGTGACACCAACTTAGACAGAGTAGTATTCCATCAAGACAACGCACCTTGTCATAAGTCGGCGACTACGATGCGTTGGTTTGCAGAAAATAACATCTACCTACTTGATTGGCCTGACCAGTCCCCAGATCTCAATCCAATTGAGCATCTTTGGGGCATTTTAAAGCGGAAGATCAAAGAGCACAACATCACATCAAAAACGGCTTTAGAAAATGCGTTAGTGCAGGAATGGCATGCCATCACAAGCCAGGAATGTACTGATCTTGTACGCAGTATGCCCGACAGAATCAGTGCTGTAATCAAATCCAAGGGTGGACCAACTGGGTTTTAAGTTTTTTATACTCCTTTTGTAATAATTAAAAAGTAATAAATATGTTTAGAACTGAGAGATTGTTTTTATTTATTATTTTAAGGCAAAAATTGGGGTGCCTAATACTTTTGGCCAAGGTTGTAGGTACCACCCACTCATATATTCTAACGCCAAGCACCTATGGTTAGAATTGTTGTGTTCCAATATAAAAGGCGAGTGAATTAGTGTATCTACAGGCACAAGGGACATAATATCTTAGTTCCCAAGGTTGGTGGTGCATTGTCGGTGTAAAGGATGGTTACAATTATGTATCAAATATGCCGATATGTCTATGGGCAATTGTTACCACTTAACGTCAGGAGTATATGTGTATAACAACTTTATTTTATTTATCTTTCCTTTTCCTGCCATTGGAAAAGGCTGTTTACACTGACATATATATATTGTAAATCTAAATCTGCCATATTTAGAATGTTTACAAGATTATGCGTACATACGCTGGTGAGTAACTTCTTAGGGCGGCCTCGTTTTTTTGGTCCCATAAGGTCAGCGTGTTGCTCCCAGGCGTGCTTCGTAAGCCCTTCAGCATCATGGAAACTCGCACCGCAAACAGGGCAGTACGTGCTATCTGTCTCATTACCATCTACTAAAAGGAATACAGTAAATGTATGAGTCACGTCACATACTATTAAGGATGGATTTTAAAAATAAACAAACCCCTCATACCATACGGTTAGAAATTAACTGCTAAACCCCTTTATCACTCACTACCTTAGGTGTTAAATTATTAAAAAAAGGCCTTGCTTAGTGCTGTTGCTAGCCCCAGTAGTTTAGTGTGCGCATTGATACGTCGAAGCCGAGATGGCCCAGTGGTAAGAACGCGTGAATCTTAACCGATGATCGTGGGTTCAAACCCGGGCAAGCACCACTGAAGTTTTTCATAGGCTTAATTTGTGATTATAATTCATCTCGTGCTTTTCGTTTAAGGAAAACATCGTTAGGAAACCTGCATGTGTCTAATTTCACTGAAATTCTGCCACATGTGTATTCCACCAATCCGCATTGGAGCAGCGTGGTGGAATAAGCTCCAAAGCCTTCTCCTCAAAAAGGGGGAAGAGGCCTTGGCCCAGCAGTGGGACATTCACAGGCTGTCACTAAGCTAAGCATATGATTACACTATCATTTCTGTGATTATACTGTCAATAGTGAACACTCGAATCATGTATATATTGAATGTATGTAATTTACACATTTACAGGCTGTTACCGTACCGAAATTGATACATCAGACATTTATTATTATTATTATATATATATATATATATATATGTATAATGTTTTGACCACTTTGGTCACTTTCATCGACATTGCAATAAGCTAAAGGATAAATGTACCAGGAACATATATTGTTATATAGATTATGAAAAGATAAAATGCAAAGACAAACCCCTATATACTATGGCCTTCATCAATTACGCCAAGACTTAGACAGGGTAAGCCACGAAGCCATTTTGTAAACCCTAGACAATCAAAGAATCCTTAACAGTGTAAATTAATATCATGAAATAAATAGGTATTTTCAATAAGTAAGGAAAAATAAAAATGCAGCTTTAACATTAACAATAAAAAAGATAGATAAATAATATCAACCCTTGTATTTGCAAGTGACATTATCTTGTTTGAAAAAAATCCTTATGAGAAAATATCGAAGTTGTAAGACAAAAACCTTAAATTGACTGTCTACGATTCCATGAACACCAAAGTACATACAAGAAGTTACTCTTAACATAAGTATATAGAGGCTTACACATATTTAGAACAGATTATATCCCGCGAAGACCAAAATACCAATACCATTTAAGTTAATAAGAAGACAAATAATGGACATTCATGAAATTAATTAAATATTTCAATGCCATAGAAATTTCAGGATAAAGAATTATAAATTGATTGCAGATAATAAATCTTGCATAGAATTGCTTTACCTTAGATAAATTTTTCAATCTTTGGATGACCTTGTTTTATAACGTAGAAAAAAAAATGTAGTTATTGACAAATTCATGAAATACTAAAATATGCAATGAACCCGATCAGATGATGATTTCGATTATGAATATGGAACCACAAATTCTCAACTAATTGGGCAAATGTGCTAACTTTATGATGTACGATTATTGAAATAAATTCAACATGTTATTTTTATACTTACCAATTAAACTCTTTTTCTTAATACCATTAATTAAATTTTCATTTTCAGTTGGCTGGGCCATAAACATATCTTTACAGTTATCTTCTGCTTCATTTTTAACTGTATCTGAAAAAATATGAAAGAAACATGAAACTTTAATATTATAGAATCATTCATATCACGTAAGCAAGATGCCTGTAATTATAATGAAATATTTTAAAAGAATAAAATATACCAAACAGTGTGTAACTTTAATTTTGATACTTACCTACATTATTAAAAGTCTCGGAAACATTAGAAAGAGCCAGAGAGAGATCTATGTCCATGTAGTCATCATGATTTTCTCTTGCAAACTGTTCAGTCTTCACTTCAACTGCCTCTGACTTTTAAGTTGCCCAAAATAAAAAGTTAGAATATATTCACAAATAACAAAAACTAATTTTTAGATAAAACTATGTTGGTAAACATTTCTAAAGCTTATTTCAATCACAAGAAGATTAAAGACATCAACTTTGACATTAAATTAATGCTATATCATTGGTTGGGATCATGATTAATCTAATCATTATGTCAAAGTCAAAAATCTTTATTCAATATTGAAGCATTACACTTGCTTATTGATTGTCATAAATCTACCACCGGTACGGAAATAAACATCTCGGACCTGAGAAGAACCGGCGAAAGAAACTCATCGGGTTTTTTTTTTATATCTTATCTTTTATTAGTATTCATGTATGAACAAATTGAGTTTTAAATGTCAACTTTGAAAGTTAAATTAAAATGGATATCCATAGTTAAGTGGAATAGTGTAAGTAGATATAGCAAAAGCTACATTAGTAAATTACATGGAATATGTAAATCTAGTTTGTATAATAAAATTAATTAAACTATCAAACTACATATGTATTTCTAACTTTAAATTACCTCAAATGCTAAACTATTATCATTATTCATTTGCTCTGTATTTTCTCTTTTTAAAAGACCCCTTAATTGGGTATCAGCTTCTTGCGTGCGGGCTTTGAATTCATATGCATTGGTTGCCTTTTCCTTACACATGTTACATATTGTTGATGGTAGCCCATCACCATGTTCAATCTATAAAAAATCAGGACATAAATAGATAGGTACAGCACTTCAATGTGAATAAGAGAATATTTTTCATTTAGTGTTATAAGTACATCATTACATTATTAAAATAAATATTTCAACATGTCTTATAAAATATATAAGTATTGGTACATGCTTTTCAAAATTCAAAATGCAGCTTGATATATGCACTTGCCAAGAGCCATGCCAAATATACTGCCTATTTGTTTTTAATAAAGGAAGCATAATTATAAAATAAATAAGAAATTCATCATAACCATAATAAATAAAATAATGTAGACCAAGTTAAATAAGTCATTTTATTTAAAGTAGTAAAAAGGGAAGGGGACTGAAGAGTATAATTTGTAGATTACGTTAAAAAAACTATAGTTACATACTCAATTATATGCGGCGATAATTTTATAGTAAAAATCGCAAGGCATTTATGTATTTCACATAGCGGTCGTGACACTAATACATTCGCAACTACTTGTAAAGGCTTTGTTTATATATTCAACTTTTTTGAAATTGGATTATTTTTTGTGTCATTAAATTAACATTAATAGCGTAGTATAATTAAACTTTTTCATTAGACTTAATACCTTTATTCCTGTAATTGATGCGATTATGCTGTCCAATGTGATAGTTCCCAAGCGTATTTCGAAAACAGAAAGCATTTCAATTTCTTTCGATAAACACGTTCGACATAAGTCTTCAATTTTGAAGATACTGCTTTGTAAAGCCATTTTGTAAAAGTAAATTATGTTTAAAAACACTCAAATTATCACTGTTTATAAAATGTACAGAAATATGGATTACAGATAAAATTAAAGATATGTATGAAATTTATATTTCTAAATGTTGCCAGTATCCGTGCGTTATCACCACAGATAATCTATTTTATTGCTTATGGTATAATAGATTAAAATATAAGTAAAAAGACAACTTTGAATTATTATAAATTTTGGATTAATTGTAACTTTATATGTAAGCCTTATTAAACATGAAATATGTTTAGGCAAATAAATAAATTATTAAATATAAAAGCAATATCACTTCTTATTATGAATACAACAGCCCTAAAAGTAAAAAGTATACTAACCACCTATTTGTAACGGTTCTATTTCGATCCAAATTCATGCGAATTAATCTGCAAACAGTTAGAATATGCTGTGTTAAATCTGTACTAAAAAATATTATAAGTGTGAATATGCATGTTTTTAAAAAAATAAAAATATTGTGTAAAGTGAAAACTATTCATTTTATATAAAAATTATACTGAAGTTAATCAAATTTAGTTTATATTACTCAGAGACCAAGTCTTTTTATGTGATGTATATGTTTCTCAAAATATCTGCACTAATATTAAACTACTTAATGTAATTTTATATTTTTCTATATTACGAATACTAGAGACAAGTGAGTATGCCACAGATATTTTTACTTTGCCCATTAATAAATTTAAATCGTTTCTTAAAAAAAACTATTTGTATTGTTGTTTATATACTTTTATTTAATAAAAAAGGCATATTGCTAAACACGAGATTGTATAAATGATAAAAAGCTTGGAGCTAATACTTGTTGACTTTCAAGCAGGACATATATAAATATCATTTTACTCGACTGATAATATTTTCTAATTGAAATGGTGGACACTGTTGATTACAGTCAAATGACCTTGTAGACTTCAGTTTTTGTCTGCTGTCAACGGTAACAGCCTGTAAATATCCCACTGCTGGGCTAAGGCCTCTTCTCCCTTTTTTGAGGAGAAGGCTTTGGAGCTTATTCCACCACGCTGCTCAAATGCGGATTGGTGGAATACACATGTGGCAGAATTTCAGTGAAATTAGACACATGCAGGTTTCCTCACGATGTTTTCCTTCACCGAAAAGCACGAGATGCATTATAATCACAAATTAAGCACATGAAAAACTTCAGTGGTGCTTGCCCGGGTTTGAACCCACGATCATCGGTTAAGATTCACGCGGTCTTACCACTGGGCCATCTCATCTCATCTGCTGTCAGCAGAAAAAAAAATTAACAAATACTTTTAACGAAATTGATAACGATTAAAATTTAGATCAATAAGCCAAATTTGTAAAAGTAAACAAGGGTAAACATTATTTACTCATGTCTGCTTCTGAGGTTGATGGTTAAAATCATTCTGGAAACAAAACAAATCCAGCGCTCTGCATTATCACGGGTCATAATTGTGAAAATGTATAAAAAAAGCTTTACTAAGTCATTCGCTTATGGTTCTAGCTGCGTCCATTTGTTACGTTATGTCATAAAGGAAGATGAAAAAAGAAACAACATGGCAGACGTATCATGCTTGATTATTAGCTGCACACACTTACGAAGAAAGAGTTAGAGCCCGCATATTTCGAATCTATTTTTGATATCGCTCCTATCGATTACTTATTTAACATGGTATCATTACATTGGTAATTTTTAGACGTACCTAAGGAGATTTTTTTACTCAAGTAAAAAAGAAAAATATAAAAAAAATTAAGACTTATGCTTTTTTATATAAAAAAGCATAAGTATATATTTTTCTATTAAAGTCAAAATTTACTTATTTTAACGTAATATAAACATTTTAAATCGATTCGATATCAGCTTTCTCTCTTCTTATGAATAGTATAAGCTAAAGTATAGTGTTAATACTGTGAATATGTGGTAGTAAATGTGTGGTTGATCGACCTAGATGTTAGCTCTCAAATTCAGTATAACACAGTGCGAAGGATTAATTAAGCTAAAATAACAAATGAAATTGCTTTTAAGGCAACCAGTGGCCGAGTCAAAAATAATTTTAAAAATATTTATATTTATTTATCTCATTAAAAATATTAAATACATTTTATTTGTTATTCTCTGTAAAATAACAAAATAATGTACGTAAATATGAGATATAAAAAAAACTATCGAAGGCTGCAAAACTTCCAAAAAGGAAAGCAATTTCAGTTAAACCGTCTAAAAATGGTTATTAAGAATTCAGATCGACATTTGAGTTCAATATGTATATATTATAGTATAAATACTCATTTTATACTTTTACTTTATATATTACTATAACATAATTATTATTCGTATCGAACAACAATATTATTCGTTGCGTTCTACATCCTGTAACTAAGATCTTTTTACTTTGTCAAAGTCAGTTGAACAATTTCATATTTCGCTATTATCAAATACCTTGATAACCATTGGAGATGAGGAAAATAACTACATTTAATCAAACTTTTACCAACTCATATTTGAGAGTATTTTAAAAATACAAATGAAATTCAAATAGAAGTTATAGGAAATATGATTTCCCACAAAGTAGGTCCGTGCAGCAAGCGCCGGTTATAAGATGTTTTATCAAGATTTAAGACGAGAACTTCAATTTACATTTAAGGACCATGTCCAAACGTAAATATAAACAATTATTTGCAGTTAAAAAATACTATTGTAAATTTGCAAATCAATTGTATATACCTAATTAATTTCTTTAAATAGTTTTGGTAAATTCAAATCAACTATTTACCTACATGTTACAATTTGAATGTAAATATTTATTAATATATTTGGTTATTATTTACATTCAACAATTTCCACGTTTATATGAAAATTAAGAAGAAATGTACTAGTAAGTATGTGTGCGTCTATGTGTGGGTTGGCAGTCACGCGGGTATTATTCACGGCGCTAATTATTGTAAGACAATTACAAAAACAGTAAAAACCGTTCTTAGTGAGCGTCTACGTCGGGGAAGGAGTAACTGTGACAAATTTCAAGTCAATCGGGGGGATAGATCTCGCGATGAGAAGTATTTTTTTAATATATATATTTAAAAAAAATATTTGTCGAAAAATGTGGCAATTGAAGATACGCTTAGACGGTCAACTTGTGGTATCATCTCAACTATAAACCTGTGCAATACATTAAGTTATTGTATATTGTGGCGTAACTAAAACCTGACCTAATTTGATAAAACATCCCGAAGGGATTCTTGAGCTCCAAGGTTATAAATAGCCCGACCCAATATTTTATCAAACTTTTTTTTTATTTACTCTAAAAATTATTATTTTATAACCAAACATTTTTTTTATATTATATTTAGTTAACATCTCAGATTAGGGATTCGAACCCAGAACCTCATGCTCTGTAGCCGTTCTTATAAACATACTAATAGTAAAACTCTTAAAAAGAAAATAATAAATAAAACTTAATTCTGTTTCGGAAAGTGGCGTGAAAAAGATATTTAAAAGCTATTATTATAAGATTAAAAAAATAGATTTATTTCTTATTTTATTGTTTAACTGATTTATTTCTTTCAATGTAAATCGTCTGGATCGATTTTTATGTATTGGTATATTTTAAAAAAACAGTAAACAGTAGTTTATGAAATTATATAATTAATGTTCTACACAAATCTTCTAATATACTTTAAATGGAGACTTCAGTTAAGGCTTAATCATATAGTCGAATTTAGATAGAAATAAAATGCCGAAATTTATCCCTGCCATTTTTGCTCCTCATGAATCACCTATTTTAATTACAATACTCTTATACATTAAAATAAAATTACAATAACGTTATAAGATAAATATTGTTTAACTATTCTAATAGAGGATTGTAGTCATTTTATAAGATAAGATGATTTGATTATCTGTTTTTTAAACAACGACCTTGTCAACCGTTAAAATATGCATAGTGAGTATCTTCCATAATTTTTAAACTAGACAACATTTTTTTGTTTTCAAATTGAACCCATCAAATCAACACATGTCGGCTGGTGTGTCGGTTTTCATTCAGGAAACAGCTTAAACAGTCGCGTCGGGAAATTCTACAGCGGACAAGCGACGCAGTTTGTCTCTAATTACAAATTATATCTTTGTGCCGTTTGTTGCGTTTGTTGAAGATATTGAAGGATTAAACGCCTCTTATTGCTTCCACTGTTAATAACAGAGCTAGTTGCTAATTCTTCGTTAAGACAATCGTAATTGCTATACAACGGAAAACCGTTATCGTTCTTAGCATTATTCCAGGCGACTCTTATTGATACAGTTTCTTAATCGACATTTATATAAATTACTAGTTTACACCCACGGCTTTGCCCGTATACCATTGACAACGCATGTATAAATATAAATATAACGATGATCGGTTTGGAAGTTAAAATGTGAAAGCGTAACAAAAAACTCTCATTCTAATTTATATATATCGAGTATGCCTCATTGTTGAATCGATTTGGATTGTAATTTACTTCGCCGCTTTGTGGGAATGTTCAATTTATAGATAACAGCATTGTGATAAGCCCACTGAAGTAACACAAAGGTTGCCTGGAGACGGTTCCATATAAAGGAGCTGTAATCATTGACAATTCAATATGTTAGCGCAGTATTTTAATATCTAATATATGACTCGATGGCTTTGTGTAAGCCCGTCTCAGTGGGTACCGCCCACATGTCATATATTCCGCTGTAACCACAGGCACAAGGGCCATAACACCTTAGTTCCCAAGGTTGGTGGGGCATTGGCGATGAAACGAATGGTTAATATTTCTTACAGCTCTTATGTCTATGGGCGATGATGACCACTTACCACCAGGTGGCCCATTAGCCCGTCCTGCCTATTATATAAATAAAATAAGAATATATTTCCAATCTATTGTTTGGCAACTTCAAAAGTCAGGTATTAGTAAAATTAAATATATAGTACAGACAGAATATTTTCAATTGATAATAGCATAAAATTTTACTATAATAATATGCTTTTAACTTTTTCCATCCATACTTTTTATTAATGAATAATATTTGGCGAAACGAGTAAGCTGCATAATGAGTCGGGGCCGAAGGGCCGTCACCTGCCCTCGTTCACTATACACTTAATTACACCGACGATCACATAATTGTATTATATTTACCTGGAGTATAATATATCATTTACGTTATCATGAAAAATTATTTAAATGTATAGAATTTTTGTTGTTGATTCAATCGGTTTCGGACGATTACTTCATTGAAGAAAATAAAATTCCATATCAAGATTCATTTTTTCTACTAGTATCATTTTATAAATGTATTAAGACGTACTCTGCTCGCACTCGAGCTGATGAAACCGATACACACCATTCAATCATTCTATTTCATACACATTCTAAATTTATATGAACTCGTGTACAGGCGAGTGGACTGAAATGAAAATATTTCGACCTCGACAAACGAAATAGTTTGCTTTTGTATGCATTTTACATACAGGTACCTCGAAATTCAGACAGACTTTTTACAAATTTAAATTTACATTTCTGAGGATAATAAAGGATAGTACAGTGCATGGTGGATACCACGGACGCGCAGTGGCTGGGCGAGCGGAAATTCAGGAGAAGCGGGAGGATCTTGTCATTGAACTCAATAGGACGTTAGAGCTTATCGCCAAATGGGGCTCAGATAATCTTGTTGAGTTTAATGCCAAGAAAACACAGGTATGCGCTCTCACAGCAAAAAAGTCACCATTTTCCCCTCTTCCCTCCCTCTGTGGCACTCCGCTGGTGATACAAAGCAAAATCGCCATGCTGGGGATGGACGTTCGCTGCGACCTTAGTCCAAGGGATTACATCGAGGCTGTATTAAAAACAGCTTCACGGAAATTCGGAGTTCTGAACAAGGTGCGGCGTTTTTTCACGCCACAACAACTGTGCCTGCTGTACAAAACACAGGTACGGTCCTGCGTTGAATATTGCTCGCACCTTTGGGATGGCTCCGCTAAGTACCTACTTGAGGCCTTGGACCGGTTGCAGCGACGTGCGGTCCGCATTATTGGCGACGTAAAGGTCACTAACACCCTCGAGCCCTTACAATTGCCTCGAGAGATAGCTGCGCTGAGCGCTTTCTATCGACTGTATCACGGCGAGTGTTCCGAGGAATTATTTTCCCTAATTCCTGCTTCCCCCTTCCTTCACAAGTCTACGCGTGCTGGCTCTCGATGTCACCGACTAACTGTGACATCAATTCCATCGCGCACAAAGAAATTTGGCAACTCCTTTCTTTGTCGCACTTCCAAGAAATGGAATTCCTTACCATCTCGCGTATTCCCCTCCTCTTACGACCCGGGTTCCTTCAAACGAGGCGTGAAGAGGCATCTTGCGGGCCGGCAAGGCGAGGGCGGCTAGTGCAGAACCTTCTTCCCGACTGTACTGGCCGTCCTCGCGTTTGGACTCTACTACCACTTAACATCAGGTGGAGTAGAGTCATTTGCCCTCCCGGCAAATATAAAAAAAATAATAAAAAAAAATAAAAAAAAATAAAGTTATAATCTTTAGTAATACTATAAACTAGCTGTTGCCCGAGGCTACGCTTAAGTTTAAGTAGAGGATAAATGATTGTTTGAAAGTCTGTGATTTTAAAGTAAAAAGCATGAAATGTGATTCGGTTTGAAAAAAGTTCATCAAGGATTTTTTTAGTTTTAGATCGATGATCTTTTGATAATCATCAGTGAACTTATTGTGAATCCCTGTAGTTTGACTTAATATAATTTATAGTGACTTGAATGGGTTGAAGATAAATTTATTTTATACATGTTTCCTCATCTATTAATACTGTAAATGAGCAAGCGTACAAATATATTTCCTGTTATATCAAACACAGATAAAAAAATATTCAACACACTGAAAGTTTTATTTATAATTAATAATCGATACACATCTTTGTAAACGACGTTTGTGGTGTTTCCTTGTGGAGCTAAAATTATTAACTTTTAACAATTTTGCCCACAGTTACTCGCAGAGCTCACTCTGGAGCATACAACATAAAGACTGTCCATGTAATAACAGTTCTCACTAAAATCAATGTCGAACATGTTCAACGACATATTAATTTTCATGGGGAAACACACTCTAAGAGGGAATTCTTTTAATTATCCTTTGAAATTCGAATGAATATTATCATGGATAGTATTCTTGAAATACCACCCCATTCCACCCCACTTCCACCCCATTTTGCCCGTTTAGGGTTGAATTTCGAAAAAGGGCGAAATACGTATGCATTTATTTTTTCTCAAATCTTTTACATTAAATATCATTCTTCTTATGAAATTTCATGCCTCTAATTTTGAAAATGACGGGATTCCATGCAATCATTCATACCCCATTTTAACCCCTTAGAGTACACCCCTAAGATTTCCAGAAATCTTTACTTAGTGGGTGCTCACATCATAAAATGCATCAACTGCCGAGGATTTGCACGATGGCCGGTCTTGCACTCCCGCATCCAACGGTTTCCCGTGACCCCTACGATTTTTTTTATAGAACAGGAAGGCGGACGAGCATATGGGGCACCTGATGGTAAGTGGTCACCAAACGCTCTTAGACATTGGCTCTGCAAGAAATGTTACCCATCGCTTACATCGCCAATGCGCCACCAACCTTGGGAACTAAGTTGTTATGTCCCTTGTGCCTGTAATTACACTGGCTCACTCAAACCGGAACACAACAATATCAATTACAGCTATATTGCGGTAGAATATCTGATGAGTGGGTGGTACTTACCTAGACGAGCTTGCACAAAGCTCTACCACCAGTAGAGCGTAAAAAAGTAACGATATCGGCGGTTCATCACTCGATGTAGATGTACTCAATGGGAGGCTATGTATAAATCATAGTTATTATTATTTTACACATTCCCTTATTTGTGTGACTAAATTACGCAAAAAAGTCATAAAACATTACAATTAATACAGAAACGTGCAATAATGCAACACAAAAAGCTTATATAGCTTGCAATGTTGTATAGTTAAATGAACTGTGATCGAATTTAATATGACTAAGCACCAACTGTTGTGCTTGGACCCTTAAGCTAACACATAAATCATCGGGATGTAACAATAAAAAAAACGAATATACAAGAAAACAATGGATTCAACCTTTGTTATAATTTGCCTCAACTAATTGACGCCGTAACATGATGTTAGACGTTTAATCTCCAGGCGGTTGTTTGTACTAAATTAGCTAATAAGTTCATATGTACCATAGTTATTTAAAGCAAAAGTGTACCACTGATTCCTTTTTTTTTTAAATGTTTTTTAGCTGTTTTACACAAAGAATAAACCATTTCGAACTATAATATTTAGCTAAAAAGATAGATAGTCTATGTATACTATATCATTACAATAAAATATGAATAAAGAAATTAGCGTGTCACCCTGACGTCGTTCGTGTCAAATTGTCAACCCCCAGAAATCCTGCAATTGATTTTTTTGATTGATGAACCTGCTCAAGATTGCAAGCTACTCGGTATCGAATTGCATTAAAATGTTTTAGATTTAGTCGTGATGAGGTAACAGACAGATAGAAAAGTTACATTCGCATATACAGTATTGTTAGAAATAAAGATGGAAATAGGTTTTTTAAAGAGATAAATCAAAACAACTATACAACAATAAGGTAAACGTAGATCGACACGTACGATTTACACTCAAAAATAGAACAAAGGAATCAAAACTGAGCGACTGAAATATTATTTATGAGATATCCTCTACAACTGAGAGTCCAAGCAGAAGTGGCTAAAGCCAGCCAGGCCGGCCGATGAGCTCGGCAGGGCCAGTCCCAACCACGATAACCATCACATGATGAAGTCGAGCCTCTAGGCCACGCCGCTTCGAAAGATATTTCTAACAGTATATTATATTATTACATTAGATAACACATAATAATTGAAGAGATAAACAAGATGTTTAAATACACACAACCACAGCTAAACATCGACGGAGAGATCATACCGCGATAGGTACTGATTATATTATAATATTTGTTTATTATCTCTCAATTTGTCGTTCGTTAAAGTCATTATCTATTGTATAATATTCAGGTCATTTAAAACTACAAGGGGGATCGGCGGTATTGTATTTCAACGTTACTCTGTTATAACTGTATTAAAATAACAACATATGGATTTCAATCCCCTGCCTTGTTGAATATCATTTGGATTTTTAATAAATAGTTATGACCCCGTTAATTTTCAGATTTCTAGAATATAAGACACAAAATATACTTGCTACTTCAAATTCAAAATTTAAAAAACGTTAATTAAACCTAAAATAAACGTATATGTAATATAAGAGACAAAGCAATCCCACATTAACGAAAAATATTAATTATTATTTTTATAAAGATATCGAAAAAATCTTATAAATTTATTAAATGTATCGAGACAATTTTATTACAAAACCAAAATAGAGACACGGAGAAAAACGAGAACACGAAAAATTTTTGATGAGTAAAATTTGTAGAAAATCTCTACCTCGACTTTGTACAGATTATAATAAATAGTTTTACTAATATACCGAACTATTGGCAAGTTTAATTAATATTAAGCATTCGCGTAACTCAATTAAAAAAGTAATTTGTACTTACTCGCAACCTCGTGTTTACTGAACAACCTCTTGAATGTATAATCAAAGTAAATTCACTTTATATCGACGGTAAAATATTCCACTTTGGTTTCAGCTACCAAGACTTCCTTACCTAATGAAAATACTGAATTCTCTTTCTTCAGAACTTTGTTTAAATTAATTGAATTTACCCGTTCAATAATATGAAAACCAAAGTTCAATAATAAGAAAATTGTATATAATATCTTGAAATTTTGAGCTAAGAGGACCGAGTGGTTAGAACACGTGAATATTAAGCAAAAATAGCGGGTTCAAACTCGAGCAACCCCCGATGATTTTTCATGTGCTTAATGTGTGTTTATAATCCATCTCATGCTCTGCGGTGATGTAAAACATCGTGAGGAAACGTTTGTTTCGGAAAAAAATGTGTATGTATGTTATCAGCATTGGAGCCGCGTTGTGAAAAAAACCTTCAAACCGTCTCCTTAGAAGAAGAGGCGGGTCTAGCCCAGCTGTAGTATATTCACAGACAAACTCCAACACGTTTAAAAAAAATAGAATCTTAACGTTTAAAGAGCATCAATAGAAATTGAAACTTTACCAATGCGTATTAGCTTTTGTATATAGCTAATGTTTTGTAAATTGCAGAATGAATAAGACTCTGATTACAAACTAGTGCGAAGTTTATTAATGCATAAGAGGTGGTCTTATCGCTAAGGCAACGACTTCTTCCAGGAAACCTTAATGAGGACGAAGAACGTCAGAAAATGGTAGAGGTGTGTTATATATATATATATATATTTAGTTTTATATAATTAGTTACAATAAAGGAAGTAAAGAGCGGCGGGAGAATAGATCTTACCCCTGAAGCGACAATATATGTCTTAACATCAAAAACATCTATCAATATATACACTTCAATAAAATATAAATATATACTGCTATCATTACAGATAACACTCAGATATACTATACCATAGATAAGAATATAGTAAATTAAAACATTTTCTTCAGTAAAAACGAACATACAACATACATATAGAGTTGCCATTTAAAAAAATGTCTCTGTCAGTGCGAACTGCCAAGAGATGTGCTAGTAAGCGCGGGCGCGGCGATTTCCTCCGGTCGGCTTATGAGCCTCAAGTCGTGTAGTTGTGTACGTGTTGCCTTCGATTAACTAGGTGAGTAGATAAATAAATTGTTTTTAAATGTACGCCTTCTCTGCACTCACATATAGTATTTTTTTAAATGCAATTATATCTTGCTGTTATCTTAAATACCTTTCTAGACTATATTATATGTACAATGCTATAATAATTGATTATATAGGAACTTAAAATAGCAGATAACGAGATGAGACAAGTATGTATGTATATGATTAGATCGAATTCATAAAGGTGGTTTTAATTTGTATTTACATTTCGTTTAATTATTAATTACTAAACGAATTATGTAATGAGGTCGATGTATTTTTAGTGATGAACGTTATCTTATTAACAGTACGTAAAGGTAGGTAAGTTGCTCAATTCAATCCTTTCTCGAATGTCCTGATTGCGCTAAAAGCTGATGCGATAAGGATATTTATCCTATAGCGAACTGCTCTCATACAACTTGCCACAAAACTAGTTTTATACAAAATTATAAACAGTGTGATATTTATAAGCTAGAATTAATTAAATTATTATATAAATAATATTGACATGTAATTTAAATATGCTAAGCGAATATCTATAATTTATTTATTTGTTTGAAAGGCGATAAACTAAACATTTTATTTAACTGGAGAGGATCAAGTCCAGCTGTGGAATATTAATGGGCTAGTTTTTACGACTTATTCTTTCATATGAATTTGATGAAAACAATAGATTGCTGACTTTTCCGCTGTGTGTGTAACATGAACCAAGCGGATTAGTTGTTGTTGCGATCGATGAGCAATGTCATAGATTCTTTATTTAATTATGCACTTACAAACAACCTCGCCCTTTTAAAGCCGTAATGTTAAATAAATATAATTAGCAGCTTAAGAAAACTATTATGGTCGACACCAAACTAAATTAAAACAAAATATTTATTGCTTTAACGTACATAATACATAACCAAATATATAGAAAAACATTTTAAAAGCATTATTAAATAATAAAACAATGCCACAAACAAACGTTGGTACAAAAACTTAATTTAGTAACAAAAGAACTGACTAATTGTTAGTTTGCATTGAATATCGTAATTATAAAATATAATTATAAATAATTTTCACACAGCTCGTTCAAAAATATTAGGTATATTTTTGTACACTTGCTGTGAGGGTTTTGCCGAGAACGAAATAAAATTTATATGAAGCGTAATAAGCAATATAAAAATGTAATCGTTTATAAAACAGTTAATAAAATAGAACACTTCGTCTAAATGGTATCATTTAATTTCACGAATAGTTAATAACTGAACACTTATTTACTTATTATCTTCTCTCTACTACCTATACAATAATGAATTTTATAATTTCACCCAACTCGGGTCGAGTGGTGAGATATTGAATTTAAAGTGAGGGTAGGCTACGAAACTCGCATAAACTTTTTACATATTTATATTATTATTATTATTATTTATAATTAATATGCATGCAGCGTTTTACAAATAATATGATTAATATTTTGTAAATCTATCACGATGAAAACTTAGAGTATTTAGAGTTATCAACTTAATAAACAACTGCTTATGTTAAAAATGTCATCATTTTTTTTCTGTTTATTTGATTTTTATTTGACATTTATTATATTAAGTTCTATTTTTGAATTTAACAAGCTTAAACTATCTTGATTATATATTTTTATGGTAAGAAACACTCATCGAATTACGTAATATAGTTTCATTGAACAAGTTTGAGATCGTTACCATCATATGAGTTATTTGTATTTCAATTATCTCTGATAATTATCTCTGATAATTGAAATTTGATGAAAATGATTATCAGGATATTAAGTGCAGATATTTGAATACTCGAAATACAATAATCTCTACATTGTTCAAAAATGCAGAACGTGTAAAGATTTTCTTTATTGAAAATAAGATAACAAATATAATTCTTAAAGTTTTTTTCGTTGTTTTTATTATTATTCATGAATGAGATAACATGTGTTTAAGAGCTAATATTACGGTAGTGAAAGCGACCGGACGCGCTGTGACGAAGCACTTCTCACTTTCTCTGTAGCCGGGCGTTTGCGCTTGCGCTGCGTCGCGTTCTCGTCTCGCGCTACAAATCATCATCATATAATCATTTCAATATAAACGGAGAAACTAACTATTCCAACAAAATACTAATAACCGGATCTTATATACCATTTTAAAAAATGACTAATTTTGTTTTTATTTATGTATTGCACATTGTATTGTATAGTTATCAACTATTGCTGTTCTTAAAAGTTAATCGGCAAAAATTAAACTACTAACTTTAAATATAATAAATATGTTTAAAAATTTCTAATGAGGTTTTTTTTATTTCTAGTACACTGTCATGTTACGAGTAAAAATATCCGTTATAGTATTTTATCCGTTATATAACTAATCAGTTAGGAATTCGAGAGTACATTTTTACCGATCGTCTTCTGTCTTGTCCCACATCACATAATTTCTCTTTAAGTCAATAGATATAACGTTCGAATGGCTTTCGGCTATACAGATAATATAAAATCATTTACGAATATTTAAACGAGGGCAAAGACACGAAATATTGATAGCGTTCCTTTGAATTAAAATACCTACAGCAAAATATATGCATATGAGCATCAATTTAAAATGCATTAGTTGCCACGACAACGTCTTGTATAACGGATCATGTAAGTTTCCAGCGATATTACTCTTCCCATTCTAAGTATTGTGTTATTAAAAATTAGTTTGAAAGTTTAAATTATTTTTGTACTCATTCGGTGCTAATTAATTCACTAGACTTAGACTTAAATTAATGCCTCTATTTAGGAATAAAAATAACGTATATTCGTAGTTGTAGATTCAAGTATAATTATATTTTATTAGAATTTAACTCACAATTAACGGTACGCTAAAGAAAAGAAAAATTGTAAAAATGACCTACCGTCTGGGTAGGTACCACCCGCTCGTCAGATATTCTACCACCAAATAGCAATACTTAGTATTGTTGTGTTTGGGTTTGAAGGTGAGTCAGCCTGTGTAGCTGCAAGGAATATAACGTCCTAGTTCACAACGTTGGTGGCGCATTGACCGTACTTGGTCACGTCACGTGGCCATTTGCTCTTACGCAAATTTATTAATATCCGCTATTTTATTTAAAAAAGTCTGTAAAGATTATTTATAGTGTGAGAAAAACGTTTTCTTGAATATATGTCATTTCATTTGTATATAAATTATAAATTAAATCGGTGAAACCAATTTTTTTAACCTTGCAACATAAAAAAGAAGTTGCAAAACTAACTCCATTTAGATACGCAACGACGATTATTTAAAAAAAGTAAATGAATTCATTTTATATATTATCTATTAAATATATAAAAAGCAATGTCTTGACTATTTGACTCTTAACGTGCCGTAACCGAAAGCTAACGCGGCCTAAACTAAAATATAAAGATTTGAAATAAAAATATTTTAATAAACTCTTAAATGTCACACCCCATTTATTCTGTAACCCGTCGTTTATAGAGTTTCTATAATTTTCTGGTGGAGATAATGACCGGTTGGGGCTAGTTAAAGTATATTTTGTTGACTTACTTCAATTTCTCTTATAAGGACTTTTTTATCCTCGTTTTACAAGACTGATTTAAAAGCTGCCACGCAAGAATCCATTTTCCATCAAAAATTACCTGCAAAAAACTCTAAACTTATTCTTTTTAATGAATCATAATACATAATATATCAATTGCTAGAAATTCATACTGTAAAAATAAGTAATCTTATTGAAGCAATAAATCTGTGCAGCAGTCCGCTCTAATTAGATTGAACGTCAACTACTAATAGAACTGTCGTATCTACAAGGATTAATTTCATCTTCACTGCACATGGACCATGCATTTGCAAGTCGACTTGCACACTTTAAACCACCTTTTTTATATTGTGTATGCGGTGCCACCCATGTCAACAACGTAAGCTTAAGAGCGTTACTATTTATACAAAGTCATAATTCCATCAATCAATATAAAAAAAAATCACATTAAAAGGCATAAACCTACTAAAAACGCTCCGAAATTATCTTGAATTTCTCTGAATAAATAATTACAAAAAATATACCAAAATTACTTCATAAAGAATTAATACTTTTTCATTATTTAAAAAAGGTTCTAATTAAATTACTTTTGAAACAACATAATTACAACGTCTAAAATGCTACAAAATGCGAAGCGTTGGGCGTTCGAATTCGAATTACTGCGCGAGCGCTTCTGGACCTGCCGAATACTTGGGCGTCAAACCACGCCAAAACGAAAGGGCGTGAACTGTATTGTGCGCTTACCTATTGTAGATCTTTTTTTTAAATTAAGGTTAAGAATTAAATAGAAGCAAGCTCAATCAGAAAAAAAATTTATAATACTTATCAAACGTAAACGCAAAACAATATATGGACCATATACCAACCAATACGGTTTACGAACCGCCCACAAGTCCCAGGTTCCTTGGGCTAATGTCACAATTCCCAGCATAAGCTTAGTGTTTAATCGGAGGGGTTAATTTACTAAAATTAATATCAGTAAATTCCTTAAAATGGGAATTACTATTATTGTAAAAAAATACAATAAAAATGTACATGGGTGACGCCGCCAGTGGATAACAATGGTAGCAACTCGAATGCACTAAAACGCTATCTAAAATCACTGTGTGTGTGAAAAAAACTGAAAAACACTGGATTTTGTGATATCTGCCGGCCTTCTCTAATTATTGAATTGCTTATAATATGTATAATTAACAATATTTTAAGAAAAACAATAAATTAAATAAAAGAAAAATATCAAGATTGCTGAGTTACAGCGACAGCGCTGTGTCGTAAAATCAAGAACCCGATCGAGTCGTCCTCGTGCGTAAATACCTAATTTTGTAAAATGTAATTTTGTTATAGGCCTCTAAAACTACAGAATTAAGTAACTTATTACTTAGTTCAAAATAATATAATTGTTTGAATATAAATATCAAATATTTGGTTATTGTTACTTTTATATTATATTCAGGTAAAGGGACAGATGGTAAGTGACCACCTTATGGTAAGTGGACATAACTGCCAGTAGACATCGATACCAATTGTTACCAATCTTGGGACCTAAGTACGTTATGTCCCTTGTGCCTATAGTTACACTGCCTCACTCACTCTTCCCACTTAAACTCAACAATATTAAGCATTGCTGTTCCGCGGTTGAATATGTGAGGAGAGGGCGATACCTACCTGGACAGGCTTGCGCAAAATCCTACCACCTAGTTTAATCTCGTAAGCCTGCAGATCAGTAATTTTTACTGTAAATTTACAGTGTTACATTCTTTGAAAAGCAAGTAAATCTTTAAGTTTCGCCTTTTGTTTGTGTTAACTTATATTATGTAAGATATTTGTAAAAATCTCGAAGAAATACATACATATGTATGTATTTCTTCGAGATTCTTTTTCGAGGGTTTTCTCCGAGCATACCCGGGAGAGTGTAAAAACTATGGATCTTACTGATATACGTTGTTTAGCGGTAATTAGTTAAACTATGCTGTGTCTTCTTCCTTCGAATGTCAAACCAATAATGACATAAAGAGAGAAATCATTATTTAACTAAACAGCCGCTAAGTAACGTTTCTAAGTAAGGCCGTATGTGTAAAGACAAATACAAAACGATACATATGACAATTGAAAGGGTTATAACATTAACATTAACAAAGTTGATTGCAACCTACAAATTGACTAAATAAACAAACAATTTTTGTATACCTCTCGTTAATTACGAAGCCTACCGCAATACCACATCACACATTGTGTAATAACTGCTTTTCGATGTTTTGCTAATTGGATGCAATGTATATATAGCGGTGTGCCGTGGGGAGACAGACCGCGCCCGGGGGACACGGTATAATGTCATCAATCACGCAGTCGAATTTGATTTGCTGGCCTTTACCGATTTGCAGTTTAGATTTATTTTTACATAAATTTATTTTCGAGCCCTGCTCTATTTTGGTTGAACCTATAATTTAGATTAAATTATATACAGATTCAGGAAGAAACGATGAGATAGATATTTGCAAAAATAACAATTGAAGTAACTATATGAAATTTATTTTCCGTCGGAATTCCATTTATCCAAACTGCATTTTTTAATAATATCATTAAGACTCTGACGTCTGAATACCCACTGGATATCGTGAAATTGAGTTTCGGCCATAGAATACTTGTTAAAATAGTAGAACTGAAATAATATTGGCAAATATTCCTAAAAATATAACAACAGCTATGATAAATAATTAAATAAACAACTCTTGCTTTTCTTTTATAAGCATATCATTAAAGAAAGTTCCGCATGTACGAAGTAAAACACGAACTTATCGAACTTTCAGATCTTACAGCTTAATTGTGAGTTAAAAGATAAACTTAGCTTCAGTACCTATCTATTTTAAAAATAATTAAAAAAAACATTGTTCAAATTATTAAATTATATTTATATTGAGTTATGATATTAATATACACAAAAACAAAATTTCAATTTTTAGACATAATTTAATAGTCGTCATTTAATTAAAAATATAATTGACATCAATGATGATCGATTTGAATTTAGAAATAACTAATTGAAAATATTCAACCGTGTCGTGTTCGCATACTGTGTAATTAATGCACGTGTGAGAGAGGGGTGAAAAGTCGGGACAACCGATCAACCTCCCCTATCACTGACCATAACACACGAATTCGTTAGACAAGTTTTACAAGTAAAAATAGTTTTATTCAGACCCTTCACCGACTAGTTAATGACCGTCTCCTTTATGACGTCGTATAGTTACGTCTAGTGAGTTTCAAAATTTGTACAGTGATGAATATTTACTTTTATTCGACCTATTTTTTCGAATGCATGCTGCTAGCTAGTAAAAACTATTTCACAAGAATTTTCTTTAATATCCTCTCTAATAACTTACCTCATAACTCTCTGGAGCTTCAAGTTAACGTAATATGGTTTTATTGGACTTGTCAGACTAAGTCAGTGGTTCAAGTAATTTTATGGTGTATCTCTTGTTTAGTTCGAATTCCGAGTACATCTCGTTTTTTTATAATACCTTTGTTAGATAATGTAACTAAGTGACACAGTTGTTAGGAAATGACTTCTACCCCATCACCATCCCCCAATACACAGCAGAAGCTGCGAGTGGAAACTAGTTTATTATATTGCAGAGAACAAGGTTTAATTTTTTTACACTAACCAAAATAAATAAAAGGTGAATAGGTGACGTAACAATGCATGCTCGAAACCAATGGACGTGAGCCTCATTAGTAAAGCCGAAAAAAAGAAAAATTTTAAGTATACTAAGAAAATTGACACTTCATATAAAAAGAGGAAAAATAAGTTGTAATAATAAAAATAAGTTGTAAAAAAACCCAAAAAAAAATTTAAGGGATAATTCAGAACGATTTTTTTTCTCATGTATATGAACCGGGTCATTCAAGGTTAAAGTGATTTCGGTTATTTTTTTTTAATGCAAAGAGATTTACAATTATTATGCACATCAATTTACTTTAATAACTTTTTCACAAAAAACCTTTAAATATATACCTATTCGTGTCACATTGTCTGTTATAATACTGTATAAAATTAATGTAGATAACTGCCAACTACCTGGTAACAACCAACGATAAGAATCTTTATTCATAAAATGTTCTGCTAATATCATACTTATCTATAAATTTGTTAACTAAATTATTTCAATCCGAGCTATCCTAGTTGTTTGGTAAAGATAATTTTTAAATTGTATATGAAATAACGAAATTAAGACTGTCAACACTTGTAATAAACAGTTATATAATGAGTCATAAATTAAACTTACAGAATACAAAAAAAAAACAAATGCATCGTATTAAATTTTAACCTTCTCGGATACTAAACGAAATAGAGAGAATTTGTAGAGGGTTGTTTGAGTCAAAGCAATTTATAAACTCTACATTTCGTAAAGTTATGTTTTATTTCAAATCTGCTTAAAGTGTATAAGTCGCTCATCGTCGTCTTAGAGTGAAAGTCTGATAGGTAACTTTGCCGCCTGAAGAAAAAGTGGAATCTGATAAGTTTTATTGCTGCAGATTATTCTACTATATATATATTTTTAGTTTGCAAAATACATACATCAAAGATACTTGCGTGGTAGCTTAGAGACTTTTGTAATCCCTTACAAGTTTATCAAAAAATATATTATTAAATAGGAAATATCATGTTGCAAAATGTTTTATGTTGTTATCTTGTTAAGTGTACTGGTGGTAGAGCTTTGTGCAAGCTCGTCTGGGTAGGTACCAGCCACTCATCAGACATTCTGCCGCTAAACAGCAGTACTTGGTATTGTTGTGTTCCGGTTTGAAGGGTGAGTGAGCCAGTGTAATTACAGGCACAAGGGACATAAGATCGTAGTTCCCAAGGTTGGTGGCGCATTGGCGATTTAAGCGATGGGCAACATTTCTTACAATGCCAATGTCTAAGGGCGTTGGTGACCACTTACCATCAGGTGGCCCATATGCTCGTCCACCTTCCTTTTCTATAAAAAAAAAAAAAACAACCTTGGGAATAAGATGCTATGTCCCTGTTACACTAACTTATTCATCCTTCAAACCGGAATGCAACAATATTAAGTACTGCTGTTTAGCAGTAGAATATCTGATATCTGGTACCTACCCAAGGCTTGCACAAAACCCTACCACCTATTAAAGCGTATGCTAGTTTTTTAAAACAAAAAATATTTTTATTTGTCGAGGATATCTTTTATTAATTCTAAATTATATATTTTAGAGGATTAAACGAATATATATAAGACTTAAGAAAGTAAGTTGCCTCCTTAAGAAAGGCGGATATATCATATCAACCTTATGTTATATACATATTACTTTAAGCAACGACAGCGCGCACCCCCGAGCTTATCCCACTAGTCCTATTTTCAAAGGATACATGTCGTATTCCACACGTGAAATGTTTACAATTGGCTTAAGGTGATACACTATTTTGACGTGTGTATCCTTTAAAGGTTATGATTATTATAACCAACGCATATCACTTTCTGACATTACACGATTGTGGTTTGCGGTGAGTTTCGGGTTTATCCATATGGAATACAGATTTATAATGTCAAATGTGAAATTATGAGTCATCATTATTCCTTTGCCATAAATTTTCTTATTCACTTAAATTTTCTTGTCACCATATTTTCTATAGAAAAATCTGCTGAACAAAAATTTCATTTCAGTTGTTTTTGTAGTGAAGCGACTCTATGAAAGTAAACGATTTTCAATTGCTCTCGATACTTTGTTCGAATACTCAACACATGTATCGATTGTTACAATTTATTTAAACGTCGTCTATTGAGCTGATATCGTAATTAAGATGTTGTATTAAGAAAAAAATTAGCTGAAGGTAATGACTTCAGACGATACTTTAACTCGGCTGTAGAGCTTTTTTTCAAGCCCGTCGGCCGCCCATTTTTCTTAACATATTTAGTATAAATACTATTCCATGTTAAAGAACTCTACCATATTATATCGTTCGTTATTAAGTAAGGTAAAAGCGACATGTCTGTTTTTGACGCAAGTTCTAACAGGTTACAGTGCTGTCGCGTTGAGTACTACAAAAGCCGTCTATACCAGGTACCGACGTACAGACTGACATGTACTCACGTTACAAAGGCTGGCTGGATTTAATGGTTTTGTCGCGATTGCCAATGGTAAAGCTGCTTAGGATTCAACCTTTTGTTATCAGAATGTATATTGTAACTGTGTAAAACTGAGAGGATAACTTAACAAGTTCAGTTGTTAGTTAGACGTATATTTAAGTTATTCATTTCAAATATATATGTTTTTAGGGCTCTCTTGAAAACTCCTGGCGTAGTACCATTAACGAACAATAAGTTGCGCAGAGTTGAATCAGTTTTTGTGACAAAAAAAAATATTCATTGCACCGTATGCCTGGTATAAGCTCATATGAGATATAATATATTGGACTTAATTTTTCTCTTAACGAAATATTTAAATATTTTTTAAAGTACATTTTTATTGACTAATAAAGAACTGTTTTTTATGAGTTTAAATCAATGAAGACAATATTCAAACAAGCTTCTGAAATTGGATTTACATTTTTTTTTGTTAAGATCTTATACGTAGAATAATAATATTAATATTATACGTTTATGGAAGTGGTAATAATATCTTATTCGAAACCGAGGGTCAGCAAACACAAACATAATATGATTATAGTTGACAATTTAAAAGCGGAACTCCCCTTGCGCACAAATCTCATTTGCTTTTAGGGACTTGTTTTGCACATGCCTATTGCTTTTGACATCAAAGATGACTTGACACTTTAATTAGTTTACAGGGGAAAACCAAAAATATATTAATTACAATATGCTATGCAGTTTCGTTTCATTACAAACAAGCGTTTCGTTTGAAATTGATCCCTCATGCGGACTTGTTGTTTAGTTTTAATGTACGTTAAGAAGGTTATTACCTCGTTGGTCTAGTGGTTTGATATAAGGCCGCAGACCCGAAGGTCCTGGTTTCAATTCTGGTCGGGCCAACAAAAAGTTGTTGGGTTTTTCTATCAGCACATTCTCAGTAGCAGCCCGGAGTCTGGGAATTGGAAGAGTGTATACTCCCGTGCCTCGGAAAGCACGTAAAGCCGTTGGTCGGATTGACGTCCCATCGGATTATGAGAGTTAGGGAATAGAGAGTGCACCTGTATTTGCGCACACACTTGTGCTCTATAATATCTCCTGCGTAGTTGGCTAATCTCTCTTGAGATTGGCCGCCGTTGCTGAAATCGGACTGAAGGACATTATTAAGAAAGTTACGGGAAATTAGTCAGTGGGTCGTGATCGGCTTAACTTTTTTAGTCAAATATTTTATATTCCCTTGTGTCCATGATTATTACAAAGTTGGACTATATATGCATGTGGTTATTTTCATGGTTAAATAAAACGCGGTACAGGAGAGAAAAAAAATATAATGATAGTAATTTGGACGTCATGCTCGTAAGCTGTACATGGTAGGGTTTCAAAGAGCGATTGCGAACTAGTCGTTTGATTAATTATATTTGTCGAGATGTCGATGTTTGTCGAGACACAAACACACATGTAAATATAATGTCATATCGGAATACGTTTGGGTAAAATGACGGCTTTGTGATGCAGGTTGGGCGTGGCGTGGGTTGTAACATTGGTTGACATATGTATATTCTACATGTCTGCTTGGGTGTATTCCCTTTGTGGGTGTTTCCCAAGTCATGCACCCGACAGTGAATGTATCGGTGTCATTACTATTTAATACGTCTGCAATGGACGACCCATTACTGCTAATGAGTTCGACAAACATACGTTATAATGCAAATAAAAATTAGCGTTTACCCTTTAAACTATTAATTAATATTTTCGTATATATTATACGATTTTTCAAAAAACAATAAAGAAAATAAGTCATAAAACATCAATAGGATCGGATAATTTGTATGAATGACACGGACTTTTTGAAAATATACTAATGGTATTTATATATAGATGTATACATAAGCAGAATATACGTGAGATTTCAAAGGACCTAACGGTCTTTTCCTTAGGCGCCGGCAAGTGGTGTTGACAGAATTTGCCTTAAAAAAATACGCCGTTGTAGATTTTCAGACATCTAGGTGGTGTGAATGAAATTTAAAATTTAACGCAAAACATGATATTGCCACTTGAAAAAATTGTATCAGGTATATCGACTTACCTATCAGAAATATGTTACCTAGTTAGTAGTAGCCACTGGACTCTCTCAGGTTCAATTCAAAAACCATCCACTAAATTAAAAGCAAAAAACTCACAACCTACAAATACAAAGCCCTTAATGATCTGTCCGTTAGGTACTGATTGTTTTCAAAATAATCTATTTGGTATTGCAAATTGCAGCACTTGCCGTAAAAAACCGTAACTGTTAATTAATAAAGCTTATTGAAAAAGCTAAATTGCTGGGTACAACCACAGAAAAATATATTTCCAATTTTAATGTAAGTAAAACGAAATTTGAAGAAAATGCTTATTTGTAAATAAAATTAAACCGGCTTTAAAATTAATAAATGACGGACTAAAAAGTAAAAAACAACTTAATTGGACTTTTTATTAAAAATGTTATTAATACTATAAAACTATATAAGGAGCCAAACCCAAAAATTACACTACTATGTTTTATTTAGTAATGTAAAAAACTTCAGTTATTAATAACGGAATATAATTATAATTTAGTTACTAAAACTTATATTATTGAATAATAACGATAATAGCTGATTAAAATAATTAGTTAGAAATAAAAAAAAAACTTATTCAGAGAAAAATGTTTAGATATACATTGAAAATTATCTTACTCGTATGATGCTTTTATATCAACAATATTGTTCGTGATATTAAAAATTGAATAGAATCCTGACCACTGAGGAACAACAATTTTAAAATTAATATGAACATTTTTCTCATATTGAACAATGGATCGCATCTACGCTCGAGTGCATCGGATGTAATATATAACAATAATATGAGGCAAAGAAAAGCAATCACATGCATTTATTGATTGAACATAACGTCATTCTATTTCTTATCTAAGTATAAAAAATAAATAAATAACAACCATGTACTGGGTTATCGCGTTGGAAATATTAAACAAAAGTATATATTTATTATTAACAAATAACAAATGGATTAATCGAGATATTTAACGGGAAAGTCAACATATTATTATTCTAATACTAATTACCAGTTAATTTTAATAGAAACACCACTCTCACATAAGATTATTATAGAATATAATCATGCTTGTCGAAATGTGTGTTTTATAACAATAATTATAATATCTACTTATGCAACCACACAGAGTACTCACAATAAGAGCCTAAGCTGCATTGTTGCATTTATCATTTGGTGGTCTACTGAGTAATATATCTCAGTAAGTAAATTCGTGGGAATATAACATTTAGAGTTTAGACAGTAGGAAATATGTATTTTAAAAATAAATTAATCGGAGCACCTAAATCTGTTTCGGACGTCTTTAATTCACTCCTTAGTTTTGAAAATAACAATTTGGCTCGTCTGATACAATCTAAATATTTTTTGGATTGCATAAGTCAATAATAATAAACAAATAAATAATGACGATTTCAGTTTATGACCAATTCTTGGCTACAATTAATTATACAGTTTTTGTGACAGGATTAGACTTTTATAAAGAGTGGTTTAAAGAAAAACGAAAAGACGGTCTCTAAGGAAACTATGGTTTCCAATGTAATAACACAAGCCGATGAATCATTCGGAACACATTTAGACTTGTTTGTAAAGCAATAAATTCATTTTTCATATAAAACATAATTTTTCCATTTCCGTCTCGTCGGCAACGCTTCAAAATTTTTTTTCTTCCAAATATTATTGAATGTATTTGCGCTTCTTCGCGTCGATGATAAAATACGTTTTATTTTTATAAAACTTAGTTTTATTTTGCCATTTCTCATGTATTATTAGATAAATGACATCGAAACAATTTATCATTAAGGTAAAATTTTGACAAATCAACACTATACATTTCTCTGTATGTATGTTATTATTAGTAATATAAAATATCGGTTATATCTATAAAATTATATTAGAACTATGTAGATTTACAAAAACTATTAAACATCACAAAAATTGTCAATAAAAATTAATAGCAAAATCGTAACAACAACAAGAACTAATACGTATTAAAACCAATTTTAATGTACTAACTACTACTAATGTACTAACGCGTACTTCTGATGAAGATTATGAGCTTAGTTGAAACTTAATTAAGGATCTATAGTCTCAATTAATTGTCAGGCTCCGCGGAGATAATACCTTGAAGAAGCTTATTTTATCAATCAAGATCTGATCAGAGTCTTTTTCCTCCTACTTATATTTTATATTTCTCTATATTATTCTATCATAATGTTATAATAAAAAATACTGCCATTACCAAAATCTTCAAATGATGTAAAAAATATTTTAATCAAGTATCAAAGGCACAGATAACATAATAATAATTGTTTGCAAAATATATAAAAAAGAATCACTCAACGGTTATATCGCGAACGATAATTACCATTAATACAGTAAAATGATTTGTATTCAATTAGAAGAAATGTCCCGGATGTGTATATTTGATCATGGCATCTAATTAGTGTTTAAAGGGTGCCTGTCTGCCCAACTCTCCATAACACAAACGGCTGCCTCCCCTGGTAATACACGTGCCACCCAATACCATTAGGATGAGGCGAAAATCTGATATCTCAATTTTGTAACATTTATAATTTACATGATCATCCTTACATTACATGACCAGCTTTGGGTCATAGTGATATGTCAATACGGCCGGAGTATATCGATCATAGCTATAGTAAAGCAAACTTCGACGGAGCCAGTAAAACTTTCCTGTTAGCTACCAAATATTTTAGTTTATTATATTCAATTAAAAAAAAACAAGAACAAAAAGTTGTTAATTAAAAAGAATAAATAGTACAATTGCTTATAGCCACGGTCCTCCGACTGCAAATAAATAAGCGAGCTTTCAAACACAAAATGAACAAATTATTTCTGATAGAAAAAATGAATTAAATATTTCTACTGTTTAGTCTAAACATAAATGTATCCTTTATTAGGTAAGGAGCTACCAGGATATAAATATACATATATACGAGTGTCGGATCTTTGAAGCAACTAATCGCCTTATGCGCGCTCTAAATTTTTAAATATCAAAGAAATACATATCGATAAGCCTACTTAACTTAAATTTAACAATATCTTTAAATTGATCATTACTGTCTTTTTAACTATATCTACTTATATTTAATAACTGAAAGTTGCATCATGTTTATAAATATGACGTCATGACAATTCCAGACATTTGGATTTTTTTTTCAATAATGTAATTTTAGGTTTACATATACAATTAATATTCTAATAGGTCCTGTAACTAGCGAAAGGGTGGTGGGTGGACGGTGGAGCTAGGGTGTGAGTTTGGCGTTCACGCGATATAAATAGCTTGGTCTAGCCTTAGGTCTCACATTGGGCCCTAGGAAGCGGCACGATTTGGTCGCTTGTCTCCAAGTCCAAGTGACAAAGTCTTGTAAAGAATTATTATTGGATTAAACTTTCATAATGTTTCGTCTTCACAAATTCATACGTTTCACCCAAGGCCGCCGTCAGGAGCTTCCAGCTGAAAATGTGAGTATTAATAATTTTTTTATTAACTCCAACATTCAACATTTCTATCCCGACGGCAGTTCGAGTCTCCGGTTGTGAAGATCTGGCTGCATCATCAGTTTGGTAACACATTAGAAGTATATTTTTTTAGATTTGGGGTATGCGGTGGCAGAAATGATCAAGAAATCACAGAACAATGTAAAGAGAGGAAAACATTTTTTCAAACTTTCAATTATATTTATAATAAGTTATAATTATTTATAACATTTATTTTCACAATTTTAACATTTTTTTTATTCAGCCCTGATGATGCTTTAAAATAAATAGGACTAATAAATCATTGTACGGTTTTAATTTTCAAGCTTATAAAATACGGAAAAAACGTAATTCATACGGTTACATAGCAGTAACTTCCTAATTTTGTGGAAATTTCAAACACTTAATATTGTATATTAAATTTTACGGTTTAATAATCATTAACAAAGTTCTATCAATACAACAAAAAGCGACAATAAGATAATTTATATTTATGAATTAGTTTTTATAGAAAAAGCAAAACTACGGAAAAAATTTAAAGGTTTTGGAGTTTTATATTCACCTCTTTAATAAGGATCCGAGAGCTTAAATTACCTTAGCCTTACCGCCGTCGGTCTAATGTATTTTGATTAATTTACGCATACTTAATTTCTTGTTATTATGTATTTCTAAATGTTAAACAATTATCTTCGTTAATTTTTTTTATTTTCTTGATTTATATCGTATTACTTATAAAAGTGTACAATAAAACGAATTGCAAAAGCGAAAATATTTCTGGCATATGTTCTTATATTTTAGGCGTCGTTCCAATTATTTTTTCTAATTAATTTAATATATCTACTGTACTTTCCCTGATATTAATAAGTATAGATTAAATAATAATGTTCAATTAAGTTATTTGCAATAGATTTTAATAAAAAGAAACGTTTTAATCAGCTTACACGATTTACCTTTATATGACTAAATAACCTAATTTTCATGATTCCTTTGTGTAAAAGGGTAAATAATTGAAAAAAGTTTCAAATACAACTGAAAGGCTTCTGAACATTTAATATTTGAATGAAGCTTGCCCGGGGCTTAACTCGCGTTGAATTCGATTATGGAGATACAAATTTTATTCTTAGTGAAATTGCATTTTATGACTTTTTAGATTTACTGCCGCTTGCGTTTAACATAAATCTTCTAAATCTATTTAATTATAATCTATAAAAAACATATATATTAATTAATTGTATGCTGCATTGCGACTAAAGTAAAAATAACGTGGCAAAGTAATTCACGGATCAACTTAATTCCTTAATTTAAATCACGAATAAAATTAACTCTGCTCTGCTCTCAAATAAAGTATTTTAAAATTTATATATAAATAATGTTAAAAATTACTAAAAATCTCTATTAAAATGCGGCTTTTTAAATGTGTTCGTGGAACCAAAGTTATAATGTCAAGTTATTATATCAATATATTAACTTGAATTTACATTACTATAAAAACCAATCTGTAGAGTTTATAGAGTGGACACAATGTCGCGGTAGTATGCTTTAAACAATAAATGCATCAAAATCTATCTATTCGACATTTAAAATTCTTTAAACGCGGCTTTGCTAACCAAAAGTAAATTCCGTAATTATATTTATTGTTTTTTTTTTTTAATATTTGTATCAATCTATATAATGTTAATTCCACATTATATAAATTGATACACCTATGTACGCTCGATTTCAGTGGCCGCAAGCGAATCGTGCAATGCGAATACTACCAGACATATTTTCATCATTTTATTGATGATTTTATAAATCTGAGCTAAATTACATTTTGCCATAAAGTTACAATATTTAATCATATTAGAATTAATTTATTTATTTTATATTCTATATTTATTGATATCTTTATTTGCGTGATTTGGCACATTATTTTTTCAATACATTTCAATTATGTTTTAATTTTATGTTTTTAATATGTATAATGTTACATGGCAAATAACAAAATCAATGAAATCACCTTATTAATAAATATATAGTGGAGATGGTTAAACGGATAGAATATTTTAAATCCGGACTAATAACTTTTGATGATCTTGTCTTAACCTACATGAATACCATGAAATGCAATATATCCACGAATTTCTAGTAAAAAAGCGTTCTGAAATAAGCTCTAAGCCATGTCCTTAAAAAAGGATTTAGGCCTTTGAGACTTTTCCTCTCTGTTACGTTACTTACAATGCAAAACACATTCTTATTTATTATATACCATTTACCAACGTCTTTGCCTGTTCGTGGGAGGGTGAGGATATTAAGTACAGTACGTCATTTTCTATGACAACTTGTGTGCATAATTTCATGATGACCAATTGCGTAGTTAGGACGTGAAAGCCTAACAAATAAGCTCACTTCCGCCCTTATAATTACTAAATATTACTGAGCGCAAAATCAACAGACAATTCAGGCGTTTTAAAAATTATTATTATAATCACCTTATGTTATATATAATAAATAACAAAAATATAATTGTTTAAATATATAATAAACAAACGATACAACTTGAATCGAAAGACAAGTTAAAACAAGTCTTTATTGAAAAACCAATGTTAAAGTAAATCGAAATGTAATACTATTAAGGGGTAAGGTACTTAAATAAAAATTGAAATACTCGTATTAGATAAAACATAAGCCGAACTAACTTGTATTACAACAAATACAATAGGTATTATATAGTATTTTAGTTTTAAAGTAGATGCTTTACCAAGAATATGTACTAGCCGAGCACCTGCACAATAACTCTGGACAATGGAGGTCTTAGAAGTGCAAAGTTCGGCGAGCTTACTCCAGCCGCTACCTCATTTCTGTTCCTTCAGCCACGGTCTTTGGGTTTCAATACGCATGCTGAATCCGTGACTTGCTCGAACTTTGTAGTTTTAATAAATTTATTGATCTTTAACTGATATTAATAATTCCTTGCACCATGAATGGGTCGCCAAACATGATAACTAATATGTTGTTACGTCGCTTGTATCTGTCATTACACTAACTTACTCAACTTTCGATATGGGAATATTAAATATAAATATTTGGACGTAGAATAAAGGATGAAAGGACGTTAACTAACCTACACTTGTACATAAATATGTGCTTGAATATTGTAAATTCTCCATATTTAATATTTTTAACCCAAATGTGTTAAAAGTATGCTTCAATTAATTTAGTACTCTATTTTGATAAAATTATTTATTCAAATACTCCGTTGTATTCTCTTACGTATAAAACATAAGCTGCTTATGTTCTTATGTTGTCCTCGAGCTTTTATTATTTGCACAAAAACAAATTCGTACATTTAACTAAAAGGTTCACAATTATACATTTATAATTTCAAAATAAAAACATAATTAATACTTTAATTAAAAACAGAATAAGGAAGCCATTGTTACTTACAATTTAAAAAAAAAGTTACTTACAATTAAAAAAAATAGTAATGTGCAAGTAGCGCTTGTCGCAGAGATGTTTCGATTTATAATATTATTCATTTATAATATTTGTAGCCCTAGACGCTACTTTTAGTCATCAGTGTAGCAGAGGGTAAGGCTCAACCATGCAAATCACCCGAAACATTACGCGTAGCTTGTTCTTACTATATTCATGAACGCCAAGAGCATCATCTATGTCAAAATTATGAATGTCAATAAGGTTTTTGTCGGTATTTTTCACTTAAACATCGAATTATTCATGTAATAGGATAACTTTTATTCCTCAATTTTAAAATACCAAGTTATTTACTTTAACGGCAATAGCATACAGAAGTTAATTATCAAAAAAATAATCCAAGCATTAGTAGATTACAAAATAAAATAAATTGATAGAAACAAACTCTCATTGTAACTTATTATTTACAGTTTTACAATAGTTTTTGTACAAATAATCAGCGTAAGTTGTTTATAAATTCTCATAGTAAAAAAAAACGATAATTATCACGTTTAAATTAAATTAAAGTAAAAAAAAACAAAGAAATGATCAAAATTCAGAGGATATTTAACTAATAAAAGTAATAAAATTAATTAACACGAGGATTTGAAACGAAATGGTTTTAGGATTCAATTTTGAGATTCAATCTTTTAATTTACTTGGAGCTCGGCGGTGAAGCATAAAAATGAATACCAGCACATGTTTAAATATGCTTTTAAATCGCATCCGACACTCTTCAAGTTGGGACCGTAGTGAATTGAATTGTTTCTCCAAAGATATCTTTGTCTGGTCAAAACATTTACATGTTTTTTCTTAACACTTAACATGTCTTTATGGTGATTCAGATGGCGCTGCACGAAACGCCGATCACTATGCAGGCCGTCTTGCGAGAGATTGCTGGGCCGGGAATTGCACCACGAGCTGAACCGGAGGAAGATGATTTCGACGAAGCGGTAAGTTAAAAATTGAAAACCTAATTTACTAAACGTCATATTTTTACCTCCTAGGTCGGATTGATAATTCGGTAGAAGACTCTGAAGTGCGATTCTCAATCCAAGTTTTCTTTTCATAAAATTCTCGTCAGTAGTCAGGCTACTTGACATGCTACACTCTGTTGCCCTGGGAATCACAAATAGCCGTTGGTCCTGCGTCTGAACTTTTTCCGGTCGTGTCAGATTGCCGTCCTATCGGATTATGAGAGTTAGGGGATAGAGAGTGCATCTGTGTTTTCGCACACACTTGTACATTATAATATGTTCTGCACAGTTGACCGAATTACCGAAATCGGTCCGGACGACATTGTTATGAATATTTCCTGCACAATTGGATAATCCAAATGCTTCCGATTCAGAAGTCGATCACGAGGACAGCAACACCATCATAGCCATTTATCAGTTGCTTTGCTACTAAGCGTCCAATTGTTTATATATTAGTTGCCTTTTGAATAAGCTTATTTAAGCCATTGGTGGGTAATAACATCTTAGTTTTTACGAACAAAAAATGTGGACAAGCGAGCAATACACGATATAATCAAACATAACTCATAGCAGGCGTTATCCATTCCTTGAAAATGATTTCGTGCGTTTCGGATGTTTTAATTAAATTTTTATCAATACACAAAACTATTGCTTAATGATGACTTTGGTAATGATGTTCAGATTTCACAATATTTGTTAATTATGGAGCTGAATAGTTATTTAATCTAATATACATATATAAATGTTGTTTGATTGTCTCCTATTACTCTAATGTTACCTACATGTTGTGCAATAAGTATTAAATATAAATTAGAAAAAACTTTTAATGGTTGATGATAGTGGAACCAGATTTCGTAAATAGGTACCGATATTAAAATTTGTCGGAAAATATTCATGAATACACTTGAATTAACTTTTAAGTAATGGAATCTTGCTACTTTAACGACCCAGATAACTTATTCATATCCAACAGACACCATTATATTAATATGGTGAACTTCTTTGGATATCCTCATCCTCTTATCTATCTCTCATCTACTATTGACCAGAACTAAGTCTTATACTTTATGGACTAAAAACGTAAACAATATAATAAAATAGTATCAATAGCTTGCCGATATACGGGCCGATGAGCTATTACATATTAAATCCTGACTCCTCAGGATATTATCGTCCATTCTGGGGAGGAAAATAGAAAAAATAGCGGAAAGTAATCTTATGTTCAAAATATTTTTTTTATTATCAGCGTAGACCAATTTGCTTTCTAATATTTGTTATTTTGTCAGTACAGTTATGAGGTTTGTTTGCTTTAAGCATTTTGCAAAATCTCAGTCAAAAATATACTTAATATTAAAAAATACATGATAATTAAAGATTCTATCAATAATTGAAAAGAGTATGAACTGATCTGGTTTTAGTGAGGCAAGTAGTATTGCATATGCTGCTTACTTTTTCGTAATTATAAATTTAAAATGCCTCATAACCAAACGAAACATCACTAAGACTAGTGGTAAGTGTTATTCCGAGGAACTTGTAAAAAATAATTTTATTTCACTCAAAACAATGCACAATGAATATTTAAATAATAATTACCTATTGTAATAAAAATAGTCTGCAGCATTAACGATTGAGGAACAAAGAGAAGAATTAAACTAATTTATTCTAAACATAATAAAAATGTAACTCATCGCTGTCTCTACATGGAAGATGATTAAATAAAAATGAAATGAATAAAACTATTATCGGGGGCCTTTATCAACGCAATAGAACCCAAAACAAAGATTGTTTGAATTTTTGACCGTTTATCTGTGCGTTTGAGCGCGCGCGCGCGCGTTGTAATTTTGGAAACGGCTTAACAGATTTGCGTGCGGTTTTTACTAATGTGTTGTGGCAACTTGTGTTCACTTAAAATGTAGTGTTTGTTTTATTTAAATCGGATTATAAATAAAAAAGTTATGTCAATTTAATGAATCACATCGAACATTTATTCGATAAAAATGTTATAAAATAACTGTACAGTTGAATTGACTGAATCTTTAGCTTCCTATAAATGATATTCTGTAAAATAATGATGAATGATGATAAACTTTATAGTAACAAAAGAAAGCAAAATTCGGACAGTTTAAGAGATTTAGATACTTCCATGTAAGTTAAGATCAGATCTTTATGACCAATCATATTAAATAGGGTTTAGCTTATGCCGAACCCGGAGCCGAGATGGCCAAGTGGTAAGAACGCGTAAATCTTGACCGATGATCGTGGGTTCAAACCCGGGCAAGCACCACTGAATTTTCATATGCTTAATTTGAGATAATAATTCATGTCGTGCTTTACGGTGAAGGAAAATATCGTGAGGAAACCTGCATGTGTCTAATTTCACTGAAATTCTGCCACATGTGTATTCCACAAACCCGCATTGGAGCAGCGTGGTGGAATAAGCTCCAAACCTTCTCCTCAAAAAAGGAGAGGAGGCCTTTAGCCCAGCAGTGGGACATTCACAGGCTGTTACGGTTACGCCGCTATTGTCGATTAAACGCGTGTATATTAAGCGCACCGATTGCCGCTGTTCCTTATAGCATTGAGTTATTTGCAGCGAACGCACGCACGCGACAACGCACGGCGCTCTCTGGTAGCAGGAACCTGATAATCCTTTGTCTGTATTCGTTTGTAATATATACTCTTAGATTATGGTTATAAGTTTAAAAAGAAATCTGTAAATTTATTTTGTTCTTCCATACTATATACTAGCTATTACCCGTAGCTTCGCTCACTCATAAGTATAAAGGATGGATGGTTGTATGGAAGTCTATAATTTAAAAGTAAGAAGCGTGAAATATAATTATGGTTAGAATAGATATATAAATAAAATTATTGAACATACAGTGATATTTGTAATTTGACTTTATATAATTGATAGTGAACTAAATTATATACATGTCTTCCGTCTGTCGAACGATGCTATAGCTCAAATGCGCATATAACAACGTCATCCATGACGTTGTTATTGTTGTAAATGACAAGAGCACAAATATTTTTTTATTCCAAAATATTAAGATTAAACAAAACTATCTCACTGTAAACTTTTAAACTAAAAATTATAAGGCTAAAGAGTTTGGTTGAATGCGCTAATTTCAAATACTGCTGGTTCGAATTGAAAAATTATATGAATGTTGGATAGCCCATTATTAAAATATTATATTTATGAAAAATGTTGCAAAAACGGGAAAAAAATATTCTTATTGACAGCTTCCGTTGCGTGCGCTCCGTAAACGTAACATCCATCCATACTAGCAAAAAATGGTAGGCACTGTTTATATGTATTCGTATGTAAATAAAAGTCAGTATGTACAACAAATATTACCCGCGTTTTCGCCGTGTTAGAAAAGGAGCTTCAAGTGTTCAAGTTCAAATTAGCCTGTCTTTCCTTGGGGCTCAAGCCATGCAAATTTTATGATAAAAATCAATTCGGTGGTTTAGCCGTGAAAGAGTTGCAATTATAATATTTGTATAGATTACTTTTTGTAAAGTGAAGCTAATAGAGTTATCATATTTTAAACATTAAATGAAGAAAGTTGGAAAGTTAAATAAATTTCAAAATATTTTCTTAATCACAAATTTGATAGCACTCAACCCTCACCCCTACTACAGCTTGAGCTTATCATCCGAGAGGAATCACAAATTATTTTAAAATGTCATTCCAGTTCCTATTAGACTTATTATTATTGCATATTTTTAAATAAATTTTAAAGTGTCTGTCTGATTTTAAAATAACTGGCTGTTTGCGAGCGACAAAAACCATATATTTTTTTATTTTTTATTTATCTGATTATCCTTGGTAATCTTTAAAAAGGTTACAAATTCCAAATTGAAATAGGCATAAAAAATAGTTAGATGTTTTATTAATATAAAAATCAAATAAAACAAATGTTGTCTATTGAACTTGACACACATTTTTCAATAAGCTGCTTAAGCAGCTATATAATATAGAAATTATTTAATATAGAAAAAAGCAGCTATTTTGATTAAAGTTTCAAAAGCAATCAGTTGACCGCTCTGTTGGTTTTAGTGTTAATTAAATATTTTTTTATTTATTTTAGGGAAAAATATTATTCAGTATATTATTCATATTATAATTCATATCTAAAGATAATTACTTTCATTATATTATTATAATTATAGATAATTAGTAGAATAATAATTAATAACCGCACTAATATCAAAAACATCGAATGCTTACAGCATTGTAAATAATTTTTCTTCCCCACGCATTATCACACCTAAAATATGACCTAATATAATATTTTGGCGTTTTCTTTGATTTTCGGTTATGACGCGGGCGAAGACGCGGGCTTTGTGCTAGTCAAAAATAAAGCTAAATCATTTCGCTTTGACTTTATGTATAATATTATACAACTATATAATGAACTATAAAAAAATAATCATTTGTATATAAAGATGTATTTAAATATATCGATTATGTAACGAATAGTACTAATTAGTAGTGGCATTTTAGCGAGGAAGTGAAACACGATAGTAAGAACGCAGTATTATGATATATTTTTTTTAGTAATATTTATCTACTATAAAATAATTTACTCATAGCGTAATTAAGAAGGTTCCCATTGAACAACATTTCCTAATTGTCGAAGTCGCATTAGAAATCGAATATATACATATTAGGTCCTTACATATGAAATTGGCGTTTTGTACGGGAGGAATATAAAGTCAATTTTTTTTTTGTAAAAGTTATTTAATTAATCAAAGTACGCACCGTTATTATCTATGTACTTTTGCCATCTCATAGGTAGTTCATTGATCCCTTTACTAAAAAAAACGTGGGGACGAGAATCAATAAACTCTTTGAAGGCGGTTTGGACTGCCGCATAGGAGTTGAATTTTATTTTCCTTGTAAGAAGTTGTCCAAATTCCGGAAAAAAAGTTAATCTGTTGAAGCAAGGTCCGGGTAGTACGGTGGATGTCGCAGACATTCCAATTGTAGCTCATCTAACTTAGTGGTTGTTTGTTGTGCAGTGTGTGGTCTTGCGTTGTCGTGAAGCAGCAGTGGCCTAGATCGATTGACCAATCTCGGTTGTTTAGCAGCTAATTCTTCCTTCATGGTTTGCAGTTGCTGAAAATAGATATTTGCCGTAATCGTTTGGCCAGATTTTAGAAAGCTGTAGTGAACGACACCGGCGCTAGTCCACCAAACACTCACAAGTAACTTTTTCTGAGTAAATTTTTGTTTAGGGCAGGATTTGGCTGGGTCTCCAGGGTTCAGCCATTGCGACGAGCGCTTCCGATTATCGTACAGTATCGACGCGTGTTTGCAAGTTCGATTCACTCAATTCATGAGGTACCCATCGTTCAAGTTTTTTTTACTTTCCCGATTTGCTTCAAGTGGATTAATACAGTTTTATCACCTACCCCGAAGCCTGCAGCTATCTCTGAAGTGCTTTGTGATGAATCCGATTCCACAATAGCCTTTAATTCTTCATTTTCTACTTTGGTCTCCGGCCGTCCTCGGGGTTGGTTCTGAAGGTCGAAATTTCCAGAATGAAAACGTTAAAACCAAAAACGTACCGTGTTTTCTTTTACGACACCAGCGCCGTACACATAATTAATCCTTCGAGCTGTTTCTGCAGCACTGGTGCCACGGTAGAAGTGCTGCAGAAACAGTTGTGCAGTAATAAGCAAAAGAAAAAAATTATGAGGAAAAAAACAAATGAATGACTGTTTTCAAAACTCAAAAGTACCAACTAAATGAATTTATAAATTTGAATATGGAATTCTTAACCAACCAAACAACAGTCAACCAAAGAGGAGATATTTCAGATCAAAGTGGTCAGTACGACAAAACGCTAATTTCGTATGTAAGGACCTAATAAAAAACAATGAATTTTGCGAGCAATCAAAGATTTAATTTAAATATTGAAAATATGTTTAGATTTAAAACAACCGGTAATATGTTTTGAGTACACATAATTAGAATAATAAAATACATATAAACAAAGACACGCCTACGTCCATTATAGTCTAATCAATAAAAATGTTTTGTTAGATTAATAAAAGGTACTCGCGAATCTTAACCAATGATAGTTGATATGATAGATAGATTAGGGTTCAAACCCGGGCAAGCACCACTGAATTTTCATGCGCTTAATTTGTGTTTATAATTCATCTCGTGCTTGATGGCGAAGGAAAACATCGCGAGGAAACCTGCATGTGTCATGCAACCATACTCAACTTTTTTTTTAAAGAGGCCACAAAAAAAATCAAGGTAATGATCTTTTAGGTTTCGGGATTGTTACAAATTAAATTAAACAACTATGAATGGATTTATCTTATCATTTCTTGACGTTTTAATCACTTTGCAGTGCCCGTGGTCACAAGCACTCGTTTAATTCAAATGATTTAGGTGATAAAATTACTTTAAAATTCAAAGTAGTTGAATATAAAGAAATACTAGGTAAGCTAACCACAAATGCCCGCAAAATGAGTACCGCTGGTCTAAGGGTTGTAAGGCTGCCGATCCTGAGGTCCTGGTCCTTTTCTGTTTCTTCTGTTAATTCTCAGTAGCAGCTCAGAATCTGAAAAGTGTTCACACTGCCGACTGTAAATACTATTCCTGCGCCTGAATACTTTCCTGTCATGATGGAGCTGATGAGAAAATAGTGACTGTGCGTACTGGCGCCTGGTCTTCTTTAAAGTAAATTTTATAGCCAATACAAACATTCTATAATGCATAGGACATGAGTGACATTTATTTGGATTAGAAAAATGTTTTTGTAAATATTTAATGTGAAAAATTCTTTTAAATATAGATTTTCTATGATTGAATATTTTTACGACGCGGTCGTAGTTCACGTATTTGTTGCGCCCGGGACTTTTTAGGTTTTTTGGATTTCTATTGACGCGAGTCTTTTCTAATTGGTGTTTTCAATAAAACGAAGAATATTTTCGACTCAAATGAGACGATATTTTTATTTTTTTACATTTTTTATGTTATTATCGATTCCACGATCATTCATTTACACGACGCTTATGCTACAACGAACTCATGCAGACATACTTCTATCCTTTATGGGCTCAACTGTTGTTTTGTTGCGTAACCGCATTATCAGTCTCGTAGTAGATAGCGATTTAAATCTGACGGTATTTTGTAATACAAGAAAGACAGCCAATATGCTTAGAATATATTATTAAGTAACTCGTGCTGACTTTGTTCAGGATTAGGCTACGGTCAAGTCCGTGCCCATGACCTGAAACATATTTCTTAAATATAATATCTTATCCTCCTATTAATCTCCTTTGCACTTCTATATATACATATATAATTATTATGTAATTTTAAACATTATACTCGTACGCTAATAATTATTTTAAATTAAAGCTTAAGTTTCTTACGTAATAACTATCAAAAGATGCCTCCACCTTTACGAAATCTCTGGTTCCGGGATATATAGAATCATTTATGAGATTTAATATTAGTTTTATGCCAAGATCATTTTTAATATAAAACATAATGTTATATACAAATTTGACATTCTCTCTCTCTCTCTCCCTTTTTCCTATTAATGTTATTAATTAAATGATATTTAACATTTTAATATTTAACTTAAATTCAAATTTTGGTTGTTAATACAGTCATTGTGGTGAGGTGTTTGACATTAAGGCAACCTCCTGTAGTACAAGGTTCTTAGTTCTACTTACAAATTGTCATTTTGTCGCAATCGAATAAATACCGTTTAGCAAAAACAAAACGATTAACACCACGACACAGATGTAGATCGGTCGAAGTTGAATCGGAATAGAATCGGGAACGTATCGTAACCTCGAAAAAATAGAAGAATTGCCCTTTAGTACATAGACACGAGTAAGTATCCCGTTACCATCATACAAAAGTTTTACATTTGTGAATCCAAAATTTTTGTTACAGCCATGTAATGCTTATAAGCTCGGCGGTTTATCTGTAAAAACTTTTCAGACAAAAATAGATGATTAATGTCCGGTTGCTTAATTCAAGTAACCACTCGTCTTGTTTACGAATGCTTGTCTATTCAAAAGCGTCCCAATAAAAAAAGTCTTGTTAATAATTAAGTAACTATCAAAAGCGTAATGATAAGAACAATTCAATTAGAGGAATCGGGATTTCATTTTATAAAGTTTTTTTCAAAAAGAAACAAATTGTGTCGCATTATCAGACGTCTTACCTTAGAAAACATTTTATGCTTTTAAAATTAATTAAATTAAAGTACCATGATTATCCACGTCGAACCAGACTCGGACAGTTAATTTATTTATACAACGTAAATAAAACCAGGATCTTGTACTTACTATTTCTCTATCAAACCATTAGAACTGAGCTAATAAATAAAATACAAGCAAAAATAAATAAACTGTAAGCCTTGAATGTAATAGAAAATGGAAAATATATTGTAAGGATTAACCAAACAACCGGTGTCATTTTTAATATAAATATATATTACTAATTAAAGTAATCTTCTTGCAGGATGACTTTGAAGATGCCAGCGAAGAACTGTCGTAAGTACAAATAGTTTTTGCATAGATATACCTTATTGTTATTTTAGGTTTTCTTTAGCTTGATTACAGGTGACTTAAATACTTTGTAAATAGACAATTAAATTAAGTACATAAACAATGTTCGTCGTATTAATCTCAAGATACACTCAAGATAATAGAATAAGAATAGGATCTTTGAGGTCGGTTTAAAGCCTAAACAATAATATAAAAATACTGAACTCAAAAATTACTATCATTCAAAAGAGTGTAAATTTGTATCCTATTTAAATTACATAACGTTAAATAGTTCGTTTTTCTTGAGGATGTTTATAAGTATGACAAAAAATGTGTACCTTTATGCCACGACCTAAAGAAGCGGAGCAGGGCCATAAACGTATTCTTATCTTTTAAATAAAAAATATATAAATAATAATAATTCTTATATGTAACTAGAGACAGTGCATAAGTAACATAACTTTATCTTAGTTCCCAAGGTTGGTGGCACATTGTCGATTTAAGGAAAGGTTAATATTTCTTACAGCGCCAACGTTTATGGGCGGACTACGTACCATAATGTGTCCTAGTATAAAAAATAATACTTAGTATAAAAAAATATACTTTCAAACAGCTGTACTCCATGTTTTTAAACATTGAAAAAAGTACCGGTTGCGAAGGTCTGCGGAAAAAGTAATGAAAATATAAATAAAAATACCTTCTCAAACAATGCAGTTTATATAAATATTATTCTGAATGAATTATTTCTACTTTTCTTGAATAAATTAAAAATATATGTTGTAATTAAAAAATAATTAATAATGAATTAACATCTTAATTGATGCCAATCGACAATTTTTCTACTTTTTCTGTAATGGACTACGACAAATATATAATGTAAAACAAATCTTTTAGAATTCAAATTTTACTTTTGTAATTACATGAAACTAATTTTAATTATTATATAAATTATGGCGAACTTATCTGTTCAATCAAATTATATATTTACTGTTTAAAGCTCATGATAAAAATAAAATTACTTAAAGCAAAATAAATTATATACTTACATGTGGCATAGACAAACTTTTTCTCACGAAGGAACGTCATAATTCTATAATTTCCAAATCATTCAAGCGCAGCTGTTTAGATGAAATTTGATACATCTAAGATGTTCAAATAACACAAGATACTTTTAATATCTGAAAAAAATCTGTAATAACTATATAGCATAATTCCTTAATCCCCCTTCACCTTAACGAGCAACGACTTTCAGAATTTAACATGAAAAAATTGCCCGGTCTCTATTTATACGTGTAGATCCCTCTTCTCAATAAACGAATTTGATGAAATTGTTGCATAACTGGACGATAGATAGTTAGAGAAGACTACTTTGATTACCTGCCTCTCTTTTCTCATTCCCTCGATAATGAGCTTTCGGTAGTCTAACTTTAAGTTGTAGCCTTTGAAGTTTATGTAACGTCCGTGTCAAATATAAATCCGATAAATATTAGCCGATTTATAATTAGGAATTATAATGTTTTAACCCTCACAAACTTCCATGGGAATAATATTCGTGCAATTCTGTAGAATCTACCTACATATATTTAAAAAACATAGCAATTAATATTTGTCAAACGATTTGTATTTGACGCCCCTACTTTTCGCTGTTATCACCCTCTATATTTATTATAATGATATATTTTTTTGTTAATACCCTCGTAATATATTTACCTTAGCGAAAAGGCCGGTTAATTACCTAGTAATAGTAATGTAAGCGATTTAACGATACATATGTCAATCAAAGGCTCATCGAAGAATGTACAATTCTAATGTGTTATATGATTTGCTATACACGTAAATTTTTAGAATTATATAAATTAAAACCTCTGATTAAAAAGTATGTATTATGTTTCGCTAACGCTTAATTACTTAAAATTTAGCATCTCGATAATTTCTTACGTAATTGTTAAAGTGAAAAATTTCTCCTTGTGCTAAAGGTGTGTAAATATATATTCCATTCGTAGGTTTCTAATATCAACTTATTACATATTTCTTATCAAAAGAATGCCATTGTTTTGCTTTAAATACCATTAAATAGCAATGACATTCCGCTAAGACAGAAAACGGAAGTGCAGTTAAAAATGATGTTTTTTATTATAGTATAGGTAGGCGGACGAGCAAATGGGCCACCTTATGGTAAGCGGTCACCGACGAAAATAGACATTGGCATAGTAAGAAATGTTAACCATCCCTTAAATCGCCAAAGCGCCACCAACCTTGGGAACTAAGATGTTATGTCCCTTGTGACTGTAATTAAGCTGGCTAAATAATCACCCTTCAAACCGGAACACAACAATACCAAATACTGCTGTTTTGCGGTAGAATATCTGATGAGTGGGTGGTACCTACCAAGAGGACCTTGCACAAAGCCCTGCCACCAGTAACATTCAGTTCATTGTCTTACACAATAAATCCTCACAGAATTAAACATTATTCCATTTTTGTGTAAATAAATTTAATAATTCATTAGAAACATTTTTTTTAAATAATAATTATAATCATAGCGTTCGATCGTTACGAACTGCATCTTATTTTCCGATAAAATATATTTAATTAGATTTTGTCATCATTTTTAAATTTCATTACACATGTCAAGCAATTTATATGTTTCGATAAATATAATACTAAAAGCAACAACTTTTTTAAATTAACATTTAATATACGTGAAGACCTGTTTCATCTTCGCTTAATGCAGTTTTATTTTTTATTGCAGGCTATTATTCCAATATAATTTTAAACATGTTTTGCTTAAAATATTCTAGCTCGAGATTCATATATCGATGTTTATTATTGATAATTATTAAGTATTGAAAAAAAATCTTTAAGCAGTTTTTATTAATAACATAGAAGGATAAAATAACTTACCTCCTTATCGTTAATACATTGATTTCGTTAATCAAATTGTTCCGCACAATATATTTAGCAATTAAATATTTAGGTAGGCAGACTGGAAAGTATTTGTATTTATACCGAATGATTTATGCAGCTCTTACTAGATTTTACAGTATCGTAGCTTATAAGGAACAGAAATAGGAATATTTTTATAATATTCCTATTTCTGTTTCTTTATTATATTGATTTATGTATCTATAAATCCGTAATGGCTACCGTAATCACGTCATCTGGTGACCATAAAACTAATGAAAAATGGAATGGAATGAATAATATAAATACTCATCATCATCATCAACAGCCATTCGTAGTCCACTGCTGGACATACGCCTCTCCCAAGGTGCGCCAAAGCTCCCAGTCTTTCAAAGTTCTGAGTTCAAACTACGGGACCAATAAATAGTGTGACTCAATAAATTCTCAGTAGCAGCCCCAAGTTTGGAAGTAGGCAATAGGCACGTAAAGCACGTGGGTAAACCTTTTGCCTTGCACCTGAACTCAAGCCGGTCGCTTGGAATTGCTGTCTCATCGAATACCAATAAGTATTCGAGAGAGAGAGACGGAGTGTGCACCTTTTGTTACACACACAACCCTTTAGTGCACCATGATATATTTTGCGCAGTTGTTTAATATTTAATCAATCAAAGTGTGTGGTCTATTTTAAAGTATTTTAAATGATTTAGCGATGTCCCACCGAGTGTGGACCTGCATACTGCTTTGGAGGATTGCGAAAGAGCCATGACACTATTCTTCAACAATCAAATAGATGAAGCCATCGCTATTATGACCCCGTGGTAAGTGATTATTTTGTTGTGTATCAAAAGTAGCACATACTTATTTAGTCATAATATACAGTTATTTTAATAGTTTTGTTTTTTACTCATAGGAAAGGATCTTCGCTTTACCACGCGCACGGCGCAGCTATATTCGAGTTCATCCCAGCTGTGCTGACTTTAGAACCGGCACAAATTCAAAGCGCGCACGCTGCTCTGCGCCACACTTTCACGCTGTGTGATCGAATGCGCAGAAATTATAGCTTCGTACAATCCATCGGTGCCATTATTAAAAAGGTTTTAAATACAACGCAAATTATCTCTTCATCAATATAATTGTTCACATTATTTTATCTACAATAAATAAAGAAATTAAGTTAGCCAGGTGAATAAGCCAGTATTTTACAAACACCAGAAAAAATGCCAATAAATTACCTTATTACCAAAGCTAACCTGCCTATCAAACAACCAACTTACCATCCTTCTGTAATAAAAGTTAAATCATACAATTCCAAATTATAATATAGCCCAACTACGGCGGCTACTCTGAGGAAGAGGCACACGCGGAACTTGTTCACGCGGAGTCTCTGTTGCTGCTGGCCTGTCTTGGCAGTCTCGAAGGAGAGGAAATGACGGGCTTCGTTCGTGCTTCACTGCGGATTAAGACCGCCTTCAACGCCTACAGGTAAATTTGCCTTTTAACAGATAAATGTGCTTAAAGATTAGTAATACATTATACTAGCAAAACGGAACAGAGGTTTTCCTGCCATGTGGCGAATCGCAGCAAATTTGATAATATTAAATCAAGGCAGTGGCAAGGTCAAATAACCTTAAACATATACATATTTACCAGCATCCATTATTATATATACGATATATTTTAAATAAAAAAACACCAAATATTGTAGAACAAAAAATATATATTCATCAAATAAACATAGGTGTAATCTTGACTATAAACTTAAAATTCATCGGATTTTCAAAGGAAAGAATATATATATATATATATATATATATATATATATATATATATAAGTGTCTTATCCACTATCAATTAGAAACTGCGCCAAGATTTTGGAAAAGAAGACTTGGGAAAGCGAAGAATCCCATAATCACTTTGAAAGTGGAGTGCGTCTCGGACTCGCCACCTTCAACGTGATGATTGCATTACTACCACCAAAGATCATAACCCTGCTTGAGTTTGTTGGATTCACTGCTGATAAGGTAAGGTAGTTAATTAAAATTAAAAAAAAACAATAAATCTGTTATTTTTAAAGTAAAAACCAAAAGCCATAAATGTTGGAAAATATTTTAGGAGAAAGGTAAAAAAGAATTGATTACCGGTGCGAGGTCGCCTGGCCTTCGATCCGTTCTCTGTGAACTGACGCTGCTCGTGTACTTCCTGATTATTGGCCATTTCGCCGCCATACCTCCTGACTTCATTATGGCAGAACAGTTAATAAATAATGGCCTTAAAGTGAGTATGTTTGCAAAATAAATAGCTTAAAAAGAGCCACAATTATTTGTTTTCTTTCTTCATTTATTGAATTTTGAATAAAATAAATTATAAACATTCAATGAATTACTGTACTAATTAGTGCTCGATCAAGCTAATTCTCATACCGGAACCTGGATGCTTTTACTAAATTGATTTTACACACACAGCGATACCCGAATAGTCTATGGTTCATAATGTTCAAAGCACGAATGCAAATGTTAAGTGGCATGATCGAAGAAGCTGTCGACACATATCAAACGGCGTCCCAAACAACAGACATGTGGCCACAACTTAAACATCTCACGTACTGGGAAATGATATGGGCGTACGCGTAAGTTTACAACTTATATTTACAATAAATTACATACCAACATAGTATCAAAGTATATAACAATAAGTTGAAAACATACGTACTCAAAAAAACCTGATAGATTAAATAGCAATTGAAATCTTTGGTCATCATTGTACAAGATTTAATTAAATTATAGCTACGTTAGTAGCTAGGTTAAAGGAAAATATCGTGAAAACACCTGCATGAGCTGGATGAAAATCTGCCATATACGTATCCATCAACCCGTAATGGAAAAGTGTGGTGCAATAATCACTTCCAAATCTTATCCATATATATTGCTTAGTTCAGCAGAGGGACATTCACTAGCTTTGTTCCTTTACTTTTAACCGTAACTAATAAGACTCAGTAATTACCTAATCTTATTTTTCTATTTATATAATTATCAAACGAGTTCATAATTATCAAACGCAGATAAGTAATAAAATGATTTAAAATTTGTTAAATGTTTCACAGAATGATGATGAAATGGTCACAAGCTGCATTTTACGCTTCAAAACTAGCTCGTGACAGCAAATGGTCGAAAACTATATACATGTACACTCAGGCCGCAATGAATCTTGAACGAGGACACCTGGTCAGTCTCGAGGAACGCAAACACAATGCCGATCTTCTCCTGTAAGTTCTATAATCCCATTTCTATGATGTGCATAATATAGAATATATGTAATTGAATTATTATTATTATTTGATATTTTGATTTTTGTTCATTAATTTTCTACTGCTGCAATTTATTTACTGCAATTTATTTTGTTTTATAGAAAGTGTGGACTGTTTATTTTTGTCGATTCAATGGGAATTTCTCCCAATAGTTATATTCTTATATAAGCAACAAAAATCGAATCCATTTAAGTGAAGAATTATTTAATGATTTTCTAGTAGTGTATCGTTAAATTTTATTTATTATTATATTGTTTTTCAGTGCAAATATTTTTGAAGTGTGTTGAATTAGATAGTATTATTATTTTAAGATCAAGTAAAATATTATATATGAATTATTATTATTACTACAGTATATTCATAACAGTTTTGCATAAAAATGTTTTATATTTTAGTATCTTAGTGCATCTGTCGTTTGAGTAATGTGTATTCAGTGATCAGTTTTGTTTAAAGGTATGTTTATTTTTATTATTATTCTTTATTTTTTGTTTGCTTATCGTCTTGCCGTGTTATCTGTTATGACAGGAATGCATCATGTTATAGACAGCGGTTGTTGGGGCGATCTCTGCCAATGGAAAAATTCGTGATCCGGCGCTGCGAACGGTGGGCTCGACGTGGATACCTGGTGCTTCCCGGCGTAGAGATGGTATGTTTGTGGAATATGTTTCCATCTCTAGCCGCCGAGCCCCACTTCGCCGACCGCATGCTAAAGGTAATTATTAATAATACATCGATATTTATACAATTAAACTAACAAAAAAACAATGCTTTTCACCTTCATTTATTCTTGTTAGTAAATAATACAGCAATAGAGCAATCCGAGACAGACAGTTAAATCAAACAATGTTAAGGCATAGATAAATGTCGCTTTTGTGATGGTCATTTTATTTGTCTCACAATGATCACAAGCGAGGCGAATAAATCTAAAGACCGTTCATTTGTTACAGCTAATCGAACAAACAAGTGACGAAATCCACAACGTCATGCACTCACGATACGATGTAGACTCGGAGCGTCGGTACACGCCGGCGTATGACTTCGACGATGTAGCATTGGTTCGTTTCCTGCAGGGTAGCCTGCTAGGTGCAATGTCGTTACCACGACTTGCAATCCGACACCTGGAAGCGGTGCTCACGTGAGTACAATACTAAATCATATTTCTCCCATAATTTACCTATAATATTAATAAACATGAGTTTTTATTTCAGAATGAAAGACAAAATAAAGGAGAATACATTTTTGCTTCCGTACGCCACGGTAGAGATCGCCATGTCTTATTACGCTTTAGGAGATCCAGATCGAGCTCAAGAGTTATTATGTGACGCGAGGTAACTATATGTTTTTTTTTTATGATCCATAGATTGTTCGTTACGCTTAATATATAAGTAACATCTATAACATAACCATAACACGTATTTTCATACTTTTTCCACAGAAAAAAATACTCTGGTTACTTACTGGAATCGCGTCTACATTTCCGGATCCATTCGAAACTAGAATTAATTCACGCGGGAGAAGAGAACACCGTGATCACGGGTACGACAGCAAGTGCCGTCGCCTTGGCCAGCGTGAACGTGATCGCAACCGCAAGCACCAGTGCGGTGGCGAGCTCGAGCGCGATACCGACTGCGAACACGAGCCGTGATCGAGGCACACAGGAAACGTGATACCGACCGCAGGACAGGCGGGGGATGCCCCGCGCTGCCCTGCGTGCCTTGCGGTATTTCATCTGCCCCGCCTTTTTCCCTGGTCACGGAGAAGCTCGGTTTGACATATGAACCATCACATCATTTAAATCATAAATGAACTTTAACCTACGTAGTGTTGTGTATATTGGAGTATATATATAAAAATAATAACATTAGTACTTACATTAAGTATGTATATATATGTACGCTTACTTTGTTTGTATGTCAAGTCTGTGTTGTCTCAACTATCTTAATGTACTTAGAAGTTTACTAAAAAAGCTTAGGACAGCTATGGTACAAGTGTTGTATTGAAAAAAGTTGTTCTTAGATATCTATATATTTATATATCTCATATACATGACATTTTTGATCATTTTTTATGCTAGTACTTAGCATATATAATACATATTTTAAAATATCACATAAAAACGACTGAAAATCGATTTCACTTTGATTTGACTTCACTCGTTATTTATACTTGTTTTGTTTCCATACCTATTAAATAACGGCAAGTCATCATAAAAATGGCAATTGAAATCACGTAAGTTACGTACGAAGCCGTTTGTTACTAGTTCAAAAATACTAATCTAGTGTAATAAAATAATAAGGTACAATAGTACCGTGTGAGGTATTGACAAGGGCACTTTTATTTGTAATATTTGTCTATGACTTATCAATGTTGTTTAGTATTTAATAGTTGTTTTTTTTTACTTATTGCCGTCAAATTATATAGAAATTTTAATAGTACGGTGTTTTTAAATAAAAATAATTTGTGATAAATTATTAAATGCTTGTACAACAAGCTTACAAATTGTTACACATTGCTTACAAAAAGTACAAGTTTTTCATAGTTCAAGTTTCTGTAATTTTTACCTGATGATATTATGTTAAGTTTTTTTTTAAATATATAATGTTCAATAAATAGTACAATTTAAATCGTGGTAACGATTTTTTATGAAAGTCGCAAAATATTTTTCTTATAAAATATAAAAGGAAGATAAAGATATTTTTTTTTAAATAAAATTGTTTTTATTTTGCAAAGATGTAAATAATTTTAACTTTTGTAAAGGCAGAATTCCTGACTTTTTATTATAAAATATACCTGCATCATAACTAGTCTAATATTTAAAAACGAGCTCTCATTACATAATTTATGTAATAATAATAATGTCCTCCAGACCGATTTCGGCTACGGCGGCCAATCTCAAGAGCGAGTAGCCAACTGCGCAGGACTATATGTATATGTAAAATGCACTGCAATAAAAATACACATGATAAAATAAAAATGACATGGAATATTATTAATTGCGAAACTGGTAGAATCAGTAATCGCAGCTTCGAATTGTCTGTTATTAGTAACAATAAAGTCATAAGTAATGATTGAGAAGTTACTTTTGTTTTTGAAAAAATCTATGCTGACATTGCATTTTCGGCAACATTTCTTCTCCAATTGTTGCCAAGTCATTGGTCAAAGAAAATGTAAAAGAATGTAATGCTCACTATAATTTCACTAGTATAAGCACTTATGATATAATAAGTACATTTAAGTCATTAGAGATTAGGAAAACTGCTGATCTGTGGATGTCTGTAAAGGTGATCAATTCAATTATTGATGGAATTGCACCTTATCTTGCTACTATATTTAATAATTATGTTCAATGTGGTATATTTCCTAACCTGATGATACATAGCAAAGTAATTCCAATATTAAAATATGGTAGTTCTTCAGACCCCAATAACTTTAGGCCAATCTTAATACTACCAACCCTCAGCAAAATATTTGTAAATTTTTTTTTAAATCAATTACTTACCCATTTTAACAGACACAATCTGTTTCATAGAAAACAATTTGGATTCATGAGAGGTCGCTCGACAACTGAGAGGAGTCACAGGACGCCTTAGGGATTTTTTGTGACTTATTTAAAACCTTTGATTGTGTTCAATATGACACTGGTCAAGAAATTAAATCACTATGAAATTAGAGTATGTACTCTCGAACTTTTGACTTCTTATCTTAACAATAAAATTTAGAATTATTTTATTTAGGTCGACGTGGTCAATGGAAAAGATATGGGGAGAAAGGTATGGGGGTCCCTCAGGAATCAATTCTCGGACCTTTTCTATTCCTCATGTACATAAATGACTTGCCTTTCTTGTTGGGAACAAACACGATATAATATTGTTTGCTGATGATACCTTAAGTTAACCTTAAGTTAACCATGTTCATGCACTCATATGTCTGTCCTGGGTGGGACTCGAACTCTAAATCTTCGGCGTGAAAGGCAAGTATCTACCAACCACGCCAACCGGGTCGTCATCATATTATGTAATGTTATACATACGTACCGTATATACATACGTATCTGTAATGATTTTGTAAGAAAGTATTATCCTCATATTTGGTATAAGGAACAAACACAAACTAATTATTCATGTTACTCAACTGCTTAGAGTGAGTAACTGCTGATTTCTTTCGCCGGTTCTTCTCATGGCTAAGTGTTTCTTTTTCGGAACCGCTGGTACTTATCTAGTCAAACTAGAAAGTTTGACTACATAAGTAACTGTAATGCTTTCATGTTAAATAAAGTATTTTGATTTATGAGCATATATTAGATAGTATTTTCATTACTGATTTAAAGTGTGAGCAAAATTTCAGCTGTCGTTATGGTGCAACTTCAGATGCAATATTTGACCGAATCAGAATTACATATCATAAAATATGAGTTTAAGTATTTAATATGATAGAAGGCAGACAAAACTATCCTAGCACATCGCACTGCTATGCACTTATATGACTTCTAACTCGTAGAATTACTTATACTTAAGACCAATACATTATACAAATAATTCATTATGGAACTTCTTAAAATAAAAGTAGACAGCGACTGTAGGGAAACCGTAGAAACGATTTGCGTAGATTTGGCTCGGTAGGTACCACCAACTCGTAAATTATTTTATCACTATTCATCAATACTTTGCATAAGGCAAGTGTAATATCGCCTTGAAGCCATATCGAATTGTATCTAGATATCGACTTTGAATAACGGAGATATATATATTTCAATATTTATATTCGATTGAATTTATGATACTCTGACACCAAATCAGGTACCTATATCACATTTTACTGTTTTTAACGTTAGGCTTTATCCAATATAAAAAATATGTATTTTATCAAATATAATTTATTGGTTGATATTGAGTTGATATTGACATTCTATTTTTAGTCCTGTATTGATTTATGAGCGTTTAAATGAGTTAATATTAATTTATTATCAGATCTGCTGGTGTTATGATTGTAAAAATCAGTGGTATGGACTCTCCTGCATACTTTTTTCAGTCTTAGGCCTGACTGCATAATATCGATTTTTGTAGACGGTTTTGTTTAGCTTGCCCTGTTTGTTGATTTATTTACTTTTCTTTTTATTAATTACATACTATACAATGTAAGTAATGCAGGCATGTTTAAATGATCATTTCTTTACCTTCTCCTAGACATTTTGAATCGGCAACGTTGTTAGAACTTCCTGGATGATTAAATTTAATCCATTCCAACCAAATTGCTTCAATCCAATTTTATTAATTGAGTATCTTAGAAATTTAAACAATCTTACAAAACACTCTTGAGTTCGTAATCGTCTATAATATAATGACCAGTGTCAGCTGTGTATGATTCGTTCGACCTTAAGGTCCATAAATCCGTCGTAAGACATACTGTGTAGTCACACTCCGGCCCTAATCCCTTTTTTATTTCGGCTTTCGTTCTTCATATAAAGCTGGCAACACCACAGTGGAAATGGTTTTTCGGCTCGGCAGAATCCACCTAGCAAATCTCTTGAAAGCTTTTTCGTCTACAAATAAGAACGGGTGGTAATGTCAAAAAAGTTTTAGCAAATTGCGTTGGTTAATTTTTTTTTTTAATATCGTTGGATAATCTTCACAGTACCATATTTTGCCAAGTTTTGTTGCTTTGTCGCCTGCCGAGAAATACCCGTAATTTAGGGCAATCATGATCATAAGATAAATTAATGTTTTAGACGTTTCAGAGGTCTATATAGTTGTTACACTCAGCACTCCAATTTCAAAGGAGATTAGTCAACTGCTTAGGACATATTATAGTGCACAAGTGCGCAAACACAGATGCACTCTCTATTCCCTAAATCTCATAATCCGATGGGACGGTAATTCAACATGACCGGAAAGAGTTCAGGGGCGGGACCACGGCTATACGTGTTTTCCAAGGCACTCTTCCAACTTTCAAACTCCGGGCTGCTACTGAGAATTTTTGACCGACAAACCCAATAACTTTTTTTTGGCCCGACCTGGGATTTGAACCCAGGACCTCCGGGTCTACGGCCTTACATCTAGCAACTAGACCAACGAGGCAGACACCACAAAATTACAATATGATTTTAAAAAAAATTACAAAAATGGCGTGTTCATTACAATATTTGATCATTTTAATTTTTAACATATTATTTAAGTGTGTACAAAAGACCCTGTCAGACCCCGTGAAGTAATTATTAGGTATCGTGAGTAACGGTTCTATTTGTGTAATCATTTTTAAAAAAACTAAGTAATAAAATTACCCCGACTAAAATTAATATTTTATTTAATTAAAAGACGAAAATCACTTAATACCTACCGGGTATAATACCTATCGGGTAGGGAGGACATGAGGTTATGACCTTAGTTGATCAGTTGTTGTTAATCGTTTGGTTACACTAGTAAGAAACTGACTTTTATGCAGCTCTGAAAAGAGCTTTTCTGATGTGCCCGAGTTAAAATCGTGTGTCAAATCATACGCCAATGCGCCGGCTGTGGCAAAGATGTGGTCCATGTGTTTACCACCAACAGCAATGCAACACATATGTGCCCGATTTAAGTTGGTCAAAGGTCACTCCTACCCAGACACTATTGAATTACTCTTCAAGAATACGACATAGAGCGGAACACAAACACAGCCACGAAACGACCACTCGAAACTAGTTTACACGCGAAACTGAGTGACTGCACGTCTCACGTGCCGATGTCCGCCCCGCCGTGTCTTTGAAGAAGCCGACACCGCCTTCCTACATGAACCAGTGTGTCCGGCTTAGCAAAGAGAAATTTGTGCGCCCGAAAAGTAATAAAATATTGCTGGTCGAGATACTTTAGAGAAGTGTCACATCATGCTCATTAAATGTGTTTTTATTTTTATTTATTTTCTTTCTGTGTGGTTAATATTATCGTTTACGTTTAGTAAGTCGACTAACTTGATTGTTAATTAAAAAAATGTATTACTTACAAGTGTAAAATTACTGTATGTTTCCCTGCAAAAGTTAGTAAATAAAGATTATTAATTACGCATTAATGTCCAAGTGTCTAAGGCCGCTCACTAAGTGTATGAGCAGGGTGATTCGTGGCTTTTTTATTTTAGTCATTCGAGTCGATTCTGAGCTTACACGCCAACGGTATTACAAAGGCAATCAAAGGTGCCGCCCGCCTGCTCTGGTAATGTCACATTTCAAAAAATTTGCTTGATGTTGGAGAATTAGGGCGCTGAAATGTGTATTTTAAATTACAATAACATTTTTATTTTTAATGAATATTCGATTTTGAATTTTGTTTTAGTAATTTCTATAACATAGTATACTTGAAAATATGGGAAAAAAAAATATTACATTATATTTATTAAAATAATTATTCTTATATTATAGAATACTATAAGAATAATTATTTTAATAAATATAAAAAAAAATCAAAAAACTTTCTTAATTATTAATCTTATTAAGCGTTGCTAAACATAACATTACACTATACATTGTGGTTTTTTTTCATTATAAAAGTAGCAATAGTATTACTTAAATTTTAAAAATTCATGATCACGACTGCTATAGAGCATTAGAAACACTGGGAAACAAAATTCAAAATATATCTACGACAAAAACATAATGTATTTTTAAAATAATATATAATGTTATGATAAAAAGGATTATTAAAATAATAATTTCTCAGATAATTGCCACAATCTTAATGAGTTTGATTAGGTACTTGATTACTTATAATCTAAATTCGATAATTGTAAAAATCGTAAAATATCATTGCAATCAACATCAAAATTAGGAATTCTTTGGAATAGGTGATCGTACATATAATGTAGTGGATTTGATAAATCAATAACTTGGGAACTGATTTTAGAAAATAAATTGTTATTGAGTTATGCACTGTTTATTTTAGCAAACAATAAATATTATTATTATCATTTAGTAACTTATTATAACGAAATAAATATAATGTAAAAATAATTCAAAATATAATAATCGGAAACAATAACAATACCGGCCAGCCGGTATGCACAATGCGTATAACGAATTAACGCGTATATAGCTATATTTTGTTTTGAAGAACTCGAAAGCATCTGAGGCCCTAGCCAAGTTACATTCGTTTCATATCGACTCTCTTTCTACAATCGTTAACGCCTCGGCGTAAGCGATTTTAGAAAACGATAAGTTGGTAGCCAATTTGACACGACTGAGTCGAACGCTCATTCTACAATGTACTTAGAAAAAACCTACACTTTAGTCTATGGTGAGCGTTCTTACAAACGTCAAAGTCGCAGTTGTGTATTTTGTACGCGAGTTGAACTATTGTTTGAATTGAAGTTCAAAGAATATTTGTTTTAAGTGTTAAAAAAGTAAGTAAATGAAATAGGATGGGTATATGTTCTTCTTGCGAAATGTAAATTTAAACATTACTGTGACTCGAAATTTTATGTTATTATCCTAATTAAGGATGAAAGATATCTTAAATTATGTGATAACTTTTATCGAATGGAATATAAATCTCGACCAAGCCCAGAACAATTTGCAGCTTTATTGGAATTCATGGAAAGGTACGTAAATTATTACTTATTTCGTAAATATTTCGTTATTTGAAAATTTATCATACTCTGGCACTTGAAAGTTTGAAACATAAACAATGACGTGATACGCGACATGAACTAATATTACTACTTACGAAAAAAACAATACAATGATTGTGTTGGATTCTTTACTTAATCAATAGACCCTTTGTTTCTCTGAAATAGTTTTAACTTGTTCTAGTTATGGCGATATAACGAGGCCCCAGCAAGGGCTTCAAGGGCGAATTAAAGCTGACTGACTGTGGCGGGAATTAGAAGATTTGTTAAACTCCATTGGTGGAGGAGTAATAAAGCCAAGAGACAAATGGAAAAATGAAAGGCTACAATTGGAATCGAGAATAATTCAAATAGAAGAAAACTTAAAATTAAAAAAATTAATGTGATAATTGAAAGCAATATTTATGTACAGTTCGCTTCATATATAATGTAATAGACTAGCCTATCTAATATAAGAACCAGTGTACAATATGTTTAATATACACTATTTTACCTTTGTCATTTTTTTATCTTCATTCTTACCTATGGTGCACACCACCACCAAATTATAAATGTTAGTATTTTAAGAAAAATAATAATAAATTTAGTTGTAATAACAAATCTGTTTTATTATTTATTTAATATCTTAGTACATTACATTCAAAATACAATTAACTAGACCTGTTCAAAATACAATCAATATCTTATTATTAATATTTATATAAGAAAAATTAAATATAGAGTACATAAAAAGTTCAATTTATAATTAGGAAATGTAAAATAAAATCTTATTAAAGCTTAAAATAATCTTACTATATCCTATTCAATAAACAACTCAGCATGGCTCTTCCTTGGATTAGTTCACTTTGACTACCTACAGACATAGTGAGTGGATCTTGCATGATTATATCATTCCCATTATCATGTGCAGCAGGAAGTGGTTGTGGTGGTGACAAGCCAGCTTGCAAAGCTATTTTATTTAACACACTACATGCCATTTTAATGTTGCTAGCTACATAAGGATGATAGTGCAGAACCCTGTCTCTAAGCAAACATCTCCACCGTGCTTTGAGTAATCCAAAACAGCGCTCAATACAGTTACGGGCTTGCATATGCATTTGAGTGTATCGGTCTTCCCTAGAACCTTGAACTGCATTGAGGATAGGTGTCATAAGCCAAGGGCATTGCGGATATCCAGAGTCACCTGAAAAATTAGTTTAAAATTTAGTTAGTCACAAGTAAACTCCTTAGATTAGATCTTTTCACTATTATAAATACCTACCTAATCCATGCTTGCTCATTATTTTGATGAAGTTCTTTTCTTGTTTTTGGAAACTATTCATTTTTCCATGACAGCAGAATAGTTCAAAGCATCAACAACTTGCCTAATGCACCAACTAGCTGTCCGTTGAGCAAGATGCTGAGTGACACCAATAATTCGCTGATAGGATTCTGTGGCTAGGAAACTAAGAGTGCACAACACCTACAAAACCACAAACATTTAGAAAATGAAATTTATGATAGAAAAGTAACCAAAAAAATAGCTAATACTATATTATAGAAATGTATTCAGCAATTTTTAGTATTTTAGTAGTGTAAAATATTAAAATACATGTTGTGGCCTTCTTGAAGAGTTTCACACTTTATGTTAACTCTGAATGTGTGTTTATTAATATTACATGTGTAAGTGTAGTGACTGCTAATGGTACTTAATAAATAAATAAATAAATATTATTAAGCACTTACCTTAACTTTTAGGGGAATTTATTTTGATCCTTTTAACGAAGTCTTGTGTCGGAGTTCATGTCAAAGGCCTTCAAAAGTTAATTTGTCTAGCCGAAATTGCTGCACAAATAAAGTTGCCGGCATTTCGCGTATTGTCTCCATGCACTGACGATGAATGTCTCTTTTTCGGCGCTTAAGCCACACGTCTTCATTATGAGCACACCACAACATATTTAAAGTATGCATTTTAAAATAAAATATTAGTCCAAAATTATGTTTAATAAACAAAACACTTCTCGGTCGTCATATGAGACGCCATTTTTTTAGCGTTAACTCTTGGGTCTCCGAGATCGCTTAGTTATCGTTCATAAACTTCGATAACTTTCGTTAGCGCTTGTCAAAACTGTAACTTGGCTACCATTTATATGGAGTTAGCGATTATCGTTGTAGAAACGATTACATTCCATTCTATCACTTTGAACGATTGTCAACTTGGCTACGACTTTTCTATTCGTTTGTTTTGACCACGTGACTTAACGTTGAGATGACGTCATGCCCATACATTTGATCAGTTTTCTATTAGCGATTACGATTGTAGAATGTCAACTTGGCTAAGGCCACTGTAGTTATTAGTAAGCATTACTATTTTCTCGAACAGTGCCATCTATGTTGTTTTAGTTAAATAACAATAAACATTGACCCTCAATTCTATTCTGTTAAGCCCTGCAAAACCTTTGCGTCGTCGACGATAGATGTCAGTAGCAAATAATTTCTTATAAAACTTTTCATAACATTCTTTGTATATTCAACAATAATAAATATAATAACTATTATTTTTAATATAATCCCACTGATAAAATATTTATTGTCATAAATTATCGAAAAAAAAACAATATGAGCGAAATACCATGGATTTCAAAGCATTAATATTTCTCACTATTGACGTTCAATGTACAACAAAAAATACAACAAAAATAATAAAACACTATATAATTAAAATTAATATGTATCATACCATGACCCTTGAATATTGCATATAATTTTTAAGAATTGTTAAAAAATAACTTTCTCAGCCATATGATAATAATCATTTTTAGGATGACAGTAAGTAAACGACTGGCGGCGGCAACAATGTAAAAGTGACTACACACACAATGTGATTACAATATTCTTTACTATACAAAAAACCACAATACATGGCAATGATACCTTACAAATAATCAAATGTTTTTTCTCTTTTTAATTTATTATCCGTAAGTTAGCTGTGCCCAATATACATATTTCTCGCGAACACTTTGTCTTTGTTCTGCACGATGGACTCTTTAAAAAGAATCGTATTAAATTGAATAGCATTGTATGAATTGAATAGGGTGGTGCACCGATCCATAAGGCTCTTCAGAAGCCATTTAACTCCGTCGTATTTGATGGTCAAACACCACAGGTATGTCACAGAAGTGTCGTAGTGCGTTTCTTCCAAAAAGGTAATTAAACCCTATTGAAGAATTACAGACATACCTCACTACTGAGCTGTGTTTACAACTATTTGTAGGTTCAGGAGGTATTGTGAAAAGCATTTATCTCCATCTTGGAATTACACATTCTATAATTACGTGAAAACTTATATCAACTTGTAATCAGATTAAGTCTTATTGTTACTCACTTACTCTTAATATTATTACTATATTACGTTAGGAAGATACTGCAATAACGGTTATTTTAGCTATTTCCGAATAGTACTCAAATTACCATTTGTTATACCTTCATAAAAATGGATAAGTAAAATATTAACGTATTAATAAATATAACTTGTTGTCGACACTCCGTTAACGTCAATTTAAATTTACATTATGGGATCACTTACTCACCACTTTTAGTACTAACACAAATAACTTTATTACCGTTAGAGCGCAAGATGGCGTTAAATATTAAAAACAATATTTCTATTTGACGCTAGATGGCATTAGTCAGGCATCGGTTAAGAAAGAAAGTAGCCGTTGAATAACGTTCCTAACCAAAAATTATGAGATGTTCCTGATGATTCTGGAAGTCGTTTAACTTTTTTTTTATACATTTGAAGTTAAAGAAACACGCGTTTTCGTTGTAACATGTATTGCATAGCGTAATGTTAAAAATCTTATTTATAAAAAACGGTTAACTGTATTGTCCTTTTCCCCTCTAAAAATTGTTACACGTGCGTCAAAGTAAAATCTTTGGGATGAACATACATCTATATTTTGAAATCAATTTCATTAACTTACAAACAGTGTAGTGTTATCTTCCTAAGTTATGATAAAATGTTATATTTAGCGTCATACTGCTGACAGTTGCGAATTTCACGCATAGTTACACATCAGCAATTATTTACAAAGCTCTTTTAAAATCTTACCTTCAACATTAAAAAAATACCTTATCGTAAAACAGATCAAGTTATACTTTGGACAAAAAATGAAATCGTATATATTTTTTTCATTTATTATATAAGATCATATTAGTAAATTGAACACTGCTCAAGTGGTAGACTGTAAGGAGTAATAGCTAAGTAATAAAACCATACTTGGAAATTCAAATATTATGTAGAGACATAACGTGCCTGTAATTATATAACTACTGGTTCACTCCCCCCTTACCTTACACACCCACCCAGCAATGGGAAGTATTTTTGTTTGACGGCGGCAGTTTAACTGCTAATAAGCGCGGACCGATGTATAAGTTAAGCTGAGTTGTATTTTTCCAGATTAACGCAAAAAATCTTTTTTTACCAATGATATGAAACTTTCATACTTATGAAGATACTTAGGAAGTTTCGGACAGTCATAAGCTATATGGCAGCTTAACTTTTGTGTGTTTGCATACTTTTAAGGTTATTACGTCAACACAGCCGGAGGGAAAATTGTTTATTCGGCGCTTACCACGGACAAGCTGCGAAGCAATAAAATATAGGATTCCTGTATGTAGAATTAGTTCATTTTCAAAATTTCTACAGACAAGTATTGGAGAATTCATATCTTGCTTATACGTATCAAAAACACGAAAATCATTCTTATCACGTCAATAGCCTAAAAATATTTGGTAATGTTTGAAAAAAAAGTAATAGATAAAGAACGTGGGGCGCAATGTAATAAAATGTGCTATTCCAATTAATGTAATACTTTTTATGTTATCATGAGGTATGAATACATATTCATTACAATAATCTGTCTTCTGCAGATTTCTACCTAAATTTAAAAAAAACACTGAATGATATTCTATGTAGGTACAACGGATACATCATGAAATAAAGATAAAGAACTTGAAATCGAAAGCCTACGAAATCGTAATTTTCCATTTTTTAAATATGAATGATGATTTTTTTTTGTTGCCTGAAATGTTTCGTTTCTATTTCATAGTTCGGTAGATTCGTAAATCGATTAGTAAAAAGGCCTTAGGTCAGAACAATACTGAAGCTACCTGCTTGACCTGTGTTGTCAGAGGAAGCTTTGTTATATTCATTTGTACAAGTCTTTAGCCTTTTAGTGTAAGTACTGCCGTTAAAATAAGTTGAACATTAGACCTTTTTCATTACAATGTTACAACCAACTTGTTCCTCAGTTTCTTAAGAATATAGTGGTCATAAGAATAATCCCTTGTATGGTTTTATTACCATCTAATTACAATAGATAGATTTATTCACGGTAAAATTAATTATAATTTTGAAAAAAAAATCCAATAACAATTTCATTAATGATATTCCGTTAACTGCCTTGAACAAGCACATTATACGATTATAGTATAATATTGACTAGATCGCCTTAGAAAGGAAATGTGTTGAAATGTTGTTGGTCGGTGCGATGGGAGCATATGACAAGTTAAACGACGTGTGCACTCACATGGGGACGTAATGATTCGTTCCAACGGTTCACTGCACATTTGCCAAGTGCGACATATTTATTAGCCATGACAGTAACAATTATAACGGGCAGAGTAATCACAATAATTTTGCTACATCATCATCATCATCAAGACGCCATTCGATCGCCTCTTAGGCCCAAATAAAATAAATACTAACCGTATTACTTACATCAAAAATGTAACTGACAGTCATGGATTTTCAAAACATCACTCTTAATATCTATAAGAGATCAATTTCGTATGACCGATTTGTCGTTTTATCGTATATGACATAGGACATAGATATACATGTAAAATGTTTGAACTTATTAAATTGTTTACGTACATTCTGGATACCTATTTGAAATGCCCAATTATTTCGAGATATATAACAAAATTAAACAAATTATATAAATATTTTATAATTAACTACCTATTGTTCGTAAAACAATATTACTTGTCATAGAGCACATACACGTATGTATATAGTAGGTAAAGGTAAATTGTGGAGGATACAATGGAATATGTTCAAAAGTTATTATGTATTATATAAGTACCAACACGAACAAAGAGGCGCAGGTGCTCTGTGAAGCACGGGATTAGAACACTACCAACTTCCAATCACAAGGCTGCTAATTAGAAGTTCTATACAAAAACTCATTAATTTTACAGGCGTGACGTGGGATTTGAACCCGGTAACATAAGTTCTGCAAATTTTAAGCTAATCAACTAAGTAGACTAACAACACAATTCAAATTGGTGGTTTTTTTTAAATGCTGATAACAAATATCTATGTATAAATAGGCGAAGACAAAACGGTGTTTTCCTCAAATAAGAAACTATATATTTATTTATTTTATATTTGTTAAATTATTAATTTTAAGCTATGTACACTCATTTCTATTCATATATTCCATAATTACAAAAGAAAAAAAAAAAGGAATTTTAAATTTATAAAAAAAACACGCCGCTTAAAACGTGGCAAGAACTGGCGCTTATTTAGCCCAAAGGCTGAACTGGTCCAAACTTCTGGTGATCCAACGATCATCATTCATAGATCATTTTTTAGAAAGATCTTTTATAATTTTATAGTATCAGACGACCATGGACTTAATGTTTCAAACCCCGGCCCTGCAATTCATATTCGTTGGATAAAAGTGAATATTTGCTTAAGAATTTAAGCAGCTTCAGCGGCTGCACTGGCTTTACGAGGCATATTCTTGATATGAGATACTGCCAGCGTATCTATCCAAGTTGCGTCTCACACAAGAACACGTCCCATCGACCACGGCACTAATGTTGCACCATTGGGTCAAATTGTCAACAATGCTTATTGTATATTCCAAGCTAACGAAACAATTCATAACCGCAAAATATTTAATTGATACATTTCATTTAAGCGTGAATTTGTCAGTCGGAACGTTTAATGCCATAATAAGGTTTTAAAGTTGTCATTAATATTTACATTTGCCTGATGTCCATTGAGGTGTTTCTTTTTTGTTTTGTTAAAAATCTACTTAATAATTTCTTATATTGTGTATTTATGTATTGTGTTTTAATGTTTTTAAAGCGTCTTCATAAGATATTCTTAATGTGTGGTTCCATCCTGTTATTTCGGTAGAAATTATATGATTACTGTAAAATTCTTAATAATGTTTTTAAATTTTGGTAAAATTAAAATTGAACATATTTTGATATTATTAAAGTAAAGAGATATTGAAGTTATATAAGATACTTTATAGTAAGACAATATTTGTTTCCTCGACTCTAAGTGGCCAAAACAGCGGTGAATACATAAGAGAGTCTTATGGAAGGTCATCAGTTCAAACTCAGGCCAGGGGCTCAGTAATTTTTCATGTACTTAGTGTTTTTAATTTGTCTCGTGCGCGTCGGTGAACGAGAACGCCGTGAGGGGGACGTGCGTATATGCTTGGTATGGTATAGTATATGTCTCAAACCTCCTTCTTAAGAGAAAACTTACGACTTCCAGTCGTGGAATATTCTCCGGCAATTACTTTAATTTACTATTCTAAGAACCTAATATTAGTTTAGAAAACATACAGCGAGATTAATGAATTACAGTAAACATAAAGGTAAAATTCACACGGACTGTTACGACGCCCCAAGACCTTTACAAAAATTAAAAACTTAAAAGATTTAATAAAATAAATTGAAAATATAAAATAAGTTGGAGATGAGTTGCTCGATGGTGGTCTAGTACTGTGGGAGCTAAAATAAGTTGACACAGCAATAATATACTTGTATGGAAAAATGATTAGTACTCAAAATGTAGTTGAGTCAACAAAGGCGTTAACTGATCAGGGCTGTAACAGGACGCTTAAAATTATATCTAATATATAAATATATATGATTCTTACGATAAAATTCTCCCCACAGCGATTATATCGTTTGTTCTTTAACACAAATACTAATAAAACAATTTGCTTGTATAACATTTTTAACGTTTTTCCATTTTATACCAACTTATTTTACTCAAATAGCAAATAATCTATAATTAATTGAAATGTACGTTAGTCGGCTAAATCTGCCATTAACTTAAAGTTCAAGAAAGGGAACACCAAGAGTGGCGATAAAAAAAAAACAAAAAAAAAAAGATAATAAAACAAAAAAACCTAAGTATCGATTATTTTGTTCATTCCAACAGCTTTTTTCCTGATTCCCCAGTGTAAAATCGTGTGCTAGTTTCGGGAGTGAGCGTAACCCGTCATCTTAAATAACGCGTTTTTGCATACATTGCAACAAAATCGATGAGTGTTACGAAAAAAATATATATAACTGGCTAATCGTCCCGGCTTCGCAAGGGTAGATAAGAATAAAAAGGTATTTTGGATAGGATTTGCATAAAATTCGTTCTTAGCGAGCGTCCACGTCGGGGAAGGAATAACTGTGACAAATTTTAAGTCAATCGGGTGGATAGTTTCGGGTATCTCGTGATGAGTAGTATTTCGCATATACATACATATATAGATTAATTTCTATGCGTAGATATTTGCAATAATTTTTATATGAACAATTTCAATACTTTTCAAGATATAGGCGATTAAAGAAAATGAATTACCTGTAATACAATTTCATATTAAATAGTATTTGTAATAAATACTAAAATAAAATAAGTTTTATATGTGTTCTGTTGTATTACCAGACTAATTAATCTGTAACCATATTACAATTAAAAATCTATAATATATTTTAGCTTTTGTGCTTCTAAAAAAAACTGAAGTATTTCGTTAGATATAAAAAAATAATTCATTAGCAAAAAAAAGCTGAAACTTCGATACGTAGCTGTGTAATGCCTACAATATTGCAATTCCAAATATAATAATTTTATAATGCGAATAATAATGTCATCCGTCAGAATTGCTTAGTAGTAGTTATGTAGATAAGTTACTTAACTTACTTAGCAGAATCTATTATAGTGTATAAGATAACTAAGCGTAATATCGGTAAGATTAAATTCTTAGTCACCACAGTTATTTATTCTTGTAGTTTTTATTACAAAGGCACACATATCAACTAACCGTGTTCAATTTGCAAAACGCTATAAATAACGTTTTTATTAATTGGCATATAAGCATTTCATTGTTTTATGGGAACAGATATATATATATATATATATATATATATATTTTTTAACAGTGCATATTATAGGCGTTAAAAATAAAATTGATAATTTTTCTTTAATTAATTATTTAAAATAAATTTCTTTTAACATTAAAACCTCTTTTCAACCTAACGGCTTACAGTGCGTGGCCATCGTGACAGCGAAATATTGACGCGTTCGGAATTCAGCCGTATATCGATCTGCTTATAGGACAAAAGAAAAACGATCCATCGGACAAGTCACTTACCGTACAGATTTTAACTGTTTTCCATAGTACAGGAATCATAAAACCCAAATAATAGCCAGCATGAGTGAACAATTGAAAACTGTTTCGGCGATGAATAAGCTATATATCGGTAATCTACCAACTGAAGCTGATGAAGAAGCAGTACGGCAGTTGTTCGCGGAGCATAACTTGACGGTTGCAGAAATCTCGGTCAAACGCGGAGGTTACGCCTTCGTTGACTTCCCCGACCAGTCAGCTGCTGACCGAGCCATCGACAAACTACATGGTAATTTTATGACTATCACATCGTACAATCTAATGTTACTGCAGTGTTTATTAAAAAAAGTTATTAAGGTTGTTACAAATTAGTCTTTATTCCTAGGTTACTCTTACTGCGGAGTTCCTCTGGTAGTGGAGCCTTCCGTTGCGAACAAAAAAATGTAAGTAGAATTTTAATTTCTGTTTCATGGATTTTACATATATTACAATATATAGTAATAATTTTCATATAAGTAAAAAAATTATTTGACGAAATAATTTTAAATATGAAAATGAAATATTGATAACGAGCTATAATTATGAATAGTTTAAAATCATAAATTTACACTACAAGAAATAACCAACACATATTTTATTTAAATAAGTAGCGACGATAAATGTTGTTATCGACTCTACGGACCAACGTTGCTGTCTGGGTTTGTTATAAGATATAAAAGTGCAACTTAGGTAATCGGAGAAGATGAGTCAGTTGTTTTGGTTTGCGATGCGGGTCGCGGACTGAGAAAGACTATACAAGCAGTGTTACCAGCTTGCGGTATTTACCCTTAAAGGTGACAGTAAATTCTTTCGAATGATGTTTTTTGCACTTTTCTGATATAAATAATATAAAGTGACAGGGTATTTGAAATATAAACTAAACTAAAATTATTTAGTAAAATAAACATTTTCTTAATAGCTTCAAATACGTCGTTATATATTACCTTAGAAGAATTTTAAAGAATTCATTAAAAAAAGTTAGTATAGGAGATTTGAGTAAGGGTAAAATATTTATGAGATTGAAAACACCTAGTACAAGACGCCCGCAGGCATCTCGATCATTCTGCTGTTCTCGGCGAGTTTCGGAGAAGGTCGTATGTTTACCTGCTTCGATTTTAAAAACGCATTGTCCTCGCTTAAACAATGCCTCAATGGAGCCCAGAAATCTCTAGAACCGACGCTCTAGCTCTACTATAAACATTATACACGTGGCATATTTAGTTTGTGGTATATTCATTCATTTATACGAATCCTGTATATATTGTTTGGAATCTTCAAATAAAAGTTAAGGGTTGCGTCCGAGTGACTGTACGAAGTGACGAATCGCCTTGAAAATACTACAGTGTTTAGTACCTTTGTTTAAATATTTGGTACCTATGGTATTATTAGTGAAATTTTGTTTTAAAAATGGCCACTCATTCTTATATCAAGATAACCCGCGGATTATGATTTTCCCAAGCGGGCTTCGTATTGTGCATTTGTCATTGCATAATCATTTAGTACTTATCTGGCACCTTAACATACATTTAAGGTCACTAACTCAAGTAATAAAAAATATAAAAGACAATATTAAGAATTCCGATAATCGATTGTGAAATAAAGAACTACATTTGACTCATTAAAAAATATGAATTATGTGCTTTTAGAAAAAGATATAATTAATTAATATTTTGAAAATAAATAAAATAATTTTCTTTACTAAAAGCACGAAATTCAAATTTTTGTAATGATTCGACTGTACTTCTTTATCTTACTTACCTACTTAGATTGTCTGATAAATCTGGAGGCAAATGCACAATACGGAGCTCTTTTGCGAAAATCGTAAACTACCGGTCATCTTGACATCAGAATGAGTGGCCATTTATAAAATAAAATTTTCACTGATAATACCATAGGTACCTAATATTTCAACAAAGGTACTAAATGCTGGTCGTATTGTAAAAGCTGTTCTGTCACTTTGTACACTCATTCCGATGCACGCATAGTAAAGCAATAAGTTGCCATGTTTAACTGATTGCCTTTTTCATATCGTCATAATATAAAATTATATCTTAATTATTTTTCTTAATGCTAAGTATGTTTATTTAAAAGTTTACAGATTATAAACAGATTTACTAAAACCTAGTTTGTTATTTTAATTATGCAAAATAAACAATAATTTATTTATATTTTAAATATTCAAGTCGAAGTCCATTATTATTTTAAATATTACTTACGAAAATCAGAATTTACGTAGCAAATTTAAATGTAATCGAATTAATTTAATTTAATTTGATCCATAAAAATATTTCTTATTATTTGATTCGCAGTGTGAACGTGCCAAACCTGCAAAGTGCGAGCGCTATCCAGTTGAAGGACACCAGCAATGACTCTTCGAATGCAGGGGGCGGAGGGTGGCGGTGAGTAACCTTACATTTACAATCTAAATACGTCATCGTATTTTACTCGTACCTATTAAAGGAGGCTACTATACCTAGAGACTAATTTTTATTTAAACTTGGTGCTCGAACTTTGTCTAGCGCTAAGACTTGTCTTGATTACGTCTGTGAAAAGCAGGCCAAGTACGAAGCGTGGTCCAGATCAACCGGTGGGAGACAGGCAACCACCCTCGCGAAAACTGCGGCGGCTCAATTGACCACTTGTTGCGCGCTCACTCGCTTGCTCTCTCTGAACTTGTTGCAGTTCACTTTTACGCTCGGTTCTACGCATTCTTTGAATCTTAATACTAATTTGACTGAAGGCTACTTTTACCGTCATTTCAATTCCTTTAGTGCTCTTTTGGATGCTTTCATGATACTACATAGTATAATTGTAGGTACCTAAGTATATACGATTCATTCTAATATATTACAATATTCAGAATTTACTTTAATTCTAAGTTCTTATTTGAAACAAACTCTCTCTCTCTCACTTTTAGTGATAATTTGGATACGCATTTTGAAATTATAAAAAAAAAATTATCGATATCTATATCAGTGAATTTCAATAAGATATTAAATGCAGCGAAGGCGTGATTGCACGATTAGTAAAGTAGAACGAGTCAGAGCTCGTCAAAGGAGGTATTAGAACGCTCGCGGCGCCGGATATAACAAAAACAAGCTCACAAGTTCTAAGAAGTAGTTGCACTTTGCCGTTTTGTAGAGGGAATACATGAGCTCTAGTCATTTTCCTTGAATGCCTCTAAGCTGACAACAAGTTTCTAAAGGGGTTTTAGTTCTCTACACGTGTTCTCGGCAAATGTTAAGTGATCGTTGCAGATGTGATATCGGTGTGCACATACCGTACACATACCGCGCCAACCGGCTCATATCTACGCCCTTTTCCGCTGAGCCCCCCGCGCCTGCTCCCTTCGCGGCGACCCTCACCTCACGGGAACGTAGCGTAAGATCACAAATCAGTAGGGGTAGCTCTTTTGTCATCTTTCAACTGAATTTAATTTAAAAATTTAGGACCGTTGCGGGAGAGCTGTCAGGTTTCTCTTTTGTCATATTGTGATGGGTACTCTTATCTAACGGTTAAATGTATTCCAATCTTTTTAAGCCCTATAGATGTACAGCTTTCGTCTTAGCATAATAAAATATCTAATGGTCTCACGTTCGTTACGCAAGGGGATTTGCCAGGGCTGATTCCCATTATAATGTTGCTAAAGCGGTTAAAGTATGTATTTATAAATCTTTTATTAGAATAAAAATAAAATATATCGACATTGTTTGACACATATTCGAGGGCAAGTCGGCGTAAAAATTTGTGAATTAGTCGTAGGGTACGATCGTAGTGAACGTAGTAAAATGGTGTGCTACAATAGTAAAGGCGGAGGGCGGCCGGGCGTGGTAGTGACGTGGGATGAGGATGGGGGTTTCGGGTGAGTCGGGCTCGCTGCCATGTGACGCATCTCGCGATCGATGCCAGCAGTCACGCTGTACCGTCCGGCTCCCCACCGCACCGCCACCATGCCGCCGCGGCCGTCTTTGCAGATGCCACCCAGACTACGCAGCTATGCTTGAAACACCCACTACAATTCAATTTGTGGCAAATTTCTCATTCAGCTCTTATGACATTATTAAAGTATCGCAGCAGAGCACCTGTAGAGTTCCAACTATACTTTTTTCTAGTACTTACACACGACAACTATAAAAGATTTTTTTATTTCATTTCAAGAATAGTGTTTAAAGTGAAAAAAAATATATTACAAAATAAATTCACGTAACGGTTTTTTCCCACCGCACTTAGGTAACCCAAATCATTCTTATCGTCACAAGGGTAAAAATAAAATGAGAGGCTTAGATTCGTCCCTAAATTCTGCAACAGTTCTTATTGTTATAAAGTGCTTTCTGATATTCATTGTCAAATATTGCGCATCTGTACCTAACCAAAATTGACACCTGCCGATATGACGCTGTGGTAAATTTGACGTTAAGATTTGAACTCAATGTCCGTATTATTAGTATTTATTAAGATCCTATAATATTAAACACATATATTTACAATGACCTCTATTTATTGTTTAATACTATAGTATTATTACTATCCTAAATCTAATAAAATTATTCCTTTATACCTAACCTAATTTACGAGTCTAATTTTACCCTCGCATTTACGAGTATACAATCTTATTGTCATGGGTTGTGTATAAAAAAAATTTAAAGCGACTGCTGTACTTTGTTGGACCCCTGTAATAAGTATAACGTAATTGTGAGGCAGCCATATGTCTTTGTTAATGTGTGTTTCTGAAATAAACGAAGAGACTCAAATGAAAACTTTCTCTCATTGTAGCTTGATTTAATTCGAAAAGAGGTGATTCGAGTGCTTAGTATTCATTAATTATTATATAAATATTCATATTGTAAAACGAACTCGCTGTTATTAATTTTATGCCAAATCTTTGGCTTCCGCTTCAGCGTCGGCCACCTTCGGCCGAACCTTGGGCTTGGGTCAAACTGGACCGATGTGTTGACTGAAGCCGAAGGTTTCTAATATGCGCCGAATTTGAAAGAACTATTACGATTGCGTGAGAACGCAATGGAAAAGGCGATCCGGCGAAGTACAAAAATATTATTACTATAGCAATAAATTTTCTATAAAGTGATTTCATTTAATAAGTGATAACATTTAAGCGACCTAAATAATAAGGATAAGCAGGTAATTTAAATCAGCTCGTTATGGTGTTTATATATAGTCACCAAAAACTTATTTAATTAAGAAACATATTTTTTTCACTCAATCTTTAACTGCATTTGCCAGGGCTATTACACCTTTAGTTTCGGCCGAAGGTTGTACCGATAACCGATTACTCGGCTTCGATGTCGGCCCGAAATCGACTTTTGGTCAAACACCTAGTCATATCATATAAATGACATTCTTATTGTAAAGTGTGTTTTGTATATCCCTATATAAACCTGTTGCTATAAATATATTCTTTATAATTTAATATAACGTTACGCGACGCGCCTTGATTTATTGAGATTCCGATTTGCTTTGTATTTTTTTTCCTCGATAGTAATTACAATATTAAGGACAAAATAAAGATGCTTGTCGAAGATGACGACGATGAATTTTGCTTTGAGTTTAAATAATAACTTATTTCATACACTATAAGTATTTCTATTGATCATCTAATGAAGCTTGTCAAGTTTCAACATAGCTCTTAGGTTTGTTTCTTGTAAAATAGGTTTATCGTCGAAAAATCTCAAATTACAACTTAAACTTAACTTTTAGTTTCATCTGTTTTGGCCGTGCATCGATAGACAGTACAGACAAAAGTTTTTATATGTATAAATAACAACAAGTTTTCATAACATTGAGGTGTGAACTTGTTTTTGACACTTACACAACCGTCTCGTCTGTGGTATGTCTTAGAAGAACTCTTTAGACATTCTACGATCTATAACAATTGTAAAGATAAATTACTTGATTTTGAATATTTTGCAAGTATATAAATATCAATGAGAACTGAAAGCTTATATCATGTATAAAAGTACACTAAAGTTTAATCAGTTAGATACGTGCTTTTTCGCTTTTGCTTTCTACACGCACGTGCTCAACATCGCAAACCAGTTTATACGAGTAAGTGCGAAACGATACTGGAGCGTGTAATTCAAGCGTTTAAAAAGAAAACGACTTGCCTAAATACATATCACATTCAGATTTTTTACAATTTCTGTCAACGTTGTTGAATAATTTTTTTCGTCCAAGTAACCGAGGGAGAAAAGAGTGAGTCGATACATATACACACATTAAAAATACTTAGCAACGTATTTATATATGAATTTAAGAACGACTTTTCACATTGTAACGTTTGCATTTTATTTTTTAAATAACAAATTTAGTGTCTTAGGGATGTAAAAAAATAATTGTTCTTTTAATAACGTAAATTAACAATATTATATTCTGTACCATACGTAGTACAAACTAAGGTACCTAAGCAGCTAAACTTTTTTTAAAATAAAATTAAATTGTTAACCAGTATACTAATTTGTTGTAAAAGAATGGGGTAATTTATTAATACAAAGTGTAGCCTCCTCTGTTGTTCAAAACTTGGCACCGATTTTTCATAGAATCGGTGAGTTTATTTGTTATCTAACTAACAAACAAACACAAACGCTCCCAATAGAATGATAGCAATTCCTTTAGCTGTTGGATTGTTGTCACTATGTCCAAGACCTCTAAAACACGTCTCTGTTGCATGTCCCATACGTGCTCGATATCGAAAACCGGATGTTTTCCATTGCCACTCACTGGTCCACAAAGCTGTATGCGAATGCGCATTGTCGTGCATTAACGTGAAATCGGTGCCAAGGCTTTGTGCAAATGGATGGACATAAGGCCTAAGAAAATTCTCAACGTAATTTTTCGCGTTCATGTTTCCATTTACAAAAACGCTCTCAGTTCGTCTGTTCATTATAGTAGCCGCCCATATAATAACCATTGAGCCGCTGTGTGGATGATCTTCCTGGACGCACCTCAGCCGTTCAGTGTTTCCAGGACGACGGTACACTTATAACCTTTTTATATCAGACCTAAGCATAAATCGAGACTCATCGCAAAATGAAATTTTATCCCATTGCTCTTGGGTCCATGTTTTATGTGTTCCCTACATCTGATTGGGCATCATGCTCGTAAGCCGTGCTCATGCAGCCGATTTCGCACGGTTTGGGGCTAACAACAGCTTCGCTTAAGTTTTGTATCTTATCTTTTTCTTAATTTTGTATTTAACCTCTCTCTCGGGTGGTTAACATCAGCAGTGATGATGAGATATATATTCGTCTTGTCGAGTGGTTGTACTCCTTCCGCAGCCTGGGTGTCTCCTGTGTTAGTGTAACGGCTAAAGATGGCAAATAACGCTTCTGTTGAAACCAAAATGACGAGATACCATCTCTTTGTATTTCATCTGCGGTCATATGACGTCACTGTATGACGTAAAAGATTGCCACAACTCAATTTTGTTGAAAACTTCAAGTTATTGATAAAATTATAAAATCGTGACTTATACCAATTTTTAATTAGCAAAGACAAGAACAAATGAATTCGCTTTTGATTTTGTGAAAAATCAAAACATAATCGAAAAGTTCAACGACCAGCCCGAAAGAATAATATCTGAAAAAACCTTTAAGAAAAGATATAACAATTGATTAATATAATTTATTTGTAACATGACGCACGTTGCTTAGACTTTTTGATGAATACGATGAGTACTTATTTTAAATAGTGATTGACAATTGACCCAAATTTTATTATATTAGATATATTCAAATATAATTTACTAAAAAAATATTTTAATAATTTCATTACGAAATTGAAAATACATTTTGTAAGAAAATTATTGACGCTTACTTGCGAGGATTCAATTAATTTTTATTCAATTAATTCAGATATTTATGAGGTTTCTAGGAGTCTACTGAAAAAAATGCGATTTAATTCATTATGCGATGATTGGTCTGTATCAAAATTGTTCAATTTGTACTTTAAATATAGCAGCTGTTTAGCGAAATCTCCTACTGCACGTAAGCTTTTTTCAACCGTGTCGTCAAGTGACATCTGTTGGGCGGCATGCATTATAATTATAACGTAATTAACATTAAACTGTGCTTAAATTATTTAAGTAAACGGCTAAGCTAATTATGTCATTTCCGATTTCTAATTAATTACGACAGATTATTTATTAATCCTTTAGAAAACAACGAAGTGGCAGATGACACAGAACAAGGCTAACAATTTTTGATGGAAAAAAAAAGTTAAATTTAATATTACTTGTACTTCGTTTATTATATTCAACTATACATCCTTATTGAGACTAAGGTTAGATTTATTCGATGCATCTGGTACTATGTACCTTGCTGAAATAAGTTAGTGATTCGTGTAGTGCGATCTTGATATAACATAAATATTAGTCATAATTTCAATCAGACTGAAAAAAAGATATAACCTAAATAGGATGAGGATTATAATTTAAGATCATTTTATTATGTGTTAGGTCTCATAATATAATGACTAGTTAAATTATTATTAAATCGTCTAGACTGTAGATACAGAATAAGAATTAGGAACCCATAAGACAAAATAAATTGAAAGGAAAATATTAGTTAATATTTGAAATTCATACAATGATATAATTATATTGACTTGCTTCAGTCAGTACATACAGAAGGTTACATAAGATTCTGTTTTGTGATCAACGCTGATTTCACTATACCTATAGAGGGAGGGGGTAGTTGGAAGAGTGAGCGCATTCGCGGCCGACAAGTGACGTGATATGGCCTAGGTGCTTCCTATTAGTTAGTGCGTAAGCGTCCCCGCCCGACCCCCACCTTATGTACTTTGCGCCCCTTGTGTAGTATAGTGCTTTAATATACGTCCACTTATAATGCACATATAAAACATATATTAAGATTTTTCAACCAATGTTTATAAAAAAACATAATATTATAAATATTTTAATTTTAGAATAATATATTTATTTTTTTAGGTGACTCGTTTTCTATTATTATTAATTATATAGTAAATCTTTTATGTATTATTTAACCAAAATGTCTACTTTACGTAAAGTCATTATTTTATACTTGTATGCACTTTTTTTCAATATTTTTTTTTGAAATATAAGGATTTTCTTTGGAAGTTATTAAAGTGTTGTTATTCGGCTGAAATATCTTCTGTTATCGCTAATCGCGTCCATTTGTCACTCCATCGCTTTTAAACCCCATTCATTCGTTGAAAAGCATTCTTCGAAAAGCTAACAATAAGTAATAATACCAACTATTGTTTACCATATTCATTTTCAGACTATAACCGGACATGGCAGACTATAGGCAGAAAATTGTTATATTGAAACTTTATCATGTAAAGTTTCCACGGTGCCTTTAATATTTAAGAGCTATGTGACCTGTTATGCCCTTTTCAAATTCAGTTATATGAGCTTGTTTGCGCGTATCACTTTGTGTCGTTTGAATTAAGGTTTCTCCCCTTTTTTTTAAATAATAACATATAAACAAATAATACATTTATAATGAAATTAGTACCAACCCCAGCTATCTCTTCGCCCCTATTCAGTTCTTGAACATCTTTACACGCGCGCCCCTCTTCATTTTTCTCATTCACACATTTTATCATATTTAAAAATACTGGTCCAAATTGCAAAAGTGTTAACAGCATTTTTATTTTTTTACACATTATACTGTAATATGGCATTATTTCGACCACCGTTCAGTGCTCAGTAGCCAAATTCGACCATAATCTTCATTGTAAATTTGCATGATTATGATTCGAATTATTTTATACTATTATTTCCATTTTTTTATTGAAAACAATATCTACTGATAAGCTTCATCAGTGGCTACGAATAAAAAAATGGCTGAAATCCTCAAGAGAAAGAGTTAAAAAAAGAGTGTGAAAAATAAATTTAACTGAAACTAGCATTACATATATAGTATGTAATGATAGTACACTATCATTAAAACATGGTAGCAAAGAGATGCCATCACGGACTTTGTGGAATATACATCATAGTTTTGCCAAAATCGTCTAAAACAGTAATAAGCACTCGTTGCCCGATGCATTTCGCGCTAAATACGAAGACTTAATTAAAGTCACGTCTCAAAAAATACAAAATATCAACATGCTATGTTATTCCGTTCAGAGACTAGAACCTAAAGTATCGTAGAATTTTCATAGCAAAGTAATTATTGCGTTATTCCGGATGAAACAAACAATTAAAGATAACTTTATTTTATATAGTGTGGATTGTGTATGAGTTTTATTAATACACTATATTTTCTGCTATAGATCACTAATAACAATTTTATGCTATATATTTTGTCCTCTATTAATAACTCTCATCCTCAGATATCGGCCGAAAGAAACATTGTCAATAATGTATTTATGATGTAAAAACTAATATTTACGTCATATTAAGATGGTGAAATTAATGACATGATTATTAAGCAGTCAGTTTTTCCGTGTAAAGTTTTGAGTATACACTATTTTCTCTGCAATATAATATTTATAATGAAAATGAAACATAACATTAAATTAATTACTTATAAGAAAAAAAGAACAACAATAAAACATAAAATATTATTTCACAACATTCGTGGGGAGACATTCAAATTACATTCGAAAAAAGAAGACGCGAAATATTACATTTACGGGCTGGGGTATAAACAAAATTCTAATTTAAATTTAAAAAAACGCTTGAGCAAAGCACTATGAAAATCATTTTTTGTCTCGTCTAGTTTATATTTCGAACATAAAACGCTGAAGGAAATGCTATGAAAACCCTTTTTTGTTTTGTAGGTTTTTTTAATTGTCATAGGTTTGCTTTTGAATCTGGTCTTCTTCAAAGGACCGTCACTGCAGCGACAACAATGCAGCCTAGCCTGCATTGTGGAGCTACTTTTGCCCCTGAACAAAGGCGAACAAACAAAATGAATACGATTGGCAGAAAAATCAACAAATAAAAAAAAGTTATTTATTTAATAATTCATTAATTTTATAATATGATCAATATTTTCCTGTTTTTCATTCCAAATAAGACCTTTTTATATTTTTCCATAGAATTATATTTATTTACTGTTTTTTATGAGAAAATCATTATTTAAGACGGCGGATATGGCAAGTGATAATGGCAGTCCTCGCCTGCGGCTCATACTCTACTCGTCGAGCCTATTGATTTGCCTACATTTCCGGCCTCCTTGGTTATATGTATACTAATTTTATCGAATAGCAAAAAGATAATGTAACTTTTTTATCACAACGTCTTTTTTAGAGATTAATGAGATTAATATTTCTATTCATTCTCTCAGCAAACGTAAATCATTTTTAATAAAATTGAAAATCTTTCCCATTAGAAGAATTAGTGATTGCTGTTTACCGATTCTCTTTGTCTTTGCTTCCTATGTACCCCCTACATCGTTTTATTTTGTTGGCCTTTCCGCCTTTTCACATGTTAATTTTCTATAGCTTTTCCAATAATAGGTTTCTTAGCTTTTTATCTCTTTAGTTATACTCTACTTTGATTGCTTTTATTCTGCATATTATATCGCAGTACGCACCTTAAAGTTGACCATGTAAATATTTTGTAAATGCTACAGATTATCGCATTGTCATCCTAACTCTTACATAAAGATTAAGGATTTAGTCCAACATAAAACAATTTTTTCCTAAAGCCTTTTCAAAACTAAAGTATTTCTAACATCTAAAGAATAACAAACAAAAGAATAACAAAAAAAAATCTGTTATAAAATAAATTGTTACTCATCGAAATAAAATTTTCGGGGATAGCAAAATAATTAAATTTGATTAAAAATATCGAAATTAAAAATTCTACCAAGCAAACAGGAAGATGTGGTTGGGAAATTAGATGAAGCGGTCGTTGGTCCATCAAAGTGCAGGGGTAGCCTAGGGAGAGAAGCGAGAGCGCCCAGCGATCCTATATGTAGCCACGCCGTTGACACAATTACCTTGTCGGAAATCAGTCGTCGCGACGTCGACGTCGACTTGATATTATTATATAAATGTTATTATACCTTGCGGACATTATATATAGTATTCAAATTATTTTTCATATTTATAGAAACCGATTAATGGGCTACCGAAAAGTTGTTAAATATTACTTTGACGTTTCGACCTCCTATTCAAATTCTAGTCAAAATACTTTTTACACATATTTTTATAACTATTTTTTCAAATTAGCTTTTTGTTTGTAATGTGTTTAGGTACTTCAAAAATGAAAACCTATTTTATTATCTTAATTATATTATAAATAAATGTGTGTGTTTAGATGTTTTTGTTAATAACGTATGATACAATAGGCTTGAATATAAATTGTTTAAAAATATATATATTAAAATTTGTTTTACGCCAAGTGAAACAGTTACGTAAAACAGGTAATATGATAATAAATATCTTTGCCAACCATATATCTGATAGCGATAAGCGGTTAAAGAAAATTTAACATATGTAAGTATCTAAACGTTGAAATGATGCAACCTTGATATTTATTTTGTCTGCCATGTAAACCTACTCGACTTGGTATTCAATATGTTAGTAACACCACACCACAGCCACGGCCCTACCTACCAAGGTCAGACGTTAGTTGTCTCTATCTAAGATTGGACCTAAAAATAAACCGCAATGAAACAATCGGTGCTTTTTTTGATTTTTAAAACGCGTTCGGATTTAACCTTAATATAGAAATGTGGCCTTCACCATGGCTTAAGTCGCATGATGCATAGCTGACGTAAATTAAGATGTATTGGTAGCATCAAGATAAAAATGAACTTTGTTAAAAAAACTACAAGATTAAATATAAAGTTACTTAATTCGGTTTGAAATACATGACTCAGAATAAATAGTAAAAAGTCAGTATTTATATTTTTAACCAATTAAATTATATCAGATGTTATTTGTATAATTTTCCTGTATGAAAACATTCCTCCTCCTTTTGAAGCCTCGTCAACGGTCTCAAGCTTAATCTACAACGTTGCCCGTTTATCTTTTGTATTAGGTATTATATTTAATTGAATTACTGATTTGTGAGTATTACTATAATTATTATATTGTTAGTATGAAAATCCCATTGTAATTTATATAAAGATTCTTAATAAAACATTTTTTAGTACATATCTACTGAGAGACATTTTAATTTCGTATAGGTAATTGAAAATCTAAATGTAAAACTAGTTAGGGCATTTCATTAGGGACTATGTGTGCTTCGCGTTCAGTGAATTGACTAACTTAAGGTAACTCAAGCTTTTAGTTCTAAATTTGTTTATGATTTCTTTATGAACATCTCCCCAAACGTTTACAATTGCGCTAAGAATCATATATTTAATCTTTATATTAGTTTAAAAAATGGAATTTATTCGGTGTTTTCCATTGATAGGGCAATAACCGATTTGATATAATACAATAGTGATATTCTTAAAAGAGGTACACCAAATACGGAGAATAATCAAGGCAGAGTCTGTAGAGTCTTTAGAAAGAGCAAAATGCATCTCAAGGCTTAGCTCGGATAATAAAATTATTATTATAATGCCCCTTGTCCGTGGTCTATTCTATTGTCAGGGCATATTCAAAGAGCTCTATGATTTATTGAGATAAATTAAAATTTGTATTTACCTACAGGTGTATATATAGTAATATAATATACATATATATTATACTATATGATATTTTTTACTGTGTACCTAAATTTTTTTTAAATAGCTTGTGATATTTTTTTACGCATTCCAATGTCGATTTTTATAGTTTTAGGATTTTTTAAGTATTAAAAATAATCGGCCAGAATGTTCAGAACTTGGTTGTTATAAAGTTTATTTATAATAAAAGGTTTTTGAAGTGTCTTCAAATACTAAGACAGACATACTTAGTCTTTTATTAAAACAGGTAATAAATAAAAAAATCGGTAATATTGACCAGAACCAAAGTACACACATAAATCGATTGTTAGGAAAAATAATTTACAGATTATATTATGTATTACCTATATTAAATATTACAGAATTATTTACCTTAAAGCCTTAAATATATAAAAATAATAATTTAAGAACGCTACAGTACAAATCGTTACCGCGTGGAATGGTGGCAAGAATGCTGGCATTGAAAATTCTTAATAATTTTAATTTCGATACTTGAAGGCAGGTTACAATTGTGTTGATTAGCCTTTCAATTGCTACCAATGTACATAGAATATGGATTATCCGAAACGATCCATCTAGCAAGAAATTACACATAGCGCTAATTCATAACTTGTGCACCAACTCATGACATTACGTCTTCTCTTAAATAGAATACTTTTTATATCGGTTCTGAACTAAGGCTATTGAAAATACTATGGAATTTAATTCAATAAGGCTTAATATTCATAGACAAAATATCTTAACAAAAAAATATGTCGGTAATCTTTAGTAACTTATAAATATTTATTCATTAGTCTCTGTTTTGTAAGCAGTTTGACTGTAAATATTAAGACACATGATGATGTCAGTTACATAGATTACAATACATTTACCATATTTCAATATATTTTTCAAATCCGCAATTTACTCATACAAGGCCTAGACGTACATATGTAACTGGAACAGTTTTGTCAGTGTCCACTTTGGAAATTCGCATTGTTTTTTTTTCAGACTACATTTTGGGTGTATTAAACGAAGTGCATATCGTAAATCAATGTCGTATACGTATCTAGAACTCTACCTAGAATATCTTGATTCGAAAGTATAAATTATGGATAGATTTTGAAACATATTCACATTCTTATTATAAATTACATATTATAATAAGAGTAGCCAATCCTACAGGCCTATAAATCTACGTATAAAAGGGCACACCACAACAAACACTTTTGACAAAACCTGTTCTTTTGCGGAATAGCCGTGATGGCCTAGTGGTAAGAACGAGTAAATCTTAACCGATGATCGTGGTTTCAAACCCGGGCAAGCAACACTGAATTTTCATGTGCTTAATTTGTGATTATAATTCATCTCGCGTTTGACGGTGAAGGAAAACATCGTGAAAAAACCTGCATGTTTCTAATTTTACTGAAATTCTGACACATGTTGATTCCACCAACCCGCATTGTAGCAGCGTGGTGGAATAAGCTCCAAACCTTCTCCTCAAAAAGGGAGAGGAAGCTTTAGCCTAGTAGTGGGCCATTCACGGGCTGTTATTGTTGTTGTTGTTGTTCTTTTGCAACACTTACGAGATCATTTTAGGAAATTCCGACTAACCTAATTTACCTCCATACTGAAGACTATTCAAAAAATTACTACTTACCTTTAGATAATACTTCAATTATTTTTTTTAAATTAATAAATCCTTTGTATTTTACATAAGAATAATATTTATGTGGTCCTTTTCTTGTGTAATTAAAATTATTAAATGCATTTATAGATCCAATAGATGTGAAGTAGAAAGTGCACCATTGATTAAAGCGAGCTGAGTTGAGAGTATTAAGTTACTCATGAAAATAAACAAAGGCAGAATCGGAGACGGTAAGCGATAGGTAAGCATCGGGGGCCCAGTTCCAGGTAACGACCAGGACTTCTAGGTAGAGTTATTGCCACGCCCATATTCCCACCATCCCCGATTTTGTCGACAGTGACCCAATTTTATTCTAAAACAATAGTCTTCCTAAAGTTATTAAGACCTTGTCGAAAAGCTCTGGTCAAATGCGTAGCGCTTTGTAAAGAAATATAGTTAAAAAATATCGATCCAATTAAATGCCAAGAATTTCTACACTTAACAACCTAGATTAATTTGTTAAAAAGAGTATATGTATATATAAGTAAATACAAAAAATATTATTAAATATTATTTTCGATATATATATTTTTTAAAATAATGCAAAACTATTCATTCCACAATAAAATAATTCACACGATTATGAACAATCTACCTTGGATTTTTTTGTGAATATGACGATTCGTAAATATAATTATATATCAAGTTAAATATTTTCATTGAACTCACTTCACTTCACTTCTTTTGTCAAAAATATTTTTAAAATCATGGAATATATACTTAGTACTCACGAACAAATGCATTTACTATCCACGTTACCATATCTCGGTCAAATTAAATAATAAACTAAATAATCAATAAACGCTTGCTTTATACGAAACGCGGCTAAAATAAATGAATAAGTACCTGTTCGTATAAATAAATCTTGACGCAGAGTTCAAGGCTTATTATATTAACGCGTAACGAGAATCATATAATTCGTAACGAGATCGACTGTACTTACTTACTTGAAAATATATACTATCGTATTCCAAGGCGCAATGGTCGTGGTTTTCTGGGTACTTTTGATGTCAGAATATCAAAAACGAAATTAGGATGTAATGCACCAATGCCTAGATCATCACGGTTGTATAATGGTTTTTGTCAAGATCTAGATATTTTTAATGACTCTGCCATGATTTATCGTAAACGGGCGCTAGAATTGTTGAGAGATGCAAATAAATAATAAATAAATAAATAAATAAATAAATAAATAAATAATAAATAATGTTATCTTAATTTTATTTTGTATTAATTAGTATATTTTTAGTGATTTTTTGTAACGTAAACTTTGCATGAATTTAATGAATTATTTAATTTTAATTTGTACCTATATCAATTCAAACTATTTGTGTTTTTAATTTTAATTTTATTAAGTGCATGTTTATTTTTTATGGTCTTTAATTTGTACCAATTTGGACTTTTTTTTTTTTTTTAATCTTTCTACTCATGTTGCTATAATTATGTGTTAATGTATTTTTAAAACAAATATTGTAATTGTTGTGGCTACTTTAAAAAGCTTCACATGTTAGCTATTTTCACTTAATTGTTTTACATTTGTCATTAAAACATGTAGTAGCTACTAGTGGCCCTTAAATAAAATAAATAAATAAATAAAATAAATAAATAAAACGCGTGTGTTATTCACTCGGTGTTGATTTTGATTTTGCTTTAAATATATAGTTAATTGTAAACCCGTAGATTGAATGCATTTTAAAGCTTAGACAAACGATACCTTCACATGAAATCGTGTCCTTTTTAAACTAAAACGTAAATATGTTTTTTTTTTAATAAGTACTTATTATCAACTAATTAACTAAGTGGTTCATTTTTCGCCCAAAGAATCCGGAATTGCGATTCAAAGGGGGAAAATGCTGCTAGCTTTCTTGCCACCATTCCACGCAGTCACGATTTGTACTATTTTTTATTTTTATTTGTATTTATTTAAGGCTTGACTTCACTTGTCAAACTAACCGACTAAGTATACATTTAAGAGAACCATTAAATATATATATATATATATATATATATATATGTGGCTACGAAACGAAATACCTACCTAACCTATATACTCTAACTAAGAAAGTATGATTATAAGATATGTATAATATGAGCATTTTCAAACAACCTACTCAACTACCCGTTGTAATAATATGTCAAAACTATAAAAAGTACTAAAAACTGTCTATGGTCTTATCTCGATATCTTTCATAAGAATTAATATTTTATAAAAACGACTTTGTTAATATTTTAGAACAAATTGATTACCATACAAAAGGTTATTGACAACTTTAATAGACATATATCTGCGCATGGGCGAGTTAGCTGATATATACCATCATAAGCTGAACCCTATTTAATATAATTGATCATATAGATCTGAGTTTAAATTACATTGGAATTACACTTATTTTATAGCAATTGTATCGAATAAATGTTCAACGCGATTCTTTAAATTGACATAACTATATTATTATTTATAAACCGATTGAAATAAAACAAACACTAAATTTTAAGTAAAGTTAGCCACAATACATAAGTGAAAATCACACTCAAATCCGTTAAACCGTTTCTAAGATCAGCGTGCACAAACGCACAGACACACAGATAAAGAGACAAAAATTCTAACAATCATTGTTTATGGTTCTATTGCGTTGATAAAGGTAATAGTTTACTCATACATCTTTCATGTACAGACAGCGATCAGTTACAGATTTATTACATGTATAGAATAGATATGAAAACCAGCATATGAAGAGTACTTCGTTTCGTCTTTTGAGACTCAAGCGACCGCTTCGTATGAATCGTTGGGACATTATGACCGATCGACAGCCAGAGGAAGCAGGAATGAGCACAACTAAGTTGAGTCCTTTATCATAACAATATGTTTTTTTGGAGGAGGAATATCTTATTTGCTTACTTTTTTTCATCCTAAAGCCCTATAAGGAAATTTTAAAAACCTATGTTATCTGTACGAACATTATAAATGCGAAAGTGGCTTTATTTATTCATTTGTTTGTTACGCTTTCACGTTTTAACTACTCAACCGATCATCGTGAACTTTAGCATATACATTGTCAGGGGTACAGAAAAGGACATAGGCTACCCTACCCCTGCCCACCTCGTGCTGGCGAAGGCGGGGGCGGAAACTAGCACTATAATATTATATTGTAAATGCAAAAGTAAGGCTACCTGTTACGCTTTCACGGCTAAACCACTGAACCGATTTTGATGAAATTCGGTATAAAAAAAGCTTGAACCCCGAGTAAGGACATATGTTTACATATGTATAAGTATAATTTTTTTTAATAAAATTGTTTGATGCAAATGCTTAATATTTGTCATTTTGAGTTAAGCCATTTTATCAATTAGGAAATACAGACAAATAGACTAAATATCAAATCTATACTTAAATAAGATAACGTACAAATTGAGACAGTGCCCATATTTCATAATGTTTGTATGCAACAATATTTTGTTACATCAATTCTTATAAAGAAAAATCAAATGTAATGTAATGTTATCAAATCTATAGTTTTGTTTTTTTTTTTATTTTTAATTTCTTTAATTTACTATTTTCGCACCCTCCCATAGCCAAACCCACCGCTGCCCATGCAGGTGACAGTTGTTTTCGTATTTTCAAATATTTAAGCAGTGACATAGTAAAGTTTCATCCGGCGTACTGTGACTTTATTTTTCATATTCAAGTTCATGCGACCAGCTGATGCTTAACTATCCCCCCCCCCTCCACGACGCAGCTGACGATTATTTTCCTGCTCTGTATGATGTTAACTATTTACGAGAAAAGTTTCAGCCGGCGTACTATTACTTCTTTTTTTTTAATTTGCCACTTTCGCAACCTCCCACATCCAAACCCACCGCGGGTGCGTCAGCTGACGCTTGGTGCACTTATTAGTCATTCGACATCTATCGAATATGATGGCAATCGATCGGCGTAAACTCCCTACCTAAAATGCAACGCTACCTCCCGGACCAGTCCAAAAATATCACATTACTTTATAACCTTCTTCTATAATAAGGCGTTCCTTGATTATAATAATTTAGGTTATCTGTAGATCTTAGTAATTTAATTAAAACTAATTATAAAGTTAATTGAAATGAAAGTCACAGATTTCAGTACTACTCCGTGTTTTATGCACGGGAATCTCATTAAAAAAACCATTGTTTTTCCCGATATATTTAAATATCTAAAAAACAAAATGTTAACTGTATTTTTTTTTTAACTAAACGCTTAATTTTTTTTTGAATAAGTGTTAATACAATATTCTAAATACTATAAGTTAATTTAATTTTTTATTCTTATTATTTATCTTTATTTTATTACCATTTAAACACACACAACTTTAGTTATATATGAAAAAACAACTAATTACTATTTAACTTCCCATTTAATGATTATAACAATTATTAACTTCTCTACTTAAAAAACCGCAGCTTAAGAATATCTTAGCTATTGTTATGACGACATAATATGTAAATTGCGTTAAAAAAATTTTATTTTGCAATGTTCAATTTATAATGTGTGTTACGTCAGCTCACATAAATGATTTTAAAATAATTACGAAAAAAGTTAGTTTTAATTAGAAGATAGTTTTGAATATTTGAGAAATCGTAATAGTCATAGATTCTTATTTATTTTCAATAGAAATGGTAATAGGTCCTTAAGACATACTGGCCCTCGCATAATTGGGCTGAGTATTATTTTATTTGATGACACGTATTACCTATAAACTTTGATAAAAATTTTGTTGCTGATGTACGACCGCCATTTTATTATTATGTCCTAAACAAAGGATTGGAATTGTTTATTTTGATAGCTATTTATTTACGTCACTTAGCAAATGATAAAAGTAAAGCAAGCTTATGAACTAGTTTGATTAGTGGTACTATCTCAAACATTATTGAAAATTTAAATTATTAAAAACCAGATTTGTCAACAGTATATAATAGGACTAGTAGATTTATTTTTATTTGCTTATAGAAACTCAAAGTATTGCATTGGGCTTTCGCCTGCTATAGTTATTGTTTAGGACGTAAATTAATTTGTCGTTTAATTATTTGCGTATTTTGCTGTCATAAAAATATTATTGACTAAGCTTCGTTGATGTGTTTTCGTCTGCTTAACAAAACGTATATTCTAAACGTGTATTTATAATATAAGCAAAACAACGGTTAGCAAAAGATGCGGGCGTCGCCGCAGGTATAAGCTAGTTACTTTGTTAAAGCGTTCTAGTATTACATAACGCGGGAGATTTTGCACAAAGCAGAATTTCCGTAAAACGGCTATAATGAAATTACGAACCTGATGAAATCATTGAACTATCCGGTTCGCTGGCGACATCCTGGCAAATGGGTAAGCTAACTTGCAGGCGAAATTAGACGCTCCTTGTTAAGAACCTAACTCTTGACAAAGCTGGTGTTCTCTCTGAAAACGAAATTGAAACGAGCATTACGATTTGTTGGCGTCATTCGCATCGATCGACAATCTGATTCAAATTCCATAAATTAGGATGTTTATAATTCACCAGAAATGACGGGCTAAGAAAAAAACACCAGGTACATACGAAGCGATACCAGTTGGATCCACCAAATTATACATGGCGAGTTCGTTTTTTTTTTTATAATGACCCCAATAATGCAATTATAAATGTAACGAACCGAATAGTTCACTGTTGCTTTGAATACTTTAGTATTTAACTTTACAATTTATTCAATAACGCGAAAACTAAATAACCTAAAGTCCCTTTAACTAATTAACCTATAAACTAAATGAATATGAATAATGGAATATCAATCGGAACAGCAAGTAACAAAATGTAACTCTAATATTAGTACTCTACGTAGTAATAAAAATATTAAAAACAATATTACAAATATTTTGATAAGTTATTGTCAACTACTGTTGCCTGTTTTCATCACAGTTATTTTAAACAGATTATATAAAAAAACGTAACTAACGATGGAGAAAAATTAAACCCTAGTATGTAAAGCAGGAGACGTCAGGAGACGTGAAATTCGTGATTAAACTTGATTGTGATAAATTAAACTTAATATAATAAAGGAACGTGACACTCGTTCTAAAGCTGGTGAAGCCTCGTAAGCTGCATTTGTGTATGAGTTCGTTATAATAGATAAAGACAGATATATATATGCTGTCACGGAATTCCTATACGAAGTTTGAAGATATACAAATATTAGATAAAAAGTTTTTATGTATTTGTTAAATAGTTTCGACAGGAAAAATATAAAATACTTTTAATATAAATCAAACGAGTTTTTTTTAGTGATCGAGTTTTTTACACAGCGAGCTGTGCCGCCCATGTTGTTTAGAGTTCTCGTTTTTGCTGATAAAAGTCCATTCATTACGTCGAAAAAATTGCGTTTAAATTTTTGTCAACTCAGTTGGACTAGAAAAGATTAATTTGAAATTTTCGAACAAGTTTTCATATGAGCTTTCTCTGCCATATTAAAAAAAAGGTAATTCTTGTTTTATTTGTTTTATACCTCGGCTCTTGGCCATGATACGAAAATTGTAATCATAGACATATTGGTTGCTTTGTCCACGTAAGTATTTTATTTTAACGCGTACTATTGCAGAGCCAATACGCGATGTTTCTTTTTATTAACATTGAACATTTTGCACGCTCATATTGTTTACTAGGCATCTTCAATACCTATAAGGAATTTGCAAGTGAGACTCGCTGACGCAAGGCAGCTGCGGCAGGACTTTTACTAAGAGCCAACGGAAGTGCCTATTTGAAATTTAAATCTTAAAATCATGTATTAAAACGAACGATTAAAATAGTATTATGGTAGAAACCGTAATACTATTTTAAATCCATCCCGAAGAGCATTTTTCATATTACTAGAGCATATTTCACTTTATTAAATTCACAAGCGATAAGCTGTCAAATCACGGATTCTCGAAAGCACTGACCATAGCTTTTATTAGACTTACATTACTATTGCTGTTTTAATATTATACCTTTCAAATCGCTTAGACACGTTATGACATCTTCAAATATGTCGTGCCAACTATAATACATGAAGTTCTTTTTAGTAATTCTATGTCTGCCGATGCATTTATAGTACGTAACACATACGTTTTGTGGATTCAGAATATTGCTTGTTTTTTTGTCTAACCTAAAACCTGACCACACATCCCCTCTTAACACGCGGGCGAAATCTAGTGTATTATATACTTAAATCAAACGCGTTATTTTACTTGTCAAAATACGTCCTTTTTTACTGCTTTCTTTTCTGCTCTTAAAAGCCAGTCACATTATAGAAAACCTACAGTCTTCGTCCCTTAAGTCATGTAGTGCTAACGACAGTTGCTTAACGAAACCTAGTTAGTTAGTTTTAGACGAAACTCCAATATGGGCGATTAGTGATTATTCTGACGCATTGTAATAAAGGGTCAATATCAATCCGATTACAAGTTTTTGTCGGAATCTGGAAAAAAGGGCAATGGTTTACGGGGACCGCCTAGCGATATAAAAATCGCAGGGTCGATCCTAACCCCTTGAGCTATTGTCGTCCCCACTCCTAACACAGGCTTTACGCTCAAATGAAAGAGCTATTTACTCTTTTATTTTATATTAGTAATTCCTTAAAACACCCGTTTTTTTGCTAATGTTTTTTTGTTTTTTTTTTTTTTTGTATTTTACGTATATGACTAACAAATAGTAGCTCAGATTTTTTTTATAAATTAAAATTTTGTAACTTAGTAATTTCCTCCGTAAAAAGTAAAATTACAAATATAAATGTCGTTTATAAAAACTTCAATTTATTCGACATTACTTTGAATGGACTTCAAAACTTAATCAGATATTAAAAATTATTTAAATTAATACGGAATATTAAAAGAATACCATTAAGCCGCCTCGAGTAACGGGTTTTTGTCCGACGATATAAAGCCGTATAAGTTCGTATCAAATGTTAATAATCTTTTCGCTCGCTACTTAGCTTCATGCCCAGACATTGAGGTAACTGTATTGGTTGTAGTCACGTCTGAGTACCACAAAGGCTCCGGCAAATTTTACCTACAAACTTCTATGTTTTATATGTGCATATATGTGTCTGCATGGAGGGTGGCTGAGCCAGTTTAATTACAAACCCAAGGGACATTACGACTTCCACAAAACCCCACACAGTTGACAGGTCGTCGATAATAAAATGTATCGTATATGCAGACTACGGCATGCCTCGAGCCCTTTGATAATTTACTTCTGTCTACGTATAGTAATTCAATTATATATTTTTCGAATATGTCTTTTGTTAATACTTATATTAAATCGTAGAAAAAATATATATTTCGTTTCGCAAATAATGTTCGTATGATAATCATATTTGTGTTCAAATTTATATAAGTGTATTGGTATATCAAATTCAAATGGAAAGTATTTTTCGCATAGTTTTCCCTGAATAGTATAAATTGTAGTTATGTACCTACTTAATTATCTTTATATAATTATGAAATGTTACTATGGAATCAGCTGAAATATTTTTTTTCTATTTTATTAAACTACGTTAGTGATAAGACAATAGATCTTCATATAGTTTTAAACTGACATATTGCTAGGTTAGGTACGTAACTAAATATATTCTAAGCAGCTTAATTGTCCCGGTGCGTATGAGGCAAAGATTAGTAGAAATATTTGATAATTATTTTGATAAATTCAAGTTAAAACAAAAATATTAATGGATAAAGAAATATAATAAAAATGTAATACACATCAAAAAGAACCTCGTTCACATACTGGAGTCGCCAACACACGCGGTATGCCTTTATAAGCCGCTGTCTAAGCGTGTGTTGAATTTTCACTAATACTCATATACATAGAGATTGGACGCACCCGGTAACTTCTATTATTTGCACTCTCAATTATATTATATACATAATTTAAATTCAAATACCCCGTTGTTAATGAATTAATTTTTAATTCATATTTATCAAAATTACTAATTATGTCTAAAATTTAATTGATGGAATTTTTATTATATATTTTCCAACAATGTCCAAATTGACGTCAGCACGTAATGAGCACTTAAAGTCAAAACAAGCAATCAATGATGCGATAACTTAAAGTTGATCATACACATAGGTATAGTTTGATGCCTGGCCTATAAAAAACAATATGTTTGATAACTTCTTCTGTAAAACGACTAAACGTAATTAATGCTGAGATGACCCAGTGGTAGGAACGCGTGAATCTTAACCTATGATCGTGGGTTCAAACCCGGACAAGCACCACTGAATTTTCATGTGCTTAATTTATGATTATAATTTATCTCGTGCTTGACGGTGAAGGAAAACATCGTGAGGAAACCTGCATTTGTCTAATTTCACTGATATTCTGCCCCATATGTATTCCACCAACTATCATTAGAGCAGCATGGTGGAATTAGCTCTAAAACCTTCTCCTCAAAAAGGGAGAGGAGGGACATTCACAGGCTGTTACTGTCATTGCCAGTGTCGTAAAAATTAAATAACAGAACATTGAATAACATCATCATTTAAAAGTAGGCACAAAACATTTTAAAAAAGTAATATATATGTATACAACCTTTTTTTTAGTTTAGCCGTAGGTATAGATCCAGTGCACCTATTATATATAATATAAAATATAACTTACATCTAATCTGTATTTTGTCTATATTTTGTATGGTAAGGAATGACTACGGCTAAACTAAAAAAAGGTTGTACACATGGTTTTGTAAAATAAATGCCGAACAATTAAAGCTCGCCAATTGATACATCAAAACAATAATACATGGTGTATATATCAAAAAACCCTTATATTTTAAATAATACCCCAATATGTAAAGATAACAAGTAATTATGAAGATGTTACAAGTTTGATAATTCCAAACGTATTCAGAAAAATATGTAACAGCGCGCCATCTAACCTTATCATATCATAAATGATATCGGAATTTTATTTAGTTGTGAAAAGTGTGGCTCAGATTTGTAAAGCGCTGTCCCGTAATGAGTTTTAAGGAGATAGTTCCATGAGCTTGCGTCATGTGTGTGCGATGTGCGTGCGACGTGGGCTGAAGAAAAGGCGCGGGCCACGTGCGGGTCGTGGCGTTGCCTGGCGACGCGCGGGCGTCGGGGCGCCACATTCTCACGCCGCCCGCGCGTCTCACCCGCAACACGTTTCGGGCCACCGTGCCGCCAAGCGCCTCCGACCAGTCGGCACCGAGAACGCTCGCTTATACGCCGTATTTGGCGCCTACTCTGCGCGAACTCTGTGACAGCCGCACCCGCTGGTGTGTGCACTGTGACCCCTTAACTGATCTAACTTAACCAAAATCATTCTGCATTTCACCATTGAATCTATCGACATGGACGGAGACGTGTCCCAGAGTCCTTCCGGAGGCGGCTCTCCTACTTTTGAGGAAAGGTATGCAACACGTCCCACTTCCCCTGCTTTTGATATCCTGCTTTTCTCATTCGCTTCGATGAATTGATTCCGCTCAGTTTTATTTATTTATTTTAGAATTATGATTTTCGTTTTAAGATCGTAACCTATAAAAAATAACTCAATGAATCAACATCGCAGATTGCTTACAAACTCGTTTTTAATTTTAAGTCATACTTTAAACAAATTTTGTTTTAAGTTTTGTATGTAACATGTTAATTTTATTCAACGACTTTCGAAAGTATATATTAATCGAAAATATGCGATCAATTGACTTCTAGTTTAGACAAACAACCTGTAGGGTTACCAATTTTACTGTTTTACGTAGAGTTTTACCCAAAGCTCAGATAGAATGTAAGCTTGCCAATTTTACTGATCTACGTAGATTTCCGGACATAGCACTGACATAATGTAAGCTTGCTAATTTTACTGATCTACGTAGAGTTTCGGACATAGCACTGACATAATTTAAGCTTGCCAATTTTACTGATCTATGTAGAGTTTCGGACATAGCACTGACATAATTTAAGCTTGCTAATTTTACTGATCTATGTAGAGTTTCAGACATAACACTGACATAATGTAAGCTTGCCAATTTTACTGATCTACGTAGAGTTTCGGACATAGCACTGACATAATGTAAGCTTGCCAATTTTACTGATCTATGTAGAGTTTCAGACATAACACTGACGTAATTTAATCTTGCCAATTTTACTGATCTACGTAGAGTTTCGGACATAGCACTGACATAATTTAAGCTTGCCAATTTTTCTGATCTACGTAGAGTTTCGGACATAGCACTGACATAATTTAAGCTTGCCAATTTTACTGATCTATGTAGAGTTTCGGACATAGCACTGACATAATTTAAGCTTGCCAATTTTACTGATCTATGTAGAGTTTCAGACATAACACTGACATAATGTAAGCTTGCCAATTTTTCTGATCTACGTAGAGTTTCGGACATAGCACTGACATAATTTAAGCTTGCCAATTTTACTGATCTATGTAGAGTTTCGGACATAGCACTGACATAATTTAAGCTTGCCAATTTTACTGATCTACGTAGAGTTTCGGACATAGAACTGACATAATTTAAGCTTGTCAAATTTACTGATCTACGTAGAGTTTCAGGCATAACACTGACATAATGTAAGCTTGCCAATTTTACTGTTTTACATAGAATCGGTAAGTTTTAAACGCTTTAGTTTATACATATTAGTATAAGTTATTCCAAATAAAATTTGAATTCCTATCCATACTTACACTTACTAAATATATATTTTTTATTAATAAAGGTCATTATTTGAATATAATCTAGTAAAAATGTGCTGCGACATTAATAATAACTGTTAACTATAAATTAATAATATTTCATATTATAAAATAGATGAAAAACTCGTTAACGAGTTAAAAAATACAGTATTTTTTTAATAAATGGAATAAGATTTATTACGTATATTTAAAACTTCTACATTTTTTGTACATTCGCCATAATAACAAAATATGGTCGAGTTGGCAGCCCTAATTTACAATCTTTTAAATGGGTGCATATTAAAATATAGATACCACATACATTTAAAAATAAATTATAAGAATTCCGAAAAGCTTGATAGTATGGTAAATAAATACTTAAATAATATTATATTTTTCAAATATGCGAATTCTAAGATTATTAACAAAATTTTGGACAATAAACTGTTTGACAAAATACAGTAACATAGGTTAACAAAGTATATCTTATGATAACTAATAACTTTTTAAGTGAAATTTACTATGATGCGGGCGCTGACCTTTTCATATAATTAGGAATATGAGGAAAGGTGTCAACAATAGATATATAAATGGCCAAGCTTAAACGAACTGACCGAGAAGAATCGTTAAGATTTTAATTGACATATTTATTAATTTGTAATTGTATTTATTGTAGTCATATTAAAAAATACATGTGAAAAATCACTAACCGCGACCATACATTTACTAAATAGCCAAGAAGTTTTCAAGATAAAATTGTTTAATCTTCGTACGCATGATCGTACGCATCATCATATTAATATCGTACATTAGTCGAATCGAATTTATACTAAAACTGCTCATAAGACTTATGTATGGTATGTATTATGCTTATATATAGTATGTATGTTGTGTAAAATTGTCGGTACGGGCTGCTTTCCAAGCGAGCGCAGTGCTAACTAAAAAATATCCTATTTGTAATACGATATTAGTATGTTTCAAAAAACATCATCATACGCTTGCCCCCTCATCTCATTTATTTGTGGTCGGCGAAGTGTAATCTGTGTGAAAAAAGTATTTGCCAAACTTTTATAGCCGGCCTTGTCTGACGCCAACCCTCTTTGGAAATTCTTTAGCTGGTGAGTTGATTCCTCGTCATTATTACGGGCAACTGAGGCGCTAACGTATTCGATTAATTGGCTATAACGATAACTACGCTTAAATAAAAAAAACGAGAAGAAAGTTCAATTTATTTTTCACATAGTATTTAATCCTATTCGGAATATATAACGTTTTAATTTAAAGCGTTTTCTATAAATAAGAATTGCCTTTTGATGACACCGTATGTGAAGTTTTCTGATAATTATGACATTGTTGCCGTAGCAGACTAAACGCAACTGTGTAGGGTAGTCATGTGGTTGTAGCAATTAAAAATTTTTAAAAGCCTTCCACAAACTTCCCAAAAAATAAAGTGAAACGGATTGGACATACAAACTCTCCAATTTTATGAAATTAACAAGCAAGGACCCGAGGGTTTATCCGCGCTAAATTTGTATTGCATGTATGTATGTAAGTTGCCTAGTTTCGTTTATGTTTATGGTTCATACATCGCTCCTCCTCCTCGTTAACGTAACGCTAAATTATATAACCTTAACAATATTCGATAAACGGAATAACACAAAATTATTGTCAGATATAATTATTCTATATATAACGTTTATATTGAAGTATAACAAAAAAAAATATTCTTTGGACTAGGGACCTTCGCGTTTCGTACGCAGAATAACTCAACAAAGTTTCATCACAATCGGATGAATGGTTTAGCAACGCATAGAGTACAAACAAGTAAACATTCATTTTTATTTATATAGCTACAATTATATATTTACTACTATAACGACGACGTATTAATACAACGGAATATTTTTTCACTATTTTTTAAATAGGTAAAGAACGCAGAACTCAGGTAGCATCACTTACTTAGTTATATCTGACTTTTGTGTTTACCTAGTTTATTTTATTTTTATCTAGAAATGACCAAAAATTATAACCCTACAAGATATGATGTTTTAGTGTAGGAGTTTGGATGTATGTATCGACATGCAAACTCTGGGTGTAATGAGTCTGTTATAACATGTACTGCTTTTGTCGTAGATGAATATATAATATATTCTAATATGGTTGGAAAATATGTATTACACAATGTAAGATAAATCTCTAATTGCATGTCATTAATCTTCATCGTTTTCCGTCTAATTACCGTATTATCCTATCCTATCTTTTTATACTATCTTCACTATAAAAGGAAATTCGAGCTACTTGAGAACATTGCCCTACTTCCAATAAATGTAAGTCTGGAGTTTTGGTGCTCACTAAATTATTTACGACGATGCATTCACCTACAGCTACAGCTATCGCCTTTATTGGAATCGCTATTTGTATTCGTATTACTTGTACATTCGCCCACTTTGCTATTTAAATAGAAAAATCAAATATATCTAAAATTGGTTGTTACTTTGACATCAAACATTTATACTTTTGGTGGGGATTTTGAATTTTCATTAAAAATTTAATTAATGATTAGTTAGAAAATTTACTTTAAATATCAATTTTTAAGAAAGAAACGTGAATTTTATACGATTTGCATTATTATGTAAATAAATTGCGTACTTTGCTTTGATGCCTTTTTTAAATTCATTTACTCTGTAATTATTATTTTTTACGGTTTATTATAGAATTTTACAACAAGCTTAAATTACATAGGGGGGAAATAGTTTCTATAAAGCAACGTAGCTACTTTTTTACTTACACACCATATTCCAAATGTTTTCTTGTATTTTTTTTATTATGTTACGATAATTAAAAAAATATATTAGACTAAAAATACAGTATAAATATGTAGGAAAATATATTTTCTCTATTCCCCGCGGTGAAGGGCCATTTAAATTGATTTTACTCTCGAAATGTGTTACGAATAAAATTAATAAATAATAAAGCATTCACTAACTACCCTACAATGATTTTTTTTTTGAGAATCATTAACCAAGTCCATTTATAAAAAAACTACTTTTTGAAAATTGTACATTTATTGAATATTTATATTATATATAAATATATCCGATGCGGTAAAGGCGGCATTATGGTAACAACCTTAATAAAGTTTTGATTGGATATGTATATCGAACGAGGATTAAGTGTCGTAATAACCAATTTGCTTATATCGAAAACATGCTAACTACAAATACAGCGATTGAAAGCGTTCGTAAAGCGTTCTATCAGCATTCGGTTTATTAATTTCAAGCACATGTTTGAAGCTCATACGCTCATTTAATTCATCATACCTTTACCAAGGAAAGCACTACGATATATAATCACTTAGTGTAAGCTACAAATTATAATTGTAATTAAAATGAGAATGATTATAAGTACAGCAAATTTAAGAATTTTATTTGAATGATATTGTCACTTCAGCTAAATAATTAAAAAAACGAACGTTAAAACATTAAATTATGTCTTCAAAGAAAGGTTTCTTATAAGTTTTGAACGCGATGGTAAGACAACGGAATCGTCTGCGTGGATACCAGCTACTCATCAATTATTCTACCTACAAACATCAATATTCTGTATGTTGCTGTATTTCGGTTTACGGGGTTAGAGCCGGTGTAATTGCAGGCGCAAGGCATATGACATGTTAAGGCTAATTCACAGAGTAAATTGTTGCTTATACTTCTTGTATTACCAATGTCTTTACCTGTAGGTGAACACATAAGGATAGGCCAATTGTTCGTCAGCCTTCGTAAACGAATTTACAAAAAAAAAAAAATACTGCTTACGCTTCATACAAAGCTTTCAAGGTGACATCACTTTACTTTAAAAATAATTTATAATTATTAAAAGATATTTTTTTAAGTAATGTGATGTTATTAAACATTTAAAATGAGTTTATGATTACATGATCATTTAAAATGTTTAATGTTATTTTTGAATCTCCGACTATAGCTTATATTAGACTAAAGAAGTGCAGCTCTGCTTTAAGAAATAACGTTCACCAATTGATTCCGAGGCGTTTAAAATTCAGAAAAATAAGCTTACGTAAACTTATACTAAGCATAAATTAATCCGATTTTATGTGCGAAAACAATATACTGTTGTTTTCGTTAATACATTTTATTCGTGCTATTTTAAATAATTAATAATGAAATTTGGAAAACAACTCTGAATAGATAAATCTCTTGCTAAATAAAATGGCGCAAAGTAACAAAGAAGGTGAAAAATATAAATTTCCTATAACTTGATACAAGTTGTCGTCATAATTATTTATTTACTTGCTAAGCCCCCGCGTAGCTTTAAGTTTGCCAAGTGTGCCAAGTTAACGCTTAGGTATTTTTATTTTCTAATAAAAATGTATAATTAAATTCAAGACATAAAAAACTACTTTACATCCAAACACACAAACTTTCACATCTTACTTATCTAATATCTTTATAATCCTTCTCTATTCTAGAGATCAAGGCTTGATTAAATTTCAGCTTTTATTACTTTCACAAAAATAAAACTGCTCTCGATTGGTCTGCTGCGGGGAAACCTTATTAAGAAAAATAAACCTTCAAAAAGACTCATTAATTCATTAAAATAAAATCAAAAAGGCGCCTCAATTTCAGCGGCTCTCACTTACTTTTCGTTCTCGGAAAAAACACAACATGATTTTACGAGTTGTGTGACATAAACGTATACGTAAGTAAATGTCGCATCACACTAATAATATATATTTAATAAATATAAATTTCGTTTAAGTGCCTACTATTATTACGTATTATATAATTTAGTTGCTTTAAAAACTACTAACTGAACACTTAATTATTAGCATATGTCTTTGACCATTTGGAATTGTGGATCTTGTCTAATTTAGTTATGAGACAGATATTTTAAAAATAATTGACGGTACGACGTCGTTAATACCATGCCTCGTGTCGAATTTCCGCAGTTAATTTCGTTGTTCTGTTCGGTTTCGGCAACGTGGCACGTTACGATGCTGCGACGTCAATTTTTACAATGCGCAACGTTGATTTCCACGACACGATATCGCAACGTGTCACGTCCCGACGTATTAATGTCTTTATTTGTGGTAGCCCAAAGGCATCCGATAACAAGTATGTATTTGTTTGCAATGGATAGTTGGTATATGTATATAGGAACTAGGTCGGTGCAAGTAATACGCTATAATAAAAAATAAAAGTAATTTTGTATATCAAAAAACGTATGTAAGCTTTCGAGATGTGGGCATATAGACGTATGTTGGCCATTAGTTGGATTCAAACGGTCTCGAACGTGGAAGTTCTGCGACGCGTCAACAAGTAACGGCAACGTTTGGAGACTGGCAAGAAGAGAAAAGTTGTATATCTCGGACACGTGCTCAAGCATGAAAGATATGAACTTTTGCAACTCATTATGATGGAAAAGGTTGCCGAAAGGAGAGCTGTTGGTCGCAGAAAAAAGTCTTGGCCATGCAACATACGAGAATGGACGGGAATCGCGAGTGCTGCCGAACTCTTTCGCCTCGCGAAAAACAAGAAGGAGTATTCAAAGTTGACTGCCAATCTTCGCTAGTCGGAGTGGGACTCGAAGAAGAAGATTTTGTACATATATTTACGCGGACGGACAAATGAACCACCCTAATAGTAAGCGAACACCGCGAACAAGCGAACAAGCGAACACCCTCTGGACATTGGCGCTGTAAGAAATATTAACCATCGCCAATGCGCTGCCAACCTTGGAAACTAAGATATACATATGATAACAAAAAAATTAAGTTAATTTTAAGCAATGTTAGGTGGTGGTAGAGTAAATAATGATAATAGTAGATGTTACCAACCCAGTGGTGCTTGCACAAAGCGATACCACCAAGTGAGATATTTAATATATAATTTGTATATAACAATAATGCTATCATATACTAACTACCGGTGACGATTATGCGTTTTGCAATGGTATTGATACAGTAAAACATCTTTTTAAAATAATGAGATATACATAATAATCAAACAAACAATATATCCGCTTCAAACTGCTAAACGCATCTATGCAAATCGCATCTATTCAAGCTTAATTAAGATTTAAGAAATTACACACATACATACACACATACAAATTATTTCTTGTATCTATTCAGAGTTACGACTAGGTAGGTAAGACAAAGAGCGTATATTTCGAAAAGCGCGGGGACGATAATATACGCTCCGATGACGTCGTCAAAATAAACTAAAATACACAACATAACATAATACACCGTAAGTACACCCATATATTGTAAAAAATAAGATGTAAAAAAAATGCTAAATTCTAGTCCATATAAGCCCTGTAATAGTATGAACAATTTTCGAGTGAAATATTGATCGATGTTTAACGTCGATATTTCACTTTGATATAATGCCGATTACGGTCTGACTAACATTATTAAAAATTGAAGGGTTTCGACTCGGAATGTACTTTACAGTGTACCCTAATGTACTGTACAGCGTAACCTAATATACTGTACAGCGTACTCTAATGTACTGTACAGCGTAACCTAATGTACTGTATAGTGTACCCTACGCGAACAAAAGTAACAAAATTAGCTTGATCTTTGTGTTGTATTTGCTCGCATTCCTTTTAGTCGTCAAGCTCGGCTTTAGCCTAATATGAAAACAAACTGAGTAACCCAAGTTTGTTTTGTCTGTAGTACTGCACGATTAGTTGCTATGGAGATTTCATAAGAACACGACAGTGCATATAGACATCAAAATAAATCATTTAAAATTCACCTCTGGACATACATTGTATAACTAATGCATGTTTGATAGAACGACAGCTTAAAACTCGAGGACAGATTATTTAGCTGGCAGAGCGTATTCAGCTGTATTTTAACTAAATTATAAAAAAATATATTCGATTCCTCTATTAATATGAAATTAATAAATATGGCAACTTGAAATGCCCAGTTGACGTGGAGCTGTGCACTATATATAGTACATACTTCATACTGAATAAATACCAGGTGATTGCACAAACATAGTGTGCAGTAGTCAGGTGGCCCATATGCTCGTCCGCCTTCCTATTCTATAAAATATATATATTTATTTTGTGTAATTGGCACGAGTAAGGAGCTTGTCTATCAACCAACCACCTTGACACGTTCGTCATAAGTATTAAGTAAAGTTATTAACATTCCTTTAAAGATGTTTTAAAATCTATAAAATATATACATACTTTGATATGTATTGAAATGTATATTGTATCTGTAAAAAGTGGCCCTGTTCGGTGAATTGTAAATAAGTCGATACATATTCGAATAATATCCGTTTCTAGTGCTACTTATCAATGTCAAACTATGTGCGTAGTGTTTGCAATTTACAATTCACTTAGTTACCATTATTTCAATGCCGTCCGGAATATCAACATATATTTCTAATAATAATAGAGGCCTTCCGCATATATAATAATTGCATAAGGATGAAGTAGATTTACTTTTTTTTTTAAATTCTGTGGTTTCAATTTCAAGTGATCGATGGTTGCTTGAAGTAGGGCGTGGAATTGTCGCGGGCCGCGGCGCAGCTGTGCGCGCGTCACTACGCCCTGAGAACTGTTGCGTTCGCTGAGGTCGTTGCCACCAACTTATTTGATGTTCACTTACAACTCTTATCTATGCATTTATCAAAATTTATCCCATATATATTTGTAAGTTAAAAAAGTTAAATTAAAAAATTAAATCAAATTTCCTAAAAATATAAAATATGTTATCGAATTGTTTTTTTAAATCGTCTTACTTCGATAAAAAATAGACATAGACATTAACTAATAAAATTTAAAACACAATCAAAGAAAATAAATAAACATGTTTAATATTTGTAATGGACACTTTCCAAATCAAATACTTTAAAGTAATATTAGATTTGAATTTACCGTCTTCGTTTATTTGATATTGCAGGGGCTGTGGAGGTACACCTGCACCTTAAGTGCACCTCCTCACACCCCTGTCATGGCGCCCAAGTATATTTGCTCAATATTTTCTTTTGATTTGCTACCCCCACACGACAACCAATTAGGTGTTGTCGTTAGTCTCTACCGTATTATAGCTTTTTAAAATTTTCTAGACATACGTAACGAAATATTTATTTAATATGTAACTCATATATGTGTGTGTTACGTTGATGGCTATATATTTATTACTACTATATATATATATATATATATATATATATATATATATATATATATATATATATATATATATATATATATAATATATAGCATACTTTATAGCATAGCATAGCGTAGATAAGGATAATTTATTAATCAATATCCATAACAATTACATGCTATTGATAAGTCTGTAAATAAGATCTTGATTCCACAAAAATAACACTTAATAGGTCATTTAGATTAGTTAATGAAAATATTTTTGTTTAATTTCGTATTGTAACATGATGATTCAAAAGAGTAGTTATTACTTTTTTTTATATTTATATTTTATTTTTATATAATACCTACTGGAATGTACATTTTTAAGTGCAACCAGTTTTTGGCAACTTTTTTTTTTAACCTTGCTCAAAGCGAAGTATGAGACCCTTTTCAACGTTATGCTTTAGTAAAATTGCCATATCATTTTTCAATATTCTTCCTCCTTACATAATCTTGCGTCGCTTAAACATCCTCTACTCTGCCTATTCATTCTTGATAAACGCTGTAGTAAATATTATCGTCTTCCATACATGTACTCGATGCTTTAGATATTACATTTAAGTAGGTAATTTAATCGCATTAATTTCAAATAACTTACTCCAAGACTGTTATAATTAATTTAATTCGAACTAATTTACGCTTTTGGCTTCGCCCGCGTTTAGGGGAGGAGGGCTTTGCAAGTATTGCGTATAAAAAAGTAGCCTATATACTTGAGGTTCAAGCTAATTTCAGGCCAAATAATATAATATATTTACTATAAAAATATTTGGCGCGGGTATCGCGCACGTCCTGCAACTTGACGTTAAAGTCAAGTATCAGTAGATACTGATCGATTTAATATATCGTCTTGCGTGTATTGTTCTCAATAGATTACTCATACAAAATATATTCAATACAAATTGTATAATTAAAAAAAAAAAAAAATTTTATATTATTTAAATGAAGGGGGTCTATATCGTCTTTATGTATCTAAACTCTTCTTCAGAGTAGTCTTCAATTAAACTGCTACAAATAACGTATAATGGTCAATATAAAAGGGATTAGATTCTTCTTTTGCACGGACGAAGGATCGGACAGGGACAAGAGCATCTAGCTCTCATTTGAATCGCAAATTTTCGAACAAGTAAGGATTGTTGGATAATCACTAATTATTAAAACTGCTCTACCACTGAAATTTTTAAGTAATGAAGCTAAATAAAAATGAAACAAAATTTGCATAAAGACAAATACGATGAAACTAAGATTGATAATTAAATTAAACAATAAATTATTATATTAAATCGTTAAAACTTATTACACCAATATAAATTTTACAAATAAGATATAAATAATTTTACTTGTTAGATGCAAATAAAATAAGAATATTGTATACAAGCGCAACGCACACTAAAAGAAGAAGAGACGTTCAAGAAGACGTTCTTATCGTTCCATACGTTATATTTCCGTAGTCTCTCGGTTCCCGCCCTCCCGCTTCACCTTATCGTTCTACAATTTAGATCTAAAAAAATATAACCTAATTATTTATACAGACGTACCTGCGCATAATACGTACGTACGAATATAGAATAAAGATTTCTTAAGAGATATTCACTAAAGAGTATTATGTATAGAAATATATCAACAATATAATGTACCTACAAAATATTGTAAATACCCTAATTGTAGTCTAATAGTAAGTTGACATTACCAATATTTGTAAACTTATTACTAGCTAACAGAAACGATATTCACTGTTTTATACTTGTTGTTGTTGTTACAAATAAATAAACCGTCACTCGGTAATATTAATAAGAATTCTTGGAAAACGCTTTATAAATACCAAATTGTAAAATATTTCAAAAGAGAGCAAAGACTGAACTCAGGAGGCGGTGAGTGCAACCGCACGCGTCTTCGGCACGCGCGAGCCCCCCTCGTTATGGGACGAACACGTTCACTCTACATGTACTTTCTCCGCAAAACACAGTGCATCTCTCAATCCCCTTCGACCCTATTATGTGATTTTGAATTATCACCATTGCACAAAGCCGTCTTTCCCTTTACCGACTATTGGACACGCGGCCTCACCGAAAACGTTTATTTGTGACCGCCTCGGAATTGACTTTTTGTAAAATTTTAATATGATATAACTTATTTGTCTCCGACGACTACACGACGACAAATCCAAAAAAAAAAACAAAAAGTTTTTATAGGTATATAAAAATCAATAATCCTATTCAATAACAGTGTGTCAGTTTAGTAGAGATAAAGCGCTGAGTCAAATTTAGAGGGAAACATCAGGTGTTTTGTAACCCCTATGTCCTGTATAAATTTAATGATGATCGGTTTAGAAGTTTAGAAATAACGAACACACCTTCGCACACAATATTAATATTATTAACGATCTGCATAAATAAACTATCTAACGTTAATTCGATATTTGTCGCTTTATGTCCTTATACTATATTTAAGAAACGATTATTTTGCTTACGGTTTACTGATGATATAATAAACTACGAGGTGTAATTCAAAATCGTCTCTCTTAAAAACATAAGCTACAAATACCTCAAACATTTGATCAATTTCGTGGTCTAGTATAGGTAGATTGGAAGGACGCAGATCTCAACCAATGCCGAGCGCTAACTAATATTAGCTATAAGCTAACGAAATTTACGACAGCTCTTTCATAATATAATATTAATAAAATATATTGCCACAAAAAAGTCTACAATGACTTTGTTCTATCGTTTCTGTCAAATGAACATTTATTCTCATTTTTTGAAAAATTATATTTTACTTAATAAATATAATAAAACTGAAAATTTGGAGTGTCTAATGTAAGAGATATTAAAATTAAAATTACATTAAAGATTCAATTCTATTCACAAAATTCAGTTGTAAGTAGAGAAGAGATGTTGCGTTGACGAGTGGCGGGTGGAGTGTGGAGTGTCGGTGTAAGGAGGAGGAATATTATGGTAGGTATTTCGTAGGCCGGTGGATAAGTTTGATATTAACAATAGCTATTCATATACTGGGTGTATTATTATTTTTTAAATTAGGACGCGTGGACAAGTTTGGTAGGAGCGGTAGATGAGATTGGTAGATTGTCTGGGGTAATCTTAATTGTACCGTATGGGTAATAAATGTCAGTGACCTACGGTACGACGGTAACGGTACCTTTGTTACCGGTGCGATAACATTTATTTTATTTATTAATTTTTATATCTATTATACAGGAAAAAAATATAATCAAATTAATAATTGCATTACACAGAGTATGCTTTACGTGGATATTTTATGATTGAGAGTGATATGTTCGTCAAATAGTATAATGTAGAATTAAAATAAGACTTCCAGAGCCCTGACAACTGTAACGCATTTAGTTTATTTTTCAGTCATATCTGTATTATGGGCTTTTAACTGTTTGTTTTTTTTTTGTATTGTTTTGTAGTTTCTTATTACGTGCGATTAAAAAAGTTGGTTGGTAATTTCGATTTAAAGCAAAAACGGAGTTCTATTCGTAAACGAGTTACATAGTTGGTTACGAGTTCGTACATTTGAAAAAACGAAACCTCTATAGAATCACTGTTGCGTCCGTCTATTGGACGAAAATAGTTGATGAAAAAAAAACATGTATGAACTAAAACATAAAAAACATAGTTGATTTTGAGGCACAACTTGAAAAATTAAAAAATATGTATCTTTCCTTATTTTTTTGCCGCCGTGGCAACTATGGTTTGCAACCAGTTCTAACTAGTCTTTCAGTGCAAAGGTCATTGACTAACATTTATGTTTTGAGATCAGTATTTAAGTTAGCCTTCATTGTCAGGTGATATCTAATGAAAATATATATTTTTATGTTTAATGAAAATAGGCGTATCTACGATTTTGTGCGAAAGTCGTGCGTATTACCGGAAAAATATTTTAACCAAGGAACATTGATTTAAAGGTTATTTGACACTAAATATCCCGTAACCATATTGTTATAATCTATCTAAAATACACAACAGCGATTGTGAAATGAATTATAGAAATGACGTATGTAGGTACTAATAAAAAAATTGATAGGTGGTATGAAGCAGAAACGTAGTTGTGCCTTTATTTCAATTCAACTAGTTTTAGGAAAAGATACTCTTGTAACAGAACTATACATTTTTACAGAAATTCTGACACGAAGAATAATCCTCTTTCGCAAATGGTTGCCAACTATCTATCGGCTTTACTTATATACGTTGCTTAGCGAATGATTAGTAAATGGTTGTCTTCTTCTTTCGAATGTCAAATCAATAATTATAGAAAGAGAGAATCGGTGTTTAATAAAACAGCCGCTAAACAACGTTCATAAGTAAGGCAGTATATTTGCTGGCTGGCTGGCTGCTAACGAAAATTTTTCATTAATATATATTTTTTAAACGTAATAAATAGGTTTTTATAATAGAAGCTAATTATATTATTAAGCAGAATAATTTGTATTGTAGAACGCGCTAATCACAGGAACCAGCCCGATTTATAACTATAATTGTGTTTAGTATGTTTATCTAGAATCTAGACAAACGTCAACCAATCTGGCAAACTATCGGCGTGTACTCGTTGAAACAGGTTTATGCATAAGTACACCGAATTTGATGGAATGTAGTATTAGTAGTATCTAGTGCTAATGGTTATTTGTATGTTTTCTTTACGCGATATCTACATGTATTATAAATAAGATTATTGTGTACCTTATAGGCAATTATATCCCAACAACTTTAGATTCAATCTTTACTAACATTATGAATGCGAAAAGACTTTATTTATTTGTTACTCTCTCGCGTCTTAACTATTCAACCGGTCCTTATGTAATTTTACAAACACGTTGTCAGAGGTACAGAAAAGAACATAGGATATCTGACACCTCTTGCCCCTCCCCCTCACAGGAGCACAAAGCTCGGCGGGCGGACTCTAGCTTTACAATACTTTCCTTTACTTTCCAATATTACATTCTTTTGAAATATATTATACACACAATCAGTAGCAAACTTGTGCAAGCCAGTTACATAGTCAGGCACGTGCCAGTCGATGGTAAAACTGTAGTAGCTCGCATTTAAATGTATAGTTTGTATAACCCTGTTCGTTGAATTTGCTACCGTTTTATATAGCACTGTTTTAATATTGAGTAGTTTCAAAACTGCTCTGAGTATCTTTACCGAGCAACTCAACTGTTTACTTTTACTAGTGATCGCCGAGTGGTCGAAAATCGACCATAATTTATTTAAATATTAAAGTTTGAATGTTATTAAGGTATTCAATTGTCAAATCTATACCTATAAATAAAATTGAAGTGTCTGTCTCTTTTCAAGTTAATATGGCTATTTGCGATTAACCAAAACTAAAACAATCATTTTTTTTGTCTGTCTGTTTTGCCTAATCTATAAAACGGCTAAAAATTAAAATAACTGAATTATAAGAAGTATTTAAAGGTTTCGTTTAGTCTTCATTTCATTCAAATCGGTTGTTATATCTACACATATAATGAATTTTCCTGACTGATTCATCAACGCAGTTATGATGTGCGGCATGTAAGTGATGTTTGTATAAAGAAAACATATGTTGCCATTTGCACCACTAGATAATCTCGAAACTTTACCTCAAAATGACTCTCAATTCCTAGTTTTTATTTTGCATGCTCCAGAGTGCAGCTCTGCGAGTAACTTAGTAATTTTAGCCCCAAAAGGAAATACCGCTACCGTCGGTTTTTTATAATATCAGAATCGCTGACGGTGATATTACAATTTATATTAGTTTCGGAGTCAGAAGTCCACCACCTATGTTGCTTATGTAAAAACCCTAGATTTAGATATACCTGCCAACTAAAATGGTGTACGTAATTTGAGTGTAAATAAAATATATATAAAATGTATTATTATTATTTATGTTATAGGTAGGACGGGCAAATGGGCCACCTGATGTTAAATCATCACCACCGCCCTTAGCCATTGGCTATGTAATAAATATTAAACATTCTTCCTCTTGGGAATGAAGGTGATATGTCCTTGTGCCTGTACACTAATGGCTTACTGATCCTTTAAACCAGAACGCAACCATACTAAGTATTGCTGTTTAGCTGTAGAATATCTGATGAGAGTGGCTGGTACCTACCCAGACAGGCTTGCACAAAGCCCTATCACCGTTTACAAAGGTGCTTCGATTATAGATAAAGTTTTCGGTGAATTGAATAGTTTTGTTTAACCTGAGTTTGATAGAATAGAATAAAAAGAAATGGTATTATTAAAAGTATTATTAAAAGAATAATCATAAATCTAAAAATTAACAAAAACTCTTAACTTATCAGACTTCCAAACAATTATTTATCCTTTGTTTAAGCCCGAGCGAAGCCACAGGCAAAGGCTAGTACTAAATAAAACACAGACTTCGCCAAAGCTACTTAGCTTATTACACTATATTTTTCAAACAAATGAAGTAACATTTAAATAAAAAACAAATCTAAAAAATTTAGGACTGACATAAAAAAAATTGATATTTGTATGTCTATTGAAACAAAAAATAAGGCAATTAAAAACAAATGTTGTCCATTGAACTTGACATACATTTTAATAAGCTGCTTAAGTACTTTATATAACATAGAAAAAGGCAGTTATATAACAGTTTTGATTAAAGTTTAAAAAGCGGCCATATGACCATTCTGGTAGGTTTAGTGTTAATTTATTTTTAAGGAGAAACTTACAATGTTATGACACTTAATGCATATTAATATAGAATAATACATACATCAGCCTAGTTTCCACCAATAACAACTACACAATTACTAAAATTAACAAAAACAAAACCTACATAAAATGACATTGCTAAAACATCATAATATTATATTAAGTGAAATCAATAAATGTGTAAGATATATTTTTTAACTAAATAAAATTATTTAAAAAAAAATGTAATTAAAACAAAACATAAATTAAATCACATAGCTAAAACATTGTACTATTAAATAAGAACAATAAAAGTGCAGTAAATAAATTATATATATAAATATATATATGTTTTAACCATACATTAAAAGGCAAGTAAGAATATGATTACAGTTGCAAATTTATAACAAACTGAAAGATTGAATATTAAGATAGGTTGGTACACTTATATATAAATTAATAGATTATATTTTTATCTTATTTATTTTATTTCAAAAAGCATTATTTTTTTCGAATATATAATATCAATATCTGAATAGACTTTATTATAATTTTGGCAGCTATGGCTATCACAAGAATGAATAACAACCTCAATATCATTCTTGAGTGGAGTAAATCTTTAGGTCTTAATGTCAATCCTAGCAAATTTCAAGCCATTATTATTGGCAGCCAGAAACAAATGTCTAAAGTCAACTGGTCTTCCTTGCCATCCATAATGTTTGACAATATTTTCATCGCTTCTTGTAATTATGTTAAAAACCTGGTAGTTTTTCATAATAATATTTTTAGCTGGTCTAGCCATATGAATGAAATCAGCAGGAAAGTGTTTGCAGCTCTGAGGTCTTTCCATCGTCTTCAACATTTTCTTTGAAATAATGTTTACAGAGATGTACTTCTTCCTATTCTAGATTATGCTGATGCAAGCATTGTAGCATTAACCGAAAATATTTATAACCGACCAATTAAATAAAACTGAGACTTCAAAATACTTTTATTCGGATTAGGCAAACATGACCATGTTTCACAAATATGTACACGTCTTAACTGGTTGCCCATTCAACTTCGCCAGAATATCCGGTCGTCTCTATTTTGTACTGTGAGTTGTTTCAACCTTTTACTCCTCCTTCATCACTTGATATTCATTAGATGACAAACAACGACGACTCAGTGCTTTTATTTATGTGCTCTGTGTTTTGTTGCGGGATGACAACTGTTTTAGCTATCTCTATAGCTTTCTCTAGTGAAAGATCCAACCATTGTCATTTAATTTAATTTCTTATTTTATTCTTTGACTTGTGTGATGACTCTTTTAATTCAACAAAACGAAACGAATGTTTTTTTATGAAAAATGCATGTCGATCCATAGTTGTTAAATTTATTAATGAGGTCTTCTAAAGTGATTCCTGATTTTTCAATGTTGAATTAATTGAATATATCGACACCTTTTCCACCAATCGAGTGTAATAAAATTGCGATTTTTCTCTTTTCACACTCCTTGTCTAAGCCAGTGGCTAATAAATATAGTTCGAAATGTTGTACCTACTTTTTCGACATTCAATTGTTACTTATTTCGTTGTTTATAATCAACTTTAGCAGGTAAAACGTTAAATTTTTAGCCGCGTCGAGGTTGACTGTTATGAAAGATATAAGATGAGATCATAATGATTCACATAATTCACAAAAAACCACTGAAACACGAAATTGTTAACAAAGCTTTTGACAACTGCGTTTGACAGTGCGCGTGCGGTTCCTACAGATAATAATTTATTGAATTTTTGTTGTGAAGCAAAACTTTAAATAAATAATTAAGAAATGGCAAAATAAATACATTATAACGCACAAATATCTATTAGACAAATTATAGGACAAATCAAAAGCAAAAGAGAAAAAATATTACATAATCAAAAATTAATCTCTTTTCAGTTTGACTAAAGATTATAACCATTACCAAAAGGATGGATGTGTATACATATGCGTAATTGCGTATTTATGTGTAATCTTATATTTTATTAATTTAAAGTATTTCTAATGCATATTTTACAAAAATTTTTACTTTCTGCACTCCTTCTCCATCTAAACGTTAACTTGACAAAATTTAATTCTTCTTCGTCCACGCAATTGTCGTAAAAAGCGGTACAAAGTTTTAGCTTCACGTATTTATATTATAGAAGATAACCCACAACTCCACACACGTCATAGGAGAAAATATATTGTGGGTTGTGTGATTTGGAAGAAGAAAACATTACGATACCCGTAAATTAGTATGATAATCATTAGACCGATAAAATTTACTAAAATGTATTATTTCTTAGTAGAGGTTTAAACAGTCGGCAATGTTACAAAGTCGGGGGAGTGTTACCTTAAGTGCTCGGTCACTCATCCATTATAAGGGAACAACTTAATGCCTACCGATATTTGGTATTAGGATAATTGACAATATGTTTTTCACTTCATAATTTAGCCCTACTATCAATAATGACAAGCACTACAGAACCCAAAGGTTCAGGTTTAGGAACATTCTAACTCATCTATAAATAATAATTTTCATCAATAATAATCTAATCTTGACAGAAAAAAATAAGTAATACAAGAATATATTTATCCCGAACCGAGATTAAAACCTAGAACCGCGCGGATCTGTAACCATATAAGCTAGCTATAAGAAAAACGCGGCAATATAATATAAATATAATATTAGTACGTGGGATGTGTTACGAATCAATACTGGCTCGAGACCGAATTTTGTTTAGATACACTATACGGTCGAATGCATTGTGTGTATTTTTATCTCGACCAAGCTCGCATGCGCAGTCCCCTAAGATAAACGTAATAGTAGAGTACTACGTTGAGAGACCTCCATTTCTCAATGTAGTTGTAGTAGTACTCACACCACAGGCCGTCGACCGATTTATAGACGTAATTGGTCAGGGCTGTGTAATGTACAATTGTTGGGAAAGTGAGACATTGGCCTTTATGTGGTATTTATATCTTTGTTTACGTGACAAGCGCAAGCAAATCAAATAGTTTCTAGATTTTAATTAATTCATTATCTAGGAATGGAATATATTTATAATGAAATCAATGCCGGGTTTGAAGTTTGATAGTAACTTTATAATCCATTAATTAATTGTAATGTTCAAACGAAGATAAAATCTCGAATAATTTTTGACCAGACGCTTATCTGGTATATAATAAATGACATGATTTTATTATATGTATCAGGGTTTTTTTCCTCTAAAGTAAACCAATCAAATTCTATGTGGACGCCAGTTTTCATATGGAGAGGGCTGGGGGCCGAAGCCCTACTTGTGCTAAGTCCGGCTTTGAATAAAATTATTTGTATTTATTTTTTACAATATACTTATCATACCATAATATTTCATACGTAAGTTTTGTGAATGACTTCAGCGAATCGTATCTTCAGCGTATCCGCGGTCTCAACTTGAAGTTTTCTACTGTATACGCACGTGTATCTTCTGTAGGGTGGGCACTATGTCCTCGATCTCGTATTAATTGAAGTAAGTGTCCGTGGTCTAGACGTCCATTTCCTCCGCGCGTTCGTTGACACCAACGCCCCCCCCGCGTCCCGGCCAGCCGCCTCGTCGCGCGCCCTCACGATCTAGTACCAACCGGAAACTGCGCGTGTTCGTCACGCTCGCTGGTGTCCTACGCCTCGGAGAACTACTACAGTACAAAAATGACTCACACGTCTAACTTTGGCAAATCACAATTCAGTGCATCATAAATGAGGGTTGTGCTTAATGATAATATTAAAAGTTGTACAAAATATCTTTTAGAAATACACAATACTTTTGATACATTTAAATTAACTTTATGGTCTCATTTCGAGATTCGTGATTATTCCAAATAAAAATCCGATTACGGTGTATAAAAATGACGCACAGATCAATTATACAAGATCAAGAAGTAAGTGCTAAATAATAAGCTATTTAATTAGTAAACGTTAGGCTTGTCTTGTACCGAGAGACTGTTTAAAGCTTATGCATGTAAGCTTGAAGCTAATGCCAGCGGCGTGCAATAGACCCGGTAGAATGTGAGTAGACCAGTCTAAACTAACGACCGAGTGCTAAAGAAATAATTATGTAAACCAGTTTATCCTAGAATAAAATAAACGCTTGACACGTAGCCATTTTAATTTTCTTTCAGTATTTCGAATAATAGCTGGAATGATAGTAGATAGAGCAATATGTTTTATTATATTATTATTAACTGTAATGTAATCATAAAAATAATTAAAATTAAATTTTGGCTTTTTAATTTTTCAGTTTTGTTTATATGAAATAGGTTAGTCGGACTGGAAAATGGGCAACGTGATGGTAAGTGGTCACCAGAGCCCATAGACATTGGCGATGTAAGAAATAACAACCATTCCTTACCTCGCCAAGGTGCCACCAATCTTGGGAACTAAGATGTTACGTCCCTTGTGCCTGCAGTTACACTGGCTCACTCACCCTTCAAACCGGAACACAACAGTACCGAATACTGCTATTTGGCGGTAGAATATCTGATAAGTGGGTGGGAACTACCTAGTTAGGCTTGCTTAAAGCCCTACTACCAATAGATGAAAGAATACCAATCAGTTCGACGACAAAATCATAGTATATAAAGCCAATATCTCCTTCTGAAACCTGCGATGTTACTGGCGCCTAGTTATCGACACCACGACGACAATTATTTCTCTTATTCTTTAATTTAAATAAATTATATAAATGATGATAAACTAATCTGTACACTTAATATTATAAAAGAAACCAAAAGGAACTTTTACAACATTTTGTTGAATGTTATTAAATGAAAGAGAGCTCGTAATATGTGAACATACATAGGTACATACGTACATCCTGTTTACATTCGTGAATCGGTAAAACTATTTAAATGCATTCTACCGCTGACTTAACCGAATACTTTAAAACAATCTCAACGTTGGCTACCGTTGGAAACATTAAAACTCGTGACCTAAGGTATTTAAATATAGAAACCCGCCACGAAAGGCAATCGTGGAAAAACTCTTTAAAATGTGTATGTATGGCAATATATTATTTCATTAATTACGTTTTAGTAATACTATCATGATTAAATCGTCAAACCATCCATAACGAATTAACGTTTACTTTATTCTCTTTAGTTAAATGGATAAAATATTCTTAATAATATCTATATTAATCCTAAATTTTAAAGCTACTACAATTCAAAAAATAATATTTAATACTTACTATACTATTTTTATAAGAATTAATATTAGTGTATAATAAAAAGGTCAATTTTTCATGTAATAATACAAGTTACGATTAATACACAGTATTAATCGTAACTTTTAAAATATATAAAGAAGAATCGAACATTTGTATAAAAAATGTATCTTCTTATATATATAAAAAAATATTCTCATTTAATTTCCGATTTTTATTCATAATTTTTTTATTAACGTAACGTTATTTCTTTTCTTACGTAAATCTTGATTGGCTGTAGAGTTATTGGTACTTATCTATTATTTTCAATTTAATTACATTACAGGCGATCCCTGATGGATCACAATAAGTTACGTGTCAAATCTTTTTACACATTTAACACTCAGGCAAATAAATATCATCATGAGATATATAATGTTAAAATAATGTTTTTTATATTTTTTTTCTGATGCTGTAATATTCGTGAAATAGTTAAATTGGAAGAGTTACAAAGTAGCACTTGTCCAAAGGTAATAAACAAAAATAAATTAATATATCTATTTTTTAATATTGTTTACGTTTTTGCATTTCAGTTTTATTTAAATAAATAAACATTACCTATTTCTAATATTTAATAGTTTCAAACAACCACTTGTTGCTAATAATTACATTCTGTATACCTACAAAAATATAAGAAAATATTGATAGAAATGGCGACAATCATTCGAAAAACACAATAAGTGAACGTGTAAATCAACCTTGTTCCCGATGCCACTAAGTCAATATACCTATACTATTCTTTTCTATAAGAATTTTTTCTAGATATGTTATGTACTTTGCTAATTACTATATATAAATCGAATGAAAATAAAAACATTAATACATAGGCTTATTCCACAATACAAGAATGTATAGATTAAAAAACGTGGTTTTTAGACTTTATACTAAATAAGTCGTTTCATTTAACTATTTCTACCTATGAGCGAACTACTTTCTATTTTACCGGCTGTACAACAATATAATCTACGTGAACCGATGGAAGGTATAAATGAAATCTGTGATGTGATTATTAAGCAGTGCCTTTAAATGTTAGGTCGAATATAGTATTTCGATTTTGAAGAACACAAGACAATAACAATGACAACAACACACACAAGAGATGATCCTATGGCCTGATTTTTATAAAATAAACAATAGTATATACGATTTGAATACCTGTTAAAGTAAATAAAAAAAAATGTTTTTCTCTTTCTTTCGCACTAAATAATTTTTAATTAATTAATATTGCAACTACATTTATTTAAGAGTACAAAATATACAAAAAAATAAATGAGTGAAATTATTTTTTTTAGTTAAGACGGATTTGTTTTTTAAATAGGCAACCAATGAATGTCTAACTAATGTTTAGGCATACGATAGGTAGGCACACTAGTTATTTGGATGACTAGGTGACGTGATGATGTTTGAGGCGGGGTGCGGATGGCGTCGCGGCGGCGCGTTGCAGGCGGGTCGGGTGGGGCTGCGTGCCATTGGCCATCGCGGTACTGGGTGAAAAGCCGCGACGCATGCACCTCGATGCACTCCGCCCATTGCCCATAACATCCGCGCCCTTTTGTATCTTGTCGTCCCAAACGTGGCCGTCGTGATCATTGTTGCTCAAGCAGTTACAGAAAATCCAAAAATATAATCGATTCGAATTTTACGGAATAATTATTGGTGGTACATAAATACTTTCATTCATGTAAGTGTCAATATATATAAACAATTTTTTGTGTACGTCTCATAAGACCGTCACACTTAAATTGCATATTTTTATTTATCGTTATACTAATACAAGTTCTACAGATGCCTTTTATCTTCAGAAAGATCTGGGACACGATAATAACGTCTCTAACCCTTTTATAAAGGACGTCACACAAGTAAAAACATCCTTCAAACCAGATCGGTAATTAATTCATAATATTGTCAAGGGGTTCTCATTGCCAGCGGATGTTATCTAACGTTCTTAGCGGTTGCAACGACAGCTCCGCTGCTCACACTAGCTCATGAGTCTCGTCGCCTTCACCAAACCTGTTTTTGTTGCGCGGCTTGCAATACCGCAAAGTTTTGAGATTTTATATTGTGGTCTGCTTTTGTATATTACTATTATTTGTAGGTACTCTGAAGTACTTTCCATTAAACTTTTAACATCTGTAGATACACTACGAGTAGGTGGTATTATTTTACGTTCTTTGATTTGACTGTGTTAAGTACACTTAATTGTTTTGTAGTTGTTTAATAACTCATCATATTTAATGAATAATTCTTTTTCTACTATTATATATATAAATATTCTTTTTCAATTATTTGGAAAAGGGTTAATTTTTTACAGATTGCTAAATTAGGTATTTCTTAAAATACCTGTCTGTCTGTCATAGGCTATTAATTTATTACGGTCAGCATCAATGTCAATTCAAGTCAAGGAATCAAGTAAATACACTCCAGTATTTAAATGTTAGTGAGTGGGAAGCATATTAAGTATAAGTTAGTAGCGACGAAATTTTTGCCTGTTTTTTGCTGTTAAGCCTACTACATTAAAATAAAATATTTATATAAAATATAAAAAAAACAGTAAAAAACAATAGGTTTTTGTTAGCTTGACCTAAAATCTTCCCAAGAAATCATTATTGTGAGTACTAATTACACCTATTTTGATATACCATCAAATAATAGGTAAGCAAAATCATATATAAAAAGTATATAAAATATACTAAAAATTACTTATGACCAAGTCATATTAGGTAAGTAAAATAATAAATAATAAGTAGAGGCCGCTAGTACTGCGTTGATGGCGGGCGGCGCGCGCGGTGCGATTATGAATGGCGCGTGACGCAGTGCTCAGTACCGTCCTATGCAAGCACGCGCGCCCGCGCCGCACTCACTCCGCTGCTCTCGTTCACTGCGCTCGATCGGTAGTCGGTACGCTCTCTGCGCCACTACAACGGTTCGCGTTGTTTTATTATAATACTGTAGAGTTTACATCTATTTTTCTCAATCTGCATTAAGCTCCGTTGAGGTGTTCTAGTTCTTTTGATTAGACAGCTGACAGCGTAAGCTGTTTCTTAACGAGGTCCGGATCGAGCGAGGGCATAGGGTCTGGATGCGGGCCGTTTGAAGGGCGTTTTCTCCTTGGATTAGCGTCCGTACTCCGGTCGGTTGTTGTTCTAAGGTGAAGCGGGACACGAGGCGGGTGACGCCTGTACCGGACGAAGTAGGCGGTATCTGCCGAACGCCCTCCGCGGGTTTCGGACGGGCGCCGTAGAAAAGGCATTGGCGCGGGGCGCCGTCACACGGACCCACTAACGAATATACTTCACGAACTCTATCGTTTTAGTGGTTGAAAATTTAATCGTTATTATTATCGATAAGAACCGTTTTTTGACCGATTCGATTACTTTATTGTAATAATTTATATTTCAAAAGACAACAGTATTCTAAACGCTTTATATATATTATAAAAGCTCAACCTTGTATAAGATACAGTCTAAAATAATAAATCCTTTTAAATGAATAAAAGTAACATTAACGTCGTACCACAGACGATCGGTAATATTTAGTTGGAAACGAGAAAAAGTAATTGACTCTGTTATTATAGCATTAAACTCATTAACTAGTTAAGTTGTTTATCTGGACGACTTAATTTTTTATCTTAGATCCAATAGATGTATAAAAAAATTTTCGATAAAATAAGGTCGATACCGGTACCTCACTAGCCTCACCGCGCTCCCCGCGGCCTCGATTTTGCCACGCCCAGCGCGCGCATTCTCCAACAAAATACACACGAAATGGATGCACAGAGAATCGAGTCGAGCCGGCGTCGCTTGTAGCTCGCGCGGTTCAGTCACGCACGTCACATCAGTCAGTCGAGTAGCGATCTCGATAGCCTGCGAACCGTACGCACGGCGCACACGTGCCCTCGCGCCCGTCCCTTATCCACATCCACACCGCCGCACTCCGCGCGACCATCGCTCTCGGTGCCGATCCGACCGGTGCCTCGCTCGCTTTTGACCTATTATGTAATACGAAAATAAACACCGCGCCTTTAACAGCGAGCACGTGTGCGCACCGGCTGCTGTACATCGCCGTCCACATCCGACCACCAACCAATTCATCTACATAACCTAAGAAAACGCGATTCTTCATCTTCAATTTGTGTAGCTCCAGTTGCGTCTACTTCGAGAATATATTTTCAATCTTTCACAAATTTGGTTTGTCGGTGCCACAATTGCCGTATTAATTCAAAGGTGATAGTGTTCTAGTGGATTGTTGTTAGTTGCCTAATTTCTATCTTTGCAAAATGTCTAACTCAATGGAACAGCAATTTGGCGAACTGAGCCTCTCACAGGAAGATCATGACCAAATCTTCGAACAAGAGGACCACCAGGATCAAAGGTTGGTTGATTGTAAAATAATTTTCTTTCCTTAGTATATTACATACTTTGTTTTATACTTTATTATTTATATATAACGATAATTTAAATAACAGTGAATATTCATTTAACTATGCGTCTGAATTTAAAATTTAAATCATATTTATTAATATAGTTACTAAAAACGTTAGTTACGATTATTAATACACTTAAATAACTAAAGAAAACCTAAATATATAAAAATATTTCCTTATGTTTAAGTTGCGATTATTTTAAATGATTTGGAATATATTTCTAAATGAAAAATATTTATATTGATAATCTACTAGAACGCTTCAAGTTAAAGCAGTAATTTTTTTTACATCTTTGAAATTGTTTATATGCACTGTATTAGTGCTAGTGCTTTAATACCGTTTTATTGTAGTTTATATTTTTGTTGGTGAAATTAGTTCATAATTAATGTAAGAGCATTATAGCAATCACAATCGCTACAATAATGTTTCATAGCAAATATAGATTGTTATATAAACTACCTAATACCGTACCTACATACCGTATTTAATTTAATATTTTTATTTTAATGAAAAATAAAAACGTGTATCCGTGTATGTATGTAATTTCAAATGATACTGTTTGCAGATATATTTTTTCAATCTTTATACGACTAAACAATTAAGATATTATATTAAGGTCGTTGCTATTTCTTATTTTAGAATTATTATTCAATATTTTGCCCTAATTTTACAAAATTTTCTACCTTCAAAATACGCCAAATATTCTCATTCTTATCAAGTCACCGGGCAGATGTTGTCTTGCCGTATAATATTTTAAAATTAATTTTAAACATTGTTTTTAAGCTCAACAAGTTTACCGTAAAGGCGCATTGCCTCCATTGTTTTTCGTTGACTCACGTTTTAAAATAAATCTCAACTAAATAGGTTTTTCCATAACCAATTAATAATTATTGAAAATTGGAAAAAAATATCAATTTGCATTTTTCGAACATGTTTTCCTACTCATTTTTCCTTTTTATTGATAATAATAAGCTCATCTATTTCGATTTTGTAATGACCGTTGCACCTCCTAAACCCACAACTTGACAGTGATACAGTACATCATCACTTTTTTTAAGCTCACCAAGAGAAATAAAAGCGGCTCTGAATTTTTTAAAAATTCGAGTTGAAAAATTTATTGATAAATAATAATTAAACATATATATTTAAATTTAATGTACGTGTCAAATGTAACATAAAATACAAATTGTGTATATTACTTCTGATTATTACCATAATATTCATTTTTTGATTATTTGTCTTTTTAAATTAGAACCTTTACTTTACTTAATACCTGTTGCATTGATTGTGATGTACTACTACCTAAATATAAACATTCGTTTTTATGATTAGACATACAAACGTCCCTTACGTTAATCACGAACGGAAGAGCCGCATAATGAAGTTAGAAAAAAGTAAGAATAAGTGTGGGCCCACTTAGTACTTGCGTTATTTATTGGCTTGAAATTCGAATATAGCCTGTGAGCGACAGGAAAACAGAAAATACGTTGATGCTCGTTTTCTTTGAGGAAATAAATATATTGACTGATGCTCCTCAACTCATATGAACTTCTGTTACATTTATGCACCGTTTTGTTATGTTTTATTTATACGTGCAGACAAATATTACCGAATTAGTACGCATTAGTAATAACCTTTGTATATTTAAAAGGAAGAAACTGACTTATTTATTAGTGACTGAATTTTCTTAGGTGAGACTGGGTATTAAAATAATTTATAAACTATATACATAATATTATGTTTTGCAATAGGAAAATCCAAGAGTGCCAAAACTCTGGGACGACAAGTTGTTAAAATTAAAAAAAAGGTTGTTTTTTTTTTTCAGAGGTAGTTTTTACTTGTACTATCAATAAGTTAGTAATAATACTTTTCTATATTGAATAAGATAATTTGAATTTAAACTCTCGGTCGCTTACTTTGCTTTATCTAAACTTATAGATCAACAAAATCCTTGATTAATAGTTTGCCAGAACAAATTAGGTTCATATACGTTTTTGTGACTAGACCAAATATAAAGAGTTGGTATAGTGTCATGTCTAGATACGCGGTAGCGTGTCAAGCCAAGTTCAAGCTAACAGAACTGGCGAGCAGCACCATGTTACACGAACCATTGGCGCTACTTTTGACCTCCTCATAACTGAAAAACTATATCACATAAACATGTCAAATTTGGCTTGTATATTGAGACTTGCGAGATACATATGTGCTCTAATTTTTATAAACACACCTCAAACGGTTATTTAGATATTAACGTCCAAAAATCTTCACTATTATCAGTAACTGACCTATATAGGCTCTTTCATGACAGTTTTAGTAGGTAACTAAATAATAAATCGTATATGAGAACTAGCCAATTCAGATCCTCTTAGGCTTAAAAATATTATCCTAAGTTATAATAACAAATGTTATTTTAAATTGTTATAAAATATTTTATATTGTTTATAAGTTCATGACTGATTATTGAACTTGGCACCCAATTAAATCCCACTTCTTTTGTCGTTGGAGTCAACAACCAAGGCATATATCATAATATTGAACTTTGCTCTCATTTTACATTTATGTTTTTGATGGGATATATTTGTTCAGGCGTACTGGTGAACTTCAAATCATAAAGCCAATTAATAGTTAGAATCGCCTTATTTCAAGTAATCACGACTTATTATAACTTAGTGGTGTATGTTTATTTTAAAAATTGAATAAACTGCCACGAGATTCACGTGATGCTACGAGGTCAACTCGTTGCATTATTATAAAAATCCACAAGCCAAGCCCAAGGCCTTTCGATTAAAATTTGTATTTCCATTTAATTGTATGTGATGATCGAAAATGGTATTTTGGTATGAATACAATTTTTCAAATTCTCATTACCCCTTACCGTTTCGGTTAATATTTACTCTACGCTGTTTATACTAAACTTTAGTGTTGATATACATTTAATATTAGTACCCGAAATAAGGTTGAAAATTAAAAAAAATAGATATATTATATATAATAGTTACATTCTTTACTAGATCGGAAAACTTAAAATATCTCTAAGAAGGTTCTTATGTCGGGATTATGGTTTGTTATCGTGAGAAATTAATACCTATTCTAAAGAAACATAAATATTAAGTCATGTCTATTGGTATCTGACTTTAATAAGCCTAAATATTTGGACTTTTTAATTTAAAAGAAAAAAAACTTAAAAAATAAATTTATTTATTTTTTTTTTTTTTTTTCGTTTTAAATCTTAAAACGAAAATAATTTTATTAACACAAAGTATTATCAATATTACAAAACATTCAGTGGCATTCAAACAATTTACATCGAAGTTCAATCTCCCACAACCCGCAAGCCGCAATGTGAAAACGCGGTTCAATTTTAAATTATCATTTCGTCTATAAACTTCCAAGAAGCTCTGGAGATTTTGAGTTTTGTTAGGAGCCTAGAGATCATGTAAAATGTCGGAAGATTCCAGACGAATCCCGACAATCTGACATCGTTATTCCCGATACAGAGCTCCCAAGAACTTGCACGTGGTGTTTATTGATACGGAGCATGTACCGCTGACCTAGTATATTGTATAACGATGTGCAGCCGTTACCACTGAAAAATTCATAGTTGGAGTTAGAAATTCGTAACCGTCTTTGAGAATTCGTAATCTTCTTTAAGTCAGCCAGAATTTTCCTTCTAATAATCATCGTTTTATGTCGAATATACATGACGAGTTACCATATAGGTCCAAAACAGTTGTTGGTTGGTTACATAGTAACAAAAATTGGAGAATTAGTTGCACAGAATAGTTGTCTGTTCAATCTTATCTTCTGTTACCACGGATCCCTTGCGCAATAAATTAGCATGGATCGAAATTAACGATTGCATGTGGGTGAAATGAGATGTATAACAAGAATGTACGATATCTGTAAATATAAGAGGAAGTCTAAAATGGTGCCAGTAAAAAAGAGAGTTGGTGGAAATGAAGAAAAGGAGAAAGTTAAGGAAAATGTATACTGCTCTCTTGCTTACCAAGGAGATTAGGAATAGGTTAAGGGAATTCTGATATTCGTAATTGATTCTAAGATGGTAACGGGTTAGAGATATTATGGTCACTTTGTATATAATAACTATAAAACTGTACTGTTTTTACTTTATTATTTACTTTATTATTTATGATTACCTTCGGCACATCTATATGTGTGTCATCGCTTTAAATACTATAATGCGTCTTAAAATAGACAAGACAAACTATTGCTTCCTATAAAAATCTGCGACAACATATATCTTTTATGATATATTATTTTTATGATTAAAATAAAGACAAAAAAATAACCACAATTATTATTCTTAACTTTAATTGTAACAAGGTATTATTAATCCTTACAAAAAGTATAGCATATTATTTAAACGTAAAACGTTGTAGAAAATTATTTGCTTTTACAATTTGCATTTTGAACCAGTAGTTTTAAAAATATTACGACATAAAAATACACGGCGCGTGATGTGGCGACGCTTTAGTTCAGAATTTTTTTAGTTAATTAATGATTAACGGGATAAATTCCTTATTTTAGCCGTACGAAGTAGAGATTGGCAGCTAGTTACTATATTTGTTATTAATTTTATCACTTCTACTAAAAAACAAATTAAGCACATGAAAATTCAGTGGTGCTTGCCCGGGTTTTAACTCACGATCATCGGTTAAGATTCACGCGTTCTGGGCTCAGCTGGTTCTCACTGGGCCTTCTCGTGCTTAATTTGTGATTATAATTCATCTCGTGCTTTACGGTGGAAACATCGTAAGGAAACCTGCATGTGTCTAATTTCACTGAAATTCTGCCACATGTGTATTCCACCAACCTGCATTGGAGCAGCGTCGTGGAATAAGCTCCAAATCTTCTCCTCAAAAAGGGAGAGGAGGCCTTTAGCCCAGCAGTGTGACATTCACAGGCTGTTACGGTTACGGTACTAAAAACATTATAGTAGCACACGTTTAAATAGCTAATAAAATCCGTTAAGGTGTTTGTATCGTTATTTAATTTTGTAATATAGAATTATTAATCGGATTCGTTTTCAACTCTGAACCGAATGTTTTTATTGATTGTACAGTCGCGTAGTTATTTATTCATGTTTTGTTTTGATGGATACCGAAAATGACATCGTGCATCGGATAAATAGTCAATAAGCGATTGAGATTTTTTTTATATATCTTGGAATTAAAACGATAATTTGTTCTGCTTTCTAACACAATTTGGTATTGATCAGACAAAAAATCTGCTTGTATCATATTGCTATTGCTATTTGTTTGAGAAATTGGTGTTTTTATTTGACTTTATAAAGTTCATTTTCCGAAACCGTCAAAAATTTAATAAAATAAAAAAGTTAAACAGCCAGCGCACAGGAATTTGTAATATTTTTTTTTTTGGTAGAGTGCAACTTGAAAATAGTAAATGGCATAGATTTTTTTTCTTCATCCTTACAACATTGTCATGGAGCATTAAAGTCAAAAATCTTTATTCAATGTAGAAGCGTCACATTTACCTTATTTATTGTCATAAATATACCACCAACCATGATAATGCACTTTGTCTGCTTTGTTTGTCTTTTTAGACCATCAGCCACAAAATGCATAGCAATTATACCTTTTTTTCTTTTTACAAATAAGAACTTAGGTGTAACGCAAAAACGCAGTGATGAAATAGCTAGTACTTAACTGTATCGATTCGTAATTTACCTTAATTTTTTTAAATCACTATCTATGTCTGGATCGAAATGCTCGCCAGCGAGAAGGGAATTGTACCCTTAAAAGATTTTTATTTTTTGTAGTGACATTCATTAAAGTTCAAGACAAATAACTCGTTAGGTCCAAATGTAATAGAATACACCTAAAATTATATCAATGAAACGCGTCATGATAACGCGTCACGCGTAAACAAAGAAATATACAATACTTTTTTTCAATTGGGTTGATCTCGATATTTAATTAATTTCTACCAACATAACTATAAATGATTAGTACATTAACGTGATTAAGTGTATAATAGTGGAACTCAGATATTGATCCCTTTAAATATTCATGTTTTGAAAATCTTAAAGTAACATACATGAAATTGAATGAATGCTTAGATGTAAACGTCGTCTTGTTTTCATATTATTGTAGTTTCAGAGTCATCAACATCATAATTAGATTATTTATTTATGATTAGGGTAATTTTTGTACCGCTTTTGTATAATGTGGCCATAACTACAATACGCCCTTCACCATCACTTTAGCGTCATCATTAGAATGTACTAACGTTCATAATAACTAATTATATGACGGGTACTATACATGCTGTGCCCTCAGTACTTGTTAATGGAAATCGACCTAACACAATGGATTCCCTAATAATAATATTTTATAATTAATCATGTATATATATGATTCTTATATATTCCGATGATATTCGATTATTATATGAAGATGCATTTATTGATGGAAATGTCCTAGAATACGGATATTAATGAAACTATTAATTATTCTATAGCTACAGTTATAGATTAAGTATTAATTTAATTGGAATATAGCTTCATTTTTACTAACAAAGTAACTTTTTCATGCTTAATTAGACAGACATTTCTGTAATGTTTAAATAAAAAAAACGTGCTAGATAATGACCAGCAAATAAAATTAATGTGATTCGTTTATTTACAACTTAATCGGATTGACATTATACAACCTCAACATTATGATATAATTTCAAGGTGGGATGTAGTTCGATGATCATATATCGTAACTGGGGCGATATTTTTATAAATATTATGTTAGTCAAAATTCGAATATAATACAAACTTTTCGATATTTCATTCAAAAAACATCATGTGGAAAAGACGAAACAAATAATACGCAATAATTTTAAAATAAAGGATTTACACTTGCCGACTTTATCTAGATTCAAAATTACCTATTTTTTTAATATACTAGGTTTTATTGTTTTTGCATATAATATGCCAAGCTGATTTCTACATATTATATATGTAAAAGAATGACTTACAACCGGCGTGGACCGGAGGTGGTGCACCTGCCGATCGGCAGGTGGCGACGGGAGCGCACGTGCCTCGCAGTGCAACCGGCCCTTGTCCGATTGCAGTAGGCTTTTTATATCCATCGACAGTAACTGATGGGATTTACGTCGATAAAGCATCGGAAGTAATATCGCTTTAGGATAGACTTCCTTTCCGTTTCAGAATGCGATTAATATTTAATGTTGTTGTTTTTACCTTTTTAAATTACGTTAGTTATGTCGGTGTGCGCAGCCATTAATTGGTATTAGTTGTTGTTAAAAGATAAGCAATACTATAACTATTTAGGTAAAAATATCGTAGCCGACTTATGACTAGTTACTGTAAACTCCTAATATTACTTAACTTCAGAGGTAAATCGTAAAATTAAATATATTTGGGTTTAATGAATGGGATATATGTATATGTTATCTACTTAAAAATAATATATCTTAATAATTTGAACTTAATTTAACGTTAATTTTATTGGGTCAATGGAATCGTATTAAAAAGTACTTATCAGTTTTGATAGTATAACTATCTGTAAAAATGCATTATTATACCTAGTGTTTTTTTTACAGTAAGTTTAATAACCTTAAATTAACCTCAGGTTTTAACCTTTATTGTAATGTGAGATAGGAACATTTATTATGAATTATCATTATCATTTATCTATAAAAAAATAATATTTTATTTATTTTTATACGATGCTGCAGTTAATTCCTTAAGATAACTTCTAGACGTTTTAATGAAAAAATCGTCACTTACACATTTCGCGAGTTCCATGCGGGGCTTGCAGTGTTTTATATATAAACACTTACGGACTCCGTATCGTATGCACGGCAGTTACTTGCGAGGTCATGCAACATCTGTTATTTTTATAATCTTATTTTTACACAATCGTAAGAATATTATTATACTATTAACGACAGTTGGTTTATATTACATGAATGTTAAAAGGGGTTCCTGATAAATTACATGTCTTTGGACGTTATTCATCATTAATTGTGTTCATAATTTTTTTTATACAAATTTCACCATTAATTTTAATTTATCCTCTATGTGCAGTAAGTAGTCATTTCGATTATTATATGAAAATGTAAAAACAACATACGTATTTCATATGAAAATGTTATTGTGAATTGTAAACTGTAACTATGTAGTTACGTACAGAATCATGGGCTATAAATATTTAAAAGTTTATTGTATTAGTAAGTAAGCAGTTTATTGTACTAGTAAGTACGTTAAAATAAGAGACCTCCACTTATAATATAAAATCTTGAACCATTGTATACATTTGTCATCTCCATTTCTCACAAAAATGTGTCTATCGGCAAATTTAAATACTCTCAAGTAACCGTTTTGTGTAAAATATTTTTTTTTGCAATGATGATAGTTTTGAGAGAGGTAATCAACCGCTACGCAACGTTTTATAAGTAAAGCCGCTAACTTTTCAAAATTAGACTCATTGTTTTTTGTATTTTATTTTATAAAATATAAAATGACAAAAACCAAACTGACAATTTTTAATTTTAAAATTTGTTATCCAAGATATTTTGAAATAGTTGTTATAATCAAGTCAATTTGCCATGATGTCTTTCTGCCTCATTCTGACTCGACAGAGAGTAGCCAACGGTGTAGGGTATATTACAGAGTACAGATTGTGTGTTGTGTGGCACGTTAGAACGGCCACGCTCAGGATCGACATTAACGACTTTCGTAGGCCACGAGAAAAACACTACTGTCAACCTTCAGTAAGCTCATTTAAAAGTAATGTTATTGTGGCATTTATTCCAATAGTTGAGTTCATTAGTCTTTGGGAGGTTTCATAATCTCCACGAGAGTACTATTTGTCTCGGTATGTTTTTAATGTATTTATTTTAGTTTTTTTTTTAAACTATAGTCGACCGTATGTCAGTATTTCATGAGGTATAAAGCAAAATTGTTTTGTTTTTCCGAAAGTTGATACGGCACCAAAAATTATATTAGTTTCCCTACTATATTGATTTTTTTAAGCGGCGTGCTCTTTTAACATATTTAAATATATATTGATTAGTCGCCTTACTCTTTGACTGTACGATTTAATAAAAAAACAAATGTGACTACGAATAAGGTATTTATAAAAGAAAGAAAATAAGCATACATGTAAGAGTTCATTAAATCCTTCAACCCTTAGTAATTTGAAAGAGTATGGCCACTGAATTTCTTTTGAATTATTGATGCATATAGAATAACTCTTAAGTGTATTACATATTTTGTACATACATATAGTAAATTACCGATATTAGCTATTTTTTGTAACACCTCTGAAGTCGCATAACGCACTAGCGTTATCTCAGGTTAATCATTATTATCAATTTAAACAAATTAAAATAATGATTAACCTGAGATAACGCGTGCGTTAAAACAATTAAAAAAGAACAACTGTTAGTTCTGGCTTTCTCAATTTGGCTATTTCTTATACGGGCTAGGGTAAATTACAGGAAATAATCTTTTTAGTTGATTCGCATAGCATTGGGGTCAACCTATCTGCAATGTCGGTACGAGTATTTTGTCCTTGAAAGTTGCAGAGTAGAGTAATTAGTGAGTGGGGTGAATGGATTGTTAGTTTTTATCAGGTAGGTGGCGGGAGAAGCGCGGGCGGCAGGGCAGTGGCGGTCGCTGTTTTGCATTGCATGGCCGTTGTGACGGGGCCCGCGCCCGCACCCCAGCCGCCGCTGAGCCCGCCGCGCCCGCCGCGCACCGCACCGCTCTGTGCGTTCAGTCATTCGGCGACGCTCGCGCTGGTGCCACTTTTTAGCGCGTCCCCGCTTTGCCCCCTCATCCCAGTTTCATTTTCACACACAGTTCCGGCAGTTTCCAACCCATTTCTTGTTTTTGTTACTTCTTCGAGCAGTACCTTAGACCCGTTGCAGTCTCTTATACCCACTACTTATAAAGCTTCGGCGCCTGTGTAATCAAGTCTTCTGAGCTGCGCCAGTTACGCAGTCTACTTATGGACACAATGGCGAAATACCGCAGGTATGCCTATCGAAGACACTACATGTCTATCCGAGCGGCTAAATGACACTTCTTAACTACTTCCTCACACCCTGTTGTGTGATATTTTTTCCGAAGTTTTTAATACCTACTGGGTCGTATTAAAACTAGTTTGTATATTTACCGTTCACTCGGTTGTTGCCTTGTATTGGGAGTAGTTCTTGAACAAAATGAATTGCACTTGAGCACGTGGTGCGTAAAGTTAAAAGTAAAATGGCGGCGCCGGCGGCGGCGCGGCATGAGTCACCATTCCGAGAGCCAAGCACACGCTGATAAAACATACATCGTTGGACGACGAGTGACAAATTATTGCAATAAAATAATGTACGCCCCCATAGTATTTCTAAGCAAATTCCTTTCAGTTACTTTCGTTTCTTTGTAGATTTCTGTTTACTAACATAAAACCGGTTTCGATGTAGTATTTGACCTCTTTATTGCAAAAACAATATTTGGTCTATAGTTTAATTAACTAATATATATAGCTAATTATAATAGCTGTTAACAAATAGCATTTATGGGCTAAGTCAGTCTTAGCAACTTACTGGTTCTTTTCCAAAAGTGAGAAGTATAAAAACTGAGCTAGAGAAATAATAATCATTAAAATCATTTCCGCTTTAGGATTCTATATTTATATACATAAATTTATAGAATTCAAGTTTAGTATTGTATTCTTTTGTTATATGATTCCTCATAGATTGAGCTTAAAAGGTCATGTTTACGGAATAATTATAAAGGAATTATATCAAAAGTCAAAAATGATACTCGCGCTATCACTAGTTTACAGAAGGTGTGCGTCCGGTATTGCTCGAGTTGAAATTTACACATGTTTGTGTTCTAGCTGTACTTGATTCTTTTGAACTATAATTTAATTACTCTCGGTTTTAGGGGTCTATTGTACACTAACTGTGGTTGTAACTGTTTTCCTTTTTTATTGAGACTTTATTACACTAGATATAAACAAAGCCATAATGAACACTTCAAATTATTAATTTCGTTATTTATTTATTTTTCTATATTGTGGTTGACAATTTGTGTACCTCAAATCTCCGTTGACGATTATAAGGCTATTTCAATTCATGGTAATATATTGATTTCAAATTTACCGGGATATATAAGAACACGTATCGTAATAAAGGGACCCTTAGCGATATTAGATGTCTTTCTATAATAAATACATATATATACATACAATGCAAGAAATGCCTGCTAGTAGTTTAATGACATGTTGCATATTATATGTAATTCCGTTTTTATGCTAATGATAAAATTACAAATAATGTTATGAAAGTAAATAAAACTTTAAATGAAACTATAATATTGATACTATGCGTTAACAGTACAGTAACTATTTATACGGTATTCATTTATTGCTTCCTCTTTAAAAATATATTCATAATAGAAATAAACGAGATTTTTAACCCCACTAGCGTCACTGAACAGTGAAAAAATTCACGTGTCGACCCTTTAACCAGCTTTAATCCTGTTGCCCCTTTAAATAAAAATGGGCGTATACGTACATAATACTTGCATTATTTATATTTTTACATACATAAATAACACATTTATTTATTTACTTATTTATTCTAAAGTAATGTCATAAGGATGTATATGGTTTTAGTTTTGATTCACACGAAGTTTATATTTTGGATTTGTTAATTATTAACATGTAACATATTGAACTTAGCTAGTTTTATTATTTACTAAAATTAAGTTATCTGTATTTATAGAACAAAAGAATAATAGGAACTTTACAATTTATTTGTATTTAGAGATAGTATTCCTAATAAAGGCTTTACGCATGTGTAAGTCGCTCCGTGAGTAGTGGTTAACTAAGTAAATGCACTATCAGGGGTCACTCGCTGAACGCGAGAGTGCAATGGAACCACAACCAACTCACTTGTGAATGGCAGCGAGCGCAATTGGCGCGGGAGGGGGCGGAGTAGTGCGCTGCCGATGATGTCATCTCCGCTCCGCCATTTTGTATTGAGGGTCGCTAGCCGCCTGCCGCCGCCATGACGATAATAAATGCCTCAATTTTAATACATTAATCTACACTAAATCAATGAGCAGTTTTTGGTTTTTATGTCTTACCGGTGTATGACATGAAATGTTCCTATAGAATAAGATTCATCATATAGGTTTCTTGAATGACGATGTTTTGTAATAATAAGTGATAGGTTATGTCGCTTCTCACAGCCGATCAAGGATTCTCATCAGTGGGCTCCCCCTGCATGCTCGCTTCGACACCATCGAGCCCCTGCTCTCACAGTATGGCAACGTGCAACATTGCGACAAAGCGAACTCACGCGATGCCAACACCCAAGCGGTGTACATCACATTCGAGACCCCGGAGCAAGCGCAGCAGTGAGTATAGTCCACAAAGTTTGAAGACATCTTTTGGGCCTTGTCTCTCTTTCGGCTGCTTGGTGTCTCCTGCTTCTCTACGTACTGTGCACTCGAGGCATTGATGCATGATTTGTGATGTCTCTTTTCTTGCCTTGTCTTTTCTTGCCTTCTCTTTTCTTACTATCGCAAATCTATTGCTTTTTCTCATAGTTCTGGTTTTCAGGAAATCAATTTAAATTTGCATGGGGTGTGGTTTATGTATAATTATAAATTAAACATTCTGTTATATGTTAAGGATGGACAACACTTTTCAATCTTATCGTATTTTATTTTGCATGTGGTCATTTAACTTTGATATGCGTGCGTGCGTGTGTTTCTGTGTATTATATACTAAGAAATTTTAATGTAAACGAAAGATAAATAATTCCTGAATTAAGGAAATAGTTTTATTTGTACTTTTGTTTTGTTAATACATGATCATTGTATTATTTTTATAAATTAGTTAAATTTTATCAAAGTTACATATATTTATTGTGATGTAAATATATTATATATCGTTTGTTATTATAGTTATTTATGTAAGTTCTACTTCTAACAAGAAGTCTGATTATTACAAAAGTAATATGAAATTTCTCTTGTTGAATATTTTCATAAAATAAGTAAAATATTTACATGTTATAAATAGGGATGATTTGTTTTTGACAGAGCCATCAACGGACTAAACGGGTGCGAGGTGGAGGGGAGTCGTATGAAGGTGGAGGCGGCGGATGGGATGGCGCGAGGCGGCCGGCGTGGACGACCGGGTGGCGGCCGCGGAGGCGGCGGCGCACCTGGCACTGGCGCGCGCCCTACGGACTTTCCGTTGCGCTTGCTTGTCCAAAGTGATATGGTTGGTGCTATTATCGGCCGTCAGGGCAGCACAATTCGTCTCATCACTCAGCAAAGTCGTGCTCGTGTCGATGTCCACCGCAAAGATAACGTTGGTTCACTGGAGAAGGCCATAACCATTTATGGGAACCCAGACAATTGCACTAATGCTTGCAAACGAATATTGGAGGTGATGCAGCAAGAAGCAAATAATACAAACAAAGGGTAATTTATTCATTTATTTTAATTTGTTACTCTAGTCCTTAAATTATATTTTTGTAAGTTCTATGCCATTTTAATCACAATAAAATGCAGTAAGTCTTTTTTTCCATTTTACAGGGAAATATGTCTTAAAATTCTTGCACACAATAATTTGATCGGGCGCATCATTGGAAAGGGAGGAAATACCATTAAAAGAATAATGCAAGAAACTGATACCAAGATCACTGTATCTTCAATAAATGATATAAACAGCTTCAATTTAGAGCGAATCATCACTGTAAAGGGGACTATTGAAAATATGGCTAAAGCAGAGTCACAAATATCAGCAAAACTGCGTCAAAGTTATGAAAATGATCTGCAGGCAAGTACTAGAGGTGTAACAAATAAGAAGTAACGATAAATCGAATAATTTAAAAATGGTTGTTTCTTTTATTGAGCAGGTGCTGGCACCGCAGAGTATAATGTTCCCGGGTCTGCACCCGATGGCTATGATGTCAACTGGCCGCGGATTTTGCGGTGCACCGCCGCCCTTCCCACCGCCCATCTATGCGCCGCTGGCCGGCCAAGGTGGCGCGCAACAGGGCGCTGGCGACTCGCAAGAGACCACTTACTTGTACATCCCTAACAACGCAGTGGGTGCTATTATCGGCACTAAGGGATCGCATATTCGGAACATTATTCGATTCAGCAATGCTTCTGTGAAAATAGCGCCTCTCGAGCAGGAAAAGGGCGCGGAGGGCGGCACCAGCGCGGGCGCAGTCGGTCCTGCAGCTGCGCAACAAGAGCGCAAAGTTACCATCGTCGGTAGCCCGGAAGCGCAATGGAAGGTAAATTATAAATAAATATCAAAATGACAATGAATATTATAAATGTGGATCATGGACCTAATGGTATCTTAATTTTATTGTTTATTTAATTACAGGCACAATATCTGATCTTTGAAAAGATGCGGGAGGAAGGATTCATGTCGGGGTCAGAAGACGTGCGGCTGACTGTTGAGATCGTGGTGGCTTCATCGCAAGTTGGGCGTATCATAGGCAAAGGAGGACAGAACGTGCGTGAGCTTCAGCGCGTTACTGGCTCGTTGATTAAGTTGCCCGAGCAACCACAGCCGCCGGCTGCCGCGGCTCATGATCATGAGACCACCGTGCACATCGTTGGACCATTCTACAGCGTCCAGGTTGGTGATGATAAAATACTTTTTATGAAATTAATAGCCTGTATTCTACAAATATATACATTAATTAATTTAAACGTAACTGACAACGGGCCCAACATTTCATTTTGTGGCTAGGATTATATCTATTAGGAATAGATTGGTCATCTACGGTATTGTCTTCATATTCGTCATAAATTTCGGATTCCCTTTTTTGATATGGAAAAAATCAATAGCAATTTTAACAGGTACTGGTTTAAACATAAAAACAGACATTGCAATAACAAAAAAAATATTTACATATATCATATATAATTTAATGTTTGTATGTCTGTCCTTTATGCGTTCCTAAATCATTCATCCGATCGTTAAGTTTTCCGATTAAAATTGAACTACGTCGTGTGTTTTTTAGATTATTTGGTTTCGCGACTCCTCTAATTAATCTCTTTGCCTTAAGAGGTTTAATTATATTTTTTTTAAATAAATAATTTATTTTTGAATGGGAACACCAATATGTTTATAAACATTTAAATAAACCATACAATTTACTTAAAAATATTGTTCTGACACTTTATGTCATAGTTTTAAATTAATTATGACTAGTTAAATAATTTATAAGCTAAGCGAAGACATAACCGACTACATTCTATATTATATTAATATAAGCGACCTTTTTAACAAATATTGCTTAGCGAATGATTGGTTAAAAAATCAAGTGACATTCGAAAGAAGAAGACACGGCATTGTTTGACTAATCACTCTCTAAACAACGTTTATAAGTAAGGTAGATAATGTGTCGGTACTTTTACAAGATACACAATGCACTTATCCTCAAAATACTACCTTATAATAAAATATGAATGAACATTTGCGCAAATTTTTGGTTAAAGTAATACAAGCTGATAATCATAAAGTATACAAAAATAATTACCTTACCCAAAGGTCATTTTCAAAACATTTTTGTTACTTTAGAAATGTACAATGTGTACTAATTACTTAATAACTTCTACCACCCTATTCAAGCGGGCTTAGTTTGTCACTTAATTAATTATCTGTTGTTAAAAATATTCTTTGAATCAATGATGCAGAAATTAAAATAAAACGCTGTTTAACTAAATTATAAAAACTGAATTCAGGCTCATAGCATAAAATAAATTGTGCTTACTAACTATTCAGTAAAAATAAAATTGAAGTTTGTTGTTAATGTAAAAAAACACAATAGCACCAGCTATAGATAAACTTTCTTAAAATACAATATAATGCGTAAATAAAAAAAATGTATACTGAAAAATTTACTCTGCATTTTTTTAGTACAATTAAAATATAAACAATCTACTGTTGAACTTTTTTTTGAAATTCAATTTTAAAAGAAATAGACACAGCTTTTTAACCCATATTAAAATTACAACTTTTTAAAAAGTATTTAAATAATATATCTTTTTAAAACCCTTTAACTTGTAATTATTTTATATTGATATTTATTATTTTTATAACTTTTTTTACAACTCGAAAACATCATGGATGCAGCTCAACGTTGTATGCGTTGCGTTATTAAATATTGCCTCTCCAATTTGTATTGTGTGTAATTATTGTATTCTTTCGTAAATGTGTGACTATTTGGTTTTTGATTGAGATTTGAAAGATTGACTGAATTTTAAATGTGTATTTAAGAGGAAGAATACATGCTACGTATGAAAGTTAACAATACGCGATTTAGCAAAGAGTACATGTAGTTACAAGTCTAGTGTCGAGGTTGCGGGTCGCCCGGGAGTCGTCGGCCGCTATAAGATAAGTACTCAATTTTAATAGCTGGCGCGATGCGAAATGGTTGAAGTTATTGGCGACTCACTGCGGCATAATAAATGTTTAAATGTTGTAGCAGTCGCCCGAAGCGGGATGAGAGCCCTGTGACGACGTGCGCACAGTGGGTGATGTCACAATGAAATGCCACTTGACGGCCGTCATGGAGGCACTTTTAACGTTTTCATCTTTTCGATAGGTGAGTTTCTCCTTCCATTTATATAAACATCAAGCGAATGTATCAATTACTGCGATGTGTTTATTTAAATAAATGTTTAAACAAATAATCTTTGTATTTTTATTATAAAACAATGTTACTCATAAGCTGCTATATATTATTGTTTGCATGGACGTTGTAACTACATGTACATTACAAAAGGGTCGCAAAAATTGTCAGAGGTTGTGCGAGAGGTTTTGTGTGGATAAGAGGTTGTATGAAAAGCAGTTATGTTATTAAGTGTATGGTTAATTTATAAGGTAAAGGTTTTTGTTACCTACACAGTTACTCTGCTATGCGATTAACATATACTTATTTTGTCAGTACTTTATCATAAGGCGCCGCGATTTTTAGAACATCGTTCGTTAACGAAGGTTTGTCGCGCTGGAATCTGATTCTGTGACAATGTAGTGATGTGTCGCGTTGCTGCTTGCAGTCAGCGCAAAGGCGCATTCGTGCGATGGTGGCGCAGGCGAGCGCCCCAGGCCGCCACCGACGCGCCGCACCGCCGCCGCCGCCCGCCCAGCAGTAGGCGCCGGTCACACCGACACCACCACCCGCCGCCACCTCTCCGTCGCCACTTCACAGCCACGGCAACGCCTGCCCCGCTCCGCCTCAGCCCCGATCCCACCCCGAATTCCAGACCAAAGGCCCAGCTCCGTTCAGCTCTGCCTTTGTTGTCCCGCTGTGCGCAGCCTCAAGCGCTTTGATTTGTTGGCAGCCTGTGTCCAATGTTGTTGTTGAAGTAATTATATTAACGTAGTGAATTATAATTAAATACTATTGACGAATTTTATCCCGGAATTAATGTTGATGAGTAATTGGATATATATTATGTATATTATATATATTATTCATATACACTATTTTTTTTAACGATAGTGACAGTTGTGAATATATATTAATTAGCCGGAATATATTTAATTGTTATATTGTTTTCATACCATGTTATTATACTGCATTGTAAAGAGTTTTCACTGAAGGCAATAGTTGACGATTATGTTCTCTATACATATACACATGTTAGTAGCAATAGGTTATAGTACAGCACCATTTTTATACAAACGAGATGTAATACATATTTTGTTTTGTTATGAAATAATAGATTAATCTGTTAAAACACTACAATATACTGTTGATTTTAGTCGAAAGGGTGTGTGGGTTGCGAACTCTGATCTGGAATGGAGACACGACATCGCTTTACTCATGAGGCTCAACGACAAACAAAAGCTTTGCAACTATGAAGTAAGGATATCCTAATGTAACTCATTGTGCGCGCGAACCGATAAAAGGTGCTTGGCCGACCGCCGTCTTATGGACCGGCTGACCAACTGACTGACTGACCATAAGACGGACCACGCGACAGACTGACTAGTCGACTATTTACTCGAATCAACCAGCGGCGCTGCACTCCACCTGCGATGGATATAAATATTTTTGATATAGTAGTCATCGTTGGACGGTAAGGTTTAAAAGGTACGAGTTTTAATTTGTAAGTGACATTTGTTGATCGTTTTCTTTGTAATTTTGTCTTTGTTAGCTTTATAACGGTTTTCCTGTATCGATGCGACAATGGCGATCGTCACACCGAGCCGCACCAGCTCAGCTAGTGCGGAGCGATGCGGAGCGGTCGTTCGGTTCCACGCGACGATACGGTTTTATGCGAGTGTACGATTTGCGTTATAATTGTGCCAAGTGAGATATTTAACTATGAAAGTTTAAGATTAAGTGAATGATATCAAAATTGATGAAAAGCTTAGATATTTATATTTATAATTGTGATAATAATATATGGAAGTTTTGGCAAAAATGTAAGAATGTTTTAACATTCGTTTTCCATTATCTTAATTCTTTCGAGCAGGGTTGTAACGGAGCTCTCCTCCGCAATGGAGAACTTGACGCGACACGTACGTTCGCCTCTATGTGCAAAAACGTAGTAAACGTAATGAGGCTCGAGTCGGGTTGGTACCTGATTAAGATAAACGAGTTGCCCCCGTAGAATAATGCGTTATTACTCGTTACTCGTTTAGTGTTTTTTTATCGACAGATAGTGTCTAGATAAAATATTAAATTAGTTTATAATGAATGGTTTTTTAGTAATAGACGATCTTTAAAGTAAAATTTATTAAATTTTAGATAGTTAATAAATATTGAAAAAAGCGGCGATATAAATATTCTGAAAGCATACTTTCAATATAATACATCAACTTAAGTCAATAGTGTGATGTCATCAAATTGCAAATTTAAAATAATGCAATGGATGTGCAAAGCAAACCCCAGTAGTGTTTTTTTTTCTGCTTTCCGCGGAGGTCAAAGTTGAGACCTTAATTTTGTGTGTTTGTTAATTATTACATCCGTTGTAACCCTGCTCTCGAGGTTAGAATATATGAATTATATTATACGGCGCCGTAAACTTGCGCTCGCTCCCAGGTGCATAAAATAATTTTCATTTCAAATTGGCCCGCCGCCGCTCCGCCGCGACTCTTGAACAACCGAGCGCCTAAGCAGTCATCGTTTGCCGACCCCACCTGGATACTTCCACATATTATTTAAAACTATCTCGCTATTGGCATTCAATTTTCACCGAATGTACTTTTACAAAACGAATGTATAATTTTAACACGGAGCTACATATTTTCATTTAATAAAAATAAATAGCCGTTCTGTGCTAGTTTTTTCTGTACCTTTCTGCATACCGTACATTATGGACCTATTTATGCCAAGTATTTTGTAATCTTCCCTGACTACTTCATGTATTTTTGGAAGTTAAATTATATTTACGTGATTTCGCGTATTTGTTTATTCGGAACACCGCTACTTTTAACGGTTTTGACAGTATTGGCATTAAGGCCGTAATATCATTTGAATATGATCACAATAGGTAGTCTGGTAATGAATAATTTTTTTTGCCGTATCATGACAATCTTAAAAACATAACGGGGCACCTATTCATAACATTGATTTTGGTTTTTTTTTAAATAGTAAAAGTAATAAAACATTGTTGGCAAATAGTATATTCGTGATTGTTAAACAATTTCAATGACATATAAATATTGCCCCCAAATATAACCCCGCGCTCACGCTTTTGTTATAACACCTCGTACAGTAATTATGTCTTCTAAAATACATAGCTGACAATCATTGAAGACGATCTCTAACAATTTATTTAAACGCTTGACGCGTTTAATTAATTTAACATTCCATAATTGTTATCACTTTAAAAAAAACAATTCATTGTTATATGAATATGTTTGTCGATGTTTATGATTTACTGACATTTTAGCGAGTGCGCGGGGCAGTTACGGAACTGGATTTCTGCGAAGTTATGTTTGCTCGAGATTTACGAACTGTCATTTTGCTTGAACAGGCTTCTTTTTTTGTAAATAAGCCTTTAGCATAAGTTGTTCCTGTTTGTTTGTATAAATACGTCATATCATGTAACAGTTTGTTAATATTGGGAATATGTTTTGTACTATAGGTGTGTACTTTATTGAATATTAACAAAGTTTACATGATATGGTCTCTGATCTTATTAGCTGCTCAATTACAGAATTTAAAAAGTTCCTCAACCTCTCTGGGCATATTTTGTAATTGTGTGGCTAATAATGCGATTGAAATGTATTATTAAAAGTAACAATTCTCGTTTTAGCAAAAGTTCTTAATACTTAGTATTTACACTAGATTGTTTATAGTCTAGGTGATAAAGGCGCCAGTTTAGAACCAGGTTAACAGGAACTGGCCAACAATTGGTTTTTTAAAATATCAGTCATTGCAAAAACCGTCTGCTCGATTAACGTGATTTAATTATAAACGACAACCCACAAACAAATATAAAACACGATATACAGTAGGACAATATGTGCGAGCGCGTCGGCCGTTTATATTTTATTTTGCAGTATCTTATTCGTTGTAAACGGCCACTCGACTGCGACCGGAGGAGTGTACATATAGGCATGTCGTTAATTCCTTCCATTTGTAAGCAAGAGTATCATAATGTTGCACATTATGATTTGTAATGTGTTAGGAAGCAGAAATTAATAGTTTTAGTTGATTATTGTATCGTTGTGAAGTAGTGTTAAGTTGAGGCAGGCGCGGGCGCGCGGCCCGAGACTGAACTACATCGCCGCGTTGCCCACGCCCAGCCATCTAAATGTCATTCTCGCTGGTAAAATATACTTTATCATTCTTGTTTGATGGTTCTACTGTTATAGACATTATAATATTCATTTCTCATGTGTGTAATCAATTATTTGTGTATTTGGCGTGTGATCGACTGAATTATCGATTTCATTTTATGTGCATGAATGTATCTTAAAAATAGTACCTATGCAAAAGGAATATTACGATTAAATATTGATTGACTTGTTTAATATTATAAAAAGAGCGCGGTCGAGCACACGGCATTCGGCGCCGAGAGCGCAATGCCCCGTGCGCAGAGCCCGAGGGTCATGTATTGGGGAGCTGTTATTGTTGCTTCTCGTCTGAGTATATTAAGGTCCAATGTACATTTTAGGAAGGTTGATTTTTTTTTATTCAGTATCTGTTCGTACTGGACGTTTCTTACATATTCAACCAAATTTTCTTTTGAATTTTTACTGTTATTTTTAGAACCATTTATAATTGGTATAAGTTCAGAAACTAATAACTACCTCAATATTACTAAATGAATATGATAATTATCTTTGTGCATGTTTTTGGGAACTGAATTAAAAAAAAATACAAAAATTCAATATAGTATAAGAATGCTATTTTAAACAATAATGGAAAATTGTCAAATTTAGGTTTCTTAACGTAATAAAAATTGATGAAAATTTTAATATTTTTTTTATTTCAATATTGTGTAACACGTAGCTTCCGCACCTTTATTATCCGCTCAAAGACGCCGTATTGTGCAATTGTATTTACACAAACATTTAGTAGTGGTACTTATTTAGTGCCTAAACATACATGATCACTATCTCAAAAATTAAATAATTTATGAGTAAAAAAGAATATCGTGTTACAGTGAATTACTGTTTTGATCAAATATACACTTATTTATAATACAATATTGTACTGTTTCGCAATACTTTTAATTAGAAGAAAATACAATAATTTTTTAATAATGACAAGCACATGACATCTTGCCCGTTCTCATCCGATACATCCGGTTATCTGGTACGCCCATATGTCATCGCCGTACGAAAACCTTATGTAGGTTTTAATTATTCTGTAAAATAACTAAATTTATTATAAAATATTTATTTTCTGTCCTAAATGCACGTAATTCATTTTTAATGAGTCAAATGTAGGCGTGCTTCAATGACTACAAAGTGACATCAGCTGTAAAATATGATAATACCTTTAGTTTAAATATTTTCTACAGTCAGTGTCATGTATAGTTAAAGACAACATTACCAAATTTATTTAGAAACATCTAAAGTGATCAATAATTAAATCATCCATTTTGCCCAAATATATTAGAAATATTGATTCAGATCGTCATTGAAGTAGTAACAATCAAAGCGCCAATGATTTCTAAACATTCAATGTATGCAAAAATATGGAATACTATAAAAACAAACCTTGTCGTATATTATCCTTATACATTTTAAGTACACTTATATATAAATGTTTATAAACACTATTAATATGATAGCAGAAGTTGAAAGTTATAATAAAACGAAGGAGATAGAATTCAAGGATTTTCGGTATCCCTTTAGTTTGGAGCACGACGCTACTGGTAAATTTGTAACTTTCTGCATACCTAGGAACCAATTCTGCTAACAAATTCTGTCACTTGATCGAAATCGAATCGAAGCGTGATCATGGTCTTTTATCTGTTTTCCTATACTAAATTTATCGTGTATTAGCGTAAAAGTTAACATCAGAAAGTTAAAGTCAGAAAGTACTTATTAAATACAATCTTATTGGTTTGGTGCAAAGTTGTTATAATTCAAAAATAATAATTTAAAAAATATATATTTTAAATACCTAATACTTATTTTAATGCATTTCACATTCATAATACTTGTAATAGAATTTATAGTTTTAAAATTGAAAGATGCCTAGTCTCAAACATCGAGAACTCTACAGTACATTTTTAAAATAAACTCAATTTTTGCGGGCAGAAAGATTGTTTGGTTTCACTGATTGAGCCTTTTATTGAGTTAATTGTTTCATGAAAAACTAACGAATTTTATTTTTTAACTGTTCATTTAATTCTATATACATTGAAACAACTTACAATTTCAAACATTTCACTTTGTGCAACTCTCATTGTAATCTATTACATTAGACGCCCCAATTTCTGGTATTTTTGTGATATTTTTGAAGCGAAAACTATTTCAACAATCAGCTTCGTTAGTAGGTCTACCTTAACCATTACGTTCGTCGCTCCAAGAAGGTTTTCTAGCGTGCATCGGAATATACGACTGCTAGATCGGATATGAACCCACTATGAAAACAAATTTTATCACATAAATTTTAAGAATAGAGATATTTATGATATTATAATATTTTTGACAGCGAAATGAAATATTATAATAAACCGCAATTTTTTGATTTAAGCAGGACATTTTTATAAAGTACGAAGCAGCTAAACCTAATTTGTCGACAGTAAAAGGTATATATCAAAGTAATTACTTATTAAATACGCACGTTCATGTCATTTGAAAATCGTATTTTATTATAAATAATACTAATTTGAATGCTGATCAACAGCGACGTAGCTTGTATTTGATGGGGTCTGTACCAAATTTGGTGAGGGGCCTTTCTTCCTAACTGCGGCAAAGCCCTAGTGGAAGGTAAAAATTTTCACAAAGAAACAAAAGCATTTTTATTAAATAAAATAAAAACATTTATAGTATTACTTATTACTTACAATAATTATTCCTAGAATCTAATCAGCAAAACAACTGAAATAGTACATAAACACTTTTCCCGCCTTTTTTCAGCAAATTTATTAATTAAATCATTCATAGCAGAAGACGATTTCAGTTGATCGAGACGTTCTGCCTCTAAAGATAATAAGGACATATCTGAGAGTCGTTCCTTTCCTTTTCCTTGAGGATTGAATTATCAAAATTTCAGATTTTAAGCATGTTTTAAGATTGTTTATTCTATAGATCAACTGTTATGTCTTTACTGTATTTTGCCATCTTTTTTCCGACTTCATTTTTTTATCATTTCATTTGAAGAATGAGTTTCTCCGATTGTAACACTTATAGTATACGTATTGCTCAAGTAACAATTTTCAATGTTTATTTTCAGACATTGTCGTGATATACTTTGTTTCTGTTTTTTTTTATTTCGTTAGTCACTAATTTTGAATATTGTTTTATTTCTATTACATATAAAGCACCAATTTGCCAATGGCGTATTAAATGACCTCCTTACATAAAGATTAACATCTTTAAGATACCTCTGGTGGTCAATAAGCAAACCCCTAGCTACTCGAATTAAGCTCCTTGACCGGCAATGAACTTTATTTTTGAAATGTGTATAATATTTTCTTTTTTTTCCGGGAAATTTAGTATACGGCTATAGAGTTCGAGTGAGATTTTGGATAACATTTTACGAATTTTGTCTTACACAGGTTCGGGGCCTTTGTAGCTAGGGGGGCCCTTATCTTTGATACGGCTGATACTGCGGAATGTTATTAAACGTTAACCAAAAATAGGCTAAAAGTTACTATAATTTCTTTTGAATTTATAGTCCAAAATTACATTAAATTTGCTTGCTTACTATCTCGTAATAATAAAAACATGGTAAAAAAATTATTTTTGATTTTATTTTTATAGTATTCTCGTATGATGAAATATTTTTATATAAAAGTTCGACATAATGCACTAAAAGGATTCGTATAACAAAAAGCATGGTTCTCTGGTAAAGGAATTGGGTAGCGTGTGCTACGTGCTAAATGTACTCTCGTGGAAGCTTGCCATATTTTGGGTATTTTTTGCGTGATTCTATTTTTCCAGTTTCCAAAGTTCGGACCAAGTTCTTTCTCTAATTCAGCTGCCGCTTGTGACAGTGCTAGCTCTGAATCGTGCGGTGTACCATTTGATAATTTAAAGTGATTCTGTACGCCAAATTTTGTAGATGACACTAAATTTGCTGCTTTTGTTTGTAGCTTGCCGACGTTATTAGAGCTTAAGACATTGGACGTAGTGCTGATGTTTTTTCTAGAAAATAACAGCATTATTCTTCCAGTAGCTAAAAATCAAAATGTTTATGTCGTTATAGTGTAAATTTAAAGCCATGTCGAACTTGATCCTCAAAATGGATTTCAGATTGTTCACGAGCACAAGGATGTTTATAATTTTTGTACTATTAGTAAGTCCAAGAACACTCATATCATTAAGTAAATTTAACCCATATTGCTAGAGGTTTTATTTATAAATTATATACCTACACTGAAAGTATGTAGGTATATGATGTACAAAGAGTAGCATAGCTAGGCAGATAAAGGCCCCAGTGCAGCATTGCCTAGATTGGTACATACATCGCCATTGTATAGAAATGTTGGATATATTTTTTTTAATATAAAATATAATAAAAATGAAGTTGAATAAGAATAAAAGTTGATACACAAAAATATAAAATTTGATATTTCTAATAGGGAAATACAATCTATTCTATATGTGCACCGCACCGCCTTGCTCTATGATAGCTACACCTACACCACTGTACATAAATCAATATTCATGGACATATTTATAATTAAGATGTACGCTATTACTAAAATTAACTTTAAATTAGCTTATTCTCTAATATTGGAAATTTCTAAGATCGATAAGGTTAATATTAACTAACGGATCACTGTTGAAAAAAATAGGGACCAAATACTACCAGAATAGTTGTAAAAAAATATGTCATTGTAGTTTTTTCATGGGAAAATCGTTACGAATCTTTGGCAATCAGTTGTTATTTAGCCTTTTTTCGTTAAAATTTCCTGCCACGAGAGCTGCAGCTGCTGCTTAATAATATTAAGATACCAAGAAAAAAATTAATTTATTGAATAAACAATATCAAGAGATAAACCGGCTATTTAATGTAGAGATAGTCGGCAAGGATCGGTGGTAGATAAAGCGACTGACAGGCGTCGGGTTATTAACATCATGAACGATATTTTGACAAAAATATTAAAATTTAGAACATTATTGTTGCGATACGATGAGAACATTTTCATTATTATTCAGATGTTTCATACTTTCTTCTAAATATGTCCACGAGTGTATGACATGGGTGTAGACTGTAGGTACTATTATATTTGTGAAACATACTGTGGCTTAAAGTTGTTAAAGGTGTTGTTACGGTGGCCCTCATGGTGCTCGCGGTAACCGATGCCGTTTTTTCGGATGATGAGGTCTTTGGTGTTGAAACCGCAAATGAGGAACTTGGTGCGGTCAATAAATTATCTTTTTCAGTGCTTGCTACAGAAGTAGTTGTTGCACTTAGAGGTGATGATGAGACAACAGAAGGTGATGCAGAAGCCGTGGTACGAGATATATTGGTGTCGCCCGGTTGTGGTCCAAATGCGTCTTCGTATTGAAACCTTCGCCACCCACCAGCGTTCTCCTTGTCTTCTGTATATTTATGAAATTGTATTTAGTATGAAAACTGGTCAGTTTAGCTAAGTTTTAGTATTCAAGGAGGTTGGGTAAAGAGTCGTTTAATACTTGCCGCAATTATAAGTTTAAAGGTAGGATTTTAAGGCAGTAAGTATAGCATAAGCTTATTATGTTAAAGAGTTGTTTAAAAAATAAAGTCCTCGAAGATCAATCATTCCAATATTAATATACGTAATTATATATTTTATAATGTCACATATAATGTAACAATAACAGTAAAAATCAACACAATATATTTCCTCGGATACCTATGAAAATATCTATCTGATATCATAATATTGTTGGGGACATACCGTAACCTTCATTGTAATCATTTCTTCGAGCTGGTATATCTATAATAATAATGTGTACTTGCGTTAAAATTATATTTTACCATAAAAATAATAATATAGCCGAGATGGCCCAGTGGTAAGAACGCGTGAATCTTAACCGATGATCGTGGGTTCAAACCTGGGAAATCACCACTGAATTTTCATGTGATTAATTTGGGACAATAATTCATCTCGTGCTTTACGGTGAAGGAAAACATCGTGAGGAAACCTGCATGTGTCTTATTTCTCTGAAATTCCGCCACATGTGTATTCCACCAACCAGCACTGGAGCAGCGTGGTGGAATAAGCTCCAAACCTTCTTCTCAAAAAGAGAGGGAATAAAAAATAAGCGATTTCGAAATAAATTAATATCATACATAAAAGCTAACCATAATATAAGTTTGAATCTATTTGCGGGACGCGCCGTCTCCATTTTCGTAGAGCTGGGAATGTAGAAAGTATTTAGTTATTTAAATAGATACCGAACAATATTGGTCTTTCTAATAATTAAGATGAATTCTATTAACGAAATTTGTAGTAAAAATAAATGATTAAATTAAAAAGAATTGTTTAGTATAAAACTTGTTTACAAATTGGCTGAACTCGACGCGGCCAATGATGGACTAATGGTGTTGCCGCTGCTCTTTCAATTTTCTGGTTTTCTGAAACAAATTCAAATTTCCTGACAGTAATCGTATATACTAATTAATCAATTAAAACGAAAGGTAACAAAATAAGGCCTGAAAATAATTAACATTATCAGAATATAAAAATGTTCTATTTTTATATTATTTTACTAAATTTAAACAAGTGTTACTACAGGTTACAGTTGAATGCATCAGCAATTAAAAGAGATGCCTTAATATACTTACTAGTTGTGGCACACGCTCTGGACCTTTCTTCCCATAGTAATCTATTACTTTGCACTTCCTTATTCTCTCGTAGAACTCGAGCGTATTCTAAATAAAGGGACGATATGTAATTTTTATTCAATTAAGTAAAACTAAAAACACCGTTTTTTCTATAAACCTGACTTGAGAAGTTCGACAAGAAAAAGAGCTTGTTGCAGTGCTTTTTGTTCGTCGAAAGCTTCTTTATTGGTCGTTGTATCCCTTTGTATGATACCTAATGCAAGACATCGATGATAATATAACATAATACACATACAAAATATGTAGCGAGCCATGCACGCATACATTTTTCTCTCATCCATCTGTTTTAAACCTTTGTGTATTCATTTTTAAAAGGCTTGCATGTGCATATTAGGTTTGCAAACTCTATGTTGCACGATATTGTATATAAATGTAAGTATACAGCTTCACTGAAATTAAAGAATTATATGTGATGTAAAAAGCATTGCATAACATAAAACATTTTAAATGGAATTTCACATAAATTTATGTTCTGAAAATTGAAATTGTTTGTGTTGTTTTATTGTTATTACATTTTGCAGATATTTAGATATGTACTTGTATGTATTTTTAACTTCAGTGTTCGGTTGTCTAGAACTTCAATGTTCGGTTGTATATTTTATTTATTCAATATCTAATTACAATTACAAAAAAATATAATTAGATGTGAATAGGGTCTCTTTTTTTAACGCTCGAAAAACGCATAACGCGTTTCTCCCACGGGAACAGTGGGGGGATAAGTGGGGCTTGCCGGTGTTCAAGGTGCATAGTGCGCCCCGAACATCGGAATACCCACTAAAAACCAGCGGTACCCTTTCTGTCTTTACGAGAAGCGCTACGGGATCGCTTGCGCATGCTAGCGTGAGGCTCTGGCGGCCGGCCAGCCTCCATTCTCTAGTGAGGGCTCCCAGGGTACTGTGAATCCCCCTAATCCCGGTGGCGCCTATTGCGGCGGGGAGAGAAGGTACACATAGCGCCTCTTCCTTCTTCCTGGTCTACTTAGGGGGAGCGGATTTACAGCGGCATCTTCTTCCCACTCTAAATGAATAGACTCGTACAAGTCCTTTGAATCAAATTTGACGAGATTAAATAGTGTTTATAGAACGTTTTCGAAAAGAGATTCTACTAAAAAAAAACCGGTTAGAAAGTAGTTACTCAACTTTATCGACTAAATTCAAATATCAATAAATATCCGAGGATAAGTGATTATTTTGTTTTTCGTGGTTACAAGGTAGCGACATCTATTGTCTAATAGCGAATCTTATGGCTCACTTCAGTGGTGTACCAGTTCGCTTCGTACAACATAGATGGCGTTGTTTTAATAAAATATTTTATTGTTATGAAATACATATAAGAAGTCTTATTTAGTATTTTTAGAGATAAATTAAAGGTAATGTAAAGATGTATAGTACTTTTAAATTATAAAAAGAAATAAGTTTAAAATTTGCTATGTGCCATTTTATAAAATTAAAACGCATCAATAGTTTCCTTATGACTTAAACAGGTCATAATATGATTTTTATCTTGGTTAGTCAAACTCAAAATTACCCGTCCGTACCAGCTTGTGAATGTCCCACTGCTGGGCTAAAGGCCTCCTCTCCCTTTTTGAGGAGAAGGTTTGGACAAAATTAGTTATTACTTAAATAAAGTACATTTAATACTCCGTAGTAATACTATAAATGTATTTTATGTGAGTAGTTCGTTAGAGTTACATTCAACACTTTTTGTTTTTAAAATCGTTAACAACGACTACCTACTTTTTAATAATATATGTTAATCTACAAAATACAATAAATATTTCTTGTATTTTTAAAATATTTTTATTGACAACAGCAGATTAAATAATATAACACAAGAGGAACCTTCAGCTTTTATGATATTTTGTATTTATTCTAAAGATATACAAATATCGCAACCCATCTGGTTTCGCTTCCCAGTAAATGGTTACCTGACGTTACGAGACGTTATCCTGAACAGACCTTTGACACCTTTTGCACGAACGCCACATAGTAGTAGGCATAGGCCTCTGTACCTGGAGCGCGGCATGCGCAAGGCATTTTCATCGGTAACGCCCAATCGATAAAGGTCAACAACGATCCACCTCTAAAACCTCAGTGTTCCGGACGGGAGCAACGACCCATACGCGACGTCAGCGGTGACTAACGCTGATTGGTCACTCCTCCCCCTCCCCGCTTACGCCTCAACACAGGTGGGAGAAATAGATATAAGATATGCAATTTTGTATTATATTTATTCCGACTAGAACTGCCGGATCGTGAAGACCTTTTTGAACCATGTAATAAATATTGTGATCTCGAACCATTAAACAAGCAGATTCAGTTTACCGTAAGTTAATAAGGGCTTTTTATTTTTTAATCCCTACCAACATCTCTGGTCCTTCGATCCGAATCCGAAACAATCAAGAAGCAAGGCCTCAAGAACAAGAAGTCCTAACACTACAGAACTGAAGTTTTAGGCACCAAAGATCAGGAGACTATGGTACGAACCAGAGGCCTGAAACCATCCAGCACACCGTATCCAGTCCAACCTGGTTATATTAGTAAACATCGTATCCGCAATCACCAAGATCGTAGGTCTTGGATGTCTCTAGAACCCCACGCTAACTTGAGATGTCGCGGAGAGCTCACTTCCTCATCTTAGATAGCGCAAATTGTTCATCATAACTTTAAACTTCTGGAAATCGGTAATCGAGGAGATCCAAGCTTAAACACCTAAAAAGATGCCTTGTTCATGGACACTACGAGTTTTTCGCTAAATGGATGTTTGCATCGTCAGCAGATCAAAGAGAATAGCAATGTAACGATGGTACAACAAGAAAAAAGAAGAAAGTCTATAGTACGACACGATTAATGAACTTGAAGTACAACTTATTCAGTCGTAATCGAGCCGCTAGCTGAGCTCGCTCAACAAAACGATTTCCTTAATTTTAAGAATCGCATAAAAATCTTAGTTTGTACAAACATGATACTACTCACCAAGTTCCTGGTCAGAAAAGCCCCAAATATCTTCCATTGCAGCAACATCCTCAAGGTTAATAATAACCAGCAAGAAGCGAGTAAATGTGAAAATCGAAGGAGTGAAAGGCGACGAAGTATCGTGGACGACGTAAACCAGGCGTTTCAAAATCACACTACACACCAGAAAAAGACTTTATTGTAATCACAAATCTACGAAGATATCCAGGGTACATCAACGGAAAAGGATCCAAAGCCCTCAGAATATATGAGGCACAGGGTAACCTGTAGGAGTCTGTCATCATCATCAAATGTACGACTGAATGTGGGTGAGAAATCTACAATAAGATAGCGTATCCCAAGCAGACTACGACATAGTCTCATAAAAAACTTAGTATTTTGTTTCGAAAACAGAGAAGACGAGCTGGGAACAAAAATAACGACCACATGATGAGGAGATTCTGATTAACAACCTAAAAATGGCGATATATATTAGAGATGACCCGCTTATGGACAGACTAATCGAAAGCATCCAGACTGGCTAAGAAATTCAGAAACCCAATTGTATCAATTTGTAACCCTAAATTGAGATTGTGATGCTGCCTGCTAATAAAAAAGACACAGACAACACGTCTGTGCAGATATAACAAAATAATAGTGATCAAAAAACAGTGGCTGGTACAGAAACCAACGACGCTAGACTTGTAGCAGTACGTCGTTACGCACATAGCAAACAAAAGAACACACACGCCACGCATGCCGGTTTTGTGTCTTATTCCTGCGCTTAATTCCCCACTATCGTCATTATGAAAATGGTGATAGGTCGTAATTTAAGTCTCGAGTGCAAAGTAAATTTCGCTCTCGCCTTGGTTTTCGCATTAACCGATCTTCAAACAGTCATCTTAATTCAATTGCTCCTTGATTTTCACAGAAGCTACTTACGCGGTGCATGGTACTAATACAATAATGGATACATTTGTTTTTATGTTATAGGAGGCTTACCTGATGGAGAGTGACTACCTCTGCCCATGGACTGGTGTCCATGGGCAGAGGTCACTCTCCGCAAGTCACTCTCCGCAACACCGGAGTGAAGGTTGAAGTACTGTCTCACCTTGTTTAGCACACCAAGCTGTCAAGCCAAGTAGAACTGAATGGCATTCGAAATTTCGACGGGGATATTCTTAAAATGACGGGACATAACAAAATAGGACTTTTAGCAGTAAACGCGCAAGCTTAAGTCTTATTGGGTTTGAATTGGACCAAGTTTAGACGGCTCCAGGCCGAGACTTTGTTTAATAAAGTTCTTAAGACACAAGTTTATGTCTGAGAATGATTGACTGAATGATGATGAAAGTTTTCCAGAGAAATTTTAGTGCGCCCAATGTATAAGGCGTGTACACTGATGTCGTCTGCATAGCAGTGAATGTTGCTAATTTGCAATAGCAATCTTGTGGAACACCGGAATTGACGAGTTTTAGTTTTTTCAGAGCATGCGCCATTAACCACTAATTGATGCTCTGATCTGCCAAAAAGCGTGATCCAGTTGCATAATTTCCAAGGAAGCCCGTAGAAAGGAAACTTTAGAATTGTACAGCGTTCAAGTTGATGGTGATTGATGGCTCTGGGAGATGCATGATTCGTGTCGGCTAAAATGTTAGCATCACCCTAGAAGTCGTCTGGTTTTCATTGATGGTTGGTCATGATTGACACGTGATCCTAGAAGATGCGTGGTCCTTACTGACGATTGGTGCCGATGGACGTCTGATTCTGGAAAACGCTTGGTCTTCACAAATCACTGGTTCTGAAGGACGTGTGGCCTAGAAGCCGCGGGGTCTTCATTGACAAATGGTCATAATGGACATGTGGTCCTGGAAGACGCATCGTCATCATTGACGCTTAAGAATGGTGGACGTGTGGTGGAAGACGTTTGATAACATAGACATGTGATCCTTTCTAACAGTTAGGACTGCTTCTGTCTTCTCTGTTCACAGGTTTCACATTTCCCGGAGCCTGTTTTGGGAGGAATTACTGCTATAAAGATGTTTGAGGCAGTATTAACTAATGTTAAAAAAATTCATAAGTAATGAATTTTAAATGTTATTTGTTTTTTGACTACTTTTCTTTGTCTAACTACTTTTTTTACTGACTATGCCAGTTGTCTTATATTCCTAGATAAATGTTTTAGATGATGACAAATGTTATAGAATCGCAGAACTATCGTCGGTGGACTTGGATCGTATCGTCGAATTTTCTGGCTCTTCTGGAGACACTATGGCGGCTATTTCAAGCCAAATCAACAATGCCTGTGCTACGACGACATCGCGACGACAGGAACGGCCAAGCTAGGAGATTAATTTTTCTCGACAACAGCGTTGGAAAAAAAAAGGCGCGTGCTAATTTAAAACTACCACTTCGTTGTTGGACAGAAAAGTAAAGTTTTATTAGTATTGAGTACGTAAATTACATCTATTTGTAAGATTTGGTATTCTATTTTTATAAAGATCATTTCGAGGTTTTGTTTTGTCATATTCCTATAGTTTAAAATGAGTTACGGCTTTATTTTCCATTCCTGTTTTTGAAATTTTAAACAAAGTATCAAACTCACTAATACTTAATGCTAGTGTAGTGTGTTGTAATAATAATATTTAATATATGTAGGGTACAGATGTGAAATAAATTTAAAAAATGCAATAACTTATTACCAATGTACCAACCAACCAAAAATATCTCAAATCTTGATTTTACTTCAGTTAAACATAAGAATCAAATTAAAAAAAAAAAAAAACAAACAGTTTTACCAAATTACAGGTCGCTCTAATATTATACTGACCGAGAACCCAAAAGCCAAATGAATGACGGTTTTTTTTTTCTATCTAGCCAATTGTAGGATAAAGGAATCGCCCAACTGTGTGTAGTGCCTAGACGACCGAGCTTCACACGGCTTTATTTTTATAGCGCCATCTCACTTAATTTTGAGGTACTAGTGGGTTATCATTCATATGTGACAGAATGGAAGTACACAAAAATGTAACAGATGGCGTTATATGACATTGCATTGAAAGCAAATAGAAATAGGCTGAATAATATTATAATTATGAGTAATGAATTATTCATTACTCATAATTATAATATTATTCATTCTAATTACAACAGGCATTCCAAGCAATAACAATGATCGTTTTTTTTTTGCATTTGGTACTTTGTAGAAATTCATACTATATTATAAAATTAAAAAAATAATTATTTATTAATTAAAAAAATTGCGAAATGTAACAAAATATATTTTTTTCATGTACAACTAGCAAAATTCATTAACAATCAATACTACTATTATATAAATAAAGTTAAATAAAGCTTGATAAATAGTGGCTGAATAAAGATATTTCTTCTAATAACTATTTGAATATAAATATCGTTTTTTAAACTATTATAAAAAATGAAATAATTTAAAAGTTTTCTATGTTATAGTTATATACGTTTAGAATAAAGAGATCAATATTCGACAGTTGAAACAATTGAATGAATTCAATGTTCAAAACACTGGGAATCAAATATGAATCCACGAAAAAATCTAAAAAGATAATTTTCTTTAAAATGTCAAATATTTCCATTAATCTCAGAAAGAATTTAAATTTTATATAAGTATTATGAAATAATATTAATATACAAGAAAAAGAGTCAACCTGTTTTAGTATCTTGTTTATTTACACACACATTTTTTTTTTTATAGAATTGGAAGGCGGACATATGGACAGAGCATATGGGCCACCTGATGGTAAGTGGTCACCAAACGCTCTTAGACATTGGCTCTGCAAGAAATCGCGTACATCGCCAATGCGCCATCAACCTTGGGAACTAAGATGTTATGTCCCTTGTGCCTGTAATTACACTGGCTCACTCACCCTTCAAACCGGAACACAATAATATCACATTTATCACATTTACATAAAAAAATAATCATTACATTTCAGCAATATTTTTATAATTTATAAGTAAAAAGTTGTTATTCTATAAAATAGTATGAATTTTTGCAGATGAAAAATAATAATTGCTTATAGAGCCATCTATGAACATTATATAGTTATTAATAAAGATCGTGCCATTACAACTAGTACTAGTAGCACCGCTGCATGCTCGACCACCAGAGGGGCGTCCTCTACCTCGCGAGCTCCTACTGTCGCCGACCATCTGCCCCGACGCAGGCATCGAGGACGACGATTTGGAGGGCTAACGATAGGACGACGATCTACAAATTGACAACCAGCTTACTCACCCTAAAACATCGGAAATGGTAAACAACTGGGTCACTGTGACCCTGGCCCCTTGGGCCAAAAAATACACGACACGATAGGTTGAGCCTGTCGGTGAGGAATAGCCCGGGTAAAGGGGGTAACCCCGTGGCCCGTACCCAGACTGGCCTAGACCAGCCAGGAGGAACCAGTGTGTGTGTACAACTAGTAAACATTACTGCCGACTGAAATTCGTTATATTATTGAATTTAAAAAAAAATCTAAAACGTTATACATTTATCCATGACTATCTTTTCTTTTGCTTTAGGTGTTTTTTTCAAAGTTAAAATATATGCTTTCATATTTAATTATTATCATATTTTGAAATTTACATGAACATAAACCAAATCGATAGATATAACGCCATCTGTTATCATTTTTTAACTAATTGAACTTTGTATGTGATGAGACCCCATGGTAACAGCAATGTTATAAATATTAAACAATGCAAACAGCGTCCTCTATTTCTTACCATACGTATTATGAACTACTAATAAAAGATGCACGTACGTTGTGCCATCTATCGTGAAAAGGTATCAATCGCTGTTATTTTGACCCGACGGCAAAGAAAAGGGTTATTTAACTGAATCGTCATAATCTTATATTTAATAAAATAATAACACACAGGTACATTTAATAAAATATACTTTTGATATTTTTCTTAAAATGTTCGAGTCATACATAAGCAGTATGTATTTTACCATCTTGAATAAACAATAAATAAATGTTATTATTTGTGTATTATGTATGTGTGTTGTGATAATTTCGGTTGTGTCAAATGTAATATTGCTTCTTACGCTAATAACATAATATAGGAACAATAAAACCAATCATATAATAAAAGTTAAATTATAAGAATAAAAGCAGGCTATTTAAGATTTGTTTATGATTGCTTATTTTCTATTTAAAAATCGAATAAAAACACCAATTATGTTACATTACTTTTTATTTTAAATGATAAAATAAAGCATAAAACTAACGCATAACACATCACCAGTATTAGATCGGTATATAAATAAATTATAGATAATTTATAAATTAAACAACTAATATTCGTTACACTAGCTCCATCTCAAACACTTCACTGTTAATAATAATTACAAAATAAGTAATAAACTAGAAATTCTGTCATTTTCCATTGTCCATAAGGTAGGTTTTTCTTTATATTATAAATTACAATTTTTGCTTTTATTTTATAAAAATAATGTGGAATCTTATTTTTAATACAGTTTCGGGGTCCACTTAAAAGTGAGTAAATGTAATTAAAAGAATAATTGATATATTAATAGATCGCATTCCTATAACCAAAACATTAAAATAAGTAAAATGCTTGGATGCGAGCTAAGTATTATAAAATTATTTGTGCTTATAATGAGTCAATAATTAACTTGCCCTTTAATTCATCAGATATTATCGAGATTATAAAGTATCCCGTTACTACAGAGAGAATACTTCTACGTTTTTATTAAGAAAGGCGATGGTCAGCCAAGCGCTAGATCAATGAATTATTTCAATATTATAATGGTTCCCTACGTTATCTAGGCAAAAACTACAACGCAGTGGACCCTAGGTACTTAGTATAGGTTATAAAAGTTAAATTAATCATACAGTCGTTAAGAGACTTTGCTGAGAAAAATGTTGTTATTTAATTTCCAATTTTTATCTTTTTTTACATATAAATTATTTAAATAATCTTTGTTTTTTCTTGTTGTTTTATTAAAAAACAAATTTACTAAGTAGCCTATTATAATGTTAGGAGTTGTTACTACGAAGCAGTATTTTTTTAAAGTATAATTTAATTAATCTTTTTATTAACGTTTCATTTGACGGCTTTTATACTCATATAGTTATTGTAACACAACATTTCCTATGATCGCACTATAAGATACATTTCTTGAATTTTATATAATTGATTTGCAAAAGTTTTTTACACCTACTTGTGGCTTAGGAATGACTGAATCAAAAAATTAACTATTAATATTAATTAGTCTAGCAACAATTTATTTACTTTTATCACAAAACCGGGAGACATCTGAAACTTGGAGGTTAAAGAAAAAGTTATATTATCCACTAATGTAGGAAGATAGGGTACATACATTAATTGGAAAAATTGGAATAATTAATTATTATTGCTAATTTCATATAAATTCAATAAATCTATTGGAGTTATCATAGAGAACAATATGTTCAGTCAAACTTAATATTTGATCGATAGGTATTGGTACACTTAGTTATGTAAACGAGAACCAATACACTTAATTCAAATACACAATTCTTAATTTTATACGTACTAGCATATAGTCATATATTTTTAAATATCGTTTTGATATGAAATTATAATATAAAAAACACTTTTAGGCCACATGGAAGTCCATTTATATGAATTGGTTCTCGTTTCTATTGCTAATCTTAATTACTTTGTATATTATACGGCAGAAGAAAGTTTTATTAACATCCCTTGAAGATTCCGAGTTGAAGTTTGCTTTGAGGTGTTACTTTTCGACAACGATTCTTAACTTTTAAGATCTACTTCAAATAAACCAATTCTTGAACGCAGCTATATATTTATGAATAAACAAGACATTAAACTTTTAAATAGTGTGCAGACTAAATATGAGAGATTTTATTAATTTCATATTTCATGTCAAAAAATTCAGTAGTTTCTAAAATAATGATATTTTTCCAAAACTGACTATTTGAAGATAGAACAAGGAAATAGCTGGGACTTCATCTCGAAGTGCCTTTGACATGTCATACGCAATCCTCATAGCAAATTCACTTCTAATGAAATAAGTACCGAGTTTAGTTAATAAAATAATTGTTGTATCTAACAATACAATTTTTAAATATACTTGAAAGCTATTGATTCTGATCATAAAAATTAAGGCAAATTCATATTATATTAATATTTTCCTTAAGCTATGTCCTCTAATATATTTTCTAATCACGTTCACGTACTACGAATTGCATCACTTTTCAATCACCTCTTTCTACCTCTAACCTGAGGCAACTCTAAGGTTGTATAACATACGTGGACTACTCTAAATTTATACTTATAGAGTTCTCATGTAATTGGCTAGAAAATTGAAATAATTTACTCTTGAGTTTCGTTTTAAGCAGCACGATATATTTAAATTTCAACTTTGGAAATATGAGTTTTCTTAATGTGTGCGTTAATTGACTTAATTCGTCCGCGTTTTGTTCTATATCGAGACAAATGAAAAAAAAGACGTATTTATTTTTTAGGCAAAAACAAACAAACATAGTGTTCCTGTGTATAGCGTATGAAAACTATACTGTATACAAAGCTTGATGGTGTATAGTGTCTGGAAACGGTCTAAATTTTTTGAGTACGTATTTAAATTCTAGAGATAAGAGTTAAAAGACAACTGGATATTTCATAACGCCGTGTATATGTTTATCTAATAATATCTAATTTTATTTATCTAATGTTAAACGTCTTCAATTTGCCAAAACGTAACATACCCGCTTAATAGCTACACTTAAACAATAAAAATCACAAAAAAAAATTCGTTGTCAACTTCGATATTATTGCTATCGTTGTTATATTGCTTTTACACGTTTTTTTATAAATATATTTCTTAAAACACTACCATTTTTACTAAATTGTGACATACTTCTATCTTAAGCAAAACGTCTTACAAACCTATACGCGACAACTACATCATCGATACACCTACAAAAGTTAAGTAATACAAAAATATTAAATATATCATTTAATACATTTTTAATTAATAGAAATTCTGGTGCATCGATACAATTTTTTTTATTTAAAAAAAAAATCTATACTGTGACTCTATAGAATTTTCGCAATAAACGTTTAATTTTTCAAATACATTAAAATGAGCGAATAAATAATTACTTTTTTTTTATGTTGAACACATATAATACCTTGGTTTTTGATTGGAATCGATCATGTTTCAATTAATTAATGTTGTGAAAAAAACTTAACAGAGTCACAGCTGACAACATTTTAAGCACATTATCAGCCTTAAAATAACAGTTATTCGGTAGCCGATTCACAATATTTAAATAATAAAAAAACAACAAATTTTTGATCAATATATATAAAAATTAACCGCATTTTTAAACATAGTTTAAAGCGCCGTAACAATATAACAGCACAAATATAAAAAAGCAAAAACAAACAAATACATTTCTGGACAATTAAAACTGTTATAAAAAAAACACTAAGACTTAAATTATTCTATTTTAAAATATTGTTTTAACTTATTGTATTTTAATTTTTCGTAATTTCTGATTGTAAAAAATATGGCTTGATCAATTAATACGTTAATTTGAGATAAACTGTAAAGTCCACGCATTGTTTTACTAAAATTTTAATTGATAGCATCCTACTCGCATATTGCGCAATCATTTACGATTAATTCAACGCCACTTAAACTAAACTAAAACTAAGTCTTAATGAATATTAAAGTAAATAATATTGCTTTCATGATGTTAATTAATTAGACTATGACTAGATCTAAATTATTGCTATAATGTATTATTGCTTAGATATTGCTAATTTGGACAATCTTACTTGTATTATATCACTGTAATTGTGTTTTTATATTTAATCTATAAACTTTTAAAAATTTCTTCTATTTCGTATCATTTATATACAAATGGCAAAAGGAACCTATGAATTATCGCGATGGAGCCTTACGCGTGTGTGTTGAAAAATAATGAATGAAGTATTTATATTTTTTAGCTTTTACGATGTTTTAATTAACATTGTATTCGTTTTGCTGTTTAAAGTAAAAACTGAAATTGTCGAATTAAGACGTTGGTTTTATATTTAATTTTATTTAAAAACAAAACATGATTATATTTATTTTTAAATGGTGAACGATAATAATTGTAGTAGTTCTATCGTAATGATACGCTAATTGGCTTATTACAACTCAAATAGGAATAGTCCCCGTCCATAAATAGTGCACATCGACCTTTGAAAAGAGACAATCGATTAATTTCGGCTTCCTAGGGCGTTATTTGTGTCGCTCTACCGTCACTACCTATGTGACGCAGGGTTGTCAACCGTACGATAATTATCGTACAAGTACGATAATTTCATAACTACGTACGATGTACGATGGTACACTACTATCGTACGATAATTTGCATTATGATGCAAAATTTGATAATTACACTAATAAATAACGATTACAATTGTTTTTTACTCTCATTGCAGCCGCTCATATCCTTGTCCAATACAAGGAATAGCAACCAATGCTACTGTCTGTCAATCATCGATCTTGGTTAGATGTGGTGTTGGCAGTTACTGTCTTTTCGAATTTGATCATGTTTACCGTATATAGTGCGTATTTTTGAGTTCTTATTTTTTTTTAGTTTTCTGTTGATTTCAACTGTAATTACAAGTTATATAAAATATATTGTTGTGATTTTGTATAATGTTATTGTATTTTATAATATTTTTATAATCATTATCCTGATGTACGATAATTTTGCTCAATGTACGATAATTTTACGGACCGTGGTACGATAACTGCCTGGCTTTAGGTTGTGAACCCTGATGTGACGTTTCTCAGTCAATGTTCAACTGCGGTGGAGTGCAGTCGCTTCTCATTTAAAATATTTATGTAGAGTTGTAAGCCACCACCTTTTAATTATTGAAAGTTGTACGATTGCATCTTTAGTGTGCTGTTCTGTTAGTTATCGACAACGCACCCTGCGTTTGCACACCAGAACAGTACACATTATTAATTACATCATGAATCACAACAAATTTGTTGAAAAAAAATACATCCATATGATATAACAATGTTATTTTTATTTTATTTTTCAATAATTTAAAGGCAGCATTTATGGAAATAATTGGTGTATTTTATTCAACATCTAATAGATACTGGGCTGTTAGTATTTCGTGCGACAGAGATAACGCTCTACGAAGCCGAAATTAGTCGATTGTCTCTTTTCAATGGTCGATGTGCAATATTTATTGACGGGTATTTATGTTATTTCTTTGAAATTACTAAGACATACATTTTTAGTCAAAATTATTTACAGACTAAGGGTGATTTAATTTTGATGCAGACTACATTTTAATGTAAATTAGGTTTCATAATTATCAATATTACTTTTTTTCTGTAAATATTCGTTTGTATACATATATTTTATAATTATTTCTTGGATATGATAAAGCTAACTTGCAATTTCACAACGCATGTTTTGTTTTTAAAATAAATTTGTTTGTTCTTAGTTCAGTTAAAGAGCAAAGACTATTAAAATATATTTAAATGATGTATTGTATTAATTATTAATTTCGTTTACAGTGGAGTGTAATTTAATTTAATGTTTGACTATTATTGTAAAAACGTACCGACGATATAAAACGTAGAATTATTTTAAATCAACATAACATTTTTTTTCTTTTTAAATTCCGTATTATTACTTTTTTAAAAATTTTCTTTTTTTCTTTGAAGACTCTTTAGTCTATTTAACGTTATTTGCTATTATAAATAAGTAATTATAGCGATTATAAGACTACATCTATAATTGTAAAGAAGAAAATTTGGTACACAATTAAATATTTACATTAAAATATCGTTATATATTTTTGTATATAAATTGGTTTCGTCATTATCATTATTGCTTACTATCACTAGCTTAACGTTTAACCTCTACAACTACAATAACGTTAGTATAAATATTTGAATAAAATATCTCGATTAAGTTTTTTTTAAAAGCCAATACTTAAGCATCTACGAAGACAAAAAGGGGCTAGATAGATAATATTACTAGGGTTAATTGAAGGATTATGTTTAAGAGTACAAACGCTAAATTCTACACGATTGGCTTAGAATTTCAATAGATAAAAGGAGGAATTAGAAAAAGTGGAGGGTAAGTGATTGAAAGTATAACTAATGAAGTCACTATAACGTATTATAATTCAATTTTGAAAAACAATATCACAATATAATAATAAACTTTACAATATTCGATGTTAATTTCGTTTCATTAATTTATCAATTTATTTAGTACTTCGAAGCACCAAAAATATCTACCAAATATCAATAAACGATGAATATAAACTACGTAAATTCTACCGTAATATTGCTTATAGATTTACATTATATTGCTTTTAACGCGCAACCATTGTCTGGTAAAGCTTATTCGTATTAACGAAATGTTATACCTTTATCGTAAATTAAAAAAAATACAACAATGAAAATAATGTCTTACATTCACTAATTCGAAACAAAGTGCAATAATAAAAAAAAAAATTTAAACAATACGTCACTGATGTCAGTCTATTGTTAATAATTTTTAAAATAAATTCTTAAGTCTACATCTAATTGGTGAATTATTTAACCGTACAGGAACTTTTAATAGAGGATTTTATAATTGACAGGGTTAACTGAAATTCACTGACAAAGAATTGACTCGCGAGGCTTCAACTAATACGCTAGGGTGACGTCGACGACGCAGAGGGTGGTTCCTTGAAAGTATGTCATCAACATTTTTACGTGTGAGTATAAATATCACATTGCAGATCGTTGTTACGCCGTTACAGGAGAATCATACAATTACTTAAACCCTCTGCGTAGTAGACGTAACACTTTTCTACGAGAGCTACGGAACGCTACGGGGATAGGATAAAGTCTGCTGCGTCCATCGACAGCGGTGCGCGACTTGATAATACCTACATTATTATTGCTTTTCGAATACCCATTTCTTCCGAGCACCTCGTGCTCGCCTCAGTAACCTAGTGTTAATGCTACCTTATTCTAAACTAGTTTATTGCCAGTTACGTTCGACTTGACACTATTAACACACTCAATCTAAAGGCATGCTCGCTGAGTGACGCGGCGAAGCCCGTCCCATATAGCCGTCGCGTGGCTTGCCGCCGCCCGTCCATAACCGTTTACTTCAAACATTTTAATTGTACATATTAGTAACGTATTTATCATAAAAATATGTTGCATTATTAAATCAAATTAATGATTTTTTATATTGTTCCTTTTTTAATAGAGACGTATGATGAATGACTACGATGACGTAAGGCAATATATCGCAAGTGAGGGGGATTGCGTGCCGAGGGATAAGGAGGTAAAGTGGGTGCGGGTGCGGGTGCGGGACGGTGCGGCGCGTCGGGCGCGTGGTCGCCGCTAAGGCACTGTCGCGGGCGGCGGCGTGCGGCCCTAGCTGCGCGACGGGCTGTGCGGAGCTTCGGACGGAAAGTTTTGGCAAGTTCCTCACCGAGACGGACGACGCGGCGCGCACGGGCGCTCCGCCTTCGTCCACTGACGAGCTCGGCGCTTGGCTCTCGCGACTCCATTTTAACTTACACCCTAATACTCTAACCTACTTCGCGGTTTGTAAAAATCACCTACAAAAGATATTAGTTTCATTCGTATTTCATTACTTCTATGTATATAAGGGTATATTTTATCGACATGTATATACATAATTCAATGTTTAACGTTATTAGGACGTTTATCGCTACGGCCTATTACCGCGTCTGCGGCGCTACGGGGTCGTACGTGATTCGTTGTTTGCGAAACGTTGCTCGATTGCGGCACGACATGATCAGCAGAGATCCACTAAAAGTCGTGCGCGTCTACCTATTTTAGAATTTGTATATTTATATTAATTATGCTAGTAAACTAAATTCATAATAATACTTTACGTTTATATGTAAATCTTACAACAGTGGTTACGGTCCCTGGTTGCTTTCGGTTCTGTTGCGCGTTTAACCGGATGCGGAGGCAGGGGTTTCTGGTGGTGATGGTGAATCGTCGTCGCGCACACACGCCGATTCTTGGTGTTTATTGAGGTAGCTCTTTAGGGCGAAAGTCTTATGACAACGTAGGCACTCAAAGTTTTTATCAGCGGAGTGCGTCTGCATGTGCGCGCGCAAGTTAGAACGATCAGCGAATGCCTTTCCGCAGTGTGCGCATCCATATGGTTTTTCGCCGGTGTGAGAGCGGAGGTGACCTTGTAGCAACCAAGGCCGAGAGAACAACTTACCGCAAACGCCACACACGTGAGAGAGCTGGTGCGTGAGCACGTGCATGGCAAGCGCCGGCATCGATACGTAAGCCTTACCGCATTCTCCACAACGCTTTGCGGCGACGGAATCGAGGCTACGGTGAGTTTGTTTGTGCCGTGAAAGGTTTGAAGAGGTAGCATATCGTTTACCACACTCGCTACACGTATACTTCGATTTTGGTTCAGGTTGCTGGGCGCTTTCGACAGGGGCGTTTGCATAATTTTTTCGCTTAGAACGACCATCGCTAACAAAAAATGCGTCATAAGTATAAGCGACAGTTTCTCTTGGGCGCTCTGTTGTCTGCTCTTGAGGAGGTTCGGGTGGAGGTGGCGGTGGTTCCGGGGGTGCAGGGTCGGTGCGCGGCGGTGTTGTCAGGAAAACTGCATGTTGACTTAAGTCCAGAATTGCGTGGGCCGCATTGAGATCCTCTTCGGCCCGATGGAGGTACGCGCGGTCGCCGAGACAGTAGGGGCGATAGATATCTTTCTTCTTTGGCGGTAGAGACAGAAGAGTGCCCGTGCTAGAGTAGCACATGGAGTTGGATTTGCCGCTCGCCGGTGGCGGAGGAGGGGAGACAGGCGAAGATTGGAGCTGTACTTGGAGAAAAGGCTGTTCTGTCGAGTCAGAGGCGGAGAGGTGCAGAAGTGCGTAGGACAGAGGCTGAGGCGCCGGCTGAGAGGGGCCGGATGGAGCCGGGCTCACCTCGTTCGGCAGTTGTGCGGTGAATTGCGTGGAAGGCTGTTCCTCGGTATAACCTGTGTACAAGAAAAATATAGCTTATTACTCCAGAAGTTTCGAAACATTGGCTTAATTCGACTATCAAGGTCAATCAATAAGATAAAGATGAACGTTCGAATCAAAATATACTGACCCATTATGAGTCTAATAAGTTAGTACTGAAAAGGGTCACCTAACATATAACATATATACTTACAGATATTTTTTTTTTAAATTTAACCAGTATCAATATGATTACTTTTATGCTATTAATTATATTTTAAGACGCATATAAATAAACGAGATATGTTCGTTTGTTTAAATAGAAAGTAATATATAGCACAAAATCATATAAAATTTAGAGAAGATCATGGTTCGCTTGGAGTAAAATCATTATCATGTTTTAGGAACTATGAAGATTTCGTTCTGTAATTAATAATAAAGTATGTTGTAAAACTTTTAAAAACAATAGCGGGAAGTAATTGTCGGACCTGAGCCGAGACCCTAGTTTGCAAGAGTTATACTGGGATCGTTAATAACTTACAGAGGCAACCTGTGGCGTTCACAGACCTGTAGCTTCTTAGATTCCAGAACTTTTATTATCCTACTTTATAGATTTATAAAGTAGTATAAAAAGTTTTACTTTTTATATAAAAGTTTGCCTTACTTTATAATTGATTGTAATAAATTACGGTATCAGAACATGTTTTAGCAAAATTAAAACAGCCTTTGATTCAGCATAGTTCTATGCAACCGTCAAACACATTCAAGTACAATATTTTAATTCAGTTTTCAGTTAATTCTTTACTTCGTTTATAATGATGTTGAATGTTTGCGTTTTTATAGTGATTTCTTCTGTATGAATAAATAAATACATTTATTAAATGACTGATATTTATTTTATTTATTAACATGTTTTTAGTAACTCGCTTTCTTATTGGTTTGTTCGGTGCAAATTTTGATATGCATTTAAAACAAATTACATAACATAGCTTATAAAACATACTATATAACAAATTAATAAATCATATACTCAAACAAAGATATTTTGTTTGACTATGCTGCATAAATAATTATTCGAAGTGAGATTTAATAACACAGTACAGATAAATCGCTTGGCTCAATAGTTGTTGTATTATCATAGTTGTATATACATAATCCTAAATAGTATCCGTATGAAGTTAGCCGGGCTTGAAACGAGTGAAGCAATAACGCAATGTTCCATTTAGGAATAGATTAAAATTTTTACAAAAAACAATCGCCATTATAGTATAAATATGCCTAATTTATAATTATATATTATTCTTCATTTCTAAATTAAAATGTTCAAAATAAACACCGAGTGACGCAACATAAGCTGCACGGATTAAGAGGCTTAACTTAGAATGTGTAAGTAAATGAAACTTCGCTACGAGACGGGATTATTTGGAGCGAGGACGGGTGAGGGCGCGGTGTAAGGGACCAGGAATACTTTTCTTTCTATTTTGTCTTTATTAATGTTTTAAACAGACGATGACTTATCTTTTTGAACTGAAAAAATATATATTTTTTATTAGTTTTTAACAACGACGACGAAACTTATAAAATTGCTTTTATTTGTATTTTGTTCCTATTGGCAGTTTACGAACTTTGATATGAAATATATTTTCTTGAGTTTTTTTTTTGGTTCTACCCTATGATGAGAAGCCAAACTTTATTCCAACACTACTCCAATGCGGAGTTATGGGCTCCACACGTGGCAGAATTCCATCCGACACATGTAGGTTTTTAAAACCGATATTGACGTAGCAACGGAAAAGTTGCAACAACAAATTTCCATGATTATAAAAAACAAATTGGAAAAAAAAGTTAATTTTAACGAATATAGGACAGTTATTATTGTGATATATTTCGTTATAATATTATGTAGTTTAACCTTGTTTGTGATTCGGATAATTTATTTAAAGAAAACTATCTTAACGACTTAGCCAAAAAATTAGGTTTTACGATTATTTCCGCATTATTCCAGAACATATAATTTGCAAATATACAAAGATATATATATATATACTTAATAAGATACTTTTTTATTTATTTAATTTGGAGTCCAATTAAGAGCCAATTTAAATATTTATTTAAAATAAATATTTATTACAACTGTTACACTAAAATAGTAAATAAACGGTCAATATCGACGGAATTAACCCTCATTCAATACGAATGAAATTGGTAGCATTGGTGAATATCGCACCCAATACCGGCGATCAACGTTCGGTTTTAATTAATCGAATTGTTGCAGAAAATCGAGTTCCGCCACTAAATTTATTCAAAAGTGGCGTTAAGCTAACAAGTTGGTAAATCGATTTTCTAGCAAACAATCGACTAACTTGGCAGGTCGATTACAGTAGACCGGCTATTTGTACTGAATCCCGTTCGGTATACCTTTATCAATATTGTCTTTCAAAACTATGACGGTTATAAGCTCAGAGGTAGTTTGATCAAGTCAGTTATTCATTTACTTAATTATAGATTTGAATTGAGTGTCCAAGTTGTAGTAGTGGTGGTGAGATTAGTAAAAGTCTAAATTTGAATCATTCCTTTAATCATTTGTGAATAACAAAAATATATCTTTACACAATAGTTATTTAGCAAGCCTGCACAAAGCTCTGCCACTGAGTAGGTTTGTGCAGGCTTGTGTGGATGCAAAAACCCATCACTAGTTTTATTTTACCGCCAAACATCAAAACTTTGTACTGCTGGCGTAGACATAAGGATCATATTTAAGATTCTACAGTTCTTGGTACATTGACAATATAAGAAGTGTTTTAAATTCCTTTCAGATTGAGGGTCTGAAGTAAATTACCATTAGTTACAATCGTTAAGTATTTTTTGAGATTGTAAGAGAATTAGATAGATTTTCGGGCAGTTGCACTCTTCAAGGTAGGAGAAACACACGCCATTATAACAAAAGAAGCATCGAACATCAAGGCGATATCATAACATACCCATAACAACAACAGAGTTCTGGGCGATGACAGAATCACAGCAGAGTTTCTTAAGGCAGGTTAAAATCCAGTCCAGAAAGAAGTGGTCCCTTTAATACCGTTGTTTAGTAATTAAAAACTATCACCACAACACCGTGAGTCACGTGTATACATTGTTCTTTTGAGTTGTCATAAATCGTCTTACCGGAGTTGGCGAGTTTCAGCCCTATGAACAAACTATTTTTCGATCAGATTACAGCACTTTCTCGAGTTTTGGACTCAGTATAAACTTGGTCATGTTGTAAGGTGACCGAAACTTCTCGAAGTCGTTGGCGAATATACCTAGCTTGCTCACGTCATAAAACTCCATTGAAACTTTGTGAAGGAAAGTGATCAGATAATTAATTTGGGATGGGCATGATTTGGCAATTTTTATGAAGTCCTTATGTATAACGCAATGTTTAAAGATAAAAGTTTCAAGCGATGCGTCTTACCTCTACGTTGCCGAAATGCAGACACTAACAGAGACTGCCTACAAATCCAAGGTAGTGTACTATGGAGTCAGCTATGGTTGTAATATTTTAAAGGATGAAATCATGTAAATTAGAGATTTGATTTTGTATGTAAACCAAGATTGTAGATACAATTTTAATTTAAAATGAAATCTTAAGTTAAGGAAAGTAAGATACGGAAATTAGTAAAATTTGTAAAGAAAATCTTACACAGCGAATTAAATTTCCTATGTTTGATTTGTGGTTGGAAAAAAAGTTTGAATCCGAAATAAAACTATTCGATCTAAAAAGAAAAACTTCACCTTACACGTCAAATTAATTTATATTTTATTTAAAAATGCTTTTACAAAAATCACATTTAAGTCAAAATTTGTCGTTGAAACTAAGTTAAGCCGCTTAATTTTTCGAAAGCGTAAAATTTCGTTGACAAAGCGATTGGTGGGTTAAACAAAGGTGCCTCGGAAAGCTCCTGTTTTTAAAGTGAATAAATATTTCATCGCCGTTGTCATGGATAATGTTGAACGTTTTTATTTTTCAAACGACTTGTTTCAACGCTCTTATAATAGCTTAATGATTTTTTTCTTATCGTTTTGTAGCAAAAGGTTGAATACCTTTAATTCAGTTCGGTTCTGCGACCCCTCGTAATATGATTTCTTGAACGACAAATAAAATGAACACTTCATCTAGCACGGACGTATTTTTTAAAGTATACTATTTTTATTATTTATCGGTTCAGCAACATTTTTTTACTCAAACAATATTACGAAATGTATTTTAATTCACATAATAATCTATTATAGGTTAACGCTGTATTCACTGTAGACATTATACTACTATATGCATTATATTATACTGCATTGACAATATACAATCGTGTAAAGTTACTTTATAACAATCAGTATCCGATAATCTTTAATTATTTATTTTTAAAATTGAAAGTCATATAGAAAGCCAATTGAACTAATTATTTTTACGAAAAAAGGAAAACTTTATTTAAACAGATACGCAAATACAAATTTAATAAGATTTATATAAACATTATTTTAAAATTTATATATAGATAAAAAATTAGTGGATTTTCGAATAAATGTGTTTGAAAATTTTCTATGGGCATAATTTCTTGTAGCTTATCTACTTTTGTTCATTTTGTTTCGTAAAATTATAAATATTAAAATTAATTTCATGAACTTATATTAAATTTGAAGTCATTCTGATTTTAAATCGTACTAAGTATAAAATATTTTTACATTAAAATGAACGCTTGAACTTTTACCGAAATATTATTAAATATCTGGTGGTTGTATCAATTTACACAGTCTGCCGTTTTAATTAATAAGTTAAGTGAACGTGATAAATCATTGTATCAGACGTGTGTCAAAAATGTTTTATAAAACTACTTAGGTTGAGATGTTTTATCTCTAAGTTCTTGTAAATAATATTTACATAGCACAATATGAAATTCCTTCCAAATTTAAAGATAATTGAGGGAAACAAAAACTAAAAATATTTTAAATAAAGATGACAATTTATTAGGTATACATACATAATATTATTTATTACGTATTATAATAAAAAAAACTATAAATTTTACAATAAATTTGGTGTATTTATTTTATGTTGTCTACGTATCGCTGTTAAACTAATAATAATACTCAAATCTGCTTCAGTCAAGCGTAAAGCTTATAGGAGTGGGTATGACAATAGCCCTCGGGGTCAGAATCGAATCTGTCACTTTCATAACGCTAGGCGGCTATCGTTATACTAATTAGGCATCAAATAAAGTAAACTAAAAATGTCGGTAAAAATTTTTGTATTTCAAGTTTTCATTTTCTAAGTTCTGCTTATTCTATTGGTTTTACAAAACTTGTAGATGCTGCAGGTGCTGGTAATGTAATTTTCTAGAATATTGTCTTTCTATCTTGTCGCATTGTATTTCCGTTGTCGTCCGGACTTACTGGCGACGCAATGGATATTTGGTTTAAAATAATTTAGCATTTTTATTGAAGAAGTTTATTTGTCTTTAAATTTCACAACGAAATAATGTTTTATAAAAAATTACAACTTTACTTTTTAAACGCATATTTCTTAAGCATATGTATTATCTACTACTAAATATTCTATTAAAATGATAATGGTAGCCTGGCTGACTGAATGACTCACACTAAATATTTTCTTAAAAAGCCCTCTTTTTTTATTTAATTTCATGTTTATGGTATTTTTTTCATTTACACATTAACTTTTAAAAAAGCATGTGCATCGACCTATGAAAAATATATATTAATGGTCACTTATGGTCAATGCTTTCCGTATTACCCTTTCAATGACCTTCAGAAATTTAACCGCAAAGCTATGCAGTAGTATCGATACAACGTGCCTTTGGTTGGCCGCAAAAATAACTTTATTTTTTGTAATTGGCATTGCTAGTTTTGAAGATAGTAAGCGAATGCCAAATCTTTTCTGACATTAATGACTGACAATGATTCTCTGACAATAATGTATGTAGGTACAAAAATGAAAATAAAACATAGCTACTGTAAAAGTCATGACGCGTGGTAGGTTTGGTGGCAAGAATACTAGGCATAATGTATTATAATATAATTCCAAATTCAGTGTATTTTTGTTTTTACATTTTTAATATAATGGATCGTCGATTACTTAATAGAACATTATTTTACTTATATATTTTACATTTAATTATTTATTTAATCTACAATATTTATTACAGAAGCAAAAAGATATATTTTTGTATATTTTTTATTTCATGTTAAGGTATTATAATAATGACTATAATAAGAAGTATGTATTCCATTGCTAAAACTGAATAGGTTTTTTTTTAAATTGGCCAATTACTATATTAAATTTCATGTCAAAAATATATTGATAAATAAGGCTTATTATTCAATAAATATATATATAGAAGATGATAAAAGCGCGTGGCTAGTATTTGCTTAATTTTCGCGCAGATTAAATAAAAGATTTAATTATATTTAATTAACATGCCTTTGCAAATTTGTGGAAAAGAGTAACTACAGACTTTATTGCCGGTTCTTCTCGGTAGAAACTCCATTCCGCATCGGTAGTAGCTTTACGTTTAATTTATTTGTATACAGTAACGTTACGCTTTTGTTAGTCTACTCGAATAAAGGGTATTTTGATTTTGATGGGAATACAATAGATCAGACGAAGGCCCAAGATCAGAGGAAAGCCGTTGCTTTGTCAACTTCCTAACTCCGGGGTAAAAATTTCTTGAATTGATTGAAATTTCAGAAATAAAATTTATTTGCTAATCCTATAATAATATTTGAATCTAGGAGGAACTCAGGATCGGCAGCCTTGTAATCTATTCATTTACCGACGAAGTAATCAATTAGTAGTATTATATCGCCGTTTCCATCTCGTTTTTGAGAAATAGATAAGTAAAATTAAATTAAGTCTACTGCGTCGAGAGCAGCACGAGCCAAGCAAAATTTATGTTGCATTTCCTCGTATATTATGAAATACCAAATAGAATAAAGAGAAATTGAAGAACACTATTTTATATTTTTATATAAAATATGAATTATAGTTTCATTTTATATAATTACTTTGTATTCGTTTTGTAAGGTATCGTAACTTATCATTGTAATCCGAAAAATGTTGTACGATAACAATTTATATCGCTAATCTCTATAATTAACAATAATAAATTGCTATTAGTGGCTGTGTTAGCGGTAAATTCGTTACATTTATGTGAAAATTAATTATTATCTGTATAATTTGTGTTAAATAAGCGGCTATTGTTTGAGGTGTTAACATTGACGCGCTTAAACATAAACACGTTATTATAAATTCGTGACTGGCAATCGCATTTAAAATATTATTGGATAAATAAATATATGAAAATATTTGGTTTTCGAATTTAATCTTAATAAAATGAAAGAAAAATAAAATGGTAAAATGCTCGACCATCATTTAAGGCATTGATACAAAACAAACATATGAAAATCTACGCTTAGCGTGCCAACTGTGCGGCGCAAATACAATAGCAAAAACAAACCCGGACCGAGGGATGAGCGAAGGGGTACGCCGCATTGCACCAGTTGAATCTCGACCCCTGAACACCCCGAGGGTGCACCTCCCTCCCCCGCGTCCCCCCAGGACTCCCTCCTGGATACTTGTTGTACGTTCATACAGGATCGGGATGCTTACAGAATTTATTTTGAGGAAAATTGTAAAATGTTTTTAAAAGAATTGATTTGTCGTTCGTTTTTAAAATATAAAAAAAAGAAACAGAATTGTGAAATGTTTTATTAATGAAACGTTTGATATTATAAAATGGTCCTATTTAAAAAAAAAAAGATACCTTAATAATCTAATAATCTTTTAAATATGTTTTTATTAGATTATATTCTTCCTATCCATGATTAAACATTAATTTTACAAATAAACATTATATTTAGTTATAAAATATATTAAATATATATTATCTATAAGAAACTTCGCACGTCAATATTATTGAGCAAGCGAATTTGTATTATGAACTAGCTTTTCTAGGTGAATGTATGAATTTCCGGATATTACTTGAATTGAACAAAACCATTGTTATTTCGAAAACCTTTCGGTAGTACATTTGTGCGACGTAAATTAAACAATTTGAAATTTAGGTCAGGCAGATCCGGAGCTCGTTCTCGTATTCCGGACAAAGCTGTCATGCAGCTGTTTCGAAGTCTCGACATTCTCATATGCTCACATTTATCACATCTATCTGATTGAATTTGTTTTATTATATTCGGCCAATTTTACAAGACAATCATTGTATTAAATCATAATCACTTTATTCTTTTATGTATATTAAATAACATAGATTAGATTGGGGGTGGTGTATGAAAATTGCGCATCGAATCCCGGGCAATTATCAATGAGTTTTATATGCTTATTTAGTGTCTACCATTTATCACGTCCTCTATCGTGAACTGGAACTTCGTGAGTAAACCTGCTACGTCAGAAGACAACGTCTGCAACATGTGTATCCACCAACCCATGTTGGAGCGTGGTGGAATAAGCCGCATACATTTTGAGGCTTTGCTCCAAAAGATATATGTCATTCAAATACCTTATTTTACTATATGATTTCAACTATAAAACCTATTTCAATAATAATTGAGCTAAGTATTCCATTTAATCTGTTTTTTTTTCTAAAATATATAATTCTAATCGCAATCTCCATCGTACATGAACATTGGTAAATTTGTTCGTCCTCCGCTCTGAGCTCTTTGGCATCTGCAAATTTGAAAACTGAAGACGTAGATGCATCGAAGATGTAGATTTATGGCTCTGTTCACTAATGCGATCGAATTCCGTTATTGGAAATTACGTTTAAGCAATTGATTCTTACTAGAATTATGTTTTATTATAAATGTCTCTTTGATGTAGCAATGGCTGCAGATCCAGGTCCATCGGGGTCACTAAAAAGTTATTTAGTTTTTTTGCCAAATAATGTTCAATAAGAGTTTGTTATTAGAAAACTGTCAGTATTACATTTCCATGCTTTGGAAAGCACGTAATATCCTTCCTTTGATATCTCTTCGGTCGGGTCTGATTGACGTCTCATCGGAATATAAGAGAGACGTGTGTTTATGCAAACAGACGTGATCTTATATCTTCTGCGCAATTGACAATCCTCCACTGAGAATAATAGCTGTGGCTAAAATAAGTCTGGAGATTTTAATATATTCAATGTCGTTGATAAAAGTTCTTATAGTAAATAATTTATAAACTTCATATGACTCTCCACATGTGTTCGGCGAAATATATAAATGACTTGATGGTGCAGGTACCTTCAGTGGATGTATAATTTGAGAGCCTGCATGTGTCCAATGACATTCTGATTCGTGCGTATCCCTTAAACCGCATGAGGACAGCGTAGTAGAATAAACTCTAAACACCACTTAACGAGAAGTGAAGGTTCTTGGGCAAAAAGTGTGATATTTACGGGCTATACTTGACTATTTTACTTTGCCTGCCTGAAAATTGCTGGTTTTGCAATTCATTATCATTCTCCCCAAATTATATTATATATATTATAATTTTTAATGCCTATTTTTATCGAGTTTTTATTTGGTTTAGGGCTGTATATGCCTGTCTGAGAAGTTACCATACACTTATCATATATATTCTACTGTCAAACTGCAATACTTATTATTGTTGTGTTCCGGTTTGAAGGGTGAGCCAACGTAACTACAGGCACAAGGGACATAACATCTTAGTTCCCGTGGTTAGAGGCGCATTAACGTTGTGATAGATGATTAGTATTTCTTACAGTGACAATCTCTTTTGTAACGGTGATCATTAGGTGACCTAATTGACAGTCCATATATATTACCAGTAAAGAATGTTAAAAAAATCATTTGGCTGTAGGTAATAATTTTTTTTCATCCCAAGTATGGAAACTTCAAATTAAATGATATGGGTAAATTAGCCCTTCACCAAAATTCATAATGATAAAATGCGACGATGGGTAGCAACCTAAACAGTTTCTTAGAAAGCGTAAACTTAAACAACAAAAGTGAATGAGAGCTCAGAGTATTCATTCAAACTAAGACGAACCTGGATTTGGTTTATTAAAAGCGAGACGTGAAGTACTTCTTTGTTTCACGTGATAGTCGCTGCTTAAAAGGTCTTTGTGCTTGACATTCCATTGTCGATAAGTCTTAATTAAGTTTTAGAGATGTTTAGGGAATTGTCTTAAAGCGGTCCGTCTCGAAATCCGTAGTCATACTGAAATTATACTTTATTATTAAATGCACAGTCTTGTCTCTTTGATTATTTTCAATGGTCGAGGGTTAGTCTGCTTCGTTTCGAAATCTGCTGCATTGAAATCTCGATTGAGAGCTCGGATGCGAGTTTGATTCGGTTCTCTTCCACTTTGGCACGTGTTGTCAACCTCTTAACAACTAATATTGCCGGTAAGTGATTAGGTTAGGTTAGGTTAGGTTAGGTTAGAATACTAGGTTAGTTACTAATATTGCCGGTAAGTGGTTAGTATGTAGTACAGAATTTGGAAAACATGAATGAGCAAAAACGTCTATAAAATAGAAATGGTCAATTCAAATTGCAATCAAATAAATATTAATAACACCCTTTCACGGCAGAAAATTAGCAGACAATATTCCGAATTAAATAAGTCATAAATATATAAAAAAAAACACCAGGACATATAAGCTTAGTAGTAGCCAACACAATATTATAAGATTAGAATCCAATTAAAAATGTAAAATTTTAGGAATTGTTATAACGCTCAAAAATATAAACATGATGATGTAAATATTAACTTAAATCTAAACAATAACAAATATACACCAAAGAGACAGACAACACGACATGTAATACAATAGTAGTCTACAGTCAATTGATGTTCTAACTAGATGGTCACAGTTTCAGTAACTTGACGGATTTTTTTTTGAGTTTCATTAAGGATGCGTAAAATTAATCAAAGGTGCTCGTTTCAATGTAATGATCAAATTTCAATTGAATTTGCATTTCGTCAGTGTAACTGTACTGGAAATTCAATTAAGTGACGTACTCGTAAGTATGGCTGTAGACACAACGTGGTATTTCTTTTGACACATTAAGATGGTTCTTAACATTAATGTGCCCGATTAATCTATTACATATTTACATTTGTTATTTTCTGTAACAGAATAAAACTTAATTTTTCATTGATTTTACAGGTATAGGCATTGTTTTTATCCTAGTATTCTTTCACCACGAGTAAATTATGATGAAATATTCCAATCTGTTCAAATTGTAATCAGAAGTGATAACTAACTATAATTATTGTGTATGTGGATGGATACGCAGTGCACCAATGGTCTTCCAACGATGTGTGGCAGTCTGTGTCGATCTTGAGATTTAAAGTCATTTTATCATTCCAAAACGCTAATTAATAGGAACGTATCGTTGCAGCTATGGATTTAACATCGCGTCTTTAATGTTACCGATTCGCGGCGGATCCAATGCACCACTACGGACTTGTGCGCGATGCCATAGACGGGTCTCTTACCACCGTGGACCACACGAACACGGATCAAAGCGTTCATACTGACTGGAAGCTTCCTAATATATAATAAAAAATCATTGAAGCCTATTTCGGAGCCTAAATAGAACCTAATTAGAAAGCTGTAGTCAGGGACAGCGTTTTAAAAAGTAAGAAAATGTTGTGGAAGCGTGGAGAATTGTGTGCCACCAATAAATTGTATTCTATGTAGAATGACAAATAAGATATCGTCTTATTTACTTTTTGAACTATTTCTACAGATGGTTGTAGTAAAACGACTGTCACCTCATGAGATGTAGCATTATTACATCAGTTGGCTACGTTATTTGTCAGAAATAAATTGAAGCTTTCGGTGTCAAGGAGAGTATAACGACCGTGCGATGGTAGCAGCTTGATACATAATTTGGAATTTCAGAACGTTGTTTTTGAAACCGTCCCAGAATTCACAGTCAAAAGCTTAGTTGAGTAAACATTTTGTATCAAGTTTGATATTTGCAGGAAATACTTAGTGGTAGGGATTTGTGCAAGTCCGACTCATCAGACATTCTACCGCCAAACAGCAATACTAAGTATTATATATATAGTATACTATGTATTGTATACTATAATATACTATAGTATATATAGTATACTAAGTATTGCTGTGTTCCTTATTGTTTTGAAGGATGAGTGAGCCAGTGTAATTACAGGCAACAGAGATATATTCTCAAATAAATGCTTATGTATATTCTGATTCAAAATAATATATTCATATATTTTTATATAAAACTTACCAGCCATTCAGATAAATATAATATATTTGGAAGTTTTAATAAAACACGACTCGATAATCAAGAAAGTGAAAGAAATCATCAGAATCAAGAAAATAAAATAAACAATGACTTTAATTTTTTCTCGTGCACTTTCTGAAGAAGGGGTTTACAATGCTTCAGTTTTTAGGTCAATAGGCAACGACAAACAAATATACCGTAAGCTATAAGCTGCTCGACCATGTAAAGGCCAAGTTGGCTACAGAGACAGTAGAAAATTAAAAAGTAATTATAATAATCAAATTTTAAAATTGGTAAAGTTAAAATAAAAAAAAATTGTACGATAAATATTTACCTATTAGATTAAAATAAGAATAATTCCATAAACTAATTGAAGTGATTCAGTTAGATGTAAATAAAAGGAATTAACATTTTCGAATTAAACTTAGATTAAAATTAGGTTGATTGTATTTTGTACTAGCTGTGCCCGCGGTTCCACCCGCGTATAACATAGAGAAATCACTAAGAGCATACTTATATTTTCAGTATGTACAACATTTTTAAGTTTTATTTTCGTGTGATATTAGTATTGGTTTTCGCCCCACCCGGATTTAGATAGAGCTACATACAATTGGCCATGAGAAATACAGCATTCCCTTATATCTTATCCATACTTGAAAAAATAATCAGAAAAAAATATACGCGGCGACAAAAAGAAATACCTACCTAACCTATAAAATTTAACTTACAAAGTTATTTACAAACTGAAAACAAATACTTAAGTATGAGTATTTTCAAACAACCTATTCTACGTGTTGAAATATGTCAAAACTATAAAATTACTAACTCGATATCTTACATAAGAATTAATGCCATATTTATAAAAACGACTTTGCAAGTAATGCTGTATTTTAGGGCAAATTTGATTACCATACAAAAGGTCATTGTGAGCCAATCTTAAAACAAAGACAGTATATGTCTATATTTTAAGCTAGACTCAGGGACTTTTCGAGAATAACTATTCCATACATAAATGATGTAATTGTTGTGTAACTTGAACCGTTTACGCAGCGCACGCAACGGAAGCTCTCAAAAGGAGTAAATTTTCCCTCTTTATTAATGCTCCGCTCTTATTGGTCGTAGCGTGATGTTATGTAGCCTATAGCTTTCCTTGTAAACCGGCTATCCAACACTAAAATGTTTTTTTAATTCGAAGCAGTAGTTCATGAAATTAGCGCGTACGACCAAACAAACTCTTTAGCTGTATAATATTAGTACAGATAAATTAAGTTTTCAGTGAGTTAAATAGTTTTGATTAATCTGATTATTTTGGAATAAAAAATATATTTGTGCACTTGGTCATTTACAGCATTTACAATGACATAGATGAAGACATCTGAGCTACAGCATCATAGGTCGTTAGACATATGTAAATGAAATTTGTTCAACCCATTTAGGTCACTATAAAATATATTAAGTCAAACTACAGGCATCACTGTAAGTTCATTGATGAAAAATCGCTGTAATATACTTTCTCTAACAAAATATAATTTCATACTTCTTACTTTAAAAACAGAGACTTTGATACAACATTTATCCTTTACCTACACTTACGCGCATAAGAGGCGGGCAATAGCTTGTTAAGTATTTAGTATCGAAAAATAAACAAAATCTTTATTATAATATTTTGTTATATTTTTTATTAATAAGCTACTATCCTAACCTAACAAAATACATTACAAACGAATACAGATAGAGGTTTACCAGGTCCCTGTTACCAAGGAGCCCCGTGTGTCTCCGACATTCGTGCGTTCGCTGCATATAAGTCAATACTATAGGCAACAGCGCGACAATCGGTGCGACTTACATATACGCGTGAGCGCGTTTAACATAAGCTGAACCCTATTTAATTTGATTGATCACATAGACCTGAGCTCAACTTACACTGGTATACCTAATTTGAATTACTAAATCTCTGAAAGTGACCATTTTTTACCTCTGTCTTATGCCTATAAACTTTCAATCATTATCAGTTTACAGATTATCATTTATAAGTAGCTTAATCTTCAGTCAATTCAACTGAACGGTTATTTTATAGAATTTTTACCAAATAAATTTTCGACGTGATTCTTTTAATTGACATAACTTTTTCATTTTTTAACTGATTGAAATCAAACAGACACTTGCTAAATCAAACCGCACACAAATCAGCTTAGTCGTAATAATTCTAATATTAACGTGCACAAACGCACAGACAAACAGACAATTTTTTTATCTATCATTGTTTTGAGTTCTATTGCGTTGATAAAGGCCCCCAATAATATTTATAATTATATATCATCCATGTACAGACAACGATCAGTTACGTTTTTGTTATTAGTAACGAGTTTTTATTTAACTTAATCTGTATTATGTGCGAGTTATTTTGAAAAAAGCCGATAAACAATTTGAGCTTATCAATTAAATATAAGTACATATTAACTAATTATTAACTACGTCTGAACGCGATAAACTTTAAAGCTAACGATTGGATTTTCATAAATAATTAGTGGACCAATGGATGAAGTTATTCATTAGAAATATTAGTAATACAAAAATAGGTCTCGACCATCTTAAATCTATAGTACAGTTTATATGCTTTAAAACGTTCACTTATACATACGATTAGAAGTGCATCTCGACGAACAACAATCGAAACGAAAAGTCAAGTTCTTATTGCATTTCCATTGTGAATCACATCACATTTGTATAAGTGTGATAAAAAACACATTAGCTGGAATCGATTTTCAATTCGTACAAATGTATCGAGTCTTATAAAAAGCCGTAGCACTTGGCCTTGTTTGGAACTCATAAATCGTAGACTTGGTTACAAAAGAAAAAAGTGCCGCGAGCCGTGTACCGATGAAAGTAATTTATTACTTCGGAGCATTCCATTACGTTCTGTTCTGATAAAGTATCACACCGCACGTTTTGTCTAATCCATTCGTGCTTTAAATACCACAAAAATTGATCACTGAAGCCTGAATCACGTTGAAAAGTAAAATCAAATTCTATATGATGCATATAATTTCATACAGACTTTATTATTCTTATGAAATAAAAACATCTAGATAAATACCTAGACATATTTAATCAAAATATTTTTAATTTAAGATTTTATTCTGAGAATCTCAATCGGAGTCGAGATCTTAATTTGATCATGAACAACATTCATGAGGATAACTGTATAACGTAGACTTTGGAAAAAAATCCAGCGAGGGCATCGAGTCGAGGGAACCCTTGATTGAACCTTGAATACGCCTTCAAAGGAAAGAAGTATTTGGCAAATAGTGGCATATTTATAGATCGTAAGACGAGGTGACATTAAAGTGAGAAACATAAATAATTAGAAAAAATATTTTGTATTCAAGTGGAACTCTGTATGAGATCTCACAATTTAATAATAATACATAATAAAACGTCTTTAATAATAATTGATTATTGTTTGGAATCAATTCTTAAGCTACTACACAAAAAACTTGGCAATTTGTATTGTATACTAGTTGGGGAACAATTCTTTATATTTTTTTATAATAAACTTTGGTGGCTTAAGCAAATAAAATCGAATTATGAAAAAAGAATTATGTTGCCGATGTAGTTTATAAAAATCAAAGAAATACGAAGAACTGTTCATTTTTAATTAAAGTTTCCATTAATTAAGATATGGACAGATTGAAACAAAAGTTGGTGATTATATGAAGAATAGCAAATATTTGCGGACACATAAATTGCCAACTATTTCAGTGGAAATGCACCGTTTGCTTTAAAACTAAATTCTAACAACTAAATACTACGGACAGGTAGAGGAGGAACTTTTTGAACATTACGTAACACATTTTTTAAAAGTTATCAGTTTTGTTATTTGTTTGTTGAAATTAAATTAACTTGTTATGTAATGTATGGTTCCCAACATATTCAAAGACTAGGAGTAAATATTTAATAAAGCTATATAGTTAATTGTCTTATACTAGATATTTAATATAAAATACACTAAAAGACATTTAATATTTTGTATGAAGAACAAATTTCATCCTTAATAATATTAAGGTTGAATTCAATTCATTTATAACTTAAAAAAACAATGAGGTGTATATCACCTCATAACCTGGCCCCTAAGGATTAAGATGTAAGCAGGCCCACAGGTATTATACAATTCTTTAATATCTGAGATGGTATGACTTTTATGTATGTATTTATGACGTGACCAACGACCACGCCAGCCGCCATGGCCTACGGCAACGGGACAAGTACCTGACTCACAGTGGCTACTGGGAAATTCTTGACACGAATATACAATATTATTTTTACTTGCCCAACCCGGGGCTTGAACACACACGGGATTCGGCACCCGGTGCTTACTACACCGGAAGCGATTGCCTCCTATTTTTCTAGCTGACGTATAATAACGCTACGAGCTTTTCAAGGTTATAATTAAGAAAAATTTATAATGAAGAATTATAATTTTTTCTTCCCAAAAATTATAATGAAGAAAAATGCGGTTGAGACAATGTATTGAATTGCTTAGCTTAGACATTTGCTAACAAGGTCACGACGAGAACTACCATTGTTTCGTGAAATGGGTTTCATGTATGGTTTCAATCCTTACAGCAGGAGAGTCTTAGAGCAGGTTAGTCTTAGAGTGAAAAACGCAGTGTGGATACCTCCCAAGCGGACGTATGACCTTAAGGCGTTGAAACGCTAAAAATCGCGAGCATCATTAGTCCTTATGTAAATTTTGCCCAAAGGTTTAACTATTATGAATATAAATAAATTCGTGATCAGCTGAGAAGATTAGCGTCGTGACTAAAACTGCTTATATTGGATGAATTGAAAAGAAATTCTACGACAACGATGACATGAAGTAGCTTGGTGAAAACAGTCTACCAAGTTGCTTCACTACGCGTGAACAACCTTTTCCTTATAGCGATCGGCTTTTGCTCAGCTGTGGAATATTTACTGATTTTTACTATTTACTAGTTTGAGTGTAGTAAAAAAAGTCCTCGTGGGATTCCTACATTTTTTTGATATACGATACATACGTTGGTCTTAGCCCAAGGCATGCCAATAGTTGTTTCACAACAACAATAAATTCAATGATTTTCACTACAATCTTTCTTATCATTTGAAAACTAATATAGCGTAAAAATAATTAATAAAAGTTTTTCGATATAAATCTCTAAAACTCCAAATCGCTCGAACTATTAAATGAATAAATGGAATTACGTTAAACGATTTTCCTTTAAAGAATTCTTGGTATTTGACAACAAAGGCATTTGTCGGAAATACAGAAATTGTTAAGTGTTATACCGCATTCCCTACCATTAAAAAACGTTTACTCTAACTTTCAAACAGTTTATGCATGTGATTTTAATGGTTTATTGTGGATTAAATAACTTTGTTTGACTTACAATACTTCAACTTGTGTACTTTAGCCCGTAGTATTTTGCTTTAATGACATTATTGTGGACTAGGACTTTGTATACCATTGTTGCATTTAAAAGTGATTTTTAAATGGAACTGTATTTTCGATTGTTGTGAATAGAAATGGCAAACAAATAACGTTTTTTTTTCATATGCATATACGGGAGCTTTATTTATATACAAGTATGTACTATCTATATGGGATATTTGACGAATGAGAGTTTCGGTCTTATAAAGTTCTGAGCTTAGGATATACTGTCATTATTTATCCTGTCACAACTTTTCGTCGTAAGTTTGATAAATGTTAGGAAACAGACCGCGAAAACTAAGCCGTACTTGAAGCTTTTAACTGATAGAATTCGATTTAAGTTCGTAATATTTTTGTACTTTGATAGATGATTTCATTCAGGACTCTATACAGTAACTAAACAAAATATCAGTAATCCGAAATTGTAAAATATAAATATACATTTTATTTTATCGAACGTTTGCTTCAATAATTTTGAAATTTGATTAAAGTGTTTTGAACTGGTTATACTGGTTTTAATGGGTATTTAATATATAGATTTTATACATTAATTCTCGTGCGAAGAAAATACGTAATGTTTTCCATTTTGGAAGAAAATAAAAGAATATTGCTTAAATTACTTGAAATCAAAGACTTGGGATTGAACGTGGATATAAACATACGAATATATTACCACGGTGTTGAATTGTAGAGACGTAATATATTTTGTGATAGTTGAACGTCCTTTACTATAAATTTCTAATATGAAAGTAATTACTGTCAGTTTGGGACCTAACATTCCAGTTACATTTCAAACTGAAACACGCACACTTACCTTTACGATATAAATCGGCGTATAGATTACATAAGGTTACGGTGCCACAGTCTCGACGTCATATATTTATTTGTACTTTTAAATATAAACTATAATATAAAAACCAATTTCATTCAGAAATATGACTAAACTATGATCATATTTATTTTGTGTTTTTATTTATTTTACGAATCCGTTTCGCGTTTGAAGATCTTTTATGTGTGAATTTTATCAAAGTTTATTTGGAAAACTGTTTCAGACTAATATTTTTTCGCATATGATGAAATAAAAACCAATGTTTCGTTGCTGTTGTCAGAATCAATAGACACCAATTGCAGATATTGATAAAATATTTTGGTTTTAATTGAAAACAGACGCCGTCAGCTTTCTTGTGACAACTTTACCTTAACTATATATATTTTTTATAGAACGCCTTATAATATAAGGATTATGAAAAGAATGAATATTCTGATAATAATCACAGCATATAATTGAGTAATGTTAGGCGGTATATTTAATTTTATGAAACCGAAAAATTCAAAACTAAAAATATTTTATAAAATTAAGTACCTATCGTCACTTGAACTATATGAATATCAAATTATACGTCAATGAATACGCATCAAATGAAGGCCTACGGAACCATACCGGCCCTACATAATTGGCTACATGCGGCAGTGTGGACCAGAAAATCAATAAGTGACCCTCGTTTCATGGTTCGCCACCCAAGCGTTTACGACGGACTGCACCTTCGTGATACAAATTCGATTAAACTTCAAAGGTGACACTGAAAATTTCGAAATTCTAAATGTCATTGCTGGATCTTTCATAATAATAATATATCCTTATTTATCAATATAGCTTAAGCGCATAGATAGTCTAGAAATGTTTGTTAAAAGAGTTTTATATGCAGAGCAAGTTTCACTTTTTTACAGTTTTTATCTTTTATTGCCTTTCACTGACATCTTAGTTTGTACAATAAAATTGTAATCTGATTGTAATAGCAGAAACTTTTTGACATAAATGTTTTCATTTTAATTATATAAAGGAACATTAAGACTTGTTCAGCTCGAGATGATGTTGAGTCATATTATATGATTAAGAAAAACACTTCTAATTCTAAGTCTATATATCATAGTCCCCGAAATATTGTGTGCCCCGTGGATCAAAGTAAGTTTATTTCTGAAACTAAGTGTACGGTGGTATGATAAAAAAAATTATTTCCTTTTCTGTTAAAAAAATATTGTAAATATTTTAATTATGCATTAATGTTATATATATAAGGTACTAATAATTAATATTATTATATAGTAATACTTAATATTATGATTTATACTAATGTTATGATTTTGAATTTTACGTTATGTAAATTTCTGTACTAAAACAAATACGATACTGTTTTCAATTGTTGTTGTAATATTTCCTATATTTGCTTTGTTTATATTCTATAATATTTTCATTCTAAATCTTCGTTCATATAAATAATATCACGAAAAACATTAGTCTAAATTCGAAGAATTTCTTAGTAGCTGTTCGACGCGTTCTACTTCTTGGGTCTATTATCGAACCAGATCGATGGTTCCAAATTATCGCATTGCCATTCGAAGTACATACTTGTAGGTATACATCTAGGTTCAAAGCGATACGACATCTCGAAGTAGGTCAAAATTTAGTTCCTAGGCATAGTACATACAGACTTTGTTAATTACTTACGTACAAGTTAAGATATGTTAGAAAAAAATATATTTATTTTAAAATACGTCCGTCTATTTTAATATCATAACTAAAGTAGGACAGCATTTCGGAAGTAGTAAATATTTTAATTGTCTTCTAATTGTATAGACAGTAAGTTGGTAATATTTTCGTTAATCTTTTTATATGAATGATGTTTTACGTGAATTGTTATTGGGTTGTGTTATCATAACACAACATAATAAATATGAAATGTATTTTCAAATACTGTACAAAAGTTTGCACACATATAACACTCTATACGTCGGTTTAAATATGTCGCATTACATTTAAACATAACATAAAATAACATATATAAAATCCTTTAAAAATACAAGTTGAAAATGTATTTCACTGAAAATACATCGAACCTAAGTATACCGTAAACTTAGCCTTTCAAAACGTTACATTTCAACGGATCGTAGAAACTCTCACCGAAAATGCGACACGACTTTCCTTTCCTCGCAGACAGGCTCATCGCTTTTGCTTCCTCGCTATCAATTGGAAATATTGTAGACTGTAAGTGAAGCGGACAGGCGTGAAAGCTCTCAGCTTCACCAAGTAAATGTAAAATGAAAGTTTACTTAAAATTATTCGATACAGAATTGAATGAATCTTAGCAAACAGTAAATCATCTACATTTTAATTTTATATTCGATGAAAAATTTATAGATTGTAATAAACTAAAAAAATATATATAAATATCAGAAATATAAGAATATTATTAGATATTTCTTTTGTGAATTTATATGAATGTTTTTCATGACTACAGAATCGAAGTAAAAGTAAATATTATGTTAAAAGTATTCAGGTTCATTGGATTAACCCACCTTAATATCCTTCACCTTTACAACCGTGGTTTCTTATGGTTTCTCGTGGTTTCTTATAACTCGTGGTTTCGTGGTGATATGTGGTAAATGCCACGAATAAACCCGACAATGTTTTGAATTAGATTACGCTACTATTTAAGATTGCGTATTATTCATATAGTTCATAACTTTTTTTTTTTTTATATTAGCCGGGAGGGCAAATGACTCTACTCCACCTGATGTTAAGTGATAGTAGAGTCCAAACGCGAGGACGGCCAGTACAGTCGGGAAGAAGGTTCTGCACTAGCCGCCCTCGCCTTGCCGGCCCGCAAGATGCCTCTTCACGCCTCGTTTGAAGGAACCCGGTTCGTAAGAGGAGGGGAATACGTGAGCTGGTAAGGAATTCCATTTCTTGGAAGTGCGACAAAGAAAGGAGTTGCCAAATTTCTTTGTGCGCGATGGAATTGATGTCACAGTTAGTCAGTGACATCCAGAGCCAGCACGCGTAGACTTGTGAAGGAAGGGGGAAGCAGGAATTAGGGAAAATAATTCCTCGGAACACTCGCCGTGATACAGTCGATAGAAAGCGCTCAGCGCAGCTATCTCTCGACGCAATTGTAAAGGCTCGAGGGTGTTAGTGACCTAATATAATATAATGATAAAAAAAAAAAAAAACCAGTTTTTTTTTTAATAGACATATTCATTACCTGAATATTAGATCAAAAAAATAATGCTAAAGTTTAATTTTTTATACATAAATAATTTTGATAAAATAATATTATATACGATTTGCGCGCCATCTATCGTACGTTTATAATAATGCAACAAATCTTCATGGAAGCACCGAAACTGTACAAAGTTTCAGATCAATCGGATAAACAACGCTTAAATGCATAGATACATTAAAAACGATTTTTTACAATTCGTTTACATCCAACGAAAAACGAATATGATTATTTTTTACTTAGAATTTGATACTGTTCAGATAATGAAGTTGAAAGGTGCTCGGCTATATGAAGATAGTCTACTGCACTTTGTTTGATTTTAAATGTTTAACTACTTCACGTAAGTGTGCGTTAGATTCTGTATAAAAAAGGCGATATAGAGGCTTCATGTAAACTGGTTCAAAATACTTGAATATGCAAACTTGTCAAGTTTGTTATGTATGTGTAAGGTTTTACTGATTTTTAATAACAATTTTGATATTTTTTAGAAAATAATAGTAATATTTTTAACTAAATTAACAATAGTTGCAAATTATTGAGCGAAAAAAACTACGCGAGATGTAAAAAACACGGAAAGATTGACTCATTCGATGATTGCCAGGGTGATTAGAAGAATCGCAAATAAAATTGTAATAGAATTGTAAAATATTAATTAGTAATGAATTATATAACAAGATACGTGTGGAAGATAATAAAATGTTGAAAGTAAATGTGAAGGATTGTTTTACTGGGGTATTCTTACCTATGTAACATGAATATTAAGTCTCTTTACAGTTATTCCTATCTAAATTATCTTTTTATTTATTGGTCATGTATACTAATTTAATAAAAGCGAAATTAACTCTTGTGTCTTTCTGTAACGCAAAACCATTGAACCGATTTTGATGAAATTTGGTATGGAACAAGATTGAACCCGAAGGAACCGAACCCTATAACAGGCAACCGAAGCCGCAGTCGAAAACTATTTTATTTTAATTCATATAATTTATATATGTTTTTTTTAAATAATAATTATGATGCCACTTACCAAACCTTTATTATGTACTGCGAATACTGCAGGCTCGCTTGGACTATGTTTACTATGTTTACACCAAATTTCAGAAGCACATACTAAACTATATAGCAACACAGCCAACATAAGCTGTAAATGGAATGTCTCTTGAGAACTAAGATTTCCTTGGGGGAGCTACGAAAACTTTTCATGCTAAGGTGTATTTCATAAACAAAATTTTAAAATAATATATACAACAAGTCGAGTTTATTTTAAATAATTATCGGATACGTTTCATATCACTGATTTGACATTAGAGTAGAAATATCATTGCTTCTCACCCTCTCACCTATTAAATAACGTTAACAGATTTAGACATTTATAGATTTGTATTGTAGATCGGTTGTCTCCTCAATTGCAGGGGAATTAAATGTCTAGCCAGCTACTTAAAAACATGTATGTTCTCTTATTGTATACCTTCAGAGTTAACATGAATTAAATATGATAAAACCTGTCGAAAACACAATTTGATATTTACTGAGAATAATGAACCGACCCAATATTCGAATTTGTAAGCTTTGTTGACTGCCAATGATATAAATAGCAAGACGTCGCAAAAAATAAAAATAAACGTAAATTAAATTGTAAATTAAGGGCCCAAACAGAAGGAGCCAGTATGACGGCTTACATTAATTGACTTTTATTCTCAGTCTCAACTCTCTCTCAACAAGATCGCAACTTGTCTAAGAAGATCGTCATGGTATTATAGTATGTTATCCTCACCTCAAGCAATGCACCAGTTAAAATACCCTGCGTCGTATACTTCAGCCTTGATCGGCGACTGTTTACGTAACCATTTTTGGTTGTACTATAATTATAGGGTATAAGTGAACGATCACGGACGAAGGACATGAACTAATAGCCGAAATAGTTACAATTTCCTCCACTTTACGCCTTGTTTTGGATTAAGTTACTGGACAATTTTGTTGGAATTGGTTTAAGGATTTTAGGCATTGGATTGGATAATTTGGAAAAATCTATTTAAATAAAGTAAAGGGTAAAGTCAGTCGAAGAGGATAAAAATGAGGATAGCTTTCTGGATTGATAACTAGAGATATAAATTTGGTTAAATGTGGATTGAGTGACTTTTTGAATTAAGCTGTATCTGATCTCAAGTTACTGATTTTTTTATCATTTAATTATTAAAAATAGTCATTTATATTATCATAATTTATAATAATTGATTACTATATGTTTATTATTTCAGTAGCTCATAGTAATTAATTAGCACCAACACATTAGCTGTTGTGGTACTTGGTTGTAAAATATCTTATGACTAGTTCAGATTGAAAAATAATTGTCATTTGTCAATTATTATTTATAAATTTCAAATATTTTGTGTAGATTATAGTAAAAAAGCGCTAAGGCTATTTGAGATAAATCATCCTAACGGAATGATCCGTTGACACGGCGGTGCGCAACGAGGCTAGGTCAGCCCACGCTTTATCCCGTACTACTATATAGTACATAGTAACAGTAGTAGTAAAAGTGTATTACTGAAAAATTAAGTAGTAAAATTCTGAAGATTTATTTCATATAACGACGTATTCAAAAAATAAACAACTCTCAAAATAATTCACAATTAAGGTGTGGGTGTAGGTTTTTGAAAAAGGGTAACCTTGCAACAGAAAAATTAATAAAATGTTAGAGGTTCCTTGTGAAAGGCATTGTAAAGGTTTTTCTTTCATTTGCTGTAATTGCATTTCTACGTATAAAATACGCTTATGTTGTACTCAATAATCGGATTTAGATCCTGAGGCGGGCTTGTAATCCCGTCGTACTGTGCGGATAATCGTTGTTTTTTTACGGTGTATGATGCGACGGACCGTTAATCATTCTTCTATCACTCGAATAAAAAAATGTATCTTTTTCAAATTATATTTAAGGGTTTTTTATGCTCTTCATCATCTCGTTGTGTTATAAATTTTGTTTTTGTATCATTTGTGAATTTAATATTTTTCGTTTAATTAATGTTTTGGAAAAATATCATTTTTCAATTGCGTATAATTGTATAAGCTTTTAAAAAAATAATAAAGAACAGTGGGTTGTTAGTAAATATTAAAGTTTTCTCAATGATGTCGTGCTCGTGCTGGGTTGCTGCTGGCTAGGTTATAATTTACAGTGGCATTATATTTTGTATGTAAATTGTATATTATTATTAATATTATTTAATTATTATATTTGTAAACAATAAAAAATGATCCACACAACCTTGCTCCTTGCTAATAAATTCGTTATGAAGATTTTGTTTAATATTCTTAGTTACTTTAACATTACATACTATGTAAAATTACTGTCGGCATAAAATAAATAAAGTATTTAATAACATTACTCCAGCTTATCATTTTGATTCTTGTTTTTAAAAAGTAAATATTTCGAATACAAAAACCTATACCTACGGAGGTTTAATAATAGTTGATTATACACATACTCCATTACGGAATTTAAGAAGATTGAAAAAGGTAGGTTCACAGCAACATAGAATATTGGTATTATCTGTATATATACCCAATCATATTATTAAGCCCCAATGACCCTTACTATACAATATCATGTAAGGATTCATACGTGAGTATAGGACACACAGTGACGTGTTTTACTGTCTACATGAGGTGTTCTTGTAGCAACTGGTATCTTAATAAATGACATTTTTTAAATGGTAAATAAATGCAATGGCGTATCGCATGCGCATAGCGTTATAACTAATTTTATTGCGATGATATAGAATTCGCGAAAAAAATATATCAGCAATCGCATATTTGGCAAAGCTTAAAATGTAAAATATATGTACGATATTATAAATTTTATTTTATTGTTACGAGTCGATCTCTTAAACGTATTATACATTACCTTTTCTAAGTTGCTTTAGGTTATATTAAAGTCTTGCGTCATTCATATACACAAGTATAGTTGAAGTATTAGGTACATAGAACGTTTATAAAACTATTATTTAAGTCGTATCAGCTTGTCGTACTTTGTTATTTTTTATGGATAGTTTATACATTTGATTTAAAAAAAAACAAACGAATATTTCAAAATCAAGGTCACGCTTGTATTTAAGTAATGTAATAGTGATACGTTTCTGTTTATGCAAAACGTACACTATCCAAGTCACAGGCTGATAACGGCTTATATATTTGGAGAATAGCTAAAGTTGATTGCGAGTAACAAGTGCTTACCATTGTAGAGGAGAGTTGGCTCGGGGTCGCGAGGTGAGGGCCCCGGCGCAGTGGCGGCGGGCGCGGGGCTCCGGCCGCGCCCCTCGCCGACCACGTCGATCTCCTCATCGGACTCGTCGGCCAGCTCGGTTGCCTGAGCCGCCTTCCACTTCTTGGCCATGAGGCAGCGCGGCATGGCGGCGCCCGCATCGGCCTCAGCGCGACCGCATCAGCGAGAAACAGACGAACAGAGAAAAAGAGAGAAAAGAGAAAGAGCGGCGCCCCTGGCGAGCGGCGTTACAGGCGATCGCGCGCGTCCTCTTGCGTTGTGAGGGTTTCTCGTGCGTTCCGCGATATATATTTGCGGAGGGGTGGTGCGCGCGCCGCCACTTCGATCGATGTGGGCGGAGGGTGGCACGCGCACCACGCCGCACAAACTTTGCCTGCCAACTTGGAGCGATACTTACGAAGACGGTGCGGACTCGAGCAAAGAACCGCGACCCAACTCGCTACTCGCAATCAACCGGTGGAAGTAGTGCGGACCTTTGCCGACGCGCTCGCCTCACGCTCTCGGCTGCATTTACTCGTTGCCATTAATACGAGCATGCATTTGACAACATTTTGTCTTCATTTTAAGATTATTAAGTGGATGATTTATAAAAACAATTTTGATGATTGTGAATAAAAATACAAAATTAATTTGTAATTATGATATAACGAATATAAAATTCCTTCAAAATATCGAAATATTTTGATTAAATAGACATTATTATCATGACTCAAAGAATATTATATCATTTATTAATTTATTGTCTTTGTTTTGCACTAAAAAAATTACTAAAATAAAGCCCAAAGTTTATTTTATGTTTGTTTTCACTAAATTTATACTTTTACTACTTACTTTACTTTATATTTTGGAATAAAAAAAATAGTCTACAAATAAAAAATATGAGTAACTATAAAGTTTATTTTAATATTTTAACTTTATATAAATTCCTGATTGAATGATTTTGGTAAACTATTACTAATTAAACTTAGAATTTGAATGTTCCACCACGCTGCTCCACAGCAGGGAGGTGGACTTACACGTGGTAGAACTTTATCGGACAAATTATTGCTCACGATGTTATCCACGAGATATTAATAGAATGATAGGTGCAAATTGAGTAAATAAAAAGACAGACATGCAAGTCTGGATGGCACCCAACTTCCCTGAAGCCACATTCTATCCATTGGGGCATGTTAACTCTTTAAATAAAGAACATGAAATTAAAAATTTAATTATTATCATCGTATTTCATGTGAATCGCTCTGAGGTTGCTTGTTCGTCTGTGGACAACATGACATTTTCATTAATCTCATACAATCAAAATTATTTATATATTATTTTTCATTAATTTTCATAAATTTCATCATAAAATAATTATAATCTCGATTTTGCTTGTATTTATTTAAACAAAAAACCTTTTGAAATATTAAATAAGTAAAATTGATATATAAATAAATTAGATAATGAAGAAAAATTGAATTCAATATTATCTGTATATTGAATTACAATATACGTGACAACAACAAGAAAAAACTTTAACATATCATTTACATAAGATAAATTTAGTCTGGTGGTGAAAATTCTTTAAATAAATTTCATATTTTTTATTTCTTATGTTGCAGAGTAAGACAAGAAGACATTGATAACGTGGGCTATCATTTAACTAACCTCTTTAAATGTTTTATGCAAAAATATATTCTTAATTGAAATAAATTGTATAGAAAGATAATTATCTTAAATATAATTGGAATGGAAAAATGCACACTACAATAATAAGAACCATATGAGTGTCCTACTTTTTATTTTACCATAAATGCATTTCTAAATTACAATATATTTCGTATAACAAAGCAGCTTAGATGTTTATCAGCGCATTTTAAACGTTACAATATAAGATCTAAACCTACGTGTTTTCCATCTACTACAATGTCAAGTGCCGAAAACTATAAAATTTACAAAAATCGTTGTTCAAATATTGTTTTTAAGTATAGAAAATTAATTTACCATTACATTAAAGAAAACGATACTATAAGTTTTGGTATTTTATTACAAATATAGTTTATTCGATGTAATAAATATATGAAATATCGGTTAATAATGTCTCTTTCTGGAACGTAAACATTAAAAAATACGTGTATTAATACTAATACGCGTTTTTTATTTAGGTTCCCATAAAAAATGTTAAGATATCTTATTGCGAACCATCGTATTTACATTGCCTCTATTGTATTAGTAAGATGTGCTATCTGCAACGCACGAAGGACACGGGAGAACTGGACGCAGTTAAATAGCCGTACCTTTAAAGTCTCTAGTGACGTAAAGGCATTTCACGGTAGAACTTCGCGATGATTAATATTTCTTCTTATCTTTCTACAGGCAGTATCTCTATGCTTTGAAGATAGCGCTTTTTACTTATTATTAATTTTAAACATGAATATACGCAGACAATTATTAATAATATAGTTTACTACGAAATGTCAAGGGTTTACGTATGTTATTGAGAATTACACATTGAATATATGTTAATACATTAAATAACAATTACTTCGAAAGTTAAGCTACACATATTTTTTTCTATAGAGAATATTTGGTAAATACTACAAAAAATGTTTACACAACAAGCTATGTACACATTACATTTGTATAATATGTATTATTAACGTATTTCACCGATGTCGAAATTTACAATACCTTATATAAAATTTACATACTTTTCTTTGTAATTTTCAATCGCTTAATTACTGTTGTTGGTAATAGCTGTAATTCGATGATAATTTGAACATACATATTATACCTTAGTAGTAAAAGAAATATATTACTGGCTAAGTAAATACATTAATCATATATTTTAGAAAATAATTCCAATTCAACTCTGAATTTGTAAATATTTGTTCGCTGAACTCCTGCCAAGTTTTGATACGCTAATACATGTTATATATTTATTAAGTAAAAAATTTAATTCAGCATAATTATAGTCGTTGTAGTTTCCTTACTAAATACCCATATATATAAATAATTTTAATCGGAATTCGCTAGTATTCGTTGTCATTTTTTTTAAATATGTAAAATATACTATATGTTCATTTTGCATTCTTAAGTTATTGTTAACGTAATACATTGATATAATATTTATTTATGTAATCCCCAAAACATTTTATTTTATTTCCGTGATCGTATTATTTACATATATATTTATGTGACAGTTATCGTAATGTTTGTGTTGCCTGTATTAAAAAATATAAATATTTGTAAAGTTTAATTTATAATTTCCCAGAAATGCATAATCACAATCTTCAATATCTTAATTCATGTGTAAAGATTTGCTTATACGATGCGTGAGCATTAGAGAGTAAATTGAAATGTTTGAACTATATAAGAACATTATTCATTATTCAAATGATTTTATATTTTTTACAATGAAAGAATAAATTAAACATTTTTTCAACATTAATGTTTTCAAGGAATTGCTTTGTATTATGTTCAATGTACCTTATAAAATCAATCCAAGCATGATTTGTCACCTCTGTTATGTTTTTACAATAAATAAGCGTTTCGATTACAAAGTCCCCAAAGTCTTTCAACAAACAAACTCACAGACCAGAGTCTTATAAATAATCTTTTTTTATTTTATTTTAAAGTAATAAACAAAGAATAATATGATAGAAGTCTTTCAAATAATTTTGTGGAATCAAAATACTTGGAATGTTGTTTAAATTTTCAGCATCCGTTTTATAATATAAGTTTGTATATAAGTACATATTCGCAGTATTTTAGATTTAAATTCCTATAATAGTGTAACAATTTTGATAAAAGTTTTCAGAATTTATATACTATGAAACCTATGAATATACGTTAAAATATTAATATCTTTATCGCCTACAGAAAATTGTACAGAAAGTATTGCTTTTGATTTCTCTTAATATTTAATTCTACACAATATTATATATAATCGTGCGTATTTCACAGACAATTATGACTAGAATATTAAGGATAGCGTTAAGTTACATCTAGGTAATAAATAATTAGCTTAATAATACGAAATTATTAGTATTATACAATAGTAGTTCACACAATCACATTAAATAAATAAAGAAGTTTAAATAAAATGGAGTCATATTTTAAAGGTTTTATGAGATCAATGAGTAGGTAAATATTTTATGAGGAATAAATATTTCAAAAACAATAAACGTACAGTTTGTTACGTCAGATATCTTACGTGTTTTAATATATGTAGTTTAAAGCGTCATGTAGACTTCGATGAACATAAAGTAATATTATTCTGTTATGGCTTAGAATACAGAATACTTTTATTAGAAGTTTGTATGTCAATCGTATTGTATTAAATACAACGTTTTTTTTATAGTGACAGCTGCTATATTGAAGTACAATGTTTATATAATAGAATTAATCAGTTTTACTGAATAGACTGAGTATTTTTATAAGCAAAAAAATTCACATAAATCGCAAAGATTCACACTAGACTGCGAGAGGAAACTTATTAAGCAACTTCAACTATGCGTTGTGCCTGTTGCCTTCCTCACAAAAGAAAACTTCGCTTTTCAAATTACTTTTCTCATAACACATTTTTGAACGACAACTTCGTTTGAATATGAAATTTAATATGTAAATATGTAAGTATATTTTTAAATAAAAAGTAACTTAGAAGGATAGTACAGTATTCAGTAAATTATTTACGTCATAATGAAACTATTCATTTGTTTTGTTTCGTTTAGCGTATTAAATAATATGAGTAGTAAGTTCATGTTTGTGGCATTAATGATAAATCGGATGCGTTCGGAAACCACTCTTCAAGTCGACGAGGGAAACAGTGTCCCGAGTATATTGCTCGGCGTCACATATTTTGGAAGACTTGACTCGATAAATTGAGTTGGTTACTGTGGCTCCTCGGTACTTATTTTACAGTGATACATCAACACTATCAGTCTTTTAAAGGTTCATTCAAAAACCATATTCAATATTTATCTTATTTTTACATAACTATTTTTTCACATCAGAATCCCACGCTGCTTAATGAATTGACCTCATTAATTATTTTATAATTAGGATATTACCAACTAAAACCGAACTTTAATATATATATCGCTACGCTTTTAATATAAGTGATATATTAAAAATATTATAACGAGAAATTGACAAATGATCAATAAATTGACAAAATATTAATTAAAGGTGGGATTAGGTGCTCGAGTTCATAACCCTGCAATCTAAACTTTCTAATTTCTAATTTTTAAATTACTTATTTATGTAAAATTGCACATAAAATGACTTATTGTTTTACTTTTTCAAATAAAAAAATATGCCAACAATGATACGGTAACAGCATTTAATTGAATGCGTTCATTAAAACTAATAATCGACTAGATGAAATTGAAAGAATAAGAGTATAAATACTCGATTTGAATAGAGCTCTGAATATGCTTAAATGATTTATATAATATTTGATGTTTATTCATGAATAAATATCGCTGTCTCGTTAGACATAAATCATATCTGTAACCAATTACATATGTAGAAGAAGAACATTTTTCGGCATGGCTCAAAGCGGACGAAATCTTATTTGAAAATAAAAATATTTTCAATATTAGGCCAATCCTTTTTTTAATATTTTTTTTTAAAATATATATTTTTTATGTGCCTAATACATTAAAAATGTGTAACATGAATAAATTTTGAACAATATTATACAAATATGTTTCGTTGAAGTATCGCATTTTGACAATTTTATTTTTATGATAATGTGGTTGAAATATATAAACAAGAAACAAAATTCATTCGAACGCATACTGAATTATATTTATACAGATCTAGCTTAAGAATAGATTTTAATACTATTGTTGATTTTATTTTGTATATAACAACCACAAATGTATTGGATATAATTACAAAATGTAAATCTCTAGTTTTACAACAGAGTAGCTATTGTAAAACCCTCTATAATGACGTACGTTAGTAAACTACACTCCTATGAAATATTTTATCACGCTCTGCTTATTATTCTATAAAAGTTTAAAAGCAACGGAATAATTATTCGTATCATTAACGTAATTAGCTGTCTTAAAAAAAAACTAAAAATCTTTGGTGTTTATTATGACCCTTACTTTTAATATAACAAATTCATAAAGCTACATGCCTTATGATCACTAACCTATTTAAATGAATTACATCACAAATACTGCTCTCCTAACGTTCTATGCATGTGTCTATAAAAATATTTTCTCAACTTGCTTTATATTTACCGTCTTTGCATTAAAATTGTGTAAATTGATATTATTACAATATCTGCATACGATATTCACAGGAATACTTACGCTAACGAATATTACAAATGCCAAGCTTTGGTTTTTGTAAATGAATATGAAACTTATTGTATAATACTCTAAAGTTTTAATTAATCTAAGTCGATTCGATCTTAACACCTACATCTCTACAATTTATATGCAATCAAATTTACCCTTAATATCGTCGGATGAAAGAAATGACTGTTTGAGTTAACTATAAGTGCACGTCAGTTATGAGCACACACACAAACATACGAACTCAGAAAAATAAATTCATACGTTTAAAAAGGTGCTTATATTTGCCAGTGTTATATTTTCGTAACCAATGAACTTCGACAGTGAATGGCGATCAGTCGTTATATGAACTGACCCTTTAAAAACCTAAATAAATTACGAAATTTATTCAATTTGTTACTTGAACGTGCCTACTTCAATTTCAGAACTTAAAGTTATTTTTTGTAAGATTCACATGACAACAAAATACCTTTTGTGCATCAGTTAATAATGAAACATAATTGTTTAAAATGCGAGGGAGGCGCGGGCAACAGTTTGGTCCTTTGACGGCGCGGGCGCCGTACACGAAGCTACTTTCTACTGACTAGGCATCGCACGCTACTCGTGCACTTTCTCCTACTCACATTACTTTATTGCTCTCTTTGTACCACAGCTCGACGGTTTCATTAAGTCTCTACGTATCACCGTAACTACTACCTATAACGTCTCGCATCACGCGTGTGGCGTATACTTACCGTAAGATTTAAAATTACTACGTATAATAAATTACGTTAATAACATTACAGGCTCTTGACATAAATTGACATGATTAAATCCGTCGATGCTGGATTTATCTATTTTCAAGAAAAAATATGTTTTTTACACCTTATAGAAAGAGCCGTATCAATATTAGGTACACAATTATTGCTTATCATTTTTTATGCCGCCGCCATTTACAATCGCCTTACTTATATATTAATATGTTTCAATATAAAGATGTAAAGAAGTTCATAGAGAAGTTATTCGTTGCAATTTTTGGTAGACTTCTGCTTATTTCATTCGTTCATGAAGACCAGGCACGTCGTCTCCAGATGCTTTGTGAGGTAGCTCTTCAGAGCGAAAGTCTTGTGACAGCGACAACATTCGTAATTTTTTTCTCCCGAATGGGTCTGCAGATGAGCGCGTAGATTGGAGCGATCCGCGAATGCCTTGCCACAGCCAGAGACGGGACAGTCATACGGTCTTTCGCCAGTATGTGAACGCAAGTGTCCGCGGAGGAGCCATGGCCGAGAAAACTGCTTGCCGCAAACGCCGCATACGTGTCCCATTCTATGGGTGAGAACATGCATCGCGAGTGCGGGCATGGACACATATGCTTTGCCACATTCGCTGCAACGCTTCGCCTCATTCGAATCGAGACTACGATGAGTTTGCTTGTGGCGTGACAAGTTTGACGATGTTGCGTAGCGTTTGCCGCATTCATCACAATCGTATTTGTTCATTTTATCTTTTGAATGTTGCAACGAGTTTTCTTCTATCAGCTCGGGCTCTAGTTCAAGCTCCGGGTCGAAATCTTGTTCGAGCTCCGGTTCCATCTGTGATCCGGGCTCCCGTGCGGGCTTTGGTTCGTGCATCGGTTCGTGCATGGGTTCGTGCATGGGTTCGTGCACGGGTTCGTGCGTGGGCTCGGGCAGGGGTTTGGGCTGGGGTGCAGGCAAGGGTTCAGTCAGGGTTGCGGGCAGGGGTGCGGGCAAGGGAGCGGGCATAGGTTCCTGTATAATTTGGGGCAGGGGTTCGATCACGGTTTGGGGCAGGAATTGGAGCATAGGTTGGGGTAGAGTGTGCATGGTTTGGAGCAGCGGTTCCTGTAGAGGTTGAGGGAAGGTTTGGAAGATAGGTTGCAGGGGTTGGAGCAGGGGCTCGGCTAGTAATATAGGTTCCATTTGCGGTGCATGCATTGGATAGTGATTTAGTGTATGAAGGGTTTCAATAACTGGTACTGCCACTGATTCTACGAATTGGATTTGCTGCTCTGGCATTGGTTGGTAAGCAAGATAACCGAATTGAGGTTCAAGCATATATTCGAAATGCTGTATGGGTGCGATCGTGGGAAAAATGTGATAGAAAGATTCACGAGGCTCCTCAGGGACGCCGAAAATATTGGTTGGCTGTATGGTGTAGGTATAAACGGGGAGCATTGATGATTCGGAAGGATGCAGCATGGTAAATATTGGAGCGGGTGGTGGTGGCGGTGGTGGTGGTGGCGGTAGTGGGGGTGGTTGAAGCGGCCGTGGCGGCAGACTGTTGGCGAGTGAGAGCAGGTCATGTGCTGCTTCTGTGTCTGCTGCCGTCCGCTCCATGGGATTAAATGCTGGCTCCTCATACTCAGCACGACCTGCTTCTGTAACAAATACAAAGAGTATTGAATGCTATTAAATTTCAACTGATTACATTTTTATATAAATAAAAGGAACAATAATTGGTCGTGTATAATATATAAAAATATGAGAATTGATATACGAGTTAACATAATGCGACTTAATATAAATTATCGTCGAATGGTATTATGCATATAATGCTACAGAAATTTAACTTTAGTTTGTAGGAATAAACAGGAAACTTATAACAAAATTCCTTTGCTCATATATAATCTCTTACTTGAATATGTGTGGATACGTTAATTTATGATGTTATCTACTTTTAAAAAAGGCAAAATAACATATCAACTGTTACAACAATTCACTTTTCATCTGAATGCAACGACAAACAGTTACTCAATGCCTTTAACACTCCTATTTAATTATAAAAGCCCTATTGAATTCGAACATTGCATTGCTACCGAGGCAAAAGAGAGTTTTCATAATATTTTCCTTTGTAAAAAAACAAAATGCATTATGAAATATCCAATTAATTGAGCTTATGGTCAAAGAATGTAGATTATGGAATTGCATTATCCTATTTCCTCGATCTTTCATTATTTCAATTCCTCATTTTCATGTTTTTTGTTAGTGGTTATTTCTATAATGCAATTAGTAATTAGCTCAGGAAAAATTAAAGCTTTATCTCGACATATGTTTAACACAGTAGATCAATTATGGAGGCTCGAAGCTCATCTGCGACATTGGCTGTAATAAAAACAACATTTAAAGGACACACGAATCAGTATTGTTTTTCAAAATTGTACGAGTGCGATTCGAAGTAATTCTCTCCAGAATAGCGTTGCAGATTTCAAATATTCAGTAACGCGGTTTTTTTTTCGCCTATATGGCTATGTATGATAAAATCTCATCTATCGCACGTAAACAAACCTCTCTGTCACTTTACTGTGTTATTTTACTGCAAAAAAGATTATACCAATTTATGTTTGTGAAGAAGTAGTAATTCTTAATTTTATTAAAATTGATTAAAGAAAAAAATAAACCTGGATTTCATTTTAACTTTTAAATTTCGTTTCTGTAATTTGTCTTGAGTCCTCAATCCTTACTTCACACAATCGACCCTTTCGAAATGATATTCTATTTAGCACACCAATAGTATAAAATATGGTCTAATAAGCTTTTCAGATTACATGTAGGTGTCGCGCTAATAACTCACTAATATAGTGTTCAATATTCCTCGAATGAAGCCGCGTTGTTAGTGTTCTACGTGTAATGCCAAATTACTGCTATCAAACGATTTTGGTTAAATTATAGTTTAATCGTCATGTTTTTCCTTGCTGATAAACAAAAATATAATTAAAAAAATATATATATATATAATCTCACGTTATAGTTTTTATATACCAATTAATGTTTTTAAAGAAAGTATGTCTATGAAATGTCTATGAAAGTATTATTTGCAAATAACAAAAAAAGTCTTAGTAAAAAACGGTTTCTGAAAAATATCTATTGTTGTAAAAGAAAAACTTTATTCTGTGGCAAAAGGATTGTCTCACCTGACAACCAGTCATAAGGTTCATATTATATTTAGCAATGTTTATATTTTCGATCGATGCTTTCGTGATTCAATTACATTTATAGTCTTTCGGGTATGTTACACACAAGTTCAAGGTAACTCTAGGAGGTTTGATGACAAAGCTTGAATCATCTGTCATAGATGCAGAGGCATATTGAAATACAGCTTAAATTTTATACATTTTCAAAGTGATAACTTGCACCTGACTGCAACTTCTTATCTCGCTGTTATATATGTAAAATTATCGTATAATGTTTTCTGTATTTTTATCGACAGTTTCAATTACTAGTGAATGACCATGTCCGTGTATTACATCTTCGTCTAGATCGTTACATACTTGATTACTCATTTTAGCTGTTTGTTTTTTGGATTCGCATAAACTTAAAGTTAAATTTGTTCAGCGAGATGAACGGGATTAAAATATTAATACTCAACGCTTAAAGGTGATTTAACGATTATAATATAATTATAATAATTAATAATGTAAACTCATCACAATTATCACGATTATTACGTCTGTGTGACAAATAACGTTAATTGTTTTCATACTCGCTGCTAATAATGTTAAAACAAAACAAATGATTATAGAAAATAAATATTTTTTCACCTTTTTTATTCATTTTTCCTTTACGTTTAGTGAAAACTACACTACACAATGTGAAATTTGAAGCTCCATACAAAAGTGAAACATGTTCTTTGTTAAATGATTAGGCAATGTACTGACCGTGAATGCTTACCGCCTAGCGTATCGTTTTCAATACCGACATTTAATTAGTGATCACCGCTTACAGGCTCTATTCATGGTAACGTAAATATTTTATATATATTATTAAATCACAGTTTCACGTCAAAAAGTAAATTTAGTATTTTAATTGAAAAAACATTCGGCTAAAATACTTAATTTTATATAAATAATGAATTGTTTTAAGTATATAATACAAGCTACACTAAGAAGAATTGATATAAATAGCTTATAACGAGATCATACCCATTATTCCAAGTACTCCTAATATTAGATTTTACTTAGTACCTAGTATCAGGTATTGAAGACGTTAATCTGATGAAAATTCTAGATAAACGTAATGAATCCGATATTTTATTAAAATCTAGATTTACATTTCTATGGATTGAAATGTAAAACTAATTATTAATGAATTTCCAGGAATCATTTTCGCTTAGATTGAATTTACTTTCAAGAATACGATCGATAGAAAATCTATCGAGTACGATATCGTGATTAATTAATGGTATGTGGGCGATCGAGCTCGTTATTTGTATTTTTTTTTAAACTTTTTTTTTCATTTAATACACTGCTAGACCTATATCGATAAACTTAAAAAGCAAAACCTTAGCTAAATACTTTTTCGAGAGACATGAAATATATTTCAAAACTTCTATATGTATATTGTACAAGAAGTGCTTATATATAAGATATTTAATATTAATCAGTCAACAATACAAGTATATATATATATATTGTTTCGAATGTAATATTATTTGGTTTTAAACGTGTTTCAATCTAATTGAAATGCACATTGGATGGTTTTGTTGGAGTATTTGTTGTAGAGTAATTAAATACTGCGATTAAAGGTTTTCCGTGTTAATTTAACATCTGAACGTTGTTTTAATTCTCTGCTTTTTCATATATTTCCAATATCAGTTTTTATATTATATGTTTTTTTTTAAAGTTCAATTAAATACGTTACCAATATCCTATATTACAAAATTTAAATGTCAGATAAAATGTTTGTCGAAACTTTTCATTTTATTTACTTATTGGGCATTTTATAATATATATGTTGCAATATAGAGGTCAAAATATGTAAACATTAAAAAAATATTGTCAAGGCTTTGTTGATTAATTTTGATTTATTATTAATGTTGCCTTTGGGACTTACCTAGTTGACAGTTGGTTTTGTAAGCCTATATAATTAATACAGTGTGTTCGTTTTAATCGCAAACATTAATATCGTCAAATATTTGAGAGTTTATATAGTATATAAATAATTGTAAACGTTCAAGATAGGTAAGTTTCAAGTAATTCAAGAAGATCGAGAAGTAAAACTCACTTTGGCTTGAGAAAAGCTAGCCAGATCGCGGCATAGGATTCTCGGTCTTACGAGAGTAAATAGGAACAAGAAGTACGTATGTCCACAAAATATGGTATCAGGGAGCCAAAACACATACCCACGATACGATGTCGCATCGTGACACGATGCGACATCGTGTCGCGGTGCGATATCGTATCGTAGAAATGACGTCACCACATCGTGGTATAATGTACGGCATGACGTCGTGACATGAAAACAATAATCAAAGATGACTCACCATATTGATGTAGATTAATATCCCTTATAGAAAGCACTCCGTGCTATTGGGCAAAATTCAACGATGGCGTGAAATAGTTTTGTACGATGCATGTTGTAGATTTCCATGACACTATCGCGTGTCGCATGCATTGGAAATCTTAACAGAGAGGCTCACTTGAACTTTCAAAGCGGTCAAACAGCGGCGCGGCTTTTTTTAAATAGGTAGGTGGACAGGCTAATAGAGCCTAATGGTAAATGGCCACCACCACCCATACAAATAGCATTATAAGAAATATTAACCTTTCACCAGTGCACCACCGACATTGGAAAATCGACTCCTAAAAATAGTTTACAGAGAAGCGCTAATGTAAATAGTACATTAGCATTGGTTTCAGCTTCAATTACGTTAATCATTATCCAATCAAGTATATAACCTGGCACATTAACAAACCAAAATAATAATGAAAATAATTGTTTAATCATAGTAACTGCAATACAGTCACGTTAGGTTTTATATCAGGTTGAGATCGACCGAGGTCCACGCAGACGGAGTCACGGGCACAGCTAGTTTTTATTAAATGAAGACTTTCTTAATAAACATATAGGTAAAATGTCCCAATTACTTACATTTTTATTTTAAAAATATAATACTTTCATGCACACCCAAGAGCTTTTGAAGTTTGCTCAAATTCGTATAATATTTATTTTTATCGAACAACACGTTCGCGTGTTTGTTAGATACCACAGGAGGGATGAGAGTTCAGACACTTTATCGTAAACCTATCATTTAATAGGGCTTGTAGTTCATCGTTACGTCGTTATATCAATATTTCACGTAGGAAACAATTACCTTGCAATAGGTATACATAGTACCCGCTTATAAGCAAGCGCACAAGACTTAATTTTATCACAGATAAATACTTCAATTTGCATTATTAGTGATATGCATTCAAATATTTTTACCGTACACAATTAAAATAACAAAATCAATTATAAAAAAAAATATATATATAAATAAAAAAAATAAAAAACATTCAGGTACATTATGATAACGTAAATGAATTTAGAGACTATATATATTTATTATTATTTTTTATTATTATTAAAGTACACATATAAATTTAAACATATGAATTAAATATAAATATTATAAGTATTAATAATATTTTATCTCGTTTATTCACAATTATTTTGAATCCAAATAAGAAAGTATTTTCTAACATATTACTAAATAATACTAAGTAAAATCATATTTTGAATTACAAACAAAGATTTCAGAATCAATGATTGCTAATTTGTATTATTATTCTTGAGTCGCTTACTCAATAACGTTTATTTTAAAAACTTATGAAATATTAAAGATAAAGTAAAGTACGGTAAAACTCATCAGTTATGTTAGTGCCAAAAAGGCAGTATTTTTCCCAATTAACAATGTAATTGCAAACAATTACCATAAGGTGCCTATTTAAGCGTCGGCTTTCTAAAAAGAAAAAAGAAAATGTATTTGTTTCAAGCAATTATTCTTACAATAAATACAATATTATAATTAGTAGTAGATAAATGGTTTTCCCATTCTCACATGTTAAACGTCTACGGAATTAGGTTGGTAATTCGAAAGGAATACATTTTTATTTAGATTTGTCATAACATTCTCCTTATAAATTTACTGTTTAAAGTGAAGTGAATGGTTGTATAATATGCCAGTCTTCCTGGCAAACCATTAACCACAGCAGCTACTGCACAGGAGTGCTATGTCTCATAAGTAGTATTTGTAGACATAATCCGTAAAAAGCAATTCGACTGAACCAAAGAGAGATCAGGTTCAGGTACGTAGTCATCGAGATTGGTGAGCCTTATACCAATAAATTACTAGCACCAATGGCAAAGGCTGGCATCGCACATAAGCCCTTCGGTGTTGGAGGCATGTTTGATACAAGCTTAGCAATACTGATGTATAGTGCACATGACATGGTACGTTTAATTATTCTCTATACTTATATAATATCATTGTATTTGTTATAGTCATTATTTTATCCCAGTTAAAACTACATGTGACCGAAAAAAATATTTAAAGTACTTTGACTACAGAAATGGTTAAGATATATAATGTAATGGTTTCTCATTTGAGCGTAGCCATCGGCTTGTATACACTGCATGAGCGGTTCCTGGGGTATTACAAAAAACCCTACGTATATCCGGCGTCTGATTGATGCATATCTTACGGATCTTGCGTTATGTTTCAAGGGCAGGAAAACAACATTGCCGCGTTTGTAGATTATTGGATAAAACTTTTAAGGCGTAAGCCGGGTGTGCTTCACAGACAAAACTAACCTTTTTTTCTCCACAGATTGTGGAGAAAATAAGGTTAGATAGGGTTGGAGGTATTATTAACTCAAATGCGATTTCCGTATCACTACATGAGTGTACAGCATGGAAAGAACCGCATGGAAAAATGTTGGTTGCGGCTGTGAGCTCGAATATCTAGCCAAATCTCAAATATCTCCCCAGTCATGGTCAGTAGCGATATATCCTTGAAAGTAGTGCCTAACTTCTGCGAGACACACATATCTCACAGTGAGGACCTTAGGGCCATGGATACTAGGAATTTACTTTCTGTATGCCCTCGGTGTTCCTACTACTCAGTCTAAAATAGAAGCCATAATTGTGGGAATGGATGAACGAACGAACGTACAATCGATGACGGAGTCACAGATAAACTCACATTACGGCCTTGTTACTAGCGGAGAGAAGGAAAATCGTGGTAGATTTAGTCGGTTACACTCCGTCATAATAGAAAAGGTCGTCATCGCAGGAAAATTGTCATCTGACTAAGTGTAATGTACTTCAGTACAAGTACTTTATTGTCATGTAAATCTATTTCCAAAACACGTGTCAGACAAAAGTGATTTTGACTGGCAAATAGTTCGAACTGAAACATATTTTAAATTTCGGTATAATTTAATTACTAAGCCATTCTTTGTTCCGATTTTGCTTTGATAACATTGACGTTGGCTTTACAGCAAACCACTATGGATTTGGTTTAATAATGAAATTGGGCTCACTAAAATTTCACATATTCCTACTGGTTATATTGTGAAATACTAATACATAGAACAATTATATCAAATTTATTCGTATTCAATTAGATCGTAATTATGATTGGAAATTGCGTATTAGCAATTTCATTTAAAAAATGTATAAGTTGTTTGTTCCCCACAAACTAATGCAAAGGATTCTGCTCTCACTGCGTATTATACGTATATTGTTTTGCAATTGGAAAAATTGGCAAAAACGGATAGCTTAATGTTATGGGTTAATTCAATAAACTATAATACTGGCTATTTTTATATATACCTTGAAATATATATACTAGAGCATTTTCTTAAAACGACAAAATTATTAATTAAAAAATAAATAATTCATTGACACTATATACATTTGTCATTGACGTTTTAAGAAATATTAACCATTCCGCATCGCTATTGCGCCACCAACCTTGAGAAATAATATGCTATGTCCTTTGTGCTTGTACTTAGTATTGTTTTGCTGTTTAGTGGTGGAATAATTATATACATATGATTATCAAAGGTATCCGGAATATCGATATTTAAAAAAAGAGTAAATAATATATTAATGGCTTATGATTTTTATATTGTGACTTTAAAAGGTATAAAAATACTTTCGAATATTATAATTGACTGACAGTTTTTTTTTTAATATAAAAGAATAAATTATTTATTAATTAATACAAGAACATAACTGCAAACGGTAACTACTTAAAAAATATGTTACAATAACAATTTAATATTCGGAATTAACGAGGATAAAAGATAAATTATTAATAACCCATGATAGGTCGAGCCGAATTATTAAAAATGCGAAAATGAGTTTGTTTGTCACTCTTATTAAATTTTGCATACACGTTGTCAGGTGTACAGAAAACGATAACTAGCACAAACCAACTCACAACAAACTATTTAACTAATATATTATACAGTTACTTTTTTTTTAACAGAATAACAATCCACCTTTTAAGGATTCTTTTTAAATTTATAAATTAAATAAAGTTTTGATCTTCTTTCTTTTATATAAAAATTATTTTTCTTTTATTTTCGTATTTGACTGTAATGACACGTATGGGTTAAAGAAATCGACGTTGACGACGTTTATTTAAGAACTTATATTATAATTTCGCGTTGAGTTAACATTTTTCTGGGGTCGGTCTATTCATAAAAACGGAAAACACCGCGCGAAAATAAATGAGATACGTCTCAGTGTTTCGACGTAAGTAAATCGCAAAAAAACTTGCCTGCTTCTACTTATAACATTAATTATTTTCTTAATTCATAAAAACAAATTATTTGGAAATAGTTGTCTTATTTTTTAATCTATATAAAATTATTAAAACTAAATAAATGTTCGTTATTTACATAATAAGTACAAAAATGTAAATTGCAAGTCTTTTAGATTACATTGATTTGAAATCATATTTAATTGTTATTATATTATTTAATTCCATATAGATTAATAAACTTTTTTTAAAAAGAGAGTGCAATCAACGAACCTTATGTTGCAATGCGCATGCGTCGCGTCATCGGACTTTGATGAGAATTTTCATTCCAAAAAATCCTCTCATAGTACAATTGGTTCTCATCTTTAAAACGATGTGGAGCATCTAAGATGAGAACCAACTGTACCTTAAGCTTTGTAGATCCAATTCTTCGTATCTTGCATTGATAAACTTTATTTTATTATTAAATGATCATACATTTTAATATAAATGGTCTTTGTTTTTTGTATTGAGATTGTCTACATTTCATTATGAATTAACCGACTTCGAACATTGCGCTCTTTGTTACAATAAAATACTGCATTTTTTGGAACAGTTGCTATCAATGCGGACATCATATTCCATTGTTGTTTGAAAAAAGAAATTATATACGTGCATATTTTAACAAAGAGTCGAGATGACTTTATGCTTCGAAATAAGTTGGAACATACTTGTAACAGATAAATGTTTAATAAAAAAATGTTGTCAAAAAAGTTTCAAAAATAAATAATTTTGAGACTTTTGCGTATTATTTTTGAGGTCTAGTTTTAATATTATAACGTTCTTTATGTTACGTCTAGCTTTTAATACTCGTAAATCGCTTTTATAAATACAATTTTGTATGAACTATAAAGTTTGTCAAAAGCTCCACGTAATAATTTAAATGTTAAGCATTTGAAAAAAGTATAAATTACTTTAAGCACTAGTACTTTATTCAGATTTATTAGAAATGCAATATTTCTTTTTATAAAATATGACTTAAACAAAACTTTTTGTATAAAAAACGAGCAATGAGCAATTGAGCTGGATCCCAAAAAACAGAGTCATATTATGTTAGTTGTTAAAAATCTTTGTAAGCTTACTGTTGTTTTATTCGCAGTGAAAAAAATAATCAGAATTCGTGGATCGGTTCACTGAATTGCGAAAAATAGTGGTCCATTTATTTGTTTGTTATCATTCGAGAATTTTGTTTCGTGCTGAAGCCTAAGCCGATACTTTGATTGAAGTCAATATATGGATATATTTTTTGAAATACGTAAACCTTAAAACTTATGTTCGTCAAAATATTGTTTCGAAATGTAACAATTTTTAAAATGAATTTATTTCAAGATAATATTGATCGCAGTGTTAATCTGACGATCAAAATAATATTAACAAATATATAGTTTACATTGGTGAGATTTTATTGGCCTCTCTTTCTATCAGTCTCTGTTCATATATGTTGCTGCTATCATACGTAAACGGCGAACCTTGTTTATACAGGATCAGGGATCGAAGTCAAGATATAGAAGTCGACTTAAAAAAAACAAAACTTCTTTATTTACTGAGCTGGTCTACCCTCTGCGCAAACTCCTCCTCACTCTCACAGCATATGTCATGTATTTTTTTTATAGAATAGGAAGGCGGACGAGCATATGGGCCACCTGATGGTAAGTGGTCACCAAATGCCCTTAAACATTGGCACTGTAAGAAATTTGAACCATCGCTTACATCGCCAATGCGCCACCCACCTAAGAGACCTAAGATTTTATCTTCCTTGTGCCTGTAATTACACTGGCTCACTCACCCTTCAAACCGGAACACAACAATACCAAGTACTACTGTTTTGCGGTAGAATACCTGATGAGTGGGTGGTACCTACCCAGACGAGCTTGCACAAAGCCCTACCACCAGTTACACGCACTTAAATGACATTTTAGTATATGACAAACAGACGGGCAAAACAGACTTTCAGGTTTGTACATATGTAAATAGCATGGCCTCGATGTCATTTAATTGAGTACTTCGCAATATTTCGAAATTTGGTATTGGGTCCTACCACTTAAAAAAACTATCGCTTTTCAATACTTTTTATGAAAAGCTTCAAGGCGCTTAATATTAAGGCACGGTGTCTCGGTCGAGATATTCTAGAATAGGAAATATCGGTTTTCAATTATTTTATCATCGCGTATGAAGTTCCCAAGATAGCGAAAAGATATCACTGCCCATAACTACTTGAAGGGCTTTACTTCCTATAACAGGGCCAAGTCAGACATAGTTTTACATGCAAATTCTTTGAAGACCTGTATCTCAGAAGAAAAGATCATCCAACCAAACCTAGCACGATTCATCAAGACTTTCGTACGCTTAAGCTTAATTCTAAACCGATTAGCTCTAAGCCGTAATAGGTTGAAGACGCCTTTGTCAGTCCTGACATTGAGACTAATTTGACCAGGGTACTTTCCCTGTTTTCCTACATATTCTGAATATTTACACTAAAGATGGTAGAAAAAACTTTTAATTAAAACATATTTACATTCAAAAGGAAAAAGCTCGGTTTCCGAATAAAATGGCTAAGTCAATATGCGAAATGATTTAAGAAATTTGAAATTACTCTTTGAAACATAAGAATTAAAGAATCAATAAGTAAATTTCATTATATATTGCGCAGACACGCCATGTAATTTCGGTGTCGTTCCCATCATTTACTCTACTCGAATACTCGAATCTAATTAAGGCGAATCCCCACGCCCGCATTATGCTGCGGTAGTGTCACTCATGTCCCTCATTAGACGAAAGCAGAACTGAGACGTTATTAGGTAGCATATCTTTGAGTACGATATAACATAGTGTTGCATCTATAATTTTTTATCTGTAAAATACACTATAAAATAAATACTTTTTTGTATGACTAGCATAAGTTTTTTCTTTAAAATACGTACACGATATAGTGCATCTATAATCGTATAGTATGTAAATTGTATATAATCTTTTAAAAATGTCTTTATCAAAATTGTTTACTATTCAAAGTGGGTAATACAAAGATATTACAACCAAATCTTGCAACTAGATTAAATTGAGTTTGTCTTTGTATTTTAAACATTTGTTATATTTTAACGAAAATATTAAAATGTAGGCAATTCAGTATTCAATATTTTTCAAACAAATCTGTCATCGGATATAACCTTGCTTGTTTCAACTAGCTTGTTCTTCTTTCAACTTCAGAATAAATATTCATTTTTAATACAAATGAGAGCTGCTCAAGAATCTGGCTCGCATCAATTAAATTTGTAATTCTAAAATAACATTGCATACTGATTTACCATTTTCGTCCTACTAAAGGACACGTCTTGTTGATTACAAGAGAAAAATATACCTTTTCTGTTTCCTTCAAAATCTTCCACATTTGGCTATATTGGTGGCTAAGTTAGAGGTTGTGCATTCGATGGCCTTCATGGGGCGCCCTTTTGGTCTGAAAGATTATCTAGCGTCCGCCACTGCAGAACTAAGATCCAGAATTCGCATCGGAGAGTGGCCATCCGTATAGTGGGGATAACGTATGATATCTAAAGAGGTCTCTCCCCCCGTCAACACCTGCGTAAGAGACCCTCCAACTTACGCAGGTGATGACGGGTCTTGGTAATAATGTACAAGATCGGACGCGAAGTGACGGCAATGTTCTACGACTGTGGCGTAGACCGGGACGTCGCCCAGCAGACGCTGGTCTTCCTGTGTGCCCCGTGTGGAGCTTTTTGTAGGGTTTTTCTACGTGAAAACTAAGATATCAAAAACCGTTATTAATTTATATTTATAAAATTCGGTTAAAAGCAGTGTAGGATTTTTTTCATCCACCATGTGGTTTTCCGGATTTATTGAATAAGCTATTCTTAATCAGTAACGGATAATGAGAAAGCCTATTTAATTTTATTTGCTGGAAATTATATTCAATAAATTAAAAATGAAAATTATTTAAAATTAAAACTATGTACAACTCTCAGCACATTTTTAATAGAAGAAATAATTTTGTTATTTTAAATTACAGCCATTCTAAGTAGTTGTACTGGTGTTTGGTATTCGCAAGTATCGCTTCTGTTCCGCGTTGCAATTGACATTACGCGTACTAAAAAATAAAAAATTGGTCCCATGTAATTAACTAAATTTTAAATATTTATTTACAAATAACACAAATATAATCAATTAAAAATAAAGATTTAAAGACACCAAATCATTGGTTTTTTCGGAAAGACAAATAACGTGGAGGGTTACTACGTCATCTACAAGACACTTCGGTTCGGGTTACCAAACCGCAGTGTCTTTTTATTTTATGTACATACTTTATAATATAATATTTTTCGGTGGACTCAACCAAGGAGTTGTTGCTGAGTTGGGGCTGTTGGAGTCTTTGCTGTTTTTTGGAGGAGAAGTTGCTTGTCCAATGGCCTGCTGTTGTTTGCCCCTATGCACTGCTTTTACTTTTGCAATAAAACAACGGGTTAATTCCCTTATTTTGATACTGCGTTCATGGTTTGCACTATCCTACTTATTTGTTTAATCTTTATTCTGTATTTAAACCTATCTCTTAACTTTAACCAATGCCAACTCACTTACAACTCACTTATAATTTCTTTATTTGATAATTTAATTAAGCAAAGGTGAATTACTTCACTCTTAACGGTAATGGTTGAAATACATACATTATAATGTGTATTACACACACCCTGATTTTGTTTTTATAAAAATAATTAAAATTTTATGACCTACCTTTTTGTTTTATTAATAACTGCTTTATTACTTGTTGTAACAAAACCTCTTATTTGTTCACACGCGTGACAAATGCGTAATAAATGAACAAATTCACTTTCGCATTAGTAAGGAAGACGTAATCATTCTTCACGACGATATCAATTATTTTAAGAGTTGTACATAAGCCATTACTAAATTAATTTTGACTCAGACTAACGTATCCTTTTATAAAATTTAAAATATGTAAGAAGAAATTTTAATTTTCGATTCGTTACTGATTATTTTACATGGAGGAGAATATTAAAATAAACTCAAGTTTATTCATAATATATCAACTCAAGCAAAGCAATTCCCGTAACGATTTTTGTTATTTTGTTTTCGATTTTCTAGTTACATAAACGTCGAGGTCAGTTCCATTTTTAAAAAATATGTATCTAGTGATAATAATAAAAATGACTGATAAACAAAACAAAATTAAATTGCACAGTAATTTTATATTTTATTAATGAATTAATGATATGTAAAATGTTACTTATTAAGTAACGGTAGTATTTATTGAATCATATTGATATTATCTTAGCATTTCTTTGAATGTATGAAAAATGTATGAAAAATTTAGTTTCTTTAAACTTAAAAAAATGACACAAATTGAGATATGTCTATTTTAGTGGTAGGCTTGGTTGCATTTTCTATTATAATAAGATACTCTTTGTTTACTTTATGCGTATTAGAAACTATTAAGGGTTACTTGTATATTTAGTATTAGGTCCTTACATATGAAATTAGCGTTTTGTCGTACAGACCACTTTGATCTGAAATATCTCCTCTTTGGTTAAGAATTCCAATTCAAATTTATAAATTCATTTAGCTGGTACATTTTAATTTTCAAAACAGTCATTCATTTGTTTTTTCCTTATTATTTTTTTCTTTGGCGTCGCTTATTACCGCACAATGAAAAACATGAAATATCGGTATATTTACGAGTACGACTTTTACCGTGGCACCAGTGCTGTAGAAACAGCTCGAAGGATTAATAATGTGTACGGCGCTGGTGTCGCAAAAGAAAGCATGGTACGGTTTTGGTTTCATCGTTTTCGTTCAGGAAATTTCGACCTTCAGAACTAACCCCGTGGACGGCCGGAGACCAAAGTGGAAAATGAAGAATTAAAGGCTATTGTGGAAGCGGATCAATCACAAAGCACTTCAGAGATAGCTGCAGGCTTCGGGGTAAGTGATAAAACTGCATTAAGCCACTTCGCCGACGACACCGACGCCGACCAACTTGAACGATGGGTACCTCATGAATTGAGTGAATCGAACTTGCAAACACGCGTCGACTGCTGTGTTACTTTGCTCAACCGACACAATAATGAAAGGGATGTTTTTATAGAATAGGAAGGTGGACGAGCATATGGGCCACCTGATGGTAAGTAATCACCAAACGCTTTTAGATATTGGCTCTGCAAGAAATGTTACCCATCGCTTACATCGCCAATGCGCCACCAACCTTGGGAACTAAGATGTCATGTCCCTTGTGCCTGTAATTACACTGACTCACTCACCCTTCAAACCGGAACACAATAATATCAAGTACTGCTATTTTGCGGTAGAATATCTGATTAGTGGGTGGTACCTACCCAGACGAGCTTGCACAAAGCTCTACCACTAATGTAATTTTATTAAATTTAAATCGAATCATTATGTGATGAAAAGTGGATACTGTACGATAATCGTAAGTGCTCTTCGCAATGACTGAACCCTGGAGAACCCCAGAAAAAGTTACTTGTGAGTGTTTGATGGACTAGCGCCGGTGTCGTTCACTACAGCTTTCTAAAATCTGGCTTTTGCCAATCGTTTTCGATTACGGCAGATATCTATTGTCAGCAACTGCAAACCATGAAGGAAAAACTAGCTGCTAAACAACCGAGATTGGTCAATCGCTCTAGGCCACTGCTGCTTCACGACAACGCAAGAACACACACTGTACAACAAACAACCACTAAGTAAGTACTCCCCGGACCTTGCACCAACAGATTACCATTTTTTCCGGAATTTTGACAACTTCTTACAAGGAAAAATATTCAACTCCGATGCGGCAGTCCAAACCACCTTCAAAGAGTTTATTGATTCTCGCCCCCATGGTTTTTTCAGTAAAGGGATCAATCAACTACCTATGATATGATATGATATGATGATGACAAAAGTGCATAGATAACAACGGTGCATACTATGATTAATTAAATATATGTTACAAAAACACAATTGACTTTATATTCCTCCCATACAAAACGCCAATTTCATATGTAAGAACTTAATATATTAGGATAAGTACATATGTATAATAACTTCAACACAACGCGTCACATAATCAGAAATTGCGCTTTTCGGTCGGTATACGGATCCACAAAGATGGATACAACGAATCGTTTTCTACGATAAAATTACTCAGTAAATTAATATCAATTAAAACCAAAAGTCCAGGATTATAACAATCAGCTATTGAGCGATACTCGAAATATCGCTCTATTGGGCCCGCTTTGATTTAAACAACTACGTTTGTAAAAGCTCCTCCCGTACCCTGGCTGCTCATTCCCTCCCGTTGCATTTGAACGAAATTAAAGGGGTGACACTCGATTCTCACTCTCTACAACCAAATATACTAAAATGTCTATGTTAAATGTTGCAACGTAAATCAACACAGGACACGGCAGACAAAGTCTATCTAATTGATATTTTGTAGTGCTTTGGTATTCGCTTTGTATTCAAGTTTAGTGTTTGATATTAAAATCGACGGATGACGTCGTGTTGACGAGCTTTTATATTATGGAATAATTGTATTTCCTTGAATTATACTCGTAAGTGTATTCGTAAATTTTATATGCTTTTAAATTAATATTATATATTTTAGTAAAAAAAAGATGTAGAAAAAATGCATTCCCGCACTATTTGCTCGATTATAACTTAATAGAAAACATTACAAATTGTGAATAATTCATTTTTTTTACAACATTGTAAAAATCGGAAAACCTAAAGGATAAAGGACTTAAATACAGAAATATTTTGTTTTATTTTTTTAAACTAGTATGTGACACTACCACACTGCTATGCTAACAGTGGCCGCAATTCAACGATAATCATTATTGAAAATGTTTCGTACATTTTCTCTACATTTACAGGTAAGGCTGAATTCATTTGTTTTGTCTTTAGGCAAAGATTTAAATACAAATTCTAAGTTCTCATTGAGCATGGGTTACTTGCTTAACAAAAACTGTTTTGTCACAAGGATCAAAAGAATATGGTGACCATTACGGGATTTTAATTATTTTGATGAATCCTAATATGATTGAGAATGTGACTATATAGGGTCCGTCTGATAGCTTGCGGCGAGGGTGGCATAACGAGCACTGGGCACTTTGAATTATTTACCTATTCATTAATGAACTTCGTTTATACGCTTGTACCTGAATAAGCAAAGCTTTGTCATCGAATTCAGTTTGGGAATAGATTAATTATGACAAGCGCATGTTAGCCCCCAAACATATCAACGGTATTTTATTTCAAACATATCATTTTAATTTGTAATATGTAATTATTATCATATTGACATAAAGTGTACCATGAAAAGCAATATTATTTTCTAATAATATAATTATACTATATATAAGCCACAATAGTAGCGAGAGGACGTCAATCTTAACCAACCAACCATTAACCATGTTTTGGTTAATTGCACAAATTGCACAACTGTCTATTCAAGTGTATAATTTGTGTAATTTATCTCATTCATATCATGTAGTGATGGAGAGACCTGAAAAAATCTGCCGCATATGTATCCACCAACCTGTATTGGAGCGGAAAAGCGCCCGTTGCTCCACAGACATATAAACAGGTACAGGACAGGTAAAAAAATACTCAAATTTCAAATGATAATGTAATTTTCAATTTTTCAAATATTTCCGTGTCAAGCATACTTAATAACCTTATCACGTTACGTTTCATAAAGCGATTACCGTTCCTGAATTTTGAACTTGTTTAGTCCGAGCTCCGATAAAAAAATTTAAAACAAAAAACTTTCAGGTTCAACTCTCGAAAATATAGCGTACGTTTGAAATCCTCTCGATCTAAATCTTCAAAACTGTTTTTGCAAATTCCATTAGAACTCAATGTTATAATTAAAAATAGGATATGTCTTGCAAAACGAATGAACTTTTGTAAGTTTTACAATTTTATCATTCAAATCAAATAAAAATATGTATTTTTTATTATTTTAAATAGAAAGTCAAATTTCCAAATGGGTCACTTGATGGTACGTGGTCACCACCACCTCTAGACATTGGTAATGGAAGAAACATATTAAACATCTCCTACAACGTCTTTACCCATACTAAGTATTGCTGTTGAAGCCGAGATGGCCTTGTGCTTACCACAATTACGACTTATGCATTCTTAAATGCATAAGTCGTAATCGGTGATTCCGGTAAGCACTTGCCTGTGCTATTGTACCACCACATCTAGCTACGTAGTATCTCAAGTGGTGGCAAATTTCCTCCACTGTTGCCAGGCTTGCAATGAACAGCACTAACATGTTCCAACCTAGGACAGCAAGCCAGAATCATTACTTAGAAATCTAACCACATACCAATTGAAATAATTATCATATATTTTATTTACTAGAAAAACACACCAAGAACTTCCTCCGGACTGAGTTCGACCCCGCCGGCCAAACTCAAGAGAGATTAGCCAACTGCGCAAAACATATAATGCACAAGTGTGTGCGCAATTTGCAAACTTGCACAGAAGTCACATTAAGATGTTCTAAAAAAAGAATTATAATCTTTTTTGGGTCTAATATTTTTTTTTCACGTCTCAAGATTTATATATCTACTGTTTTATATTCTTAATTACTTACGTTGTATGCGTCGACGAAAAAAAAATGGACAACAAATAAACAACAAATTCCATATGGCCAAAGCGTCACAGAACAATAATTGTATTGAGAAAATAGATATACACCTTTTATTTTTCATGTTTTCCATGCAGTGTATGTTCACCTAATGGTATTTCTCAAGTGACGACTCCACCTTATCATCCAGCTCGTAATGGGCAAGTCGAAAGTTTCACGTAGATCGTTAAAAAGGGTCAAAATTTGTCTCTAAACTCACACTATTTTAGAATCATCATGATTACTCAGGTAAATATAACAAAGCTGAATGGAGTAAAATAAATGAAACCAAATTAGTTTTAAGAATTTTTATTACAATTAACGCTTAAAAAATATATTCTATATTTAGATGAACTTATGAGTGAAACTTAATGTTTTGTTTTGTGGAAAATAAAAAGCAGTTCGGTTTATTTAGTAGTTATTAAATGTTATGTATGAGGGTATTTATATAATGTCATGTATTAATAGCAGAAAGGAGAGCTGTCGCATGAATGTCACAGTTAGAAGTATAGTAACGCTGGTGATTTATCTTTTAAATACAAACATTATACTGACAAACGATTCTTTGATGAACTTTAGTAGATTCAATGTAAACATTTAACCAATTAGTTTACCAATGTCTTGTAATTCTTTGCGTCTTTCTGATGATTTGCTAAACTTAAAAACATAGTCTACAGTTTTAGTGGAAACACACATAAGATACTCTTTGCTCTGTGTATACAAGCCTTATTTTTAAAAGCTTTTATTTAAATTCACTTGATGAAATCTAGCGACAACATTTTTATCTATGGACTGATTGAGCTGAAATTTGGTATCCATATGTGACTTAGGTAACAATGCTATAATATTGTACCATGGAGTTGATTATGTGATGATGCCGACGAGGAACCGTGGGGTTTTTCTTGTATACTCAATATAACGTTATATTTGGGCTTGTTTAAATATATGTCAACAATAAAAACTTTTTCCTTATAAGGTTTCACTGTATAAAACCTTTTAATAATAATAATAATAGTAATTATCTTTATTGCACACACGAACAAAGGAAAAAATAAAACAGTAAAAATTTAAGACTAATAGTAGAGATAAGCACCGCCATTTATATATTATTTTTAAAAGTTAATCGTAAAGTGTAACTTAAAACAACCAGAGCATTTTTCTCAAACATTTTTTATTAATATTCATCAATAGATCATAATAAAACAGTTGATAGATTAACTTTTAGTGAAAAATAATTATAAAATATTTTGTATGAGACTTGAATGAATACTTCTCTAACCACATAAAGAAGTTGAAAGGTCAGTACGCCAACAAATAGTATTGCGTAGTAATTGGTTGAGCTGGTTTCGCATCTATGACTAATATTTCTGACCTCTTGTATTAATATAGGACTAAAAAAGCAGAACAGAAACGCGCGCTGCTCTTGGAAATTCGATTACAGCGTTTTTGTCACGTCAACCCTGTGTGGAACAGTACCGCTCTTATGATAATATGAGCTAAATTTCATTTTTGTTGTAAGATTTGCTCTAAAACGAACTAAATTCTAAACTAACCGGAACCACATAATCGTAGAAAATAAATGGCTAAGTTTTAATTAGTTAATATTAATGAATGTTATACAAATTTCACCAATGGTTAGTTGTTTAGTCAATAGATGTACTTGCTCTAAGGTGTACAATTGTAAACACTTAACATTTGTGCAGTGATGTTCAATGTTCTGTGAGGTAGGTTTGTTCGTATAGTTACAACAAAGTTGCTCGTTCCTTGTACGTACACGTGGAATAAGTGCGTACTCATAGCGTACAGCTAAAATTAGTGAAATATGTTTTATGCATCATCCACTAGTAGGAATGCATTAAATGTTTTAAAAAATGAAAGCATATTTATTATAACCGAGAGTTATCACTCTTTTGTCGATCGTTAACGATTTCACTCATGATGCTGTTTACGTAGTCAATATCGTACAATGGCATTGATATGTGCACTGCTATAGTACACAATGAAGCCAGTTAAAATGATTCTAGTTGCGAACATCAAGTTTATGATTGGTGTGTGTAACGTATTGAAGTTTCCTTTGATGTAGATAAGGGGTTTTCTCTTTTAAAATATTCGAAGGAATGTCTGTTTACCGCTCCGGTGACAGATTCAAATTACTATTACACTATTCACGAACAAATAGTTAACTATAAAAGACATATTCCTAACAAAGAATAATTTCAAAAATTATTTGAACTATAGTGAAATACTACGATCTGTATAAAATGTATAATAACAATTAAAATGTATTAATGTTATCCACGTTCAGAGTTGATCTCTTTCCATCAATATCATCAGAAACAAAGACATCCATTAGCTTTCAACATCGCTATTATATTCAATATTGATTTATTCTTAAGTCAAAGTATATGTTGATGAATAAAATTACCTGTAATGGCCGTGTCCTCCGACGGGCTGTAGCAAGGCGGAGCCACGCTGGCCTCTGTCGGGCTGCAGGGAGGCGGACCATCATGACGCTGGTTGCCTTTCTTCACCATATAGCAGCGCGGCATCGCGGCCAACGCTGTAAAGTAAAATTTATTTAACACAACGAAACATTTTTAAATTTTCATTACATGCGTCATGTCATGTCTTAGTTGAAAATACATAATCTAATTAATAGTTCAGGGCTATACGATCGGACCAGTATTGTTATAAGGTTTTATTGATTACATTTTTAATATTAAATTGTGATTGTAAATCTCGATCATTCCAATTGTAATAATATATTCTTTTTGTTCCTAATGCGTAAGGAGTGTAAATGTAACTTTATGCAGTTCTTTTTTATTATCAACTAGGTGGTCGACAATTTTGAAGTGTCAAGTTTGTTTGTTTTCGTACAGCTTAATAAATATGGTTGGCTACTTACTGTTTTTGATTAAACTAGAACAAACCATTGTCAACCCCTCAACTCGTTGATGGTAAAAATAATAACCAGGAGTAAATGATTAGTAAATAATTTTATTAGTAGTAGTAGTAGTAGTAACAACCTTAAATAACTGCTGGGCCTCTACTTTTTGAAGAGAAGGTTAATTTTAATGAATAGGTCTATTTTAATTCAGATTTTATGTATATATATATTACCTCGGCGGCAGATGGGCCACCTGTTGATAAGTGGCCACTACCGTCCTTAGACGCTATCAGACATTAATGCTGTAAGATGTATAACGCTGTATGCTAACCATTTCTTACTTGCGCCACCAAATCTGGAAACTAAGATAATATATCCCTTGTGCCTGTAATTAAAATGGCCCACACTTCAAACTGGAACACAACGATACTAAGTAGTAATAACAACACTGTCTAGCGGTGGAATAAATAATGAGTGGATAGTACCTGCCCGGACGTGCATGCCACGCACGCACCCATAAAGAAAATTCGACATTCAGATAAACTGTGTTTTTCTTCCCACGAAAAATGTTAATTATACAACCACACTTCAAGAATAGAATTCATCGTTTCATAATAATTTATATCTGGCCACTGCCAGAATCAGTATTCAGGAGAGTCGTTTCATTTCAGGATAATGCAATTTTATCAGACAGTTTGTGTAGCCACGAACATCAATGCATCCTACGAGTACCTATGAATAGTGTTCGGCACTAGCGACCCGCCCCGACTTCGCCGAGTTGAACAATTCCTTTACCTACATAACATAAATGTAATGAATCTGATATGTAGTAGATATTACGTAGGTTTAATTTATTCTAAAACTAAGTTATCACAGGATTCTTAAATTTTAATTAAACTAATTGTACTTTATCTTCAACTTTTTAATACAATATAAATTTAAACTATTTATGTATTCCTGTTTCGCATTTATTTACGAGTAAAATAATATTGAATGAAAAAAGTTTTATTTACAATTTGTTGGGTTGCCTAATAAATAAGTGACATCGTTACATATCTCTGCAACTATATATAAACACGGCAAAATGTAAAGAGGCATTGCAACGAATGCAGGGCATAAGTATTATGTCAAAACTACTTCAGCTAGAGCTTATGCAGATTTAAACGTTAACAAAGTTATCAACGGCTTCATATTTGTGCTGATTTAAAATGTGTCTTTGTTTCGTAAAATTAATCAAAACTCAATATAAAGAACATCCAAAGAATTGCTTAAAAGTCAAAAAAACCCCTAAACGTTTATCCTATTATAATGTATTGAACAGGTTGGAATAAAAAGTCAGAAGCCATATAACGTTCCAAAATTATTTTAAATGTCATTGTTAATTGCCGAACCAATTAATTATAATTAGTAAATAAACTAAATTAATGTTTCAAAGCGTAATCACAATATTTGAATTAATTTTGCTCTTTGTTCACCTGCACGTCCAAAATACTGATAGTATTTAACAATAGGTGATATTATTTGCTCTTGGTGCTCATGGTATGCAAGTGTACAAAGGGTTGTTCGTTTTTGTTAACAGCGGGAGAGAAATGTCGCTTTGTGCGTGTATCATGCATTACACGATACGAATTGTTTTATTATTGCACAGATAAACGAAATATGTCCCATGTATTAAAGTTTTCATTTCAGTTTTTCTTACATAAATAAATTTTTGTCGAATCATGTAGAAGTTGAAATATTGATTGTTTTAGGTATGTTATGTTACAGGAGCCTTGATGGCCCAGTGGCTCGAAGACGTAAATCTTAAATTCCTAATCGATAATTTTGAGTTCAAATCCGCACAAGCAAAATTTTTTGCTTCTTTTACAAACAATTCATCTTGTGCACAGCGGTCAAGGAAAACATCTTGAGGAAGCGTCTTGAGGAAACTCGCATTGGAGCAGCATAGTGGAGTAAGCTCCAATACTTCTTCTCAAAAAGAAGAGGTCTTAGCTACGCAAAGGGACATTTCCAGGCGTTTACTTTCTATTTTTTACTTAGTCAACTTATTATCGAAGATTGCGGCTTTCAGCCACGAATGCTCCGGAGCAGCGCAGAGTTCGAAAGTTAGCAGTGTAAAATGATATTGTACCTGATGGCCTACGATTTAGTTCTATGGTATTGCCGTCCCATAGGATTGAGGGAGTGTCTTTACCTTACCTTTACCTGATTACATTGTTACCTGCACTGCAACATTATCTGCCTGCGCCGATCAACCACTGCACCCGAAATCCGGTTAGGATAACATTTTGATTAGGATGTTTATGTGGCAATGTTTATAATTTGAGCACTTGTTTCACAACATATAATAATTAATTAAGGGTTTTTAATTTATGAACGTTCAATGCAAAATACCAAATCCTTTGACAGTATTCATCGATCCAGTTGGAAACCTTGCCTTGTGAGACCTGCCATGGCGTGCGCTGTATTAATCGATAAAGTTAAATGATATGATGCATCGTGGAATGGTTTCTCTCAAACAGTTCTAATCGAAAGTCAACGAGACTGTATTATGTATATCTACTTTAAAGTTCGCAAATAAATAACTGTCACTCCAGTATTTATTTGCAAAATAATTAACATAATATTGATGAAATATGAATAAAAGACAATGAATATTATATGTCATATTAAAAAAAGGACTTAAGTAAAGATTGAGGATTTCGTCAAGCGTTTATGATGATATCGAAGTAAAGCTAATTCTCCTCAAATGATATAAATAAGATATTATAAATTTTTTAATATATTTTTTCTTCTAGTACTATATGTATTCCAAAACGCTCGGTATTTTAAGATTTTTAATATGAAAATATAATACGTGTTATATTGAACGTATGTGAGGCACAACTGACGTTACCATAAAGGTAGAGTCAGTACCTTTATGGTAGCGTCAGTCGTATATACTAACGAGCGAAACATTCAAAGGATTAAAGGATAAAACATCATACGAACCGTTTTAATAAAAAATATAAGATATATTGAAACGAGAAAAAAAAATTGTAATTTTTCATTGCATTTTTTTCCGCTGTAATTGCTTTCTTTCTATACTTTGAAACCTTGATCAAATCTCGGGACTCGGGATTGAGCAGTCGTCGTCTAAATATTTGTCTCTCAGAAAGCCTTTAAGTGCATCTCCAGGCAACCGATAACTTTCGATCGACAACAAGTGCCGTTTCTCTGTTTCTGTCCCTTTGTCCTATTGAAAGTTAATTTGTTACAAATTTGTGTTCCGTTTCTGCCGGTCTTTTGTTTGTTGACGTGTCTCCCATTTTTGTGTCTCGTTTTATTCAACTCAACTTCAATTCTACGTCTCAAAGCTGGATATCATCATTTTCTAATATCTAATTGAATTTACAACAATAACCGGACAAGAAATTCATAGCTTAAAACACAGAGAGTTCATTATTAAAACGACTTTACAGTTACGAAAGGTATATTAAGTTATGGCTTTGTTTTAAAGAGCAATGCCGTTTCCGAAGTGAAAGACTGCACTGATATAAAAGAGAATTTCATTACTTCCGAGACTTCCGAGAGTAAACGCTTATTGAAAATAATTAATAAGCTCGGGATAAATATATTAATACAATAATATTAATAATATAATATTAATAAAACACTAACATCTACTCGCTATTACTTTCTCAAAGAAAGTGGCGGATTTCTACGAGACAGCTAGGATATAAGTTTCGCAAGACTGATAATTTATATTTAGTTGGATATGTGTGTACACCACAAAAAATATTTTAACATTTAGTATGTGGGTATTTTACGATTGCAAAACATTCGTATTATTTATTTTGTTATATTATAATTTCAATTTGTTGTAATAATAACGTATGCAGCGTATTTATTGAGCCTATTTGTATACAAATCTGTCGGTTTTCATAGAAAATAAGTCAATATTCTAAACCAATACACAGTAACGTATATTGCAATCATAATAAATATTTGTGGATAATGTGTAGCAAACATAATATCAACGAACATTTATTTTATACTTAAATACAACATAGGTTGTTGAATTGCAGTTAAATAGAAATACTACATATTTCCCAGAGAAACTGTTTAGGTAACTTACAACGATGATAGATATGACCTAAGCATTTGACGAATTTTCTTTGCTTTTTCTTTTTAACGCTGAATTGTAGGGAACTTTTAACTGTGTAACTTCATTTGAAATAAAATGTTTTGGAAAAAATTATTAAATTAAAATACAACTCTTTGATTATTAATAATAATATTAATAATAATCTCAATTAAGAATTCAAGTCTAATAAATATTGCTAGACAAATTAAAAAAGTATTAATTTACATCTTAATTCAGACACTAAGTTCACATTTATGTTTGAGTATCACATTTAACTGGTGGTAGGGCTTTGAAGGCTCATCCGGGTAGGTACCACCCACTCATCCGATATTATACCGCAAACGGCAGTATTTGGTATTGTTGTGTTTTTTTTAAAGGTTGAGAGAGCCAGTATAATTACAGCACAAGAGACATAATATCTTAGTTCCCAAGGTTGGTGGCGCATTGGCGATGTAAGCGATGGATCACATTTCTTACAATGCCAATGTCTATGGGCGTTGGTGAATACTTACCATGAGGTCCATATGCTCGTCAGCGTACCTATTCTATAATAAAAATGGTAACATGCCGTAAACTCATTATGAATATTATACACCACTGCTGGGCCTAGGCCGGATAATGAGAATCATTTGTTGCTTACTAAATAAGTATATAGTCATATTAATATATTTTTATCGATCAATTGCAATTAATTAACAAGTATGTGGATGTGGCGCTAAATATCAGCATCAGCCTCGAATCGAATAGCAATTAAGTCTAATTTTCAAATCGTCCCTGCATTTGACCACTTCAAACTGGGGCTTAACGGAGGCTATTAGCTAACGGCTTTACAGCTAAGCATCAAGTGCTATTCATTTCATTCCATTCAGAGAAATATTTGAAGCTTCTCGCTGAAATTAATACTCGTAAAACCACGCAACTATTGAGGTAGTATCTAACTTTAATAAATACACGTTAAATAATGACATAAAGGAATACTCAGGCGAATATGCCACCTGATGGTAATAACCCTTTCCTTACATCACCAACGCGCTACCACTGGTATATATGCTACCACATTTCCAGACGAGTGACTGGCGTGGTCGCCCATAAAAATTGAGTGGTCACCAAGAATTGAACTGTCATTGCGGGTTGTGCACGAGGAATTAGAATTATTGCTGTGGAGAGGTCCAGTCACTGCATAAGTGTCCAACAAATTTAACACTGCCCAAAACTTTTTTTATGTATACCATTGTTTGCATTGCCAATGCGCCAACAATCTTGGAAACTAAGATGTTATGTCCCTTGTGCATATAGTACACTGGCTCACTTACTCTTCAAACCGAAACGCAATAACATTAAGTATTTATGTTTAGCGGTAGAATATCTGATGAGTCGATAGTACCAACATTGACGGCCTTACACAGAGCCCTACCACCAAGTAATATACCAAGTCATATGAAAAATGTAATAATATATATAAAGCTACATTAATAAATTATAATTTTATTAATTAATATAACATAGGCGTTAGTTCACTCTAACCTTCATTAATTTTAAGTGAAAACTCCGTATACATAGACATCCTGCAGTACGAGTGTCGTGCACAGAGGTAACGCTAATTATGGATTATTCCGGACTATCATTAAATGTCAAAACAATCCTTACGACACGTACCTAGGTACAGGAATTGTAATCCTGAAGTGATCTATTAAACATTCCCTGTTGGACTTTCCCAATCTCACACTACGCACTAATTGTAATTACGCTTATTGGTCGGAGTGAAAGCAATCGTAATAATTTCGGTGTTGTCGTATATTAATTAACTAGCAAAGAGGTATTATACAAGAAGAAATAAAAAAATAATTATAATACTGAACAGGTGAGTCAAATGATTGAACCCTTGACTTTTATACGGAAGTTTTCTTTGAAAAAAATATTCCTAGCAAATTCATCCTTACAAAAAAATGTTTATGTACAATTGTATAGACATAAAATAAGCTGAAGAAAACATGACCACCTTGTTTTATAATTACTAAATAACAAGAAAAGCTTGAAAATTTGCAAAGGTTAGAAATTTGTTTTTATATTAATATATATTTAAGAAAAACGAATAAAAAGTTTCACGTCTTATGTATAACAATAATAATAATAACCGTTAACAGAATTTAAAACAATATTAGCTTAAATTTCATATAATAAAATAAAATGCAACATAAAATTTTAAACTAACACAATAAAAGTTGATGATGTAAACCGTACGTGAAACACACGTGCGTCATTCTAATGATCTCTTAGCGGAAACTCCAAACAAGCCAAAAGGTAGCACAACAGTTAACTGTCATTTTAGTACCCTCACCTCAATATTCTTAAAATACTTATTTTGACCTACATTATGCAGGCGATCTCTATGCTGAATATACGTTTATGCAAAAACAAAAAACTTTACAAACGATACATTGTCACAACAATGAAGATTAAGCTTTTATTTGTCGAATTATTTATTTTTATAAAAAAAAATAGTTATACAAAACTTAATATTACTTTTTACTAGATTTTAATTACCCGCTAAGAACATTTTTGATGGTACTAAACAGTGTGATTATCGCTCATAAATCATAACAAATACATAGTCTAAGAATACCCCAGTAAAACAATCCTTCACATTTACTTTTATCGTTTTATTCTCTTCCACTCGTATCTTGTTATATAATTCATTACTAATTAATGTTTTGCAATTCTATAACAATTTTTATTGGAATTCCTGCAATCGCCGTGGCAAACCATCGAACGAGTCAATTTATCCGTCCTTTGTTTTTTTTTATTTTATATATCGCGTAGTTTTTTTCGCTCAATCATTTCCAACCAGTGTTAATTCAGTTAAAAATATTACCATTATTTTCTAAAAATCTCAAAATAATTATTAAAAATCAGTAGAACCTTAAAATATTTACGATGTTATCATGGCTATGATTGTATAATAAATAGAACTGCCGTCTGCATACACCTAAATGCATATCCACTATCATGCCTCGAAGAAACGATAGGTAAAGCTCTCGTTTCAGGTAATCACTTACACTTGGTATTCAATTTTAGTAGTAATTGGGGAGATTATCCAAGTCCAATGGACTAATATTCGCTCTTCAACGCGCCGTCGTATCAGGGGATAAGCGAGCCTTACTAGTAATAAATAGACGCTTGTTTCATTTATTAAATTCACGTTGTAATTACACACACTCGTTTTGTTTTAACTAGATCGATTATTATCTGAATTCACAATCTAAGGATAATTACTGTGAAAATGTTAAATCAGTTCGTTTTATTGGGCTTAAGGCTTATTCGCGTATTGCTGTCATAGTAACGCCTTATTAATATTTATTCTTACATATTTTTAATTTTCATTTTAACATTTCACGTTAGTTAACCGAACCTATCGATTCAAATTTTATTAAGGGCCTGAATTGCACAAAATTATAATAAAAAAATGTATTTTGTTATTATAATTAAATTAATTCTTGATATCTGTGCCTTACGCATTAAATAAGTCACTATATACTTAAAATTTACAGGTATGGTATTCATTTAAAAAAACGATATATTCAACACAATTGAATTTTAGTTGTTTTTTATGTTTATAGATAGTTATTTAAAAAGAGGTTTACAAATATATATCCCTGACAGTAAAGGGGCGCGTCAAGCTAAATAACCTCTCGTTGGTTAATTACGAGCCTTACCGCTTAGCAGATATGTATGTTCCTTTTGCTACGTAGAGAAGCTTTTCTCGGGCTCTCTATTTCTTACAAACAGGCTTAGCGAAAATCATGTCTCAAGGAGGGATTTGGGGTTGAAAACATCCCAATTTTTTAACTATAACTTCTATAGAGCTGTAATTTTGAGATGTCTCTTATGGTACAGACATCCAATAAATATTTATATAATTGGTTTCCTTTTTCCGCGGTGTAGAAAGTATGCAGATGTCGACAGTCAATATATTGAATCGGTTATTGTATTATAGCTGGTATACTAGTTATACCTCTTAGGTATTTGATAAGAAGGCAACACACAATACCCCACACCTAACCTTAGAAGCTGCTTATAATTTATTAAAAAACAATTAATATATATTATTACGTTTAAGCTTAAAGATCAATATTGTGTTCATTTTATTTCAATTAATATAAAAAAGTTAATTTTAATTTCATATGTATATAGCGAATGGGTAGAAAAAATCTTAATTAGATAATATATAAAGTATAATTATAACATGGTATAGAGTTATTGTGAGATGGAGATGTACCTAACATTTTTTTTAATTCGTATTAAAGCAATACATTCGTTTAAAACTTATAATATTACTTAGAATTCAGTTATTTATCGTGTAGCATACAGGTTAAAAGGATATTTCCAATATTTACTCCATTTAAAATGCTATATTTAAAATGTAAACAGGTTTGTGTACCAAATTATTAAAATTTTAACTAAACTTATCGAGCAACTGTTATTTATTAATTGTTTTATTTAAATTTAGAAAAGATGAGCTAATATTTTTTTTATTCAAAGAGAATGTAGTTATATTTAATTTATATAAGAATAATTAATGACTAACTATTCAAAGAAGTAACTTAAACACGACCCATAGAGACGCTTTAGCTTCTCAAAAGAAACGTCTTATTTCGCGTGATTTTATTATGAATATAGTCAAGTTTTTGAAATATTTCGTACCCCATGGATATGAAACGACTCCCAAGTAAAGTCTGCGCCAAGCCTGGCATAAGCTAGTTTCAAATGAAGTCTGTTAATAAACTTCACTTCTTGAATATAAAAACAGAATAAACGAAAGATGGGAAGAGATTGGATATTTAATTTGTCTATGATTTCGGAAACGTGTAATACCCATACCAATTTGTTATTAAAGATAATTTGACAGACCTTCTTCTTGTTATGAATATATTTAATTCAAAAATATTTTATAGAATGCGATTTGTCTGATTGAATTGGGTATGAGAGATTAAATTCCAAGAATCGCAGGGGGAATGTGAATAACGCTCAATTCTTAGCGAGTTCGCGCTATTGCTTCTCGGCAACTATTAAAAGTAGGGAACTCCTACGAGTGATATAGCTATTATCACACTTAAATTTAAATGAGTATTTATTGCACTTTTAAGTGCCAGATTACACATCTCACGGAAACTATTATTGTTAAGAATGTTAGTCTATTAAATGTACGAAAATGACAGTTACAAAGGAGTATTTAATGTCACGGAGCTCACGCCATTAAGAAAAAACTTAAATTTACATTTCTGCATCGCCATCCGCTGTCAACGCACACAATTTTCCACAATTTTATTACTCCTTATTATTTTCTATATGGTTCGCTACTCACGATTCAAATGTAATATTATTTAAATACATATAAGTTTGTTACGTCAAAGGAGTTTTACTTCTACGACAAATTCCTGCAATTATCATCAAGATACATTAAGCCACATGTATGGAACCTTAACGCCATAGTCTACAATTATATTTAGAATTATCTGCATTTATTTATATAGTTATTCACAAAAATAACAATCGATTACTCAGTGTATGTATGTATTAGTGAATTTGCGTGTGATTCTCAGTTTCTTGTCATTGCGTAATTCATCATTGTGTCAGAAACTACCAATCGAGCTAATAAAATATTCGTGTGTTAATTACCAATAAACATTTATATGACGAAGTGGTTGTAATCTAATGAACTTAAACTTAACTTCACGCTGCGAACCTCAGGAGCGGCCCAGCAACCGTAAACGTTAACAAATCTGGCAAACTGTACTTGTGGTGTTAAGTTAATAAGTTGCACTTCGTTTTGTACTTATCATATGTATGACAGCGAGCGTATAACTGATACTTAAGCTAACGCACTGCCTGACCTTAAGACCGAGCCAAGAGCCAACGAAATTTCATATTTCATCTGCACGACCCTTACCCACCCATTCCATAGCTCGCGAATATTTGATATTATTCCTATGCTGATTTTATCTATAACGACCCGCAATATTGAATTTCAATGTTTTTTTTTTCTGTTGTTGTCTGTACTATACAAATGACTCCGAAGAATGTTTTTTTAATGATTATGCACGAATGATAATTTACAAAGATCCTACAAAGCGTAGTCAATTTTTTTTGTTGGCTACCTCGTCTTCTTGAAACGATAGTGACTGATTTAAGAAACAGAAATACATATGAAGTAGCTATTATATATTATACAACGGAAGATCTTTACAATATTTTTTTTAAACGTATAGGCTAGCGCTTGACTTTTATCACACCTGATGGAAAGTGAGATACAGTCTAAGATGGAGCGCGCTTGCCTAGAAGGTGCCTATTCACTCTGGACATGAAGGTACCCATATTGTAGGTGGTGGGGAAAACAGAGGTCGGGAGGGTATTCCAGACCTTGGCGGTACGTATCAGAAACGAGGAAGCAAATCGTTTCGTACGTGTCTTAAATACGTTAACGTCAACCACGTACGGGTGCAGATCCTTTCGATGCCTCGCAGTTCTTTGGTAAAAAGGTGATGGGGAACTAAATCAAATAGTTCCCGAGCACACTCGCCGATAACAAAATATAGTAAGAACAAAATCCTAGCTTGTAAATGGATTTACAAAAAAAGTAAAAATGGACTTACAATCAATTTCGAGTATGAATTAAAAAAAAAATTAGAGATGAGTTCGTGATCATTACTATCGACAAATTTTAATATTTTTATGTTTCTGATCATAGTTAACCATTTTGCTTATAATGTTGCACTGGATTTACTAATGCAAAATCAAGTCAAAGATCATCTAATTGTTCTCATATCCCGTCTTATATTAGAGCCGATTTTTCATTTGTCAATTAATTTTTATCAGAGTAAGGCGCGAAATGACGTAAATGAGGCTTTGAATCCCAACTAGCACCGCTGAGTTGAGAGAAAACATTATGACGCCGTTAGAATGACGTTTTAGCAAATTAACATACGATTGAAAAACCATCCCTTAATAATCTCACTAGGAAATGTCTAATACCAATTTAAATAAGCATGCCTTACGACAAACTCCTGGGAATATTATAACGTAATAAAGTATTTCTTGGAATTCCCAGTTATTTTTAAACTTTATGCCAAACTCAAAGATTCATCTGAGCGGGATATATTATAATGCACAAATGCGCACACACAGGTTTATAGGTTGGGAAGTCTGGCGCAAAAACAATGACTACGAGCTTTTCTAGGCGGAGTTGTGACTTGCTGCTAACTTTCTAAATACGCGCTTCAACTAATAATTCTGTAGCAGAAAAACTGAATAAACCTTTTTGTGTCTTGAACCGGGATTTGAACCTGGGATCTGCAGAATAAGCTAGCCAAACTACCCACGAGACAGACAGGATACATAATATATTATAAGTATTTTTCATTAAATTCTTGTACATACATTTCCTATACTCGTAAGTATGTATATTACGTTCCTGGACGTGAATACAGCAAAAATGCTGAATTGGATGTAGCAGTCGCATCAATATTCGAATACCGAGAAAACATATTCCTTACTAACATGAATAACTATAGAAACTATAGAATTTTGGACAACTAAAAAAAGTCTGCTAACAAGTATGCTAGATGTATTGTTTTAATTCGTATCTTAATTCCTTGAGATACTCACAGCATCTGTGCAGAACTAAGAAAAATTAAGACATTCAAGTTAGTTAGGATAATTTGCTTTACTCGAAATGGCTTTGTTTGTAACAAAATACACGTGCTTAATCACGGTACGGGTTCATATCCTAAATTGCAATGAAAATCCTACAAACATCCAGTTGCTATATAGAAGAAGATGTATGCAACCTGACGTCTTCATCATCAAATAGCAAACAATGATCCGATCCGCGCCGTAGCAAACAGTCAGCGAGTAGGCGAGACCGACTAAAAATACATAGATATAAAGAAAATCGGCTGTAAAAAGCAAACTATGATTTTTTTCTTCTATTGTCTTTTGGCGTGTATGATGTATCGACGCAACTAGGTGTTTCCATATAGATAAAATGATTGAGTATATGATATCACTGTCAATAAAATGTCGTTTTGGCAAAAACATTAGATTTTTCGTTTCATTACACCTAATGCTTTGTGCAATACATGTTTGTAAAACAAACCTCAAATAAATAAAACTCAATGATTTGATTAAAAGTCGTTACTTTTTTATCAACTAAAAATTTAATATGTTTGGATTAAACAATCATATTTTAGAGTCCGTAAATAATATTTTATTTATTAAAAAATAATTTCGATGACAATCAAACAATCGTTTCTTTAAATAGAATAAATTGCTTCACCAACTAGTGAAACCGAAGTTGGTTATGCTTGTGACACGTACAACACTCGCCCTCCTATTGTAAGCACTAAAACAAGCAGCTACAAAGCTGGCACCACACACCATCAAAACAAAGTTAGTAATTATGGGTGCGAACGTGCCTCGAATATGTATTGAACCTGTATGGTAGACTCAACGATGATAATTTAGTGTTTTATTACAAATACACACGAAATATTTCTTCAATCACATACACACAGATTATAATGTTTCATTATAGTTATACTAACATGTCCTGTTTTATATTCTGTACTCCTAATGAACAAATAAAAAATTGAAACAATACTTGTTCCTTTGTTATCTTCTGTGTCCAGCTAAATCCTTTAATCAATATCTATAATAAAATAACTGAAATAAAAACAATGAAAACAACGAAAGGATGAAGAGATTTAAAAATTTAATTAATTAAATAGCGTTGATATTTTGTATTCGCATTAGCACATTGATTATCGTCAAGCGAGCAACATGATACAAATAAAAACAAATAAAGATAGCGATCTATTTCTTTTATCCTTTACTGTGAAATAACTTTGGGTTTGCGATTAGTATATGAATTAAGAGTATTCATATTTTGTTTTTAATGCTGTTCGTACAGTTTGTAAATTAATAAAAATATTAAATGACACTCTTAACAATTGTTAAATGATATTTACCACCCCATAGAACTAATATATTTAACACATTAAATGTTGGACATTAAAACAAGGCTGAGGAATTGCAACTAGAAATGTAAATACAACTTTAAGTTTTTGCATCATGTTTTTATTGTAATTTAAGTATTATGCAATGAAAATACACTTCAATGTCTTTCGCTTGCAAAGGCATTTATATAAATCGCCAGCCAGCTGTTGACAGCGCAAGTTAAGTCATCTTAAGAACGTAACCATAACAGTAACTAAAATGTATAAATTCATAAATTACAATCTTTTATATCATGTTATCAATGTCATTGGCACTAAATATGCACATCCTTTGACGGAAACACCATTTACCGACCGATCTTAAATAAAATCATGGGCCGTCGGTCCACAATTTCCTCGCGGAAATTCAATAATAGGCGACGTCTAAATGAAGTTATTTCGTTTTTATCAACAATTTAATCAAACTATTTATTAACAAATGGTTTATAAGAAAACATTAATACTAATTACAGTGTATTGAAAAAAAAATTGTTTCGAGCAATAACTTTTGTTTTAACGTTTACTTGCGTTTAAATCTTGTAAAGATATAAAATACCTTTTTATCGATTCCCGGTGACAACTACAAGAGAAGGTCTTTTATTTATGCACTTGCACTAATTGTTTCAAGTTTCAGTCTAAGACACCTTCACTTTTTGTTCAATATCAATACACGTACAATCTTAGTTTCCACTTTAAAAAATAAAAAAGCGGTTCTTGTACTTCCATAGTCATCACACCGAAGAAAGGCGAGCGTTTAATTTTAGATAAAGTAAACAAAATAGTTAGTCCTGTTTCTCAAGCACTCAAATTGTTTATTATTATTGGAAACCACTACACTTTCAATTCAATTTTTTTAATTTAACTGAAACTTAAATGTTAAACGGAAAACCTTTAGAATTTTCAATATTCGGATCGGAGAGCTTAATAAAAAGAAATTCCGGATTTTACACTGTATTTCAAAATAAACAATAATTTAAAAAATATATATATATGAAGTAAACAAGTTGATAAAATAGCAGGATTTAACAAACACGGTAGTATAAGACGAAAAACACGACGATATTACACCTGTAGATCGTGGAGCAATTCTGCAACACACGGGACGTCCAACAGCGTCGGCGCGGCGTTGCTCTCTAAACCACCGTTTAACAGCGACCCGTACATGCGTCCTACGTAGCGAGCTATACATAGTACGTCAGTCCGGAGGTCCTGTTGCGAGAACAGGACATTACGATACAGTATTCATATACGCCGCGGTAGATATTTGTTATGTAACGATGATTAATATTAGCTTACTAAGATCTTTGAAATTCTAAGCAATCAAATTAAATGGCAATTATTATTACATAATACATATTAATAAAAGTTTTTGTAAGTTTAATGATGAATCATTTTATGTTTTTGTTTTTATCACATTGTGACGAAAGTAGGAATTCCTCTTTTAACAATTAAATTTTTTGACCTTTCACTTTCCCTAAAAAAACACTTTTTGTTTAAATAACCAATTTATTGTTAGACAAAATTTGCGTTTGTTGTTTGTTCTTACCATTTGCCATTGACAAATGTTCAATATTATATATTTTACAATGCAAACAAACCACTTCGAATAAAAGAATTTCTTTTCGATATAAACCATTACTAATATAATATTAAAAACAAAATACAGAATAATGTTTGTTCGACGGTAAATGAAAAAAAAAATACTTGAATGTTAAATGTTCTATAATAATATAAATTTCTGATGAATTTTAACATTTATTTGCGCTTATTCGATTCATTTCGGATCGGTTCTGTGTATGATGAACTTCAGTGCATGAAAATTATATAGTAGTCTTTCACGGCCGCATCACTGACGCCACCGCGTCTTGGGAATGTTTTTGCTGGTGTGTTGGTTCGGCTTAAATTCTGATAGGTATTTTAACTGAAATTCCTCAGTCGATATCCATGTATTGCAGCGGGATGTCTCTGCTCTTACAGAATATAAAGAGAAATATATCTGGTTTTGCAAAGAACTATTTAGGTAGTATTTCCAAACTTTACATACATTTACCAACACCAATTTTAACTTATTAAACGCTTTAATTAAACACTGTTTGTAACATTCTCCTATATAAACTTTAAATCTAGTTGATGATGAAATAGTTAGTGTAGTGTTATAACTCTGGCAGTTGCATGAATTAATATAATGCAACCTGCAATAAAAACACTTTTATGTAAACGACTGAGGGTCAGAACGTAGCTTAGTATCGTAGTTTTGTATAGAAAACAATACTAATTTTATTGTTTTGATTGAACTTTAAACGATAAAAGTTCATATTTTCATTCGAAACAACTGTAATGTGCCAACAACATAAACATTTCCAAAATTTTAATTATAAGAGAATGGCGAAAATGTGCCCACTTATTTAAAAAAAAATAACGAAGCATTGTTCATATACAAGTTTATATAAATTATAAATTTATAGGATGTGTATTTAAATATTGAGGCTCTAGGACATGGGGGTCAAAAGCAAGAAAATATTATAATTAATTAAAAAAATAAGTTGTGCGGCGCCGTAGAAATTTTGTTGTCATGACAATTAAATTGAAAGCTCTTGTAATTATTTCTGCTTTCATGTTGTTTGTTTCAATTGAAACGTGACGTTTAAACTTTTATGCGATTTTGTGGATTCTTAACAACTTTTAATGGATGAGCAAATGTTACCTCTAGAAGGTAAATACATTTTATGATAGACACCCATATGTTATTTCATGTGGTAGAATTAAATCTAGACACATAAGAAGCAAGTTCTACCTACACATACATTACAGTTGATAGAAGGCTGGAAGGGAGGAGTGCCATATTAGGCTATTACTGTCACTGTCCTGTAGGTACAAGGACAGTAGGCTGCTGCTCACATGTTACGTGCATATTGTGGTAAATGGGTTATGCTGGACACCAGAGCTATGTTGCTGCACTAGCTACATTCTTAGATAAGCTTTTAATTGTATAATTATAAATTATTATTGAATAATATATTATCTAAGACTGATAAAAGTTTAAGCAAAGATGAGTATATGAAGATACAATTATCGTGTCACAGATTAAATCATCATCTCATCTTCCTCCTCTATACATCTTTTCATCATGTACTTGTGAAATACAAATGAAATAGCTTTTATTTATTATTGTTTTATTTATTTTTTATTTATTCATTTAAAAACCTTATAAAAAGTGCTAAAGATGATTTTGAACCCTAGCACATCCTATAGGACACTCCAGTGATCTATACTCTCCTCAACAGTTGCCCGGGTCTCTTTTCACAGGCAGTAATTAAAAATAGACAACATATATTATTATAAATAGAGTTTGATTTAAATAAACCAAACATATAATTATATATACCAAACATATAAATATATAAAATATAATTAAAGCATACCTACGCGTATTTACAAAGTACTACCACCGTTAAGTTGGGCTATCATATAAATCTTAGGACTTCATACTCACAAATCTCGCTAGAGAGATAAAGTACCTATATTATACTTACTCATACAAATATTATTCTAATACAATTGAAAAATAACCTTTACCCGTACTTACATCGTTTTCTCCCACTTTTTTAGAGTTACTTATTTGCAATATTTTTAGTTTTGTCATGTTCTACAACTTTTACTAAGTTTCCATATCGTACGATACCCCCGTAGGTCACAAAATACATGCAGTCTCAACGTGGTCCTTTTAATGTAACAAATACAAAGTTTGGAATAGCAATTAATTATGAGATGCAGAGCATTTTCAAATGAAAATTCATGTGATTGTTTTGTGTACATGTCTACATCGTCTACACGCCGCGCCGTCCATCACAATATGTCAATAAGTTGCGCTTCGTCGGTTCATGTACCGTTGGTAATTATCAATTCCATACTGAATCTTTGTATGAACTATTTGTACCCTTCCGATAGTCGATAAGAGCCAAAATAGCTAACGGCTGATTCAGAAAAGACTATTCAATGTAAAATTAACGAACCTGTTAATTACTGATTAAATTATTTGTTCCTGCAACAATGTTTCAAAAGCAAATTAGCTTATCTATTCTAAATTGCTTTTTGAAAATGTCTTTAATGTATGATATGTATAAATATTGTATGGCCGAGTTACATTAAAACATTAAAATGAAACTAAAGAAGCAGTAAGACTTACATACATTCCCGTCGGGGTATGTTCCACCCATCACCAATTATTCTGTCCCCAAGCAGTATACTTTGTATTGCAGTGTTCCGGTGTGAAGGGTGAGTGAATCAGTGGTTACAGACAAAAGGTACATAACATCTTACATCTCTTGGTTGACAACGCATCAACGACGTAAGTACTGGATTATACTTCTGGCAATTCCAGCGTCAAAGGGAAAGGTGGTACTTTATCATCAGAAGGCGTTCACTTTTTATATATTAATTTATAAATTAAACAAACTTACTGTTAAACTACTGTTACTTCAGAAGCGATTAATTCAATCCAAATTAATTATTTGATGTTCTTGGCAATATTTGTCATTCAATTAGAGACTGGAATAACACACATTTCATATGAAATTATATAATATTATGGATCTAGGATTTTCTGTTTATGTTTTCAACAAAATTCTTTTGACCGTACACGATAATATTACATCGTATGTTATGAGAAAAGTTAGATATATAATATATTCTTTGAGTTCTTACATAATAGCACTGCAGGTGTGATATAACTATATTTTATAATATGAAAACATTAAATCAATTGACTTTATGTTAACTTCCGCCTGGGTGGGTTTTGTTTCGTTATCAAAACTTTTTGCCTATTTAAAATGTACGATTGCTTAAAAAAATAAGTAACTATATTATATCCTCAAATACCCTCCCTATTATTCGATATTATATATTGTTATTAAAATAGTGTTCTCGGGAGTCAAGTTTAGAAAAACCTATAGTTAGATCATCAAACGTAATACAAGGTGCTTTTGTTTGTAATTCTTTTCACTTTTCTCAATGCGAGTGTTGACGTGTCAACGTATTTATTATATACGTAATAGGCAACGAGCCCATATATTTATAGAAAACTATAACACATATTAAAATTTCCGTGGCTGCAATTTCATATAACTTTCCCTTTGAAGCGCTATATTCGTCCTAAGGTGTTTATTACACCGCAGAAGTTGATTAGTAGTTCAACGTTGAATGTCAACATTATGTTTTCATAATATACGAGTCGGAAAAAAAATATCGGTCATGTATATGAACACACAAACACACATAGACAAGATTTACCTATAGGCAAAATATCCCTAAACCCTGTTTATTCCATAAAAATAGTTGCTTACGAACCAATTGTAAATCTGGCGTAGTGGCACCAATTTATTATTTGAAAATATACTATTATTTTGATATTGTCTTATGCTGTCTGGTACACAATTGGTGATTAAGATTTAATAAGGTTTTACGAAAGTGTCGATAACAGACTTGAAATGAAGCACACGTTACACTAATTTAAATGTTTTAATTTATTATTACTTTTATATGCGGTAAGGTAAGGACATTTTGGAATAAAGCGGCGTTTGTCGTAAACTAACGCCGTAATATACCTTTAAGCTGCTTCCGTTAGACGCTTATATACTTTTTGAGTACTATTAGAAACTTTATCGAAGTTATTTATTTTTGTATGGCATTGTCCAGTGTCAATTACATGACCTGTGAATAGGTATAAGGTTTTTTTTTCATACGTGACATTGGCAATAAATTAAACGAGCGTAGATGCTTATAAGATTTAAAAAAACTAAAAAATATTCTTTAGTTTTTTTTTTTTACTTAGTTTCCTAGTTGTGTGGTATAGTGGCGACATAAGCGATGGTTATAACATATTTCTTACAATGCCATTGTCTATGGTCCATTGTCATCTGCCTATCTATTTAAAAAAAAAAACAACTATGTATAGTACTACTAACAAAGTTTCAACAAAATCATAAGAACGACGCCTAAATGCATTGACTGCGTAAGCATAGACAACCATTAATGCATCAAGCTAAGGTTTTGGGATCTTATGTGAACGTATATTTGTTTTAAAAATATATCGATTTTTTGTGTTGTTTAATTGGAAAACGATACGCTAGCTATATAAGGTTGTGTCGAGATACTTGAAGTTCTTTCAAATTTATTTGATAAGCTCTCGGGTTAATACTTGACAAGAGTGACTTATAAATGATATTGTGGACTTTATGCGTTGTGTATATGGTGATAAGCAGAGCTCTATTGAGTTACAATTTTGATGTTAATATCTAATGTAAAACTCCTTCTATAATTGTATCGCTAGTGAATAAGCAAGATGATTTTAAGTTATTTTTAAGCAAATAATGAAAATAATTAAAAACTGTACACGGCCCATAGTATGTTTGATGTCATGTTTGATGTCATGTTATGTGACGTTCAAAATCACGTCAAACGATAGCCGCGAGCGCGTTGTCTCGCACCCGAGCAGCTCTAACTTTTGAGCAACCCCGAAATTGAAACGCGCGTGGCGGGGGGCGCCGACCCCGAGTAGACTTTAATTTGCACGCACCCTTATAAATGAAAAACAAATCGATAATGCAGACGTCCAGGCTTCTGATATCGTCGATGCTATTATTAATTAAATACTTTTAATAAACGCAACCACAAATAAAATAGATAATTTAATTTTTACAACTACTCCTGTGATAATTAATAATAATGCTTGACCCAAAGCCATATTGGTGCGATATAGCCATGCGATATGAGCCAAATGAAATAGAACCAATGCTTGTTTAGTAAAAAAAAAAAAATAGCGGTAACGTAAAAATGCAGGAATGTTGGACCTTAATTTACGGAACAAAATGGTTTCGTATAGTTCCTGTAATATTGTTTGAAAGATAGAAATGTTCGTCAGCTCTTCTCTCGTTAAGATTTTTTTAATTTTGTTCTAAATTAAATGGGTACGATTTGCCGGTGCTTAAGTACGAAATGGATCTTGAAACACAATTTGAAGCAAAAGTAACAAGTACCGGATGGTAGGTATTATTGTTATTTTCGTATTATCTATTGAATTTTTTTGGACCCTTTATAATATAATTAAGCTTTTGATGTATTAATACAGGACTTCAAAGCAACTTGGATGGCTGCTTTTTGAATCTAGGATTCTTCTTTTTAATTTAACAATCGATAAAAGCCAAGAAAATTAAGCAAGAAACTGCTTCCAAAATAAATATGTAGTACTTCTTTCTAATTTTATTATGCGATTTACGTAACTTATTATGTCAGTGTTACATTTTTATATGACCTTTAAAACGACGACATCTTTACGTTTATATATCTAATTCATGGTTTGAATATTCAGGAGGTTTTTTTAAACTTAAGACATGTTTTATGATATTTATGTTAACTATGAACCGAGATGGCCTAGTAACTAGGGCACTTGAATCTTAACTGAAGATTGCGAGCTCAAATAATCACGTACACGGGATAAGTTCCACTGACTTTTCATATGCTTAATTTGCTCGTTGGTGAACGTAAACTCCTGCCACATGTGCCAGTGACAGTGGAGCAGCGTGGTGGAATTGGCCCCAACCTTCTCCTCAAGTGGAGAGAAGGCCTTTGCACAGCAGTGTGATTTTTACCGGCTGTTACTATTGCTTCATATCAATTAAATCATAACATCAATTTAAAAGCAAAAATATTTTTTAAGCAAATATGAAGGATTGGATTGTTAATAACATAATTTGTTGACCGAATATAAAAGTGGAAACAGACGGACAATATTATCAATAAAATGAAACAAAAATGACAAATGAATTAATTTGTCAACCAATCCTACAATGTTGGCTTTGTATTGGCTTACGGCCCAGAAATGAATATTCACTCGAGTGAACATTCTTCAGCGTGAGTGTGTCTGATAACATCACCTTTATCAATTTTATAAAGAATTTTGAAAATTCTTTATAAAATTGAATGAAATAAAGGAAGACAGAAAGGACGTAAGAAAATTTATGATTTTCTTAATGATATCAACGTCATTACTGATTATATAAGTATAATAAAGTAAGTATTTCAACACCGTTCGTTAAACTTAGAAGCTGAAGCAATACTTTTGTTTGCAAATGTTTGTACATATGAACAAGGCTTAGATTAAGTTTGCGATAGTGTATTATCGTCGTAATCTTGCCTGAGAAAACTGTTGGCCCTCCCAACGTTATGTGAGAGGTATTTTCTAATTAATAATCCCGAGTAAAGCATTTGAGACCGACGTTAAAATATAAAATAAAGTTCCACCCATATTGCTCAGCGGTACAACAAGTTTGCTTACAGTTCTGCACATTATTCAAATAGCGTTAATATAACTTTATGTGGAGTCTATTTAACAACATTGCATATTTGCAACCTGTGGCCCACGTACACTCTAAATTCTGACACGCTCTCTGTGTTCAATACAACAGTGCAATTAGATTTGTGTTGAGCCTGTCCCGTTTTAGTAGCGTATAAGGGATGTTTGCAGCGGCACGAATTCTCTTTTATGCAACAATGCGCAAAATATGCGTAACCCTGGCACGTAGACTGCGGAGCAGTAGCAATATGGCTACATAAAATTAACTACTAGCAGGTTGGACTAAGCTAAGCTATATCAAACGATATGTCGCATTCATGACTCACATTGTAAAATACCTATTTAATCATAGATTTTAGTTAAGTTCTTACATATATAATAAAATAAGTAAAACTACGGAGATATTGCGGCCTGGAGAGTCGAAAATAAGAAAATATTTTTGTCCGAAATTCTTGTGTACAAACTATTCTTTTATTTGTAATCTGATACATTGTAAATCTAAAGTAAGGGTTGGTTCCTCAACAATACATTTCAGGGTATTTCGGGTTATTAGAGCTATTATTTAACGGCGCTTTGGACAAGATGACATGCGACCGCGGCTGTCCTTTGAACATCACTATATCTATGTCTTAAATTAATATAATATATAAATTTTCTATTTATTAGATGACAAACAAAATAATCGGGTTTTGGTTTTTTTAACAGTACAGTAACTGTGAATGTCCCATTGCTGGTAAGTGAGATGAATTATATACTCAAATTAAGCACATGAAAATTCAGTGGTGCTTGCCCGGGTTTGAACCCACGATCATCGGTTAAGATTCATGCGTTCTAACCACTGGGCCATCTCGGCATTTTATTACAAGCTTTTATTTAAATTAACAATGTTTGTTTAGGTCAAATCTTGCAAGTTGAATGAAAACTTCTTCTCTTTTATACATTTCTGTGATCACTTACAAATTCAATGTATCAAATACGTTATCAACATCAAAATGATTAACTTTATTGATTTTGCCCTATTTATATTATAAAGAAACGAACTGAACTAACAACTGAAACAAATTAAACTTAATTATCGAGTTAATGTTAACAAAGCAGCGAGCAAGAATATATATAAGAAAATAAGATACTTTTGAAATGTACTGATTAACCGCTTTAATTTGATGCCTTACAAAGCACATATCAGAAATATCATAATGTAATTAAATATGGACGGAATAAGGACCCTATGTCCATTACAGGGCGCCATATTAAATTTCGTGTGACGTCAGATAGCCTATTAATTATTATAAGAGGACGATCAATATGCTATTATATTCTATCAATATCTCATTTGTCAAATGTTGTATGTATATATATAAGGTAGTTTAGAAGGTATGTCTACATATGTACATACTCGTAGCATGCAGCAATCTTAATCATCTGTAGTCGGATAAATAACTACGTAATACTAAAAACTAAGACGTTTTACATGAAATTAAATTTTATTATTATAATATTACACCGCTTTAATAAAATGACACAAATAAAATTATAAATTGGTTGGTAGGGCTTTGTGCAAGCTCGTCTGGGTCAGATATTCTATCGATAAATATCAATAATTAGAAAAGTTATGTTTCGGTTTGAAGGGTGAGTGAGCCAGTTTAAATATACACAGACATAACATCTTAATTTCCAAGGTTGGTGATGCATTGGCGATATAAGAAACGGTTAATATTTCTTACATCGGCAATGTCTATAGGCGATGGTGGCGTACCACTAGATGACCTATTTGGCGGTCCTTCTACCTACTATATAAAAAAAAAATCTTTATCAAAAAAAAAAAAAGTTCTTTGTGCCATCTGAAAGTATATTTAAACAACATTCAAGTTAGGCTGACTAGGTTAAGTTAGGCAGAACGCTTGGAGCAAAACTTATTAACAATATATATATTTGTTAAAGTATTGTGATTTTTAATTTATTTTATTTTGATTTATTAAAGTATTCTATAAATAATTATGGTATTAACATACTTTATAATTTTTTTTAATATTAAATGTATACTCATTTAGCAAAATTGTTAACTGGTCTCATGAAGTAGTAATGTAGCTTTCGGCGTCATTTATTCTCCAATTGTTAGCTGTCTACCGTTGGATGTGTTCTCGCATGATTTGTGATACCTCGAGTGGATAGGGAGAATTGTCATATGGCATGTTGGGCAACCAATTATTTTTTAAAAACTAACAATAACTCCGACTGAAATAGACAACAAATATGCAATATATAGTTGCATACTTCATGAGTTGTAATATTCATTCAAGTATTGGTAAAATATAATGCAAGATAAATAATAAATTTAATTGTATTTAATTAATATACGTATGTATATTGGTGAAAAAAGTACCAATTGTTTTCGTCGCTAATTCTTGTTGGTAGAAAACATTCCGTGCACTCATACGTGCCTTTATGAGAATTATCGTGTTTTTGACCGCATAGAATGTTAGCAAATATTATAATATAAACATCGTCGAGCAAATCAATTAAGCCGGTTGTTCGTCCTGCTACGTAACACAACTTATGTTCTCATGAGTATAATAAAATACTTTTAATATATATATTGCGATTCCAACCTATTGTTATATATTTAACACAACGCCTAAAATGAACGGTTTTATTTGAAAGTTTAATTCTGGATCACGAGTTAATTGAACTAAACTTGCTGTTTCCGTTACTTATCTATGAAAGATTTGTAGACATTTCTTGGTTGTCTATTATTAAGACACAATATATATAATTTTCAAGTATAACTTTACTTACTATTTTTATAAAAACGAATCTAAGATTAAACAAAACATTGCTAATAGAGGGATTGGCGTGATGCATAATGTATTCACTGGTTTATTAAGAGGGTACAAGTAAGAGGGTGCTTGAAGCGAGAATATTGATTATTATACACTTTTATTTCACTGACCTTTAAACATGATATTTATAAATGAAAATGATCGTTCTTAAAAGAGGAATTCTTATTTGAATCATATAAATTAATTTCGAGTCAAAACAAAATCTTAGAGACAAAACAATCTTACTTAGATAAAACAGCCCTTTACAAAATGCTATTTGGACGCTTACTTTAGGAGTAGCTAAATGAAAAATTAAAATAATCTTTAATATGTATTAAATCTATAGTGCTCGCTGGAGCAGTCTGCGGTCTGGCTGACTACGAAAATGAAACTCAACAAATTAAGTATTCTTATTTTTTTTTAACTTGGAAATATGCAGATTCATTTATTTAGCTGTCTAAGTAGAAATAACACAACATGTTTTCAGAATTTTACCAACTTCATTTCAAAACTATTAAAACGATGAAAGATGTAAGTGCGAGTTTTCTATCTTCTTAACATTTTTAAAGAAATTTGTGTAGCCAGTGGTGCGCTGGCTGGGTGCGGGTTGGACTATTGGACTTGGTCGGACTGAAAGCGGAAGCGGAACTTCGAGGACTCTCAGACATGCAAGCAATGCATATTTTCTGATGGGCGACGGTACAAAGTGGCAAATTACATATTTTCTTTTCATAACTCATTCAATATGGGTATCAAATGACTATTCAATATGGGTATGAAATAACTTCCATGGTACTTTTACAGCGATGATTGACTAAGTTAGCTTAAAACAATATCATCTATAAAATATAGCACGGTTGTTAACTTTAATTGGTTTCAAAGCGTCTGTGGCCCATATATTGCCCGTGTGCAATAATTACCCTAGCGACCTCTAGTAAAAGCGCGGTCAAAATGGAATAAGTACAAATGTTAACAAGTCTTTATAAATGTTATGTCAACGTTAAAAAATGGAAATTGTAAGAAAAAACTACTTTCATACTAACTCGGTCAGCTGATCGGTCATTTTGTATGGAGAGTTAATTTTTGTTTTAAAATTTCATTTACATAGATATGTTAATATGGGAACGTTTCGGCTTGATAGCGTGTTTATCCAAAACCTTATATTTACAACAGTGAACGGAGATCCAGGTGAAAATGCACTGTGTATAAAATTCTATACATTTTTACACCAATTTACATTATTATTTTAATAATACACTGAAACTTTAATAATTAACCGAAGTTTGAAATACTTCTTATTTCAACTTGTTATTTTTAAACCGATTCAAAGATTAGCCCGGACAAACAGACAGATAGACTGACAGGAAAACAGACTAATAGACAAAAATAAAAAAATGATTGTTTTGGTTTTGGTAACAAATGACAATATTAACTTTAGTCTCTTTTTATAACTTGGCCTGCCTCTTGGGATGGATTTTTAAGTCAAAGACAGACACTTCAATTTTATTCATTTGTATTAATGTATAGATAAAGAGTTTTTCAATAGGGACGATGTTTAGGGTAGATGTTGGCAGCTTTCGTCGGCAGCCGAAAGACGTCCAGTGCTGGACAAAGGCCTCCCCCAAGGGTTTATATACAACAGGATCTCAGAAAGCGTTCGAAATTCCTCAGTTGCTAAATTTAAAAAATTGTAAAGGGACGCTTGTGTGCAAAAGTTTATTATATAATTAATGAATTTATGGATGGAACACACCTTGGGAATGAAACGATCGCCAGGCAATTTTTTTTCGCACTTTGTAAACAGAAACATGATATAAAAAAACCGCTGATTTTTTTGGCCGGTACTTCTCAGGGCTGGGTGTTTCTTTTCAGAACCGGTGGTAGTTTCTAGTTTGACTACCAATAAGTAACTGTAATTCTTCCATGTTGAATAAAGTATTTTGATTGATTTTAGAGTCATAGAAATTGGACCTCTCGAATCTATGCCACCGTGAGTAGCTACGGAGGATATTTGAATGATATTATATTTCATACAAAATGGCATACATGCGCCTTTCAAATAAAATATTCAATTTCAGCATTGAGCTGCTCTTATGAATGAATGAAAAATGATGGCTGTGAAATGAATTACAGAAAGAATACAATTCAAAATAATATTAAATATAAATCATATTTTATGATTTAAAAGAGGGAACCGTATTGCGACTTGAGTGTGTAGCAACGTCGATGAAACTACTTCATTTGTACGTTTTAAAAGTTTGTTTCATAAATTTGTAATGTTTATACTACAAGTCACAACCAAATATGTGTCATGATAGAAATATAATTTCTCTTATTCTGAAGTTTAAACATATTTATAAATTATTATTTCTATGAAAATAATAGTTAGTCTATTCTAATATTGAATAAGCATTATTATTTTATAATAAAAACACACAAATGTTAAAATACATTTTGACGATTTTTCAGCCAGTATATAATAATTTGCGAAAGTGATTTATAATTCACATTGACTACCAAGAAAGATTGCAGTGCTAAACATTATATGCTTGCTATACGTTTGGAGGAGAGGCTTTGGAGCTTTTTCCAACACGAAACTCCAAAAGCAGTTTGGTGGATACACATGTGGAAATTTTGGACACATGCAAGTTTCCTAACGATGTTTTCCTTCACTGCCGAGAACGAGATAAATTTTAAACATAAATTAAGCACATCTACAAGCAAGTCAAAACTTAGATTGAAAGCTTTTGTATGAGTATCGTTACTATACGGAATAAACATTTGAATAGTAAAGTTTACTCTAAGGTTATAAATATGATTAAAATGCTACGCATATTTGATAGAAATACCGTAAAATACTCCACATTCTAATATCATCTCATAGGGCGTTGCAATAAGATGGTAAAGATTTTATAGATGGAACGGATTCCTTTAGCTTTAACTGAAACTTGGTAAAAATGTTTCTTAAAACTCGTTCGTTCGCATTTTTCTTTACGCTGCTGTGTAATATATTATATTAGCTGCATTTTTAATCAAAATGGTACAAATATTCGTAAATCAATCGATTCGCCCATATATAATAATATACATATATGCATAAGGCACACGCCCTGGGTATTTTTTCATGCGTTTAATTTTTATTGTATTCATAGTTCTGTGTCACGAAGAGCCAGCACTCGAAGCCGTATGGCTTCCATTGGCGAGTGGTGGCTCCTTGCTGGTTTGAAAAAGGTGACGCCTTGCTAGTTTTTAGAACCAATTTCTTTTATGCGGCTTATAGAAGAGTGAACTGGCAAAGATTGACACGTAACGAAAAAACGTTATGCCCTTCCAAGCGATCTTTCCTATTTTTCGTATGTGTGCGTGAGTGCAGGAGATCTTTATGGTTTAATTTGTCGTTTAAATGATTACGGGCCATATCGCCAACTATCGGCAAAAAATGTCAAATATTGATGTTTTTGTTTTAAGTCATCGATTAAATTATTTCATTTTATAAATGTCTAAAACACTAAATATTTTTTGGAAAAATATAGACCATTATTTAAGAAGCTATTAATATTTCATTTATAGGAGACTGTTTCGTTTGTTTTACACTTTTAAAGATATTTTATAGATTAAATTATTCCATTTACTATGACAGTATTCAAATAAAATCCGTTATAATTAATATAATTGTTTTGAATCAAATTTAATTACCTATCTTATGCAATAAGTAAAACTTAATTCCATTTCATGTCTGTTAGCAGCGCCACCAACAGACAAAAATAATTAAAGTAATGTTTGTTTATATAATTGTTATAAAATAAATAATGAAACGATCTCGAGTTATGTAAAATTAAGCACATCTACAAGCAAGTCAAAACTTAGATTGAAAGCTTTTGTATGAGTATCGTTACTATACGGAATAAACATTTGAATAGTAAAGTTTACTCTAAGGTTATAAATATGATTAAAATGCTACGCATATTTGATAGAAATACCGTAAAATACTCCACATTCTAATATCATCTCATAGGGCGTTGCAATAAGATGGTAAAGATTTTATAGATGGAACGGATTCCTTTAGCTTTAACTGAAACTTGGTAAAAATGTTTCTTAAAACTCGTTCGTTCGCATTTTTCTTTACGCTGCTGTGTAATATATTATATTAGCTGCATTTTTAATCAAAATGGTACAAATATTCGTAAATCAATCGATTCGCCCATATATAATAATATACATATATGCATAAGGCACACGCCCTGGGTATTTTTTCATGCGTTTAATTTTTATTGTATTCATAGTTCTGTGTCACGAAGAGCCAGCACTCGAAGCCGTATGGCTTCCATTGGCGAGTGGTGGCTCCTTGCTGGTTTGAAAAAGGTGACGCCTTGCTAGTTTTTAGAACCAATTTCTTTTATGCGGCTTATAGAAGAGTGAACTGGCAAAGATTGACACGTAACGAAAAAACGTTATGCCCTTCCAAGCGATCTTTCCTATTTTTCGTATGTGTGCGTGAGTGCAGGAGATCTTTATGGTTTAATTTGTCGTTTAAATGATTACGGGCCATATCGCCAACTATCGGCAAAAAATGTCAAATATTGATGTTTTTGTTTTAAGTCATCGATTAAATTATTTCATTTTATAAATGTCTAAAACACTAAATATTTTTTGGAAAAATATAGACCATTATTTAAGAAGCTATTAATATTTCATTTATAGGAGACTGTTTCGTTTGTTTTACACTTTTAAAGATATTTTATAGATTAAATTATTCCATTTACTATGACAGTATTCAAATAAAATCCGTTATAATTAATATAATTGTTTTGAATCAAATTTAATTACCTATCTTATGCAATAAGTAAAACTTAATTCCATTTCATGTCTGTTAGCAGCGCCACCAACAGACAAAAATAATTAAAGTAATGTTTGTTTATATAATTGTTATAAAATAAATAATGAAACGATCTCGAGTTATGTAAAATTCAATAAAATATTGATTTTAAATATTAAACTACATTTCAAGAATTATTTAGCAGTAATTCAATTTGTCTGAATTAGTAGAAGCTGCTACTAATGCGAAGGTCGATTTGAATCGAAGGCTAGAAAAATACGCGGTTGTATCATTGGATATAATTCCAAACGACGGTTCTGAGTAATTTTCGAAAAATAAACTTAGTAACGTTGATTTTTTTTTCATATATATAATTTATAATTCGCTATTTTATATTTAATTTTGAATAAATTACTATTTTCTTAAAATGTTAAATGAAATTTATTAATTTCATTTAACATTTTAAAAGAAATTTACATGTACATCTTCTTCTTCTTCTTCCTAGCGTTTTCCCGGCCTAGAAATGCCAGGGTCCGCTTTCCTACATCTTTGCCTCCACTTTGCCCGATCGAAAGCGTCGTCTTTAGAGAGATTATGCTCTCTCATATCGTCCCTCACAATATCGAGCCAGCGCTTCTTGGGCCTGCCACGGGATCTAGGGCCTTCGACAACAAAGTCCAGGCATCGGTTCCCAACATAGTCTGGCGGTCTGCGGCTAATGTGACCAAACCAACGGAGACGGCTTTCCTGCAACTTATCCGCTACATCGCAAACGCCAAGGCTACCACGGATGTGCTCGTTACGAATACGATCTAGTCGCGTAACGCCACACATCTTCATTTCCGCGACGTGAAGATGGTGAACATGTCTCGCGAGAGCTCGCTGCCGTACAATAACACTGGTCGGATGATGCACTTGTACACAAGGTCCTTTAATTTCACCGGTATCCTGCGATCAGAGATTACCCTGGTGACTTCCCGCCATTTGGCCCAAGCTGCGTTTATTCGAGCTCTGACGTCGTGGTCGATCGTACCAGACTCGTGCAGTACGGACCCGAGGTATCTAAATTTTCCCGTCTTGATAACGGATTCTCCGCCTATCTTTATGGGTTCGGGGTCCGTACTGCCACAGTCCATATACTCGGTCTTCGCAACATTTAGCATCAGACCACCCCTCGCTAGCACACCCTTCCACTGGTTAACCTTTTGCTCCAATATCTGCTTGTCCTCATCTACCAGTGCAATGTCATCAGCATACATCATGAGCCAGGGAGACGGCTCATGGGCTTTCGCTGTGACAACGTCAAGCACTACACTGAACAGAAAAGGACTCAGGGCTGAGCCTTGGTGGACACCAACTGTGATCGGGAAAGGGTGCGTGTCGCCAACGGCGGTCCTTACTATTGATTCCGAATTATGGTACATGTCTCGGATAATGTCAATATAGATTTGTGGCACATTCTTCATCTTCAAAGCCCACCAGATTATTTGGCGTGGGACGCAGTCAAATGCCTTCTGCAGGTCTAGAAACGCCATGTACAGTGGCTTCTTCTTTTCTCTGTGTTTGTGGCCTCGGTTAGTATTCTTAGGGCGAAAATGGGGTCCATGGTTCCACAGCCTGGGCGAAACCCATACTGACATTCCGAGACGGTACATTCTTGCCGAAGCCTTGAATCGATTACGCGTTCGAAGTTTCATGGTGTGGCACATAACCTTAATACCGCGGTACCTTTCGCAGTCCTGTACACTACCTTTGCCTTTATAATCTGGAGTAATGATACTCAATCTCCAAGAGTTGGGCATCTTCCGGCTAGTAAGTATTCGGTTAAAAAGGTCAGTAAGTAGGTTCACACCATGAGAACCCATCGCTTTCCACGCTTCAATCGGCAGGTCGTCAGGGCCTACGGCTTTTCGGTTCTTCATTGTACGAAGACATTTGAGTACCCCGTCAGGTGTTACCGGTGCAACAAGTCCGAGATTAGGAGGCAGTTCTGGAGGAGACACATTAGCGTGTTGTGTGTTAAGCAACACGTTAAAGTAGCCGCGCCACCTCTCCGTCACCTTAATTGCATCGCAAACCAAAGTGCCATTAGAGTCTTGACACAAAGACATTTTGTTATGTCTTGTGTCGCTTTCTCCCGAGCCTTTGCCAAACGGAAGATAGTCTTTTGGCCCTCGTTTGTCTGGAGCGTGTCATACAGAGGTGACAGCGTCTGGTATCGGGCTTTGGCAACTGCTCGTTTGGTGGCACATTTAGCTGCTTTATACGCGTCTCGGTCTTCAGGAGATTTGGTCTCTTGCCACTTCTTAAACTGTGTCTTTTTCTCTCGAACTGCCTCCTGTACTGAGCCATTCCACCACCACGTCTCCTTGTCGATGACGCGGCCTCCCTTCGAAGTGCCAAGCACCTGTTTTCCAATGGTATTCACTGTTGACTGGATCCTAGACCATTGACTATCTACTGATTCTTCTGTGCTTAACTTGGAGCTACATAATCAGCCTTTATTATGAAGCAATTTAATTGTATAAGGATTAAGATCGATCGTCGATCGAAAGACGAATCTTTCGATTTTATTCGTGTTTTTTTTTTTGACTAATTTGAACAAAAAACAGTTATTGAGATTTAACTGTAATAGTTCGATTTGGCCGACATATAGGCTGCCTATAAAGGCCCCTTAAAAATATAAGATTAAAAGAAAAAAAACTGTAATAGTTATATATAGCCTCGCAGACGTTTTTGTAGGTATTAATAAGTACTATAAACATCTGTAGTCAGTAACAGCCTGTTAATGTCCCACTACTGGGCTAAGGCCTCCTCTCCCTTTTGAGGAGAAGGTTTGGAGCTTATTCCACCACGCTGCTCCAATGCGGATTGGTAGAATACACATTAGGCACAATTTTAATGAAATTAGACACATGCAGGTCTCCTCGCGAAGTTTTCCTTCACCGTCAAGGACGAGATGAATTATAAACAAATTAAGCACATGAACATTAAGTGGTGCTTGCCCGGGTTTGAACCCACGATCATCGGTTAAGATTCACGCGTCCTAACCACTAGGCCATCTCGGCTAAAACATGTAATACATTATTTTAGGTATCATCAATACAATTCATACAATTTTCAACGCACGCCAAATAATGACTAAGGGAAAAAAAAATACATTTTTTTCAATTTTCGTAGTGATCTTTAACTTTTTTGAAAAATTTTTTTTTGGCCTTTGTTATTATTAGTTGTCAGTTGTATAGTTGTTTAGTTGTAAGTGAAAGAGTTTTTAAAATCAGTTTAGTTGTTTTTGGGCTTATACAAAAATAAAATATTACCTCTTTATAATGTTAGTACCTAGCAAAACTATTGTAATTTTCATAATAATATTATTTAGGCATCGTATTTCTCAGTTGTGACTATTTTCATATATTCATTTTCAAAAGATTTTCTACAATTAATAAAAATATAGTTAAGTTTATCTTATATCTATATACTAACTAGCTGACCCGGTAAATCTACTGAATATTTTGGTTTTTATATAAAAAGTAACGAATCTATGGTAGCGTGTGGGAATGGGATCTATGACAGAAAAAGGAAAGGAGCGCTGTAGACGATAACCGCTGACAAAAACAAAAAACACCAACCATTCATTTTCTCAATTCAATGTATTTCATTAATGTAATGGACATATTCGTTGTTTGATTAAAAGTTAAATTTAAATTGTAAAAAAGTAATATTTTTTATCCTAAAGCAGTTAATTCATTTCGAAGAGCAATTGAGTGTACGATATTTTTTGTCAGTGAGTCTTTAGCCAACACAAATAAGCTTGATGGTATGGCCACCCGAGAACATGCTGCGTATACTTGCCCGTGTGATAAACATGGTGTGCCCAAATCTAAGCCACAAACAGACATCGTTTGGCCTTGCTACTTATTGATTTTTTTATTATTGTTTATTTATTATTGTTTTCTTAGGTTATGTCTACGGATTTTGTGTGTGAGTAGCGGCTCATCGTACATTCATCCCATATTATGAGACAGAACTTTTGAAAAAGGTGGTATGTTATTTGTTTTCTTTATAATATTGGTAAATGGTCACCCCCACCCACGTACATTGGCACTATAAAAATATTAACCATATATCGCGAATGCGCTACCAACCTTGGGAACTAAATTGTCCCTTGTGCCTGTAGTTACACCGGCTCCGTCACCCTTTAAGTCGGAACACAACAACATTAAATATTGCTGTTTGGCGGTAGAATATGGGATAAACAAATTACATACGGATGGAACATAATCTTTGCGCTGGCTATTTTGCTGCCGCATTGTTGGCCATCACCGTAATTTTTCTTCTTGCGCGAGAATTTTAATTTTGCCGTGACTCCTAAGAGATTAATTTAAATTAATTCTTTTATAATTCCAGTGAGGCAACTGCGTCTTTTTATTGCCTTTCAATCGATTCAATTATTAGCAACTAACAGTTTCTATTAAAACAGACAAATTAAAGATTAAATATTTTTTGAAATATAGGTTAATATTTTACACAACTCGAGATGATTTATTTCACACAAACTATATAAACAAACATAGTATGTTCAAAGGTGGCGCTGCTAACAGAATTCAAATGGAATTAAGTTTTACTTATTGCATTAAATAACTAAATTTCATTCAAAATAATGATATTATTTCTAAAGAATTTTATTTTGAATATTGTCAAAGTAATTTAAACACTTTAACAATAAATTAAACATCAAAAATGTCTTTAAAAGTTTCAAACAATCAAAACAGAGTCTACTATTAACTAATTATTGTTATAATTGCTTGATAAATAATGGTCATTGATTCAGGTTTTTTCTTTTGATAGCTTTTTTGACGCTGAGCATATGATTATACTATCGTTTCTCTCAATAGTAAACACTCGAATCATGTATGTTTTGAATGTATGTAATGTATGTATACTTGAATTAATTTACATGATTTATTAACTTATTTTCAAGATCGCATTATTTACACTTGCTACAATTTTGGTTTCTTGATTCGGTTTCTTTCGGAACTTTCCTCCATAAAATTGGGATGAAGACACGATATAAGTCAATGTCAAGCACAATGTACGGTTGTGTAAGGAGATACTCGTTGAGGAACGAAGTCTTTTGCGATATTTTTTCGTATGTGAATGGAGATCAGGAACAGCCTTGCTACTGGATACGTGCGAATGAGCAAACCGTTCAATGCTCATACGCACATTTTCGTTATTTAGTTGGATTTGTTCGTCTGTTCTTTTTGCTCTATTATCAAGCATCAAGCTTTATTAGTTTGACGGTCCAAATGGGCCTCCTTGCGTCTTGCTGGAATTTTTCACTGTAACACACACGCACAAATAGACCAAATTGTTGTATTTACTGATAAAAACGGTATTCCGATTATGTATTTAATCTTTTGTATTTTACCAACCTTTTCATTATCATAAAACACGTTTATATTTCTTATCAATTAAATAAATCGTTAAATATTTTGCTAATTTTTAAATGTCAAAATGACGCGACGCTTCTTGTGAATGACGTAGACGAAAGTTCGATGAGGTTCACTATAAGTAATTATTTTGATATTGTTCATACAAATATACTAAAATCGTGATTACAAAATGGAATGATAGGTTTAGAGGGTGAAAATTTGGGTTTATATGTATTTTTTGTCGTTAAACCTAAATAATATACAAAATAAAACAAAATGTCAAAAGAATAGAAAAAACCATTCTGGATAGAGACACCCTTAACACCTAGCGGGATGAAATATACTTTACGACCGATTCTCATACCTCCCAAATATACATACCAAATTTCATAAAAATCGGTCTAGCCGTTTCGGAGGAGTTCGACCACAAACACCGTGACACGAGATTTTTATATATTAGATTGTAGTTTTGTATTTTATCTATGCTTGTTACTACGTCACGATCGCAGTACTGATCAGTATAAATATTATTGTCGATTGCGTCAATGCCTAAAAGATATAATATATCCTATAATATATTTTCAATTAAACAAAACTTTATTAGATATAACTTTATATACCAAACACGTAATCCAGTCGATAGTACAAGCTTGGCTGCGTTTCGTCAATTTATAAATCCAAATTAAAAAAATTCACTACCTCGGATTAAAAATACCACCGATAGTTTTGTCCTTTTCAACTTTTATTAAATGATTGCGAAAACTAAGCTATGTTTATAGTAATAAAAAAATTTGCTCAAAGGTTTGTTAAGATGTTATTTACACAAAGGATAATTTAAAAGAACATTTTTGTATTTAACTAAAGCTGCCGTTTTCAGATACGCAATTTTTTTTCTCTACCAGCGTAATTAATATTTTCTTCTGTGTTCTTGTAATAAATACGAATTAAAAATAAAATTGTTCAGCACGCAGGTATTGAGACGAGACATGCCCGCGGTTCCGTGTGAGTGCCGAAGATAGAGGTATAAAATTATGTCCTCCAATGTCAATCTAGTCCTCTAATGTCAATAAAAACAATACCGACAAGTATATTTTTAAATAAATATTAGGTCAATTAAATATGCGTTCGTAGCTGACAGGCAGGGTGGAAATGACACAATAGCACGTGCTGCTCACATGTGATACACGTGACCGAAATAAAAGTTTATTGCGGCAAAAATGTTTCACTCGAACGTTACATACAGAATATTTGCATGTATGACCATGAAATTTTACCCGTATCGGGGCTACAGAAGCAAATATATAGTTTCACGTAAGTATTTGTGAAAAAAAAAATTAAAATATTAAAAATTATAAAAACAGAAAGTGTTACGCTGCTCGGCAAACAAAAATAATGAAAAAACTAACTAGAGTTTACCTTTAAAGATATTATTTTAAAATAGTTTAAAAGACCTTTCATTTTCTTGCGGTCTTTAGACACTTTTGTTTATTTTAAAAACAAGAAAAACAAGTCTGTAATTAAAGACATACTTTAAGCAGCGGTGACGAATAAATATTCTGGATTTCTACCTTACATGAAGCAAGTATTTCCTCAAAGATTAACGTCGTCTTAAATTTATAAAATAACTTACTTATAGTGCTGTTTTAGACTTAAGGTATTTACTTGATGGTTGGGCTTTGTGCAAGCTCATCTGGGTTGGTACCACCCATTCATCAGATATTCTACCGCCAAACAGCAATATATAGTATTGTTGTGTTACTGTTTGAGTTTAACAAGCACAAGTGACATAACATCTTAGTTGCCAAGGTTGGTGGCGCGTTAAAGATGTACGCATTGTGTTATTTTTCGTACATCGCTAATGTCTATTAGCGGTGGTGGTCCAGCTACTTAAGACAATAAAAAACCCGGTAAGTACCATTATTTAACGACTGTTATCAATTTATGTTAATTCTATACTAAACTTTAGGACTTAAGAATCAGATTTGGAGAGAAGCAAATATTTGTTGAAAAAAATATAATGCCCTTATAAACACACACATAGCACTTGTGCTGTAATAGAAGAAATATACGGGCGGTATATTTAATAAATGACAGTGTGTGATTTATTCTATTCCGCCTGTATGACCTTACCCCTTTAACAAATTCTGCTTAATCATTCGATTTTTATTGCTCGTTATTTTGTTATTATATATTAGTTTGTGCATTAATTTACTTCTCATTTGTCGTGTTCTATTGCCATCCGGCAGAGTTCCACAGTTCTTGATAGTTTTACTTTAGTTCCATCGATTAATCTATAAAAACCGCACTGTGAAAAAATTAGATGCAAAATTCACAAATTAATCATAGCATCTCATCGATTTTTTTAAGATTTTGACTAAAAATGAATCTCAATAGTTTTTATAGTTATTTTTTTAGTGTAAAAAACATCAAAAGTGGTTCCAATTTATAACTAGCATCTCCCTCTACAAAGTACCGAAAAATATTAATAACCAGCACTTTTTGATTTTTTTTAATTAATTTATATTGTGTAGGTAAAAAACCCACATAACCCTTTTCTCCACCTCAAGGAGGCTGGGTGGAATAAGACACATGCAGGATTCTTCACGATGGTTTCCTGCTAAGCACGAGATAAATAATAGGTCTGGATTTGAACCCAATATAAGACTAACTAATTTGGGTAAGATTAATTATTTAAATTACAATATTTTAATTTAAATTATGCATAGAAATACCTGCAACAGAATATTGTATGGAGACTAGATACATATAGGCTTAAAATTATTTATATTATATAAAAAATATTTAGATCAATATTACATATATTATAATAAATTAATACGTGGTTAATTTCTCATATTATAACACCGGTAACACAAAATTCAACTCAAATATTTTAAACTTCTAATTTCTTTAATATTATTTATTAATTAATTTTTTTTTTATTAATTCGCTAAAAGTTATAACGGCTTATAAAAACATAGAAATATTTTTGTTTATTTTAATGCAATCTTAGTGTAACCGTAACAGCCTGTGAATGTCCAACTGCTGGGCTAAAGGCCTCCTCTCCCTTTTTTGAGGAGAAGTTTTGGAGCTTATTCTACCACGCTGCTCCAATGCGGGTTGGTGGAATACACATGTGGCAGAATTTCAGTGAAATTAGACACATGCAGGTTTCCTCACGATGTTTTCCTTCACCGTAAAGCACGAGATGAATTATAATCACAAATTAAGCACATGAAACACATGAAGCACATTATTTTTTGATGATTACGACTCTTAGTGATTGTCATATAAATTTGTTTTGATGTAAAAAAAATTAAAAAAATATTGAATGTTTTGATAATTGCGTGTTTAAACCCAGGCAAGCACAACTGAATTTTCAAGCGCATTATTTGTTTTTGTAATTTATCTTTTTGCTTGGCGGTGAAGAAGAAAATCTTGAGGAAACCGGCATGTGTTGGATGAAAATCTGCCATATTTGTATCCACCACACACACGCAGTGGAATAGCGTGCTGGAATAGACTCAAAACATTTCTTCTTGTCCTTTGTGTTCATTAATGTCTATTACTTGACCAACTCAGCTATTCAAGCTCAACGAATCAAATCAAAAATACCTTAATCTATTACGAGCGATCAAAGCATCTGATGTCAATTATTACCTTGTATTTTATTTTTCATAGTGCGTTATAAAATATTTTATTTTATAACGGACTTAAAAAAGAGGATTCTCAATTTCTTGTTTCCGTTAGCGACTTTGCCTGCGAGCCGCTTGAGGGAACGGGTATTAGGTAAAAGAAGTATACGTGTTCTTAGGGTTCAAGATTGATGCGTACCAAAAAAGTGTAACAGACAGACCGAGTTACTTTCGCATTTATAATATTACTATAGAAATATAAATATATCTGTACTAGTTTTTGCTCGCGAATTCACCCGCGTTTATTTGAGGGAGCAGGGGGGAATGTGTAAAAAAGTAGCCCATATCCTTTCTTGGGTTTAAATTTTGCTACATAACCAATTTCATCAAAATCGCTTTAGTGGTTTAACCGTGAAACCGTAAAAGACAAACAGACTTACTTTCCCATTTATAATATTAGTGTACAATTATGTTACTGTATACTTCTTTTCATACTAAACTATTCTTAATTTATTTTTATGTTGGTTTCTGTAAAACTTCAAAGTGATCCCAATTAAATTTCATACGTGGACCTTGGACTCAAAGATACACCAGGGAGTTCATTAAAATCAAATAGGAAATATGTAATGTTTGAGGTATGGTCAGTTTCCTTTTAAGGTTTTTTCACGACTGAGTTGAATGACACCACATAGACCTAGCCTTTAGTGTTTTTTTTTTATTTCCAAGGTTCTTTCACAGCTTTATCAAGACGATTTGTTGTTAGTTTTAGATTAATTAAATTTCATTTAGCTGATGTGCACGTTCTTCCTCTATGCCGCTAGTTAACTTGTGGATTAAATATGAGTACGATGTTCATCAAATTCTCTTCTTATTTTTCATTAAATTTATATGACACATAAGGGCTCATACCCGAAATCTTCACGCTCCTATGGACTTTCATTTGTATTATTTTTCAATATTACTGGTTCTTTGTCTTTTAAACTTTCCCTTATTACATCTTCCCTTTCATCGTTTCCGCGAAGGGTGAATGAAATTTTTTTTAGAAAAAACCTTAGGTGCATATATATATTATGTATTGTCATATATATTGTTAGCGATTATCTGTACACAATAGCACTGGCAGCATACACATCGTAGTTGCCACGGGCTTTTACGTGTGGTTACCACAGTAATTGTTATCGGTCAGTGTAAGATATCGATATGATCTGTAAATGTTTTTTACCGCATAATTAGCTAGTTTGAATTGTTTCTTTTGTATATTGACAAAATACAAAAGGAACTATTATTTTTAATGGATATATAACTTCTGTTCCAGTATATATCAAAGAAATACATTTAAATGTATATAAAAAAATAAAGCACCATAATTGATATTTTTTACTGATTTTGGCCACGGTGTTCATCTTCAAGAAAAGCTAGTCACCTAAGCAAGACACATTATTGTGCACTTGTGTATGCGCAAACAAACACTCTCTATTCCCCCATTCTCGTGATACATAATACTTCACAGCCGGAAACAATTCAGGCGCAAGACCAATGTCTTGACGTGCTTAGTGTTAACACTACCAACTTTAGGACTCCATGCAGCTACTGAGTTATTCTCGACGCAAAAACCCAGTTACTTTTTATAATGGCTCAACTAAACGGTCATATCTCAGAACACTGTGCCCGTCTCATCCTGCATCTCGAGCAGAAAGGACCTCTTAGGTGCTCAGTCAGGAGGCTCTGATTCATAAAATAGCCTGTTATTTTAAGTTTACTAGGAGTTAGGAAGCCTTTTTTACTTAGTCGTAAGTGAAAAATTAAATAAACAATTTTTCTTGAGTATTTTCTTCTTTGTTTAATACTTAAAATTTTTATAACTGGTGAGTGAGTGTGAAACTAAATAGCGATTTTTTTGGCGACAAAAAGAGTAAATATTGAGTTTATTGCCGGTCCTTCTTAGCTTCTTAGTCTAGCATTACGAATCTGTGGTTGCTTTAAATTTAATATAAACTTGTAAAATAACGATTCAAAATAACTTGTATCCATAATCCATAATAGTTTACGAATTCATGAGAGCTCGGTGTGCGAGCTAAATGAGATTATTTGGAGTCTAACCGGATCTACCAACATGCTTGCAAAATTGGACAACTGAAGTGGCATTGGCCAGTCATATATATCGAAGAACCGATGGCCGTTGATGCAGACGAGTCCTCGAGTGGAGACTGCGTATCGAAAAACACAGTGTAGTGCGCCCTCCTTCTAGGTTGACCGATGACCTGAAGAAGATTCCGTGATCAGACTGGATGCGGAAGACACAGAACTTCGTTGTAAATAAAAATATTTCAAATGGTGTCATCGATATTCTTTGTTATTATAAGAAATCGTAACATCAGCCCAAGAGACAGACATAAACAAGTAATACGTTTTTAACAAGATTTAAGCATTTTCATTGAACACACAGGTGCAATATTCTTTCAGACCATTTCTATATGATATTTCGTAATTGTTTTAATGGAACAATTCAATTCAAGTCCTGGATGTCTGTCTCTTCGATAATCTTCGTCTTCATAAGGATTTTGAACACAACACTTAGAGACAATCATATACAATGTATAAGGAAATCGTATTGTAGCCCTTTTTTGTCGTTATTTTTTTTCTTATAGTACTAGTACTATTATAGAAATTTTGTCAGCTCGCTCACCATACGTCTCAGGCTCTATGCTTATATTTTTATTACATGTTATCCCAGGAAAGTAGATCTATTCTAAAGCTACCTCACCTTAACTCGTGAGATTCGTAAGAGTCAACCAAAGGGATTTTATAAACCTAATCTATCGTGGACACTCCTACTTAACCCGTGCTGTAGCGGAGAACTAACCTACCAGCAAGGCATACCCAGGGAAGGTTGGCCTCAGATAGGGGGTATTTTAAAATGTATTTGCCATTATAAATAATACAGCAGATGGCTATAAGTCTAACTCTAATATTGCCAACTAGAAAGTAATCTCTAAATAAAAAATATCTAATTAAAAATCGAAAAATATTTAAACAATATATTCTATTAAAGTTTTTTGTTAAAAACTTGTTAAATAGAATTGTTGTAACAATTAGAGAATTAAGTTGCACAGACAACACTTAAAGAACTTCATATTTTAAAATATTATTTGCCAACGATATTCTTTACATAAAAAAACTTTATTAAAACCGCAAAATGGGGATCTTATTTTTGTACTTGTGATATTTAGATATGGGTCTTTATTCTTTATAAGCAAAGGTATAATATAGATTAAAGATAAATTAGGTTGGGTATGAAAGATTTAAAATAATCGTGCAAAGCCTATCAGCATACGAGAAAGAATTTGAAGACAAATATTGTAGAATTAAAGTCATCATTTTTAGTAAATTATTTTTTATTATATGATTTACAATATTAAATTATTTTATATATTTTTAGTTTTTGTTTATTTTCCTATCAACATATACTAGCAACATTATTCCCTTATGATTTAGTGCCTTGATCACTCATTCCACATTGACAATTAAAATGTTCAAAAAATATGCTCAATGAAATAGTTTTGCAGGTTTTCTTAGCTATAATGTATCTCTGACAATTCTTTCTGTAATTTACATTTTCTTTATATACCTTGCTATTTATAATTGTAATCCCTTATTCTTTTATACTTTTATGAGAAATTATAACTAAAGATGAATATCAGCCATATACAGAGAATATGATACAATAAGGTAAACATTCCAAAATCTCATTTTTCGATAAGTTTAAAAAAGACAGGTAAAAGGAAACAACCAATAAAGATTGCAATTCTTTTCTCTTCTAAGCAGAAGTTTTCGAAGGCTCTTTAACCTTTTTGTATGTATGTATTTGCTTCCACCAGAGTTGTAGTTCTTTGATCGGCTGTGTCGTCTAAATTAAAACGTCTATCAGGCGAACAGAGGTCGGAAACTAACAACAATTAACATTATACGAGTAGTATTCGTTTATCGTCTCTTCCATTGCCTCAACGAGAGCATCTTCGTCTTAAGTACTTCATCGTGGCTGGACACCAGTAAAATGCTTGTACTTAAGCCGCATAGTAAATCTACAACACAAATACAAATTTAGGTATAAAAGATGTCTTAAAGGGCAATTATACATCGAATCACGAATCCTTTTATAACAAGGTAAATTTTAACAAGATAAAATGTAAAGTACATTTCATATGTAAACGGCATGTACGTTTTGTATCCCCTAAATCAAAGGCAAAGTAACTCTTAGATAAAGAAGACACATGTTTATAAAATTATTATAACATATGATTAACGTTTACAAGTTCAGCTACATTAATAAAGAATAAATTTATTTTGAATAATGTTATTTTTTTTATCCGACTGAGTAAGCGGCATTCGCTCAAAGCCTCCCCTCCTGTTACCGACAAAATAATTCTTGGAGTATTGTGTTCCAGAATAAAGGTGAGTCTGTGAGTGTGAATGTAAATAAACGAGCTTTATGCTTGTTAATGTACAATACATCATGACTCTAAGATAGCAGTGAATATGCCATTTCTGAACCAAATATCTAATTCAGAAATCTTGATCAAATTTAGAACAAACGTGACCACTAAATATCAGGGTCATCGCATCTGCCTTTCATTATATTTTAACAAAAATGCATTATTATCCAATGAAAGTTTAAAAAGAGGACTGTATTTCAACGAAATAGTTGCTTTTAACTAATGAAAATTTTGTATAATATATCCGACTAAGCCATCCACCTAGATTGTCCTAGAAAACCCAAGTGTTTTAATAATGTTTCAACTTTTTAACATATTATATACAGATGCAAGACGCCCGTTGCCCTGCGTTATTGAGATCGATCCACACAAAAAACATAAAATAAATAAATGTATAATTATATAAACTTAAACAATATTCTGTATTAAATTAATACGAAAATAAAATATATTTGGAAAATAAACTTTCATTAATATAAAGAAAGCATTTTCCAATCTAAGCAATTTAATACGTACTGATAAATAATTTAACATACGCTATATATAATGTAAAGTCAGTATAAGTTGTATATCGTTTCTCGGCGTATAAGAGAGAATCATCGCGCAAAACTGTGATCAATAAAATATTTTAACTCGCGGAGATAATCTTGAAAAAAATACGAACACATGTGTTAACGAAAATAACTAATAATTTGTGTTGACTTATTTAAATATTATTTCCAACTTGAAAATAAATAATTAATATCTTTGAAGAATATTTCAAAAAGAGGATATCGTATTCATTGTACAATGAAAATTAAAATATATCTATTGTATTATTTAAGAACAAAATATTATCAACATCCATAGCTAATAAACTAAAGGGAATAATCATTACGGATCAAATCAATCAGAATTTTGGTATAATTTTACTGATATAAATATATATGTCGTAGGAGAATCCGACCGTATTGTATATATACATATATATATATATAATTAAATGGTAATCATCTTTTTCGTACCTTCTTTGCTATTCTTAATTGAAAATTAAAAAAAAATCCATCATCATTTCGCTATAAATAAAACATAAAAAATACAGTAATAAAAAATTTGTAAACTCGACTACTTCTACTAAGAATGACCCTTAAATATAATTTTCATTCCCATTGTAAACTTAACCTCACCTTAACTTTCAAAATATATAAACGCGCCAAAATATTAAATGGCTATAAATATATTTTTGCTGTCACAATCATGGTTGAATTCGCATTGGCTTGCCGTATTATGAATTAAAGCAAACTTACCTTGGATTCACGGCGCCTCCATGTGTTAACAGGTGGCCTTCGCAACAAGTCTAGCGGCGTCCTACAGGTCGGGGGCGTGCGGCGACGGCGGCGGTCCGGCGGCGACACGCGGACGAAACACGCGAGACGCAAGCGCGGCCGGCCTCCTGTCCCCCATCGATTTTCAATGTACGCCGCCTTAGGCGCGGTATTTACTAATGCAGAGAACTGCCAGTTCCCCTTCCTTAGATTTCTCTAATTCGCAGTAAAAGCCCCTTACAAAATATTATTACCCGAATAACTGATCTATGTGCGTTATTATAAACGAATACATAACAAAATATCTTTAAAACCGGTTAGGATAAGCTTAAGAAAACTTTATTATATGTCTTAAGCTAATGTTTCCCAATTGCTAGCTTATTTAGTAAGTAGCATATAATTACATAAGATTTAATATAAATGTCATTAACACCTACCCAACTGCTACACAAAAAATAGATATACATAATAAATGAGAACTAGACATTTCGTAGTCTATCGCGAAAAAAACGTCGTCATTGCAGTATACTGCATGCTAGTCTGCGCAGTACCGGCGAATTCATTCTAGCTAGTCCCAAATTCGATAAACCACTTTTTTATAACAAATACTCATAAGCCCAAAAAAAAACGAAAACAATTTCTGACTATGACACACATGTTGAACACAATTTACATATATCTATACATTGAACATAGTTACCACTAGTTTGTTTCTTCTATAAATATATATTTTTATACACTACTAATATTAATATAGTTTTTACTAAAAATAATTATTATTAGTTTGAAGTTTGGAAACATTTTTTTTTTATTTTACCCTTGGCTTCGTCCTAAAATCTTAAGATAATACACACGATCTGAATATAATATGATGACATAATATATCTTTTGAAACTCATAGACGTTCAATGCGATGCATCGTAGACCTACTGTACTCTCTTATTAAGATATTCAATAAAGTATTAAGTTAAACTTTGCTCTTAAAAATTTAGTAATTTAATAATTATAAAATGATTGACCATTTTATTAATAATTATTTATATTGGTGCCATTTCTGAAAGAATTCAAAAATACATATATTACATTATACAGTACGTAAATATATTTAGGGATCGTTCGGAAAAAAATCACGAAATATCACAAGGAGCAGGGGGCTTAATGAGATTTCACGTGTATATATTTTTTGTAGAACGCACAATTTCTAAACGTAAAATTAATCAAATTATTTAAAGATAATATTCTGAAATTTCAATATACTTCGTACTAAAAAAATACACGTGATTTTGGGTATAAGAGAGTGGGTAGTCTAAAACCTCATCAAATATCACCAGGGGGTAGAGGGTTAAAAAGTTGCTAAAAAACATCACGTTATTAATGGACGACGCCTTATAGACATTAGATACTACTATTAAAGAGATTTTTATAATTTATCTGTCATCATTTCACGAGTGCCAAAAACAAGTAGGTATATTGTTTTCAGGGTTCATGTATGTATGTGTCTTTTTAATTCCACAATAACTTTAAATCTCAAAGCAGTTATGAATATATGGAGTATCGTTAGAATTCTTACATCATCGCTAGTACTGGCTATACATTTTTTACTTTTTTGGCAGGGCAGTCTTTTTTGTAATTTATGACGTAGTCCAAATAAGTCATTTGGAGCAACGTTATCCGTTAACAAGTTGAAAAAAAATAATGAATACTACAATTTTTAATATATGTAATTAATAAATAAATTATCAAAAAGGAAGTGTATAAAAATAACTATCGGTTGGGATTATTTCTGAATATGTAAATAAAATGTCTACTACTAAAATTAACAAAGCCCCTTTTGATTCAAGTGTGAAACGTTTCGGAAAAATTACTGTGCATCCTGGTTTAGACCCAAGCGGACTTTATACAATAAGACCAAACGGTTGTGATCCATGCCTTTATAACCCAAAACCGATTAGTAAAATTTTTCCTATTAAAAGAAATCGAATTTCCAGCAAAGATCCATGGAGATACAAAGCAGAATTAGAAGATTGGGCAAGAAATCTCGGATACAGGAATCAGAAAGTTTTACAACAAAGAAAATGGTTCGATTCTATTCTTGGCCCAGCTTGGCACGAAGTTTCATATGGAAAAAAATACGAAGCTGCTTGCAAAAATCTAAGTTTTGGGAGAACCCCTCGCCATAAGACCACAAACAGTGATATCCCTGGACCCGGTACGTATTACAAAACTGTTCCGTTTAAAGCCCCTTATGGTTCACATTCTGTAAGACCTAGTTTTGAAAGAGAAGAACCTTGCAGATTTAAAGATACCTCACCGAAATGGTCATTGGCACCTGACCGTTATAGAGTGATCGATAAAGAATGTATCGAAATGAAGTCAAAGAAAGTTGTGTCTTTACGTGGACCATACGATCTTTTTACGGGAAAACGGGACGAAAGTACAATCAAAAATCATTTTGGTAATTCGTTGAGATGCTTTGCAGCTACCTGGCCCTTGGCCCTTGGAACAACCTTAAATAGGTACAAAAGATCTCACTTTGGAACGATGAATAAAACAAATCGAAGTCTTCCACACAGAGGACGCAATACTTTAGTAGATATATCAATGTGTATTCGAAAAGCTGAAGATCCTGGGCCAGCGCATTATAACATCAGCAAGGTTAAAACGTTTAAACAGAATAAACGTGGTTTTAACAGTAGCTATGACAAACCGCCCGGATACAAACGCATTGTAGTATGGCCGGGAGTCGGAAGGTACACCATAAAAAATATAGATTGCGGCATTGTCGGCAAGGGACATCCGCACATATTTCTTAGCAAACAGGAACGAACTATTGGCGCAATTTTACCACAACCGATGAACTCTTTTTAATAAAAACAATATATTCACAAGAAAACTGCGTTATAATTGTATCACCCAGTGAAATAAGCATAGTCAATACGGCCATAGGAAACTTACATTACAAAATAATTTTACCAGACAAGTGCGAGTTACCGTCCATCATGAAATATAACTTAAATACACTATTTAAAACTAAAACATACATGTCGTTACTTTTTTGTGTTCAACATTTTAAACAGTTCATATTATAGAACGTTCATTCCGAAAGGGACATTTAGGGTTACAATAATAAAACTGTAATTATATGGTCGTTTGTATTGAGGAACAAATCTAAAGGCATTGAATTTAAGAACACGATAATTAATTTATTTAATTTCCTTTATAAACATTTAATTTTAAATCAATGACACGATTTACTGTATATATATTTTAGTTTTGCTCCCCAATTTTCATTGTATCTTTATTGTAATGTTGATATTACAGTTTAAGTCTATTACATATTTTAAGGTTATTATGGTAGGTAGGACGCATTTAGATAACCTTCCACTTACCGCAACAATAAAAAATAGTCTTATCGTACCTTAAATACGCCCTCGTACTATGTAAATTATAACTAAATTATTGCAACTAAAATTTATCTATCGCGTCATACAATATAAAAACAGCAAGAAATATTTATACGAATGTTCATAACAGTTAAAAAAAAAAATTTTGCTGTTACCGTCCATCATTTGATCAATAACAGCTAGTATTTAATCAGCGAACGAAAAAGCTAACTAATTTTATAAAAAATAATAACACAAATAATTTTTGATGAGACTTATCTATTTAGTACTATAATTACAGCTAGAACCCCTTGTATTTAGATGTAATCGGAAATATTCTCTCGTTGAAGTAAATTTAACATACCCATGATTTAATCACATCGATTCGTATATTGCCCAGTTTTAATGAATAGTAAAGAACAGTAAGTTAAAAACGAGAAAAGTATTACATTAAATTATCACTTCTTAGAAAGTGAAATATTAAATCCTAGCCCAAATTACACAGACGCGTCAAATTATTAAACAAAATAGTTTACTGAATTAATATATCAGATTGGAATGAACTGTTTAATTGATATTTTAAAGGCAATTCAAGTGAAGATTTATAATTACCCTTTTTATAAAATAAGTGGAAGGAGTGTTACGCGCTTGGAAATATATGCATTTTGCATTAAATTGCTTCACCCATTATATTGTAAGTATAAGGGTTTATATGTAAATAAGAAATTACAAGTTGACATTTAATCTGTTAGATATCTATTTTCAAGGTTCTCGACAAAACATAATTTAAAATACCTTTTCAAATCAAAGCAAAACATCATTTAATACAATAAAGTGCCTACATAGGTCCATTTACATTATTTAAAGTAGTTGTTTCTATACAAATACACTTTTTTCCAGTAAAAACAATTAACATGACAAGCATTAAAAGTGTTCCTTAATTCATAATAATAAAGTTAAAACATTTAGATAAAAACAATTCTCTATCGATTTTAGCATCATAGACAGTGAAGACCTGCTTCCTTTATGCACTTTTTATTTCTAATTTTATTGTGAATGCAAAATCATTACTAACATTGACAACCATATTTTGATCCTACATTTTTTAGAAACATTATTTACACGAGAAAAATAAGATATTTCAAAAGAAATACATAACTTAAATTCTAAAACTATTTTGGAAATTACCAAATGATTTGTTTTGGGATAACTCTTCAGTTTAAGAATGTCTATTATAAGTAACAATTTATCCTCAGTAGCCACTCCTGTTGAGAAAGATTACGTCTTGGTGTTCATATTATATATCATTTTATTATATGACAATTTAAAAAGTGAATCATAGCAAACATGGTATATTAATTAATTTTAGTATTATTTTTGCTTACAAATGATAACATCAATAATTTTAAGAATAATTTATTTTCAAGTAAAATAAATGTATAAAAATTATGAATTGGTAATATATACGGATAATGCCAGGTTTTTTATATCTTTCAGTATAATTTAGTCGAGTTCAAAATGTCGTCCATATAATATAAACAACATTTTGTTTGAATTTAAATTAAAGATATCAAATAAAAATCTAAAAATTGGAAATTTCAAAAAATCATGGTACAGTCCAGACTGAAATAAAAAACACGGTAGACGCCAAGGCTATAAAATTTGCGATTAAAGAGCTGACTGCTAGTAAATGTCCCACCGCTGAGCAAAGGCCTCTTCTCACCTCTTAAGAAAAATGTTATAAATAAGTGAAAAATACATGAACTTTGTGAAATATATGTAACTTGATAATGATATTATGGTATTTAAAATGTGACCACTAAATTGAAGTTTACACAAACTAGGTATTTCACTTAAATACATTACAGAGGTTGTTAATTAATATTATGTTTTAAGAAAATATTCGTAAACGCTTTGAAACACTGCACTAATTTACATTGAGACTTGCTTGAAATATTTTATTGGATAATTTTTCAACATAAGTTTTACTATATTATGATATTATGTAACACATTTATGTAATTCAAAACATTTACTTACTTTTTAAAATGTATAAATAAGACAAGAAAATTGTTATCTAAAATAGCATTGTTAGGCTTTATAATTTTTTCACTCTATATAGTTTCATAGTTAGCCCTTATTTAATTTATTAATAATAATTCCAAAGTTGCTTCTAGTAATATTTTACAATTTTTAATTATACAAATTTTTAACTATACCTTGTTCACTATCAAGTAAGTAATATACCTAATATAACTTATGCAACTGTTACACATGTTTGAATGTAAAAATTTAATCATTCCACTTTATTTATGTGTGCATTTCACAAAGCAAAAAGATGGAAATACATGATTAAATTTTAATATCAAATCTTACATCAAATCATCTTGTATTTGTAACTGTTTTTTCAACCATATTTATTGTATTTAATGTAATTACACAAACTTGGAACTATCCAACATTTACACATTCTAATATCTGAAATTTGTATTGACGACAAAAATAATCACATTCATTGCTTTAAGTTTATCTTGTAAGTGAACAGGGTTCAGATAAACTCAAGTCTTCCGCTACATAATTACAAATGGATTCTAAATGGTGACCGTCTGTGTGATTCATCGCTGCGTGGTCCGACGGATTGCTTTCCTTACACGTCGACCAGAAATGTATGGGGAGCTGCCCATATTAAACTGAACCTGTGTTGACCCAGCCCCCGCGGGCGTTGCACCGAAGTTGTAGACGCCGCCAGGATGTGGCTGCTGCTGAGGTTGCTGTTGTTGCTGCTGCTAAAATGATAATATCCATTTTCATATATATCACACAGTATTTATATACTATATCAGATATGGTATCAGACCATGAAATATGATTTGGTTGTTAATAAATTAGAGAATATTTTTCGTTAACAAACACAGAATTGTTTTTTAAATTTTTCTAATTATATTTGTTCAAAACTAGTAATGTTTTAAAGTATATTTATATTACATACAGTTATTAATAATTCCTTACCTGTCCAAATCCAAATATCCCAGTTGTCTGTTGTGCTCCAAAATTAAATGCTGGTGTAGGATTCATTGAAGATGCTTCAAATGTTGGAATAGGATTTGGTGAACCAAAATTCGGCGTAACTCCTGCATTCGGTGTTCCAAACATACCCACTGCCGGCACAGAGTTACTGGCAGGCTGTGAGGCTCCAAACATATTCGGTGGGCCAGAGTTTTGCATTTGGTTCGAAAACATTGATGGTTGACTGTTTTGGTTTGATATCCCAAACAAATTTTGAGACAGTTGTGATGGGCTTCCAAAGGTAGGAGCAGGATTTACATTGTTAGAATTGAATGGTGATGAGCTACCAAAATTAAAAGTGGGCTTTTGTGCATTATTATTGGTGGCATTTGATACAAACATATTATTAGAAGTATTGTTACTCGAAGACCACATGTCGTCTTTCTTTATTGCTGCGCCAAATAAACCACCTGATTGCATTGTAGATGAGATGTTACTTTGAGACAAGTTGTTGCCCTCAGACAATGAATTTGGTGATATGAGTCCACTTAAAGGATTTCCAGTTCCCATAGTGTTGCTACCTATTAATCCACTTAATGGATTTGCTGCTGACATTCCATTACTTCCTCCAGATAAGACATTTCCAGTCATATTATTTGCACTAGGTAAGCCACCAAGTGTATTTCCAGATATAACATTACCAGTGCTCATCGAATTTGCATTTGTAAGTGTAAAGTTATTGGTACCGACGCTACTGTCGACAGCAGCACCGAAAGGTGCTTTGAATATAGATGGACTCTCAGGTTTATTTGTGCTTCCAAAAGTAAAGTTGAATTTGGGCTGCTCTGGTTGTGCCAGAACATTTGGTACATTATTACTGCCAAAACTGAATACTGGCGGGCTAGATACTTCAGGCTGCAATGCAGTGGTTGTTATTGTAGTCTCAGTTTTACTAAACATGGATAATGTTGTGGGTGCTGGTTCACTTTTTTGGAAAAATGACAAGGATGACGTAGAAACGGGATCACTTTTTTGGAAAAATGATATCGAAGAAGACGAAACAGGTGTCTCTTGTAAAGTTGTTGTTGAAGTTGTTGTTACTTTCGGACTGAATAGGTTTGAAGCTACTTTTAAGCCACTAGAAGAAAAGGTAAAAGTACTTTTAGGCACTACAGCTTCTTCTGAAGATTTTAATGTAGGAATGAGCGGAGGATTCAATGGTTCATTTTTCTCTAAATTATTAAGGGAATTTATGCTTGACACTGGTGTATCAGCAGTCTTGGTTTGAGTGTCAGATGGAGCAGATGCAGCAAATATACCTATTGGTTGAAGTGGTTGTGACACTGGCGTTTTTGATTCATCAGTTTTAGCCACTTCCTGTTCTTCGTTTACTATAGTTTGTGATTTTGGTGTATCTACGCGAAATTTGCCTTCGAGGACAGGATTGTTAAAAACATTTTTAGTTGTAGATTCTACAGCATTCTGCGTTTGTTTTGGTATTCCAAATGTATAAGTAGACTTAGGAATTTCATCTGGTGTGTCTTTCAGGTTGTCTATTTTATCCTCTGATTTCTTTTTTGGTAATCCAAAAGTAAAAGTCGTAGACAAAATATTGTTGTTGTTCTCAGATTCTGTTGCTGCAGCTGCGGCTAATGTTAATGGTGTAGGTTCAACAATTTTCTTTTCCGCGAGTTTTGGATCAATACCAAATTTAAATGAGGTATTTGGATTGAGACCAAAATTAAAACTCTTCTTTTCAGATTCTTTTATAGTCCCTGGTTTTTCTGTCTCACAACAAACACATTTACTTACATTGGTGTCATTACGCACCAAGCAATTTACACACTCCCACTTTTCGCTTTGGGATTTAATAATGTTTTTAAGCAAAGAAACATTACTAGTAGTTTCAGGTTGACAAGTACCAATTTTGGTACTAGTATTTTTTGAAATAGGCCTTACTTCACTACATGCAGCACATGTTTCTGCACTGCTCTTATTTTTAATCAAACATACCTCACATTTCCAATCGCTTTCAACACTTTCAGGTTTAGAGTTTGCAACTGTACCTATCGAGTTAGGTTTTTTACTACCGCAACAGACACAATTTTTTACACCTTCATCGTTTTTGACCCAGCAGTCCTGACATTTCCACTGTGATAGATCTATACATACGGGTTTTATGTTTTCATTGTTATTAGATGTTTTTTCACAATTAACACATTTACTTGTACAATCTTTTTCCAAAACTACTTGACAGACTGAGCATTTATTAATTTTTGCTGCATTTTTTGTAGGCTTTTTACCTCCGCAGCAAACACAGGTAGCAGAATCTGGTTTGTTAGATACCCAACAATCGTCACATTTCCAATCAGATTTTGGTAGTAAATCTGTCTTTACTTTAATAATTGGATGATGAACTTTAGAAAGAGCATTATCAGTTTTTGTATCTAATGTTTTTTCTATACTCCTCTCTGGACTACCAAATGTAAACTTTGCAGGAATTGAAGAAGTATTGACTGTTTCACTAGACACAGTGACTGGAATGGAAAATTGGTAGCTGTTGTTCTTAGAAGCTTTTTCTCCTTTATTAACAGTTGTTTCATTAGTTTTGTTATCTCTATTTGATGTCTCTGTAGGTACAACTACAGGTAAAGAATTTGGCAGATCTGTAGCAGTAACAATTGAAGAACTAGGTATTTGTTTGGGGGTAGGAATGCCTAAGGAAAACTTAGGTAAATTATCTTTATCAATTTGTAAAACAGCAGTAGGAAGATTGATAGGTTCATTCGTTTCATACACTGCTTTGTCTTCTCTGTTTATTCTAGTCAATTTGGACTTAATTTTAGTGGTTAACTTATCACTCGCCTCTTTTGTATTGCTGCAAAAAATTAAATTCTATTAGTAAATAAAATTCTAACAAAATCTTCATTTATAATTTTATCTACCTTATTAAGTAAATACAAGTAATAAACCTATTCTTCTATTCATCCTAATAGAATCTACTAAGCTACTGTCAGTATTATATTTATTATTATTACTATTCGACAGTTTACATTATATATATTGTGTAAATTTTGTCTCATAAGACTATGTTAAGTTTACTGTAAAATATCCTTACATATAATATAGAATATTACTCTTACTTTATTTATTTTTACAAATGAACTTAATATAAAGTAGTACCCGCTACAGTAGCAGGTCCTATACCAACTAGATTGTATAAAACTATGGCTATTTATTTCTAAAATTCTGACTTATATTTTTTTATTAATGAAAACCCAACCTTTGACTTGTTGGTGCTGGGTATGACATAAAATCAGTAGAGCTACTGTGTGATGCTATTAACTGACGAGCAGCACTAGTTGTATCCATAAGTCTTGACCTTTGTTTGATTCTTAATATTGTTGCAAGGCTTGGCACATGAAGTTCTTGTGTTTTATATGCTGAAATAATAAAACCTTATAATAAATTCATAAAATTGTATTGCTCTAATTTATTGTTTTAATAATACTTACAAAGTCCTTTGCTACTGCTGGCTTTAGAACTGTCTAAAGTAGAGTTACTAGACGATTTCATGAATTGAGATATTCTTTTAGCTTCCGTTAATGGAGAGGAATAATTTTCTAACAAATCTAAAACACGCCTGGCTGAGTGACTAATAGTAACATTGTCATTATTGCTATCATTTGTTACGAAAGTACTCTTTCTTTGTTTAATATTTGGTTCATTCATATAGGCACTTATTGCTCTGCCATATATTGCCTGTCTAGTATAAAATGGAGCAGAAAGATAACTGGCTTTGAATTGTGGTTCACTTAGACTCATGTTTGTTGAATTACTTACTGAAATAAACATTTTGATTACAAAATAACATGAAGTTACTATTAAACAAAAATATACATAATACATAATAAAAAGATTAATTTCTTACCATAATTGTCTTCATGGTTAATGTTAAAAAGAGACTTTCGTTTTTTTAAAACGGATTTGTTGTCATTTAAGCTTGAAGATTCCAAATTATAGAAATATGGCTCTTTTTTGGTCTCGATAATAGATTCTTGAGATGGTGAATGCAGCTGGGTTGAAACAAAATTTGGTTCTGGTCTAAATACATTTCTGCTTATAGGAGACTGCATTTCACTATATGTTGCTACAGATTCAGTGTTAGTACTTGTACATTTTGTCTGAAAAAACAATATATATAACCATAATTAAACATATCTCAATTAACATATAAATTATAATTTATTATTAATTTATATTATTATTAATCCAAAACATTTTGTACAAGAAAGATCTATTAGTGGTGTGCAAGTGTTTATTTCATGTTATGTCAAATTGTCAATACATATTGTTATAAATATATTTTTAATCCTTTCCATGTTAGTTTTACTTATATAAACTTCTCCTTTTTTATTCATATTTTGAAATTTTGTTGAAGTGATAATCCAATAAATTATTGACGCTTTAATTGGTATGTAGCGTTGATTATGATTACTTTTATCAATTATGAAAGAGTGTATACCAATAAATATGTAATAATGTTAAAATATGTCATGATAAAAATTGCTTATATTAACACAAAAATACTTTGTAATAAATGTAAATAAATAATGTAAATACACTGCTTACTTCTGGTGGAATATATGTGTTCGAAGTTCCTGGTGAATTGTATCGCATTCTTTTAGCAGGTGGCTGAGTTGTAATTGGGCTTTCTGGGGCCTCATCTTCCGTAGAAGAATCTGTTGATTCAGTTATGGGTACTGATCCATTAGTATTGGCAGAGTTTGGACTACTGAACCATTTGGTTATAGTAGATGGCAAAAATCCTGTCACCTTTGATGTTACATTCTTGACAAAGGACTGTAAAAAAAATAATACTCTTTAAACTTCTGAAGGAACATACAATATATATTTTTTGAGGATTAAATTAAATATACTTGTTGAGCACTTAAATTCTGTTATAACAAATTATACATAGTTAAAGATAAAACTTTATTTTAAATAAACCCTCTATAAACGCAGTCCCACATCTGGGCACTTGTTGTTGCATTAGTATGAGAAGAGTTAGGCTATAGTCTACCACAATGACCATGTATATGAGAGAAGTTAACCCAAACTTCACACATCTTTGGAAACTCCTTTCCTTATGATGGTTTGCCTTCATCGTCAAAACCAGTGAAAAATGACTTATGACATAGTTTTAAAAAGTCAGATGTTTGGGCCCTGGGATCAAATATCTGTATTGTAGTCAATTAGTCTGAACACTAGACCTTCAATGTTTTTAAAAATTGAAATATTTTACGAATATAATTAGAAATTACTCAATCCATCATCATCAAAATAGCTTAATAAGCCAAATCAGCAAACTGAAGAAACAAAACTTCTTTTAAGGCAGAGCCACAAGCTAAACGAGAAAAAAAGAGCAATAGTAATAATTCTGAAATAGAAAAAAAACCATAGAAATGTTATACAAAAAAAGAATAACACAATAAAAACCTTTGAAAAAATCATAAATAAAGCAGGAACTTACGCAAAGCTTATAAGGAACAGAAATGTAAAAGAGAATATGCTATGTAGCCTATTCCAATCGCAGGGTCAAGTAAAAACTTTGGCAATTATATATCGAGATCTTGAATAATCTATGGTATTCATTATGAATACAAAAATTGTGTTTTGAAGGTCGGCAAAGTTGTTATTCGAACTTTAGAAGTAGAATTAAAGTGGATATACAAAGTTAAGTGGAATAGTGTTGTATTATAAATAAAGAGATATTAATCAAGAACTGCTTATAGTGCATAATATAGCACAACTATTAGCAAATTGCAGGGAATATGTATCATTAGAAATTACATCAATCAGAGGTTTTTTCATCTCTTTCCTTTCTTCAATTAAATAGGCTATTGGTATTATAGAAGTGTATGTCTCGGGATTACTTTATTATTAATTTATTCAAAATAACAAATTTGCTGAATAAAGTGGGCGTTTTTAACAATATTATATTTATTTATCATTAAGTAAAGATGATGTCATACAACACATGACTGGGTAATCACCATTGATGCATAAAAAGTAGTTACAGATTACACACAGGTAACTATGGCGAAAACTAGCCAATTCTTAAAATATGTATAAAATTCAAATAGAGCCTAACAGAGAATGATATTGGCAAATAATAAGTAGTCAATACTTTAAAGTATTTTTTTTTTATTTAATTTTGTATATGATATTCTATGCAGTTTCTATAAGCAGCTTTGTATAAAATTGTCAACACAAAATGGCATTTAATATATGAAGTTACCATTCAAGTAGATACTACTATACATGACAATAAGACAACAATGTCTGCTATGCTAATAAGACCAAGAAATGCTTATGCCATTTGATGTGTATTAAACTGATCCTTATTTAGTTGCTATAGCAACTGCTTCCATTTTGTTAGGACTGCATTCATAATAAAGTAGAATTAGAATAAGAAAAATTGTTCAGTTTCGAATAATGATGCTTTGCTTAATAGCCAAAATATTAGTTTAAAAGCATATTACAAACTCTTACAAGTTTTTATTTTACAATTAATAATATTGTTATAAAAATACCTACTAGATGTAAGACATTTAAAAAAGACATCAGCAAAAGTTAACAAGACTAGTAATATTATTATTATTATATATATTATTAATATAAATAAATAAAGCAATTATTATTATTATATAAAATATCAGAAACATATACTGTAACAAATAACAAGTTTTATATCAATGTAATCTACAGTAAATACAGAGTAATGTTTGATAATTAATTGTTATGTGATATCTCAAATAGACATATGATTTGGAAATAAATAAAGAGGCAAATGTCGAAATTTGGCTAATGAACCGTATATTTGGACAAAAGCAAAACTCAAAATCAGATAAGCATGTTTTTCATGTGCATAAAGCACATGAAAAAAGTTATACTTATAATTGATCACATGATTGAAAGTAATCTGCATGTGTTAAATCAAAATCTGCCAAATGTGAAACCAAGAAAATGGATTGTAGCAGCATAATAGAATTAAGTCTACATGTTTAAGAAAACTTAACAAGAGAGTTTTCATCTTTGTCTTTGCTAACATGATGCTATTTCTATGTGATATATACATATGATTATAATAACAGTAACTTGCTAATCCTTCTGACCAGAAAATAGTTATAATAGCCCAATTACTCTAAATATACTAAAATCCAAAAATCTTTGTTTGGGACCAAATTAAAAATATAACTGAATATTACTAAACTTGAGTAATAATAATAACAATGTAAATAATTTACAGTTGTGTGATTTAAAAGTATTATATTATAATTTAAAAGTATTATATATTTTATAAAGTCCCTACTGTTGTAATCTATAAAATCTAAATAAATATTGATTACATCATAAAAACATAACTTGTTTAAAAACTATGTCAATGTTTGGTGAAATGTACAATATTGTATTTTTTTGTTAGAATAAAATTTTTTGGATGCAATTAATATTCAATAAAGATAATTAAAAAATATTATCTATGAATATTGAATTGGAATATAATTTTGAGTCATCATTTTAAATAATTCGCTTAGCGTAAGTAATTGAAGGTATGTAATATTGCTTTATAACTTAGCTGAGCTTTATATCTTGAAGTATTGGTAGCTTTACCTTTTTTATTACAGACTAATTTTAATAATTATTAAAATTAATAATTGGCCATAGCTTAGTTTTTCAGATAGTATAAACAAAAAGAACTTCTTAAATCTTTTTTTTTATAATAATTATTAAGTCTATAATATCTATAAATAATAAGTTTCTACTTAAAATATTGTTTTCATTTAAAAGTTTTTCATTAAACAGCTTTTAATTTCTTGATGATTCAATTACAATTTTGTCTAAAAATTGTCACAATCGCAAGGCAAAAAGCCTAATATTTGCAAGCACAATTGATCATACTCATGTCTACAAAAACAACCTAGATAATTTAATTATATATTTGCATAAAAACATGAAGAGTTATGATAATAAGATGAAATACATATAACATTTATTTGACAACTTTTACTTGAGTATACATTGATATCTGTTTGACTCATCCAAATGGATAAACTATGTTAAAACTTTAGTTTTTGATCATGTAAAGATAAATTTAGAATTAAAGTCTAGTAACAATTTATATTAACAAATAGTTTTAATTAATACTTTTGTAATACTTCAAGTAATTTGTGCAAAGCTTTATTTTAAAAATTGCATAACTGAGAGAGTACATTTATGTCCTTTTTCAGATAAATAGAAAGGATTTTTTTAACATAGATTATTACATAGAATGCATGCATTTTTAAAGATAAAGGATGATTTTGTACAAGTTAAATCGACTATATTGAGTTTTATTTTGTTTCATGAAATAAGTGCACCCGCAAGTATCCACTTGTAGTACATTGTTATATTGTAATAAGTTTACTTAAAAACACTAGATAAGCGCTAAATATTAAGTCGCTAAGCATCGCGTCACCTTTGAATGGTAAAAATATACATCTACGCGTGAGGCCACAAAGTCGCCAAGAGCGGGAATTTAATGATAACTTACATTATTGGCCTCATCAGACGACTTGGTTCTTTTCTCTTTATTCACGGTAAAACTTGCGCTCATTTTTATTCTTTTCTATACACTCTTGTATAATTTGGTGCTATTAACAATTGAATTTTCGGTTAAATATATTCACAACTGGCAAAAACGTGACAAACATGGCGTCTCAATGTGTCAAAAAATTAAACGCAAGACAAAATTTTAAACCCCACCGTGACCACTATTGAACACTGTGATAACATAAATTACAAACAAAAAGTAATATTATCGAAAGTTATTTCTACTTAAGTGCGTAAAGCTATGGAAACTTTTTAATGATCAAACGACATCACCGATTTCACGTTACCGCTAAGCTTGCGGTTACAAAATTATTGCTAGTGTAAAAAAATTAAAAACTGGTAAAATGAAAGATTTTAATTTAATTGTAAAGACCTATCCTCTTATTAAAGGTGGCGCTACCCGTAAAACATATTGAATTCAGTTTTGCCAAAATGATGTTTTCGTACAAACAGTATAAAACAGTGACTAATTGGAAATTACCTACCAATTATGGTAGGTAATTTCCAATTAGTCACTGTTTGGAAATTACCTACCAATTATGGTAGGTAATTTCCAGTTAGTCACTGTCAACCTTTATAATTTAGGAAATAATTCGTTTCCAGTTTTGTATAACATTTCTGATCAATCGTTTAAATAGGTTAAATTAAAAAAAAATTGTAATGCACGCTAAAATTATAATGTTTATTACTTGAGTCGTGTGTGAGTTAAAGTAAAGACACAACTTCTTTTAATAAAAAAAATCTTATTAGTGAGTAGGTCTCAAATTGCAATACATGTAATATTATCCTTTTTTCCTGCGAGTAGCTTAATAAGATAATATAATTATTTATTTTTATTTTTGGCTCAAGATTGCATCAATACACCATTACATTAATTAACCATATTTTATTGTTTCAATTCGTAAAATTTTGATTTTACTTTGCTTTTTGTTATGTTCATTTTAGTAAAATTCTTTTGTTTTTTCTAGACAGCGATAGCGTGTCAAGCTAAGTTCAAGCTAACAGAACTGGTGAGCAGCACCGTATGTAATATTACACGCACCATTTGGAGCTACTTTTGACTCACAAACCATTTTACATAAACATGTCAAATTTGGCTCATATATTTAGACTTGCGCGATACATATGTGCTCCAAATTTCATTACCACACCTCAAACGGTTATTTAGATATTAACGTCCAAAAATCGTAATTTTTATCACTGACTAACTTATAGATCAAAACTCTAGCCCAGTTCCAGATGACCTAGAAAGTTCAAATTTAGCATCCAGATTATCATTTTATTATAATTTTTCAATTAATTGGTTCTATTCTTCGATCACTAATAAATTTTCTTATTAGTGATCGAATTAATATTCTTATTAATGTTCTTATTAGTGATCGAAGGTTCTATTAGGAATACTTATTTACAGTGCCTGTAATGTAAGGCTCAGCAATCAAAATTGATGACAGCCAGTCTTTATGTGAATTTTTAAGTTGTTCACGTCAATATAATATAAACGAGTAGGGATACGGGTGGTAGAGCTTTGTGCAAGCTCGTCTGGTTAGGTACCACTCACTCATCAGATATTCTACCGCAAAACAGCAGTACTTGGTATTGTTGTGTTCCGGTTTGAAGGGTGAGTGAGCCAGTGTAATTACAGGCACAAGGGACATAAAACCTTAGGTCCCAAGGTTGGTGGCGCATTGGCGATGTAAGCAATGGTTAACATTTCTTCCAGTACCAATGTCCAAGGGCGTTTGGTGACCACTTACCATCAGGTGGCCCATATGCTCGTCCACCTTCTTATTCTATAAAAAAAAATATAGGAATAGGAATACCACTCTTAATTTTTTTTTAAATCCAAACATATCAGTTTTAATACTTATAACTACTTATAACTAAGAGTATAGTCGACTTTCGTATTTATTACGTTATTAATAATTATTTATAAGTAATGATCTTACACTATTGATAAGCGCTAAATATTGAAATAATACAAAATACTAAATCCCAGTTAATTTAATAGTAATAGTCTTTCAATCAAGTCAATCCAGTGAGGATAACAATCGTTTTCTAACATAAAAATAAGCAAAAATTGAACAATAAATGCTATGAACGCACCAACTGTCAAATTTGTTTCGATACTTGAGTAGCGAAACAAACACTAAAACTGGTTACGTGATAAGGGACAAAGGTTTAATAATTCTATCTCTGTCTGAATCATTTGCGTACTTACAACGTAATTTTCGTTCTCTTTCTTGTGAAAGTGAGAAGGAAATCGTCATTGCCTCTATTTGTTTCTCTGTCTACGACTTAGTCTAAGCCAGTGTTTCCCAACCTTTTTTAGGTCATGCCCCACATTAACATTTCTAAAATTTTTATGCCCCCCGTACATAATTTATAACCTTAAAAAATTGTTTTGTTCCCTTAAGAAATATAAATGATAAGTTTAAGGAAGAAATCACTATGAAATTGTGGTGAATCCCCGTCGAAGTTTACTTGACGACTTACCCAGTTGATATTTTTGTAACGTCAAACGAAATTATACCTAAGAATTATTTATAGAATTTTTTTAAGAATTTGCCTTTTTTGTTATATTTGTCATCGATATCTAGCATTGCATTTAAATAACCCAAAGCGAAAGGGTTGAAGTTGTGTCGAGTCCATTTTAAAATTTCCCCCCTGTGGGGCGTAGGCCCCACTTTGGGAAACACTGGTCTAAGCTGTTTCCGTTCCGTGATTCCTTTTTAGCACAGAGCACATAACGTTAAGGAGTTAAAGTTTTAACATTTTATTTTTAGGACAGCGGAATGTGGACTGTAGGTTGTTACTTTAAAAATACTTTATTTATATATTTAGTTATTACTATGATATTTATTATAAGATAATATAATGGAATAATTTACTCATGTTTACCATATTGTTCATGCACATGTTAAAAAATCTAAAAACACCGCAGTAACATTACTTTGGTTTTTTGTATCTAGCTATTTGTATCTAGCTCGCTTTGATACAATTAAATAGATAATAAAGTACATTTGAAAAACAAAAAAGTAAAAACGTTTTCCCGCCATTTTTCAATTGTTCTTCTATCCGCCAAAATGAGAAACTATATAGGTAACTAATAAATTCAATACATTTTTAAGTTTTATGACAGAAAAGGTAAAAATGCGACACAAGTCGCGAAATAAATTTGTAACATTTATAGAGTTAAGTAGGCATGGGTAATATCGCTTTGAAGCGATATCGTATCGTATCTAGATATCGGTTTTGAATATCGGATATCGTATCTATATATTTCAATATCTAGATATTGTATAGAGTCTATGGTACTCGGAAACCAATTCAGTACCACATGATATCAATTTTACTGATACAATATAAGAAAAAAAATTGTGTCTATCGCATATAATGTATTGGTTTATTTTTGTTATTGATAAAAAGATGGTTAAATAAGTAAATATTTGTTTACTAATAGATATTCGATCCGATTTTGATAATCAGATTTCCTTCATACTTTTTTCAGGCTTAAGACTGGCTGCATAATAGCGATGTTTTTCTATTTATTAATTACTTATATAGAATACAAATGCGTAATGCAGGCGTATTTAAAAGTTCATTTATTTCAGCGATAGCTCGTATCTCTTTTGATCTAATTTGACTTTTAAAAATATCTGTAAAATGCCTGAAGAGCCCTTGTAGCTATAAATGTCGCAACAAATACGACATTTCGCTTTTTGAAATATATCCAAATTACGCTCGTACTGTGCCGAAACATAATTCTTAATTTTATTTAACACAAACATTAACCTAACTAAAAAGCAATCTTTAAAATTACTTTTTGTAATATTAACACTTTCTCTAAATACCTCATTTCCTTGAAATGTACACTATTTTACACACAACATAAATTATTATATACATCTACCTAAACAAGAAAATAATATATGAGTTACGAAAAATACCTAGAATTTAGAAAAAAGCGAGTAATAAAATTATAACACTAACAACGCGACCGCGAAAACATAAAATAACGAAACTAAAAATAGATCATAAAAATAATAGCAATTTCTAAAATGACATCCAAGGTCAAACAACCGATACCAGTAAGAGTTAAAATATCATAATATCCTAACGGTTAAAATATCTAGATATCGAATATCCAATATTTTAAAATATATCAACAGATAACCTAAACGTGAGTAGTATTTATGAATCTAATATCTAATACCGGAGTTGAGGATATTCGATATCAAGATATTTTAAAAAATATCAACAGATAACCTAAACGTGAGTAGTATTTATGAATCTAATATCTACATTGATATTTCAATATTGATACCTCAACTCCGGTATTAGATATTAGATTCATAAATACTACTCATGTTTAGGTTATCTGTTGATATATTTTAAAATATCGGATATTCGAAATATCGGATATCTAACTCCAATATAACGGTTTAAATATCCGATATTTTAACCGTTATATTAGATATAACAAAAAAATATCGATATATCGGCTTTATTTTAAAAAAACAATCGTAATGCAGCTCAAAGGTTAATTAACACTTTTTAATCATATTTATTAAGCAAATTAAATTATAAATGTATAGTTCTTAGTAATTAATGTTTAATTATGTGAATCAATATTTTTCAATGATAGATTTAAAAAATACTCGTATTATATGTTCGATATATCGATATTTTATCAACAACCTTTTTCGCGTTCGGGCATACTCGTTTGGCAATTAACAATACAGTATACAGATTATACAGAAACGATATCAGTGAATATCCGAATATATAGATACTGTGCGCTCCGATATCTAGATATTAGATTTTGTACCAATATATAGATATTGTATCTATATACGATTTGTATCGCCCATGCCTAGAGTTAAGGCCGTATTTAAGGATGTGTCAATAAGAGTAGAGTAACATAAATTGGCTTAAGCGTTTTCAGTCTGGGTATTTTGGAGTGAAAGATAATGCTGGCTGTGGTCTTTCATTACGGATAAAGTTGATGCCATTTTTGATATAGTATATTATATTAGTAGTTAGGACAAAGCTGAAGAGGTTAGGTTGACCACAGAACAGTTTTGACCAACTGAAAAGTCTGGATATACTAAAAAGCTTGATATTTGATGTTCACTGAAACCTAAAGAATCGTGTACTTATTTGCATTTCTGTATTAAAACCGAACTGTTTTTGAAAAGATTGATCACTGGTGATGAAAAGTGGATTACCTATAGTGAAACCCTGATTAACTCGCAATAACATATGATGTGTGTATGGTGGGATTGAACGGCGTCTTTCATTATAACCATTCCTGTCGGGAAAAACTATCGATTTGAATCTCTACTGCTTACAGATGACACTCAAGGAACAAATAAAGAACAAACGGCCGAAATGATCAATAGAAAGGGTGTAATTTTTCATATAGATACTGCCAGACCACTCACATCCTTAGCCACTCAGCAAACATTAACAGGGCTTGCTTCCGAAGTATTAATACATCCACCATGTAGCCCTTTTTTCTATAGACTGCATCTTTAGATACCTTTAGAATTCTTTAGGTAGTGGTAGGTTAACAGCAAGAGTGTCTCAACTGTCAAAACTACTTCTCACAGTTTTTTATTTGAAGTCCCAATGAAGAATGACACTTTCTATAAAATGGCAATAAGATATTATAACATATATATTATATTATAATTAAATCTTGAATTTGTACATAAACATAAGACTTTTTTTCACAATTTCATATTACAACATATTAAATACCTCACAAGAAAAGAAAATAAATTTCATGTCACTGCACATCTTACATAACTTTAAATAATGATTTTAATTGGCTGCACCATGACAATTGATTTTTTTCGTAAGTGTCATAAATGTATTAATATGTTTATGAAATAAAAAAATCTGTAGTAGAGAACTAACTTTATCGTGGAAAATAATAATATTGCACTCATATATGTACCAAAGACCAATTAATTTATTTAAGTATTTGGCATCATCACTTCATGAAACATTAGAATTTTCCTTTGTGTTGTAGCATAGAATTAATGTAAGGCTTTTATGGGCTAGAAAAGTATCATATTGTCATCATTATTGCTAGTATATTATGTATGGGTTGAATATATATGCTTTGATAAATAATTTTTCAGACAACTAAAAAAATATAGTGTATATGAAAATAAAAATTCACTGATGAAGATAAGGATCATCATATGAATTAAATATAAAATATTGTACTCATGAATTATAACCTCTATATTACAAAAGTAAATTTGTCACTTATTTGAGTCAGATACACCAACCAACCTATCACAAAATACTTATTGTAAGACAATTATATCTACATGTAGAGTGTGATTGGTAGGTATATACAACATCTATAATTAATACAAAAAGTTGCGTTATTTATAAATATTTAAATTCAAACATTAAAATAGTAATGATAATATGTAACACAAAAATAGAAACACTGAACTGGTAGCTTAGTAAACAAATCAATTATTATAGTATGATTTAAAATATAATAATATTAATCAGAAAAGAAAAATTATTCTAGAAAACCTTTACATAGCAACAAATCAGTTAAATGTGTCTCGAAATAAAATGAAAGCATATCCCTTTGAAGTTGAAAACATGACTACAACAGTCATAAAAGTATAAGTTATATGTAAGGTTATCTATAAAAAAATATATTACTTTTATAAATATTGTTAATTTTGTGGTTTGATAAACAATGCCATTCTCTTCTATTAAATGTAAAATTAATAATGACAGAAGGGGAGAATACAATCTTTAACTAAACAGTATTATTTATAAATAAGACTAACTAAAGTATATTGTACTTGCAACTTTAATTTTCAGCTAACTGAAGACTAACTAGAAGGCACATATTTACTCAGTATCCAATCATAGGTATAAAGTGATTTATATAATGAATGGTTAAGCCTGTAATAATAATAATTTGACAAGCTTAACTGGCTTTATTTCAGTAATATCTCATACCTAATGTAAGACTATATTTTTACTATGAGAAACTATAGATATAAGCAATATTATTTTATTAAAACCATGTTGCAATTTATAAATATAATTGTGCATACAAATTAATATGATAAAAATAAAAAACATTATAATTTTAAACAAGTTATTTATGTATTTATTTTGGAATATAAGACCTTTCAATTTTAATATCATCAACAGGACAATCATTTTTATCACACTCTACTAAACCTATTCTTTTCACAACTGCCATCCCACTTTGAACTCTTCCAAATATAGTATGTTTACCATCAAGCCACTGTGTTGGTGCTAAAGTTATAAAAAATTGAGACCCGTTCGTATTTGGACCAGAATTAGCCATAGATAGTATACCGGCACCTGTATGCTTTAAATTAGAATTTAGTTCATCATCAAAGTGAGGTCCATATATTGATTGTCCACCTTTACCAGTTCCTGTATGATCACCACCTTGAATCATAAAATCTCTTATGACTCTGTGAAATTTAGTGTTATTATAATAACCTCTTCTTACTAATTCCATAAAGTTTCGGCATGTGAGAGGTGAATGTTTCCAGTACATTTCTACTGTGATGGTACCCATTCTGAAAGTATATTATGTATAAAATTACATAAAGAAGATATACAAAATAACAAACACAATATTAACTCAGTAAAAATTTAGGAATGTGGCTTTATTAAATATGAAATTAACATACGTTGTTTCCAGTACAGCAACAGGTGGTTGCCAGGATTTATCTGGGATTCCAGCGTTTGCATAGCCTAGCATGATTGGTAAAGTAAATACAAAGCGTTATGATTCAAAAAATCATTCAACATATAGTATACCACAAAACTCTTGTTACGTTAATTCAAAACGTCGTGCAATAAGTAAAGTTTAAATTTAATATTATTTTAGTTGATATGTAAAAAGTGGTTATCAATAAAATTGTAATTAAATATGTTGACAAGAATAAGCCAAGAAAATAAAACGAAGTGGTATGTAGGTATGTATTCTACGTCTGTCACTTGTGGATAAAATAGAACAGATAACCACTAAACCTATTAACACAGAGTATATATAAATTTATAAATTGCATCTTAAATATTATTTAAAAAAAATAAAGTTAGGAAAGGAAATCAACAAATTAAGTATTCAAATGACTAGGTCACCTTAAAAGCTCAAATAATTAATATGTACCAATTGTATAAGAATAAGCCGAAGGGCTTTATTAGATGTTTGACGATCTAGATAGGCAGCATAGATTAATAAAGACCCTCATTATATTTATAATCCCATAATATAATTTTATTTAAATGATGATTTAACTTATAGAAAATACTTGTGGATACACTGTTGGTTCATGATACAAAACAAAACATTGTTTGACTAAGATCTTTATAAACTAAACAGTCAAATAACTTTTGGCTTCTAATCTGGCCTAGGCGTGATAATGCTATATCACGTCTTCGATGCTGTAGCTTGATCGGAAATCGACTTGCACTTAGGACTGAAACTCGTCAAGTAGTCTGGCTAGATGGTTTGTGACAACTCTTGAGAACAACTTGTATAGGTGACTTAGAATGGAGATGGATCTGTAGTTTTTCAAGAGGGTTTTGTTATATTTCTTGTAAAACCGTACAACCTTACTTCTTAATCAAAATCGGTTTAGTGGTTTAGCCATGAAAGCGTAAAATAGAGACATGCAAGCAGATACACATAGTTACTTTCGCATTTATACTATTAGTATAGATTAGCATGTATATAAATATATGTAACAATTTTAATATTGTATCTGCGCATACAAGCTGATAGTGCTCGCAATCTGTCACAAACATAAAAGCAATAAGATTCGTACGACGTCATCGAAACATTTGCATCTTGCTTTAATGTGTAGTAGCGGCCTTAAAGTAGGCTTAATCATAAATAATTAAATGTAAATATAATTTCAATGAATTGTGATAATGTGATCTGCCAGTAATTAGTATTATTTGCTACGATATCAAATGTAAAAAGTTTAATCTTGGTGCGTTTTTCATTTGCTTTTCTTTAAATGTCCGTTTTGGAGAATCTATTTAACATCAGTGTTATTATGTGTTAAACAAAATAAGTGTACTGTAATTGTTACTATTTTGTTACATGACTTTTGGTTTTTTATGTTATTCATAAAGAGGGCGGTTGTAATATACATATTTTGAGGGCAGATAAGCAAGTTTAAAGAATAGTCGTTAGTGTCGACGTACAAATTATGGAGTCAGAACATCAACCTAAACTAAGCCCAATAAGAGCTTTTCAAGGTAATAATTTTAATGTTTATTTTGTTTGTTGCATATTTTAGTTTGCTTCTTTCAGAATTATATCTGTGAGGGCTACTCTCTAGATAGAAACTTTTTTTTATATAAATATCTTCTACCGTTTTAATCAATTTTGATTATATTATTTATTTTTTGTATGTTGTTTTTTATAATTTACAAAGGTTTGCATATCCTTCTTGACAGTTCTCCATGCGAATAACATGGAGCCAGAAGATGCATACACAAGCCTTTCAGAGTATCATGATTATGAACCAAGGTTAGAATTTGATGATTCAGAGCTGACACAAGCCAGTGGCTTAGGTAAGCATTAGAAATATAGTTTTGATAACTTAATAAATGGTTTAAGTGAAAATTAACTGAAGTGTGCATTATAATTAAAAACATATTAATGCATATCTAAACAAACTGTATTTTTATAGTATATATTAATTTACATGATAAAATAATGTAATAATGTAAATAATGTATGATCATATTAATGAGTGAAAGTAATGTCATTCAATTTGTATTAAAGAAAAAATAAATCTTAACTGTAAAAATAACTCATTTAATCAATTTAAAAAATATATTTTCTTACTACAAAAACAAGGTTATCTATATTTGAATGTAATTTCTACAATATATCCTATATTGTACTCAACATTATGGCAAATTTTAATGAATTTTGCATCTGCAATCTGTCCTTGGACTCGTAAGCCGAAAGGTGGTGCAATAGTTGGCTTGAGCCCTCTACATTGGGGATACTACTTGTATGAGTGCTATGCCAACATGTTTTTGGCCTTTAAGCTGGATTGTCAATTGATTGGAGTGTAAAGCAATTGTTGGAGCATTTTTGAGGCAGCTCTAATTTCCCGTTTTGCTGTGGACATATAGTAGGTTGGCATGGATTTCACTGTTTGTGATGACCCAAGGAACATTGGAAATGGTGGAATGGTGAATATTATGTGATCTTTGTGTCATGGGGATATTCGAGATACAAAAGCTTCCCTAAAGCTTGACTGTCTCGTTGGTCTAGAGGTACATACTACATGTAAGACCTGGAGGTCTTAGTTTAAAATCCCACATGGGGTTAATAAAAAATTAATAATTTTTCTTTCGAAAATTCTCAGTAGCAGCCCAGAGTCTGGAAGTTGGAAATGTGTATGCTCCTGTGCTTCGGAAAGCACATAAAGTTGTTGGTCCTGCCCCAGAACTCTTTCTGGTCATGTTGGATTGCCATCCCATTGGATTATGAGAGTTAGGGAATAATGAGTGCACCTGTGTTTGCACTCACACTTATGCATTATAATATGTCTTGCACATTTGGCTTATCTCTCTTGAAATTGGCAGCTGTGGCCGAAATCAGTCAGAAAGACATTATAATTATACATCCATGCTGGTTTAAGGAGCATTTTATAGATTAGGAGTCTATTGTTTGTTGACAATTTGCTGTTTTGACCCAGCCAGCCAGAGGAATATATTCTATTATGTTTATTTATTTTGGATTTAACATGATTAGTCTGCAGTTGAGATTTTACTCTGTGAGAGTGGGGAAATAAATTATCTTCTAGTTGTTGGTCAACTTTCCTTTTTAAAGATGCATTTGCTTTAATTTAATATCAATTCTGCTACTTATTCATTGTGTTTAACCCTTGAAGAGTGTAAGTTGCAGAAAGGAATAACGCCTCAATGTCTCTGTTTGTAGCCCCTGTTAGATTTTGTTAGTTTATATTTGATTGCCAGAAAGTGAAGTGAGCTTTGTGAGTTTGGTAGCCATATGATGTTAGCCAGGCGAAATGCAAGTTTCTTCTTAATATGCACACTTAAATGTTTGCTTTCATTATTTCCTGCAAAGATCAGTATTATTTAATAAATAAATTTTAAATTTTGGACATTAAATAATGGTTTGTAGATAATAGTTGCTCATATAACCAAATGTAACAAAAATTTCCAAGTCAACTTTGTCGAGTTAGTCATCAAGTTTATTTTGCTCATGTTCATTTTTATCCACTAGTTTTTTCCTATAATCCTACTTTCCTGGCATATTCTTAACAGCATGATATTGTCTGCAAATCTCAAATAGTTTAAGTGGACACTGTTGAAATGATATATTGATATTATTATAACATTTGTGGGATCTCATATTATTAGATTTCTAATGTTAAAAAATGTTGTTCTTAATACTAACAATATTGTTATATTTATTTGGTGAAATTGATATGATTGAAAGCAAAAATATATAAACAGCAGTGGTATTGGTGTAATGAGATATTGATGATTTATATACAGCTCTTTACAGATATTATTAAAAATTATAACAATTTGTTTGGGTTAAATTAATATGAAGTAAATGTTTGTTTGAAAATATTGCAATATTAAGCGATCAGTCATGTTTTGGTTTTTAGTTCTCAACAAAATCTTATTTATAAGTGTGAAATTTTATATGAATAGAATATTATACTGGTATTCAATTTAATATTATACATAAAGATACAAAACGTCAACTGTTGAATAACCTAATATATTTTTATTATTTATAAAATTAATAATATTTTATTATTAGCAGCCCCAAGTTTGGAATGGCGGTGTTTACTCCTATAATCTTGGGCCTGAACTCTCTTTTCTTCTTCTGTATCTGCACACACACATGCACTGTAATATGTTGCATAGTTTTCTTCTGTCATATTGACCACTGTCAAGTCCAATCATTGTATTTTTTTTTATTGTAATGTCCTTATAGAATGTGTTAGAACCAAACACTATGAATAACCAACTTGTAAATGACATGACTCACTTATAAATTGAGGATATTTTGATCTGTATTTACTACAGTGACTTTAGAGTATTATTTAAGAAAAAAATGTTTGAAACATGTAGCATCGGTTTTCCTGGAGTTAATTAGTTAAATACAAATTTGTCTGTTTAGCTATTGAAGTCGATCCATACTAATTTTTAATTCATTTATTTTTTGCATATTTTCCAGCCAAGTAGTTGGTATATGGAACTCTTTACGAAGACACGCTCAATTAATCAATTCCTTCTAAATCCAAATAAATTCTTGTAATAGTTATTTATTTTATATTGATATATAATATAGTATTGATGCCATTAATATATATGTAATGTTTAAATGTAGTGTTTATTAATATATGTATGTACAATGATATAATATAACAAGTTTATTTATTTTATTCGGTTGTTATTTTTACTATCTATACAACTCCTTCGCGCTTTTTCAATCCCCTTTTATGTCTCTGGAAATGATAACCGATAAGATTGACTATTATATATTTCTTGTTTCTGTCGTTACTTCACTTCACTTTACGCTACGCTAATTGAAAGCATAATTAAATATTTACGTCAAAATCAGTTGTTTATTTTAGTTCGAAATTTCCAGCTCCTTTACCACCCGAATTGCTTGATATTTCTGACGATCTTCTCGAGCAATCAGCAAGCGACGGTACTATTGAAGAAAATTTTGAAGAGGAACTTGGCAAAGCTCCTGAAGTGTATGGCGAGGTAATAATCACATTGTCTGATTATTTTTATGTTATGTCTTTTATAAAATAAAATAAATTATAATGATATTACTCATGTAGAATAAAACATAGTAAAATAGGACACGCTTGGTAACATTCATCGACATCGCCCGATCAATATTGCAATCTAGGTCTCCCGGGACCTGGCGAAACAGATGTAGGTCAGGTATTCTTACTTTGACCTTTATAAAAATAGGTTCGCGGGTTACAAAAATTACTTTCCTGTTTAAATATCGCTTATATATTTGATTTTATATGGTATTATATTTGTCTCAGCCGATCAGTAACAATATTACTTTTTTGTGACGTCCTTTTTCATTTTACTATTACTAAATGAAATTTAGCACAGCAAGTTACTGCGAGGCAATTCTTTTTGCAGCCAATTATGGAAAATCCTGTGAGAATACTTATGATATCTTATATTTTTTCGCAATAAACTCGTTTTATTGAGAATTCGTTAATAGCTATTTTTAATTTAACTTTTCCGCACTCGAACGAAACTTGGACAGAATGCTCCAATATCGTTTATGAAAAAATGTGATGTTTCTTTTAGTTTAAACTGTTTATTTTTTTAAAAGTTAAATAATTCTACCTTTTGTTTCTGTTTTTGTTCTTTATTTAAATATTTATATATTCTGTTTTTATTTTATTTTTGATTTGTATATTTTGTAATTTTGTTTGGGAATGGTGTGTTCTCCTATAATCGGTTGTGCATAGGTAGTTTTAAGTTAATGTAAAATGTGTTTTGAATGTGTGTTATGTACAACTGTTGAAAATCCAAATAAATAAGTAAATTGTAAATACTGTTACGGTAGAATACAATGTTACTAAATAAAATAAAATTTATAAAAAACAATGCTTAGTGCAATTGTTAACATTAAGGCTTCTAGCTTCGTCTAAGCTTTAGACTTGATGATTAAGATTTTTTGATAAGGTCTTTAAAACTCTTGTTTACTTATAACTTGCCTACTGTTATACCTAATCACAAAAAATCAACAAGCCATTTTTTAAAATTTAGATTGCGAACGCTTCTCTTGATGATGACGCTTTCTCTGAACTTGCGGGGACAGGTTTGGTAGAGGTAGTGGGCGATGACGAGATCGGTCGACGTATAATTGTGGTATCTGCTTGCCGTCTACCGTCGTCTAAGGATCTACATCCAGATAAACTTCTAAGGTAACATATAAAAATAAATGTTTATTACCATTTCCTTATACTGGGATCCCCAGTACCAATATCCAGTACCTTTTCTTTGCCTATAGGTTAGTTTCTGATTTTAGATACCTCATGTTTACTTTGGACAAATATGTGGAACAGGATTATAGCGTCGTATACTTCCATTACGATCTAACCAGTAAGAACAAACCACCGCTGTCTTGGCTATGGAAAGCTTACAAAGCCTTTGATAGGAAATATAAAAAGAATCTGAAAGCACTTTATTTGGTGCATCCGACAAATTTCATACGAATTGTCTGGCAAATGCTGAGGCCCGCTATAAGCGTAAAGTTTGGAAGGAAGATTATGTATGTGAATTACCTTCACGAACTGCAACAACATTTGAATTTGGACAAACTTTGCATACCAAAGCCGGTGTTAGAGTGAGTATAGCGGGCATAAAAAATATTTGTTTTGAAGAATCATACAAACGTTAATTGTCTCTTATGTCTTCGTGAAGGTACGATAAACTATTGCTAGCTAAGAATCCCAGGGCTGCAGAAGTGGCTAGGCAACAAGCTGAGAAGGTGGACGCGGCGCCCGATGTGAGTGACGCTAAGCTCGTCCAAAAAGAAAGTCTTTCTCCGCCCGTTACCCAACAATTTGGAGTGTCGTTGCAGTTTATTAAAGATAATAATACAAACATGATCGACTCCATACCACCAGTCGTGAGGCAGTGCGTTGAATTTCTTTCACAACCCGACGGTGAGTAAATCACGTATGATTAACCAATTTAATAATAAAACGGCAACACACACACACCGACAGCGACTTCCTCCTTTATCGATGCTGATTGTTTCGCTTATGTACTTGCATGTATGTAAGTGAACTTGTTGAGTGCGCTTAATATACAAATAGACTGAACCGGAATAAAGTTATTTTTTAATTAAATTTTTCACACGCAACAAATGGCAAACCTTTGTATGTAATAAGATTGAAATTATCATTTTAGGTTAAATTCGGATATAACAAACGAAACAAATTAATAATTAGCTAGTTTCACGCGTCTCTAATTTAATTTTCTCGTCAACATTAATTTGTATGCCTATCGAATGTTATTATTAACAGAATCAATTGAAAATTTCTGACCTTTATCATTAGCAAATATACTTAATTGGAAATTAATATTTCATTTAGCCTTAGAAACGGAAGGACTGTTCCGAAGATCAGCGAACATATCAGTTATAAAAGAGTTGCAGAGGGCTTGCAACAAGGGTGAGCCGATATCTTTTAGGAACGATCCCCACAACGCCGCAGTTCTACTGAAGACCTTCCTTCGGGATCTGGAAGAACCGCTGTTAACGTTTGACCTGCATGAGGAAATATTGAAATTTCAAAGTGAGTTACTTTATGCTTATTTTATTTGAAACGTTTCCAATTAAAAACTATATTACTAAAGTAAGAACTTAAATATAGTTGAAATTCATTTGTTTTATCATAATTTACATTATGTCGTTAGTCATATTTGTGATGTCACCGTAATGGCGATAGCATTTTATTTATTAATTTGCCTTGTGGAATATAATGCAATACCATAATTGCAACTCCTATTACCTAATGCACACGTAGTTTTCATTCCAGATCGTTAAAGTGAAGGTTAACTCGGACAATGGGAAATTCATAACGTCTATTTTTGTTTAACTTTTATTGACTCGCGGCTCGTCTTCTGTGTAGTCGTTAAATAATATACCAATTTTGGAGATTATATACTTTAGTAATATCCATTCTTCAGTTATACTTATTATTTTTCCTTATTCTTAAAATAGCAAGAAATCTATTTTACAGGATACACTAAAATTTTAACTATACATTCTAGTCTAGAATACAGTATCCAGCGTTCGATCTGAATAGAGTAGCCGCAATTTTTCAAAGTCAGTGCCGTTGGACCAGTATATGTAAACGCGTCGGTCCAGTTGATGCCTTGTGATCATGTCCACGAAAATGTTTGTGTTTTATATCTTAATATTATCGTTAAGCTCATACTTATTTTTAATTACTTGGCATTCCTTAACTTCTACTAACTAAGCCGAGATGGCCCAGTGGTAAGACCGCGTGAATCTTAACCGATGATCGTGGGTTCAAACCCGGGCAAGCACCACTGAATTTTCATGTGCTTAATTTGTGATTATAATTCATCTCGTGCTTTACGGTGAAGGAAAACATCGTGAGGAAACCTGCATGTGTCTAATTTCACTGAAATTCTGCCACATGTGAATTCCACCAACCCGCATTGGAGCAGCGTGGTGGAATAAGCTCCAAACCTTCTCCTCAAAAAGAGGAGAGGAGGCCTATAGCCCAGCAGTGGGACTTACACAGGCTGTTACATTACAACTTCCCTTGACACACGATGAATAGGTACGTTCATATGTCAAGGTTTTGCCTTCCGGTCACGAGCAAGATCTTCCAAGATACCTTCGGCTATTCAATAGCCGAAGGTATCTTGGAAGATCTTGCAAGTATATTACCACGGCATGTCCCCGGTCTTAATTGAGATGGGAAACGTTAATGGAAAAAAATTGTTACAAATTTAATGAAGTAATTCGGTCCATTTGTATTCCATGCTAAAATCACATATCAGTGATCATACCCGAAGAAGTAAGAGGTAGTAGTGTGGCTTTTATTGTTCCACGTAAGCTGAAAAAGAGTGGAGTTAAATGTAAATCGTTAACGATCGCATAAGCACTATCAATCTTAAGGCAGTCCTATGACGTATAAACAGCATTCAGGTATACGCTTCAACTGCACTGTCTATCGAAGAAGATATAAAACTATTTTATAGTCCTGTGATTCGTAACCATTATGTTTCCAAAATGCAAAGTGAAACGGAAAGTATCGTTGGAGTTCTGGCTTTTGTTATATTTAGAACTGCACCTTTGAATTTACCGACTCGAAGCGGAACCGACGCACCGCTACCGTGTCGGTGCAAGCTGATTCATCATCACCAAGAGAAGCCACCTTATACCAACATGGGAATAAACGCATTTTACCTCCTTACCAACTACCATCTGACTGCTCTTGTATTTTGGGTACATCTTGTGACGTGACATGCAACTCAAGTGTAAATAACCCACAGACCGCGCACCAATCAGTTGGTCAATCCGATTGAGAAACAAAGTTAAATGTGAGAGAAAAATTTACATCCTCATTGGCGAAAAAAAAGGGTTGTTTTGATTTTTTACTGCCAGAAAAATACAATATCTTCCTTTCAAAGGTCCTTTTCATAAACCTGGTAGCGCTATCATGATATCAGTTCCGTCGAGACAAAGCTATACAACGAAACAAAGGACAGTAATTTTCTGGTGAGTCGAGCATTGTGAAATCGCAAATCTTCGTACCTCAAGAACAACTTCGAAGAAGTAAGAAATGTGCAAATTAGCCATCGCCAGGTTAGGCAGGTAAATTACTCCGTGAGCACCGAATTGCCAGGCTTAGCTTTGCTAGGAACGACTTTTCTGAAGTGAGATCAGTCCAGTCAGCTTCGCAAACCATCAAAGAACTAAATAATGTAATTAACGTGGAGTGAGCACATATTTTGCTAGAAATCATAAGAACCATCCCGACCCTATCCAGACGAATGTGAGCTGTGATTTTAGCATGAGAAAGTCACACTCCCTACTAAACTTTAATCTGCTTTTCCTCTCAAAAGAAAATCCAACAAAAAAACCTGGTTAGAATGTTATTAAACTAGTAGTAACAATAAGATTGGTTTTTTGCTTAGATGCCTCTTTTTTTTCAAAAAATAATAATATTTTACTAATACACACTCATAAACATATTTTGAAGAATGTAGCTGTATTTTTTTTTTAAAAACATATAATAAAATAGAACATCATTAAAATCATCATCATAGATGCAGCAAAATTTTTATTGTTTTTAATTTTTCTATTATGTATTAGGTAGACAGACTGGTTATGAGCCACCTTATATGATGTGATCACCACCAGCCATAGACATTGACATTGTTAGAAATAATAACCATCCCTCACATCGCCAATGCACCACCAACCTTAGGAACTGAGATGTTATGTGCCTTGTGCCTGTAGTTACACAACATCGTGCTGCTTGACGGTATAATAGATGCTGAGGAGGTGGTACCTATCCAGACAGGCTTGCACAAACTCCTACCAGCAAGTGAATTAAGTAGAATATAATAACTGAAGATGTTTCAAATGCTGTATTGATTACTTTTTTAAAACACTCTCTGCAATAGATATCAATAAATAACGGAACAGAAATTATTTCACTAATTTTAGGCCTATTTAACTGATATGTGTGTGATATTAAAATATACATATAACTGAATTTTGTCACACACATGTTTGATTCTTGTAAAATTTTCGGTCTTTAACTCGTGCTTTAATTTTATGTAAAAGTCTGCAATATCTCTGCGATGGGTTAGTTTTAATGTTGTATAATGGCTTAAAAAGCTTTGTAATTGCGTAGTTTATGAGTAAAACAGTCTTTGTAGGATAATAATTTTAAGTTTTTTTTTTGTTTTAGTTCGAATCTATCTTTATGTCTTTTATAACATACTGTACAGTATTCTACTTCGCTTCTTATTAATTCTACTGGTTTTTAAAGGCCTTAGTTGATCTGATTATAAACTCTAATGTATTTAATGATTTGCTCACAACATAGTCTATGGATGGAATAAAAGTCCTTTGCATCAACAATAATGCCCAAATCTCGTATCTGAGCATCTTTTTTAATCATGTAGGTATTTATGCTATAATTGAACAGAATATCTAATTTTTTCTTGCTAAAGGTTATATTGTAACATTTAAAGTTATTTAATTTCATATGATTTTCACAACAACTTCCAATAACATTAACAATATTAACAGCACCATTTATAAAAATTCCGAATAAAATAGGAACGAGTCTTGATCCCTGAGGCACTCCAGAAGTAGAAAAAAATGCATTTGACTGATAGCCTCCCAAGACAACGTTCAATAATCTGTCTTGCAAATAACTTTCTATCAAACTAAGTTGTTTTCTGCTAAATCTAGATATATCACGTTTCGTCATTAACAATTTGAGATCGATAACATTTAAAACCTTGGTATTCAACCAAGTATATGATGCAGTCAGTTTGATTATTAGAATCTAGTGATTTTATGGTATCTTACATGAAACCTACTAGATTAATCGTCGTAGACCAATTTTTTGTAAAACCACAGTGGATCTCTGTTATAGAAGATACTAAGTGAGAAAAGACAAATTAATGACTCTTTTTTTTTGCCAAAACTGATATAATACAAATAGGTCTGTAATTTGATTGGTTTAAATATGGTCGGCTTGGATTTTTTTCTCCAGTTTCATAAATAGGTAACTGTTTTTTTTCCAGTAAGAAGAAAATTTACCATTTTCAAGAGATTTTTTATATATCATACCAAGTGGTCTTACTATGGTTGATGCGTTTTTTTGACAAATAGAGGTGATATGTTATCTGATCCTGGCCCCTTATTTATATCTAAAGATTTTATTTGAGTTAATATTTCGTTTTCGCTTATGTGGATTTTTGTTAAAATCGAGTTATGGGCATCATTGACATCGATCATAAGCCTTGTTTATAATAGAACACTAGTTTATATAACTACTTGTATTTACTTTTTAACATAACTTTCAAAGTTCCGATAACAACTTCGCCGACATTCAAATCTCACAGCAAAAAAGTCACCATTTTCCCCTTTTCCCTCCCTCTGTGGCACTCCGCTGGTGATACAAAGCAAAATCGCCATGCTGGGGATGGACGTTCGCTGCGACCTTAGTCCAAGGGATTACATCGAGGCTGTAATAAAAACAGCCTCACGGAAACTCGGAGTTCTGAACAAGGTGCGGCGTTTTTTCACGCCTCAACAACTGTGCCTGCTGTACAAAACACAGGTACGGTCTTGCGTTGAATATTGCTCGCACCTTTGGGATGGCTCCGCTAAGTACCTACTTGAGGCCTTGGACCGGTTGCAGCGACGTGCGGTCCGCATTATTGGCGACGTAAAGGTCACTAACACCTTCGAGCCTTTACAATTGCGTCGAGAGATAGCTGCGCTGAGCGCTTTCTATCGACTGTATCACGGCGAGTGTTTTATTTTCCCTAATTCCTGCTTCCCCCTTCCTTCACAAGTCTACGCGTGCTGGCTCTCGATGTCACCGACTAACTGTGACATCAATTCCATCGCGCACAAAGAAATTTGGCAACTCCTTTCTTTGTCGCACTTCCAAGAAATGGAATTCCTTACCAGCACACGTATTCCCCTCCTCTTACGACCCGGGTTCCTTCAAACGAGGCGTGAAGAGGCATCTTGCGGGCCGGCAAGGCGAGGGCGGCTAGTGCAGAACCTTCTTCCCGACTGTACTGGCCGTCCTCGCGTTTGGACTCTACTACCACTTAACATCAGGTGGAGTAGAGTCATTTGCCCTCCCGGGTAATATAAAAAAAAAAAAAATCGCCATTTTTTCGTAGACCCACAATGAAAATATATTATAGATAATATTATAGATTATTCAAGATCTCGACCAATGATATCGTGTTATTTCAATGTCAAAGTTGTTTATTTGTCTATACTCATCTTGTGGTTGTGCGTTATACGTTAATACATTTTAAGCCTTACGATGAATATACGTTTTATATTCATCGTATTTATTTTGAACTTTTGTGCTAGTAGTTACATGTACTTATGAAACATATCATGTCCATGTAAATTTTGTTTCTATTTCAATATTTATATAATTCATCACGTTTAATATTCATGCATTTTATTATAATGACGCTTATTATAATAAAATTATTTAATTTGTAGAAGTTAATTGTAAGTATAACAAAGAAATTAATATAATTACAGTTTGTAATTAATAATGACAAATAAAAGAATATAAAATAAATAGAGTAAAAGACTGAAAGAAATGGCACAAATTATTGATATATTGATTTTCACTTGCAGGCGTTATCGGTTTCCTAGCAGAGCTTTGTTATTAGTCAATTTATAAAGATAACTGGAGAAAAGGGTTAGATAAACGACATAATTAAATGTAGTACTTTCCTTAACATATTTTTATTTTCAGCTTGGTCAAATCGTGAAAAACCTCGTCAAGTGAAAATCCTTATCCTAGAGAGGCTGCCTCTGGACAACTACAAGCTGCTTAAATACATATTTCAATTTTTATGGAAGGTAAAACTTTTTTAATTATATTTTTTAATCAATACTAAAAAAAAAAATTGTCTGTATGTTTAATATGTTAAATTTTGTCAGTATATTTCTTTTAGGGCTTTGAGTGTTTATCCATTGATGGACAAAACATCCTTAAATTCGGGTTCAGAGATCATTCCTTCACGCAGCTCGACCGCGGGTTGGCGAATATACTGTCTCAGAACTTCTGACGTAGCAAAATTTCTCGCGATATTATTGAAGTACACAATTGTTGTTGTTTTTTGCGCGCATTTTGAACCCTCGACTGTCATAACACCCACGCGTCTTTTGTGTCAAAGTGTCTGTTGGGACACAGTTTTGAGTTTATAATTTAGTAAAAAAGATTTCATCAACAGGTTCAAGACAGGAGCTGCCTCAACAAAATGACTAGCGGTAACCTAGCCGTTGTTTTCGGGCCAAATCTTTCTTGGCCTCCAAATGGGTATATGTCACTTCAAGCGATTTCGCCCATCAACGCATTCACCGATTTCCTTCTTGAAAACCAGAAATCTATATTTATCATCTAAATTCTATAACTGCTGCAGATTATCAAGTCAATTTGGTCTGCACGATAATCGTTATACGGTCTGATCTACTTTATCTCGGCTTTAATGTTGTTGAATGCCAAATAACTTGATACGTTTTATAAATTTTCACCTGAGTAGTGCAAATTTTTATATTTATGTATTTTCCTAACTCTTACATAAAGGAATAAAACAAATAATAGATTTTACCTACAACAACGAATAACCAAAGCTGACATCGATCGATCGGCCAGGGGGTGGGCCGCCCACACGAGCCTTCCCGTCTGGGCTAATAATTAAACATTTATGCACTCGCTCCCGTAGCTTTATTCGTCTCGCTTGCGTATTTGCTTTTGATTTATCAGTTTTAAGGGATATCGAAAATCAACAGCACTGTTTTACATTACCATAAACATTTATATCTGTTATTATTTTATATTTTATAGATTAATAATAATCACTTTATATGCTTACCATTTTTACACATTTAAAATGTACAATAATAAAGTGATACAGTCCTTTATTACTTTTTTTTGCATGTAAATGAAGAGCGATTTAAAGTAATTATAATATTTTACAAATATTAATACTCGCAGGCGACATAAACAAGACAATACATCTGAATACTACATGGGTACATCATCTTTTTAAATTTTTTGAGAATTTTAATCTTTTAAATGTAAAAAGATATCGTCAATTATTTGAATGAAATAAATTTTTATTATATTTATATAAACAATATATATTCATTAATCGCTATACATGCCCTTTAAATAACCTAACTACTACTACTCACGTATAGACAATTATAAGTCTATCTGTACTTGAGCAACGTAAACGGAAAAATATTAAAAGCTATTACTCTATGATATATCACTAGAAGAATATTCATATTATAAGCGAATATTTTGTGCTGTTCTCGTCATTTATAGTGCACTTGGCGATAGAGCGAGCGAGATGAATGATGACGATTTAATGATTAAAATAAATTAGTTGTCCAATTTTTGCCGTTTATTTTATCGGGCATTCATTTTAGACGTTCGTTTTAAATTTATCTTTAAGCGACTAATTATTTTTATTATTAAAACCTGATTCGAATAATATTAAGAAACTATATAACCAATGTAGCCAAGTAAATTAAGACTTCCTAGATATATTAAAACATTAAATTAAACATCCGATTAAAAACTTTTTCCAAATTTTGTATTCAATGTTTTTATGAGTACCGTTGTTCACTTCGGAGTGTCTCAAAGGGTCACTATCATAATCATTACTATTTTGGATATTTTTAAGATGTATTTGTAACAAAATAAAGGAAGGCTTAATTTTAATTTTTATTCACACCATAGGAAGTTCACACATATTTTGATGTCGGTAAAGCGTACATTTCGCACAATTTGTAATGAGGTGATGTTAGCATTGTTGTAATTATTACTTTTTTTAATCCACATATAATATGAAATTGTTATAACATGTTATGTTTAGTGGTTAAGTGTTTAACGAATCTATTTTGTAATGTAACTTTTATGCTTCTAATATATTTTTCATATAATTAAATATACCAATAATTTCATCTAAGTTTATTCAATAAAACGAGAGCCGGCCGTTATCGATTGACCGGATTCAGGGTTTCAATGTGAGCTCTCCGCCGGACGCATCCTAACGCTGTGGAACAATTCGCATGTCCGAGCTGAGTTTACATTTAAATGAAGATTTTTTTGTAAAATGCCATGTTATATAATGTCGCCATGTAAAGTACTATTAATATTGAATTTTTCAAATACAGGTGATACATTCTAAAATCGTAAGCTGACCAGTGAACTTTTGTGTTGACGATTCAAATACCTGATAACGAATGCCATACTTAATTATTAAACAATCATACGTCAACGAAGTTTTTGAGCGAAACGTTTATATATAAATTTTTAATAAATTTCGGATGCACATTTTAGTTTATCTGATTTTGACTAAACTATATATCTATATTGTTGCATTAATATTAGAATGCATATTTTAAACGATAATATATAATATTGTCATATATTTACAAACTTACCAATAAACTTTTGATGCGTATATAAATCATAATTTTTACATTTATTGAGATTTGCGGTCTCTTCGAAGGTTAATGTAAAAATCAAGATTGATTACTGCTGTTTTGAGCAAACTGAACGTTTAATGGACTTCAAGTATTTACATGACATTATGATAAATATCTATAACGAGTTTTCACTTTTTAAACTAAATTAAGTTGTCGATTTTAGAATTAATAAAATATATTAGTAAAAATATAAAAATGTATACCAAATACTCGGTTAGTCTGTCGTTACGAACACATATATATATTCTATAGAGACAAAAATACGATGTTAATAAATCTTTTTTTTTTTGTAAACTGTAGATATATTTATTTAGTCTTCTAAGCAGTATGTTAGTAACTATTGATCTAATTTTTTTATATTATATAGTGACATTATCTTGACTAAATATAAATCTTAAATCAAGAAGTCTATGCTTTGGAAATATAGTTAGGAGTTACAGTAGTGAGTTATGAAATGTAGTAAGGAATCAATGTTCAGTCCATTATCCATTGAAATTACAATCACATTCAGAAGTATTTTGTTAATCAAAGATTCATCAAAGGGAAAAAAATTCACAAAAGATTTCTACTGTTTCCGATGACAGACATACCAAATTAACAATTTCTATGCCTCGCAAACATTTTATCAATTCCGCCCAATTCAATAAGTCACTTTTTTGAGTCCAGTTTTAATCAATCCGTTCCTATAAGGCATCAATATTTTGAATGTATAATTTAAAATAAAACTAATAATTCAAATATATACAGATAATTTATTAAAAATTGTTAATAGTTTGACGTTGTCACTGAAACTTTTATTACAATCAATAATTCTTGTCTATTTTACCTGTCAGCAAAGGACCGGCACTTAATACGTATTTAAAATTTAAAAGAAAACGATTTCAATTAATAATTAATTAAATTTAATTAACATGTTTCAAACATAAAGCGTCACTTACACTTCTATTAATTAGGTACCATAAATCTTTTTAATTTTTTATCCGAAAATTTGTCAATAGGTAATAACAATAGCAACATTGTTTTTATTATAAATTGTATTCATTCCATTGTCAATACATAAAATCTACGAATTTTAAATGAATTCTGATAACTAGTCCAGTCAAATTAGCGATCAACCTCGGAATGAGAAATAGTAAGCTGAATTTTCTTATATATCTTCATTATAGCGTTCTAAAAGTTTTCGCCTCTTGAAATATATTGTCTGCGTCGTAAATTATTTCAAGGTCAAAGGTAAAAAACACCAGTTTTTCGCGATTATGAGACAGATGTTCTGTAGTTAAAACTGGTTTTCCGGTTTCACAGCCCTACATAGCCAAATCGGTTGGGCGCATAAAAAATGTTTCTAATAAAGTTTGTCGCAAATTCTATGTTCTACAAATTGTATAATATATATTGTTAATATATATTATAAAATTTGTAGAGAAATCATTGGAGCAATAGAAACCGAGATATGTGAAACCAGTGTTTTTTACCTTTGACCTTGAATAGCTTATAACGCAGGCACGAGATTTTATGAAACTTGAGAAAACTTAGAACGCCAAAATAAAGGTATATACGAAAAATTTTGCTTATATCTCAATCCGAGGTTGCCCCCTTTTTTATGCTAAAGTGACTGGAATAAACGAAATTCGTTTTTGCTTGAAATCAATGAGTTCGTTAGTTGTAATTAAATAAACAGGAACATTCCATTTCATATTTAATAGACGTACGATTATCCCAAATATCACATAAAAAAATATATAGCCTAATGGACAAAGAAATTATGATTATAATAATATAATGATCACCTAACAATATACCTAATATTACAATAATAACGTTTTTGCTTTCATTTGAATCAGGCACAATAAAATTAATATTTAAAAGGTTTCCAAAAAAATTAATTATCCTATTTTGGTTCGCAACAATACTAAAGTTGACTTTTAGGTAAAATATTTCCAAGAATAACATTCAAAAACATTTCAATGTTCAATTGACCCTGTTGATTTGCTATGCATAACTATAACTAAATATGTGCACCATTGTTAGTACTCGTAATAAACATGTGTAAGTATTATAGAGATATGGGTGCCGCAGTTTTGTTTTTATTATATTTTAATAAATGTATGAGGATTTTATTATATTTTTGAAAAACTAATTGGAATCACTTAATTGCTGACAGCTACATTTAAAAAAATACGTTCACGCCGAAATATCGTTTTTTTTTTTTTAATTCTTAATTCCCATTTCGACCTTTTAACTGATAACACGTTATGTTCATAAGCCTATAAAATAAACAAGCTAATATAGTTTAAAATAATCAAATACGTACAGGCGGCGTAGGTATGCCTTTATAATAAGTTAGTATAAATTAACATCTTCTTTGATCTTTATTATTTCGTTGTGTATAATTATATATTTTATTTTCATTACATGTAGTTATTCTGTAACTATGAGTGGAAATTAGCGTTAAGTTAAAATTTTATCTGAATCTCTTAAACCTTCGCATTCCAACTAAAATTGTATTTACTGTTTTTTTATGTAAAATCAATGTACTAGTAATCTGAAGTTGTTTGGTTAATATTTTTATATATTTATAACAAATTAAAACAAAATAAATGTATTTTATTCATCACAAAGATTTTTGTAGTGCCTATTATATATTATGTAAAGTTGATACGACTATGAAACTGGTTTTCATTTAATTCTAAGAAAATATTTGTATGTAGATGTTTTTCACACCAATTATTATATAAATTGATACACTTGTCGATTTATCAATCTAATAAGAATATTAAAAAAAACTCCTACCCTTACATTTCAATACATCTGTTTTATTTTATTTTATCTTTTGTTAAAAAATGTGAGAAAGTTACTATGGTAATGTCCTAAACGAATCTAAAAAAAATCAGACTTCGTAGTTTTGTGTAACACACAAATCACCCCGTATTACTAACTTTCGTGTCATAAAGGTGGTCTATTGTGGCTAAATATACTTGTAATGTAGATAGACATAAAATATGTTTAAAAAATGCTAATATATATAAAATGTTAATAAAAAACTTAAGTGTCTCTGAAAATAAATAAACGTTCATTATAAAAGAGTTTTTCATTTGCTTTAACCGTAAAATTTAATACTTATGATTTAATTAAAAGTATCACTCGTACAAGTACGTATAGCTAATATATTAACTAATCTACGCCCAGAAAGAACTGGAGGTGTGAATTACCGATTGGTTCGAGGAATTTTATATTTGTTTTGTAAGTTTTTTCATCATAATTAACTTTATCGAAACTGAACCTAATCATTCTGTTTCGTAATCAGCGTAGTGATTTGTGTTATGGGTATGAAATAGGTAACTTTTAATTACATTAACATTCTTAATTATAGATAAATGGAAGTACTTATGTAAAGATAAAGTACTCTTGCTTTAAACTCACTGGTGCTCGCCGGGCTTAGGCAGGCTGTCTTCGGTTAAGATTCATGCTTTGTAGCCACTGGGCCATCTCGCCTCAGTCATTGATTTGGTCATTGATTCGACATAAATAAAAATATATATTAAAAAGGATCCATTATTACTACGTTACTATTAATTTTAAATTATTTTTATTTCCATTACAAATATAATTTCATTATTCATGTATTAATAATATTTAAATTTTAAGTAAATGTTGTTAAATAAATAATATGCGTTTGTTTTACATTAATGAATATACCTACAATACATATAGGTATATTAATTTAACACAAAGGTCACTAAAATAAGTTGCGTAGATTTGTATGATCAGTAAATACTTATAATATACCTGTATCTCTATATTTCATTCATATTTTTATTTTTGGATAAAAGAAGGTAAATCGGAATTCATGTCATCTAATCATTTGAACAATAGTTGTGTATTAATTAGTTTATCATGTCCATTAGTTCATCATTGTCCAAATAAAATTTAAAAAAAAAACAGATTATATTTCCTCATATAATGCAGGTGCAGTTATATAGAGTTGGTTAGATGCTTTTTCTGTGTTAAAACAAAATTGTGATACATGATAATAGAAGTTGAATAATATATAAGTTTATGTAGGAATAATCTGTAAGCGACCTCACTGCGCCTGTGCAAGAATAGTTCTGGATGCCTAAATAGATAATGGATGTTGACGTTTATTTGGTATCAGGTAAAAAACAACCAATTAGGCATTCACTATGTAAATCATTTTTAATACAATTGTTTTAGATACTGTTATTATAAACATAAGATAGCTTATAAGTTATATCCAAAATTTGCATTATTTATTTAACCAAATTAAATTTATGTCCATAAAAATAAAATAACATATATTTTTTTGGTTACAAACTTTTTATTTACAATTTCCTATTTAAATAAATATAACGAATTACATACTGAACATGATGATGGGACATGTTTGGATCTTACACAAATGCTCTAAAAGAATATTATTTTCTGATTGAAGCATTTATTACTTTCTAATAAGATATACTCGCTGTTTCATTACAGTACTGAAATAATTACAAAACTTAATTTTAATGCTAGCAACATTTATACTCTTTTTTTCGAAGCGCCAACTAGTGGTCAATATCCGTAGTTTCTTATTGATATCTCTCACTTCGAGTTCATGTTGTATTATCTCGATCATTTGTGCAACTTTGTGACAAATCTAATGTTTATTGAATATGTGTTTGTGTTTAATTTATACCGGGGTTTAATGTATTAAAAACCTTATCTCAATGTTCGTGTCGTACGACAAGTTCATTTCAAAACCAATGACATTATATGAACTCGATGTGCGTTTTGGCCATTTTACTTGGCTTGCGTTGGTGATTCGTATATAGTCACGTGACCAAAGTGGTTTTCGGATCAATGGCGCCAAATGACTATTACAGAAAATGTACGTAAAAATGTATAATTATCTGCTTGTTAATACTTTGAACATTATGAATGCCTAATCGACTTTTACATTGCTATACATACATACTCATATATCTATATCCAAATGTATAGGAATAAAATGATGCGTAGGACTCACGTCAATCTGGCAACAAAACAGTGCTGCTATCTATGTTGTCAATTTTGTTATGTAGTGTAATGGAAGACTATCCGTCTGATAAATATTTACCGTAGATATTGCAAAATGGTATTGTCGGAATCCATCTTAGTGTTGAGTGAGTGGGTTTTACTATTTGTAATTGACGAATATATAAGTAAAAGGGTACATGATAAAACTAATGTGCCCGCCTCTCTTCTCGGAGCTTCCGAGCAATCCGCAGGCCCGCCATACATTTTACCCATGAAATAGTGAAACGTCAAATGATATTGTTGTTAATTGTCTTTAATATCTAAGAAAAACAGTGTTTTGCTTTTTCAACTTATTATTTCTTGAACTTTTAATTAAAATTTGATTGCTTGATAATTTTTTATCGTGTTTTAATCGATGCCAAGAACTGAGTTGACATATTTGATTTTAAACGTCAAAGTGCATTTTTATCTAAATTTATTATTTCATATAAATGTTTTAAGCTGTTTCATTAGGTTTATTTATTCATATAATTAATTGTTTCATAGTCATATAACTTTAACCATGTCTAAATAAGTATTCTTTATATTATTAGTAAAAATATACACTTTTGTAATATTTATAAGTAGATAATAGTCTATATTATAAGAATAGTATATTTTGATATTAGAACAACATTTTTTTTGCAGGTTGCACTTATTTTGTGGTTGCAAACTAAAATGTCATCATGTGAATAATGTGACATTCTACACAATGTTGCTTCCGCGTTCTAAGTGTAAAGCAGTGAAGGGTTCGTGAACATGTAGGTTGTGAATAAACTAAATAAGATGTCGTTGCGAGGCACAAAGCGGGCGTCTGGGATGCGTGGGGAGGAGGCGGGTGCATCCAAACGTCGACGGACAGACAACGAAGAGGCACTTTGGCAGCTTCGCCCTGTCAGTGACCTCAAGATGTCATCTATATATAATAGAAGTGCCTCTGAGGCACCTGCTGAACTATTCAGGTTTGTGTGACTGTCTTTAGATAATACCTAAGTTAAATTGTATATGTGTAATACAATTATTCATAATTATATTGTATATTATAGCTGCTATGCGACTTTAACAAATATTGTAAATAGAATAATCATCTACTAAAAGCATTTAAATATTATATTGCAGTGCAAACTTTAAAACGTATATGTTAAGACTGCTGTGTTTATTTATATATTTAATAGAAATTTATATTATATTATCCGTGCAGTGACGGAGAAAGAATACTTTTCACTGCCCCTTTCCCATGGGTGTCGTAAGAGGCGACTAAGGGATATCATCTGGTGGTAGGATGATAAACATCCGCCTGGCTTGTTACCACCGTACGCATGGTGAAAATCTCGTGAAGTGGCTTGCAGCCGCGTTTCGAGGTCAGCCAGCGTACAGCCAGTGCCCGAGCGAGCATTGCCGCGATGGGTGTTGGTCCAGTAGAGACGGCGGCTGAACCAATGCCGGGGGAAACACGCCTCCACACTTTGCCCATCCCTATCGTGGCAATACGTCGCTCGCTTCACGTCTCTTTACGAGGCGTGAAGAGGCATCTTGCGGGCCGGCAAGGCGAGGGCGGCTAGTGCAGAATCTTCTTCCAGACTGTACTGGCCGTCCTCGCGTTTGGACTCTACTACCACTTAACATCAGGTGGAGTAGAGTCATTTGCCCACCCGGAAATATAAAAAAAAAAAAAAAAAAAAAAAAAAAAAAAAATATTTTGTTATTGCAAAAAGATTGCCCTTTTATTTTTATGGCTAAGCTATATAAGCATTGCGAAAATATGATAAATGTATTTTATGTTAGTTGTGCAAAATACCTTTGCCTTCAAATTTTCTCACTGTCCAATCAGGATTCAGTTAAATCCAAGTGGAAAGTTTAATCACAGTTGGAATAAGATATATTATAGTATCAATTGTATTAACTAAATCTAAACCAACTTAAATAAAACAAAATGGTTATTGCTGCTATAATAGCAGTAAAAAGCACTTGAGAAGCCATTTTTAAATTTTTAAGCAATATTGTTTTCTGTATTTTTATTGCATCATATTTAATTCAAATTTATCTTATATTAAAAAAAAAAAAACAGATTCTGTTAACCCATTTTATGAACAACTATTAACTGTTTGACATTTTAACATTGATATTTTTTTAGTTTTTATAAAGAAATAACTACAGTCATGAGATAAACAAATGTAACAAATTAATATGGATATAATGTAATAGCTGTTCATAAATCAAAATTGAAGTGTTACAGTTTATATTTATTGGACTTATTTGTCGACAATAGATAAGGCAGATTGAAAGTTATATTATCGTAATATTTAATTGCTATGTATATAATATATATTTAGTTAAAAACATTGCTGAACTTGTGCGATTGCTATTTGGTGTAAATATTGTGAAAAGTGTAATTCTAATTTATTATTGCAAACAGTAATTAACTACTTGTGAATCAATATAAAGAAAAACATTAAGCTTTTTTTCCAGAATAGAAAATAACACTTTTCACGATGAAATTTATAGTAAGTTATATTTTTGACAATCCATCATTATATATGATACATGTATTTAAAATTATTTGTATTTAGACTTTAATACTTAAATGAATTTAGTCAATAAGAGTTGACCAAGTTCCTTTTCATATTTGTAAAAAAGCATCTCAGTTCAAACTGAGTTTTATAATATAATTATATTGCTAAATTGTGAATTATTTGCTTAGCTTACCGATCTAGCTTTAAAAAAATGTTGGTTTTGTTTATAATTTACTTAGAATATTACATAAAATATCGATGTTGCATTTAATACATTTAATTCACAAAAAATATATATATTTAGTCTAGAAATTATAAGTAAGGTACATCAAATATTTGTTTTGTAAAGCTAAGACAATTTGTAACTTTTCACACAATGACTTTTGTAATGAAATTATCATTGTAAATTATATAATTTTTAAACAGTTTAGATTTGAGTGATATATTATTTTTATTATTATATTATATTGATATAATATTTTTATTTTTCCAAAATATAATAGTTATTAAAAAGTTATTACATGAAAATTCCAGGAAAGATCTCATCAGTGCAATGAAGTTACCTGATTCGGAACCTCTAACACCGAGCGAGTACTGGATTATCAATGATGCTTGGAAACAGGACTGGGAACGAGGGGTACAAGTACCTGTTAATCCTGATTCGTTACCAGCTCCAAAAGTTAAAATCATTTTGAATCCACCACCACCCAACTTTGAAGAATTTAAATTGTAAGTTTGCTGAATCAATATAAAGATAAATTATAACGTAAGGAAAAAATGTTTATTTGTTGTTTTAAAAAACCAAAAATTTGCCAACAGACCTACCGACAAATACATTCACCTGACGCAAGACACACAGTATCAGGTAGAAGTCCATTTACTGAGTACAACTCCAGCACAAGCAGAAGCTGCTTGCAGCTATGACTTGGATGCAACAGACACAGCTTGGCTAAAATTGCTAAATGCTGAAAGGGCACGAGCAGGAGCAACATCAGTTACCGAAGACCAGTTCGAAAAGGTCATTGAAGAACTAGAGGTAAGTGATTTATACTATTTTAATATATTAAGAGCAGTTTGATTTGGGTCCTCATAAATTCTTCAGAGGCTTTGAAACACAATTTTTTTTTATAATTTAATTTTAGTATCAATATCATTGTTATTAAGAAAGAAAATAATTATGATACATATAGTTCTATAGAAAGATAATGAAGACAATTTTTTTTTATTAGTATGAGTAATTGAAAATATTGTAATGGCCTATATGGGTCGCCGTAAACGGTTTTTATTCATATGTTGATATAAACTGAAGATCCGACGACAGTACGGCTTCGGCGCCATATACACGAAACTTACGCATCCGACGCTGCTATTCCTCTTTGCCACTCTTACGCACGGTCACGTATTAAAATTACAAAAGAAAAAGTAACATTACTTTGAGTTATGTATAATTCAAACAATGAAAAGTTTAAGGCGCACCTCGCAATAGTAGTGATGAATATACAATTCGATAAAAACTTTCAGGTACAACATTAAATATGATAAAGCCTAAAATGTGATACATTAATCATCAGCTGTTTTTGATGACAAAAATGATCTAAACTTTACCAGAAAATCGTTTCGGTAAAATAATATATAATGCAAAACTGACAATTGAATATAATTTCGTATATATAAATTTGTCTAGAATTGTCTTTTAATGACAAAATTTGTGTTTTAACGAATGAGGAGACTGGTTGAAAATAATAAGAAACAGTAACAATACGTTATAAAAGTATTTACTGAAGGATTCTAAAATATTAGATCGAGAGTACTTATGACCATGCTTAAAAATATTGAAACTCAACAGAATAACTTATAAAGAACCATCAATGGATACAAATTGAGTAAAAGTACATAGTTAATGATATATTTGAATGGGATACACAACATTACTTCTGAAAGATGTAAATGAAAACAAATCAATTATTTTAACTATAGATCAGATACAGTATCAAATAACATATCAGACATGTAAGTCAGTTATTTTCTCAATATTATAAATGCTTTTACGTCTTCACTGCTCAACCATCATCATGAATTTGCATACGCGTACAGAAAAGGACATAGCGTACCTAACACCTACCTCACATGCGGAAGAAGCTGGGGGCGAAAACTAGTATAAAACTAAGTTAAAGATTCATAATAAAAAAATAATAATAATAAAAATATGTGGAGTCTTAAAGATTGATAATAACGAGTAATTAATAGGATAAGCCTCTCTAACAAAAGTATTTATAGAAATACTAAGAAATATGTTTAAAATATCAAGTAAAAAACAAACGCTTTAAGATAATTTTTTTTTTAAAGAAAATCCATTACATAAATACCTCTCCTGATTTAATTTATATCTGCTACAATTGATAGACAAGAGAAAATAATTTGCATAACTCTACATACAGTTTTAAGTTCAATTTGACAAGTTGTCTAACACTTATTGATTCTAATTAATCTATTCTATCAACCGGGTCAGCCCTGGAAGCAGTCGACCGTTTTTGCTATCTTGTGTCGACTAGGCGGTGACGACGTTCAAGAAGCTATGTATGGAATATATGGTATGCGACGGTAAATATCCTACCACCTAAACTATGACGTTTCTGTACCAGGCTTTCGTCTTGAAATAATTTATTGTACGTTGCTCTCGAATGCTAAGCAGAATAACAACTTTAACACGTGCTGTTTTCGGAGCATCCCGGGAATATCCTGGTACGAAAGAGAGATAAATGAGAAAGTACGAGAAAGGATATCTACATAGCATAATCATCCCGGCTAAAGGTGAGGCGATGACGGTAGTTATGGCAAGTGCATCATATGGAGCAATATCGCGGTTTACGGATTGCATCAAGAAGGACGAAGTGGCTTTCAAAATCATTTATAATGGTTGGGGAGAACTCGTAGAGGACCGTGCGGGTTGGAGTAAGACCCTTAGAGATGGTCATGTTAACCACTACGGAGGCTGGTTTGCAAACCTAACCGATAAGCGGTACGGTATATAAAATCCGCTCATTTCCATTTCTTCGTCACTACACATGTGTGTGCAGCTTCAATGAGAGAATGTGGTCGTTTGTGCCATGTAGCCTGTTGATGCATTGTACGGTCATGAAAGGTGTAGGAACTTCTACTTAAGATTTTTTCTTAATTGCCGAAACAGAAAAAGCGATGTCAATAATGAATTAAATCATTCTCGTAAAGAAGTGGCAAATGGCGCTTGGCACAATATGAAATATTAATATGAAGCCTTTATTTTGTCGAAGCTACGTATGTGTACCTAAAAAAATATACAATATAAAGACACGTTATTTAGCCTTTGTCCGCCCTACATTCATAATGTAAATTTAATCGAAATAGGAATTTTTACGGAAATCTGGAAAAGACAAAGACAGAAAAGGTTTTTTTTATGTAAACGGTAGGTGAACTGGCAAATTAGCCACCTGATGCTAAGTGGTTATTACAACCCATAGATGTTGGGTGCCATTGGCGCTGTATAAAATAACAAACACTATTTACAACGCAAATGCGCCATCAACGTTGGGAACTATGATGTCCCTTGTGCCTATAGTTACTTTGGCTTACTCTTCCTTCATACTGGAACCCAACAATAATAAGTTTGGATGTTTGACGGTGGAATATGTGATGAGTGGCTGGTAACTATTCAGACTGGCTTATACAAAGCCATACACCCACCATGTAAATGAAATATTTTTATGTTAGTATAATATTAATAAATCAATCCATATTCAAGTCATCACTGAAATTAAATTTTATACGTTTTTTAACTACTGTACTTTAATAATTTTCATGATTTTCTACTTCAATAATGCTATTCCTGGAATATTAGCTGCTCCTCTCATTTCATGTGGGTCGCATTTTATAAGTCGTATAATGTTTCTCAAAACATTTATATTGATTATCAAACGGAAAAAGTAAGATCTTGATCTTTGCGCATTAGTATACGTTTAGCGGCAGGTCTTTTTCATTCTTCATAACTGCTGCTCAATAGTATTAACGTTATTGATTACTTTGTTAGTTTTTATGAATTACAAAATGTTAATTATAAAAAAAATATTGTTTTAGGTTCGAACTTGGGACAAGATTCAAGCCATTATCAAATCTGAAGAAGGTTTAGGTATTGAATACGACGAAAACGTTATTTGTGACGTATGCCGATCACCAGACTCAGAAGATGGAAACGAGATGGTGTTTTGTGATTCTTGTAACATTTGCGTGCATCAAGCTTGTTACGGAATCACTGTTATACCAGATGGTTTGTTTTTTTTTTCTACAATAAATAATAACATTAATATTATTACCATTATTAATTGATATTCTTTTTTTAGGTCAGTGGCTATGTCGTCCTTGTGGTGCTGGATTTAGGCCGACATGTGTGTTGTGCCCTAATCTTGGTGGTGCTATGAAATGTACACCGTCTGGTCATAAATGGGCTCACGTTAGCTGTGTTCTTTGGATACCTGAAGTTTCGATTGGTTGTGCAGAAAAAATGGAACCAATTACTAAAATAACATCCATTCCTGCTTCACGTTGGTCTTTGGTGTGTGTTTTGTGTCGTGAGCGTAAAGGAGCTTGTATTCAGTGTTCGGTAAAGACTTGTAAGACTGCCTATCATGTTACTTGTGCATTTAAACATGGACTAGAAATGCGTGCAATTATAGAAGATGAAAACGCGGATGATGGCGTTAAATTGCGTTCGTATTGCCAAAAACATAGTGTTAATTCGAAAAAAGAAAAGTGCCCTGGTTCTGGTTCAGAAGAAGAAGAGGTGAAGAGGAAGCGCCGAAAAGACATGACGTCAGAAGAAAAGACGCAAGCCCGTGCAGCACGTCTTCAAGAGATTGAGGGAGAGTTTGATCGTCATGTCTGTGTAAAAGATATAAGTGCACATCTTATCGATGTTGACCAAGACGCTATTACTTACATTTATAATTATTGGAAACTAAAAAGGCGTGCAGCACACAATCGTCCTTTGCTGCCGCCTAAATCAGATGATCATGAGCTATTGACTCATAGACAGGAACAAGCTGATCTTGATAAAATGAAAATGTTTGTTCAGCTGAGACAAGATTTAGAGCGAGTACGAAATCTATGTTACATGGTTAGCCGTAGAGAAAAGCTATCTCGTTCCTTCTTTCGAATGAGAGAACAGACATTTCATAAACAAGTAGCAGTGTTAAGTTCAGATCATACAATTGCAGGCGCAGACTTGGCAGCTATCATAGAGGCTAATCATGGTCCATCAATATATGACAGATTATATTCTCATGCTAATGCTCCTGACCACAAAAACGACTTTGATAATCTTCTTGCTCGTATAGCACCTCAAGATTCGAGTGACGATAAGAAAAAGGACAGAAATGGTCTGGTCCGGGGCTCAAAATCTGCAAATCCTTATAAGAAACATTACGTAAACGGGTCTCGACGAAGTGGAAGCATGTATAGTGGACTATCAAGCGAGGAAAGTGGTACAGAGGTTAGTCGTAATACGAAGTATCGCGGTCGTACCATTGGTTCAAGTACTGATGATGATGTAAAGAAACCAGCTACATCTCCAAAGAAGAAGGTCTCACCTAAAGGGAAAGGAAAGAAGTCTCCAAAGAAGCCTGAAAGGAAGAAAAGAAAAATACCACAATCTAAAGCAGTTATTGAAAGTAGTAGTGAAGATGACACTATAAAATCGAGACCAATGATAATGAAAAAAGATAGGTCTCGTAGTAAAACCCTTCAACAAATGGAAAAAGAAATGACAGCAGGAAAAACTGGTCAATCTGGAACAGACAGTGATGAATTGATTCCTATAAGGACGACAAGGAATAGTAAATTTCCAGTCGATATATATTCAGACAGTAGCGATACAACATCTGTCAAAGAAGAAATTAAGACTGAAAAGTCGAAACCCAAAAATGATAGATCTAAATCTGAGAAATCTAAAAATATTAAATCTCCAAACGAAAATGATTCACAGCAGCCTTTACCTCGAACTAAAGCTGCTATGAAAGAATTCATTTCAACACAACCCGAAAAGAAAAAATCTGTAGAAGATAAACCAGCTCCAAAAAAGAGAGGAAGAAAACCTTCAAACAAAGAGAAAAAGCCACCCATTAAAACCGAATCAGATGATGAAGCAAAGAATAAAGAAAATATTAAGTTGGCAAAACAAAAAGATAATCCTACAGATTTAATTGTACCACAACGCCAAGCTGCAAAGAAAGCTTCAGAAAATATGCGTTCTACAACCACAGTTAAAAAAGATGAATCAGGTACTGACAAACAAGTCAGTGGAGACGACGCTAAATCGAAACCGAAAATAAAGTCAAAGGGGAAGGAAACTAAAGATATTCCAGAAAGAGTAGGAAAGAAAAAGTCATCTAAAGATCAAGATAAAGAGCCCATATCATATGTTCCACAAAGACAAGCAGCTAAAAAGGCAGCTGCACATATAAAGAGTGGGCTAGGAACGAAAGCTGCCCCGACAGAAGTAAATGAATGTGAGAGGAAGAAAGAAACGGATAAAAGTGAAACTAAAAGCTCACCGAAAAAAGATGATTCTAAAAGATCAAAATCTCCAGTGAAGGAGAGCTCCAGTTCTTCATCTAATACCAGTAGCAGTAGTTATTCATCATCATCGAGCTCAGAAGAAGAACATGAAAAACCTGGCATGAAACCAACAGCTAAAGCTCGTGAAATTAAGCCAGCCCCTAGGCAACCATCTATGTTTTCACCTCCTGGCCCTAGACCTACAGTGGACTTGCCCTTTCTTGACAAGGTGTCAAAACCATTGTCTTCAACTAGTGCCTCGAGTGATTCTGACAGCTCTAAAGGATCAAGATTTTCCGGCTCTGGAAGTCCCTCTCCCAAGCGTCCCCGTAGACGCCGAAAGAAGAAGAGTATCTCAATTGATGCTTCCCCTCGCAAGGCCCCAGACAAGAAGCTTAAAACTTCCGAACTGGAGTCCGAGTGTGGGGTATCATCACCGCCTATTGAAGGAGAGAAATCGAGCAGAACCAGCGATACGCGTGCTGCCACGCGTGCTCGGACCAGAAGCACTGCTACAAGCGGAAATTTGCCTAATAAGTCTGATGCCCGACAGAGAAAACCATCTAAAGAGTTCACAGGAAATACCTCTACATCCAGTAAAGTATCCAAAGAGACCAGCCAGCCCATTGAATTTACAGCTCCGAAACGGAAAACGGACGAGGAGATAAAGAAAGATATCATGTTACCCACGGCTGATGTATCAAAAACTGATTCGAAAGCAACAAAGTCAGCAAAAATTAAACGGTCTAGTCTATCTTTAGAAGATAATAAAGAAGAAAAAGTAAAAACAAATGATGACACAGTTCCTGTGAAGAAGGCAAGTCCAAGAAAAAGTGCTGAATTAAAACATAAAATTGGTCCTAGCAGAAGAATGAGCATCATGGATCCTCCTACAAAAGAAATTTTACTACCACCGAAAGAGACCCGTGAACATAAAATAAATGAAAAGCGTTCTAATAGACGAGATTCACAAGCTAAAGATCGAACTAATCTTTCTCCAATCAAGAAAACTATTGTAACAATTGAAAATGCACCACCTGTGGAAATAATAGAAAAGAAACACCCTAGTATTATTAATGACTTCCCTGATACTGATAAAAATTGGTTACCAAAAGCTCTAAGCCCCAATGTTCATCCACCTCCTGTTGAAAAGCCAGGTGATCATGAAAAATACATGACCGAAGATAAGTCACTTGACTCAGATTGTGCAGATAAAAGTAGTATTAAAATGATTGCCAAAATACAAGCTAATTTAAACGAAAATACTATGATTAAATCACCAAAGACGCCAATGGATGCCAGAACGATTGATCCTATTGACGTGGACAATCCTATTTCAAGAACAATTAGAAAACGTTCAATACTAGATTCAGAAAAGAAATTCATTACACAAGACTCCAGTCACGTCCAAGGGGTTGAAATATCAAAGAGTGCAAAAATACCGTCTACTCTTAATCCTTTCCCTAACAGAACAATGTTTTCGCCTCAGCCTAAAGATAATGAATTATTCGAGTTTGATATGCTTGCTGTCGATGACGGATTCAATCATGATGAAATGATGAAGCCTTTTACGTCTTATCCCGAAATCTTTTTGCAAGAAGTTTCTAAAGAACAGGGTGTACAAGAAACGTTAAATTTGGTTGATAGGCTTCGAATGCAATTAAATAAAAAAGCACCTGTTGAAAATGTTCCTCACGACGATGGGGTACTGAATGACAAAGATCCGCGAGATGACGAAGAGGCACGAGATGATCCTACAAATAACGAAAAGAGTAAATCTGAAATATTGTCAGGAAAGGCAGATAGTATTAAAGTCTCTTCGAAAGATACTGAGATTTCTAATCACTTTTCTGAATCAGGAGAAAGTATTGATCCTATAAGAGAGAGGAGGATTTCAGAAAATAAAGAAGATCAAAACATTCCTATGACCTCTAATGAAAAATGGATGGACCTAAATATATCTCAAAATGAAAATGAATCCCAACAAGATCAGTCGAGCGAATCAAAATATGACACTGCTTCATATACTGAAGATTTTAAGGAACCCGCTACTGTTCAATCAATCAATTCTGTTTCAGAAGTTGGAGATTCAATATCGTTATCCAAACAGAGTGATGATTCACAATCTCTATCGGTAGTTGACCATTCTGTGCATAGTAATGACCCCGAATTAACACAAGATAATCAAAACTATGATAATAATAATTCCGTAATACATTCTGATTGCGCTACCATATCATCACCATACATGAGTCGTGCTTCAAAGTGGAAGGAAAGCAAGATAACGACCCGAAGATCTTCAGCTTCAAGTACAAATTCAGAAGGATCTGTGTGTTCCCAAAAAACAGATATAAAATCTCATCTCAATTGTGAATCTCGTCAAGGACCAGTGATGCCTGAAATTGATCCATATCCACCAATGCCAGCCTATTCATGTCGCGTCGAACCAACGATGCCTCTGAATCAATATACAAGCTATCCACCAAATGCGTCACCATTTTTGAGTACTATGGGTGCTTTACCATTGTTTGCTCCAGGAGCGTGTGCTTCATCACAGTTGCCATTACCGTCACCAGGTCCGGGATTATATGCATCTGGATTACCTTACACTGCTACTCCATTGTTACAATCTTTGCCTAAGCCGGCTTTTTCTACTTTATGTGCCGCTTTCACTTCTTCATCACAAAATATTGCATTGACAACTGCAATGATTGCTTCGCCTACTCCAAAAGTTCTTGATTCTCCGCGAGATGATATTGATGTCACAAGTAGCGATAAAATGTCTATTCACGTCGTTTCTAGTCCTAGTCTCAGCATAGAGTCATATAATGAATCAAGTAACACCAGAGCTCCTACAAAAATGTCCAATGACAGTAATGAGACTATAATGAGCTTAAGCAATCAAGATTCAAAATCATCACCAAAACCAACAAAAATCGTTACGAGATTCCCAGGAAAATCACCAGGTAAAAGTCCTGGTATCTCGCCTAAACAGTCTGATTCGTCAAAAAGCAGTAAACGATCGAGCAACAAGAGCAGTAGAAACCAAAGGGGACGTGGGCGGTCAAAAAGCCGTGGCAGTTATACATCAGTGGATTACCTCGGAAATTCAATTCAAAGTAAATTAGTTGGCACAGTTTATGATTTTAATGAAGAAATTGCCAATGATGGTGTAGATCTTAAAGCACTAAGAGAGCGGAGAAAATCTATAGATATGAAGGATGATAGAAAGTCTGAGCATTCCTATAAAGATTCTTCGCAATCTCCTCGTGTAGTAAGCCCTGAACCAGCGAATAAGAGAACTGTTGAATGTAAAGATGAGAAAAGTACAACACCTGAACCAGTTGATGAACCTCAATCGCCTTCAAATAAATCGAATTCTGAACGAGGCCCAGGATTTTCGCAGGTGCATCCTGTACTGCCGGGACCCGTTGATATGCGCACTTATAACCCATTCGAAAATCCCGTTCCGACCACAGGCGATGCTTATCATAGTCATTTACTAGCCTTTGCAAGCGGTACAGCTGAACAACAGTTAATTGAAATTGACGAAGAAATAGAAAAGCAATTGCATAGTGCTCTTATGGCTAGTAAGCCAAAGGCAGGTGCTCTAGCAGCAACGTCATCACAAGAAATCAATGACACCGTGAAAGAAACCATAACTCAGTTACCTAAAGTGTCGTTATCAGATTCAAGGAACCAATTAAAAGTAAAGATAAAAGGTCCTTTCTTAGATGCTAATTATTCCGCGAGTTCGGTACAACCAGTAGTACCACAACCTCCTGCCCCGACTCACGACTCTAATACAAGTGTTTTAAATACCTCAAACAGCTCAACAACTAATATGACAGGATCAACAAATCTTAGACGTATGCGTAAAAAAGAATTATTACGCCAATATTGGACACAGGACATGAATATGGATGATCCAACTAATGCATCTACCATGGGAATAGCGCCTCCACCAGCCGCCCCTCAGCCGTTAGGCCGCGCTGTTATAACGATACCTAAAGCAGTGGCTTCAATGACGAGCATACCTACAAGAGAAGATTACAAAATAACTGATAGCCCAGTAGAAAAGAAAAAACGTAAGACAACCAGTGGTCTCTCTCGAGAATTACGACATTTGGAAGTGAGCATGAATAACGATGCTGACCCATCTGATGATGTAAAATTATCTAATTTCGCTGGCACTTCAAGCCAGGCTCATAAGAGGCGTGGTCGAGTATCTACAAAACCAAACCGCTCCAACGCAACATCACCAGTAACTCCAAAGTTGAAAATAAAAATCGGTTCCAACATTGTTCAACAAGTAAATGATGAACCCACCGGATTCCAATTTCGGCCTCCTAAAAAGCGGCTACAGGCTTCCATTCCTAAACCAAGTTTGGAAGACTTACGACGAGAAAGTATGAAGTATCGGCGCATGGTAATGGCCGATTTCGAAGAAGATGAAAAAACTAATAAACACAAACCTACTAAGAGCGAAAAACGTAAAAAGAAGAAAGAAAAGAAATCGGAAAAAGAAAAGCTTCAAGTGGTAAACAGTAAAAGTGAAAGTGCTACAAAGTTGATAATAAAAATAAAGCGTACTAAGGACGATGAAAGAAAAGTAGCAGGTTCGGAAGGCGGACCGATAGCCGGTGCAGCCGCCGCGGCGCCGGAACCTTCAGTCGATCCATTCGACTATGATCCAACGGCGCCCGATCCATTGGCTATCGATCCACCTTTCAGCTCTGAAGCTGCTTCGACCTTGCGCAGAATACGGACAGATAAAGTGACACCCATTCGATTAAAATTATCACGCAGCTCCCAAGGCTCGGGATACGTTATGAAGGAAGCCGGTTCCTCCGGGCCGGGCTCGGAGGGGTCCAGTGTAGAGGCGGCGGTGACATCCGCTCCTTCTACCTCGGCCTCGATTCCTTTGTCGGTTAATAAACACTGTGAAGTGAGGTGATATAAACCGCGTAAAAAGCGTTAAATATGGACATTGGACCTTAAACACTAGTGTACAGTAACTATAAGTAATAACTGTAAATAGGTTTTTAAATAAATTTATCCACTTTTAATTCTTGATGTAGTTTATTACATTATTTATTTGTATAAATGGAAAGCTCAATGATTAACTTAAAGTTACTCTAAGGTATTTTTGTGCATTTTGTGATGCGCAAGTAAATCTTATTATAACATATTATATATTTTTGTTAAAGTTACTATTTTACTTTGTGCCTCATAATATGGAATCTCATTAAACATATTATCATTGTAAATTGATATCGATATGTTAGGTATTTAATTCTCAAAGCTGCTCTATCACAATGTACATCACAGACTGGCATGGCATTGACTTTCAATTTACTTTATATAAACATAGTAAATTTTATATTTTATTTAAAATAATTTCATTTAGATAAATATTAATTTTATATATTTATAATATTAGTGACAATTTGTCTGTGACGAATGCATAATAAATTATAATTTGGATAACATTATGAAGAAGCTGGGCTTCTCAAATTTTATTTATTTTATAACATGTTGTAATGAATTTAATTTTAAAAATTATTCCTGATTTTATTTTTAACTTTGTTTTATTTTAATAACATTTATCACATTTTACTTTATATATTATTTTACACTTTTTGATGAAAAAATATATGAAATTTTATTTATAAATTTTACCGTTTTCAATGCCGTGCCTGTCAAAATAAAATTGTATATTTATTTACCAGAACAAAAAAATTATAATCATAATATTTATAGCTCACGGCCTGGAATTTAACAAAGTAAATAATATTTTTAATTTACTTTTAAATTTTGAAACAATTATCGAATTGAATGCTACACTTTGATAACGTAATTAATAATTAGCAGGTGATCCTCATCAAGTTCATTGTTTTTAAAAAGAGCAAAGCCAACATCAAAGTCCATATTATTCTGTTATTTCAAACAGGTGAATGTAGTTTTGGAATTAACTAAATTTTCTTAACAGACCATTTCATAAACATGAGTTTAAAATTATTCAATGAAATCATAATGTTAGCGACTTATTAATTTTGAAATGGCGTGGCAGAGAAATAAGTCTTATGAATTATGTTTTTTTTTTTAAATTTCTGTTTATATCATTAATGTAATTATTTATAATATTAATTAATTTGGAAATGTAGAAACTGTATATTGGACTGATTGGCATGTCGATTTAATAAAGCGATATTTTCTACATCTGCTGTGTGCAATATTTGGCAATACTCATCGGGATAGTCAAGGTTGATTGAAGGCCTAGATGGGGGTGTGTTAGTTTTAAGTGCATGTTCGTTAATCATAAATTATGTCGTAAAAATTATTTTATATTGTAAATATTCGGTTTTAAGGCGCTGTGACGGCGACTTTGCCTCCTTAAAATGACATCTTAAGCCATATTGAAAAGCTGAAAGCTTGATGAATTGTATTATGTACTCCTTAAAATAAATGTATGTCTATCGATACTTATCATCTCAATGTGTCCCGTGGTGTATTTATAGTCATGTTTTCAGCATTTCAATTTGGGTTAGAGAAATTGCTAATGCTTTATCTCAATTTGGATCTACGCGATGGCAATGTTTTTGTTCGTTGTCACTGACACTTGTCCGAAACATGTTAATATATTCTATTGAAACCATAGCGTCGATCCACGTCGATGATACTTTGTAAAGACTACAACATATGATATTGCGAAACATCTTAGGGCTGGACAAACGTTCCGAAATTCATGTGGTCGGAGAAACTGATGTCCGAGTCTAGCTTTAATAAATCATTCTCTGCATTTGTGATCTTATCTTGTTATATATACATTAAACTTTTAATCTTTCTCAAAACAAAGAATTGGGAAAGATATTATTTGTCCTTTTAATTTTCTTCCAGACACATTAAAATGAACTTCGATTATTATAACAGTGAGCAAGTAATAAATAAACTGTTATTGTTTAATTCGTGCATTTATTATTTTAAGATATATTTCTAAATAATTTATATAATAAGAGAATTATTAATTTTAGTAAAAAAATATAATTTTATAATGTTATGGGTTAGGATAATTGTAAGAAGTGAGATGATGTGTTGCTTACTAATATTGCAAATGCTGTTGGCTAGACACGTAAACTTCATAAACCAACTTATGAATATATTCCAAGGAACATTACAAGCTTTAAATAATTCGTATCGCCAAACATGAATTTCAGAATGTTCTCGATCCAGCCCAGAATGTGTTAACAGAATTGCTGATAATAATTAATAGAGTTATTATGAACGATAAAGACATCAAATGTATCCTAATTGAGAATGGTAATCTAGTGTAACTTTGTCAATGTTTAATGCGCTCATGACGCTTATTACGGACAACTTTATTATGCAACAATGACATACCGATTGATTATAAATTGTACAATGCAAATGAATACGATTGTTACAGTAGAGATATGTATCGAACGTAGCACGGACCTGAGTTTTCTCACAGATACGTGGCGATTGCCCGTTACTACGTTACGCCAATTGACGGGCACAAGCCCTCGATAGTATGTAATATAATAATTCGATGTGAATGTTAAATGTTGCCATATGTAATCCAGATACAATTGTAGCTTAGTAATTACAATTGTATGTTTTTGCTTCTTATCACTATCAAATAGTAGGATGTTTATTTAATTGGTGGATCCATTAGATGTTTTCCATTGAATGTAATTAATGTATAAATGTGAGGCGACGTTAATATTCATTAAGAGTTAAACTCTGAAGTATAAAAAATAATATTCGTAGTAATTTAATGGCAGCCAGTAATCTAGATTCAATCGCGAACTTGACTTTAACGTTGAAAACATTAATGAACTATCTTTAAATTTTCTCTCGAAATAAAGGTTGTGTTGTTAAATTATATTAGTTACGAACGGTTTACGCTTTCTGTGTACGCTTATTCAAAATTAATAATTCATTTTATTAAACTTTGGCGGTTATCCTTAGTCCATTTGCATCAGTAACTCACTGTGGTCACGTTTGAACGCAAAAACATGCGCATTGTCTTCTTTAATTAAGTCAACATTTCATTTGTTTCTTTGTCATCTCTGTACACATATACTTCATTTCATGGCTGCATTTTAAGCATGTTGAGCTCCTCAGTTTTCAGACTCTGAGCAGACTTCATTTGTAAATATAATAGGTGTATGCATACTCTATATTTAATCATAATATTTAAAGTATCAAGTAAATTTAATAATAATTGACACAACTTATAATCGTTCTTAGTATTACACACGTACATTCATCGTTTTCTAGCCGTAAAAAAGTAGTGTTTCGGTATCGTAATTTCATTGTTTATTGTTAAATGAATGTCAATGAACCCCAGATTAGAGCTTAATCGTGACGTAGTCGTTTTTGAATCTTTTTAAAACCAAAATTATAATATCAATAATAATTAGTAATTAAGTGTGTAGCCCACAAGGTAAATAATACTTGAATTAGATGTACTCTTCTGAACTGATAAGGTAATAATATTACTTCTCAGGAACGACATATGTATTTAATAGTCGTAGACACATCTTTTTAATAATATAGGTTTGCTCAGAATCTTTTTACGACTTTGACTTTGATTGATTATGAAATGTATGAAAAAATAATTTTGTATAATTTACAAATTATGAAAACTATTTTGGACTTTTCGATTGTAATTTACATTTAAGTCGTTGATTGCATATTGAATATGATACATCGGATCTCTGTTTGTATCACAATTAAAGTAGTAAAATATTTAAAATATGTTTTTATTCGAAATTAAACCATGAATCAGGACTAAAAAAAACTTGTAGGGCTCAGAATTTATCTCAAAAATAATTTGCTAGAAAAACAAAATCAAAACTAATTAGACAGAGATAATAATTTTATTGTCCTTATGCTACATATGTTCTTTGCATACAATAAAACTCCAAATGTATTATATGTCAGAAAGTAATGATATCAAGTAATATCAGCAATAGTAGAGGCACTATAATTAGTCTGCAATTTTCGCAATACTTCTCAATTTAATTGCACTTAGATTGAACTTTGTATTAAATTTATTTTAATTTATATATATTTGTTTCGAGTATTCATGGCAGACCAGTGATAATGTATTTCCAACCGTTTATTATTTGCAGAGATTCCAAAAAGTTATTGAAATTAAATTCTGTGTTAATTTACTATACTTTTATTTATAGGACTTGTCCAAACATTTTTCATTCATATCATAATTATAAAGCGATAAAATATGCAAAGAACATTGTAATGTCTACTCGGCATACTTACGTTACATTATTTTATACATATACCTATGATGTCATACGAACCTTAAATTACAATTGTTTAAAAGAATTTCGCTATTGAACTTTTAAAGAATAAAATACTTGGCTGTAACGAATGTTTGTCTAAAATTTATTGTTAATTTAAAATATAATAATAAATTGTTTTTAAATTTTGATTAAAAAACTACTTCATTAAATATTAACAAGTTATTCCATACCCAAAATATTTTTAAGCTAAGGAATATTTCAAAATGGTAATAAGTACCAATTCCAGTATTGTACTAAATAATTTTACCTGGACCTATTAATTTCTCTTGTTCGTTGTCGCTTAACAAAAACGATTGTAAACTAACAATTATTTGTCGAATATTTGTTACAAGCCTCATTAATGAAAATTATTTTACTTTACTGTGATTTGATCAGTAAACAACAAAATCACACTTAGCGCGTCTTCCGATTTGCGTTTTCTCATGCGAGTATTAAAATTTTGTTCGTCTAAGCTTATTTGATGCATCGAAACTTAATGCTTAATACGTTTATATGCTGGCGTGTTTCAAATCTCCTTTTTACGCACAAACAGCCCTCATGAGCGAAATATCATCACATTATAATATTTGTCGTCGATCATTACCTTGTTACTGTGATTTGTTTTATCTTATATTATATTATTAAATTTAGGGACAATGTAGAAACATTTTGTAATCGAGATTCCAATTACTGGAAATAAAAAGTAAACTTTATTATTTTATTGTAAATAACTTTTTAATATTAAACTTTACGATTAATAAAATATTTTTAATAATATTGATGTATGTAATTATTGATATTTCGATATGAGTGTATTGATTTTTGGTACTATATTATAGTCGTGTTATTTAGATTTCGTGCTTTGAGCGCATGATTTTATATTGAGTATTTTAGTTTACTGAGTGTTGATTATTATAAGTGTTGTACGGAATTGTAATTTTTTATTTTTTTTTAAGCGATATAAGTGTGTGTGTCGTTGATATGTGTTTATGTGTTAAATTTACGTAAACAACATAATAAGCACATTATTTTAGAGTCAGTTGAGCGTTGAGCGACCTTGATCTCTTATGTTTCGAACTGCCTTCGAGCTAACTTATCGATTTTACACGAAGTCTTTTTCATTTTTTACCGCGGTAAAAGTAGCGTTAATAATATTTCAGATTGCTCTCAGTGTCTGTTTACATAAAACTATTTGTGAATTAGAGTACATCTTTAAAATACGCTCTGTATGGTAATTTAGATATAACTTTATGTGCCACAGCCGCAAAAGTTATCCATGTTAGTTTTAAGAGTATGGCTGACGACTTTTACCAGTCATTATTATAAGAAAAATAAAATACATATAATATGATTATTTATGTCTTAGATGATAAGTATTAACTATAAGAGATTAACATCTTATACCACTATGCGTTTAAGTATTATGATCAACAATATTTCCAATGTTTTAAAAAATAGTGCATTAGAAATTACTTTTAATCATAAGTTGTACAAACTACTTATGTACAGAGTGTAATGTTAAGCGAATGATGCTAATTGTGGCGGACGACTAGCGAACGAGTGGCAGACGAGTGCCGAAGAGGAAAGCTATGTAACGCGGGTGTTGTAAATAGTGTATAAGTGGTCTTGTAAAATAACAAGTGTTTTCAATGTGCACATAGTCGCCTCATTCATTAAATAAATTTTTTAGATCGACTTATCTTTCATTTTATTTATAATTTAAATAGTCAAATTTAAAATTATTTTATAATATTCAATATCTGATTAATGAAAAAAAATCATAAAAGGGTGAGCAACAGTCGTGATTTCAAAATGGTGGCACACCTGTGTACTACGGGAATGTAGAACCCTTGGAATCTAGGTGCGGTTTTACAGATAGTTACTGCGCATGTGCCATTTTATTGTAAAGTGTAAAAACCTTTTTGAGTTGCCACATGTTATATAAACCGTATCACTATTATTGCGAATGATGGCCAATATTTACTATAGTTATTGAGATCTTAGCCCTTAGTTATTGAATAAAAATCTCTTTTTAAAAAGTATAATGTATGACAATGTATGTCAAATTTGGGTGTAATATTTCCATGAATATTCTGTGACATAAAAGTAAAAGTGCTTTAATGCGGCTTAGTGGATACACATGGTAGATTTTCATCCGCCACATTGGTTTCTTCACGATGTTTTCATTCATCGCCAAACACAAGATGAATTATAAACAAATTAAGCACGTGAAAATTAGTAGTGCTTGCCTTTGTGACGACTACTTTTTTATTATAGTGCATGTAGACAGGCATGCAAATAGGCGTCCTGATGGATGGATAACATTAATATAAAAAATTCCTAATACCTAGTACATATCATTCGAAAGTTCCATTTCATTAGCAGTTTTTTCGTGAACTGAATGAAATATGTTTTCCGTTTACTTTTAACTTGTAACTTACCTCTTTAAATATTGATATGATTGTATCGATGATACAGTGAGAGGGGCTGAACAGAGGTTGTAAAGGAAGTGGAGGACAATGAATTACGAAAATATTTTGATTAGAAACAAACTACGGTTAGCAAGTCAAAATAAAACAAAACTTTATGTTTCACGTCAACCAATCCCGTTTGTTATAACTATCAAATTCTCTAAGTAACCAACTGAAGTATGAGCATAAGAGTGACTAGAAATTATAAAAATCTCTTACCATTAATTATGTACAAAAACCAACGTTTTTACGTAGGAAGCGATCATATTGACATATTATATTATGTTTTTTCAATTAAAGTAATAACTATGATAGAGTTATTAATTGTTTTCTATGATCAGATTTTGCAGCAGTCATTATAAACGTAAACTAACCAAATGCTATCTGATAGTTATAGTTCCCTATTATCCCACTCTCATAGGTAATCTACCGAAGTCATGCGACGGCATCACGATCTTTCCGAGGCACTGTAATCTTTTTAGCTTCGGGCTGCTTCGGCGAATTTCTCGACAGAAAGACAAAGTACTAGTTATAGTATTTTTAAATAAAAAATAAAATTATTTAATTTAATGTGATTGAAGACTAACTACTACTCACTCTTATGTAATTGTTGGTACACAGTAATTGTCAAATGTAAGAGAATTACCAAATATTATATATATTCTAAATTATAAGAAATCTTGATAAATACTCAGTAGGAGCTACTATAATTTTTAGATTAAAAATAATGCTTACCTATTCCAAAATAGAATCAAACCCGTGGATTAACAAATTGTACATAGGTACTATTTCACAGGCCATTTTAATTTTTGATTTATATATATTTATTTACGTCCTCGGTGTAAATAATTCTTATGTAAAAATAAAAGTTTTTATAATAAAAAACAAGACATTACTTTTTTTGAAAAAGTTAATACCTTTGATTTCATTTGATTGACTTGGTTACTACAACTCAAACTGCTATTAAAAAAAAAAATTAGTATCGATCACATTCATATATACATTTTATTTTATTATATAGCAAGCCAACGCTGTATACAATATTGTTTCTTATTCTAGAGTGCAAACTTAAATAACTTAAATATAAAAATTGCATACCTCACTTATAGGCTAACTTAACATGCATAGGGAAAAAAATACTACATTCTTTGTAAGGAAACTTAAAAAACAAAAGAACTAAATTACGTAAGTAAAAGAGGAACAATTTATAAATATAAAACATGCAAAATTTATAACAAAAGAAGAAGAAAACGTCATTACAAAAATAGTAAATTAAATTAATTTGTAAATAAACATATTTATGAACTTATTATGACATACATATACGAGGGGAACATGAGTATTGTCCTGCATCTTAGAATTAAATAAGCGAGAGCCGAGAGGCAACGTGCAAAAAGTGGTGGGATACTTTATAATTTGACTTTTAAAGCGTAAATTAGATCGTTAAAAAATATCTAAGCCAGCTGTTTTGAAAATATTATTATATGCGATAACCATTCTATTAATAGGTGCAGCCCTGCCCAAGTTACTTTTCGCAAATCGTTGACTAAATGTTTGCTTATTTTTATTGAGACCTCTAGCGTTATACTTTGGTACTGCCAATTTTACCTTGCTTAACAAATTTAGACAATCAATACCTCCATTTACAATACTGTGAAACGGTTGATTTTTTTAAATTATACGTTGTACAATTTGTTCCTTATTTTTTAATATCACTTCGTCATTATCCCTATACGTCAGTATCTTCTTAGACAACAATAAATTGATAAAAATCATCTCATTGTTTCAATACATGCCTTGATGTCGCCTATCTGAAAACTATTCTTTATATTATTTACCAATAGCAAAACTACTATTTTTATAAAAATGTATAATTGGCGTGTATTTACATTAAATATTTAATAACAAAATAATCAGTTGCATTCCCGACCAAAAAGATAGGTAAGTTACCACCACGCCGCCATTTATTTGCAAGCGGCCGACCGTCGTGGGCGACGGCGGCATCTCCTTATTCTTAGGCGACGTCTTCGGCACAATATCGAAGATTTTGTCGCCAGCCTTAAAAATCAGATGTTCTCAAATTTTTTACATTTTGTATGTTTACTTATCGGTTTAAAAAGAGCAGTTCCATTTGTTTTGTAAAAAAAGGGAGTCTGGAATTTTTCGTTACCATACGCCTTACGCTTTTTGTAATTAATTGCTTCAATAAAAAAAATACAAAACTGTTGCATAGCTTACTTTTATTTCAGATTCTAAATTATGCATTCTCGATACTTAGGAGGTATAACAAACGCAGTAACATTATGCAATTCCATAAAAATAAAAATAAAATGTATGCACATGATTAAATCGTAATAAAAAGATATACTAACTTTTACTATGCATAAGTGTAATGCCATCATCTGTGTCAGGCACTTAACAGGAAGGTTAAAAAACTAATAAGGCGTGACACAAGACGAGCGAATACCCGGCATATTGAAGATGCCATAGCACTCAATTGGGGATTTGGGCGAGATTAGGATTGCTTTCGGACAACTTGGAAACAACAAGGCTCCAGGAGATGACGGAATTACGTCAGAGCTTCTCAAAGCAGGAGGCACACCAGTTCTGAGAGAGCTGGGTAACATCTTCAATTCCGTCCTCCATAATGGTATTACACCGAAGACATGGAGCAGATATGTGGTGGTTCTGTTTTTCAAGAAGGGTGATAAAGCTTTTTTGAAGAACTACCGCCCCATTCCACTTTTAAGCCATGTTTACAAGTTGTTTTCGAGGGTAATCACGAATCGACTTGCCCGAAAATTCGATGACTTCCAACCCGTTGAGCAGGCTGGGTTTCGGAAAGGCTTCAGTACTGTAGACCACATACATACCTTAAGCAAATAATACAGAAGACCGAGGAATATTATCAGCATCTATGCCTAGCTTTTGTGGACTAGCTTTCGATACCATCGAGACCTGGGCTATTCAGGAATCCATGCAGAGATGCCTAATTGACTGTCAGTATGTCCACGTGTTGAAGTGTTCGTACGAAGCCGCAACCAAGACCGTCCAAGTACAAGATCAGAGCACAAGACCAATCCAATTTCATCGCGGGGTAAGACAGGGAGATGTAATCTCACCGAAACTTTTTACCAATGCATTGGAGGACGTCTTCAAGACGCTCGATTGAAACGGACGTGGCATTAATATAAATGGCCAACACATTACACATCTGCGATTTGCCGACGACATTGTCATCATGGCGGAGATTCTGCAGGATTTGGAAGAGATGCTAAACAACATGAGCGATTTTTCAAGACGAGTAGGTCTCGGGATGAACATTGAAAAGACCAAAATCATGGCAAACCAACATGTATCCCCGGGACCAGTGGTCGTAAATGGCTCTCCACTTGAAGTTGTGCAGGAATATCTATAATCTACTTGGGCCAAACTATACAACTTGGCCGGCACAACTTTGAGAAAGTGGCTAAAAGAAGAATACGTTTGGGCTGGGTGGCATTCGGGAAATTGCGTCATATTTTTGAATCGTCAATCCCACAGTCGCTCAAGACCAGGGTCTTTAATCAGTGCGTCCTACCTTTAATGACTTACGGTGCCGAAACGTGGACACTCACCGTAGGACTGGTCCGCAAATTAAAGGTCGCTCAGCGAGCATTGGAACGCGCGATGCTTGGGGTTTCTCTGGGCGATAGAATCCGAAATGAGGACATTCGCCAGAGAACTAAAGTCAGCGAATCGCGCGTAGAATTAGCTCGCTGAAGTGGAAGTGGGCTGGTCATGTTTCCAAGCGCATTGATGGCCGATGGAGCCGACAAACGTAGTGTAGGACGCCCTGTGACAAGATGGACCGACGATTTAAAAAAGGTGGCAGGTACTGGATGGATGCGGACTGCCCAAGATGGGGATGGTTGGCGTTCTTTGGGTCAGGCTTTCGCCCAGCAGAGGACGGCAAAAGGCTGAAAAAAAATTTGCATAAGTGAAATATGATTATTTACATTTTTCTTCATTTTTATTTTATAATTAAAGTGAATTACAAATTGATGTAAAAGATTCAAGGTCTAACTTAGCGTAATAAATAACGTGACGATTTATAAATAAACTATTAATACTCTATTAGTAAATCCACCCTGAAAATTAATAAATGATTAAACTAGCTGCCCGTCCCGACTTTGTATGGGTATAATAATGATTTTATCCCGTGCATTTTTTAATCATAAGGTAAAAACATTAGCCAATCGTTCTATTCGAACTTACAGTAAAGTGCTAAGTGATTTGAGTGATTTGAGTGAGTTTCGTTGGTCTAGTGGCTAGATGCAGAAACCCAGGTCCTGGGTTTATATTCGGTTCGGGTTCGGGCCCAATAAATAGTTATGACCCGCGTCCTCAGTCTTCTGAATACTGGAGGGATCTAGCAATGTGGCGCGAACGTCTTCACGAAGAACGGTACGCGCGCAAACGCGCTATCGAAGCGATCCTGCCGGCCTTCGAAGCCTGGATGAGACGAATGCTATAAGTCACCTTTTGACTTACGTAGGTTATAACCGATCATGGTTGTTTTGGAGAATATCTCTCTAAGATCGGACTCGAAGCGACGACGATGTGCCACCACTGTGACGCGGACTGAAACACCGCCCAAGATACTGAACCGCGAGGTCGAACAAGACCCTGCGAGCTCCGCAGAGTGCCGGCGTGGAGGGCCGTAGCTTCCTTTTTTTGAGACCGGCATAGACTAGGAAGAGATGGCGGAGTGGGAACGAGAAAGTGCCGATCCTGCTCGGTGGAGACGACGTCGGGGTCGTCGGACATCCCCAACGCCCGGATCTTAAAAGATAGAGCGTAACCCGGTAAAAAATGGGGAGTGGACGGCGTGAGGCCTCACGCATCCACTCCCCATTTTTTAGGCCCCCAGGCCTCGCGTGTATTTCAGAAGGCCCTGAGGAAGACGGCAGATGGGATGGCCTCCGTTGCATTAGTGCGGAGTGCGGCGGGGGGCGAGATTACCTTTGCCCCCTGAGGGAGTACAGCACAAGAGGGGCCGCGGATGCGTTATATCAACACGATCCCGCAACCTCTCCGATCCGTGCCGAGGATGGCCATCGCAGTGGTTCGCACCCCCGAATGGGCACGCCAGATACCTTTCTGAAGGTTTCCACTGTATCAAAAAAAACTGTTTGGATAGGTTAACGATCTCTAATTATAGCTAAATAGTAATGTTTTCATTACAAAAATTACATTTACATAAATATACAAAGGATTTGAAAGGTACACAAAGGTAACGAAATTATGACTCCTTGATAAAATAAATCTGTGTGGGTGAAGCAGACCGCCGGTTCGGTGTTTCTTTCTGTCGGTTTCCGTAACGTGAAAAAAGGGTCACATTTAAAATAATATCATGTATTTCCATAAAAAAATTGAAGATTTTGATAGAAACGGTAGCAAACATTGAATATACACGAAAAGTAAAGATAAATCAATCCCAAGTTTTCGATTTCACAAAGCTAATACAATATTACTCCTGGGGCAGGATATTCAATCCGCCACATGCAATCCTTACGGTTTTTTCTTTCACCTTCGGGCATGAGATGTATTAGCACATTAAAATTCAGTGGTGCCCACCCGTGTTTGAGCTCGGAATCATTGATATAGATTCTCATCTTTTAACCACTGGGTTATTACGGTTCTTTGTACGTATTTTTTTATGTCGGAAGGGCAAATGGGCCACCTGATGTTAAGTGACCACCACCGCCAATAGACAGTTGCGATTTAAGAAATATTAACCATTCCTTACATCGCCAATGCACCACCAAACTTGGAAACGAAGATGTCATGTCTTTTGTGCCTGTAGTTACATCCTTCAAGCCGGAGTGCAACTGTAACTAATATATATATATATATGTACTACCACATATTTTATTATAAATTCTTAACCTCTTATACGAATTATCTTAAACCACTCTAGCCTTATCAATACAATATCTATTGTGTTGATTACAAATTATCAGTGTAAAAATTGGAATGGCGATTGGCATTGTTTATCTTGTTAGGTTAGTTTTTATATAGTACTTTGTGCGGTTATTATTTGAAATGTGTTCATTTGTTTACAAAAGGTTTTTGAACTTTGTTTATGTTTTGAAATATTCGAGTATACTCTAATATAAATTAAAAATGGAAACAAAACGGTTGAGTTATTATGAAAAGAAATATGGAACGAAAAGAAAAAAGAATTTGGAGTTGGTGAGTTTTGATAACATTTCTTTAAAACTATTATTTATAAATACTCGTGTATTTGTTCTGAAATTTTTAAATTTACCATAATAAAACGTGTTGTTTAAGATATCGTACAATTCAATATTTTTATTAATTTCAGCAGCATCAAATCATTTTCTACATAATTCAATACATACAATTGATTTTATAAAATTTGTGGATATCTGGTCTATAATATATTCAGTTAATTATTGATTTTGATAAAAAATAACCAAAAACGAAACTAAAAAACTCCATGGTATCATTACCCCCTTTAAAGAAATATACCTAGTTAAATGCTATGTGCCTATATATTTTAAGCGACCTATATTTAATTGAAGGTCATTACACTCTCTCTAAACACATTTTTATGTAATAAATGCACTAGATCCATATATTTTATACATAATAAGCCCTTTATATAATGTAAGTGTAGTGTTATCGGCTTATTAGTTATGTTAATGGCGAGTATGCCTCGTTCTTAGTAGAGGGATCACATAAAATTATATTGCAATGTGTAATTTAGAATCAAGAAAATTACATAGAAAACAATTACAATTATCGATCTGCCTTTCCATTAAATTATCTTGTTATTTATATAGTATGTTTTAATCAAAGGAATTGGTATGTTTTAAAACAATAAGTGTCGCTGATTGTTTTAAAACACAAAACTAGCGATCCGATCTTTTCGTGCGCCTTACATGTTTTTTCTTAACATTGTTTTTAAGATATCGTGTAATCGACACTACTAGTTCAAATTAAAAAGTGAATAACGATGAGTGAATAATGATTTTTATAAGTAGAAAATGATTGAAATGAATATGCTATTAATTTTGTTAAGGAGAAGAAGCGAACATTGGTTAGTGTGCATTAATATAAGGTTCTTTATAATCACGAAATTACCAATGCATTTTTTTATAAACAAAATAATTAGGAGGAAAGAGTTATACATTTCTAACTAATAACTCGCTATACAATGATTAGGTAGAAAAGCGACAGCGGTACTGCGTTTTCTTTTAAGTAGTTGAGAATTTATGTGTTTGCAAGATTGAATTTTTTTTAAAACACCACCAGTTACACAATAATAACTGTATTTTTTGGCATGTATGATATTTTATTAGTACACATACACAAAGGCTATATATACGTGTGAGGCTATTATCCGCGCATATTTTCGCGCATTCACGAAATCTGCATAAAATTCGGGCTAACTTTGAGTCTTACTCGCATCTTACTTGAATTTACAGCATGTTCAGCAGCTGTTTCAGTGAAGAGAGGGAATTATAGAATAAAAAGGTCGTGAATTTTTAAGCGAACCAAAGTGTTCTTATATATGTGTTATTCCCAAATCTAAGGAACTAGTATTCGAAATTTGACCAAAAAATCATACGTACCGCGACCACGTAGTGTAAAGAGAAAATTTTAAAAATATGCTAAGCGACTACCACAGAGACAATGCATTTATTCCGGTACGTAAAGTGCCATGAGTTTTATTATAAAATATTTAACATATTCATAAAAAATTACATAGAAATCTGGTTAACCATTTTTCTATATTTTACAAAAAATAGTTTTACACTCGTCTAATAGTTGACAAGTACTAACTCATCAATATAAGCCAAATATGTCACATTGCTTATAGACTAAGCGATTGCCGTGTGACTACAGAAACCCTTTAACTGCCAAACCAATAATACATTGGATGCGAATAATCTATTAACATGGATATGATAGTTTTCATCAGTTATTATTTGTGTTGATAATAAAAAGGGAGTCGCCTGCTTCTACTGAGGAATTTAAAAACAGTTCAGTGCAATTATATGGTCCGAGTGCTTAATGATTCCGTGATACTGACTGCGAAAGAGGTTCGGTGAATCCAAAATCAGGATGATGTAAGAACTTATTATTAATATCCGAAAAATATTTCACGTTATAGTTAAAAGATTTTTAATAAGAGTTGTTTGTGAGTTGTAAAGTATTTGTCACAAGCGTAGAAATATGCAGCTGCCCGAGGTTCAGGCTGTTAAAGTTTTCAGATATTTGTTAAACATGAAATATAAAAATAGAACCATTTATTTTTTTGAAGTAATATGTCAAACTTAAAGTAATTCCTGTTTTTTTAAATTGACAACAGCTACTCTGTCAGAACTCACTTCGTTTCTCAACCATGATATGTTTATAAACGACTTACGGCGGTCGTATTTTTGATACGCGTATCCTTTATATGTTTCAACTATTTTTTTTTGTTAATGTCACATTAACAAAAAAATAGCACCTTCTGACATTTCTTTCGTGTGTTTGAGCTTGTTGATATGATCGCGATGTTACTGTCTACTTTATGTGAGACATAAATATATTACAAAATTTACTAAACCACTGCTGGTTTTACCTAAAAAAGGTTATATCATGTATATAATATCTGGAGACGTATTTAGTCTGTGGAAGACCCAGTCTATGGTTTAATGGGGCAAATGTTTGAAGACGCATGCGTGAAGTCCGCTTCGGGCGTGCAACGAGCGAACGCGGCAGAACACGGTCACGGTTGTGTGTGTCGCCATCGATCCACGTTACGCGCTCCGGAACCTCGTCGGCCGCCGTCGTTGCGGCGAACCGCCTCACCATGCAACCACCGCCGAGGAAGGTGAGTATGAAGACAGCGACCATGAAAGTTTAATAAAAATACTGAAGAAGCCTAGTCCAGGCCGCATTATAGCATGCTGCACTCCATTGAGCCGCGATACCTGTGTCTCACAGTGCTACCGCGGTATCGCATTGTCAGTGATTTTTTCTTAAAACTCTTTTGTTTTAGACTGAAGTTCGGGATATAACAGTATAATTGCCTTATTTAATATCATACAAGAGAATTTGTAGATTATGCTATCATAATTTACTGGGTATTGGTCAATGCTCTTAGATTAAGTAATTGGTCCATTCCTCAGTATAAACGATGTCGTTCGTCGCAGTGTTAAGAGTAAAAATTCTATGAATCGAAGTCAGTATTGAAATACGAATATATACACTTAGATTGAAGCTACACGAGTATCTTGCTCATCAGTGCTAACATGAAATATGAAATTTGGTTATGGTAGAAAGTACGGTGTATATCATGAAAGTTATCATTGAGATATAAATTATATATAAGTAATTGTGTAATTTAATATTTCAGTTTTAATTTTCAAGGAATATTACTTATATCTTAGTACTTTGATTAAATTTGTATTAACACACGTTCATTTTATATGGTAGCAAAGATCTTGGATACTAGATCCATTGATAAATTGGGACAAGCTGTTTAACCTACTGTTTCAATAATTTGTTTATTTATTAGAAATTTCTGTAAAATCATATATACATATATATCATAGGATACAAATCGGATTGTTACAGACTAAAGTTTTGATATCGAGCAATAGCAAAGCTATGTATAGAAACATTCGTACAGAAATGTGGATTTTAATAATTTATAGTCCACTGTCAGAAATCAAATAATATGATTATGTCAGAGTCACTTCAATATTTAATAGATCGTTCGTTTTTTAAACTTTATAATCGGATAAACTGTAGATGTTTAATAGGACTTGCAAACAAATCGTGCAAAAGTTGCGTAGTTATCCTTTAACGAGGATTGATAATTGGCTAGAAATTACAGTTTAATACTTTCATGTATGTTAAAGATTTTGAAGTAGTAAGTTTACATTTAGGTTATATGGTATATGTATTTTATAACGAAATTTTTATTAGACGTTTGTAAAATTTGTTAAAATGACAACAACTTGTTCAGTACAATCAAAATATTAGCATTTTGTGTTTTTGTAATTCACCATGTTTGAAGACATAGTCAGAGAACTAAAAATCGCGCCGGCGCGTCTGTATATGTGTGACCTATGATAATATTCAAACATGTTCTTCTGAAATATTTAAAACTAAAGTATGAATGCAATACTCTATTTTAAACCCTTTAATTAAAACAGAAAAAGCTTTAGTGCAAAGGCTAGTGCTCTACGCGGGCAAATTTCATGTGCAATTTTTATGTTGTGTATATTCAAATTTGCGTGGAAATAAACTTGAGTATCTCGCGATAATGTTTACTTTTATGCAGCTTTCGAAAGAAAAGCTCTAATCGTTATGACTAAATATAGGGATAATACTGAACGCTTGTGCTCGGATAGCAATTACGCTTTTTATTGAATACAAAAACAACATTTCTAATCGTAAGGATTTTAAATAAGAATTTTTTTATATACTAATTTCTCTAAGTAATATAAATATTAAACCAAAAAACAATTATATTTCTTAAGTTAAATATGTTTAATCTCTAAGTTGTTTATATTATCAACAATAAAAAACGCTTACAAACAATGCGAAAATTTTTAACAAATGGTGTAAGTTGTTTCTTTATATGGCTTCATGAATTTTTTTTTTAAGAGCAATGGTTCATTCGTAGCCTTTCTTCATAGAAGTTTAGCTTAATTAATAATTTAAGTAGATTAATTAAATTTTTCATTTTCAATGCTACTTGTATTTATTTGAAAATATAAATTATGAACAATTGAGAAATAAAATAAAGCTTTAGATATAAAAATAATAAAATATTTTTAAGGTATTGTCCTCGTAAACTTATATATCCACGAAATGAAAAATATTATTGCAGTATTCATATTTAGTTGAAATGCAGGCAACTTATTATTTTTTATTTTAAACAATGAGACAGGGTCTTTAAATAGATTTTAAATATGTATCGAGTCCCCTAGTTTCCACCCTTCTCCTAATGCTCTTAGGGGCGCTTTGTATCATACACACAAACAAATCAGCCGAGTTAAAAACAACTTTTTTTTTGAAGTCATGTTATGTTTGGTATTATTTTGATAAAATGAATAATGGTTGAATGTAAAATAACAGAGAGTCAATGATATTCCTGCTGCTGAGCGAAACCCTCCTCTTATTTTGAGAAGAAGATTTTGACACTTATTCTACCACGTTTGGACACTCCACACTTTTTCCACTTTTCTTTTTCATGCAATTCAAATGTACTTGCCTTGTATGATGTTTGTATGTATGTTGTATGGAACATATTGGCATATTATAAATCTAAAACAATCCTGCCCTCTTCTATGTATGAATTTTATTCACAGTGGGCTATACAATTCTTGATCTACACCATTAATTGTTAAACAGATTCCACAAGCGCGTGGCGTTAAGACTTAAAATAAATATTAGTTTTTCCGAAAACAAATAATATAAGTAACTATGTGAAAGTTCATATTACTATTGGAAAAAATTAAAAGAAGCACCTTTTTTGGTTAAATATATAACAACTTTTAAATTATAATTGGTATTCACATTGCAATCTGGGACAAAACAATACGATGTAATGGCGTTTAGCTGTAGAATAAATGATAAGGGGTGTAAGCTACCCAAATAGTCCTTTATAAAAGCCTACCGCCAAAATATCTATAATTATAAGTTCATACTCATTCATTACATTTACGCTTTTTATTGAATACAAAAACAACATTTATAATCGTAAGGAACTTTAAATAAAAATCTAGGTTTTTTTACATACTAATTATATACTATAAATATATTACTTAGGTATAATTACTTAGGTAATATATTTATAGTATGTTTTATTTTCTTCTAAGATAGATACAAACAATATACTTCGAATTTACGAATAAAATAAAACTAAAAGTCTTTTATGAATCCTTAACTCATTGCTTGGAAACAATTAATTCTATTTCATATGACAAAACATTACAATATGTTGTTGTTTTATATTAAATATCCATTAATTTATTGTAATACGGTCTATTAATGAGATAAAAGTTATTGCTTAAAAATGCTTTGTGAACGCCCCGATTCGTTTTCCACAAGTTCCGTTCTTTGGATGCGAATCTCTACTTAACATAAGAAACAGGCGTGCCAAATTTAATATATAGGCTAATAGTTCTCGGGACGAGTAAGTCAGTAAATAGTATTTCTTTTATGTGTTTAAAGATACCGATTCAAATGAAAACTTTGTAATATAGTACTTATGTAAGGTAATTTATAAAATATTCTGAAATATCAAATGTGCTTTTAATATTATATGATTTTGTAATCTTACTTTTAAGCCTGAGGTAGAGACTACAGAATAATGAATTTTTGACTATTAGTTTTGGAAGTGGGCCAAACTTTGGGCACTAACGATACCTGTAACAAATAGCCATTCGTCTTTTAATTTTTGTACACCAGATGTATACCAGAGTTATAACAAGAGATAAAAAGACTTTCGCGAATCTTTCTTCAAGAACTTTCATCAGATTTCATCATCGACGACGTCAGATGTGTTTTATGTTTAAGAAAACAAATTTGTTTGAATACTTATTCAGCAATTTAAATATAACTAGAGATTTGTACAATTTAACTATATTTGTGAATATTTTCTTAATTGGAGTATCGCCTTACATAATGAGCGATTTTTGCTTTTATTATTTTTAACAAAAATACCTATTTCTAATTTGAGTTCAGTTCCTAACATCAGAAACAGCCTTTTCGTTATGATGTTACGTGGAAGCTCATTAAAGATTGACACAAAATAGTGGAGTACTAAAACCAACGTCCTGTCGAAAGCTTTTCCAATGACTTACATCAAAACTGAAAGTGGGTCGACACTGTGCATAAAACACTACATGAAAAGATTTTGTGTTGAATGAAAGATGGGAATTATTATCGATAAATACACTATTTTCATAAAATGCCTTCAAATTTTAATTACATTATTGTACACGAAATAGTAGAAGCCAGAACCACCAGGTTATTTAGGAAATGTACAAAACTATACTAGATCAAAACTCCTGTAGAGCGGACAGCTGTAACGCATTTGTAAGACGATGAAGTCGAATGTTATCTGTTGTGTCTGAGACATTGCTCCTAACTACTGTATTATTTAAAATTATTAATTTAATTCTTATTATTTAATTAATAAATAAATTTAATTCTTCATCGAAGCAATGTGAAGTTAAATTAATAAGAATAAACTCAACTTTTGTTGAATAATAAAAATTGAAAACTCATTCGTACATCGAAGGAGTTTAGAATTTCAACTATATGTATATTAAGCTATTCGTAGATCAATATGGTGTCCAATTTTGATGAAGAATTATATAAAAATTGTGTTTATTTATATAACATATATACTTATATACGTTATACATAATATACATTCAGAATTCATTTTTCTTTTCTTTTATTTTCTTGAAATTAAAACTATTCGTTAAGAAGATTACAGATTACAATTAGACATACCAGATCAGTAGACAACGCAGACGGAACAAGCAAGGACCCCACCGCCTTTTAAAAAATTTATTGAACCACTTCGTATGAAGCTAACTTAAAGATACTTTTAAATATTCGAATCCTAAATACATAATATGTTGATTGTTATTTAGGTAAACAAATATATTGGTCTGTAGACGTAAATATGGATTTACGCTAAAATCCTATCGTAAAAATTCTATTCTATTTACAGGCTGTGTTGCAAAAATGCACGAACTGTGCAACGCCTGCCTGCAATAGCAAAAATATACTGAATAGGATGATTTTGAAACGTAACATTTTAAAAAGAAAATCTAAAAGCAGGTTACGAATAGGATTGAAAGAAATATTCGTGTGTTAAAATGACGGCGAATTCGAATTTTCAGGCTTCTTTCGCGCAGTTCGGTGAAGTTGTACCTGCATACCAGTTGGGATATTTACGTCGGTTCAGGTTCTCTATAACACTGAAAAGTATTTTGTGTTCAAATATTAGCCAAAAAATGACGAATTATAATTAAACAGTATAAAGACTAAATAGCATTGACTAAATATCTATTGCAACCACTTAATATTATAAGTATATTTTTAAATACAAAGTTTTAAAGCATTTATCCATATAAACTTAATTTTCAAAATCTCATTTTTATAAAGTAAACAAAATCTCATTGTCGCGTAATTTTAATCTGAAATTACAGAACTCCAGAATCTGAATTACTTTATGAGTTACCGAATTAAAATTACATTTTGTCACCCTTTTTGAATAATTGAAGGTCAAAATGGATGCAACCGCCAATTGTTAGGGCAAATGCAACTAACAGTTCAAATATATTTCAAAAACTGCAACATAATATGGTCAAAATATATCTCTTAACCATCCCTTGTTAAATAAATAAAAGTCTTGGTTTGAATTATTATCGTTTACTTTCCTATGTCAAAAATATATCGTTCTTTAGGTGAAAATAAACTTTTATCTAGGTAATTAATTACTTCATAGGATTACAGAAATGATAGATGAGCTTGGAGTTACGTTTCATTGATCTTTATACAGGATATACCTAATATGAATACAGTTGTATATGATTATAACAAGTAACTTTTTTGATTGTTAAAAATAGTGACTACTGAATTTCTTGGTTACATCTATATTTCGACTCGGTGGTCGCTTTTCACTCGTGGGGTAGTTTCTAAGCATTTCCCGAAATAAAACTCACGCAAAGAAAAAAATCCTGTCAACGGTTGACAGGATTTCTTCGATGCGATGCTGCTTGAAAAATTGACAAATAAAAAAAACTCACTTTGAAATTTATAGTATTGGAATTATACAAAACTTTATTGATTATGGAGCACCGCTGCACATACTTGACACCTTATTTCTATAAGGAAATGGAGTATCGGGAAATTCACATCTTCTCGCTTCCCGGTTCTTGTCCAACTTCGATTTCCTTTTCCGTCGGTGGCGTTTCAGCAAATGCTGTTATTTTATATATAATCTACATGCATATTGTAAATCTGGAGAGTCTGTACATTTGAACGTTTAGTACATTTTTAGAATCTTACAGTCCAGTTCAGTCTACGAAGTGATATGTAATTATATTCTGAAAATTAATATTATAAATATTGTAATGTCATTTCATGAATTATAATTATTATTATATAAGCGGGCGGGCAAAGGGCCAGCTGATACGAAGTGGTCGCTGTGAGAAATATTAACCATTCCTTACATTGTCAATGCACCACCAACTTTAATAACCACGATATTATGTCCCTTGTACGCATGGAGGTACACTGGCTCACTCACCCTTCAAACACAACAATAGTAACCATTGCCATTTGCTGTATATAGTTATATGTATTTAATCCAAGTTTATGCTGGTGTATTCGCAAAGCACAGCTAAAACAGACATTGCACAGCTAAAAATATATAATATCCGTAGCAATTATTATAATATCGTATTATAATATCAGATATGTTGGAAAAAGTAGGAAAAGAAGAAGACAGACAAGAAGAAGGTCAAGATAATCCCTTATTACAAAAATATGTACGGTAATATTCAATATTTTTAAAAAACTACAATTCATATTATTATTAACATCGATTTGAATTCCATTTATAACTATTGCAGGGATTAAGATTATCTATTGGGCCATCTGAGATTGAATGCAAGAAATTATTAAGTCGGTTCAGTCAATCTTTTAGGATTATAAGATTAATTCAGAATGCTTTTTAAGCGCATTTAAGCCTTGTAATTTTAATTTTTAGAAGTTAGTTTAGGCTTGTAATGTTCATACTTGTTAGAAGTATGTAAGTATAACTAATCGGAATTAACTATTAGAACATCTTAATATCTATGATTAGTTGCGAATTCGCTTTTAGTATTACTACAGTATTTCAAAATAATTGCCTCTTTTTAATTTAATTTGGTTATTTTACAGATATTTTTGCAATTTAAATATTTGATGTGTATAATTCAAATAGGCATTATTTAGCCGCGAGCCGCGAGTTTTGTTAGTTTATAATATAATACTACAAAATATATATGTAAGCCTTTTGTGTATTAAAGAGTACTTATAAAGACGACTTATGTGTACAAAAGTTACTAGTAAAAAGAGTGAAGGTTCTTCAATTTATTATTGATTATTTCTTGGAAAGAATCTATTGAATGCAATCATCAGGAGCTTTACATTAATTTCAGCAATTCAATTTAAGCAAACTGTTTCGCTTTGTTTGTGAAACAACAATGAAGTTTTAACAATATAAACCTCAAGTTCCAATAACTAATTTTGTATTAACATTTACAAGGTTTCCTTCAGGAACAGTCTGTAGCAAGTGAAATTCTCTTTGTTATTGAATGCGGCCGCCCACAATCCGAACGACCCAATAAACGAAGTTTGTTTTGAATTACTATTTTATACTAGCTGCGTACGGATAAAAATAATGATTTTATTTCGTGCATTTTTTAATCAATATGTTATAAATAGTCGCCAATCGATCTATTCACACATACAGTAAAGTTCTAATAATACATGTATGTATGGGCTAAGCACACCCCTGCGTATAAAAATTAATTATTGTTTTTTTTATTAAGTTATGTCTACGACCTCTATTTGTAAGTAGTTGTCCGTTATTCGTTTTCTTTTTAATATTGGTTACCAGCACCTATAGATATTGGCACAATAAAAAATATTATCCCTCACATAGCCAATGCACCCATGAGAACTAAATTGTCACTTGTGCCAGTAGTTGCACTGGATCATACGCCCTTTAAATCGGAATACAACGACACTAAATATTGTTATTTGCGTCATACGAAACCTTTGCGCCTGCTACTTTGCTATCACACCTTTAGCCACCACCATAATATTTTTTGCGCGAGAATTTTAATTTGCCGTAATTCTTAAGATGTTTATTTAAATTAAGCTTAAGATGTTAAATTAAATAGTTTAATTTTCAAAAATCGAAAGGGCACTGCGGCTGCTCAATTTTAATATAACGGCTTAAAGTTTTAAGTAATAAAAAATATTAAAATTACTTAGCCCAAAGGCTGGTCTAGCGGTGGAGAGAGGCTCCGTAATATCCGTATAGTCCCAGCGTTTTGGGTACAATGCCACAGGACAATCTTTTAGACGGCGTGTTTTTTCTTTAAATTTGTATGTGTATTTTGTTCTTTTTATTTTAATTTTGTATTTTATAAAAATATATGTACACATTAGAATGAATATAAGATAAAATAATAACTTATTAAAACGTACTATTCAACTGTTTCTAGTTTATAAAAAAATAAAGGTGTATGTATCTAGACTAAAGCGTAGTACTGGTCGCTCCCGATGTTCGTGGTTCACTAACACCGAGACACATTTATTTACTTTTTGTAACATTATACCAGTCGTAACTTCTAAACGAAAGGTCCAATTCGAATAATTTAAAGATTCATTTACATGTACATAGTCAACCTTGATTATGAAGGTAATTAATTGCATACAAACAAGCTAAGGACAATTATGTCAAAATTATATTTAGCAAAAGACAAACTATCTTTCAAAACTGCCCCTTTTGTTATACACTTATGGATGGTGTATCATGTGTATCATATGGTCTCAGTGTGTATAGACGGAAAACCTACCCAGACAAAATATATACTTTACAAAAGGGGACACTAAAAATGATAATGCCTTCAAAAATAAAAGATAATTTTAAATAAAACGACAACGAAGAAGTATTCGAATATTGTAAAGTAATATCAGTACTTTACAATACTTTACTCTAACAGTACTAGTAAGCCGATGGCCTAGGGGTTAGAACGCGTGAATCTTAACCGATGATCGTGGGTTCAAACCCGGGCAAGCGCCACTGAATATTCATGTGCTTAATTTGTGTTTATAATTCATCTTGTGCTAGACGGTGAAAGATAACATCGTGAGGAAACCTGCATGTGTCTAATTTTATCGAAATTCTGCCACATGTGTGTTTTACCATAGCGTTAGAGCAGCGTGGTGGAATAAAGCTCCAAACCTCCTCCTAAAAATGGAGAAGAGGCTTTAGCCCAGCAGTGGGACATTAACAGGCTGTTACATGTACTACAAGACAACAAGACACAAGCTAATCACGTTTAAAGCAAATAAACATTTGTGGAAAACGATCTACAGATTATCTCCTACCAAAGCTCACAAACGAACTACCATTAGATTTTAAATTTGCTAAACGGTTCAATATCATAACGAATAATACTTTTGTAATAATATTTAATATTGTAAGTAAGTCTGTACGCTTATAATTAATATGGCTTTGTTTTGTTTTATTTATTGAAAACTCATCAGTATATTATTTGTTTTTTTTTTATTTGGTTTCACGTGTGTATGTTTTAATTATATATGTTAGTATGTCTAGAGTTTATGTTTGTTAGCTTAAGCAGCACCCAAACAAGCTGACAAGGCTTATATTTATTCTTGACAGCACCCTGTCAGAGTAAAAATAAACATAAATATTTTGTTGTTAATAAATTAATACCATGCCCTTCTTCTGCGCCACACACTAGATAATTATTTTGCTGCAGAGTAATTTTAAAATTGTATTATCTCCTAAGATATTAATTAAAGTCAAATTATGCAAGGGGAATTTTATTCAAATTAAAACATTTTAAATAGTTGTGATAACGTATTTATTTAGGTAAGAATTAATACCATCCTTATATACTTGCTTTCGCAAATAATGCTTTATTTTGGAGCAAATTTGTTTACCACAAAAAAATTATAGTGAATCAACCTTAAAAGATTTGCTATTGCAGACTTTTTTTAGAACTTTTTAAGAGGAACAATACCGCCGTTTACGCACGCAACGGAAACTCTCAAAAGAAACATTTTTCATTGATGCTCCGATATAATTGGTCGTAGCGTGATGGCATGTAGCCTATAGCCTTTCTTAATAAATGAGATACCCAACATAAAAATATTTTTTCAATTCGAGCCAGTAGTTCCTAAGATTAGAGGGATTAACCATACAAACTCTTCAGCTTTATAATATTAGTATAGATAGATATTTTCACGAGCTGTTTTTATCTCAACGGTTATCACGTGACATATGATTGGTTGTTTTGAATATAAACAATAACATATATTTCTTTTACAGAGTAACTACACGAAATTTCTGAAAAATCTCCATACTGAGCAAATTGCGAAACTTCACGCGAAGAATCAACATGAATGTGATTTGCTTGAAGATCTCCGCAGTTACACCATCAAACGTTCTGCCATTGAGAAATCATACTCCGAGGTAAGAAATCTTAACTTACTTATGCAAAGAAAAATTAAGACCAATGAAATCGGTTTTCACTTTTAAAATTCTGCATGCACTTTTATTGAACAGCTGTGTTTACAAAGAAGAAAATGAACTGCATAAAAGGAATTTTTATTGTTTTAAAAAATACATTGACACTAAAAAGGAGCAGTCATTTGATCTCAAATACATCACCAAAACAATCGTAGTTTATTTGTTTACTCTTTAAAGCACTTATATACCTGCAAAGACGGCGACAGTCGTTTGACCGCTAAAACAATAATTGTAATAATAATAATTATAATTCAAACAATATTTATAATTTTACAAAGGGTTTCTTTTGTAGACTTTTGATATTATGCGTGTTATTTAGAATATTGTGAGTAAATTATACTTTATTTACTGCAAAATCTAACAAAAATTGAATGTGATAATGCACCATATGCATGCATATGGTAAGTAGTCAACACCACCGATAGACTAAAGTAGATGTAAGAAATATTTACCATTCTGTAGATCGCCAAGTCGAAAACAACCTTGCGAGTTAAGATTAACATCCTCATCATCATCATAACATCAACGTAGTTACACTCACAGCTCCCTTCAAACAGGAACACAACAATACCTAATATTGCTGTTTAGCGGTAGAATATCTGATGAGTGGATGGGCTACCCAGACAGGCTTGTACATAGTCCTACCACCGAGTAAATTATCTAGAAATTGCTAGGACATGATAGATAGATTATTTTATATATCAAAGCGATAACACATAATATATTCATAACACAAGAAATGTGACATAGCTCATTTTTAGGTAAATTAATAACCGAAGAGATAAATACAAAGAAGTTACGAAAATACGTCTTTATTTTTAGAAAACTGGTAGGTGGACGTACATTTGGGCCACCTGATGGTAAATGGTCACCGCCGCCCATAGACGTATATTACTTATTACTCTATCTAGTACTTTACTTTGTTACGACAAAAAAAACATAGTTATATACATTTTATTATTAACTAAAAACACGAAGACTTTTTCAATCTCAGTTTCATTTAGGAGCGAAAGCAAATATTGAACTCGTTGAAATACTAACACTTTTCTAATAATATCGGCTGATTTCGACTAAGACGTTTTTTGGTATAGATTAACTTAGAATATCACTCGTTTTAAGACTTTATATCAGATATGTGTATATTGCTAAAGTTGCAAACGACGAGTAACATTAGCAACTGCTTCAACTCTCCTGTAATATGGCATCCGGTTGCATTCCGCTTGAACAGTCTAACTGACTCTAAGTTTAAGCGAAGCAAATGTGACTGCTTTATCATGATGAAAATGGTGGAATTATAACTCTTACCTGATCAGTTGATAGCGTCAAATAAATATTTAATGAATTTAATATTTGTTTACGTAATTGATATTTCCCGAGTTCCTGGGTCCAAATTCCTGGCTGGTTCAATAAAAAGTAATTGCCGTTATTAGGTTTTTCTGTTGAAAGATTCTCAGTACCAGCTTGGAGTCTGGATGTTGGTAGTATACAAATCCATGTGACGATGGATGGATGGACGTGTCAGATTTAATCAATCCGATAGGAAGGATACCGTCTCATAATGAGAGTGAGGGATAGGGCACTGTTGTTTGCGCACACATTTGTGCAGCTACTCGTAATATATCCCGCGCAGTTGGCTTGTCTCCCTCGAGAATGGTCGCCGTGGCCGATATCGATCAGAGGGAACTATGTATCGATAAGCAACACTTTATGCAATACTTATAATAATTCTTATTTAAATAGAAACATGTTCTATTCCTCATAATAGCTATACTCTATTCAATTTTCAAATCTACTTAAAAGGACTTTGGCCAATCAAAATTAATAATATTTTTTGTAATATTTATTTTCCTTTTATGTGTAAAAATATCATGACCTACAGGGACACCAACGCTAAGTTGCTTGATTGCAGTGATTCATTTAAATCTGTAGATTTTTGACATTTGACTATATACACGTTTCTTCTCCGAGCCTGAGTAGGCTGTCTTCTTCTTCTTCCTAGCGTTTTCCCGGCCTAGAAATGCCAGGGTCCGCTTTCCTACATCTTTGCCTCCACTTTGCCCGATCGAAAGCGTCGTCTTTAGTGAGATCGTGCTCTCTCATATCGTCCCTCACAACATCGAGCCAGCGCTTCTTGGGTCTGCCGCGGGATCTAGGGCCTTCGACAACAAAGTCCAGGCATCGGTTCCCAACGTAGTCTGGCGGTCTGCGGCTAATGTGACCAAACCAACGGAGACGGCTTTCTTGCAACTTATCCGCTACATCGCAAACGCCAAGGCTACCACGGATGTGCTCGTTACGAATACGATCTAGTCGCGTAACGCCACACATCCACAGCAGCATCTTCATTTCCGCGACGTGAAGTTGCTGAACATGTCTCGCGAGAGCTGGCCACGTCTCGCTGCCGTACAATAAGACCGGTCGGATGATGCACTTGTACACAAGGCCCTTTAATTTCACCGGTATCCTGCGATCACAGATTACCCCGGTGACTTCCCGCCATTTGGCCCAAGCTGCGTTTATTCGAGCTCTGACGTCGTGGTCGATCGTACCAGACTCGTGCAGTACGGACCCGAGGTATTTAAATTTTTCCGTCTTGATAACGGATTCTCCGCCTATCTTTATGGGTTCGGGGTCCGTACTGCCACAGGCCATATACTCGGTCTTCGCAACATTTAGCATCAGACCACCCCTCGCTAGCACACCCTTCCACTGGTTCACCTTTTGCTCCAATATCTGCTTGTCCTCATCTACCAGTGCAATGTCATCAGCATACATCATGAGCCAGGGAGACGGCTCATGGGCTTTCGGTGATACAACGTCAAGCACTACACTGAACAGAAAAGGACTCAGGGCCGAGCCTTGGTGGACACCAACTGTGATCGGGAAAGGGTGCGTGTCGCCAACGGCGGTCCTTACTATTGATTCCGAATTATGGTACATGTCTCGGATAATGTCAATATAGATTTGTGGCACATTCTTCATCTTCAAAGCCCACCAGATTATTTGGCGTGGGACGCAGTCAAATGCCTTCTGCAGGTCTAGAAACGCCATGTACAGCGGCTTCTTCTTTTCTCTGTGGGCCTCGGTTAGTATTCTTAGGCTGTAATTCCTTTATTACTAGCAAGGGCGCCAGCAAAGTATGTTGTAACCAGTAACTTGTTGTTGGGCTCCTAGCGACTACACGAATTGTCTTTAGCACCTTCATTGCACTTTTATTGTTTTTATTGATACACTAATGTTGCGAAAATACTACATTAACAAATTCGAAACGTACGCATGCATGGTGGTGAAACAATTCCAACCGGGTTCTACATTTAATTATCTTAAGTAAGATACACCCTAGACTTAACACTGAACAATTTTATTAGATACATTTTATCTTAATCGTATTTTAATTGAATTAAATCAACTGTAGTCACTGATTCGCCTTTGTAGGTATATTTAACAATTATAATTATTACAAAAAGTTGCTAGTAATAAAAATGTATTCAATAATAAAAAAATCAATATAATAAAATTAAGCAAAAAAGAAACATTAATCTAGAAGACATATACATATAACAATACAAAAGTAAATTTTGACATGAAGGAAAATATCATATCTCCCTTCAAGTTAGCTTACAATGTACAAAGATATTTATAGTCATCAGTCAGTCTATTTTGTAGAGCACGGCTAGCAACGTTACTCCTATAAAAGTCTGGGTGAAAGGAAATGCAATGCTATTCTGAAAGAACTCACTTCGTTACTTACCCATGAATGCCTGTACTAAACGAATGTTATAATTTTTATCGCCAATGTCACATATAACTTTCTGACATTTCACGACCGTTTTCTGTGGTGAGTTTCGAGTATGTTTTTTACAGAATAATCTTAAAGTAGGGCAAGGAAATCCATGTATGAATCGAGGAACATTGAATTTTACTAAGTTGAGAAAATCCGGTGATATTAACATCACATGAACAAGGCTGTGAAGTGTTTTGAGGTATATTTTTTTCGTAATTTTTGAGAGAGAGCAATTTAAAATGTTGGCAAGGCTAATGGCTCAGTCAGCTCGATAAGGACAACTAAGATCTATGTGGAAACATTCGATTCTATAGCTATGAACTTTATAATGAGGCTTCCAAATAGAGCATGAATGTTCCAGGTTGCTGCGTATAAAAGCCTTGTATAAGGTGAAAATGTGTGACATATTTTTAAGGGCTCTCCAGTTACGCTTATTGAAAATTCTATTAATCCAGCGACTATATAAATAGTTATTTACTTATTTTTCTTAATTTCAATCGCTACGTACTACCTAATATTTAAGAGGATTAGTGGGTTTTTTTTCCTCGAGAGAACCTTTGGTTTACGGAATTCAATCAGTGGTCCATTCTGAGTGTGTTCAGCTACTGGACACTTCTGTTTTTATATTTAGCTATGTTCTTTGTCCCGTTCCGCTATGGTTTAGAAGTACGCCCGAGGTGGCGTCTTTGGTGATAAGCCTTGACATCGTCAACGCTTTCAACACGTTACGTTGCTTTGGGAAGCTATTAGAAGGGCGCTTGTTGCAACATCACGTCACAAGAAAAAGTATATTTATTATACAGTCGCCTACAAATATGCGATTCTGGAATCGAATTGAACTACAACCCGTCACATACATTGTGTATACTGTACATACTTGTGGTCAAATAGGGTCGACGAGGGCCGAAATAACTCTCACCCTATCTCTCTCTCTTTTTTTTTGTTTTGCACACCAGTTTTGTTCATGACATATCGCACGCGGTGGTAATCTTGGAGTGTAATGTTGGAGCACTTATAAAAAAACCACACGTTTTTTAACAAACAACTTCACTAATGTTCACAAGTATGAGTTGTATGTATGACATCTACTATAACCTCATGAGCTCAGTCGAACACGCTTGTTTCTATTAATTTACTGCTGAGTAATTAGAAAAAAAACACATCGCGCGATGGTAAATTTAGTTCCGGATGCAAGTGACCCTCTAATGACCGAAATGAAAGACGTTTCTCCTTTAAAAAAATGGTTATTAATGTTACCTGGCTCAAAGCGGTTCTCTCCGCTTCACCGGAATTGCAAAATGCAAAATGTTATTCAGATTCTGAAAAAACGGAAACCAAGATTTGGTGACTACGGTGGATGACGGAGAGTTACCAGTCATAACTCCTGTACCTTTGATAAGCTCCATTGAGCCGTGTGTGGATGAGCGTTGTCTAATTTCAAAGCTTCTCTTATCTTTCAATGTGAATGACAAAAATAAATTATTAACACTTACTATTTAGATAATATATACATATACTCATATACAACATATATATCCAATATTAGTTGTTCGATCATTGTGTTTTAGTACTATTGTCTAAATGAAATTGTTTGTTTCAGGCTTTGTTGAAAATATCGTCGGCATATCTAAACAAAAAAATACCAAACATTCCCGATCTAAAAGTCGACGGAGCAGAGGAGAAATGGTTAGTATTATAATTAATAAACGACTTACCGCTCTGCTGGTGCTGTGTATTTATTAAAAAATTGTCTTGAACTCTACGTGAATCTATATACAATCTATACTGACGAAGGACTCTTGGGACTATATAAATCTTACATCATCTAACCTCATTGTAACATCCTTTTTTTCGAACTTTTGGAAATAAAAGATCCGAATTATTTTACTTAAGCTGCTTACTGCAAACTTAATCGACAGATATTATTTGAAAAATTACAATATTTTTTTGGTTATCATGAGATAAATACAGAAACTCTTTGACTTTCTTGGCATTTAGTTTGAATTTTGAGTAAAGATTTTATCATCTTTAAGAGTTGGAATCGATTACCCATAACATTTAAATCCATCCCGTGGCGCATGATGCTTAAACAGAGCAAATATATGAATTTTGTTAGATTTTTTTTCGTTTTTCTAGAATTTTTGCACAAAATAATAAAACATGAAACATCGTAAAATTTCATTTAGTGTTATGTTAATGATTTAATTAACTGATATTGTTGTGCCACCCTCGACGTTAAAGGTTATGCATAATGTATTATATGTTTCTAAACGTCATTCATTTACACCCACCTAACGTTGCGCTAATACAATGTGACAGATTGATTATAGAATATTATTTTCAATCGAACAGGTAGAACATGACATGATGACACCCACGACGACACATTGTCATATGATCTTCGAATATGTATCAAAAGGAAGCTTCGTTTTCTTTTTATCCTATAGAAAGCCATTTATTATTAGATCAGTATTAAAAGAAAAGTATTTTTACCCAAAGAACAGATTACTTATTAGACAAAGCCAACTAATGTTTGTATATGAATGACCTTATCGTTAAATATAGTATAATAAAGCAGCATTTTAGATAAAATGTCTTTTGAAAACGTTGTTAAATACAAGTTTCATTTGCCAATAATTAGTTTTAGTTATGATGCGATTATTTGTTATTATGCTGAATAACAAATAATCATATTTCTAAACTGCGGACCATGAATCAACCGAAACCATAAACCAGAACCGTGCACCAGCGAAAAATCTCAATTCGAACTAATTATGTTCAAATAAAACAGTATTTTTGAAGCTTTATTATAATTGAACTATTTTACTTTAATACGAACTTCGGCTTTGACTGTCAATGCGAAAATAAAGTGTAAAAATAAACAGCAGCAATGCAAAGTGACTTTGCGAATCATATTTGAATTTCAGTTAAAAATTATGTTACTGTGTACTCTCAACTACATTTTTAAAATGTGCATCTACTTTTACACGTTATTGCGACTTGCGAATTTTTAACATTGAGATAATACAATTATTATTTAACATTGAGAAAGTATTTTGGTATGGATTTTATTACACATCCATGAAATGTATATTTGTATGTATATTTCTACCAGGAACATGTGGAATGTCTGGCGTACCGTGCTTGAGGAAAACGAAAAGCTGGCCCGGGCGAGATTGGCTGCTGTCGAAGTTTTTCAACAGCAGATAGCTGACGAGGCCAAGGGCCTTCGGCAACATAAGCTTAACGTCGCGAAAAAGGTAAGTTTCCCTTACGTAAACTATAATATTTTATCCGTACATTTATTATAATTGTATTGTTTATTTTTATAATAAAATGATTGGTATTGTTTTTGCATACAATTCTATAAAATAGCTGGATAAGTACATCACTGTAAATTTTATTATTAAATGTTTTTGTAACTTTCTGGCAACAATTTGGTTTTACATAAACACAAATATAATCATATAGGTGTTTATTTAAGACAAATTAAATACAAATGAGAACACAAATGTCAAATAAAATATTTCGTCCATCCAATTCATCATCAGCCTTTCACTGCTCTGCAAGAGTCCACCGCTAGCCTTAACTAGATCCGGGGTTATTTCTATTTACGAGTTATGATCTATTTACGAATTACTTTCCTTCCTCATCCTCAGTCCTTCGAACGATATGGCCGGCCATTGCCACTTCAGCAGGCTAATTCTTCAAGCTGTCTCGGTTATCTGCCTTTGTCTATGGATTTTAACGTCATTCGGTCTCTTATCACAATACTGAGCATTTATCGCTGCGAAGCATGCTGAGAGTTAGCTACCTTACACTTGCAAATGAAGATGACGGTTAATACTTACTTTTATAATAGTAGTAACAGCCTATTAATGTCCTACTGCTAGGCTAAGGCGTCCTCTCCCTTTTGAGGAGAAAGTTTTGGAGCTTATTCCACCACGCTGTTCCAAAGCGGGTTGGTAGAATACACATGTAGCACAATTTCAATGAAATTAGACACATGCAGATTTCCTAACGATGTTTTTCTTCACCGTCAAGCAGTTAAGATTCACGCTCTATAACCACTAGGCCATCTCGGCTCCACTTTTATAATAAATAAATAATAATAACTTTGAGAATACAATATAGGCTACGTATCATAATATTTTCTATATCATTTGTGTAAACGACTGTTCTTCTTTTGGAATAATTAATTCCTCATTAGAACTTTGCAAACCTCGATATCAAAGCTGAAATTATACTCAATTAAGTCTCTTTGTTTTATTACTTCGATGTTGAAACTATCTATATGGAAATAAAGTTTTATAGTTTAATTGTCGTGTGGTACTTGCAAGAATCATAATATTTCAAACTGCATTGAAATAGCGAAAAATAATAAATAATAATTGGATGTGAATAGCTGTTAAATTTACTTTCAAATTACTGAATTAGTAATTAGTAATTTGAAAGTATAATTTTGAAATGACATGTAATTTATAGATTGACTAGTTTCCCCCCGTGACTTCGTGAGGAGGGGGTGGGTGCTACGTACCATATGTCCTTTTCTTTACCCCTGATAACGTGTACAAAATGTTATGATGGTTGAGTAGTTGAGATGTGAACGCATAAACAAACAAAGAAATACTACTAAGGATTATGCGTCAGTTTGCAATACATTCAGATGAAAATGGCGTAGTCTATTGCCCTCAATATAAGTCATTAGAACAACCAATTAATATTTATCAGGTGATCGTGATGCGGGTGCATTTGGATAATGATTTTATTATGTACCATATTATTATGTACAGTGACCATACCCTACATTTTTTTGGGCACCATTTGTAATATCGTATCAATAATATCTAATTGACACTTATATCATTTTGGAGATTTTAAAGAAAAATGTGACATCAAAGACTCGTCGTATACGTTCTATTTATAAATGGATATAATTTCAAATAAAATTAGTATACACTTAGATTCAATTTAAAAAGACTTTTGAGACTTCTTCGATACCATACATTTTTTACATATTATATATATTTTATATGTATATAAGGCTACATGTTGATGTATATAGATGCAAGACTACTTTTTAAATGAACAGACCTGTTTGATACGCTAGATATTAATATCGCAGCTGGCGAGCATTTCGGTACATGATTGATTGCTCGTTTTTTGAATCGATAGAGATTAAAGTGCAGATCAATGCAAATCGATTCAGTCGAGTTAATTAAGGTTCTATGTCGCTGTCCTTTGCAGTTACAGCTACTTATTTTTTTTTAAAAAACATGAGAACATTAAATTATTTATGCTTCATCAATTTTTTCGTTTTTATCTTACATTATGATATTAAATGAGATATTTTTGTATATTTATATATAAATTTATTTCGAATATCTCGGAAAAGTTTACTTAAACGAAACGGGTACTTAAATTTTGTATTAAGATAAGGTTTTTTTTGTTTTTAAGTTTATCTATAAAAATTTCTTAAAATAACAAATTTTTTTAAAAGATTACAAAACAAAGCGAGGCTCGGTCGCCCAGGGGCTCTTATAACTTTGTGGAAGTAACTAAAATATAGATAAGCGAGCCGTATAAACATCAGTAAAAATTCTGGATATTTTTCTTTCATTTCTTTCGATTTTTGTCGCTTTTAGAAGTATTCTGAACATCAGCGTCATCGAGGCAGATAATATAGTAACCCCGTTTTTACAAATTCGAAGCGATGCCGATTGTCATTGTAACGTGATCAGATCGCAGACGCGGCCCTTAATGTTTCTTATGGCGTAATCATCACCATTAATTAAATATGCTTCATTAGCAAATCATATATAAATTTTCCTCGCCAGCTCCCTGAATACCTATATTTACATATATCACTATTTCTGGAAAAATATTTCATGTTTAATCGAACATATATTAAGTATATATTAACAAGCGACAATGAATACATAATTTATGCAAATATACCTCTTCTGCAGAACACCGTTGAAGCATCTATAAATTATTCTGTTCTTTCTAAAATGCCTATGATTTTAAATTATTTTCGTTTTTACACATCTTACAGTAACAGCCTGTTAATGACCTACTGCTGGGCTAAGGCCTCCTCTCCTTTTTGAGAAGAAGGTTTGGAGCTTATTCCACAACACTGCTCCAATGCGAGTTGGTAGAATACACATATGGCAGAATTTCAATGAAATCAGACACATGCAGGTTTCCTCACGATGGTTTCCTTCACTGTCAAGCACGAAATGAATTATAAACCAAAATTAAGCACATGAAAATTCGGTGGTGTTTGCCCGGGTTTGAACCCACGATCGTCGGTTAAGATTCACGCGTTCTAACCATTGGCCATCTCGGCTTTTACACATCTTACTAAGGGATAATTCATTTGTTTTGTTTTTTGTTGTTTTTTTTAAATATCAATTTGCCAGTATAACGAAATAATTACAACCATTTTTTTACTTTAGAAATTACACACATCATCATAAAACTATGGATGATGCATAGAATATGAACAAACATAATCAATTATTTTAGACGCTAAATTCAATATTTAATAAAGTGCCAAACATGCATGAAAAGGAATTCTGAAATGCACTAGCGACATTTTAATGGATACATCGAACAGGAGCGAATAGAAATAAAACAAGTTCATCCCATGCCACTCGATGTCATGTGATGTCAAAGCGCGTGGAAAATCTCTTTGTCTAGCTTTTTGTGCTGGGAGTGCATTTTGCTTTGATAAATGATTCCCAATTATATTAAAAGCATTATTCCTGTTCGTAAAGAATTTTTCACGGTGATCATGGATTTGAAAAATATGCAAAGTATTGAAAATAACATTTTAATATCTAGAATTAAGAACTTAGGGAAAATAGTCGGAAATAAATTTGAATGAACAAAAACTAACATCCTCATTCGTTCCAATCAAAAAAGTTTAAAATTGGAATCTTAATTAACTTGGATATACATTTAGAGTGAGACTATTATGATCTAAACCTAATATAAACTTTTTTAAGTATCTTATTGTATGCTTAAAATGTTACAACATAAAATGTACTTCTTTGTTTAATTATTTCCATTTCGGGTTCTATTTTTAAACTATATTATGATTACAATTTTAGTTAATACCAGTTACTGCAATCGTATCTTATAATGCCGTGTATTTTGTAAATAAAATATGTATGTTTGCTTTCATTGATGTCTGTCTTTGAATAACAGCAGCACAAAGTTTTAACTGCATGGGATGGTAGATTTTTTACTTCGAATATTAGGAAGTAAATTTATTGTTTCATATTTAATTTTTTTCTTCATGTTCGAATTAAAATCTACCACCAGCTTGAAGAAGAATACTTCCTGATTTCTGAAGAACTGGTATAAGAAACTGTATTTTGGCAATTTTTATGATCACATGAACTATGACAGATATTTATTACTAAATATGGATTATATATATTCTATAGTTTTTACTTCGACTACCAAGATGTAAGTTTGATGCTTATTTATTAAACTTATATCTCGATAGGTGAAGTAAGAACTACCACCATCTTGAAGAAGAAAACATCCTGATTTGAGAAGAACCGGTGAAAGAAGAATTTTCGTGATCATTTAAAATTTGTAAATAATTTATGTTTAAATATGCACTTTGTTTAATAGTTTTGACGTCATTACAAAAAATTAGTTTAATAGTGTATATTAGAGTTATGTCTCCACAGTGAAATAAAAACTATCACGAGTATGACGAAGATAACATTTTGATTTGAGAAGAACAAGTGAAGGAATTCTCGATCGTTTCAATTTTTTAATAAAAGAACGACTAGACGCGAACGTTTCATTTCGAACCTATGCTAAAGTGCATTTTATAGTCACTTATCGTACCTTTTGCAGAGAAACGTCCTTTTAATTTTTTTAATTGAGCAACTGTGGCAATATTCTCTTTTATTGGAATCCAGTTGTAAAATATGATACATCCAATTGCAAAATCAAAATCTATATTGAGTTATGCAGCTTTTTATCGACGATTTCTTTTTAATAGTGCACCGACTCGCTGGCACAAGCACATAAAGAACTGCAGTTAACTGTTTTGGACGTGGATAAGACTAAAAAACTGTACTTCGACGAAGAGCACACTGCTCACGATGTCAGAGACAAGGCTAAGGATATCGAAGAAAAGTAAGTGTTATTTAGTCTACAGTACTAAAGCATTACGATTAATATAATTGGTACATTAAGTTTTCAGTTCTTCAGTTGTTGGTTTTTTTTTTCTATTCACGTAAAAGTATTTGTAAAATTATAAAGTTTGAAATTTTTTATCTAACTAAACCAGCACGCATTGAGAGCAAAAAGTTCCATTCGGACGTTATCTTTTCACCAAGGCTGCTAAAACTGTATAAATAACTGTGTAACCAGAGAAAGTAGTACCAGTATTTAATTATGATAATTTACCTACTACTACTACTACGTTAAGACACGCTACACTAATTTACGACTTTACACACTATAATTCGAAACAATCGCAAACAGGCGGACGACGTTGCAGAAAAAAAAACCTACTGCGCGTCAAACACTTACAGATATACTCTACCTGTTGTGGGCTAACCGCTGTTAATGTCTTAGTTAGACTCGTAGTTATTAGAAAAGACCTTTTCATATTAAAAAGCTTGCTTGTAATAGGCGGACTGTACTAACTAATATATCATTTATAAGTTATTATTAAATATTTTTAAATTAAATATCAACAAATTATTATTTTGATAATTAATATCAGACACGAAATAGTTAATTCTTCATAATATCGTGTTAAATATTTTCGAAACAGATTAAAAAAGAAAAAGGGTTCGTTCTTTCAATCGATAACTTCATTGCAAAAGAATAGCGCGAAGGTTTCATCTCGTCGAGACCAACTGGAAGAAAAGTCAACTGGTGCGAGAAATGATTACCTTCTTAGCATAGCCGCTGCAAATGCGCATCAAGTACGTAAATAAAAAATATTAATTAAAATTAAATTTTATTACGGATTTTTTTAAACATATGTATTATTTTATACAGAATCGATATTTCTTGGTCGAATTACAAACATGCATGCAAAGCATGGAGTCATCTGTATACGAGAAAGTTTCCGAATTCCTCACCCTGATGGGACGCACTGAACTACTTACTTGTTCAGCCACTCAACACTCGTTCGGAAAAATTAGAGATCAAGCACAACAGCTGACACGTGAATACAATCTGCAATGTCTTTATTTATATTATCCAGTGTTGAAACAGCACATCCAGGTGCGTATATTTTTCTCATCCTTGTTTTATTAAATATATATTGTTTTACTTATTAAAATTTTTCATTAGTACGATTTTGAGCCATGCGACAATGATCCGATTGACGCCGTTACCATGGAGCACGAATCCGTGACTCAGACTCTCGCGCAAGAAGCTCGCAGATGGGCAACACGTGTAGTTAGAGAGACTGCCTTAGTGAGAGATGCTACTCGTAAGCTAAATCTTTACCAAGCTATGCGAGATGCGGGACAAAAGGTATCTTGTATAAAGAGAACATACTTTTTATTGTTGCTATTTACTTATATATGAATATGTTAATAAGCTTAACTTAATAATTAGGTTGATCCCAATGACCCTAATGGTCCTGAGCTCGAAGTCCGTATGGATGAGTTGAGATCTAACATTCGACGATCGGAGACATCTAAAGCAAAGTATGAGGCTAGGCTGGAATGCCTTCGCAGCAGTGGTGCCGCAGTAGATGAATGGTTAAAAGAAATTGATTTGCTTGCTGTACAAGAAACTTTGCCACGCAGCAGCAGCCTACTTAGTGTCCGTACCGACGCATCGGGTGCAGCTGTAAGTTCTAGTCCAAATTATTAAATTACATTTGTTTTAATGTCAGTATTTTTAAATAACTTAATTATATTTATTTCTAGGATCAACCAAGTTCAGACTCATTCTATGACAGTGATAACACCGAAGGAGAGGCACCTACTACTTCAGCTGTGGCTAGTACTTCTGGAGGACATCAGCGTACGACATCTGGTTCACAAAATGAAGACGAACAGGATGAAGATGTTGATGGTACTTAATACAAGTCACACAAAAAATAAAATTATTTATTTCGTACTAGTTATTACGTGCCTTCTTTTTTATAGCTGCATTAGAAGAAGAGCGTATGCGTATTGAACAACTTACTATTGGTTGGGATGATCCTACTCAGGTAAATTGGGGTGAACCAGAAGCTGAATCTACTCCTCCACAGACTGCAGAGCCTCCGGCGGCTTCACTGTATAAGTGTACTGCATTGTATTCTTACACTGTAAGTTAATCATCATCACATCGTTTAAGTGCTTAGATCTCGGCAAAATGGATGTATTAATTACGTGTCTACCTTAAAAGGCTCAAAATCCTGATGAGTTGTCAATCATTGAAAACGAACAACTGGAGGTAGTTGGCGAAGGAGACGGCGACGGTTGGCTTCGAGCACGTAACTATCGTGGAGAAGAAGGATATGTGCCTCACAACTATCTTGATGTTGACCGAGAACAGGTTAATTTTATATTTTTTTACAAATAGTATTTTTTGGAAATGATGTATAAACGCGAAAATTAATATTTTAGCCTACGAGTGCCCCGGGTTTGGTTGCGCAAATATCTTTCTCGTCTGTGGACTATACAGTTGAAGGAGAAGATGCTGATGTTGTACAATCTCCTGATCAAATATCAGTAATATCGGCACCGGCTGCTAAACCTGAGGAACCTAAAGTAGAAGTGAAAGTTGAAGAACCGCCAAAAGTGGAGCCAGAAGTAAAACCAGAATCATTGCCAACACTTGGGTATTGTTTCTCATTATACGATTATGACGCTGAAGCTTCAGATGAATTGAATCTGGAAGAAGGACAGGTATAAAGAATCAAGTATATATTTTTTTTAATTGATTTATTTGTGTTGAAACTAATATAATATTACATTTGCCTAGATAATTCGTATCGTTTCACGGGATGCCCATGACGTAGACGATGGTTGGTGGCGCGGTGAAGCCAATGGAGTGATCGGTAACTTCCCATCGCTTATAGTCGAAGAATGTGATGAGGTACACCTTAAACGAATAATTGACATAATATTAAACAATAACTACTTCGTCTGAAAAGTAAATATAATAAATCTTGTCTAATTTAGAATGGGGAACCGCTAAGTGGTGTTGATGATGATTGGACTCCACCAGACTCGGCTCCACCCGTGTTTGCTTCGCCACCTGAATCGCCTTCGGCCGGGTTTAACGAAGAAAGTAAGTGAACAATAACAATATAACTAGATTCAAGTTATAAATTTTTTCACTTTTTCTTTCTTCTTTGCACTATTTCTTCGTACCTTGACAACTTCATGAGCTTAACAAAAAATGTTAAGCAAAAAATTGTGACGTCAAACATCTTTGTGGGGCCAAAAGTGAAGTTGTCTGTGTGCGGATTTTATATGCTGGTGTCTTGTTACGCAGTTAACCGTATTTGTTCGTAATGTAAAGAAAAATAGTGGCCATAAAAACGCGGTTCATCACACGATAGATAGCTTTTGGCTGATTGGGTTATTCGTTACCGTTTTCTTTCCCAATTGGCATGGTAATAACATTTTATTGACTTAACGTAAAGCACGTTTACAATCATATCTAGATATTGGTAGGTTATAAATAAAACGCTACCTATTTTAGGTCCATCCAACATCGGCATAATGCATGAAAATTTGCACGACCATTATAGCTAATCAAACATTTTTATTTAACACATCTACGTAAATAAAGAATATTTCTATTATAAAGTAATTTAAAGAATTTTAGAAAAATTAAATTATTTAAAAAAAAACTTCGCTGCTTTTTGTCTTACCGTTGATTTTAACCATTCCTGAATTGACGGGTCGTTTCACGCGAAAGTACATTGCTGCAGCAATATAGCAAAACTTATTGTTAAAACTACAAAATAAAAGTCAATTTAAATATATTTACAATTAAAATACGTCTTCTTCGTCTTTCCGGAGCCTAAGCCTTTACGCCTTAACCAATTAAATATATGCAACTTGTTCGTAAGTTATTACTTCTCTGCTATTGCTTCAAATTTCTTGTCTTTTTGACAAAATATTTCGCACACTTTGAGATTTGTATCCTTGATCAAATTCGATCGTTGAATTATTTGCCACTATCCTTGGACGCTGCCAGTGATCTTCAATGAGAACAACAATACTAAGAATGCTGCTCCTCCTGCGGACCCGCCACCACCTCCACCGGCCGACATGGGTGACTCCATGGACAGCCAACCCGACTTCAGCTTTAACCTAGAACTTAGTAGGAACCAACATGAACAATATGATACACAATTCATAGGCCCACTACCTTCGGGCGCCCCACCCATCACCATCGTAGGTAAGTAAACTAAAAAATTTAATGATATTCGCGCGTTAAATATTTTGAAAATTATTATAATGGATAACAAACGAATATAACATAGTAGTGTCAATATTTAAAAAAAAGAAAATTTTTGATGATTTTAAGGCGTTAAATTCAACTAAATGTATTTATTATTATTTGAAGCTATGTAAACAATTGGAAACATTCGTAAAATAACAGATATACACATAACCTCTTATATATACAACACATATATAATCTATTCATTAATTTTGTACGAATTTTTTTTCATGCTTCAGTCGATGAGGTTGTCAGTGAAATATTTGAGGAGGAGGTTTGGCTTTTAATTACAACACTATTACATCGTTATTATGTCTAGGCTGGCTTTATCATGGCTCCTTGCCAGAAAGTGACATTAAAGCTTGTAGATGCCTCTAGTATACCGATTCTTTATCTTTGTGTTAAAGCGATCGGGCACAAAGTCTCTAATTAATTAAAATATGTTTTTAAATGACAATGTATTTTGTATACAATACAAGAAAAAAAAACATTATATATTTTTAAATAAATAATCGTATATTATTTAATATTAATTTTAATATTAGCTTCTATTTTGAGAACCGAGGCGGCCCAGTTTAATTTGTAATTTATCTGGCTGTAGAATAAACCTCGACGGCCGAAATTCTGCCACAATCAATGACTATCTAACAATGGAGCAGCGTCTTGGACTTGGAAGCCTCAACCGTTCTTTATTTCGGGTTATTACCACGTAATATCATATCATTTAATATTATCATACTTTTTTAATGTATACTTACATTACATAATAAAGCGGGACGATAAAAATCCATGATCATCAGAACATTGACAATTAGAGAAATATCAATTTCAGATCAGCTACTTATAACGAAAACACCCGTTAACTCGTCCAAATCGATATATCTCTTTCATCCTCCAGGTGCTATTTATATATTTATAAAAGATATTTGTGGCCGATCGAGAGGTAAAGGTCAGTTTTAAGCAGTTTAGCTTTGCTTTCGCTATGGGCAGTTTGGGTAATAGTGCTTGTGTGTATATGAAATATTTTTTTAGTAACTACGTCCTTATAGTTGTGTATATCTTAAATATGTAACGCGTTTCCACATTTCTAGTATCTTCTTATACTTTAAAACGCGTGAGAAGATAATAACTGGTTTTATCTCTATGTTCAAAAGATATGCACATCTATCTGTTTTTATTGTAATCATTAGCTAAATTGTATACATTTTGTAGAGACCGACATTAACCGAGATCATATTATCGTCAGCATGTCGGCTTTATGCATGAAGTTCCACTAGAAGTAATTTAATAAAAAAAAATTGACACAAATCAGATTAAATTTCAATTGGAGTATTTTAAGTAATTTTTACAGACAATAAATTCTAATGTCACAGGAAAATTTAACAAAACTGATATAAAAACGCTTGAAATTCTGTGAAAGTTTACACACACAATTATTTGAAACTTCTTCTAATACAAGTATAATCGTTTTCAGGAAGTGGAGGACTTGCCACCCGTACCGCAGCCGAAACCTGCGCCACCACAAGTTGAAATCACAAGCGAGGATTGTGGGCTCGGCGTAGCACAAATTGTAATCACGGCCGCTACACCCATGATAGAAGAGCCCGAACAACCCTTCCCCCCACCGGAGACCCGTCCCAAACCAGAGCCCGATGCGCAGCCCGAGTCGCAGCCAGAAGAACCGCAACCTCTAGAAGACAACGACGACGAAGAATCATCTCTGTCCGAACAGACTGCTGTCTGTTTACGCGATTCCGAAGAGGGACATGCTGACTCTGCACCCCACCCGGCTTCAAGTTCGACGGCTTCCGAGGGTGAGTCGACGGGTGCCTCTGTAGCTTCGGGTCCCCCTACCGCCCCTCAATCCCCCCCTTCGGCTCCCCGCGCCGGTCGAGCTTCTATCCCAGACGAACTCGAGCCAGCACAACTAGCGAGGCTCACCGATCTTAAAGAATCCAATGCCTAGGCCTATTGCTTTGACTGAAGATAAGCAATCTATTTAGAAACCATGCCTTCGTAGAATTCGTCTTATCATTTGTCATTTTTATGACATTCGGTCAGTATTCATTACCTATGTTAAATTATTTATTAATAGATAATAATGGTTAAAGCACTATTTTCTTTCATAAACCGACCGTTTCTCAATAAATAATTTCATTTTAATGAACCAGCTCAAGTTACAATGATTTTGAAAGATATTTTTAATGTTATTTATATTGTGTGAAAATTTAATGAGTTTAGTCATAAATGTTAAAATATATTTATATTTTTTTTATATAGATGCTAATATAGGATTTTTATATATACTACAATTACATATTGGTTTTTTAATAATTCGTTTAATCATTGTTTTTTCAAAGCTATAATAACTTACATCTAATAAATTACGCACATAAGTATGTAACAATCTATACCAATTAACTACATATATAAGTCAATTGTTGAAGATATAAAATGAAAATGCCTTTGGTAAAAGATCATATCTTGACACTGCTTGAATTTGGACAAACTAATATATTTTTTAATTATTAAAGTATTATTGCAGTATGAGAAGCGGTCACCTTACTAAATATAGAACCCATGTATATATTTAGCTAATAAAGTACGTTCTATTCTTATTAATAGCAAATTGCTGACGCATCATCTCGGTCATTTGGATAGAGAATTGTGTAGATTTTTCGTGTTGGTCGATAACAAAACCGATTCAGTACAAAGTATATCAAACATATTTAAATTAATTGGTATGACGTCACACATTGAAAGGATCTCTCAGGCGTTATCGTTAAAAATTTAAAATGTATAAAAAGCTTTTTAAGTGTTATTTGTAATGGAATTAATAAAATAAGATACATATATTTATCGTCAGGTTCATCCTAAATATAAAATAAATTGGCCTAAATAATAATTTTCATAAAAAGTTGGAACCTCACATGGTAATAAAATATGCATTGATTTCGACCGACATGTTGACATTAAAACTTTAAGAAATCTGTCTAATTGAATTTACACCACATTTGTTTAGCAGCTGAAATACAGTTAAAGCGGTAGGCTTAGGTAGCAGGGATTTCTAACTTCTAATTTAAAAAAAATCAGCTTGCAAACAATGTTTATGAAATCTCTTTGGAACAAAACATCCTTTTACTTTATTTTTTATTTTTAACACATAATAATGATCTATAGCATGTGTATCGAATATTAGATGGTTTTTTCAAATAGATTTTAAGGGCAAGAGTACGAATATCAAATAATACATCTATTATGTGAATTTGATTTGTAACAGCACTCTTATCCATGAATTATATTAGATTAATGTTAGTTGTTACTTATACAATATATGTTAAAACTTAGTGCGTATTAGTCACAATTATGTAAAACCCTGTTCATCGCATCAATAAAATGTTTCATTAATGTTTTATAACATGTTTATTGTGTAGAATCTGATTATTATTATTAGAATATTATAATCGATGTGATTGTAACGTTGTCTTTGATATTATAATTGTAAAGGTTATTAGTTAATTAACTTAAACAAGTACATATAATATGTATTCAGTATAATATTTTAAGGTACCTAATCCTTTGCTATGTATTCACATTTGGCTTTGTTACAATGTTACACCCCGTATATGATTAATTATATATTGACTTCTTATATTTTCACAGGGAGGATTGTAGCACTCTGTAGACAAAATATTTAAAAATATAATTAAAAAAACTGTTACTAAAATACAATCATGTTGTTTGTAATAACTTAACTTTTAATACGTATATAATATAGATAAGTGTTGCATTTCTTTAGAAATACCAAATTAGATCACTATAGCCTAATTACTGGTAACGCTACTGAATGAATTTAAATATATTTAAATACTCATGCTATTGCGTTTTATTTAATACCACATTGATTTAATCAACTAAAAACATGCGAATTTTAAGAACCTTTGTTATAACGCAATATATTTTCAATTCTTAAGAGTGAAAAGATAATAGGGATCAGTTATTTACAAGTGAAAAATACGTTATTGCATTTTTATACACCAACTGCATTACTTATGAACGTTGCTAAGCGGAGCTGAGCTGGAGCTGTTTAGTCAAATCGTAGACAGAGAAATTTAGTTTTACTTAGTTTCTCTGTCTACGAGTCAAACACTGAGTTCGCTTTTCCTGTCATTATTGATTTGACACTCGAAAGAAGCAGATACAGCATTGCTTACTAATTAGCTGTTATCAACGTTTTTAAATAAATTTGTATAAAAATCTCTAGCTTCGACAATGTTCTAATACTCTTTTAACATGTTTAATATAACAAAGGTATGCAGCATACAGCCAGATACTTACATATTAGCCTTCTGCCGTACTGTCATATATATAGTCATACAGATACTTCTTACTACTTACCTTATTATAGGTACTAATATAATCTCATTGTTACATTTGTTAATTAACGTTAAAAAAAGTAAAGTAAGCGAATGTAATTAATGTATAAATGTGAGGCGACGTTAATATTCATAAAGAGTTAAACTGTGAAGTATAAAAAATAATATTCGTAGTAATTTAACGGCAGCCAGTTATCTAGATTTAACCGATTCTAGCCGTAAAAAGCAGTGTTTCGGTGTAATGTGTAATTTCATTGTTTATTATTAAATGAATGTCAATGAACCCTAGATTAGAGCTTAATCGTGACGTAGTCATTTTTGAATCTTTTTAAAACCAAAATTATAATATCAATAATAAATAATTATTAATTAAGTGTGTAGCAGCAGTTCTCTGGGAATTTTGGAAAAAAATAAAACAAATAAAAATCGGTAATCACAATGTTCATAATTTATTTTCGAAAAAAGTATATAGTGTAAGAGGTAGATTAGCTTACAAGTAAATTATCATAAATATATATTTTTTAATATTGGATAGTCAGTATTTTTCATAAGAGTTCTAAGCTCCCAGAAGTACAGCCCGTAGGTTTACCAATCGTGCTAACACTTCATTTATAATAATTTTATTAGTTCAATTAAATATTCAATGGGGCTTTAATTCGACAACAATTCTTAGTTCTTGTAATATTTTTCAATAAACGGACATTAGAATAATATTAATAAAATGATGAATCGGAAACGTTTTCACTATTTTTATTATTTTTCTTACCACTCGAACTACGGACCCGTGATCGAAAACTTTATTATTTCACCAGTACAATATTTTGTGAGTATATTTTAATATATTTTTTATTATAATCTTTTAACTCTTTAATATGACACTTTCAAAATACAGCTCTTCAAGTTGCTAGAAATATACATAATTTATTACGAGTAAAGGAAACATCAAAGTCTTGAAACTACTATCGATGATATTTTTATAACGAGTTCCCTTTGTGTAATGTATACAAGTTACTACGGACGTCAATCTAACTCGAAAATCTCCAATTCAAAGACATCAATACATGTTTGACATTGATATTGATTATATTAGTATAAATAATATGAGTGACGTCATCAGGAAGGATTAGTTAATTGCACCCGCTTTATACTGTCGGTATATGTCTTGAAACATGTCACGGCAGTTCATTTTCACTTTAAGCTTGGAACAGAGTAGGAACACGCCAGAGAGTTTTCTGTGCAACGAATATATTTCCTCCGGCGGTGGACACAGCCTGTGCGTTAGGATTGTCGGCACTATGGCCTGGATGCGTCTCGTTGTCTTCTGGGCGCCGAAGTCGAATTTACCGGAGCCTTTGCTAGTGAAAATTTCACCCATTATCAGTACCGTGTCGACGTGCGACTCTTCCATTACCTTAAAGAAAAAGTTGATAAGTAATTACTGATGTATCAAAATTTTAAATAGTCGAGAATCGACTGGATTTGTAATATAAAGAATATCTTAAGATTATATATTTAATAAAGTATTACTTAGAGGCCGACGAAATGTAGGACTTATGATTTATATTGCAATAATCAACTTTTATTCGTCATACATTTTCCATTGGACTTATCACCCCTGTGGGCTGTAGACGGGGTCACGAGTAACTAAGTAAATTCGTAAAATAATATAAAAAAATGTACCTTCGACTCGTATCCCGTAAGAAACTTCATTTCACGAGACATGCGCAAGATCGCTTTACGGTCATTTTCTGAAGCTGCTTTAATTATTTCAATATATTGATCCATGAACTCTTTGGAATATTCACGAGTTGCGCCGAAGTCCAACAATACCACCTATACGAGTAAGAATAATATTTATAATATAAACAAGTATTTTTATATATTAATTTTAAGGCTATTTTAGTGTGACAGAAGATGCAAAACAAAAACTATGTCATTTATTAATAATAATATCCTCCGGACCGATTTCGGCCACGGCGCTAAACACATCCTTTGTCTCAAAAGAGATTAGCCATAAACGCAGGACATTTATAGTGCACAAGTGTGTGCGCAGCATGGAGCACTCTCTATTGCCTCACTCTCCTAATCTGATGGAATCGAAATTCAAGATCGGAAATAGTTCGGGCGCAGGACGAACGGCTGTACGTGCTCTCCGAAGCACAGGAGTGTACACACTTCCAACTTCCAGACTCCGGGCTACAGGGAATCTTCGACAGTAAACCCCAATATCTTTTTATTGGCCAGCCTGGGATTTGAAATCAGGACCTCCGAGTCTGCGGCCTTACATCTAGATCAACGATGCAGTCAAAAATTAAAATTTAAGTAAACATTAAAGTATATTATTAAAAAACAATGAAACAACCTTTCATACGATATTTCATTGAACACCAAGAGAGCAGATCGTTTTCACATTTTATTATAATCGCATAAAATGTGAAAATGATAATGGACGGCTCGCTTAAAAGTTAACCGATGTGTAAACACAGACCTAGCTTTACAGCTAGGTTTACGGGACCAACTAAGTACGATATCGAGTCCAAGTCGGGCAGCAGGATGCGACACTAATTGGAACTTAATTAAGTTACGACCAAACGCAAAGGATGTGTGTCAGCTCCTATCATATTAAAAAGGTTTACTTTGAGCCGGAGTGACGTTAGTAATTACATTTTCCCGTCGCTATACATACACGACACCATTTCCTTAAGCTTTACCATAATAAACATGAAATAAAATCGATTGTTTTAAATCTAATAGACAAAAAATAATTTTGATAATATAACGAAGCTGACACGCGTATATGTTTAATGGATGAAACGGAATCAAACATCTATACTTTCCGTATAGTATACGACCATAAAGTAGGACCTTCTTAAGACGCTGGAAAAACACATTACGTGTTTCCCCCACGGGAACAGTGGGGGGGGGGGGTATGTGGGGCTCGCTCGTATATAAACAAAAAAAACATAAATCAATCAAGTTTCCACTTGAAATTAATACAAATAAATGACAACTTCAAATAAAATTATACCATTAAGTATGTAAAGCTAGTAAATCAGTTCAATATATAACGTAAACTATTTTTGATTTAAATATATCTAATTCGTTACAATATACATACGTCTGGGTTATGTTTATATATATATATATATATATATATATATATATATATATATATATATATATATATAAGTATAATATATAAATAAACTTACTTGTTTCGTATTCGTGTTGTAGAAAAAGTTCGCCCAGTTCGGGTCGGTCTGCATGCAGCGCAGTATGAACATCTCTCTCAAGCAAAGCTGCATTATTTTGTAAGCGATGTCGTACCGCACCTCGTAATCCGCATCGAACAACTTGTCTAGCGGCGTCCCGTCGATCAGTTCCGTCGTGATCACTTCTTGAGCGCAGAGATCATCTAACATAACACGAGCTCTTATAAATACAAAAAACACTCATGTCAGTCTCTCAATTGTAGCAAAAATTAAGAAATCTAATATAGAACTTGTGAAATATTTTCCTTTTACAGCTGTACTGTTGATTTGAAATAACAAATTCTAGAAAATACTCTATGTAGAGCGACGGTTTGTGCAAAAGGTCTCATCTAAATATGAAATTCCAATTTTACATCAAAAACAGTGGCCAGTCGTATGTTGCTGTAATTATTTTTTCATGAATTCGATACTTTTAAAGTTACTACACACTAATTAACATCGAATTACATCTTGTACTCGGATGAAAGTGAATTACTAACAAAATTCTTACATTCACATTAATTCTATTAACGTTACCTATAACCGACGGTACGTAGTACTCAGGATAGGGCGCTAGAAGCTTCTTGAACTTTCTCGTACATTCCGCTTCACGCACGTAGTCCACCTCCCAGGACAACTCCTTCTTAGCCACTTCCACGATATTGTCGATGAACAAACCTTTAGGAAACACGTTCCAAACCTAAATGAACGAATGGTATAACGTTAATACCTTTCTCGATAAAATACTACGTCTTCTGGATCGATGACACTTAATACATAGAAAGCATTTACCAATTAATATATAAGACGATAATACAGACAATACATAGATATTACATACACTTTCAGATTCATAAATTAAAAAGTTAAAATGATGTTATAAATTAATATCATTTATATAATAAAAATCAGTAAAGATTTGTATATAGATTATATTATAAAATAAAATAAAAACACAATGAAAATGTCCTCCATTCCTATATTAAACATTTCCTAAGATTAACAAAGTTTTAAACTTCAAGTTCGATTTTTGTACAAAATATATGATGTGATGCGCAATGAAGTATAATAGGGTGAATTAAAATTGTGCTTAGTTTTCACATAGTATACAGTTACCATTCCCCACGCCGATAATCGAATTACAAATACTAAAGTGCTCTTAAACTGACCCCTATCCGACATCTCCGGTCTCGCCTAAACTCAATAAAACAAAACGTTTCTGCTACAAGAGTTCATTTTCCAATCTGTAGCAATTCAATTTCCAATCTGCCTCTGACGCCGCACATTTAAAGGTCGTAATTTTGCAGTAAACGTAATTGCATTAGATATAATTTTAAATATTCGAAACATTTTCGATCATCCACTGCTACTAGGTGAAACTATTACTATAGAATAATACATTCTTTATTTTTTGAAAATTGGAATGAGATAGTATCTGCCCTTGGCCACGATACAATATATCTCATAATTATATATCACCTCATCTATACTAATATTAAAAATAGGTAAAATTTGATTATTTTTGTATGTTTGTTTGCAACGCGGTAAACTCAAAAACTTATACAAGTTGGTCCGGGCACGTACCGCCCACTCATCAGATATTCTACCGCAAAACCGCAGTTCTTGGTATTGTTGTGTTCCGGTTTGAATGGTACTCACCCTCACCCAAGCCAGATTAATTAAAGGTACAAGGGACATAACATCTAAGTTCCCACGGTTGGTGGCGCATTGGCGATGTAAGCGATGGTTAAAATTTCTTATAATACCAATGTCTATGGGACGTTGGTGACCACTTATCATCAGGTCAGCCCATATGCTCGTCCACCTACACACACCTATACTATAAAAAAAGTGCCTTATGAAAATCTGCCATATGTGTAGCAGGTGTTGGTGCAGTAGGGGAAGAAGTTCCAAAACTCTCAAACAAAACAAAAACTATGACTAACTATGTCTATTCGTCGAGCGATAAGATCACACTTACTTTAAGAACACCAACAAGGTTGTCTATGTCACTGTTGATGCCTTTCGCAACGCCGGGATACTGAACTTTAATAGCTACCTCTTGACCACTATGAAGAACACCTAAGTGCACTTGACCTAATTAAATGAGACAATATGTTAAATTATAAGACTTTTCAATACTGCCAATATTAAAAAATAACCTTTTAATGTTTCAAGATATATTATCGATATTTTGAAATACTATTGAATTTAATGAAATCACCTATGGAGGCAGCAGCAAAGGGTTGCTCTTCAAAGTGCTGGATAAGATTGCGCCAGTCCTCTCCCAGTTGTGAGCTCATAACTCTCTCCACTTGCCATTTAGGCATGAAATCCGCTGATTGACGGACACGGTCAAATATTTTCTGGAGATCCGATGGGATGACTGATTCATCTTGAATACTTAGTAGCTGACCAAGTTTAAGAGCAGCACCTATGAATCATAATTTACCAGTCTTTCTTAATGAAATATATACACACATACAATTATTATTTTACAGTATTCCTTTAATTAAAAATTGAACCAACCTCTGACTTTGCACAAAGTGTCCACAATTCTTTCTGCATTTGCAGTTGACAAGAACACATTTGATGTTTCATCAGATTTTCCAGTCGCGGACTGTAGAGTGTTCCGAGCATATTGTGCAACTGTGCCTACACCGAGGCCCGCCGCCAGGGTACCAAAAGATATCATTCTACTAATACGAGAAGATGGCACCACACGTTCCTTTGAATTCTCACTAAGCTATGAGATAATTAAGAAAAAATATTGTTTTACTACAAAAGTTGTTTTTAACAAAATAATTTATTTTGTTACATTACCAAATTATTTCATTTTAGTTCAACAAAATAAGTAAAATACTTACTGAAACCTTTATTTTCTTTCTTGCTACCGGTTTAGGAGCAGAACTGGTTGAAGCAACATGTGTAGGTTCATAGGATGGACTCTTATCTGTTTTATCAATTGCAGGTTCATTATCCATAACATTTTCAATTTGTATCTGTCCTATTGGTTTAGCAAGTTCTTCAACCGGTGTCGCATTCACGGTGGATACTATTTTCTTCTGTGCTTGCTTTAAGCTCTCAAATGTTTCATTGAACTGTTTGTTAAGCATATCGATGTCCTCTTGCAATTTTGGATCCATGGTCGTTGATGCTTCTGTTACACTACCATTTGAATTTAAATTATTCATAGCTATGTATTGTTTAATGCCCTGCACAACCACCTTGGCTCTTTCGAAAGCATCATTGAGTAGGTCTGGGTTAGGTTTGTAAGTTACGATTGGGTTAACTGAGCAATTCTGGAGAGGCTGTTTTATGCTAGAGTTATTCCAAATTAATCTAGCAGTCTCCTGTTGTAGCTTTAATCCCGCATCGATTACATGACGAAGACCTCGGACTACACCTATGAAGTCATTAATATGTGACATTGCCTGCAAAATTATGAAAAGCTGAGCATGTTTTATGTTTCACATTAAGTGTTTTAGCATGCATAATGATTATTTGAAAATGTAATAGTTAGATTATTGATATTAGTGGCACTACTTTAAGTTATTCTAAGACATACAAAGGTAAAAGTAAGTGATAGTTCCTACATCATATTGCATAACAATTAAAAATCAATAAAATAAATATAGTTATTAGTAATATTTCTTTAATATATATTTAATATTTAGTTCAAATCATTCTTATACAGGGTATTAGAAACAATTAAAATTATTTAACATATTTTTATTTACTATAACCAGTATCATCGTATATGAATTTGTAATTTACATACCAAGTTACTTTTCCAGTATAAGTATATAAATAAGGCTAAATAAAATATAATATATAATTTTCGAAAAGCATAACAACCACACTATATTTCTTAGCTTCACAAATTGCGTTTATCAGTTTGTCTTTAGTAAGCTATTATAGGCTTTAACTTACAAGAAGGTAAAATTGAGAACTGAAAAAATAGATTAAAATTAAAATCAATAGCTAAGTGTCAAATTAGATGTCACTGTCATCTTAATCAATCTTATTGGCATGTACTTACAGGACTACAGGTTATATGCCTAAGATTGTGTGCAGTGTGCAGAAGGCTTCCGTAAGAACTTTATGGGACCAACAAAATCAGTTATTACGAAAAACCCTAAAAGAAAGTTTTAACATTTCTTTCTAACATATTAAAATATACCCATTTCAACATCGTTTTTTTACAATGCTGCGCCACACGGGTGAAATTAACTGTTGCCTCTAAGTTCAGTGTTCAACGAAAGTGTATTCTAGAACGGTCTATCATTAAAAAGGTCAAGTTAAGAGACTCCTCTTATTAAGATGAGTAAATACCTCCAGAACAAAGCTCTTAGCGAGCCTGTATATTTTATAAGATGTAAGAATATAATATGTAAGAAGAAAATCTGGTGGGTATTTTAGGTCATGGTGAACGATCTGAATTTAATAGTATTTCATACTCTATGCTTGGTTGATTGAAATTTCTTGCTTGAAAATTGCAAACTATATATTTTTTCGACACTTTACAATTTGGCTAGAATTATAATTATAAACAAAACTCATAATTATCCGGTACCTTAATTATACTTTATAAACGACTGCCTCGTAGGTCTAGTGCAGCAGTACTCAACCTGTGGCCCGCCGGGCTTTCGTGGTTAACCAACTTGATGTACGATATGATATGATGTGATGAACTTGAACTATTTTAAATTTCAAAGGTTTTTATGAACACCTAAATATTTAGAGTTAAACAACTGCTTGTGGCCACGGACACTGCAAAGTGTTTAAAATGTCATGAAATGAGGACCGGGCTTTGGCGCACCTTGGGAGAGGCTTATGTTCAGCAATTGACTACGATTGGCTGTTGATGATGATGATTCTGTGGTGCGTTGTACACAAGTTCTTCTAAAAATGCAATAGTTGTGCTCTTCTAGAATATTGAAAGTTACTGACATCTGTAACTGTAATTTCTTAAATAAAATAAATTGTTTCATTTGTTATAATTTTGCAATACATGTCTATACAATATAGTTTTAGCTATCTTTTCCTTAAATGAAGCCTTCGATCACTTATAAGAACTAGATACACAATCCCGTACAAAAATCATTTTAAAACTGTCCCTTAATGTGTTTATGTAGTTGTAGTTGAAACAAAACCACATTAATGCAAATTCAATCTTAAGATAATCGCTTAAAGTTGTATTCACAACTCATACTCATATTTACACACACATATTTAGATCGACAATAGCTGGTCTACACATACATTACAAATTCAACCTTACGTTGTTAACTTAAAGTAGAATTTAAAAACGATAACAAAAGCAATATAATAATAGTAATAAAATTTTACGAGGTAGGCTCGCCGCTAGCACAAGGCATGAATGGAGCCGAACTGTACACTATATTTATTTTCATACTTAAATTTGAAATGGATTTTTTTTTGTAATTAAGTCAAAGGTGAAAATAATTACTTGAATAGTAAGTAGTAAAAGTAGGTAATATGTTTTTGTATAGGGAAGGACATTAATAAAAACGATTGATTAACTTTATTAAGACGGAAGCTTGGAATGATTATTTATTTTTATTTCTATATAATACATTTATATATTATTTTAAATTAAATTACTAGTATTAAGTTTATATCAAATATAAACATATCGAAACGCTTTTACGTGCAACGAAATTTTTTTTTAACAAAACTGACTAAGCAAAAATGTTGCAATAAATCTTTAATTCTCGCTTTGGAGTCGATGCCAAGCCTTTAGATGGTCTAGTATAAACAAGAACTTGGCTATAGTCGGTTTAGTTCATATAAGTCTAATTTCAGAGCATATTATAATCTTTCAAAAATAAATTTGAATGATTCAAAACTGTCCATTAATCACGGAATAATCGGTATACATACATAAAATAAAAATCGATTCAAATTGAGAACCTTCTTATACTTAGTCAGTTAAAATTTAAATCAATAATATTTTACTACTATAGTAATAGACACAGTAAAGAAGTTAAGTTAACAATAGAATGCATAATCATATTTTTCATAAAAACAAAAAAAAACAAAAACTAACACCAGCGTCTCCACCAACTATGTTCCATTGTTGTTGACACAACCCATGTAACCCGAACAATTTAAGTGGGTACGCGATAGTATGAATAACACGTTTATCAAGAGTCTTTATAATTGTCATGCTTTATATCACGTGGTGTTTATTACGATTTAGTTTTTAAAAATGTTTTCCTAAAGAAATACCAGTTTTTACAATACAGTAATGACAATTATATAATGGTAATATTAATACTTACCGAAAATATGACACTCCATCCTTTTTCAGCGTCCTAGACGAATGATTTTTGCAATTTTTGAACGAGCACTGAGGCATGTTTACTGTCGGCGCGTCCGAACGGTACTAAGTTAAAAGAGCACCCAAATGTTCAAATGGGTGCTCATTCGGTGAGGACGTTTTTTGAAGCCGATTGTGTATCTAGTTTTTATAAGTGATCGAAGAATGAAGCGCAATAAACGTGATTGTGTTTTGGATGTAAGAATTTAGGTAAGATATTTCTACTGATTTTTTTTAAGTTAATAAAGATTTTTGAATAAAGATATTTCACTAGTATAAACCCGTTCGGTGTTATTGATATAAAGAAATATATTAAAGTTCGTGCGTATTTTCTTTATGCTAATATTTAATCATTCTAAAATCATATTTAATTTTCTTAAACTAGAAGAAGATTAATTATAATATATTATTATTATTATTTAATCTTCTATTACAATCATTATACTGAACTAAACAAAAAAAGGAAAGCTTACATGAATTGATTATCAAATTAATTAATAATTTATGTTGATAACGTTTCATTATTTTATTTAAATAATTTAGTACTTCATAAGTCATCAGAGGCCTATCACACAGATTTCCCCTAGAAGGTTAGTGCGTCATAACTACTAATACAAGTGTTTTTAAAATATAATAGTAATATACGAAATGATAGTTCGGAGGCGACTTGGCTCAAAACTTTAATCATAAAAATCTCGGTAACCTTGGGTTTTCGCGGATGGGGAGTGAGAGGGAGACTCTCACCCGTACCCCAAAATCTAGATGCGAATTTCTGATACTAACTCTTCTTCTTCTTTTAATTTGATTCTTTTAATATATATTAATTAGTTATTATATTATCTGACTATACTATTATTTTTAACACATTGTTATGATTGTTTGTAGATTTTATATTATTTAAAAAATTACAAAACCGAATCAGGAAAAAAAACTTAAGCAAAGAAAGAATCAAACGACGAAAATCGTTGTGAAGTATTTAAATTATTCAAACTTTTCAATTTGATTACTTGTCATACTAGTCAAGCACTGTCATTATTAATGTCGTCGATCATTCAATAGAGGTCGTTGTTACTTGACATTGGCAGAATATTTTGCGCTCGAAAGAAAAGAACAAAAAAAAGAGGTCGTCCGTCGTTGTTAACAATCGTACGATAATTATCGTACAAATACGATAATTTCATAACTACGTACGATATACGATGGTAACTACTATCGTACGATAATTCCATTATGATGCAAAATTTGATAATTACACAAATAAGTAACAATTACAATTATTTTTACTGTCATTTCAGCCGCTCATATCCTTGTATTGGTCGCTACTGTCTGCCAATCACCGATCTTGGTTTGAAGCGGATTGGCAGCTACTGTCTTTTCATATTTGGCGTATATATTGTGTTTTTTTTTTTTGCTTAATGCTGATTTCAACTATAATTACAAGTTATTAAAAATACGTTGTTGTAATAATATTATTGTATGTTATAATCATTATCCTGATTTACGATAATTTTGCCCCATGTACGATCATTTTACGGGCCTTGGTACGATAATTGCCTGACTAGGTTGTGAACACTGTTAAGTTGTCAATATGGCTTAGGAATTTAGGTGATTTGGCTTTTTCTGTATGTAATAGATTATTAGATAAACTCTGAAACTACTGAACCAATTTTAATAATTCTTTCACCACCAAAAAACTTTATCCAGAAATAAGATAGACGCTATTTTATGTCAGCAATAAGATTTTAGGCTGAAATGTTAGTATTTGTAAAACCAAAAGGAGAAGCGCTATAAGATAGCGCCTCTTATTAATTAAAATAGATTATCTATAATTTAAATAAACATTATTATAAGAATATAATTATATCCATATAAAAATATAACTATATTCAAACTTAAAATGGGCACCATGGCTGATTTTAAAGTCACAACCTGAAATCTTAACAAATATTCAGTATATTAATTAGAGGCAGGCAGTTTTAAAGATCTTTTGTTTCTATTTAATTTGGTAGGAGTCATTTATGGGGAAAGTTTAGATGTATTATTATTATTAAGTTTAGGTGTATATATAGATTGGCATAAATATAAACATTTTTAATTAAACAATTCCATTTACATTTTGTATCAAATGACATGAGTTTTTTATTTAGTTACGTTCTTGCATTGTATTCAAAGAAGTAACTTATAACTCTTGTGATGAAATATATCTTCAATCTTCATGTTATGATAAAAACCTGCCAACTGTGAGAATTTTACTGGCGAGCAACTCATATACATAAACCAAGGTATATGTATTACTATATAAATGTTGTAAATGTAGATCCTTATTTAACTTGTGCAAAGCTGGAACAAGTTTATAAATAAGTTTTTACTGGAATGAGTTTATAAATAAGTTTTGAGTTTATAAAACACATTTAAATTGTAGCATATTTTATTTATTCTTATACCACGACAAAAATACAATAAATAGTATTAAAATAGTACATTTACTAAATAGGTGTAGATATATACTTTAGTAACTTGGAAATAATAACAACAAAACCTAATGGTTTTCAGGATAACTTCATAATAAATAGGTATATTATACCAATGAGCAAATAATTTTCATTCCTCACTTCTCCGCACCAACAAAATCAATATCAATTAATGTCATCAATTACATAAGTAATTAGAACAAGAAGACATTTAGATGATTAATATATTATCATTAAAATTCACATTTAGGACAAATATCTACTGCATATTAATTATCCACGTTGATTAAACACTGAATGACAAAAATTGAGTACTACACATCAATACTAATTCTAATAGTAAATATTTTTACTAGTAGAATATCAGTGAGATAGAGAATATCTATTATTTTTTTATTAATATGGTAATATTTATTAATAAGCATATAGAGGAAGTGATTAATATTGTAATATTTGAAATATCTGACCATTGACTATAATATTACTGCAGGGAATAATGAATTTAGTACAATATTTCCAAATTACATGTGGCCTGGTGCTAAAAGTCTAATATCAATTTCTTTTGGTCATATCAGATCAGAAACAGTGAACAGAACAAGATAATTATTTTTAAATATTATGGCAAATGCCAATATGTTTACATTTTACTCAAAAATCTTGTCTTTTTAGCATCAAGCCACAGCTATTTAATATGTCACCCCTATTACAATAGTACTAGTAAGGGCTGCAGGAATAAACATTGTTAATTATCATTAATAATTGCTTCCATTATTGATGTAAACTGATCCTCTGGCAGCGGAGCGCAATGGGTTGATCGAAAATCACGCATGTACCTGGAGATCTAAAAAAAAATATATATATTCTTATTGTTCTGTCAACTCACCATACGCTTTTTTAAATTTTTTAGTATCATAGGATATATCAAAAATATAAATATTTTGTCATCTACATTGTGAAATTTTAATATCATACCATTGGTAGAATTTTTCGCTTGATTTCAGGCAGTTCTCCGCAGGACATGACAATACGTTGTTGATCTGATAAAGCGACACATGCTTGAAGAACTTCCATAACAGGCTTATCCGATTCTTCTTCAAATAGCTCCGGGTGACGTTGTTGCAATATCGCAATTAGCAGAAAATTTCCACGATTTGATGCCAGTTGGTTTTCCCTAAAAATTTACAATGGAATAGAAAACCAATAGCTATGACATAATTTTTTTATTAAAGTTAAGAAACATACTTAAGACAAATAACTTCATCTTCAGTCCGTCGCACTAGCTGGATAGGTCCAGAATATTTAGACAGCATTTCAGCTAAATTCAGGTTTACAAAAGATCGAACAACTTCCTTTACAAGTAGGGTCCAAGACTTGGGCATCTGATTTTGAGCCAAGGGCAGCAGGTCGTCGAAACACGCATCTAAAATCTAAATAATTTGTATTAGTATTTTGTATGAATAAATTTTTCTAATAACATTTTAAGCAGATGTTTTATAAAACTGAGTGCTAAAACTGTTTATATTTACAATTCCTTTGATATCCGGATAGTTAACGGCTGCCCATGTAGTTGTATAACCTCCAATACTCCAGCCATACAGTACAATTTCTTCAACTCCAAATTCCAGATCGTTAATGGCATACTGTATAACGGCATCAATGGCATTTTGTTCTTGGCGAGGATATGGTGAACCCTAAAATAAATCTTAATAAGTAAACAAATAATAATGTCAAGGAAATCAAGGTTTCATATTTTTTTCAATCAAAAAAAAGATTCTTCTTTATAGGTTTTCTTTCTTCCTCTATCACAGATTATATAAATTGATATATTAGTATGGGTCCTAATTATCCCCTAATATATTATGATTCCTTGTATCTTCATAATAAAGACTACACAATATTGAAATAAATCTTACTGTAGATGTTCAAATTTATAACTTACAGTGCTTCCAGCAAATCCTGGATGATTCCATCCTAATGCAGAAAACCCAGCTTTAATCGGTGTTGTCATAATTCCAATTTCACAAAAGCCAGAATTTCCTTCACTACAAATGACAAGTATATTGCCTTTCGAAGAATCAAGCCTATTATCGACAAACATTGTATCAATGGAATTGCCATCAGATGTTATTATTTTCGCTCTCTTTCCATTATATGTCTCAACAAGATAAGCCCGCCCTTCAGTAAGGGATTGCCCTAAAAAAATATTATAAAACAATAATAAAATAGTAGGTAAATTAATAATATGATCATTAATTTAATCATGCGATTGACTTACACAACATGTTTCCAATGAAGTTAAGCATGCCTGGGTAGATGAGCCGTAGCGCAAATGTATGTAAAGCAATAAATGCTAGAATCTGTATAGTGACTCTCTGATAATATGGTAATTCTGGATTAGCGCAATTACTAAATGGTTTGTTATCGAGCCAAGTTGAACTGAAAAAAGGAATTAGGCATTTTACCACACTATTGATTCTAAATATAAATATTACAATTATGATCAAATTTTTCACCTTGGTATTTGATCCATTTTAAATGTAGGAGCCCAAGCATAAAATTCAAAATCATATTTCCTGATCCTTTCTAAGTAAGCTCTCTGATCGTCACTTGGTGTGTTGAGATTGTCCAAAAAATCAATATATTCTGGATTACATGCTCTCCCAATAGCTCTCAAAAAATAAGTAAAAGCAAAAAAGCATCCAAGGCCGGCAAATGCACAGGAGAGAAACCGTGCCTCATCCCATGAGAAGAATCCTCTTTTAAAAATATACATGCATATAAATGGTGATGCATAAATGCTACAATTGAATACTGTTTGTGCCTGAAAAAGGATAGATAATTACAATATGCTTGAAATAAACAAGCTCAAGCTAAATATGTTATACTAAAGATTAAAATTATCTTACGGTTGATAAAATTTTGTTGGCAACTTTCTCAGGCCCATATGGTTCATAGAAACTCTGTAAAAGATTTATTCCATTATTGTATGCCATTACAGGAGTAAGTAAATGTCTAGCTCAATGATCAATATCTAGGTCAATTTAATATAATCCTGAAACTAATTATATAAATAATAGCAATAAGGTGAAAGAATTCGATAGTTATATATTGAATAATATATTTGATTTCTTAATAGTCGGAGATTGATCAGTGATTCATATTCAAATTAGATAACTATCAATTTTATATATCTTTGCAATAATGTTGTTCCTATGGCATTAATTCACTAGAGTATGGTACATGGTACTAAAGAAGTATCATATTTTTTTTAGTGAATCCGTAACAGCCTGTGAATGTCCCACTGCTGGGCTAAAGGCCTCCTCTCCTCTTTTTGAGGAGAAGGTTTGGAGCTTATTCCACCACGCTGCTCCAATGCGGGTTGGTGGAAAATAGCTGGTTTTTAGTGAATACAACACTTAAATACATATTGTTTTAAATAATCCAGTTGCTCTATGTTGTCCTCAAATCGATAGCTTGCCTCAGTACCAATTGTAATATTTATTTATACCTCATTACTTTAAAAAATATCATGAAAACATTATTTTTATTAGGTAAGGCTTCAATAACTGAATCCAGTCCTTTATAATATTCTGCTATTATTGTTTCAGAAGTGGATTAAAATATTAGGAGCAAAATACTTTGTTATAATTACAAACATCATGCCATAATTAAATGCATTGGTAATTACTTATTTTGAGACTTGAAGATATTTTGATTTTTAATAATTTACTCTAATGTGATATTACATTTTTGAAAATTATTATATCATTGTCTCTTCTTGGTACTTATAGTGACTTGAATTTACAATTGTTAATAACAAGGCATACATTTCAGCTGTGTAATATTATTATATTCTTTTATTTTTTCAAATAATAGGTACAATAACAGCTCATAACATATAATACCTAGTATTAATAAATATTACAATAAATTTCTATTGTTCAATATTTTTCATTGTATGTTATTATTTTCGCAAATTACGCCTTATTTGCAAGGACCAAGCCCAAATATATTGATTGGCTAAGAGAGTGGATTGGGGAAAGAGCTGGGGGTGAAAATCAATAACTTAGGTCAGGGGTCATCTAATAATAGTTTGATATCAAACTCCTATACCCACACCCACTTATGGTTTAACAATTTTTTTTATATTTTTAATTATTGTTAATTATATAAATATATACCAATTTGAAGATTAGACGGCGATAAATTATTTAGACAAACTTATTTTTTTAGTTTACTTACTCCGTCCGGTCCTTGTCCATAGATTCTGAAGAGCCGAGGTGAAAAGAAACATCTCATCACTAAATTAAACATTTTTGTTTGCTTTTTTAATAAATTAATAATTAAAATGTACCGCTACAGTACGGTACGGCACGGTTAAAAACGCGACACCAGTTTTTTTTGGATTAACTATTTAAATGACACTAAAATTGCATTTAATGATAATTTAGCACATTTATAATTGTAAGAATAATAATTATTTTTGCACAACTCGAGCAAAATTCTTTACAAATTATACGGTGTACCGAAGTGTTAAGCTCATGGAGTTGTGTTGAAATACTGAAGTCTGAACTACTGATTCAATAGTCTATGGTTCCATAAATAAATAATCAATACATATATATAAGAACGATTGCTTATGCTGTAGGAATATATATAGATAGCTATTTCTTCACAAATCTTTTTATTTTTTCAATATCTAATAATTTGTAACTTATATTTATAAGTTAACTACGGTCATCAAATGTTTATTTGTTTGTTTGTTTTTTTTTGATATCAACACCTATTTTTTATCACAACGACTATTAATATCAACGCACTTGTTTATAAATATTAAGTTTTAATATACGTGATTAATTTAATTAATTAAACAACATTACCCTAATGTTGTCTGTTGTCATCATCATTATAATATTATTTATCTGTACTATGGGTAAAGAGTTTCAGATACAGAGTATCAGAATTCTGTCAAGTTCGGACTGAGGGTCACTGTGGGTTGTGACTGTGAATCTGAGTTCAGATTCATTGTAGGTATATTTAAAACATTGTACTTTTGTTTTGTTTTTTTTTTTTAATAGTTGTCGTCATTATATTTAAATAGTAAAAACTACAGCGTATGTAAATTTTACGTTTGACAGGGTTTGAGACATTTATTTGGTGTTAGTGAGTAGTCATGAAATATGATTGCGGTGGTGGCAAAGTCTTTATTTGCAATCCTTGTAATTGCGTCGACTGTTACTTCCAGAATACATAAGCTGCCTCTTACGGTGAATATATATGATGTCCTTTAATAATTGTTATTTATCATTATGTATAAGAAAACGTATCACATTAAGTTTAATTATTATTAATTTTTTCCCTATTTATATTTCTTGACCATTTGTTTTTGGTACAATATTGAACATATACTATACACAATATTGAAGCCAGACATCAATTGTTATTGAAAAATAAATTATCATAAAGCAAAGTAAATGCATCCAGTTCACTTTTGATAAAAATACCTGTAAACAAATGTCACAGGAAGCATGTTAATCAATAAAGTTGTTTTAAAATATTATGTGGTTGTGCTTATAATTTTTCAATCTTAGAATAAATGAAATATTAGACAAATATGAATTACTATAATTAGAGAATATTTTCATATATATATATATAATTAATATATTAGTTTTATTGCTCTTGAGGGAATGAGCTTTACCATATAGTATGGCTTTACCAAAATCATTTTTACCAGAGAGATATTAAAATTTGATTTGAAAAAATTTAAATTGAAAATAATTTAATATTATTATTGACATAATAAAAATATTAGCTAGAGAAATGTCTTAAGAATTACATACAAAAGTATCTACCCAAATGTGGAGTTGCATTTTTCTCAACTTGTTTTCAGGATGATGAACGTCACTATGTTGACCTCACAACTTTTGGATTCTTCCGAGGGGGTATTTTGGAAGTACATATGATTAATTTCATGTTACCATCAGGACCTGTGGGCGAGGTATATATATTTAATTTTAATTACTGAATCGTTTCTAGCTTTGTTCCGATTGATCTTTTTTTATTTTTAATGTACGTAAATATTACCATTTATTTTAATATTAATCAAAGAATCTCAATAATGTTGTTTGCATAACAATAAGGTGTACTGATGCTAAAAATATAATTTCTAGTTTTTATCTTGTATTCAGCTTATATTGCCGTACACTGAGTACTAAAAAAACACTGTTATGTCTGATCTTTATAAATTATTATAAAGTGCATGTTATTTGTCTAGTTTTGGTCTTTTATTCGTCTATTAGTTTTGAAATCCAATGTGACATACATATTTTGTAATATTTTGCAGTATGGTTTTACCCTGGATAGAACAGTAAACGATGCTATAAATCCATATTTGGAAGTGCATTCAGATACATGTATTCTGAAAGGAGTAGAGAAGAGCAGCACACTTCTTTCACCGCATCATCCGGCTATTGTTTTCTTGAAAATGGACTTTAAAAATCTAAGGTATTATATAATATTTGTTAAAATATTCTTGATAATACAATATTATTATTAAATAATTGGTAAGATTTAGTGATATTAAGACAACTCCTGATCATGCACATTTATGAACAAAATACGTGGATATAAATAGAGTAAATAAGAAAATAAATTATTAGCTGTGCGCCACGGATTTGCCTGTATTTAATTTGTATTAGAAGTAGATATTAACATCAGCAAATCAAAACAACTGTCAGTTTATCTTAATGTAAGGGAATTGTGAAAAAACCTTATAATACTTTTTGTGAAACCTATTTACAGTCCTCAATATACAAAAAATATCAAAAAGTACTGAAATATTGGCAGTGCGAAATATTTAATAATGTAGCTAAATAATTTTAAATTTTGTTGCGAAATTTATTCTATTCAAAAATGTTAATTTTACAAATTATAAAAAGCTACGCCAACTATTTACTTTTACTGTATTTATTACATTATAGTCCTTTCGCCTCGGGCCAAATTGCAAAGTGTTTGTATTATTTCATCAAATCTAAATCTAAATTTAGTATAAATATCAATTAAGTTCAAGTATTACTACACGTAACAATTTATTAAAATAAAAAATATAAACTTGCTGTAGCATTTAGATATCTACAAATATTCATACAAATATTTAGTTTATCTGTTAAAGTTTTAGTCTTATTTGCGGATTCTGTGACACGTGTTTGTCATAATAAAAAAACACAACATATTCATACACATAGCCCTATTACAACATGAAAGTTGCAGCAACAGGTTAAACAACAGGTTATGTGATCATGCAAAACGATTTTTCTGCCCTTGCTCAGTGCTAATGCTTCTACTACAACTTCAATATAGCCCACTTTATCAATTATTTTTTTAACATTCTACAGAATGAATAGACCACTTATTAAATTTAACCACTTTGACCACTTTAAATTTTTATTTAAATACAAACGTTTTAAGAACGAATTATTTTGTTTAATCTGTGTTATTATCATCAGTACCATAAATAATATACAGATAAAAAATATCTTTAAAGCAAACTAAGCAAAGGTTTGCTTATCTCGTGAAGAGATTTCCTCAACAATACACAGTATAAAAAATAGGAAAACACAATAGGACAAGTACAATAAGAAAATCAGATACAATACAGCAAAGAATATAATAACGTACATGGTATAAAATACATATGTTACAAAAGTATGTGCAATAGAAGCTTAAATAGCTATCTCTTCCAGACAACCTTTGACTAGATGATGTAATGATAAAGCGATGAGGTGTACATATGTTCATTTAAATAAGTTGAAATAAGCAGAACAATATTCTTATATAATTTAAATATATATTAAAAGCACAAATGACTGTACATAAATGAAATATACTTGTTATATAAATAAGTAGATATCAGAAAATGCTCTTTTTACTTTTTTGAATATGAAAATAGGCTTGCTTGTGCGGTTTTGGTTAGCAGATAGTTTTATTGTCTCTGTATTACTAGTAAAGGGATGTTGTGCAATAAAGTATTAAAAAAATGGGTAGTATTAGAAATTAAAAGAGTAGTAGTATGATGCACTATACAATTTGTACATAAGAACGACAATAAGCATGCAACGGATGCAAGAAAATGTAACGTTCTCGAAGGTAATTAAACCGGATATAGAGTTAAATATATGTCATATTTTAGTTCAGCTTCAAACATGACTCAAGTTGAGGAAAATTGTTTTCCTTAGATCTATTCAAAAGTACTTTTTGTTGCATTACAATTGTAATCAACTATATCTAGTAGCGAAAAAATAAGGAATAGGACTACATTGATTTCGTTTTACTTGCTAATACAATATTAAAATTCACAACAAAATGAATACATCGATTTTATGTTTCCGTGTGTTGTAAAATTTGTGCACAACACGGTCCAAATATAGCTCGAAACACCCTGGCGAGTCGAAAGTCCTTTTAAGACCTTCGGTAATATTGGCGGTAGCTGACTAAATAGCCACGTCACTGAAGTGGTGATAACGTCGAAATGAAGAATAACAGAAGGGATAGCACAAGGCCTTAAGGAACTCCCGAGCCAAGGGTCAAAGCGACTTCAGCGAAGTTCACCTACTGCAGTTTCCACTAAGATAATAATCAAACTATAGACATAGGAAGAAATAATTCAATATCGTAAAATACATAACGGTATTGAAATATTACTATATGCGAAAGTAGATTTGTTTGTTACGCTTTCTCGTCATAACTACTGAACCGATTATCATGAAATATTGCACACACGTTGCCAAGGGAACTGAAATGAACACAGAATACTTAAATAATACGCATTGGAGCAGCGTGGTGGATGGACAGGTCGATGGAAGGGACAGGATGACATTCATAGGCTAACACCTGGGTTTGATCTCTTTATTCATTTTTTATTTAACAAAGATACTGCCTTTTCTGTTATATGTATTTTAGAGTTGTCTAAAGTATTCAAGGTATTTAATTTTATTGGTATTTTATCTAAATTATATGTGAAATGGGCAGAGCGAAATATGTTGCATATTTTTTATAATATTGTCTTTCATCCTAAATAATAAGCATATTATTATAGTATAAAAGTTCTAAGTCGATCCGATTTGTAGTTTTGCCTGAATCCTATATCAATCAAATATTACCAGTTACCACTCTGTAAAATTAAAATGATTGAAAAAATACTTGAATTATCATTTCATTATCATTGCTAAGCGATAAAATTACTATGTTTAAGTATCAATAAATAGCTCAGTGATTGTTACTTCAATGTTACGCTTTTTGGTTTATTAGTAAAAAGTTTTAAGATAAACTGACTTAATAGTGATTACACTTAAATTATTAATTTTGCATTGTGAATGTATTTAAGTTGGCTTATAAATTGTATACATTGTTGTCTTCATTAACATGTCTTATATATTTAATAAAATAAAATAGCAATAATACGAAGCGAAAATTGTATTTCTTCGATACCAAGAAATCTATAGACAATGATGAAATATTAATGGACCTTGTGACTACCAACTTATAAATAACAAGCCTTGAGAATCGGGCCATAATCGATACAGCACATTATGTATCTATGTATTATATACGAGTGTTGTATCAATGGTAACGAATACATAAAAACATGAAAATAATTTTAAAGTTACATTGTAAAATGTCTGTAAACGATTTGTGGTAGGGTTTTGTGTCCGAATAGGTTGGTATCATTTAGTCATCACATATTCTGCTCTCGATAGCTATCTAGCATTTCTTAGTACTGAGTTCCAGTTTAAGGGGTTCGTTAACCAGCGTAATTACAGGCACTAGGGACATAACTTGTTAACTTCCAAGATTGGTAGCGCATTCGCGATGTAAGAAGATATCTATGGGCGGTGTTGACCACTTACTATGAATGGGCCATTTACCATGAATGGACTATTTGCCAGTCCGTCGAGCTTTTAGAAATAAATAACAATACGGTAATGATATTTCTTACAGGTTGAATATAACTTGTGAAGGTGAAGTGACAGCGCTGCATCTCTACCAGAACCGTTCGATGATACCTATTGACCGGACGAAGAGACAATCGCAATACATGTTCGTAAACAGACGGCGAAGATCAATTGACGGTAATTATGTTTTTGTTAAATTCATTCAATATTTGTAAGTGATAGGTGAGGCATAAAGTTTATCCTTTTGACCTTGAAACTCAAGATAATAAAAGAAAATCACGTACGATGCTTTAAATTGCAAATGTTCTAGACATATTATCACAATAACAGAATCTGTCATAACTAACACATTCAGAATATTATAAATTTAAAAAAGGCCCCGTTTATTTCGACTTTACTTTATTATTCTTGTACGTATGAATTGTAAATTGTCATACAAGGATATGAAATATAAATCCATTTATTTACTCGTCTTATCTCATTGGAACGTATTATATTATAATATAATAATATTATTTAGTGCATTTTAATAATTAAAAAATATACAAGCGATTTTTTTCATGTAGGAAGTACTAGTTTTCGCTCGCGGCTTCGCCCACGTGTCACAGACGGGTAGGTGTTAGGTATAAAGAAGAGTTGTCTTTGTCTTCTTGAGGTTCAAGCTTTTTTCATTATAAATTTCATCAATATTGGTTCAGTGTTTTAGCCGTGGAAGCGTAACAGACAGTCAGAGTTATTTTATTTATTTATTTGGATCCCCAACAGTTTTGCATAACACACATTCAAAAACTCTTTTCACTTTAACTTAAAACCAACTATACACAACCGATTACAGGAGAACACACCATTCACAAACACAATTACAAAACATACAAATCAAAACCAATTTAAAAACAGATAATAAAAATATTTAAATAACAAAAAAAAAAACAAAAACAGAAACAAAAGGTATTTTCGGATTTGTAATATTAGTGTATAATGTAAATAATAATAATATGAATAAATAAAAATATAATTTGTTTAGCGTCCGATGACACTGAGGATACATTGGGCCCGCAGTGCTCTTACGCCGTCCTTCCAATCACGAAGGAAACTCGCAATGGCTTCGACTACTACAATACGAGTGTGAGTTTCAACGTATTTTTTTTTATAGTAACTAGTAAGTAGACAAACATACTAACAACTTTTCGCCCTATGGTAGCTTCTAGTTAAAGTACTATTGACATTGTATAGTGAAACATGCGCGCAAACGCAGGTGCACTCTTCCCGCGGGGAAGATAATCCGATGGGACGGCAGAACCGATACAATCGCTAAAGCAACAACTTTCAAAGGGACGGGAGTTCTTTGAAATTTGAAATTTTAGGACCACGCATTCAGCGGCCCTGTCACTAGACCAGAGTTCCCCAAACTTTTTTGTGTCGTAGACCCCTTGCCATGTTTTTCCGTGTTGGGTAGACCCCCTACTTACCTGATATTGATTTCCTGTAAATTTCTAACTGTAGTGAAGTTTAGTGTTAAAAACTTAAAGTAAAAACACATGTTAATTTATACATTTATTAATTGAATTTAAATTAAAACTACTCAAAATAAAAGTTTGTATCTGTTATGTAAAATATACGTAACATTAAATAAACATAAAATAAACTATAAATAAAATAACATAAGCAATAAGTCAATATTTTTAGTGAGAAGGATGAACCTGATGCTTTAGTAATAAATTGTATATATAAATTGTATATGATGTAAGTAAATCGGTACTATCAGTGTATGTGTTGAGATCCACTATCGTGGACCCCCATTTTCATTTCATGGACCCCCAAATTTTTTTTCGCTGACGTAGACCCCTTGCGTGTTGTCATAGACCCCTTTATAAGTTGATATATCCAGTGCTATATTTTAATCTAAGTTTATTTTTTAGTTCGCAATGTACGTGGCGTCGGAGAAAGAGGAAGGTCTCTACAACCTGTACTTCCACAACTGCCCTCGTGAAGACGTCACCAATCCTCCGCCTATTAATGTGATGGTGAGTGGACTGTGGTGAATACACCACATTATGTTATAATTTGTTTAAAATTAATATTATATTATAATTTGTTTTAATTTAATATATATATAATATTATTTACTTTAAAGATTGAAATATATGAGAGCAACGACGGCAACTTCCTGTCGGCCGGCGAGATGCCGCTCCCGGCCCTCTACAGCATGATGTCCCTTATATTCTTACTGAGCGCCGGCTTCTGGACGTTCATCTTGAAAACGAGCCGGCACACGGTGTACCGGATACACATCATCATGTGCGTCTTAGTGTACTTGAAGGCCATGTCGCTGGCTTTCCATGGGATCAATTACCATTTCATTCAGACGAGGGGAGAACATGTAACTGCATGGGCTATACTCTACTATATAACGCATTTGTGAGTATTATGACTTTATCAATTTTTTTTTAAATAATAATTTAGTTTTCGTTATAATTTTTTCGTTTAACTTTTGTAATGATTATGTAAAAATAATAAATAAATTGTTTTTAGGTTAAAGGGAGCGGTATTGTTTGTTACGATAGTGCTCGTGGGAACTGGGTGGAACTTCATAAAGCACATCCTCGCTGACCGAGATAAGAAAATTTTCATGATTGTTATTCCATTGCAGGTAATTATAAAAGGTATACATTTATTGTTTATCTAGTAACAACCCTTTTTTGATCTCGCTGGAAGAAACATTAACGCGTTTCGTATGTGGGACATAACGTATGGGTATGTAGGAGACGCCGACGACTAGAATTCCTAGTGCGTCATAGTGCGCCCATTATTCTTTAACCTTTAACTTCGAATTGTATTATTCTTTCTCGATTTATTCTAATTTTTGTTTTTTACAATAGCAACACAAAGCAAAAATACAATACAGACGAAATTATTGAACGAATGACTGCGATTCTTGTATAAAATTCTTATTATATATTTACTTTAATGATGCTTAAGTGGAATATTATAAATATAATTGCTAATTAAAAGGGGAAATAAATTATATTGTAATCGCCATTATGAACTAGTTCAACCATTTTATCCAACAAATTATACAAATATATAATGCAATACTAAACACACTCTTGGCTCGGATGTCCGTTTGGGTAGATACCATCCACTAATTGCATATTGTACCGCCAAACAGCCATAGTTAGTATTGTTCTGTTCCGGTTTGAAGGGTGAGCCAGTGTAACTACAGGTACTAGAGACATAGCGTCTTAGGTGGGTGGCGCATTGGCGTTGTAAGTGATTGTTAATATTTCTTATAGCGCCAATGTTTATGGGCTGTGATATGTGACTACTTACCACCAGGAGGCCATTTTGCCAATCTATTTTAAATGAAAAACAATGTGATATGTAATATTTGGTTAACAGGTCGTGGCTAACGTGGCAGAGATAATAATAGCGGAGAGCGAAGAAGGGGCCGCAGAACACAACGCTTGGCGCATACTGTTCATATTCGTCGACATGCTTTGCTGCGGCGCCATCATGTTCCCCGTCGTCTGGTTAGTGTTGTTGATAGAATGTAGGCAATATTTAACGAGGGCCGATCTCAAGGCCAAGGATCTCAGGCCAACTGTTCACGAGATATGTTGTAGTGCCAGCGTGTGTGTGCATGCACCCTATTATCTATTAAATACCCTATTAGCTATCAACTAAGCGTACAATAATACATTAAAAATTTTATCTGTAACTCAATGAAAAAACATACAAAGGGATAGCCTATAAATGTCCCACTGCTGGGCCAAATCCTCCTCTCTTTTTTGGGGAGAAAGTCCGGAGCTTACTCCACCACGCTGCTCCGATACGGGTTGGTGGATACACGTAGAAGATTTTCATCCTCTCTGACTCTCGAATTAAACAATGGACCGCGGGCGTCTTAATGGCTCAGTACTTGCTCAACATTTTCAAAGATTCCATTTTTAATAATTTTTCTATTATAGTTAATCAATTAAATGCGGAACACGCAGATAGGCGTAAAATGAAACTTCTTTATAACTTCACGAAATATATGTTCCATATATATGTATATATATAAATAATAATAAAGCTATATAAGACAATAGCCCTAAAAAGCATCTAAAAACATCAATGCTATTTACACCAATTGGCTATTTCCTTGAGCGATTCTGTCCTGTCTAAATGGACCTTTTGTCTTTTGTGTGGTACGACAATGTTTGGATATCCAATGTCCATGTCCATGTGGGATGTCCAAATCTTTTTCTCTTAAATTAGAAAAGGCCTTAGCCCAGAAGTGAGACAAAAATAGACTGTAATTTACTTTTTTTTTATAATACACGAACGCTGACCACCTGATGGTAAGTGGTGGTATAGTAACCGCCCCTAGACATTGTGTTGTACGACTTATTAAGCACTCCTTACGCCATAATATTAATGTTTTACTTTGAATAAACTTACAGGTCGATACATCACCTAGAGGACTCTTCGACGACCGACGGTAAAGCGGCTGTCAACCTCCGGAAATTGAAACTGTTCCGGCACTTCTATGTGATGATCCTCTGCTACATATACTTCACTAGAATCATTGTTACCATTTTGGAGGTAAGAATGGAAGGGATACATATTTTTTTAAATAAACCTAATAGTTAGATCTGTTAATCGCTGAAAAAGAAATGTAGCAGTACGTCGTTACGTACATAGCAACAAGAACACACCCGCCACGCATGCCTATCTATTTTGTTTACACTGTCTCATTTATGCTTTAAACCGAAGCACAATATGTGTAAAAATGGTGTAACTACTATTTTGATATGCAAAACATATTAACGGAGCCAAAACAGGCAGCTCGCTACTTGCATTGCGGTTCAGTAAACAATATATAGATATATTTCTTAAATATATATTACACGAACTAATTCATTTTCATTAGTCTACAAAGCAGTATGTTTATTTATTAGAGATTTACGTCGACCGATTGGCATTGTACTGTACTTTACATTATGTTTTGATTTGAATACTAATTTTATAATTAAATTGTTACAGAACACGGTACCATTCCAATACTCGTGGATAGACGAGATGTTCCGCGAGATGGCCACCTTCGTGTTCTTCGTGATGACGGGATACAAGTTCAGACCGGCAGCCGCTAATCCGTACTTCACACCGACGCACCTGGACGATGTCGAGCCCAAAGTGTAAGGACACTGCTCCATCATACACTTACTTATATATATATATATATATATATATATATATATATATATATATATATTACTGGTAGAAGAGCTTTGTACAAGCCCATCTGGGTAGGTACCACCCACTCATCAGCGAAGCGATGGTCAACATTTCTTACAATGCCAATGTCTAAGGGCGTTGGTGACCACTTACCATCAGGTGGCTCATCCGCCTATCCTATAATATATATATGTATATAGGTTTCATACAGGACATCATTTTCTATCTTTATGCTCATCATATGAAGTTATGTAACGTTTAATTCTGAATGATCGTTGTCATAATGGCTGAGAATAAAAACACGTAGGCTCTTCAAACTACTGACTCGATTAAAAATAATACACAGATACTATATAAATAATATACTAATGCACAATTATGATATTGACAATGCTTTTGTTGAGATTTATAAGCTTAAAGAAAAAAGCCCTTTAACTATCCCTTAAATAAACTTGTAACCTAACGCATTTTTTTATGTTGGACTGATATTAGCCGTTCTTATTACACAAACTTTGCGTTATATTTAGGTTCAGCTGTATAAATATTTATTGTTCTTGTTTTTAAATATCGATATTATGAAAGTGAAATATAATGTCACAGCCAAATATAATGTGTTATTGTTTCACTTCAGTGCAAAATACTTCTCTTCTCTTGAGATGAATTCTCCATTTTATGAAACGGTTCCCATGCAAGCTGGATCCTACCACAAGTATGCACACACAAACACATACACACACACTTGTGGTTTTAGAATTACATGTGGTAGAAAAAAAACGATGAAAACGATTTGAATCCGCAATCTTCGCTGTCTAACCACTGAGCCAACTCTATTCTTATATTTAAAATGAACAAAAATTGAATAATATTATTAAAGGACATGTATTTACAAGTACAAGTTATAAGTACCTGTAATCGCTGTATTACAATATTTTTTTAATATAAATTATTAACACTTAAAATTCAAAATAAGCCGAGATGGCCCAGTGGTAAGAACGCGTGAATCTTAACCGATGATCGTGGGTTCAAACCCGGGCAAGCACTACTGAAGTTTTTCATGTGCTTAATTTGTGATTATAATTCATCTCGTGCTTTTCGGTGAAGGAAAACATCGTGAGGAAATCTGCATGTGTCTAATTTCACTGAAATTCTGCCACATGTGTATTCCACCAATCTGCATTGGAGCAGCGTGGTGGAATAAGCTCCAAAGCCTTTTCCTCAAAAAGGGAGAAGAGGCCTTAGCCCGGCACTGGGACATTTACAGGCTGTTACCGTGATTACTTTACTTAAAATTCAATTAATAAACGAAATAATTATTTACAGGTTATCAGATATCGGAGTCTTAGACGGCGTGACCAACAGGGAAAAGAAGAGGGAGGACATGCAACCGCTCATGCAAGATAATAATTCAGATTAAATTCTACTATATATATGTGTTATATCTATATGTATGTAATTAAATAAGCATAGTTTTAATCAATCAAAGGTATATTATAATTTTGAAATGTATATGTAGTGTCTAGTTGTGAATAATTCCTTTGTTTGTTATTTTACTAGTGGTAGGGCTCAGTATAGGGCTCTTAATACTAAACAGTAACGTAAGACTGTTTTGCGGTAAAAAAGTTAAATTTTAAATTCCAGCAGTGGGTCGGCATTATTTTAGAACGGATAACGCCTTTCACTGGGCCAAATTATGATTGACTGATGTGACCATTTACCACCAGGTTAGCAATTTATGTTCTGCTTATCGCATTATCATTTTAAATTTTTGCTTTCGCGCAGGCACGTCTGAATTGGTGCGACTTACTAACTATTCTACCACCGAACATTGACGGTTCCGTTTTGAGTAGTGAGTGAGCCAGTGTAATTACAGGCACAAGGGACATACAATCTTAAATCATGCGATTAGCGGCGAATAGTCCACAGTTGTAGCCAATAACTATGAGCGTCAGTCTTAAAAAAATATCAACAAAATATCTATAAATTAATTTAATTAAACAATATGATTGAACTAATATTGCTAAGACACAACTTATATTGACTGAGAGGCGGTCCAAGGTTGTAAATATAATGTATTTAAGCTAATACTTAAATCTCATCATCCTAATGTATATCGTGAATTTAATTACTTTGAAATTATAATCAACGACACGATTACTTTTGTAATTAATATTTTCTTTTTAAACAAAAACTTGAATAAGAAATTATTATTAATTATAGGATATTAATATGTATATTTATGAGATAAAAATGATTTAAAAACTACTTATTCATCAAACCAAAATCAACTTAATATAAATAATGATTAATTCCATGTTAATATTTTCTTAATATACTTAAATATTTTTTTTTTTATATATAATAATTTCCTTACTTATAAACGTTTTTAGCGGGTGAATACTTAAACAGTGCTGTGTTCTTATTTCGAATGTCAAATCAATAATGACAGGGAAAGAGAATTCAGAGAATTGAGACCCTAATTGTCTTTCAGACATAAAGTAGTATACACACTGATAGGTACACACTGAAATACAAGTTAAAAAAGGAAACATTCAACTGTTAATTTTTTTTTTTACAAAATAATATAAAGCGTTTCTTTATTAACTAAGCATTAATCGAGGTTGTAAAATAATAATGATTGGCAAATAATAAAAGATGAATCATATCTCCGGTCGGATGGGTCGTGTGTCGTTCTAGTTGCCAATATTTTTTTTCACTTCATAATATTATCACCGTTGTAATTATTTTGTTATTCTTTATTTTTTGGGTTATGTCAGTGTATTTGTCATTACAAATAATGTTTAAACAATCAGAGGTTTGTTGGATAGAAACAAAAGGAAAAAACATATTTTATTCTATATAAATTTCTTGCAAGCCATTAATTGTATTGTAATTGGTTTAAGAAAAAAAAAGATAAAAGGCGAGAATTGGTTTATATGTCGATAACGGAGTTAGCTGCGAACCTTCTCAAAAAGTTTTTTTTTTTTAATGTGTCAATTCTCGTGACCGTATATATTTTGGTAGATTTAAATGTGCCCGTGTAATGGTAACCTTGTACTAAAATGTAGGGCGCATTTGTTGTATTTAATTTATATCTATTCGACAATAAAATGTTTTTTTTTTATATATAAATTTATATTGTGCATTAATCTAGAATTCGTACGACATATCTCATTCGGGGTCATGCTACTGTTACTAGGTATATGTATGTGTAATTCTATCAGTGATCGGAGTAAACGGTATTTAATTTATTAAAATATAGATAAAAAAAAACTTCAAAATTAATCATATAATTATAATACTTAAAAGAAATTAGATTGTATATTTATCGTTGTGATTTTTTAAAAGCTACATTTAAAAGTCTAAATTTCTAAAATTATACGTCAAGTGTACCGATCGCTGATATCATTTTGTTATGAAGCATATCTGAGTTAGTATAAAAAAAGGTAAAAATGTGTTTATGTGTGTACCGTTGATTATTTAGTAAGATATTATATTGGTAGCAGTTTGAATTTGAAATCATTCCTAATATAACAAAATCTTCGATATTTTTCTATTTGTCTAGTTATTTGCGTAAATTGTACTTCGAGTTAACAGACAGGCAAGAACAACCAATGGAACGATTATTGATGCGACGTTTTCATGTAATTGAAATACATTTAAGCAAATTTTAAAATGATATTAACATTACTATTATTATCAATTAATATTATTCATATTCACTTATGCGACTGCGAAACGCGACTTGACAGACATGCAGTCTCCCCGCATGTCGAACATGACACAATAACATTAGTGAAACTGGATTATGATACACACACTAACATAAATATATTTACCATCTTCACTGTTTGATAATGATGTGATTATTTAGTAGTAATTTAAAAATAAACGGCCTTACTTATAAACGTTATTTAGCGACTGATTAGTTATATAATGTTGTCTTCTTCGTTCGTATGTCAAATCAATAATAACAGACAGAGATAAATATGTGATTAACTAAACAGCCGCTAAATAATGTACTTATTTATTGTAAGGCCGTATATATTTTTTGTCACTTCCTCTTCGATCTATTTGGAAATGTTCCACGTCGCATGCTTGTTTTATTTTAGTTACTTGTTCTTAAGAATTAAATTAATTTACTTACATATATAATTCATTGTAGTTTTATTTACAATCAATAATATTTTGATTCTAATTTCTTTTGTCAATGTTGTTAAAAACGAATATTTAGTTTGGAATTTGAATATTATTATACGACAATATGGTACAAAATAAATATAATTTAAGGACAAACATTTTATTATTTTTTATATACATAGATCGATATCAGCAAATTAAAAGAATGTGCTCGAAATACATACATCGAAGATTTCTTGTAAACATATGTCTGCAATCAGTTTGGTTGGTTGGTGGGCTTAATTGCTGTCGCTAACACCAGTCCGCATCACAGACATATCGCATGGTACAAAGACTCTGTTTTATATTTATCATGGAACTCATAAACCAATCATTCAAATCACAATTTTCGGATTTACGAAGTGATTTAGGACCAGGGTTCAAGCGGACACAGTTCCTTCTTCTTCTTACTTCTTCGGTGTCCTTTTTGAGATCCATACACGAAAATTTGCAATTTCTCAACGCTTGACTCACCATCAGTCATTATCGCTGCCAAGTTCTCTGAACTATCGAACCACTCAAATTGAGCGATAAACTCACAAATAGGCCATATGAACCATAACATTGAATACGACATTCCTCAAGCAGTTCTATTATTTTGCTGTTATCGTCTTATCAAGTATTTCTTAAACCCAAAGTAATGTCAATCGGGTATTTGTAATATAATTAATATTTTCATCATAATTTCTGGGGTTACTACTACGAAAATGGAGAAAAACAATGTCCAAGTCGTCATCAAATACGTCTTTTTGGAAAAAAATACTAAAGTTATACCAACACGCCGACTTGGTAGCAAAACTGGGAAGCTCTGTCTGCTTATCTTTCACAGTTCAACATTGGTTCAAAAAGTTTTAGTTTTAAGCTGGACAGGATAGCAGTAAAGAACACTGACAAAGTTGAACAATCGTGAAAGCAATCGACATCCCTCTCGGAAAAACGTAAGAAAAGTTAACGATGTAGATAGAGTTTTTTGTAGATGTTTCAAAATGTCGTCGACATGTGACAATAAAACATTTTTATACTGAAATCAGATATCATTCTTTGTTTTATAAAATAACGCTCTCGCGTAAGCATTACAAATTAATAAGTTACCAGCCAGCTCAGATGCTCAAGGTATGGTTTAAGAATTTATTTCTCAAAAAAAGAATACAATTTACTTTAAATATTTGAGAAAACAAGATTAATATACTTAATTATATATATATACATACATATACATATATATATATACTTAAATATTATATATACAACATACGGACGGTACACAAAAATAAAGAACAACAATTAGACTTCTCTTAAAATAATGTGGGTATGACAAAATAAGATGCAATATTACGTATCGTTTGTGTTATAGCAGTTGGATGGCAATTGTAAAAATATTATTTTCTTTAGCTAATTCACACATTAAAATTTTGTAAGAAAAATACAATAATCAAATAATACATCAGATAAAGAAAAATACATAAAATAATAAAATAAAATAGTAGAAAATTAGATAATGATGAAAGTCTTAAAACTATTTTATAACAGACACAAATACTTTAGGGCCTAGAGAACTGTTTTAAGATGTGGTGTTTTAAGTTTTTTTTGTATAAAGTTAAAGACTGAATATCCTTAATGCTATTAGGTAGTTCGTTGTATAACCTCATTTGTTGTGCTCCTTCATATAATATACTTTTTTTTACCGTAGTTGGTTCTTGGTCGTATGAGATAAATATTATCCATCCGTTTAGTTATCCGTTTCTGTGTTTGTCCTATTTTTGTGAACGATATTCTTGTGTTTATGTTTTTGTTCAAAATCATTTGCACTAATAGACACATGTTGTATTTATATATTTGGGACACTGTCATCAACCCTGTTTCGTTATACACTTTTTCAGTAGGAGATAGATAATTATAGTGAAAAAGTAATTTTATGATTTTGTTTTGTTTTATTTGATTTTTTTTAAGTTAGTACTACTTGCAGAAGTTCGCCAATTTTCAATCATATATTCAAGGTGAGGTTTTACCATTGAATTATATATAACATATCGTACAGATTTCAGAAAACATCGTATAGTACCTCGAAGTCTAGCTGTTAAATTTGATATTTTTGAACATAATTTCTTTATATGTATGTCCCATGAAAGGCGGTGTATGTAATCACAAATATTTTTCTGATTGAACTCTCGTTAATGGTTTATTGTTGATGCATAAAGGCTGGTGGTTATCGATTTTATCATTTTTGGAGCTAAGTATTATATAATTTGTTTTTGTTATGTTAATCGTGAGTAAGTTTTTCTGAAACCATAGACAGTCCAAATCCTGTTGTGCTTGATTAATTATAGAATCAATTTTGGTGCCAAAGTAAAACAAGCTGGTGTCGTCAGTATACGTGTTATATTACCCTTTAAATTTATGTTATCGATATCATTTATGTAAATAAAAAATAGTAATGGGCCAAGAATTGATCCTTGAGGAAGGCATTTGTATTTTGTCTTTTAATTTCATAAACATGCCAACGAGTTTTATTTTCATAGTATTATTTCGTTTCGTTACTTTCGATTTCGAAAGTTACATTTATGGACGACTAATTTATATAATTGACGAGCTGACCCGACAGACGTTGTCCTTAGCTATGAGTATTCAATCAAACTGGAATAATTATTTAAAAAAAAAATTCAAAAACGTAATGTTTATTGTAACGTTTTTTATACACAATATTGTAAGTTTTCTTTTCTGGTGCGTAAATAAATAATGTTGATTTTCCGACTCGGGAACAGGCGACATAATATTGGCCATATGGAAAACATGGATTTTCAAGATTGATACCACAAACGCTTAACGACCGCCCTTGCGATTTATTTATCGACATTGCGAGCTGCACTGGGAATTGTTACCGTTTGAAGTCGATTGGCATGTCGTCCAGAATCATAAGGATGCGCGAAATCAAAACGTCTTCGCCTCTGTATTTCTCTTTCAAAATTGTGGCTTCGATGACGTTGTTTATTAATTTCTTTATCGCAAGCTGTTTGTTATTACAGAGACGTGGTTGGTTTATGTTCTGCAACATAATGATTAGATCAGACTTGTCGTTCCGTCAATGTCGGTTTGATATATATTTGACCCTGAATCTGCAAGGGTAAATAGATATAAGTTAGGTAATTGTATAGCGTGTAAGTCTTTGTATCACCATTTGGCTCGAAAATCAACATGAGTAAACACACTCACTTCTGGTTGCCACCACTAACGTATCATGTCAATTGAAAGCTGCCAATGTATTTTGCTCCAGCAACATGGTGATAAAAGTTTATTATACTTACCTTGGAAGTAGGCATAAAATTATCCCAAATAACATTTGTTGCACAAAATGACGTTATTTGAGCAATTATTGTATTGCTGGATATATCAAAAATATAAAGAAGCTGGCCCATTTCCGAAAACCAATGTATGTAGTGGCTCTGGTGGCGGTACCGATGACGTCAATTTGACTTGGCCATTGGCCCAACACAATCCAGGGGCTTTATTTTCAAGTTTTAATGCCTTGCGATGTGGACACACAACGTTTGTTGGTCCAATAGAGACGATTTGCTGTTAACTGAAATCGATTGCCACCAAAATTGAATGCATCTCGATGGAGATTAAGCGCAACATTTTTACGTTGTTTATTTTATATTCCTTCAATTTCATTTCGCGTTGTTCGTCGTATGAGTTTTGCGACTATAGTTAGAAAGAAGATAAAAAAATTACTCTCTTCGGTTTTCTGTATAACCATGGATACCACGCGTTAGTCTATCAAAACTTACCAAAAAACTATATTAAATTATTTTTTTAATATGCCTTATATTAAATGAATTACGGTGATTTGATTGAAATGTGATTGCGGTGAACTAACTGCGACTAACTAAATGTGCAAACACTTCTTAAAATACTTACTTAAATTACTACTGGAAACTGGCTAATCGTTCCAATCGAATCGACTATATGTACATATGTGTAGTGTAGAAATGAATAAATAATTTTTTGATCGATAGCTGCCGACTGATGCAGCCGTTAAACGACATTTGCACCGCACCGAACTGTATATAATGTAACAGACATATGACAATTAAAAAAAAATCATAGACCATTTCTTTGATACAAAAAAAAAACTATATACAAAGATGCACATGGATATTTTCACCCAAAAATTGTGCAACTTTTTTTTTTTAATGAAATTTGTATTTATCCAAAAATAATAATAAAGTAGCTATCTGCTAAATTCATATTCATTTAACGGGCGAAGTTAAAATATTTAAAATAGGTTTCTGATTTTTTCCGTTTTTTACGAAGTTAAACTAGCGTAATATTGGATTCTTACTCACTAAAACCCCTGCGACGGCTGTACGTGTTCAGTCCTTTTTACAAGCATATTCGGTGCTGCGACACAATTCTCCAGCGTAGACTGGGGGGCGTCACACTTCGTGCCATATGGGAGTCTTTTCGCGTCTGTATTTAACCAAAGATATTCGCCACAACAACCGTGACTGGTCATTACCTGTCTAAGTCGAAGCGTGTGTTGTTGCTGTCACCTCATCCAGATTTTGAAGGAGGAACGTTCCTCGTGGAGTAGGTCGCACCGCATCGTTAAAGCGGTCTGCGACCACACTTAGAAGAAGTGCACTTAAGCCGTTCTTATGAAGGACGCGGGTCAGCATATAAAGCCTCGCATATCCAAGAATGATTCGCATCCATATAATAGAATGTCCAAGGGAGGAAAGCGCGCTAGTACATTGACCACCTCTTAGGATACCGTGCGAGATCGACGCATTATATAGTCTATGAAATCAAGGTGCCATGTAGAATGTATAATCATTTCTCCAATCAAATCTAACATAGCAGTTGGTCGTTATAAAGGGTCATTGTTTTCTGATCGCAAGTCCTTAGCAAAAAATATCTGTATGGTCAATAAAAATATCTGACGCGAGTAGAAACTGAGTCGACGCCTATCAGAATCAAAGATTAGACGTTGCTGTAACTGCACTAGAAGGTCATCGTATGATGATCTTGGGTATCACTATAAATAATAAATCAACAGATGCTATCTTAGGCCTAAACAGTTGACGGTGCGTACGACGCTGTTTGTCACGGTTGATATAAAGTTACAATAAGATTTGTATTTATAAGTCGTCCTTAAAATTATAGGTCAAGTGCAATCTTTAATTAATTTTCAAACAAAGTAAATTAACAAATAATAGGTACCATATTCTAGTAGCAGTTTTTACTTTGATACTAATTTTGAACTTTCTACTTAACGATATGAAAGTCATTTTATTTTTAATTTATTTTAGAAAGGATGACGAGCCACCATGCTGGGCTCTTGATATAGCCATTACCTTAGCAATGTATGAAAAATAAAACACAGCTTCAATATGTGTAGAATTTTACCAGTGCCTGATATTTTACCAACTGATTCAACCTTCAAAGAAGAACACAGCTATATAAGTATTATTTAATTTGGAATAAATTTTGAGTGGATGGAACCCGCCTACATGGGTAAAAGTCAAAACCTAACATTGGTAAAAGGCATGGTAATCCCTCAGTAATATTACCAAACTTTTGAAATATTCAAATAGAGAATATTTGTCTATTCGATACCATTGTATCGTTGTTTCTTTAACGTTTTCTGATATTTTATTGTAACGGCAGATTTTTGGCAATGATCCAAACATTCCAATCTTCCGTATATAGTCTTCGATGAAAATTCTTTCGGGGTTTTATTATACATCTTTTTTTTCTTGGTTGGTACTTACTAAGCAAGCAACTAGAAAATGAACGATTGTTTAAAGCATTGTAATAAGCGACTGACTTAAAAATAAATTATAATAGACAGTAATTTTGAAGAAAATACAAGCTCAATAACGTTGAATTTTTAATGATCCTGACTAGTAATTTAAAAAGACACATCACAATCGAAAGTGGCCCTTGTCATAAATTATTGAAATAAAATTGTTAAGTTAAGACCCGTTGATTAGATTGGCGTGTCGCCACGGACACGTGGCGCGAAGCGTCAGGAAGCTCAACGCGACGTAAACATGCCTATTTGCACGACTGATCTTGGCCAGATCTTGACCCATTAACACGGGAACCGATGTCAGAGCAGTGTCGCTTTATATATTTTTAGCTGGTAGGCGGGAGCGGGGTTTTCGTTGAGTGAATCGGTGAGCGGTACGTCAAACGCCGTACGCGGAGCATTCGGCAGGCTCGCCGCGCGATCGGGTCATGCACACGAGAAAATGACAACTCGAGGGATTCGACGGAAGAAATCATCGCTGTCCGAAGTGAAAGTGGCAGTGGTCGGTGCACCATCGGTCGGCAAAAGCGGTATGTGTGAGACGAATGCGAGCGTATGGGACACTTGGGATATTGTGTTTTTCAGCTTATGAAAAAAATATAATTGAAGTATTAAAGATATTTTTGAAAGCTTATAATACTGATGGAAAAAGTCTACATTGCTGTTGTTCCCAATTTTTTTATTGAAGAACTAAGAGTAGCACGTGTTAGAATATTTAAAAATCGTTATAATTTCATTTCATTTGAGCGCACCTACATAATAAGTCATTTGCAAAATTCGTACCTACTTTTGTTAATAATCGTAAGATAAAGATTTAGGCGTAATATTATTACTTCCTTGTTTTGATAGGTCTCAAGGCTTATATAGTTATTAAAATAATTTGTCATAAAATAATAGAAGTTAAGGTATTTTTCGCCTATCTTACACATTTAGGAAACAGCAGGACATATTTTATTTGCATATATGTCGATTAAGACAGAGCGAATTGCGATTCATTTTGTCATGTTAATAAATAATAATAAATTTATATTCTTTACATAAATTTTTTAATTGCAACGCGAATTTATCGTACTTGTAAGTGTGTAGAATATTAATTATAATTATAAAAATAATCTAGTTACTTAACAAGCAATTAATAATATATAATTATATTTTATAAATACAATATAATTTCATAAAAAAAATATAAATACAATATAATTTTATAAAAAAATTATAAATGCAATATAATTTTTATATACAAAAGTAAGAAATGCGAACGAATAAGAGACTCGATTGCGGAAAGATTCAATGGGTACTCGCTGAAACATCATTATTTCTATAAAAACATAAGTCGTAATATGTTGTTGATAGAATTAGTTTAATAACATATAATCACAAAAGGACATGTTAAATATATCGACATTATAATTGCTAGAATTCAGTTTGGTTTCGTCTAATTTTGGCGCCAACATTGTTATTGGCTTGCGGCGCCATGTACCTTTGATATGTATTTGGGTCAATGAGCATAATTCAATGCACTTTATACTTGTGTGTAGTTAAAAAATATCTTAGCATAAAATAAAATCAACATGGTATATCTATATCTATATATATAGACTTCAGTTTGTTACTTCTTATTGCATAGCTAATTGCTTGTGTATTTAAATGTAGCCTTTGTTTGTGTTGGTACATTCTGTATTTAATATACTTACTACAGCTATTTACTACCCTCAGTCGGTGTTTACCTTACCTGATTTTTTGGTTGTTACTCTATACCAGTGGTTAATTGATTTCGAAATAAACCTGATGATGAGTTGATACAAAACAAATAATAATTTCTGTCATCCTAATGACGTTTATTGATATTACCTAGACTAACTAAATGTTATGTTTATTATAATTTTTTTGTTAGCCTGTGTTCGGAAAATGTAGAGTGATTCATCGTCTTATTCATTTATGCATGATTATATTACTATTTATTTATAAGCGAATTATATTTAATAATTAAAACAAAAACCCTTCTCTCTGTGTGAACAACAATTATCGCTAGAATAGACCTTAAGCGTCGACAACTCAATCAATGATATTCGGGTTGTTTGGCGATTGATACGCAGATTCGATTCTGAAGCTAAAGGTTAATGTTTAATATGAGTTATATTTTTCACTTAAATGTATATCGCTCTTGTCTTTGTTTTAAATAAGGAAAAAAATAAATGAATGTTGATTAAATATGGTAAAGCACGGGTGTAGTGCATATATATCGATTATTGAAGGATATAGCGCTTAACCAGAGCCAAATGGAGCTTGTAATATCTGCATTAGATTCGATTCGACATGAAGTATAATATTAATAATATATAATATATAGTCTGAAAGCATAAATACTCAAAAATATTACAACAAAATGCCAAAGCCGGTGTGACATGTACTCTAAAAATGTCAATATTTTATAAAATATGTCATACAAATGTCTGAATTGGTACAACTGTATAGATATGAATAGCCAAAGACAAGACAATGACGTGCTTATAAGATCGCCCTCTAGTGAGCTAAAAATATGTTTGGAAATATGTTAACTATTTCTGTTTATGCTGAGCCGATCGAAACAATATCTTAGATCATTACGTCAACTAGTCGCCGTGATTATCGATACGAAACATCTGAACACTAATTCATTTGTTATGAAAAAACAAGCGATGTGCCCACATACATACATAGCTTATTGTGTTATTTTTACAATTTAATCTACGTCTTATTTCTTGGCGGCGTGTGTTACATATTTTTATAATTTTATTTAATATCACTACAATCTATTTATTTAAATGGAAAAAGTTAAAGTATGAAAACGCGTCAATACGGCATAAATAAGTAGTTTTTATTTCTGGAAAGCTAATTCACTAAGCACTTATATCGGAGCATTGCAACAGGCCAACAGCTGAACTCAATTGCGCCTATCAGAATAATTTCTCTCAAAATAAAGCACTTTGGGTGATATTGAATTTGCACAATAAGTTTTTTACTTTGGACTATTCATTTCATAATTTGCGGGCTTATCACTAAAGATTGCCCAAAGCTGTGATAGTACAGTTGAAATCTTATATAATACATATGTGTATAAAGATAGACACATTTTTAAAAATTTTTATGTAAATACAAAACACACACTTTAAAATTAATTTATTTTAGAATGTATAAATCGCTCTTAATTATGATGATAGTGGGGATTGAAAGGTCACTTCTTCAGCACGATTGGGACAAGAGATCGTTTGCTTTCTTATGTTATATGTAGGCGGGCGGGCAAATGACCTGATGTTAAGTGGTCACCACCGCCCATAGACATTGGCGATGTAAGAAATATTAACCATTCCGCCCTTCAAACCGGAACGCAACAACAACGCAATGAGTGGGTAATACCTACCCTGACGGGGTTGCACAAAGCCCTACCACCAAGTATGACTATTGTGAATCGATTTTTTTGATTAAATTGTAAGCAAAATCTAGGATAATTAGGTTCAAAAATAAGTACAAGCTAATTTTTATAGACTTATTTTTTACAAAAAATAATTTAATGGTAAAATAATATCGTAATGGAGTAAGTATGTTGTATTGTAAGATATTTACTACTCTAATACGTGAAATATTTCATTTAACACTTTCAGGGTCGTAAACTTTGAGTGCTGAATGACGAAGGTCGTTAAAAAGAATTTTAAACTGGTAATATGAATTTCTTGAACTACTTATCTTTTAGAATTTATCGCGTTATCTTATAATTGTGTTATTTAGTATATTAGAAATATAATACCTAATGATTCCTTGTATTGCGTTGGATTGATATTATGTACTCTGTCGTGGTAAAAGTTTATTGATTTCAAATATATTTGAAGTCAATAACCTTCAATCTAGGTATGTGTTTTTATTTTACCTCCTTTATTAAATACTTATATGAAAACAATTTTCGCGATTATCACGTATATATTATCTTTACGTTTTTAAATATATGTAAATATAGAAGAAATACAAATAAAAAACTAAACGGCTTAAAAGTTGTCATAGTGTTGGGGCTCAAGTTATGTTTGTATATTTCAGCTAATTTATACAAAATCGTAATGAATTATACACCTTCCTCATTAATCACTCCGTTCATTGGTGAAAACAGAATGAAAAATTGTTCAGAAAATTTTGTGTTTATCGCGTTCAAGCAGTCAGAAACACAGACCTGTCGGAGGGAATATGTTTTATAATATGTAGTATCAACCATATTAGTAAATGCAAGCTAATTTATTATATAACGTGCCATTTAAAAATAAAGTAAAAAGTAATAATGTCCTCCAGACCGATTTCGGCCACGGTGGCCAATCCCAAGAGAGATTAGCCAACTACGCAGGAGATATTATAGCGCACAAGTATGAGCGCGAACACAGGTGCACACTCTATTCTCTAACTCTCATAATACACACGACCGGAAAGAGTTCAAGCGCAGGGCTTTACGTGCTTTCCGAGGCACGGGAGTATACACACCAACTGCCAGACTCAGGGCTGCTACTGACTATTTTCTGACAGAAAAACCCAATACCTTTTTACTGTCCCGACCTGGAAATTGAACCCAGGACCTCCGGGTCTGCAACCCTACATCAAGCCACTAGTCCAACAAGGCAGTCAAAGTAAAAAGTACTTACACTAGTACATAATTTTACCGTTAGCTAGACTTCGTAACGTTAAATATTTTCGAAACCTAATAAATTAAACACGCTTAAAACGTACCAATAGTTTGCTAGAAATATCATTAGTAGAGTTCGGTAGGCATCTTTAAGTCCTGGGAAACGAGTCCCTTGAGACAAGATCCCAGTAGTAAATTTTATTAGTTGAATAAAATTAGTTTTTTTTTTAGTAAAACCTAAAAAATATAATATCTAATTAAAATATTGTAATCATAGAAGAAAGAATAATAATAATCATACTCAAGAAATTCGCATGTTTAATTCTCAACATCGGACATTGAGGAATAGGTATATAAAAATGATCGAATAAAACTTATTATGACCATTATTTTGTAAATAACATTATTATGATGTGATTTTGACACGCATCTCACGAGTCCCGACCTGCAAGTTAGAAGATAATTATTCTAGATTTAGTAGTTCGTGACACGAGGCGTCTGGAAACCCAAATCCTCGTTAGGAATTAGGATATATCTTTGTATGTAGTAAACGCATACATTTAGAATTTCATAATTCGTGAAGATCTTTATCGTCGTAACTAAACCCTCGCTAACGTAGTTTCTTATTCGTTTCCCTTTGATCTCGGCAACTTCGCTATAAAATTGTAACAATTAATCGTTGCGATCGCCTCCGCAACGACTAACAATGTATGTTTTTATTCGTAAAGTATTCTTCCAGATATTTTAATGAGAAAATTTTGTTTCAATCTCTTCACTTCGAGTTGGATAAATATTTGGGTGTTACGTTCAAAGCGTGAAATATAGCACGTGTTTCTCGTGACGGGTTGACAGGCTTTTGTGTGAGTTGATTGTTAAGATTCGTCAGTCTATCTGTCTACCCGTTAGCTGTACATAATGCGTTGTTCCAACATTAAATAAATGTAAAGGGTCATTAGGCGAGATTTCTCAGTAATGACTGTTAGTGTAAATTTTGAATTCGCGTTGTTTTTAATGCTTTGAACATCTTTTACGAACGTGTTGAAATATTTTTAGGTAAATTTATTTGGCTCTTTATGAAATACTTATTAATAAGATGAGATAATTGGTTTTTAATCAAAATTTGGAAAACTATTCGTGAAAATGAAGATTGTATAATTTATGAGCGAACAAAACTACAGATGGATTCATATCGTAATATGATTTGTAAAATGCTGTTAAGAATAAATAATATTAATATTATTATATTTTTTAACTGGCAATGTAAATTCAAAACTAAAGCCAATTCGTCAGAGATGTTTCCGATACATGAAATATATAAATAAGTATATATACGAAATATTGTAATATATTGTTATTTTACGTATTATATTATTATTCGTATTATTACGTTCTGGTTTGTGTTACATAAATCGTTAACTAAATACCGAATTTAATTTAAAAAAAAGATATTGCAACAATGACGACAATATTACACATGCCAATAACCTACTATTTGGCTAACAACGCTGGAGTTACGCCAGGTTAATATTGATTATATAAACAATTAAAATGAAAAAATCTGATATGGTCTTACGATTATATTATTTATATAAGTCTTGATTTATTATTATTATTATTTTCAATCTCTTATGAGGCATACTGCGTTTTTCTTTATTTAATTAAATGTGTAATCAGTTTTAAGCAATAATAAATTTTAATTTATAAATCATTAGCCATATAATATAATATATTATATATAATATATTATATGGCTATATGTCTTCTAGACTGTAGGTCTCTACTCTATTATACTCAAACGTAGTATAAGTTTCTTTCGAATCAGTTCATCAATTTTGGCGTAATTGAATAACAAACATCCAAGCAAACACAGTTTCCAATTTATAAAAATATGTCTTGCAATAATTTTTTTTATTTTTTTATTTAAGTCTTATCGAAAACAAGTGAATATAAAAGTTAAATATAATCAGACTAATGAAAAATATAAAATATCGTAAATAATTTTTATATTTCTAAATTATTTATGTAATGGAAGCAATAAATTTTATTACAGTTTATCACTCGGAAATACTTTGTAGCGTTAATTAATTTTAATAAATGTTATCGAGACTATTCTGGTTTGTGTTGTGCTCTCCATTAATTGGGGGTAACCAGTATCTGAACACTATCTACTAAGCTCGTGTTTTGTATAAATAATTATATATATAATTAGTTGGTCTTCATTATTTAATTAAGTAAATAAAGATAATTTGTACTGTGGCACGATTTTATTACAACAATTAATTTCTATACGAAGGAAATATAATACGTTCTTATCGCTAAAAAAGCGGTTGTCTTAAGATAAAGTTTGGGCATACGTTCGACGCGGGAGAAAACGTATCAACAAATACTGTTGTTTTTTTTTTAAATAAAATTTAGAAAAAGATTTTTTGTAAACAGAGTTATATGTCATATTATAGTCATCATATGTATTTTGTGTGTATTTAAGTATCAGTGACAGACTAGGCTAATAAAAACTAAACGATTAAACTAATTATGACCTTTTGTAAATAAGATTATTAACGATTTTAACAAGTAGGTCTTGAGTTTCAGCTAGAGAGTCCCGATTCAGATATGAGATATTTCGGGACCCAAGCCCTAGTTCCATTATTATTTATTCCGGGGTGGTCGCAAAGGTATTCACCATTATATAATTATTATATTTATTAGTTTATATAAAAAATGAGGTTATGCATCTTGTGAAGATGGTTACGTCGTTTGTATGTGAAAACGAGGTGTATATAAAATATGCGTTGTATTCTCTAAGAAAAGACAACATATATCAGATTCAGGCCTGCGTAACGCCGAAATGTTCAATCGCATCAACTTTAACAATGCTTTGTTAACAAAAACTGAAATATAATTTATTTTTTTAGAATTTAGATGTAAGTAGTTGAGATTTCGCTAATTTTAAATCACGTTCAGATCGACTTGAACCATTCTTACATGGTTTGGCTAATATTCGCTATGTTTACTTAAAAATTATACTTAATCCATTATATCGAATCAGCTTCTCTAAGTTTTATGGCTAGCTGGTAAAACAGCGATTAGTTGAGACTTTCTATCGTGCAACTTAGTTTTGTGAACTAATGTATATACAAAAAAAAAACTTAACTCCACCATCGTACTCAACAAAAATTATAGCACTTCATCTTGATCTCTAATATTCGGTAATCTTATTGCAAGTATTGTTATAAATAGATAAGTTGCATAGAGAGTTCTAGTAACTCTTGTACATTTCGCTTTGGTCAGTGACTCATTCTCACCTCGAATTAATAAAGAGTCTTACATATCAGATTGTAAAGAGTACATCAGATTTCAATCCAAATATAAGCGCAGTTCCACTAAGCTCTAAACAATAATATACTCTCGCAGGAAATCCTACTACAATGTATCCATGCACTTATAAACCTCAGTTGCACTGGATTACTTATTGTACCGAAATGCATATAATAGTATAGATATATATATAGCATATATAGCATAGTGTAGTATAAATTTATTTGGCAGACCCCACCGGAAAGAGCCAGCGACAAGTTTTACATTAAATTGTTGATGCTCTATATTTCGATGAACATGAATATTTACAAATATGTGACTATTCAGCTTAAGAATTATATATGATTAACCAATAAGAGTTATTTAGGTATAGTAATTGCAAAGGTTAATTTTTCGATTACTATTTTTAAAGCATCAGTTCGATGTAAGTATTTCATATTTCGGTAAATAATTCATTTTTACAACAGCTATTTTATAATGTTTTCAAATAAACGAAGCGGCTGTTATGAAATTTTAAAGCGATAAAAATATATTTTATCGTAAATTTATGGTACTCAAATAAAAACAATGCTATTATTAATATGTTGCCCGAGGAATGAAAAAATCACGTTTATTCAAAAGATAGATTGATATTAAAGTTGTTTTACCAGCTTAGCATAAGTTTAAGTTTTTGGTAAAAATAAATAACATACATTACCCGAACGTAATTTACTTCGCGCTTTGACTACGAGATTCGAGTAAATAAATATTGTACAAATAATAAAAGTGAAGAGAAGTTTAGTCACATCAGTATATTGACAATATACATATTTTACACTAATAAAAATAAAAGTCTTCTTAACACCCACTGACATGTATCGGCCTTACTTAAAAGGCCTTCTTTCAAATGTCAAATCAATAAAAACAGAAATAGCGGGTGATCAGTCCATAAGACCCTTTTTCTCAAGAACGCATAGAGGTATAAAGTTGGAACTAATACCAAATACTGCTGGTCTGCAGATCCTTAGAGCTGTGAAAAATCAAACTTCTAGAGAGAGATCTCAATCTCAAGAGAGATTAACCAACTGCGCTGGACATATTATAGTGCACAAGACACGACCGGAAAGAGTTCAGGCGCAAGACCAAGGGCTTTACGTGCTTTTCGAGGCACGGGAGTGTACACACTTCCAACTTCCAAACTCCGGGCTGCTATTGACAATTTTCGACAGAAAAGCCCAATATTTTTTTATTGGCCGGCACGGCCTGGGATTTGAACCCGTGACCCTGCATGTAGCCATTAGACCAACGACCAATACTATACTATTATAAATATTGAAAGTCAAAATTGTAGTTGATAATTGAAATAAAACATATATATACTTATAATAAGTAATATACATAAAATATAAAACATGTAATACATATGTAGTTAATGAAGTGCAAAAATATCATTGGCACCGCACGATATGTAACAATAAGGTTTTCAAAAAGGGACGAATATAAAATATTTTTTATCTTAAACTTATTTTAAAATTTATTTTACGGAACGTCTCGAAAATAGATAGTTTAATTATTATTTTTTTCTAAAAGCAAATTCATTTTTGTTACCAAATTGTTTTTTTTTAAATTGTCATATAATTATGAAATTACATCTTAGAATGTAACTTCGTGTTAATTCATATTTGCAAGTATTTTAGCAAACTTTATTAACACACCAACTACATCTGGTTGTATGAGGGCACAATATATCTTAGCCGAATTACTTACGAGATTTGTTTATTATTTTATACTCAACTTTAGAATAATTTTAGAATGTATTTTATTAGAACACATGTTTACATTAAAATTTATTATTAGTAGGTAAAGGAACTTAAATTTAGATTTAGAATATGTCCCTGACATGTTAATGAAAAAAAAAAAAATAGAATTTTATGACCCCGCGTGGGTTCAGCTTTCCTACTTCTGAAACTATCGCAGTCTGTTCAACGATGCGTAGTGCCCTGATGTAATGTAAACTTTATTTTTAATAAACGTTAAACACGCGCTTGTCTTTGAATGCTTTAGTAATTTCGAAAGCGGTCGTCATTCTTTGGATGTGTTTATTGTGTGCTCAACAAACAAACAGAATCCAATATTAAGACAGATGCTGATCGAATTTTATCGTTTATTTTTACAAGATCTTGCCGCTATTTGTAATTCACGCCCATTCCAATCCGTTTATCTTCAAAATTCTTAATGTCAATCAAGATGCTCAAAGTCATGACGTCTTAGATGCTAGCCACGGTACATTGGAATTTCGATCATATTCAATCCCACTACATTCGTTTACAAATTGTTATTCAAACATATTTGTTCTTGTCTTTTATAACGTTAGATTAAAAGAAATAAAAATCAACAATCTGCAATATGTTATCAGATAATATTTAAATTAAATTGAAAACAATTTGATTACGAGTTGAATAAAACGATTATAATGACCGAGTTACACAGACATCCGCATTGATTTCGTCTGTTTATAAAAGTAGATTTGGACTCATAGCGCAAGTTTCACAGGCGTGATGTTCGTATCGTAAATACAAGTTATTTCCGTGGGATTGAAGTCACATTTATCATCGGTTATACTTTGGAATCGAAATTTCATTTATTTACGTTTCTGTGCGTTAACATATTGCATTTGTTAAGTATAAAAATAAAATGATATTTAAGAACAAAACAGGTTTATACATTTCAGTTTTTTTATCGCTTTAGTTTTTAAGCCATCATCGTAGTGAAAATATATTTATTTTATTAACATAAATTTAAATAATTCTAGAAAATGTAGAGTGATGGCAGATTTCTTGTTTAAATACTTAATTTTTTCGTACTTTAGAGTTAAAAAAATTATTATTGCTTTTATGCAGCTTTATTCCACGTAACAAAATAATCGTTTACTGTTCTTATGAATTATTGTTTACATAAAGTATTAGATTTACTTAAAACTTAATACATTTCGTGATTTATTAAGAGAGGCATTTGGTGTACGTTAGTACCAAGTTATTAAGCAGTTGAGATCATACAACAAAGCACACAAATGGTCTTGCTCGAATGATTTTAATTGCGTCTGCAAAACTACTATAGCAAACCTAAATAAATATTTTAAATGAAATGTTATTGTTACTTTATATTTTTAATTACATTTTTTTTTACTTTTGATATAGATACTTATTTTACCAAATTAATTCTGTCATAATTATTGATGTGAAACGTATATCGGCTCATATGCCGCGACGGGATAACTCTCTTATGCCGATACACCGTCTTTACTCCCTTGTAAAGACCTTGCTTTATATTTTTATTTCAACGTTAAGAAAACATATGTATTCTGTGAATGATACTCTATGTTTTACTTATTCGTTTTTATTTATTGATTTGGTTTCATTATAAATTATTTTAATAATCAACAATTTTGGCGTTTTACATCTGCAGGAAGTCTGCTGATGGCCAAACCACAAAGAATTGTTTACACCATCTCAATCGAAATTCTAGAATTACTGATGATTATAAAAAAATTAAATGGACTCCTACTTTATAACATTTTGCTGACCGTAGGCCTATGTATTTTTTATATTGAAGATTTCATTATTTACCCAGTGTTCTGTGTCATTTGTAGTCTGTGTCTCTCTGTAGACTACAGCTAAAAAGATTATAGCAAAATTTGCCACAGCAATCGATTATTTCGTGGAATAAACCTTTTTTAATTATTTGTATAATTGCAAAGAATAATGTATTGGGCCTCATACCGAATACCGAATATTGGGCCCAATCGCCAAACCTAGTTCAAAAAAGTTGATTTTCTGCACCATAACACAAGTTAATAATATCATTAATATTAAGACAAAAGTACTAATTCAATTTAATCTTTTATAATTTATTATTTTATGACATATGGAATAATAACATAAGGGACTGTCCATTGATCTTTTCGATACATAGTCAGAAAAACTATTCTTTCTAAAACTAGCAATGTATGTTCAGCATTAATAAAATATACATGATTAATTTCCAGCTTTGTTTTTTTTTAATTATGTTCTAAATATTCGGCTGAATATATGATTAAAAAAATATTCGAATAACCTTTAATTTATTTTAATCTAACCTTTATTCGTTGCAACTGTAATTTTATTTATGAAAAACAACCATACATATATTTATTTATGCCAAGTGACATTTAACATTTACCTTAATATTAGTTATAATAGCATTAATTTCTATGTTTAGTAATATGGTTTTTTATTGTTTACAGCGCTGACTGTTCGATTTCTTACAAAAAGATACATAGGCGAGTACGACCATCAACAGGGTAAGTTTCTGTAAATTTAATTGCTAACATAGCTAGCAAACGAGAATCTCTTCAAAGTAATACAATCTAAATTGTATTTTATCTTCACGGAATAAAACCACAATCATAAATGCAACTAATTAACATATTTTGGACGTGGTACTTAATTGTATTATATTTTATTTACCATACTAGTTTAACTAACATCTATAAATATTAATTCGAAAACTTGCTTTATTAAAATAAAACAAAACAGTAAGTGTTTATACCTCACTACTAGTCACAGTTAATAATGTATCGATTTTAGACGACTATATAATTATATTTCATTGCTTTGTCTAGAAAAATATTGTCTTGTAACTATTTTGATAACCCTACTGGGAACAGAACAAAAATAATTAAAGCACGCGGGCGAATCTGTGAGCATATATTTCAAAGCGCAAATTAAATTAATACGTAAGATTATAAGATGTTGCGTTATATAAAAAAATATGTCTAAAGTATCTTTTTTTTCCAGAAAGCAAATACAAACACGAAGCACTCTTAGATGGGGAGCCAATACTTTTCGAAATTTTAGACACGTGTCCCAAGGTAACTGCAGGATTGCATGCTCGGTTTCAAATAGCGCTTCATCTCAAAAAAATATTTTAATTATAGTTTAAAAATCAATATTACCAAACAACCATTAATGCGTGTTTGTTTTGTTGGTGGTGGTGGGCTTTGTGCAAGCCTTTTTGGGTTGGTACAACCCACTATCTTACCATCAAAACATCAATACTTTGTACAGCTGCATTGCGGTTTGGTGCAGATTCGATGGTCACAATTCCAATGCACTACGCACTGACGGGTTAAGCACAAATATTTATATTTCTTACAGTGTCAATGTCGATGGGCGGAAATGATCACTTACAATCAGTTGCACCATTTGACCGTCGGCAATAATAATGTAAATTATAATATTTAAAAATGAATCAACCGCATGCCGTACTTTTACGTCACGATGTTCAAAATTATTTAAGAGCAACGAATCAATTTGCAAAATTGTATATTATTATCACTAGTACTTACTTATGTTTAAAATAATAACTTATCATATATAATAAAATAAATATTTATTTACAGAGTTTGGACGATCTTCCAGGGAACGAAATAGCACAATGGGCTGATGGCCTATTCTTAGTTTATTCAATAACTGATAGGGATTCGTTTAACTATGTACGGAGAGCGAAGCAGAGCTTGCAACCCGAAGTGCCGCTCACCCTCGTTGGTAATAAGGCGGATATGGTGCATTTGAGACAGGTGTGACAAATTCAACATATTTAAATATTTCCTTCCTCCGTTTCCAAATAAAAAATAAATATTTTATTCATTTTAGATGAATGTAATTCTCGTTTAAGATAAATTGTTGAGAAATTATTATTTGGGTGTTGTATTATAAAATTGATTTCTTTTACTGAAAGTGACAGGCGTATATTTTTGATTCTTGTCTCGTATACAGCCAAGACATATATATTTTTAGTTTTATGTGTATTGAACAATATCAAATAAATATAAATAAATCAATTAAATATATAAGTGTAAACCTATTAAGTTATATTGGTGTACAATCTACATCAACATAAACACAAAAGGAAATTTGTCTGTATGTCTGCCTTGGGCAGACATACACTTACCCGGCTAAACCCCAAGGACCTAACATCTGAACTCCTCCTCACACTACACAGTAGTAACAGTCTGTGAATGTTCTATTGCTGGGCTAATGTCTCCTCTCCTTTTTTAAGAGAATGTTTGGTGCTTATTCCACCACGCTGCTTCAATGCGAGTTGGTGGATTACACAATGGCAGAATTTCAATCAGATAGTCAGGCTAAATTGAGTTGTGCATAAAAATAGTAAATTAACATTTTTAAATTACAGGTGAGCCCTGAAGAAGGAGAAATATTAGCTAAGGATTTTGAATGCAGCTTTGCTGAAGTTGCAGCTGCGGAGCAGGTGAATCAAGTGGGCGAAGTGTTCCACGACCTTTGTCGTGAAGTGCTCACTCACAGGAGAAGAGCGAAACACAGTCTACTAGACAGGATGCTGGGCTCGAAGACGGCGTACAGAGTCTACTCTCGGGGGAAAAGTGACAGCGCATTACCCAAAGACTAAAATAATTAGATTCAGCATTTAGTTGTACTGTTTATATTTCCTACGATTAAAAAATATTATTTATGTAAGCGTTACCAGCATTATTTTAAAATTTTTTTTTTTATAATTTATTTATATAGACATTATCAAATCAAAATATTTTTATTCAAATATACTTTTACAAATACTAATGAACCCTCAAGCGTTACCTTACCACCGGTTCGCAATGTTGATACTGAGGAGAACCGTTAAGAAACTCTGTAATTACTCTTTTTTTCTTTTTTGTTTAAATACAAATTTATATAAATTACGTACACTTAGTTCCAGCACGAGATTCAGCAATCATATTGAAACTATCATCATTAATGCTCTTAGATTATAATATATAAAAGATTATTATAAATCAATATATTTATATATATGTATATAAATATAATAATTTAACAAAAAATATATCATATCTTTAAATATAATATATAAGCAAATAAAATATATTCATTATACTAAATGTAAAATACATAACATGGGTTTGTATATAGTGTTATTTATAAATTACACAAATAAAGTTTAGAGATTTTTTCATCATTAAACATAACATTCACATAACTTAAAATACTCGTAAGTCCATAAACAATTTCTATTAAATCTTCAAATTATTATATATTATATTAATAAAATAATCTTCAAATTTATATAATAATTAATATAATAATTTGAAGATATAATAGTATAATTTATAATGGAACCCAAATACTTTTAAACAATAAAAATAATGAGCTTGCAAATTTATCATAAGCTTGTAACGTTATGCACCATTTGTCAGTATTGCTCTATTTCGAAAGGGCAAGAATATATAGTAAAAAATAATAATATAGTAATGTGAATCACTAAGTATAAGTAAATAGTTTTAAAAATGTTACTACTTAAATGATTAATTAGGTAATTAGTAGGTGTGTAGTCATTTAAATAAAAAATATAACTTATCATGAGATTTTTTCTTATAACATAAAAAAATATACTGGAAATAGTTTAACCCACTCCAATAACAGTGCGAATATAATAGTGTTCTCATAGCTGGTCCGTAATTATTTACCCATAGCTGGGCAAAGTACTCCTCTCTTATTGGATAGAAGCTTTGGAGCTTATTCCTTCACACTGCTCCACTATGAGTTGATGATTTGATCTGAATCGCTCACGTGTTATGTCTACAGGAACAAATCAACTTAAAAATGCATTTCCATATTATTATTTAAATTCTTAAATTATTTTATAATATTAAATTCTTAAATAATAATAATAAATGATTTTTGAGAATGAGCTTTTTGCAGACCACATCGACTTATAATTGACCTTTGACAATAAAACCATTAATTCTCACCGACTTTTTTTTAGAACATTCTGTCCTGTAGATATCTCCATTATGCGATGACAGCTTGAATCAATTAAATTTTAAAAACATTCTCTGATTTACAAAGGGAATAATGAGCTGCGATTAAAAAATGACTATCCGTCACAAAGGCAACCCCAGAGTCAGATATACAGAGGGTAATCTGTGCAAAGTGGCCCTAAATTAATATAAAGGCGCCTCCCCTCGCCACAGGGAGCGCGCAGGCGTCGCCCAATAGGGTTCCAGCATTTTAAATACGTCACGCAATGACACTCGTTGTTGTTAACTGATTTAAAGATGGCACCGAGATTTCGTTGTCAATTCTATTAGTATTATTAAATAAACAAGTGAATGCATATCGCTGCCCTGTTTGAGCGTATACTTGATTATTCATTTATATTATTCATAAGTATTATGTCAATTTAAATTTTTAAGGCTGTACTAAATACTTATAATAAAATTTATATAAGTGTTTTTTTTAAATTATTGTTTCATGAAATGGTGGGCTAATAATAATCTATATATTGTGAATTTTTAACAAAATAACATCGTAGACTCTTAGTCTATAGTATCAAGCAATTTTGTTTCTAAATAATCTTTAGTAAATTTAATTATTACTAGTTTCGTTATAATTATATGCAAACACAAGTTTCATTTTAGGTATAGTAAAAAAATGCACCAATATTCGTCGTTTACTTATAACATATCCCGTAAACGAAGACTACATTTACACTACATTTATTTAACATTATTCGGGCTAAGCCGCTACGGGTTGCACTAATATTATATCAATATAATGAATATATTAAGCTCGTTAAACATATTAATTGTACATAACGCCTAACTTCTAAATTCCCTTAAATGTTTTAATATATATATGAGTTAATTAAAATCCAAATTACATTAACCTACATAATTTACTGATGAAAAAACAAATATTGATATAAATTGAATAGCTGTACTGATGATTTCGGTTAAGCTTATCAATTTTTCACGACAATGAATAAGGGCGGGCGAAATCACCCCGCGCGTCCCTACATCCCTTCGTTGGCAGGCTGCGCGTGCGTCACTTCGCCATCAACCACGTCACGGACGTAAACACTAAGTATAAAGCAATATAGTGAATTTACGAGTGCTGTGTTCTAATAAAGTTCCATTGCCCAGGTAAGTGATTTTGCTTTACGAAGTGATAGCGAAATTATTTTATATATATTGTGATTGTCACACGCAAGCGAATATTTATAATTTATAATCTTTAAAGAAAGCTAATGTTACATTTACAAAAAATATATATTTTTATTTTTTTATATGTTATTGTTTCTAGATTTTATTTTAAAATCAGTGTGATAAATTACAGTACATTATGATGAATGTACATTTAATTTTTTTTGTGTTTTAATTTAAAAGCTGAGGGATTACATTTTGAAATTTAAATATCTTCTTTCTCAGAAAAGACGGATTTAACAAATTAATGAAGGTTTTCTAAAAGCATTTTTTTGCGAAATAACTTTGTTTATTAAAGCATATTATTAATTATAATGGATTACAATAACGCGAAATGTATATTTTATTTTATAACAAGTAATTATAGCCTGTCCAACAGCTGTCGTATTTAACATATATATATATATATATATATATATATATATATATATATATATATATATATATATATATATATTATATTTTATATGAGATTTCTAATTTCAAGTCCTAAGATCGCAGAGAAATATTATTTAAATTACTTTTTGAATATATTTATTTTTAATATATAACTTATTGTGTTGTGTGTCTTTTGAGTATTTGCTATATTTAAATATGATACGTTGTGATTTACGGACAGTATACTGCGGTAGGTCGTATCAGCACCAGCTCGGATGTCAATGGTCCTTACATTTAAGTATGCGGGTATTGAAAGAGACTTGTAGCATTATTAGCATGTAGAGTTACGAATAGCGATATTACCTACGTATAAAATGTATGAAAACGATGAATATACAAATTAAACTCAACTCACTAGACGTTTATATAAATACTGTGTGCATATAGTGCTTTAATATTTAAATATCTAAGAGATTACATTTTAGAGCCTTAACTGTAAAAATGGAAAACTATTAAGGTAGATTAATCGAGGAATGCCTAAGCATTCTAGTTTTTTACGAGATTATACTTGTGTGTAAGTAAGTAATGAACGTAAATGTAGCCGAAATTATTTATTAATAATAATACATCTTAATTAATCGATTGAATATAAGCAATATAAGCATAGTAACACTATAACACTCTAAAATAGAAAATTATATTGAGCTGTTTTATTTTTCCAACTTATTTATATATTTAAAACATTTTCATTTCAAGCATGTAGTGACTAATAATAATATGGATTTACGCGATATTATACATACATACGATATATACATACAGAATTTTTTACTAAAACTTGGCTTTATTTAAAATTATCGTGAAGTGTAAGTCCATCTTGATATATCTTGAACTAGGTAGTCATTAGTAAGCTATCATCATCTTAAGTTTCATTGAAATTCATATAATAATTGATTTCCCGCGGTGCACAAAAACATCCGTCATGCAAAGGCGAATATGTAATGTATATGAATAAAAAATGTACAGTAAATGTACAAGCCTCACCGTTATATAGAAGGCTATATAATAACTAGTTAAATCCGGCAGTCGTGCTGCCTGTGTAGATGTGTATATAGAATTACTAGCTAATCGCCCCGTCTTCGCACGGGTAGTTAATAAGATTAATACATTTTGGATAGGATTTGCGTAAATTCTTCTTAGTAAGCCTCTACGTCGGGGAAGAAGTAACTGTGACAAATTTCAAGTCAATCGGGCGCATAGGTTAGGTTAGGAGATCTCGTGATGAGTGGTATTTCGCTTATATATATAAATAACCATTTACTGTTACTATATTTATGGTAATCCATCAAACAGTGTCAAAGTCTACATTTACTGGTTTCGTTTTTTTAATGAAAATTTTGTGAATATGACGATGGTGTTTCTTTTATCAACAAATAAATAAACAAATGTGTAACGTCCATTTTTAATGCAAAGAAAAAAAAGACTTTACATTAGGCTTTAAGCTTACATGGTCTGCTGATAATTGGAGCTACTCTGGCTGGTTCTGTACCACCTGAATCCTCTATCGTCTTACCCGTAATCTTGAGGTGGCTCAGTCCAAAAAAACCGTGCTCCTTTTTTCCAAATCGTAAAAATCAACTTTTAATCAGAACTTTAATCTATAAATTATGGTTGTAAAGCAAACGATCATAAGGATAGGCACTCCTTCCTCGTCAGTTATCTTCTTTCAGTATTCTGAAAAGCATGACCTGCCCATTGCCATTTTAGCATGTTAACTCTGAGATCTATTTTGATTACATTTTTGCTATAAAATATTATTTCTTAAAAAGCAAACATTTGAAATCCAATCAAATATATTAAATAATATAAGTATATCTTTCCAAGTTCTATAGAATATAATATATCTCGGTTAGGTTAGGTTAGAACATCAAACATATTTGTATATTGTTCAACTTCTAGGTATATATATATGTATTATAAAAATAAAATTTATTATATAATTCCAAAGGAAGTTTCTGTCAGACATGGGCACAAATAAAATTGCGACTTTACCCAACGTTATAGAAATTAGTTTAATTAACATTATATTTATATATTAATCGAGTACCTCAGTTTTCGAGATCCAGGGCTTAAAACCAGGTTTGGGCCACTAAAAAGTTATTAGGTTTTCCTGTTACCAAGTTTCGAAGTTGTGTGTTAACATTAGAAAACACGTAAAGCATGTGAGCACTATTAGATATAATAGTGGGAATTTTAATAGTCCCCATTGGAAAGGATACTGTGATTTAAATCGGTTAGGAGAATTAGAATAGATTTATTTAAAAAAAACTAATAAACGTAAAATTATCTTTGTTGTGTATATTCCCACAGAATTAAAAGTATGTGGCGAATTAACAACAATTCTAATTCACAAATGAAGAGAATATTTATTATTTAATGTTCCCAAGGAAGGACATAGGCTGCTTTTGATACCTAACATCTGAACGCACAGAAAACGGGTATAACGCGAAAACTAGTATCTTATATTTTGAGTACGAGTAAAATGCCCTATTCCAATCACAGAAATAGAAAAGATAAACAAACCTTATATTTACATATTCCATGTGATTTGCTCAAGCTCTGCTATTTTATGCACTACAAACATTTCTTGATTAATATGTGTTTATTTATAATACAAAACTGTTCTATTTAAATACTTATTTCCAAAGATCTACTTCCAAAGTTAATATTACTTCGCATTCAAAACTTATTTTTTTCACAAATTAATAATGAAAACCATTGATTATTCAAGTTCTCAATCGATGTTATCATGTCAGTTCGATTTCAAAGTTGTTTATTTTCTATACTCATTTTTTGATTGGAGTATGTTATGTTCAAATTGTAAGAGAATAAACTAGAGTATACAAGTCGTTTAAGAAAAGAACCAAATTTGTAAATGTATGCCTTCAATACAGAATGCGTAATTGTTTTTGTACTATTAATAATTTAATTTGCTTTTAAATTGAGTTGTTCTTATATTGCAAAGAAAATTAAAAGCAAATCGATTCCGATACATAATATAAGAACATTTATATTAGGAGAAAATAATTTTCTAATTTGTTTAACTAAATATTTTTCCACTAAAAATTAAATTAAATTATATATATATTTAGTTATCAGTTATTGCGTATTATGTATGCCTATTTATTATATAATATAATTAAAAATATAAATTAAGACAGTTTTCAAAAAAAACATAATAATAACTTCTAACGTTTTATAGAGATAACGATTTCTTTTAGTTTTATCGTCATTTATAAATTTTGTAATAAAGCAAATACAGTAAATGTTATTTTGTATAATAATTACTTATTTTTTAGTTTATTTATTATATTTTATTCATTTAATTGTATGTACAATGTATATGAGACTAATAATATAAACGCGAAAACTGCTCTATACATTAGCTTGCAACCTCATCACGACTGAACCCCTGCTGAACCAATCGTAATTCAATTTCATCCTGGGAGCAGGATAAGGACTAAGTTATATTAATTTCACCTTCGGTGAAAATAAAGATTATATTATTCAAAATCTTTGACAGAGTATATCTATTTCAAAATAAATTTACAATCAACTGGATGTAGAGCGAAAATTCATGAGCAATGATTTTACTGCAAAGGGGAACCGTATATTCGGTTACGGTTCTTATGCTTATTTTGCATTATAGTGATAACATTTTATATCTGAACATATTTTTTATTATTGGCTGGCGTTAAATTAATTTACAATTAAAAACGATAACCATGGCTGGTGTTAAGATTATTATAAATTAATTTTCACTTACTTGTTAACTCGTTAAAGTTTTACCATTAATGTGTTCTGGACACGGCTATTGACAATTAATTTTAAGTTGTTGAAACATTAACGATAGTCGATAACTGCTTTCCTTCTCTGACGATAAAGTAACTTCGATTTGTAAGTCATATTAAATATGTTTATAAATATTTCTAACTTACATTATATTTATTATAAATAATATTCACTTTTATTTTAATTGAAATCTTAATTATTTTATAATATATTAAATACTATATTGAGATTTTTAATACAATAATAAGTCTTATTAAATTTAAAAAGTTATCTCATGTTGCATTTTATTTTAAGACGTAATTTTTATTTAGATTTTACGCTTAAAACGTGAACATCAGCTTTTAAATATAAAAAAATCAAGATTGCACGCCTATATTTTATTATCTATACATATAATAAATCTGTAACCGATCGCTATTTGTACATTGAAGATATAAGAGTAAAACTATTACCGGGTCTCAACTCAATGGAACCCAAAACAATGATTGTTAGATTTTTTGTCTGTTTGTCTGTTTGTCTGTGCAGGCTAATCTTAAAAGCGGCTTAACGAATTTGAGTGTGTTTTTCATTAATGCATTGTCGATAACTTTAATTAAAATTTAGTGTTAGTTTTATTTCAATTTGTTCATAAATAATAAAATTATGCCAATTTAAAGAATTGCGTCGAACAAATTGTCGTGATTCTTTAAATAAAATAACTATAAATTGCTATAAAATAACTGTTCAGTTGAATTAGCTGAAACTTTAGGTAATGATAGTGTGTAAAAATGCACCACTTAGTCGGTTAGTTGATAATAAGTACTTATTAAAATAACATTTTTACGTTTTAGTTTCAAAAGGACACATTTCCCTGTGAAGGTATCGTATGCAGTCACAATAGATAAAGCACAAGGAAGGACATTCAAGTATTTCGGAATAGATTTAAGGGAATGATGTTTTTCTCACGTATGATTTAAATTGTATGTTGCCCTATGATTGATGCCCTAGATCCGGATGCGGTAAAAATGTTGGATGTACTGAAATATTATAAGTCTGCACCGCGTGCACAGCTAGTACTATAATATTTTTTCTTTATTATTTCGCTCACAAATGGAAATAAAGCTCTAGCTTCGGCTTCGCTTCGCAAACTCAGACCAGTTAAATTTTAGACTTTTTTTTATAGAACAGGAAGGCGGACGAGCATATGGGCAACCTGATGGTGAGTGGTCACCAAACGCCCTTAGACTTTGGCACTGTAAGAAATGTTAACCATCGCTTACATCGCCAACGTGCCACCAACCTTGGAACCTACGATTTTATGCCCCTTGTGCCTGTAATTACACTGGCTCACTCATCCTTCAGACCGGAACACAACAATACCAAGTACTGCTGTTTTGCGGTAGAATATCTGATGAGTGGGTGGTACCTACCCAGACGAGCTTGCACAAAGCTCTACCGCCAGTAAGACTGTGATACACTACCGCATTAAATTTAAAAGTCGAGTGAATAATATATATAAATCTGCCTTACAGCTTTCTGCACGTTTAATCTCAATAACAAATTTATATTATATTTTATGAAAACATTTTTTGTAATATTTAATTAAAACGGAATTGCAATTAATTATTACAACAAAACATTTTTCGTAATAATTAATTGCAATTCCGTTTTAATCCATCTATAAATATCATTAAACAATAATTGAAATAATACGTATACGTAATTTGCACAAAAGTAATTACTTATATTTAATGTGCCTACTACTTAAATAAAAAAAAACAAATACAAAGGATCGTCTAAAAAATGTTTTAAGGTCCAGTCAAAGACATAATTGTCGAAAATATTACCTACAGTAATTTTTTTGTATCGCAATTCCAAAAGCAAGAAGCTACCGACTTTCCGATGTTATTATTGACGATTCCTTTGTTAATAACCCTCCAAGGCACACCGGGCCTATTCGATCCGGCACGGCTCATCCGTGCTATTGTGCCTTCCTACTTATTGAGATTATCCCTACATAATTACCTGTTTTGCGAAACTGTAATTACGGTTAAAAAAAACAACTTTTACTTCTCTGTGTCCGACAAACAAATAATAGAGTGCGAAATCTCCGGCTACTGTAGACTGCAAAGATTTATTTATCTATTGACGCAAATTATATGTTTTCTTTGTAAGAAATATGTATTAGTGAAATAAGGGAATCAGCGTAAAATAAACTTAAAATCAAAGAGTGACTACGTATAGGAAAATATGCTTAAAAATATCTCCTAAATATAACTAAAAATAGTTGACTGTGTACCTATATGAAACTTTATTGATTTAAGAATAGTAACAATAATTGTATAATTAGATAGATATTAAAAAGTTTGATCAAAAGTATTTCTCACACATAAATACCTCATTGGTGAAACCGCAAGTGCTTAAAAAGAATTAAGTGTTAGGCACTCAATAGTACTCGAGCTAAAAGCCGTTTAGTTCAAAGAGTAGCCACTAGAACAATATGAATAATGAACAAAATTACAAGTAGCTCTCCGCTTTATGCCAAAAAGATGTCAGCTCGGCCGCAGGAACAATAGCTCATTATTTTCGTACATTTGTTGCGATTATTTCGTTTTCTTTTCTTTTTCTTTATACTTTGTATATGATTTTGAGAGCTCTTAAAAGCCGCAAGGGATGGTGTGGTACTTGAAGGTTCATTTCGCATGAATTAAAGTGTGAGAAAAATATTAAATCTTAATAAAAGATTCCGAAAATGAGGCTATATATTTATTTTTATTGGACCTAACACATTTTGCCGATAACGGCATGTGTGGATTTTTTTAATATTCTCTTCATTGACTCATGTCAGTAATACCAAGTATATTTAAATTATTTATCCCAAAGATAACTAATATAATATGAAATCAATAATAATACTTTTATAATTTGTTAAATTGGTGTTTTGTTTCAGAATATGAAAAAATAATTCAGCAAAATGGAAATGCAGGCAATGTCAGCTTCTTCAAGTAAGTACCTATATTTACAATATCCAAACAAAGATCACAATTGTTAATCTAATTATCATTTTAGTGTATTTGTGCTTAATTACTGAAGATGACGTGTCACAGGTAATTTGACTGTAATGGTATTCCCACGAGCGCCAGCGCATCTGCGCGTTCTCACCCCATACAGCTCTTTGCAAATTAGCTCGATAACGATACTATCAGTTATCCTATATTGGGTCCGAATAGTTGTCATGAACAATTTTAAATATATGTTGAATGCACGAAATAGGGTCATAACGATGTGGTTAGATATTTTTATGTTTGTATTTTCCTTCCTAGTTGCATTATTATTAACAAATATTATTAGTCTACTATTGTTTATCTATTAATTCACTATATACGTATTAATTACTACAGTGGTATCTGGCATATACTTTACCCATATACATCCTTCTTACGTTCCATCTCTAATCAAATATATTAAGATGAACGCATAAACAATGAGGTACATTTTATGGTTGAAATATTCCTAATACTATTTATGTATATTATTTCCAAAAACTTTAATTATACCCTACATCAATTTTAGTTTAGAGAAATATGCTTTGTAACGCAAATGTTTTCCGTCTATTGAGACAAAAAAAAGGTTTTTATATTACATTAAGATTTACGATCATATTAATTATATTTTAATAGATAATTAAAAATATATATTTTTATTATTAACCGACTTCAACATACAAAAATATTGAACATTCTGAGCGTATGGTTTTGTATGTAGTAAAGATAAATTGATTACGTGATTTCTGTCGTCACCATCAATGTTTAAGTTGTGGAAATATTCAAAATTGTGTATTCGATACGTTAATTTAAAGCACATTAACGTGGGAAAATGTTAAAAATAAATGGTATTGATAAATTACGAAGAGCATCCCGTTTCCCTATCAGAAACAATTAATAGTGTTCATTTTCGATGTAACCCTGCGCAGGCGTCACGCGATGTGATAGCTACAGGTGAACGGTCACACGGGTGACGCTCATCGCTTAACAAGCTTCTATCGCTGTTTGGAATATTAAAATTGATGAGTGTAAATAATGCCATGGGATACATCCCATTAAATCCCATATTATAAAATAATATATAATTGTTTCCATTTAAAAAGAGATTTAGTGTCTGCTTAATAATAAATGTAGCTTAAATATCTATAATTTTATATTAAAAATAGGTTTTTGTATTTTTATTAGTCTGCATTCATAAGATATATATTTTGACTTAGACAATTTTGAGTTGTTTAAAGGCTTATCAAGGTGACGTAAAGTCTTATAAATATTTTTTTAAAGCTTACTGCGGTCGTTATTTTTATTTTCAAAGTTTTAATCCTCATTATTAAAATAAATAGAATAATAATTAAATGTATCTCATGTCTAAAAATTTATGTAAAATTAAACTGTAATTTAATCTAAAGTTAACTATTATACCTAGCGGAGAAAAACGGATAGCAATAATAATGGATAAAATTGACATCTTATAATTTGTTATGCACAATTTAATTATCTGTAGTCTGTATTTACTCTTTTATTAAGTCGTGGTAAATTGTTCCCAAGCCCTACTTCTTAGCTTTTATGCTTCCCTTTGTCTATAGTCGAGTTTTGTGAATCTTTTTTTTGATCATCTTATATTCGACACCGCGTTTCCTGCCTCGCAAGTGTACGCATTCATGTGCACCGTTTTATTCGGAATGTCGTATTGTATAGAAGTGCCTTTGTGCCTTTTCGACTATAGTCGTGTTTGGAGGTGTATTAATATGGCTATATTATCTGCTCTCACTAAACGGTTTGTTGTGCCGTGGGATCGTTCTGAGGACGAACAAACAAAGAAGATTATCGTGTACGATTTTTTACAAATTGGCAGAAGTGAATTTAGCTTACGTAGTCTATGGAATCGTTGAAAATAAATATTGAGTAATCTTGAGACATATGAACTTTAAAGAGAGTTCGGTTTCAGTGACAGCTCGAAGAATAATATATTTTGAAAAATATTCGTTAAAACTGATTAAAACTAAGTAAACGTTATATTTTAAATAAACTATTTTTAATATGTTTAAGCTCATTTGTATTTCTTTTAACAATGTATAATTTTGTCATACATTAAATTTATTTAAATATAATATTAGAATAAACCAAAACTTATAAATTATAAATGTTTTTACAATTGAAAAGGTTGCTAAATAACCAAACCATGACAAAATTGAAATTGAATGCGATAATAAATTACCGGGTGGAGTCACCCTATGAAGGGCGGGGTTTAAACCACCCAGTCCTTCCTCGATTATATTATAATTCTTTAAAGTGTCACACTGTCAACTATGAATTTATGACTGTTTTTTTTTAACTTATGTACATAACATTAAAGTCAAATAAGATACTTATACATAAATACAAAAAAATAACAAGACGTATAGTGGTATACACGTTTGGAACAAAATGTTTTTATTTTATATGCTGTTTTAAACATCGGGAAAAACGAAATAATAACGATTATAAGTAATTAAAAAATGTTAATTACATTTCTAACAAAGATATAAAAAACATATTACCGAATAAAATTGAAAATAAACCGATAAATAAAAAATAAAATATTATAATTAACGAGTGCACTAATTTACCCTAACTAACTAATAACATAAAACCATAACCATATACATAATTTATTAAAATAAAAAACAATAAATGGCAATTAATTAAAAACTAAATTTGTTGATAACCTTAAATAAGTACTACCTAAAATACTACTAACTTAAGTAAATATAATTAAAATATTGATTTTAGAAAATATTGTCCCCTAAATTCATATGCAGCAGGCATCCCCTAATGTGCTTATGTGGACACGCTGGGCCCTTCAAATTTCTGATATGAAAATAAATCAGATACAATACAAGACCCATTAAATTATATCTTTTTGGCAGGTCGTATTTTGTATGATGTCCCTTGTGCTGTATGTCGTGATCATTCGTCGGGAAAACACTACGGAGTATTTGCTTGCGACGGCTGCGCAGGATTTTTCAAGAGATCTGTACGAAGAGATCGCCGCTATGCATGCAAAGCGAGGAACCCTGGTGCTTGCTTAGTTGACAAGGCACATCGCAATCAATGCCGAGCCTGCCGTTTGGCTAAATGTCTCGATGTTGGAATGAATAAAGATGGTAAGTTAACAGCAAATCACGTTGTGTAAATGAAAGCTTTGGAACAGGATATAAATTAAATTAACTTTTCAGCGGTTCAGCATGAAAGAGGACCAAGAAATTCTACCCTACGTCGACAAATGGCATTATTTTTAAAAGACCCAGCTATTCCATCTCAAGATATGTCACTGACGGGGCCCCCGGTTTTAGATTTAGCTCTGCCAAAACATAACTTAATGCCTCCTCCTCCATCGGTGTCTCTTTTTCATAATCCTTACCATTCTTACCATAGACTCAATTTTTTACCTCTAACGTCCTGTCAACCGCAAGTGCCATCGCCTCCTCCTATCACTGCGTCTCTTCTCAGTCCGAACGACCCCGAAGCCCTGTGCGAAGCTGCAGCCAGATTGTTATTCATGAACGTAAAATGGGCCAAAAACGTCCCAGCTTTCGCATCTTTATCACTTCCTGACAGGCTTCTTTTATTAGAAGAATCTTGGCGAGATCTTTTTGTAATAGGTTCAGCACAATTTCTTTATCCCCTTGATTTAAACATTCTACTTAATGCTAAAAATTTGAGAATAGATTGCAAAGATATAGAAGAATTTCATTCGGCTCTAACTGAATTTGCAAAAATCCGTCCAGATAGTAATGAATATGCATGCCTTCGAGCAATCGTACTGTTTAAAACAAGTTTTGGGGATAAAAACAATTTGCCAAATCCCGAAACAAAAAAATTACAAGATCTGCCTGCAGTCGCTGCTTTGCAGGATCATTCACAAGTAATTCTTAATGAGGTAAGTGTCTTATGTTATAAAATACAATTATATATATTCATTTAATATTGCTGGTGTAAGCATTTTTAGTAATAAGAATCAATTAATCTTAATCATTAAATGAAGCAATTTTTGTTTCTATTAAAATCAAACCTTAAATCCTTGCACTTGCCAGCAACGCACATTGGAAAAGTAATTTGTATATATCGACAAAATTAAATATAACAACGTTTTTATTTTTACAGTATACGGCACGTATGTATCCTCTCGATGTATCGCGCTTAAGTCAATTGCTCCAGGTGCTGTCAGTTGTTAGAAGAGTTTCCAGCAGTACCATTGTCGAACTCTTTTTCCGGGCTACTATTGGTGATATACCTATTGAAAGGATTATAAGTGATATGTACAGAAGTGGAAAAGATTCAACATAAACTTTAGCTCGTATTATTAACAAACAGAATTTACAATTGACAATCGAAATTGTTAAAACATACTTACTGTAAATAAAAATGTTTTCTACCAGTTGGTAGTTAGTTATTTAAATAAAATGTGATAATTATTTACTTAAAGTAAGTTAATATTGTAAGCTTTTGTTCTAAATAAAAGAAAATCATGTGCATAATGTATTAACTCAAAACGATTTAACCATTACAAATGAAAGTATTCTTAGCACATATTCACGTTATGTAGTAAACGATTAAATTATTAATAAATTAGTTCTAGTCATAAAGAAAATTTGGCGTTTATCATTATTTAATCTTTGTCACAAAAGGTCCCCAAGATGGTTTTAAATAACATAATAATAATTTAATAAGGCAATTTTGAAAATAAGAATATCAACTCTTTTACTATCTTACCTAAATCTTTTGATGTATGTCTACTAACTGCTATACTATGTTAGTATTTTTGAACTCAAAATAATCGATGCTAGTTTGTAGTATGGTGAAAGGTCATGACTTTTAATGAGCCAGCCACACAGTTGTGTTTATTATACCTATGTCGTAGCCTCATATATGCATAAAAAGTTCTGCAATTTTATATACATGTAAAATTTTCTAGGTAAATTAAAATGTTTGATCAATCGTGAATGTACTCATATTTTATAAAGATCGTAGTTTTTATTGCAACATTTACCTACATACATTTTAATAAACTTATAATCTGTTAAAACTTACCCATAATATTAAGAAAGCATTAAGTATACATGTATTCAATAAAATCTTTAATTATATATACATATAAGGTAAGGCTTTTTATTGTTCTTGATCACTATGGTATTTTTATTGTTTAAAGTGATTTATTACATAAATTAGAATTATATTTAATATTACTATTATTTTTCTCTTAATATCGAAATAGATAATTCACCAAGAGAGAAATATATATTAATGTTTGAATATTAATTTTATACAGACTGTTTATAAAGTATAAGACAATTAGACACGTAATTGGGAGAAAATACCGTTTTATTTAAGTTAATGCTTACTAAAAAGGAGTTTTACAAAATTCGATTTTAAAGAGGGTGCCGGCTCATTATATAATCTAATTGATTTGTTCAAATTGTAATTCTTTCAAGCACGAAATGACAATTATTAAATAGAGTTTTAAACGATTTAAGGATTCACACAAAAATATATATTTTTAACTTTCCTTCCATAGTTATGACGTATTTGTATTATAGTTGGCTAGATCTCCGATTTGATTACGATACATTTTATTATATGTATACATTATAATATAATGGAACATAGTTTTTCATCGTAATAATTATTGCATATTATGATAGAGCCCCTTCTCATGTCATCGGGCAAACAAACCCAAAACGTACATCAGTACGTCTGCTGTGACTAGTGACATGTGTGCGCTTCGTTTATATTGTGTCTAAATCCCCGATTAATCTCCAACTTTTATGAGCTTTTGTTCACTACCATTCAATTTTTTTTTGCAACGGCCTCTTTTGTTAACAATACTTTTAATGCGCTAAAGTAATATCTGCTTTAAACTAACGCAGTAGAATCTAAAGCGCTATGACAAAATTGTATTGAAATATTTTTGGACTTTTTGCTTTATTTTTATACACATAAGATTGACTTCACAATGACATAACAGTTCTTGCGAAGACCCGCATTAACTTTTGGAGTTTAGTCTTTCGGTCACGTCAGTCAATTTGTGTATTGTCATTTTGACATAATAGCGATGCCATCCCTGCGGATTTATTGGTTGAAACCTGATGAAAGTTACCTCATATTTTTGACAAATATATTTTGCATCCTTGTCTTCAATACTATTTTTGTACTGGTGGAAAAGGAACAGTAATATACAAATGTGAATGAAAGACCTACTTAGCAAAATATTCCTCGATTATTAAGTGATTTTAATAAAGTATAATAGGGTGGTTTACAATTGACACGTCAGAGTTTTGACGACGTAATAATATGTTAAAAATGGAGCCTTCAAACTGCGATGCTCTAAAAAATCTTTTAAAATATTTATTAAAACAAAAGTTCATTTAGGAAACTATATATTGATCAAATATTAAGAAAAACCAATTATAAAAAAAAACACAATTATTATAAATAAACCTTATATTTACTTGGAGGTAGGGCTTAGTTCAAGCTCGTTTAGATAGGTACAACCGACTCATCAAATAGTCTAACGCCAAACAGCAATACTTAGTATTGTTGTATTCCGGTCTGAAGGGTGAAAGTGTGACTTCAGACTCAAGGGATATAAGATCTTAATGCCCTAGGTTGGTAGCGCATTGGCGTTGTAAGTAATGGTTAATATTTCTTACTGCTCCATTATATATGGACGATGGTGACCACCTACCGTCAAGTGGCTTATTTGTTAGACCACCGATTTTATATTAAAAAAAAATATAATAGATGGATCTTACTTGGGTAACTTTACAATATTAATCTGATTTCGATCTAGTGTCATATGATAAGAAAGAAATGGTAGCCTTATTGGTTTCGTTTCTCTTCGAATGTTGATCAAAACATATTAAATTGTAATGTCATTATAACAAACGAATTAGGCTGTGTTATGAATATAAGGCCTGGGTAATCCGATTTTCGGGTATCTTTTCTCGGCACTATCGATGTACCTAATATTAAACTAAAATAAAAACTACTTTTTTTCTTATGGTCCTCGGCCACTTAGATGACACCGGAGATGGGAACGAATTATAATTTTGATGGAATTACACAAAGTTGATTCAAGAAATTATAGACACAGTACACACACCTTTGCGACTATATAAAATAAAACGCATGTAAAATTTAAAAACGTTACTGCCAGTATTACGAACTGCTTATTTAAACACGTTCAGAATTCCATCCCAAAATGTCTTTAAAATTAAGATTAATCTTTAAAAAAAAACTTGCGATTGCAAAACTGCTGCCATTATTACTCCCAACTTCTTTTTTCCATGCTCTATAATGAATTGAAAATTATATCTTGTATTACCATCGGCAACAATAAATAGTTACGTTTGGAGGCAATTTAAGAGTATATTTCGCTAATTAGATTTAGTATAAGTATATTTTTGTTCTATTTATAATTCAATATAAAATACTTATAGTTAAAACCTGACGAATTGAACTATTTTAGAACATTAATAGTCAGACTAAGTGATCCCTAGAGTTTGGCCGTCAGAGCGTCACGGTAGCATGAAAGCGATTCCGTGGCGCTCCTCACTAAGACGGAAAGGGTACCGTTTTTTAGTGGGTATTCCGATGTTCGGGGCACACTCAGCACCTTGGACACCGGTGAGCCTCACGTACCCCCCCACTTTTCCCGTGGGGGAAACGCGTAACGAAAACGCGTTAAAAAAAATGATCCTAGAGACTGACAATAGAACTGCACTGCACAAGTTACGGCATGGACTGATATTATTGTTTATGAGAAAAATTATTAGGTATAACACATGTATGTTATTCTTCATTGAATTCACAATGGAACATAGCTTAGGTCACAATTCATCAAATAGAAATCACATAGACTTCGATAAAATTCTTTTTTACTCTCGCACGCATGTTTGCAGCACGACACCATTCGTTCCGAACTTATCACCAGGTTCAGCAGTGATGTAGGAATTAACAAAATGTAGAGCGATGGGGCAAGAAAAAAGCAAGAGTGGTCTAATTTCGGAAATCTTGCTAAAGCTTATTTCTTGCAAATACAAAAAGGGATGTCAGGGGTGTGGATGCAGAAAGGCTGAATTAAAATGATCCGTTATATGCAAGAATTGTAGCGATACTTACCAGTAATAAATCGCAAGTTCTCTCAAAAGATAGTAATCAAGAGGAAGAATCGGAGTCTGTGTTCGAAAAAACGTATGATGAAATCGAAAACGGACGGGTGATGTAGAAGATACCTCTATTTGTACCTACTACGATAAGAGTTGGCAAAGTTGAAATTCGGAGAGTACATCGAAATCCATAAATTTAACAATTTTCAAAACCCCAAGTAAAACTACCAAATGATTGTACTAAGCGACTAACTATTGCCCGCGGCTTCGCTCGCGCTTACCTAAGTATAAGTAAATAAACTACAAACTTTTTCGCAGAGCTCACTCTGGAGCATGCAACATAAAAAAACTGTCCATGTTAAGATGTCCATGATAACAAATAAAACTGTTTACAGTTCTCACTAAAATCAATGCTGGCCGCAAAAAAATTAAGTTTCTAACCTTTGTAGCTTAGGCTCTGCGTTGTTTGAATCAGTCAGGACAAGTAAATGTGTATAGAGAGATCTCAACAAAAATACGTATATTTATATAACTTTTGATAGACACCAACCGATTTTGATAAAATAATGATTAAACGGAACCTTGAAATACTTCTTATAATAATTCAGTTATTTCAATTTGTATTTTTTAGCCATTTCAAAGATTAGCCTGGACAAACACACAGACAACAAACATACAGACAAAAATTTAAAACAATATTGTTTTGGTTTTGGTAAATCGTAAATAGCCATATAACCTTTAAGAGAGACAGTTTTTTTCAAATCACAGACAGACAATTCAATTTTATTTATTTGTATCGATACAGTTTACAAAAAAAAAATGTATATATTAATAATAGACTATGTGCAGTACCGTTCCATTCCGATATCTGTAGTAAGATGACACCGCCGCATTTTTCTTAATTTTAGAATTTTTATACCAGTCGTTACTTTTCAACGAAAGGTCCGCTTCGAGTTTTTAAGGGTAATGATAAGTACTGTTAAAATGTAATAGGTACATTATTTTAGGTATTATCAATAGTTTTCGCAGCGCTCGCCAAATATTGACTTTTCTAGAAAAATTTTTGATATCTTGGCCTAATTTTGTAAGGATCTCTAATTTTTTGAAAATAAAATGTACCCTACGTTATCCGGCAATAATGTAGCTTTCTGTAGATTAAATAAATTTTCAAATCGGTTTAGTAGTATTTCAGTTTATCCATTACAAACTAACATACAAAAAATCATTCTTACTCAGAGCTAGCAAGAAGAGTACCTTACATTTATATATTTCTATTAACGATTAGTTTTATTTGACATGTCAATGTAAAGTATATTATGTTATTTCATCAAACATTAAATAAGAAGAACGAAGAACTTTTGTTAAATTTTGGGCAAGCGCGTTTGAGTTTTCTTGTTTTTAATTTGTGTATGTTCCAAAAACATTATCCTTAAGAGAATATTTTTTCAAAGGAGGTATAATTATTGGGTCACCTAACTCCGTATGCGATAATGATTAAGTAGATAGAGTAGGATAGATAGATAAAATATTTTCATAGTACTAAGTACTTACTGCTATCCTTTTTAACCCACACTTAAGAAAGAGATGGAAACATTTTTATTTCTGTCAAATTAGACCTTAACATATCGCAAGAACTGGCAACAAAATGTATATATATCCAATGTAAATATTATATGGTTTTAAAAGCTCAACAACAACACTTTAGTTAATTTTACTATATTTTAATAATATATAATAAAAAGTATTTTTTTTAATGTGAAGCGCGTAAGTAATTCATTCTCAATAAATATAATTGCTGTCTAACCCGTAGTAGATTTGACAGAAGTAAATAATGCGTTTAATAAATGCTAAGAAAATCGAAGTTTTTATTTGGTTTTCCGATATAAAATTTGAAATACACTAAATGTAGTCTAGAAAGTATTGATAATAAAATGTATAATAATAGTGACTTAGCATATGTTGAAGTTGTTTTTAAAATACTTATTTTTAAATCTATTTCTAAATATCTTGCAAATTAAACAACGACATTATTTAAAACAATCTTACGCCAAATTCTATTTAAGTTTTTTATTTATTTGAGTGTACATTATAATTTAACATGTAGGTTAATTGTCGTTGTACAATCAATAGACTAAAGTTAAACGTAATTCTACACATTTACCATAGGTGTCGCTACCTATCCCATGGCCTAGAAAATTAGCGCAGGCCGCAGTGCTGTATAATGTAACTGTGTGAGTTTGTTCGTGTCAGGCACTAGAATAAGCATACTTACTAGTTACTACACTACACCAACACTAACACCTTAGTAAGTTAGTACGCAAGTAGAAAGCTAGAAGATACCTGTCAAAATCGCTTGAATGAGAGCCGAGTGGAAATCCGCAAAAATGATTTTAGTCACATATTTTATTTAGACTAAAGTAATGTATGCCATCATAAGACTGTATAAAGATTTTTCATCTTGTTCTCAAACAAGTAGTACTTATGCTGACGATAGACACCATGGTGCAGTGTCATCCGCCGCTGGAAATAGAGGAATTGCCAAAAGAAGACGAAGAAAGGCTCGAAAAACTTTTTTCTAAATTAGACAATGATGGAAATGGCAAAATTGACATACATGATTTGTCTGTTGCCCTCAAGGAGTTGGCCCCGCACATTAATCGCAGCTATGCAGAGGTTAGAATTCAGCCTTAAAACTAACGGTGGTTTAATAATTTTGCTTTCTTTTACTGTGAACTACCACGTGATCAATTTTTGTTCAAATTTGGAATATTAAACTTTTGTTTTTACTTTAATCAATTGATTTTATAAATATTAATTATATTTAGAAATATAAATTAAAAAAAAGCTTTCTGATCTACAAAGTTAATGTAGTAACTTCGAATCGAAATAATCATTCATACTAATTTTAATTTAACAATAGTTAAATGGCATGAACAAGACTCACGAATTTCTTTTCCAATATATTATTATATATTAGAAAAAAAGGTTTTATTTTCAGAGTAAAATTCTTTAAATCACTGTTACTATGATATTCTTTTTTTTTTTAAATAAGCTATGTGGAGAATTTACCTCCACTAATACTACTAATACTATAATATAAACCAATAGTGCATATTGGCTATTTGCCATGCAAAACTTGTTACAATTAATGGTCAAAACCTTTGACAAAATGTATGTTTTATTTCATTGAATAAATAGAATTCATACAATTATTTACTGGATCAAGATCAGCAAGTGTTATATAAAAATATTTACTCGACATAGATTAAAAATAATCTTAATAAACTATTTCATATCATTCGAGTAGTTTTGCTCTAGGAATTAATTTTGCTTTTATAATTAACCTCAATGCAAGAAGGATTTGCAATTATATTCAATGAATGCATCCTCTGTAGTATTGTGTGGTTATTAACTAATGTATATTTAGTAGTTTCTATGTAATAATGTTGTAATATGTTTCTGTAAAAAGCAAGTAATATGTATTTAATTATATAAATCAGTATCTCAAAGTATATTGAAAAAGATCACAGTTCAATGTAAAAATAGATCATTTTTTGTTGAAATATTGGTTGGAATAAAATTTAAATACATTAGCTTGGTTAGTGTGTTAGGTGATATAACACAGTTAGTTCTTTCACATGAGTTTTAAGTATTAGTTCAGTCTGAATGATTAGTTGATAAGGGTATTCATGAAGTTTTTTTTATAATCTGAATAATTTATAGAACTGTATTTATGTAAATTAGTTTCCAGATTGTAGGTACATGAAGCCTTTGTAGTATAACAGCTTACTACTCTTTCTGGTTGCCCTAGAATAAGATGTTCTTGACTTAATGGGATAAAGTTACAAGTTCCATTTTTCTGTATATGAAGCCAATTTATAATGATAATAAAATAATTCAAATAGTTGCTGGATATTATTTAAAAAGAGTTTTTCACAAATAATTGTAATTTCAACGTTTCAGAAATTTCTTGCTAAGACGGGGAAGGATCCCGGTGATGTTACTCTCTCTGAATTCATTCATTATGTCAGAGAACATGAAAAGAATCTCAGGCTGCAGTTCTCTCATCTAGATAAAAATAAGGATGGTTAGTATATAAACTGTAAGCAAGGCATTACACATTATTTAAAGGAGAGTTTAGACTTTTAGTTTTGTTTTAATTTCAGGAAAAGTTGACTTGGAAGAACTTATTTCCGCATTTGCCGACTTGGGAATTGCTATTGGACGAAATGAAGCAACCAATCTATTGAAAAGGTGAGATAAATAGACTACTTAAGTAAGCGCACTTATATAGGTATAATTTTTTATAATGCTTTAAATTTTTGTATATAGTATTTTGCGATTGTATTTCACATCATTATTTTGTATATTATTTAGAAACTTGATTTCATTTTCTAAGTCATTAGTCTTTTATAACCATTCACTATTGTGGAAACGGCTTGCGAAATAAATTATATTTAAGTATCAAATTTATTAGTTGCATAAATTGCATATAATCATTAGTCATTCTAGAACTTCATAAGCATAAATACATATTAAAATAATACATAAAACTTTGATTTGTATAATAAATTGATATGTATTTTTTCCTTATTATGTTAAGGAAAAAATTTTAAATTTTTAACATAACTGACTATTCCTGTTTTGCTGAAATTTTGTATTTTGAACATAAAATCAATGTATACAAAAACAAAAATTCAACAATTTTTTGGGCAAATTGTAAACTTAATGTAGGACATAAATGTTTCAGAAAAGCCGGTTGGCCAAAATACTGGTGGTAAGTCAAACGCATCATGTAGTTGCTGGCTTTGCAAAAATGTTAATAGCCATTGTAATGTTTTTTGTTGTTTAATGACTAAGATATTTTTCATCCATTTATTAATGGTTGCTGGCGACTTTCGACATGATATTTGTCTGTTATGATGTTTTTTTGTTTTTGATTGATTTACAAAGTTCCGTTTGTGATTCTTTGTCCAAATTGTTATGTAATGTCAAATCCCTTTCTCATGGAGGTATTTGTGCTTTTTCTACCCCTACCATCAGTATTCAATGCGATCATTACGCAATAGGAAAAAAATACAAACTTGTTTTCTAGTATGTATGTACGTACGTTTTCTAAAAGGAATACTTCACTACGAATAAAAGGTGCAATGTTAATTGATTTTATTCAACGTTTTCATAAAAGTAAAATCGATATTACACAAGCTTTATATCATATTTTAAATAGCTTACCAGCACTTAGAATTAATTTACATTTTACGTTTTATATGTATAAAAATAATTTTAATAATTTTATATACAAAATAGTTTTGTATCTACAGCTTCAGTTTAAGTTGCTTAATTTTTTGTTGAACATGATATGGCGATGTTGACTAGTGAGCTATTACTGGCGTCATTGGTTCGCTAATATTTCTTTAAATATGATAATAGCCTGCCTTATATGGTATTATGTTTCAAATTATTTTCTAATTTCATAAATTAATTATTGTTTATTTAGAGAAGTAGCATTTTTACAAAATATTTATTTAATCGTCTGGAATTATTTCAATCGATTCTAAATTAGTTAAATGTCCGAAAAAATACGAATATATGTATATTATTGTAGAACTACTTTAAATTAATTAACGCTAAAGTGCAATTGGTGCTATTATAATTAATTACTAATTATTTTATAGTAATTGTGTCACTAGTACTTTTCTGACGTAAGAATAAAATAAATTCACATCTTATCTTCTTGAGTCATAGTTATTAATTGTAATTACATACATATGTTTTATATAAATATTTAAATTTATACGTTTTTATCGAAAATTGTACTGTTTTTAGTATTTCTATAAAAGGAAGTAGTAATTTTTAATATTTATATAACTTATATAATTCGAAAGATATCATTTAATTTAATTGTGCAAACGAACATAGAGATAGAGTGGGTGAATACAAAGTAGAATAGGCGAATTGCGATCACAGTCTTACTTGTGGTAGAGCTTTGTGCAAGCTCGTCTGGTTAGGTACCACCCACTCATCAGATACTCTACCGCAAAACAGCAGTACTTGGTATTGTTGTGTTCCGGTTTGAAGGATGAGTGAGCCAGTGTAATTACAGGCACAAGGGACATAAAATCTTAGGTCCCAAGGTTGGTGGCGCATTGGCGATGTAAGCGATGGTTAACATTTCTCACAGTGCCAATGTCTAAGACCGTTTGGTGACCACTTACCATCAGGTGGCCCATACGCTCGTCCGCCTTCCTGTTCTATAAAAAAAAAGACTAAGTTTCAATAAAATTATATATATTTGGTATTACAACAGGAGGGTAAAACCGTCATCATTTGAAAGATATCAAAGAGGTGCCTTAGTCGAAAACAAGCGATATTAGTGTAAATATATAATGGCTTTGTTACCAGGATGGATCAGGACGGCAGCTTGAACATCAGCTACGATGAATGGCGGGACTACCTCTTGCTAGCACCGGCCACCGATATTCACGCACTCATACATTTCTGGAGGCACTCCACTGTGAGTAATATTTTAATTAATTTTATTTGGCTATTAAACGATGAGTATAAAAACTATATGCGAAAAGTTGAAACGATTTTATTATAGTTTTTAAATCTCTTTTTTTACTTAACATCGAAGAAAATATTCGAGAGATATATATCAAGATTGCTTATCTTATAAGTAAAAAGTAATGCTTGCCTTAGATCATGCGTTCGCGTATCGTCAGTCTGATTCAGTTAAAACGTTATACAGTTGTTATTGGCAGATGCGAGAAAGTATCTCACATAGTACAATTAACGTACAATAGGTGGCGTGAGCGAGCGTCTCATTTTCGAACAAAGCAAATTTAATATTTATTAATAAAAATATAATATCTACTTAGTAATTCATTAGTACGAAGAATATTTATTGTTATATAATTATATAAATAATATATATGTCTATCGTGCCGAAGTCGAAACGATTTAACTTAAAAATTATTTAAATTTCTGACTTATTTAAAGGTTTTCTTAAATAGTCTTGATCAATTATTATAAAAATAACACAAGGATATATTTATGAAGTGAAACTTTGTTTAATGTACGACAACGAATAAAATAAATAGAAAAGTGAGGAGAAAGAAAGTTTAAATATAATTTGAATTATTATTATTATTATTCGATTTACATTAGAATTTTCTAGAACACGGTCGTTTTAATTTCACCTCGACCAAGACATTGGCATTCATGACATATTAAGACGTGACTTATCGTATCTATTATAGAATCAAAATGGATTGTTTTGTAAGACTTCGCTGATTGTCTCGTCTCATCGATCAACACAATCTTTTCTCTTGTTTAGACATAATATTTAAAAGCTATTTACAGTGTCTTGTAACTTAAAAAAAAAACCTATTTTAAAATTAATTATTTACGTTACGTTACATTTGCAAACCCGAAATAAATTAATAATCGTTAAAATTACTAGTCATGGCATTTTATGAGCTTTGAGTTTCCACTATTTATTAAGAAAACAATATCGAAAAGAGATTTCGTAAAAATTAAGAGTAAAGTAGACAATTTTGAGCGGTGATTATATTAATCGTTTGATACACTTGAGAGGTGTTCATGTCAAGTCTTCATTTATATTTGTATACAATGCATAAAGTTACTGCAAGATCTGTCTTTAATATGTAATTCTCATAACAGCTGTACAATTCATAACGTTGCAACTTGTGTCCTACGCATTACAGTAACAGTCGTTTATATGTAGATGACTGATGCGTTGCGTAGTCGACGATTTATCGAGACAAAAATGTATCAGAACAAGATTGACCCATCTTTGTGTCATTAGGGTTGTGCTATCTTAAGAAACTTAAATTTTACAAATATCACTTGCCTTTGTAATACAAGATTTCGTCCGCGGCTTCAAGTGCGTGTTGTGGGAGGCGGAGTTATAAAAAATAGCCTATGTCCTAACTTTCGAGCTTGCTCTCATATGATGGAGAAATGTTTTTCCTAATTTGTGTATGTACTGATTTCATAGTATATATCCAATGGTTTACACGATTTGTTTTTATATATTTCGTTTAGATATTCGTATTCTATAAGCATCACTTAATTGTACTCATAGTAACTCGAGTACTATATGATACATACATATATTTATAAAAATATAATAAGATATAGATAAAGGACAAATAAACGGGGTTTAATATGTTTAACCGAATTCAGGTGTCCCAATCGACCGGCGTCACCAGTTAGCCCTATTTTATAGCCGGATAATTTGGTAATTGAATCAATTTATTGCGGGCGCGGCTGTAGGCGGTGGCTGTTTGCCTCTGTGCAAACGCCACGTCATCACGATCTACCGCTGACGAGTTGAGACTAGATTGTATAAACAAATTACTGCATTGCGTTGTTGTATTCAGCGGGACCACGAGTAATCTTAACGAAGAGATTATGTAACACGGATACATTGTGATCGATTTTCGCAGTCTGTTGATCGTCAATATAAATGAATGTTATAAGTAAAATCATTTTCGATTCCGCACTTGAAGTGACATGGAACGAATGAATTTGATTTCTGTAGTTTCATAGTCACTTATGTAATCAGGATTTAGTTTTAACCTGATTAGATTTCTCTTCTTTAATTAATAATTAGGTTAAAATTACGAATTAATGACTTTTTGCAATTTTAGTGTTTCTTTAATTGAAATACAAGTTTTTTTCTAGGGTTTCCTACGTTCGAGTAACAAGAGAGCGAACTAATTTTATATACCAATGCCTTTGTGTTATATTTTAACTTTGTAAGTTATTGAAGTTATTCTAAAAAGTTATTCTAAGAATATTCAGATATATAATACAATCAACAATTATTATTTACGTATGTAATTTATCAGTTTATTAGTATTATCTCGAAACGAATAGATTACAAGTACGATTCAACATAGTATGAAATTACATGTCTAAGTTTATCTGTCATTTGTAAAAGGCATATATTTATGACACGGTACCTCACTAATGAGGTCTTTGAACGTAACTATTTGCTAGCAAATATCGTTTGCAGAGGTGATTAGTATCCATCACGATCATTATGGGCTAGATATGCGTGCCGTGTTGCAATTTGTAAATTGATTATAAATATCTTCATTCGCAAGGTTAAAAAAAACCTTAAGCTGTAGTGTCTATTTCCAACGGATCGAAACCGATTAGCAGAAAGTAAATCGAACGCAAACTTGTTCGTTTCGTCTTCTAAACATGAGACATGGACATTTGTAATGTGATCACTAAACCTATTGAGAATCAACCCCGGACTCATGCCTAGGCCTACAAGTCACAGCCTTGTTGGCCCCGCCAGCCGAGGGACTCCACCTAAAATTAAAATAATTTTACTCTAACTGCTTCTGAATTTCTGAATGTCAAAGTGCCTAGAGATCTTGGATCGCTAAGTCAGGGCCCGGAAATTATACCCAACTCTTAAAATTCCGTTTAAAACATAGCTCAGAAACAGCCGTTGTAAAAATGTACGTACGTACTTTATCTTTTAAACTGCTAATTATGATTCCACTTAACGCTCATAAATATATATTTCTAGTGAAATATATAATGAAAGGTACGTAAATTATTATTAAAGACGAATAGACATTTATAATAATACATCGTTGTAATCCATATGTTATGTACCAGTTACTTGGTAGGTATAATAAAAATATGTTTATATCGTAACATTTTTATCTTGTAAAATACGTAATAAAATATCTCCTTGCTTCTCGCTGATTTATGTCTTATTGTAAAATATACGCTAATAATGTAATTTTATAATAGGAACAAAATCTTTCGTATAAAAAAATCGCATTTTTATAGGATTTTATATAAGTTAGAAATAATACATATAATTATTGAAATAATTATTGACGTTATTTGTTCTTAAATATATAAATACTAGGTATGCTACGAATAGTTACTTAATTACCGTGCAGATAGCAATTTGTTCGTCGAATGTTCTCTCTAAGAAATAACTAAAATTGATTCGAAATAAATAATATACGACTTATTCAGTGAGATAAACGTCAAACCAAAATCGACAAACCGTTTTCGACAAATGATTCGGCTTGGCTTAACTCATGGAAAAAAACGTAATCGTCTGTAATTCCTAAAAAATCCTCTTAAAGAAAGTCTTTGAAATTTAACCATTCTATTACACTCAATACACTGCGTGTTGGTGAATACACAGGTAACAGAACTACATCTGATAACCAGGTCTCATAACACTACTGATCACAAAAATCATACTGATATGATTTGAAATATATGAATAAGTTCTGAAAAAATATCGAATTTCGGCCGTTGTTGCCTTTTTTGGAAGTTTATTGCTACCTCTGCTATAGAAAGCTTGGGGATCGATGAGGATGATGAGTATGATGACTATGAAGATGATGATGGCGAGAAATCGATGAACTCTTTAAAATCGTTTTCACCGCCTCGTCGACTTTAAAGTTTTAGCCCCGCAAAAAGTTATCCACATTAAAAAAAATCATAGCAGGTCTTTGTCACTGCAATGGAGAGAATGTCAGAGAGTTTTTAGTCGAAAATTTGGGTTAAGCGGCCTACCATGTGTCCAAACAGTGCGACGGACGTTTTCGTCCTATTCAGAATCCTCTTATTTGTAATTCTATTCAACAAGGTAACGCAAGCTTTGACGCGATTTTGTTGTTTATATTTTGTTCTTTATACAGTATCCACATACCTCTCTTTGTCTTTCTTTGTTTCCAATTTCCCGGAAACTTCTTCCATCTTGGGTTTAATTTCATTGTTATTTACTTTTGTCACCGGTCAGCCTCGGGGTTTATTGTTGAGCCGTCTGTGCTGCGTTGGTGCCGCAATGAAGCACGTTTTTTTTTAATAATGCGACATTCGCTTGTACCATGGATACAGAAAAAGCGATATCAAAGAAAAAAAGAACTGTGGAAGAACAAATTGAAATTCGAATATTTAAAATTAATGTTAAAGCTATAAAATATGATATATTATAAACAAAACAAAATGAATTTTATTACATTTATTGGAAAAATATAAGAACTATAGACATAAAACTTTTATTAAAATCTGGTTTATAAATTATTATTAAAAAAATTATATCAGTGATACGTCTGACCGTATTTCGCGCTGCCTCCCGCCAAAAGTGTATTTTTTTTTAAAAAACAATCTGACAGCTTGACGTGTGTCGTTCGGAAAGATTGACTTATTCTGCTTATAATATTTTAATTTAGAATTCTAAATAGACTGGATAACGTCGACCTATAAATAGGCCAGTACTAAAATTCGTCAATTTCATAGGTAATATACATATGTTTTATAGAAAGGGAAAAATTAATGATTACTATAGTTTTATTAATTTGCCATAACATATTAATCTTTATTACAAAAACAATATAATAATTTAAAATATTATATGTAAAAAATATATAGTAAGCGAAAAAAAAACTAAGATCAATAGTTTTAGATACGTAACACTCCTTACGAGCATAGTAACCATCACTACCATAGTGCGGCCAGGGAGATCGTTCAGTACCATTGTACTACCTTTATTTAAAAAAAAAATGTTTTAATGAGTAGTTGTTCAGTATTCGCCTGAATAACTCGTAGCCGAGCATAAGTGCCATCTTGATATATTTATTAAATAAGTCTGAGGTGTTAACATTAATATAATGATATCATAATCTTCAAATATATACAACGTGTAATAAAAACCCTGTCCGACCCGAAAGGGGTATGTATATATGTATGTTATAGACATTACTAAAAAATAGATTAAAAACCAAATATTTATCAATATAAATATGTTATTGTAATTTAAAATGCACAGCTTAGTACCCGAAATCCCAACATTGAGCAAATTTTTTGAAATGTGACATCACCAGAGTCGGCAGGCGTCTGTCTCCTTTGAGTGCACTGAAACACTGGCACGTGTAAATGTGGCTCACACTAAGCTCAGAGCCGGTGTTGCATATTATCTGCTGAATAAAATAAAATCACCCAGCTCACTCATACTTAGTGGTGTGAGCCACATGCCAACCATGTGCAACGGTGCCAGACCTGTAATACAGTTGGTGGTAACACAGGTATCGGCGTCCCAATCGAATGATTTGACACACTATCTCAACTGACACATCAAAAAAGCTCTTTTCAGAGCCGTATAAAATGCAGTTTCTTACTACTTTAACCAAACGATTAACAATACTTACGATACGTAATTACCACTTCACGGGTGGGACAGGGCTTTTTTTACACACTGTATAATTAGTTTATATGTGGTGATAAAGGTGATATGTATAATTCAAAATAGTATCAGGTATATTTTTCACGTAATGTATTTATTTACAATAAGGATAATAAAATACGAATCAAATATTATTATAAACTATCTCTCGAATATAAATTGGGAACATAATTAATATAATTGCAATAAAATTTTATATTACTGACATATGTAACAATATATAATGTAAATGGAAAATAACGTTGTTAAAACGTTCCTACTCCGTTAGAAATAGAATTTTCCGTGATAAACATTCGCAATAGAAACGACGCATCAGTCCCGCAGCTTATCTTCCATTATCACCAGTTATTCTATCAGGGGAATTTATACATACTGTACTGTAGTTCAAGCTGTCACTCGTGTATATTTGTTTAAGAGATCTAAGCACTCTATGATCGATGCTTTTATTATTTTATTGGTAGTAATCTGTGGACCATAGACTAAGAAATAAATCATATTAGTGCGGGTTACATTTTTAAATAGTTCTTTAAATTTATATTAAAACTCAGAGACATTTTGCACTGGATGTGAATGCGAAGCGTTTTTTTATGATGTTATGATGCAATTATTAATGTGTTAATATCGTTCGACATATCAATAAGTTACCCAATAAAGATTAGCGTACACTTACCTATTTGTTTAATTATAACTCGTGACCCCCGCCCCGGATAATGTTCAATACGGTGTTATATACACAAAATCTCCTCAGTTGTCAGCTTACGCATTCGGGGTTATTTTCTAGAATATAACACCGAAAGATAAAACACGAAAGGTGCTTCATATTTTTAAAGCTATTTTTAGTAAACTTTGTCATTGTCCTAACATTTAACTTATAAAAATTGTAACTGTTTATAAAATCCGTGAATGTATACATACGTGAAACTGTAAACAAAGACGTGGACTAATAAGTTTTAACATTGATATGTTAAATTGATGTTAAAATAAACTTAAGAGCCTATTTTGTCTTGAGCCTGTATTACTTTGTTTTTAATAATAGGTAAGTATAAAATTAAAATATCCTAAGAACACCTTTTTCGTAAAATATTTATACGTATAACATTATGATTATTTGGAACTGGCGACCAGTTTTACTAAAAAATCGTCACTTCATCGCAATGGAATTGAAAAGTAACCGTTGTCGTTTAACCTATCCTATTAAAACAATGATCTAATTGCGGCTCGGTCGAAGTTGGTATAGAATCGGGAAAGTATCGTACTGTTATGACGTGCCTCTTGAACCACGTTTTAAAAAAAATAAAAATTAGAATTAAACACACTAATTTTATTGAACATGGAAATAACATATATAATTATTAATTGATCCTTAAGCAGCCGTCGCGAGTGATGATAAGGTAGAGACTGACTCTTGCCGGGCACTACTTCTGTCAGGCTAATAATGCTGACATTGTAATATTGATTACCCACTCGGTATTATTCCTTGCAAAGTAGAGTATAACAGTACTCTTATAAATTAGTAGAAATGGCTACCAGTCAACGACGAATATCGATTAAAGAATCGGAGACGTGTATTTTCAGTTATTTCGGTCGAAATATGGTAATCGTATAATTTACTCGACTAGAGTAATCTGCTTTACTTTAAAAGATTAAACGTAAACGGATTAATATTTTATTGCATTAACGTCTATATATCGTAATTTAATTACATATAGTTGTTGTCTGTGCTAAAATCCAAGTAGTGGGAACAAAATTATTGTAACATAATTTATATACTAACATTATACTACAAATTAAATTAAATTAGGTACTTAATTAAAATGTTTTGTTTTTCTCATAACACCTGGTTCGTGTTAAGAGAAAAAAAACTTATTTGCACATCGTAAATTTAGTTGTAATAATAACTTCAGCTTTCTCCTACTACTAATCTCAATATGCTCAAGATAACCGGAGAGTTACAAGCACCGAAAAATATTTTGTTGTATTTTAAAAAGTTATATTTTAAAGAAAAAGAAAATCAACGATAATAATAACATACATTATATGAACAGATAATGTATGATGTTATGCAAGACTTTATTTTAAGATATCAGAATTATCATTGACATTGAATCAGTATCATTTACCGCATAAATAATTGAAATATTCAAATAAACAATCCGATTTCAAAAAGCAATGAGAAAATGAATACTTTAATTATATTTAGATAGTTCGAGTAAATAAAAACATTAAAATATAATTTGATATGCCGTTTTATAAATAGAGACCAAAATTTATGACGCAAGCAAGTGTCTAATGTTTATTTAACAAGCAGATATGAAAAGAGCAAAATATTTTACAATAGCAGACACGTGTAAGTAAGTGTATAGGCTGACTATTAATATTTTTATGTATGAAAATTATTCGAAGTTTTTCATTCAAAGGGTATTTTTAAAAAGTATAACAATAGAAACGTTACACATATAGAACTTCGAACAAGCAAAATGTATTAAAAAACTATTCGTTTTTAAATTTATTTTGACATTCGATTTATCATTCGATATGACATTTTATTTATACGTATATATACTATGATCATGATATCATATTATTTAAATATTTATCGATAACAACGTTATTTACCAAATCAAATCAATATTCTAGGAATTTTACGATCGAGTCATATATCGTTTGCCCTTAAATAAGTGGGTATTTCTGCATTTCAATTTTTGAGAATACATTTGCGATAGCTGTTTACATGGTAAACAAGCAATTATATTGTGGTAAGGTGCACAAGCATGTGCGCTAAGACAGGTGCCAAATTCTTATAATTCGATGGGATGGCAACCTGACACAACCGGAAAGAGTTCAAGCGCAGGACTTACGGCTTTACGTGCTTTCCGAGGAACAGGAGTTTACACACTTTCAACTTCTAGACTTTGGGCTGCTACTGAGAAATATCGAAAGAAAAACCTAATAACTTTTTATTGGCCTGACCTGGGCTTTGAAACTAGGACCTAGGGTTCTGAGGCCTTATATCTAGCCATTAAACCAACGAAGCAGACGACTATATACGCACTTGTTTCTGACGCGGAATTCAAGGCATTCGGGGATTCTTGCACTGATCTTTGACATGTAAAGGTAGTCACGAAGTTCGGCGTACGGTCAAAAAAATAAGAATATATCTTTGTGTTTGTCCTTAGGTACTTAGATTCCTTGACCCTTAACACCCTTAAAATATATATTAAATACTCTTTGGGTAGATAAATATTTATACTAATCTAGTTATTGCGTCGATATACATAACCTCACTTCTATGTAATGTATCTTAAAACTGTTCTTAGGTTAACAAAACTCGCCAAATCAGATATATATTGATTAAATGTAAACTAGCAAATAGCACAACATTCATGTTGCTAACACCTGAAGCCAAACTGAAGATTTCGTTTCGATTTCCTATCTGCTATAATATAATGTATTAAAATCTGTAGTATGTATAGCCGCCTTTATATATATTAAAAAAATGATGTTACTTCAAAAGACCTATACTTATTTTAAGAAATGCGGTATAATGGTGTCAGATGAGCCGGTGGAAATTACAGCTATAACTATATTAATTTCGTGATATAACATGAATTATATTTCTTGCCAATAAACTTTACAATAATGATTAAGCAACGTAGAACTATATTTCCATGCACAAAACACATAGTCACCATTTTCTATGTGGCACGATACCACATCTCGCGCTCAATTAAGCCTTATCAATACTTTTGCCTTAATCTTTAAGCTTATTCAAAATCTTTATGGGGCGGAATTAAAATAAAAACACTACAAGTTTAAACTGTCCATTTTATAATTATTGGGCAACCTATTAATGTATGTTATGGCAATGAGCGCCTCTCCTTTTAGATATAACGTTTGGAGGTAATTCCACTACGGACATATATTCACGACAGGATGGTTCCTGTCGTGAATTACATCCACCAGGATATTAGATATAAAACGGATAATAATTGGCCGGATATCGGATGCCGCATATCTGGAAAGCTGTAAGGCCAGATGGCGGGTGGATGTACACATTCATCCAACACGTGCTGATTGCACGACGTTTTTTTCACCGCCGAGCTTAAGATGAATTACGAACACTAGTATGGCAAATGAAAATTAAGTGTTGCTTGCCCGGGCTTGAACTGGCTATAAGGTTGGGTTAAGATTTATACGGCTATCTCGCCATATGATTGCTAAAACTTTCTAAAATATTATCTTTTGTTTGTTATGTTTTAAATATGTATGAATTTTAAAATTAGTTAATTCAAGATCTGTAAAACAGCTGTACATTACGAATTGTACGTAATCTTTTGAATAAATAGGTAAATAGCTATTTATGGCGGAACCAGTTAACCAGGAAGAATTAATTGTATTAACTTATGGTGACTTCCCAGTCTGCAAATATGGCCAATACTAGAAAACGTTTCATACTTTAGTTACATAAAAAATAAAACCGGTTTCTTGATGACTTGAATGACATTTTCACGATAAACTTTACCGACAGTTATCATCTTTACGTCCGATAATGTGTTCAATGTGATACGAAGACAATATTTAATAATTTTTTTCATGTAATAAGTCACAGAATTGATATAAGCCTATTTATATTTGAGGTACACTATATATGACAATTTTGTCCTGGTCTAGTTCCTGCACGAATTAATTATTTTATAATACATTTGTTTACGTGACCTCTTGACTCTTGTACATAATGGAAATATACGCACAATTCATATTTATGTTGTCTTAATTATATTATCATAGAATACTAGAATTGGTTAATTTCGTTGGTATCGTTTAACATTGCTTACCGGCTGTTTTGTTCAAAACTGTTTTATTTGAGGTTCTCTTTCGGTCATTATTGGCTTGACATTCCAAAGAAGAAGACACTGTATTGTTTAACTAATCACTCGCTAATTAACGTCTAGAGTTAAGGTCGTTAGTTAAGATCAATATATATTTATAAAAGTGGTATTATAGGTTTTTAAGTCGATCGTAAGTCGATTGTAAGGTAGGTAAAAATGAACATATATAATTGCCAATAAATTTCAATTGAAAAACTAACTGAACATGACCATTGGAAAAGCTGAAGCCAAGCCTTTGCTGTAAAAGTCTATTTACAAGATGAAGTACTATGGGAATGTATCAAATAAGAAGAAGTTGGTGTATTAAATTGTTAATAGATTTAAATTCCAAATCGACGTTGATATTTTTAGTTGACCCAATAAATTACGTACACATCCAAGATGCTAAGTCAGCAAGGAAAGTATGGCTCAATTTACAACGGCATTTGAAGACTCAGGTTTACTTCGCTAGGTTGGTTTATTAAAAGATTTAATAAATACAACGTAAGAGACAAGTGCAAGTATTAAAAACTATGTTAATAAAAAATAATCTTAGGTTCATAAATTAAGAAATATTTCCTTTCAAGTTTTAGAGGAATGGCTCGGGACATTAATGTCGACAGACTTGCCCGACGAGTATTCATCAGGCATGTCAACCCGTACAAGCCAATGAATATAGGAATTAAGAGTTCAAAAATTAAAATCAGTCAAAGTCAAAAAGCCGTCGGTGATCTATGTTGAGAGTTAGAGAGTGTTAAGATGTTTTGAGCTAGTAGCTTGGCTTTTCATAATATCTGATAACGTTTTTACAGTGCAAGCAATATGTACTCGTCTCGGCGTTACTTTACATGAAAATGTTTTTGGTGGGATTTAATGCTCTTTCTATTAGTGAAACTGACTGTCTCAGTGATCTTTTTTTTTTAACCCTGGAAATTCGCATTACGCGTCTTCCTCACGGGAACAGTGGGTGTTTATGTTGGACTCGCCGGAGTCCAAGGTGCCGAGTGCAACATCGGAATACCCACTAAAATACCACACTATAAATTAGTGGAGAATTTATAGAATAGATACAGATAATATCTTCACATATTTAATTTACGCAATTATATATATATATATATGAAATATATATGTATTTTACCGGTTCTTATAAAATACGTCGTTCGTTAAAGTTTTTATCCTTTATACCTTTTCACTGTATTATATTGATTTAAACTATATTTGTTCGTTGCTACGCATCAGACTATCTCAGTTTACACGACGAGCCCCCTCTGAACTTGTATTTCGACCTTAACACGCCTTTTTATCAAACACAACGCTTGAGCAATTCGATAATACAGTCGACATGATACATTTGTGGTAAATTTTAGTAGAGGTGTGGTTGTCTGCCGTTCGCTACTTACAACCGTTTCGAGGCGGTTCGCGCTCCGATGTGCACGCTGTCTATAATCAGAATTACTACTCAAACGTCAGTGTGAGAATGCCTCTTCGCTTGACGGTACGCGTAATCGGTGTCGCGCTCGGCAAAAATACACACTCGATTAGTTAAAAGTATTACAGCTGATCTGATAGTATAGTTCCAAAGAAATCAATCTGTGATTTATTTTAATAGTTAATATTTTTTATTCATATTGTTAACTTAGTCATTATATAGATAAAAATGTCTCTGGAATTAGAGGAAGTTACGGGACCGACCGGCGACGTCTTTGAGGATTTTCTGATCGTGTTCCGTCGATGTTTGGCAAAGGTAAATGTTATCTAATTCCGGGTATGTGTGGCTGAGCAGTACTGAATGTCAGCGACAGCACTTACAGTTGGGATCTAGACTTCATTAACTTCTGAACCATTTGTCTCGCGAAACAAGGATCATGATTGATGAATATAGTGATATTGTGGAATGGATACTTAAGGTAACTGGCATTTATTACTAACAAATTTTAAATGAAATCGCACACTAGTTATATGATTTGGAAAGTTTCCAATACGTATTCGTAATTTTGAAATTATGCAAAAATCATTATAATGATATTTTCTCGTGTACTCATTTTTATTATTTTAATTGCAACACAAGCAGGGCTGTTGCTAAGGCAACGTACTTATTTTTAATTGACTTTAAGAATAGCTATGTACATACGTATTCTGTCGTCGTGTACGTAATTTGAGAATACGTCACACTATATACAGATGTCAATCCGGCTAAAGTATAGCGCGGTTTAAGGTCGTCGTCTTTCAAGCGTTCTTTAAATTAGTTTGTGGAAAACCGAAAAATGCAATGCAAGTCTTACCGAAACTTGTCTCATTGTCACTTGTGTCATTCTTACCAACCAATCAATACGACTATAAAAAAATGTAAAAAAATTTATAATCTTTTTTTTTTAATGTTATCTACATGTTAACCATGCTACATAATTTAGTTTAACTTATGGCTATGCGACTTATTGCTGCTTAACTTTCTAGTGTCCTGCGTCATCACTTTCACATCTCTTACATTAAAAAATCTAGTCCAAATGTATGTTGTATGAGTATTATTTTTAATTTTAAATATCGAAATTGCTCCCGCTTTGCGTTTTTGGTTACAATGATTTCTTGCGCATGTGTTATAACTGAACGAAAAAGCGAAATAGATGTTCAATTATTATATTTTATTTTTCATTTTATATTTAACTTTCTCAATATATAATTGTGTTAAATTCTGCACAGTGTGATGATAGCAGACTGTCATATATATCTTAAGATACCTATATGTTGGTGTGACCTTATCTACTAACGGCGTCTAATATTTGGGTTAGCTCAACACAGAATGCTTTTGTTACCAGGAACATGAGTTATTAAAATGACTGCAAATAAAAAAAATTGAATTATTCTTTTATTGTATATTCTTAGCCATTGCTATTTATTGCGAATGTTTAAATATTTAATTATAACTATGTTTTAAACTCACGTTTACTTTAATTTGTAATCAAATATCTACATAATAAATATAAATGTACCTTTCATGTATTAAACTTGTAAAACAAAGTTTCAGATATAAAATATTGTTTTGTTAGTTAACTGCTACATATTCATGTCACAAAAGTTGCATGTCTGTTGGTTGTACTTTCGTCTGACTGCATTCTACTTACTTTTAATTTACAGACAGTAGATATTTCGTATTTAAATATATTGATATGGTTTATTTAATGAATATTCTAATTTCTTAACGTATTTAAAGTTGTAAGTACAATTTAAAATTATATATATTCGAATATTACCGATAAACCGTTACAATTGTGTTTTCATTTTGTAGACTTTGTCTCCATCGTTCTTCGAATGAAATGTGCGTAGTCCGATGACGCGGCGGCGCACGCGCAAGTCTGTTGCTCGATTACGTCATTTTGACATGCTCGAAACTAATACAGGGAAACCCTCGAATCCAATTCAAATAATAATATTCTCGCAAAGACATTAGTATTCAATAACTACTTTTATTTAAATCTTTTACCGATGCGTCAGTACACGTGTTGTGTAATGTATGTAAATACGTAATCCTTAATATAAAAAAATGTACATACAAGTAATTACAATGTTATACATTTGTACGTTTATCTCTTTAATTTATTAGATATAGTAAAGCTCTAAGAATTTCATTTCAATATTTTTGAAGTGAAAACATCTTTAGGCGCGATGCGCTGGTCTATCGTTGGGGATAGAATCGTGGCTCGTGTCACCGACGTACTAATGTTAATACAAAGAAATCATTGATATGGCAAATAATTTAAGTATTGTGGAAGTTAATGAGGATAATAATGATTGAAATTTATGTTAATACTAACAGTATATATAAATAATATAAGTGTATTTTAACTATTATTTATTTAACTTAAGCTGTATTAATATTTCGTACCGACATTGCGACATACTGTGTATTTTGATAAATATAAAGCTCTATACTAAAAATGTGGCTCATTTGCTCGTCCGACTGCCTATAACATAAGCAAACACACAGGGCATGTGTCAACCCATGACGCGCCCCACACTAAGGTCCGTCCTCGTCCCCAGGGAACCAGTGTCTATCAGGTATAATAGCACAAACGTCAATGGTGGCGCTTTTTATTGTATAAGAGAACCATGGCGGAAAAGCATACCTGAACTCCTTGAAAGGACGTTTAAACTGAAAGAACTATTCCACACGGGTAACTGTACTCAAAGCATAGCTGTACTCCCCGTTGGAGACCTATTATTAAGCGGAAGCATTCATTGTTTAAAAGCGTTCCAAGATTTTTGTAGGGTACCGCGTGCAACCAGTGACCTGATTCTTTAGTTGTTAAAACTAGAAGCCTAACACGGTTTTTGCACTTGATAAATTTTCTTTTATACTTTGTTGTGTAACGTGGACCAACGGCGAAGCTTTTGGTAACATCCAGGGATATCGTCATTAGCTCACATAACCTTCCAGTTTTGCATCGCGTCTGTAACATTTGTGAATTTAAAATCAGAACACGATAACGGATCTTAAACGACGGTCGATTCGATCGTTACAGTAAAAACGTTTCTTACTGTAAAGGTTCATTCACACAGCGGATTCCGTTTTACAGATTCGTTTATTTATATATAGTTGTATGAACGATTTCACACACACGACAATATTCCAGATCCTGTTAAAAAATCTGAACCGTCAAAATGCACAGCGCGTTTTACAAGACCGTCTGTCAGATTTATAAAACCGTCCTCTGAATACGGTGTGAACGTAATCTGAAGTAGCGACGGATCCATTAAAAATATCCTTTAAGTATGAACCTCTGTGAATGTGCCCTGAGGATAAACCTAGGCGGCGCCTGAATGAATCACTTAAAGCGTTCTCTATTGTTACATTCGTGGCGTACAGTGTCATTTTTAATTATATAGCCCTTCTTTTGTGACGAAAATATCCTTAACACAGACATGGACGCTCCCGTTTACTAAGCGTTAATTAAAAAGGTTAAACCTAAACTTAGTAAAAGTTATAAAACAGCTAAAGTTACTACAAAAGTACATCATACCACCACCATCTTGGGAATAAAACGATATCCTCCAGGACGTTCTTTCGAATTGTTTCTTAAAGTCTCTAACAAGTGTTTTAAAGGATACAATAAAAAAAAAACAATGCAAAGAAAAATATAATTTTGTTCATAAAAGACACAATACGAAATCTATGCACATTGTGACATTTAATTTCATTGTCACGTTGACTCATAAGGATAGAATACATTAACAATGATTTGAATGCGTTCGTGGAACTCGTTTCGTTTTTGGTAATAGCTGGAAACTCGTAGTATCGAATGTATTTCGTTTGAAAAAGGGGCGTGGATATTATGTATATAAATAAAAGAAAACTAGTCATTAAATGAGAGATATCAGAATGCAATTAATGTATTTGTTCGTAATTAAAAGTTGATTTTTTTAACTTTCTAAAAAAAAATACGTTTAATTTATTATATATTATATATACACATATTTTATGTACTTGTGTTTTTCGACTTAAATCTGGAAAGCCCAGATGACGTTGTGATACGTTGTCCTGTTTATCAGTTGACTAAACATTATCGCTATGAAATGCTATAATTCTCACTACATTAACTCGATATATGTAGTCGTAAATTCGATTATATTATGTAAGCGCAAAATTGCTTTTTTATATATTAGATCGTGTAAACAATTAGCACATCTTAATGCTGCATGTTTTAAAAACCTAACACTCAGCCTAGATACTATTTATAAAATATTTAATTTTGAATTCCTATGTTTCACCAAAACCTGTTTATATTTATAATGTTAGATATAATTCGAAATCGGAAGGGTTGTTTAATGTGTAAATATGTAGAAAATATAATGTAAAGTATATGTAGGTAATTATAGAAATAAATAAATTTAAATTTTTAATAAAAAATGGTAATCACGAAAGCAAATATGAGTTTCACGATTTGCTTGTAACATATTTTACCTCGTGCAGTTTACGCTTTATTATAATTTGCCACTATCGCGTTTTATCAATAATTAAGATTAGATAACAAATACCTCCAGACACTTCCGTTTCACTTTTAAAAGTCGCTCGTGTTAGTTGTTCTAAATCGGTCACGCAGAAGGACATGACGTATCTAAACAGTTCTAAATATTAGTCAACTTGAAACGCATACATACATACATTTGAAGTAATCGTGTCACACATTTATATAAACGTTTAGAAATAAATACAACGGCAATGATAACGTCACGCTTGCCTAATTCCGATTTTAGGTAATGTATAATAACGCAAGTAATGAAGTGTCTATTGGTTAATTTCGTTATTAATTTTTATTTCACAATGCAATTTAATACAAAATATAATAGTAGTTTAGAGCAATGACACGTAGGATCGACGATTATTACACAAATTCAGTTTATATATTATTTCCTGGTTGGTATTTTAAAAACGTTTGCGAATATAAACCATTATTATTCGTCATATCATTTGTTTTAATGTTTTACGCATCTGCGATAAAATGTCTAAGCGAATAAAGTTGAACTGCATTGTTATCTTGCTATGTCTTTGAAGACTATAAATATAGCTTCGTGCACGTTGTGGGTAACTAAAAATAAGCCACTTTCAAACTCGGTCCTCATCTGAATTTACTAATATTATAAGACAACACACAAGATATTTAAGACTGCGAATTAATTACTTGTAGATATTTTTTAGTTCAAGTGTTTAACGTGTATTTCTTTAAGCGACAATACGTTATGTAATACTAAAGAATTAGACGGTAAAATTTAGTTTCTTATTGACGCTCCTTATAATATGTTACTTAGTGGATAAAATGTTTTCTTTAAAACGACCAGGTTACCATAAAATAATGTTGAGCACCTAGGTTATGTTTGTATTAATTAAATGAGGAATTGTATAAGAAATTTCTTTAAAATACACTCATTTCTTAGAGATGTACTTAAATACGGTTAAACTTAAGGTAATAATATAATTATCGACCTTGTACTCTAATGTTCATGCAATCGAATTTATAATGAAACCGTGGGCCTGTCCGATCACCCTTGACATCATTTGCGGGTGAAGGTGAATTCTTACTTTTTACATTCAGACAGCAACAAATAGGTTTTAATACCTCCGATGGTAATTTGTTGTAAAATAAATATTGAACTATTTAATGCATATTTACAGCAAGCTAGGTCGATAGTGGGCTTGTTTGCTGTACCTTGTGTTAACAACCGTATTACTTTCCTCGTCAAACTGCTTAGAAAATTTATGAAGGTTTGAGTGTTTAATACTATTATAATATCATATATCATATTTTTTTAATTACTTCTATTGAAAAAGCTATTCAATTCAAACTATGTCGATTGGCGTTGACATCATAAATTCGTCACGAGCACTGAAATTGAGTTAAATATTATCTAATGTTTGAAGACTACAGGCAACATGTATTTAAAAGTTTATCAATGAAAATTTACACAAATGATCGCACGTATGTTTACCAAGGGCCTAAACATTCGCACGTCATTTTATGCTCGTATCTACATACTATTGACTTCGCTGAAACGTTAAATAGTTTATACTCGTAATGTGGATATGTAAACACATTTCATTAAATGTCATTTAAATAAATTAATAAAACACATAAATATAATTATAAATGTATTGATATTTAATATTAAGTGCAGTATATAATATATTTATTATATACTCGCAATTGATACGTAAACATAAACCATGTTATAATGATTAACACCTAAACAGGACAGCATTATTTCATTATGTTAGTAGGTATCAGAACTACGTCACCTTTAGTTGCTAAGGTCAGACATCGAGTCTAGTGGTGACGTGTCGTTCAGTTAACGATAAGCAGATCCTGGTCACATAACGGAAACAAATAGCGTTTTGTTCAATTAAACATGCATGGAAGATATTACGAAATTGTATAAAATAAAATTTGATGTGTGTTCGTTTCGTAGCTGATATAGAAAATTCGCGTAATAGATGTTCTTATAACATCACAATATCAACTCCACACATCAATATCAAACTTTTTCCTCTGAAATGTTCTTAAAAAAAAACTGCTTGGAAAATGCTCCACTGTCAGAGCTATGTCAGACAGTCGCCTGTTACAAATACGAAATTATATTAACAAATAAAAAATGGCATGATAATGTAATGCCAAAATAATAATAAATACGATGGTTCAGATATTGTTAAAATTGCTTGTTAACGCAATATTTCTTAAAACCAAAGTTATGTATTTGGAATATTTAGTTACGTCTGTAACCATGATGCTGAACTCGAATGCTACGATATTTTTAAACACTGCGGTAATTATTTCATTTGCCTTATAATAAATATGATATATACTAATTAAATATTTAAAACCATTTTTATAATGTATGAACGGCTATGAACATGTCGTTTTTTCCGAAAAGTAATAATAGCATTTTGTGTAATTGATTGAATATGCGATTTCCTATCCAGGACATTCATTTTATATTTTTTTTCTTTTCTCTTATTTTTAAACGTAGAATGTTTTTATGATAAAATAAATATATATGTTAATATAAAATGTAAAACATTTTAGAATATTAATATTCTAAAGAAAAAATTATATAAATTAATATTTTTACCGCAGACTGAGCAAGTGACATATAGGACCAGAGTTTGGATAAGCAAAGTGATTAAGAAACACGATGCCCGCCCTTGCAATGCAGACAAGTTCGGAACAGTAATAACATTAACGTCTAATAATGCAGTAGATTATCGAGCTATGACGAAATTCATTTATAACTATAATAATTTTTTAATCATTCTAAGGGTCAAATAAACGTTGCTATACTTCATTACGATATACATCATGGTAATATTTTATTTATAAAATCATTCAAATATATTTAAAAAGTAAGTTTTCTATCATCAAACATAAACTGGTTCGGATATAGATTTTCACGAGAAGAACCGGCGAGAAACTAAGTAGTTACCGATACTTAATAGTTACGCAGTTGTTTGTAACGAATACGACGCTTGTATTCCATTGTTAAACTATTGTAAGTACTTTAAAGATTTGCTAACTACTCGTGCAAATATTTTGAAAATCGCAATTGCAAACGTCACAGTATCTATTGAAAATAATGTGTTATAATTTATAGAATACTGGTTTACGCCCGCGGCTTCGATCGCATGTTAGGGTTTGGGTAGATGTTGGGTATGAAAAGCAGCCTTTTTTGGGATGCATGCTTGCTTTATACCAATATATATCAAAATCGAGTCAGTGGTTTAGCCGTGAAAACGTAACAGAGAGACAGAGTTACATTCGAATTTATAATATTAGTATAGATTTCAATTAAAATTCGATAGCATTCGTATATTTAGGTTGAGTCCTACTTTTATCATTAATGTTATTAAGTAGAATGTTTTTGTTTCTTCTTTTTTTTTTTTTTTTTTTTTTTTTTTTTTTTTTTACCGGGTCGGCAAATGACTCTACTCCACCTGATGTTAAGTGGTAGTAGAGTCCAAACGCGAGGACGGCCAGTACAGTCGGGAAGAAGATTCTGCACCAGCCGCCCTCGCCTTGCCGGCCCGCAAGATGCCTCTTCACGCCTCGTAAAGAGACGTGAAGCGAGCGACGTATTGCCACGATAGGGATGGACAAAGTGTGGAGGCGTGTTTCCCCCGGCATTGGTTCAGCAGCCATCTCCACTGGACCAACACCCATCGCGGCAATGCTCGCTCGGGCACTGGCTGTACGCTGGCTGACCTCGAAACGCGGCTGCAAGCCACTTCACGAGATTTTCACCATGCGTACGGTGGTAACAAGCCAGGCGGATGTGTATCATCCTACCACCAGATGATATCCCTTAGTCGCCTCTTACGACACCCATGGGAAAGGGGCAGTAAAATGTATTCTTTCTCCGTCACTGCATCTTCATATTGTGCTTGACGTAAAACTTTAGATTTGTCATCACACTACATAATTAATATTTTCCAGATTGTTATGACAATCACTTTAAAATTTTAAACCACCAGCAACGGGCTGAACCCTTTCGTCGAAAACCTCTTGCTTAATATACAACAGTTTTATTAGGGTTTGGATAACAGGCCTTGTCGATTTTTAGGTTGTCTTTTGTCTAGCAAAAACGTGATTTCTTACTTACGCGATTGTATGGGTAAAACAAAAGTACATTTAAAAAAGGTATGCCTTTACTAGTAACAAACAATTCTTTCTAATCCATACATAACATTATTCTGATTTTTTAATGGAAATTTGTCGGTCAATCTTACTACATTATTGCTTCTTGAATTGGTTGCGATGATGGGCGAATGGTATTTTTGAATTTTAATGATATTTTTAAAAGATTTAATTTGACCTGTACTTATTTTTTTAACAATTGGCTGAGAATTTATTTTTATTACACATTTCGAATGATGAAACAATATGCGCATGTTTTGGATTCTTAAAGTCGTCAAATATCTTAATAATTTAAATCCGGCTATTATTATTTAATAATTACGCTTTATCTTCATTAATTACTGAGAACTTCGAATTCAGAAGACGTGAACCGAATATTAAAATTCGGTAAAAACGAGTTTCGCAATCGTGTTGCAGTTTTTAATTAGATACGGTTTATTTAAACTTATATAATGTATCGTTTCGATATTAAATAGCAATTATATATTTAAATGTTTAAAAAACTGTTGTGTTTCGGATGAAAACTAACATTCTACTTTACCTGAAATGATATAATTATAAAGTTTTAAGATGTATATTCGTTATATCAATAACAGCGTAAACTTATGACCTAAATATTGTTTGCAGTATTTGGACATCGGTGAGGATATGAACGTGCCCGATGACTTCACTCCAACGGAATTGCAAACAGGAAAGTGGTGGCGCCATTTGCTAGCCGGTGGTATAGCTGGTGCTGTTAGCCGTACCTGCACAGCTCCCCTCGATAGACTTAAAGTATTTTTGCAGGTGCGTTTTAAATTTTTAAAGAGGTTTTTTATCAAATTAAATTTAGAACTCTTTATGCATATCTACATTTCTTGAAGCATGAATCTAATATTTCAACTGATTACGTTTCAGGTAAACCCAACTAGAGAAAATATGACAAAATGTTTAGCTAAAATGATAAATGAAGGAGGTTTCACGGGCCTGTGGCGAGGTAATGGAATAAATGTTATAAAAATAGCGCCGGAATCGGCTTTAAAGTTTGCTGCGTACGAGCAAGTAAAGCGTCTGATTAAAGGCGAAAAAAATCCGCTAGAAATATATGAACGATTCGTCGCCGGAGCCACGGCGGGTGCGATTAGTCAAACTGTGATTTACCCACTTGAGGTGCTAAAGACAAGATTAGCTTTAAGGAAAACTGGCCAATATAACGGCATTTTGGATGCGGCGAAAAAGATATATGCGAGAGAGGGACTGAAGTGTTTCTATAAAGGATACATTCCAAACATCCTGGGGATAGTGCCTTACGCTGGCATCGACCTTGCAGTGTACGAAACTCTAAAGAAGAAGTATATTAACAAATACCAAGCTCACAACGAGCAGCCCGGCATGCTGCTGCTCCTAGCCTGCGGGAGTGCGTCCTGCACCCTGGGACAAGTGTGCTCCTATCCTCTTGCTCTGGTTCGGACTAGGTTACAAGCCCAAGGTGAGATTATAATAGTTTTACTCTTAACTGAATATAATCACCAAATAAATAAAAATATACACAAGATTCATTCATGATAATTCTCTTGTATTTCAGAACAAGCTGCAAAAGGCGCCGAGGGTACTATGCGTGGTGCCTTCCGCGAGATCGTCCAGCGAGAGGGCATTCGGGGCCTGTACCGTGGCATCACTCCTAACTTCATCAAGGTCATTCCGGCCGTATCCATCTCGTACGTTGTGTACGAGTATGCCAGCCGCTCGCTCGGCGTCAATATGACGTGATCCCGCGACCCCGAGACCCCGCCCGGAACCTTCCGGACCATTCCTCCACTCCGTTCGACTCGCTCGAGCTCAAACACATCACATTCTTCTCTAAGCATATGTAGCTAATTTTGCATTTGATTGTACTGATTGTACATAGCTCTCGTAAACGTTAAGTGTATTATTTATTTTATTGTGAATTTATAATTCTATTTAAATTAATGATTCTGTTGACGTTCTCCGCAGGTAGCCTGGGGTATTGTTATGTGAAATATCTCGTGGGTTGCATTGATATAATTGGTTTTAATTTGTTCCGTGACGGTATGGTACGGCGGACACATCTGTGATTATAATAAATTATGTATTTTTTTTAATTTTTCTTTTGTTATTATATTTGTCCCCATATTCCCGTGTGTTAGCGCGTCGCTTTATTTAATATTTATTTCACTTTTAATGTGTATAATCATTTTGGCTGTTGCGACTACAAAGCCGATTGTAGTGGGTAAAGTAACATTGTAGGACGTGATGTAAATGGGACTATTGGTTTGTGGGGAAACCGTGTGATAACCTGGGAATTATGAGTCGCATAAGTGGAAAAAGCAATGGTGGAACTTAGTTGTTATGTAGCGAGCTTAATCGGAATGAGAGTTACTAAAAATTTGCCACGATAGAATGAATGCGGCTTGTTCTAAATTTTTGTGTCCTATTTTTTTTATGTTATTTAACGTTATTTTATTGTTAATGTATACAGATAATCACACATTCTACAAACTTTTAATATAATAAAAGTGAAACGTAGCAGAAATATTGTTCCGAGAAATTATAGTAAAATATTTAACGTTGTTAAACATAATATGAATATATTTTTCACAATACTGTTAACGACGATGTTGCTAAGTATTTGATATATTTTCAGTCATAACAGTGGCAGTTTACAATTATTAAAGATACCATATGAATTAATTATCTGTGTATCTTAATTTATTCCTTTTTAGGATAAAAAAACACCAAACACCGCAAACGTTAACTGCCACACCATTGACAACTTATCAAGTTATACTTGTAATGCTTTCATATGAGTCGTTTTTAGTTGATCAAATACTAAATCGGAAGCCGATTGATTCGTCTGAACTGACTCGTATCTAATCTAAAATAGATTCATAGATTGTTAGCTTAGTTATAGTTTGCTATCTTTCAACATTTATTCATTAAATATAATTGACTTCTAATTCTGAAAATCTGTCAGTAACATTTTGGGATCATTAAACATAATTCATTAATGCAATTGCTATAAAAAGTCTCTAATTGCTAATTGTTCCAATAGGCGTAGATAGAGTAAAAAAAAATTGAAAATATGACAGAAGAGGCATTACCTCTTTTGTATGACTTCCAACAATTACTTCCGAAAAAACTAAGCAGGCTGCTAGCCTGAGTGGTCTCACGATATTACCGTCGAATGATCATATAAAATATTGATCGCCTTGATTTCCAATAATAAAAAAGCAATATTTAAATATATATTTATATATATGCCTGCCTGAAACTAAATGTTAAGTGAATAACGTAGCAATAAATAAGTGAAAACACCAAACGTGTATTTATTCAGATGGATAACAAATAAACCGAAAATTTGTAAGCACTGATTTGATAATAGAATTTATTTTAAGGTATTGTTGCAGTATTTTATGTTTAAATTCATTCAATTTATTATATCAAGATTCCGTTGGCTTCTTTTTTAAATAATATTCTAAATGATTATTAGGATTCCGAACATGTTTTAAAGCATTCAATTATTTATTTGTTCCATTTTTAAAAATGACCAACAGTATGAATTGTTCTCTTACTGATTTTTCTTTACAATTAAATAATTGTCATATCTATTTTTGAATCTGGCCTCAAAAATAAAGCTCCGGAACATATTTTGTGTATGTTAACCTTATTTTAAATGTGTAATCGATAGTGAGAGAAATAAATGAAATAATTCATACTATATATGAGTAGATTTGTAATAATTTTGTGGTTAGTTTTGTAAGCAAATTAAATTGCGTAGTTTACATTTGAAGTGATAAATTATATAAACTCAAAGTATAATATATTAGACATGTTGGTAACACTTACGGAGTTATATATTCACATTACGAATTGATGCTAACTTAAAATTAATTCTGTATTATTAGTAAATTAATAAATAAATTTGGTTAATTTTAAGTAAAGTACCTAGTATAAAGTATTTTAGATAGTCAACAAATTATTTTATACTTAGTTAAATGCTAGATTTCTTTGAATAACGTTTGTATTGTATGGTATTATTGTGTGTATGTCATTACTAACGTCTTCTATCGATATATTTATTGTCATAGGCAGGTTTATCATGGCACTATATTAATCGAGTTTTTAATGAACAAAAAATTATGTATTCAATATTTTGCTTAGCCTGGCTATGTTTAAAATTAAGATATAATCATGTATAATATTATTTATTAAACAATGTTTTATTCAAACTTTGGTGTAATTTAGTTTTAAGCGGTTTAAAAAACCAACGAAAAAGTGAATGACAACAAAATTTCTTCGTCACGCCGAAATTAATGAAAATCCTTATATAAATTCGTATTATATACTGTATTTTCATTCCAATTTTCGTAAGCCCACTTATGGGTCAAAAATTTATAAATTTAAATCTAAAAATATTTAAATCCAATTACTAACGGTTTTGTTTCATTAACCTTTTGAATTATTATCGAAGCGAGTTAAATCTCTTCGCATCTCTTCGAACATGCCTCGTGTTGTTCATATGTAGGCAGGCAGCGAATGTGAAACAGATATATAATATTTGTTATATAAACATACTTCAAACGATAAGTAACTTCTTTTACTGATATACGATTTACTAATAATATCCCGTTACCGTATTTATAAAAAAAAATACTTAAAGAAGTCTACGTTTTATAAAACAATTATTGAAGATAATAAAAACGTTTGTCGTTATAGCCGAGAGCATAATATTTAAAAATAAATCAATATTTATATACATTTATGGAATTTCTTATCATTAATCAATAATAACAGTCTCATTCGTATATTTGAATTAAAAAAAAAGAAAAAATAGTACTTAAATTGTTAGTTTTATTACATGCCAACCATTGCTACCGTCTGAATTAAACAGCATAGGATGTACATTTTTACAATTCTATTTGTCTATCGTTAGTCTAGTTATTTATTTTCCTAGTCTTAGAAATAAGATAAAAACAATTTAAAAAAAATGGTTTTAATAGTGACATCACAGAAAATGCCTAGGATTTTAAATATCCTAGTAGAAGGTAATTAAAAATAATATTACGCATATGATGCAATATTTATTCATTCTCTATGCCTTATACGTTAAATTGTTGCAATGAATAATCTAGTTAATTACTTAAAATAAGCTTCGGGTAATCATAACTACCTATTGTAACTATTTTGTTGAAATATTTCAATAAATAATATTTATGATTGACGTTAATATATCTTATTAAAATTCTGTCTTCAATTTATGCCGTTTTATTGAATGATTCTTTACATTAGCATATTTAAATTCCAATAAAAATATGGCAATAATAAATATAAAAGATACAAATTTAAGTTCAATAAATATATTTTGATGATTACTACCATTGAAGCCCTGCGATCTACGGAGTGCTACTGCACTCCGTAGATCGCAGGGCTTCAATGCCCTCCTGATTACTCTCTGCCTTGCCCCGGGTTTATGCCTTTTAGGGGCCCGCCAGCCGCCAAAAATAATATTATCTTACTGTAACTGCTTCGGAATGGAAAGGCCTCAAATATCAAAGTGCCTAGGTACCTTGGATCCCCAAGTCCAAATCTGTCTGCCTTACCTCTGTACCTCTGTACCTTTCGAAAAAACATTAGCAAATTTTGTTTACTTCCAGTTGAATCCGCAATTTGAAGTTATTTATATCTGATTGCCAATAATATACTTCGACACCGACCGATTATCATTAGTTATTTTCAAGGTACTACCTACTTCGTTATTACTCGCCGCTAGATGGCGCTACAACACAACAACTTCTATACCGTTTAACCGATTGCCATGACAATTGATAATATACAAGCAGAACGTTCTGTCGGATATTGATTATAATAATATAATTAGACAGAAATGCTTAAAACTGTATGTAAATAGAAGCAACTGAGAGAAAAATAACCTTAGCAGTCGCCAAACAGCAATACTTAGCATTGTTGTATTCCGAATTGAAGGGAGCCAAAATAACAGGAGTAAAGGGTAGTCAACATTAGGAATAAAGATATTATGAACTTACTTCCTATTGTTGGTGGCCCATTGACGATGTAAAGGATAGCTAATATTTCTTACACTGCCAATCTCACGGTCTACAGGCTCATCACTGGTGAGCAGTTACCACCAAGTAGTCATTTTGTAAGTCTGCCTACCTATTTTTCATGTATTATTGATACTGTTTGTCTTTAATCTTTGTTCATACACCTATATTCTATTAACGTATTAATTTTTACTGAGTTGATATACATAAACCTTGTCAATACGATCTCATCTTGATGTCTTATGATTGATATCAAGATGAGATCATGGACAATTTTTAGTACTTTTTATAGTTTTGGCATATTACTAACAGTATACAAATAGTATAAAAGAGATTTAAAAACTTTCATCGTTTTCAGAGAGATTCTGAACATCAGCAACAGAGGTAATATCAAATAATATAAGTATACCTAGTACTCAATTTTTTAACAAATTTGAAGCATTCGAAGCTCTATGTACTATGTAGCGTTAGCATGATGGCAGCCGCGGAACTTAATTTTTGTTTCAGCAACTACCACTATTAATTAAAATCTGCCACATGAGTAAATAATATTATACAAATTTTGCTCGCTAGCCCTCTGAGGACACAACTTTTATATTTCAATTTAGCACATATATATTTGCCGATGCTAGGATTCGTGCCACCTTGCTCTAAGTATTGTTTACTGTACAATAGATTTAAGGCTGATTATTTAATGTTTTTATTAAATTGATAGAGCAGCATTCATTATTTGTACTTACTTAACCTGATATTATACGAGGTAGATAAATGGAGCTTGTGCGTTTGTGAAGTGGACAAAAATGTTTTTTGATCATCTATTATTTAACACAATGTCCGAATATGTATCTCATGCATGAAGCACATCATGTTCAGCTGTCATCTAAAATACAAGGCTTTTAATTTCATTGTATTTCAAATAACGAACCATTTATTAACATGTCAGATTTATTCCGTAATACATTCCGTTAATTGTACTAAATGAGTGACAAATATTAATTTACTATAAAAATATACAAATTAGTTCATTAATTCAAATACTTGAATAAATTCGATCCTCTACTTGTTACAATCTAAAAATCCCCATTAAGATGCCAATGAATGTCGGGACGGTTGCGTGCAGCACTGCCTAATTAGCTTTGATTGCGATGGGCGGCGACGCGACATTGCTTGCGCTTTTGATCGATACTAATGTGTTAATGATACGATATGACTGTATTTGTATGGGCTTTTTCAATTCCCTATAAAAACTTTTAAAATCATAGACAAGTAGATAACACGAGGAGATTATTTCGTTTTTATATAAATTATTTTTTTCATAATTTTTAATTAAGAGACTCGAAAAGTTTTTACTAATTCGGAAATTTGTCTCATTTCACTTTAAAATCTTTCCACTATTGCAACAAAACCAAGTTTGTTTCGGGTTTTTATTTAGTGACAGTAATAACTTTAAGCTTAAGACGAATCGGAAAGAAAATGCAGTTTTTTAGTATAAAGTATGAACGTCTTTTGATTTCGTTTTTTTTTTTGCTTGAAAAGTGACGTGAGCAAGAGTTTTAATGATCCTAACTTCTCACCAACTTACAGTAGTAATATAGTATTAAAGCTCATTGCAATGCTCTCACGGAATAGGTTATAATTATATAAGCTTATTAGATATTTGTGTCGAGGTATTGGGATTTGGGATTTTTCTTTAATTTTAATTTGAGTTTTAAATTTATTAGGTTAAAATAATAATCTGAAAAATAATGTTCGGATCAAGAAAAATAATATCGTTTTTCATTTTAAATAACTATAAATTCAACAGATAAAATATTTTATTATATCTACTTATAGTGTTAGTGAATTATATGCTTAAAACTCAAGTCTAAAGTTCTAAACTATAGATAAGTAATAAGAATAATAAGAATTAAACATTGTATTGAAAAAGTACTGGAAATTAATACTTACTTGCATGGTCGTTACTCCTTAGTCCCTGCTTCTCCTTATTTATATATATTTTAAAATGATGCATATATTCATGAGCAATCAAGGGCGGATTTCCCTATAGACCAAATAGGCCTGAGCTTACGGCTGCAAAATATGGTGACATTTTATTTTTGTAGTCGCCTCTTCCGTGAACGCTTACTTTAAAAACATATTATGTGTCTAAATCTTGTCATAAAAAAATACACGTATGTAGATTCCGATTATTAAAAAAACAACAACTAGTAGGGGGATGGCAACCTTCATCGCCGCCATCGGCTTTGGGCCACCAAGGTATGAAATTCGCCCTGAATAATCGAATAAGTTGTGATTTTTTTTGTCATGTTAGATTAGTATATTAATTAATTTTCAATTATGGGGTTATGCGATAATTGGGCCGACTAATATGTCTGGAGTGTCCGGTGATTCATTGGTAATTAATTAATATGACGCATCGTCAACGTTGCGGGTGGAGCAACGAGTCCTTGAAAGGTCAAAGGAGCTGTAGAAGGCTCAATCAATAATTCAATATTAGATAGCTTTTACAACCTCGTGTGTTAAATTTAATTATTTCTATGATACCCTAGCTTTGTCCACATGTCGAATTGTCACCATTGAGTTTGAATAAGAACGTTGCCGACACAAGACTTGTTAAGACGTTGTGTGGACTGTGGAGTAGTGGTCGGCAGCAGAGAGAGGGCATGTCGTTATACATTTTGTAAGTCTTGAGCATAAGGCATGAGCCATTATAGTGACGTCCCTATAACATAATTATGTGTATTTTGTAGTAATCTTATAATAATAATAATTATTGATGTTCTTGATCCATATCCTATCATATATCCCTTATTCCACATAATAGAGTTCGTCTAAAAATAAAACAGGACAGGACAGGACGGCCGGAGGGGTTTGACGAAATTGAAGTTATAGTTTTCAATATTTTAAGCTTGTAAATATATAGATGCAAGATAAACATAACGTGATATATTAGTATAATAAATTCAGTGGTACGTAAAAGAAATGTTCCAACTTAACGAAGAGTATTCAGCATTCTTAATTAAAATAAAAATTTAAAAGATTTAATCATTTTAACTGATACTTATAAATAATGTTGTAACTGTGATTATTGTTGATTCTGAATAACGTTTTAAATTGTTTTAAAAGTTTTTTAAATTAAAATAACTATTTAGCTAAGTTATTAATATGGTGCTGTAGCAATAGGTTTTACTATACTACAATATGCTCAGATTAAAAGTTAAATGTTTATTCGATAATTTCACAAAATTATTACATTTTAATATAAAAAAATGTATGATTTTTTTATAGCCCAACACGCATCTAGAATTTCTAGCTGTACCGTAGACAGAGATTTCTCTGTCTACGAGCTGTACAATGTTTGCTCCGCACGCTCCATCCCATCTGCCATTTGTTTTATAATCTGAGTATAATTCATAGACAATATTTACAAATACTAATTTTCGACGCATTATAATTATAAAAAGATATTATTTAGTATCAGGTACTAGCTGATCGCTAGTAAAATAAATAGATCTATTCATTTATAAGTACGTTACCGAATACCAATAATAGTGAATGACCACTACATTCTACTGTCATTTAATTTTGTCTCTGTGAAAGTTTTATTTTTTTAATCACAATAATGAAATAGAGGAATTAATAAAATAAAATATTCTTAATAAATTTTCGCATTAACTACGGTATCATTAAATATAATGTTTTGAGTTTCGACTCCCAAACAAATAAAATTAATTATTTTCAGAGTTGGTAACACTCATTATATGGTATCACCAAAATGTTGCATCAAATAAAGGCCTTTTCATTTTAAGAAAAAATAGAATAAAATACCGAAATAAAATTATAAATAAAAGTTACTTTGAGAAACCTTAATAAGGTCTTCAATTCATATTGATGGTATGGTTGAAAATATAAAACATTTTATGTGCATCAAAGGATTTGAAGAATTTATTTGTAATTTTCATCTCAATACTTATATACTAAACTGGTAATGGAATAAATACTGTACCTATATTCTCTATAACTAAAAACAACTCTATTTTTGTTTAAAAAAAAATATTCATTATTGTTTTTAGTAAATTACTATTATTAATATTTTTAACAACAAACTACCATAACAAATATTGATTAATAAAAATATTAATTGCATTTTATTTTTATTTATTTTTTGTATTCCAGAATTATAAAATCTATTTATTTCGAGTCGAAAAATATTGAATTATCTATAATAAAAACACGGTAAAAAGTTTGGCATATTAAAATATCTTACAATAGGAAATTTGGACCAATGATAAGCATAAAAATATGTTGCCAAACTTAATATGCGTATCCCATTGGTCACATTAACTTACATGCGCATTCATCTTCCAGCTGTTAATGTCAACGTCGAATAGTCACAGACCGTCAATGCTTAGTTTAAATTGTCTTTCTTTTCTTCGCTTAGCTGCACGTGTAGACGCTGTCAACTTGCTTAGCATCGCATAAAATTATTAGGTATAAATTAATTTCATAAATTACGCTGTTAAAGTTACTTCAACAATATTCTCTATAAAGAATCACGTAATACGGGAATACGGGTAATTTCTTGAAAATAAAAGTAAAAAAAGTGAAGTGAAGTAAAAAAAATAACTGTAATGTAATGCTTTAGTCTATTAAAATCACTTTGAAGTCGACACGAGTTGTTCACGTGCAATATTAAATGGAATTTTTATAACTACTTAGGTCTAACCTATCAACACAATGCCGTCAGACGCAAAGAAACGTGCGCAACAAAAGAAAAAGGAACAGGCAAGTAATAGGAACAAAAAGCCTGTGGCGAGAGTAACTAATGAGGAAACGAATGGATCAACCAACGGTACTAAAGAAGACCGAGAGTTGACCGCTGAAGGTAACATTCAACTTAATTTTTTTAAAATATAATCACGATCGCTCAATAATGATTAGATTTAGTTTACTAAACAAAAGTGCCAGTTATGAGTACCATTAATACTACATCTTATTTAAATTTAATATTATTAATCATGAAATTATATAATAAACATGCTAGAATTTATATCCTTTATTTTTATAATAGAAATAATTTCATTAAAACATATATTTATTGCTGCAAAAAATTGAGTTTGTCCTTGACATAATCTTTGTTTACAGAGGCATTATGCTTAAAGTTAGAAGCTGAAGCCAAAATGAACTCAGAAGCACGGTCTTGTACTGGCTCCCTTGCTGTGCATCCTCGTTCAAGAGATATTAAGATTGCCAATTTTTCAATTACTTTCTATGGTAGTGAATTGCTTCAGGATACCTTACTTGAACTCAATTGTGGTCGAAGATATGGCCTTGTTGGACTTAATGGATGTGGTAGGTACCTAGATTTTTGTATATATATTACATGCTAGAGAAATAAGATCAGTGTTAGTGATTATGTTTCATAACACTTATGTAAAATTAATTAATATTTAATCTGTGATACGGACATGTTATCACTTTAACTATAATTTATTTGCTCATAAAGAGAAATATATAATCTATAGTGTATAAATATTCCATTTTATATATCTAATTTGTTCCCGATAAAACAATACATTGATTAAAATAAGTAAAAAGTGGATTTATAAATTTATCAACATTTTAAGTCTAACTCTATATTATGCAATTATATAAAAATAATACATTACAACAATTTAATTAAACAGGTATCATATTATCATTACACATTAAATACTACAAAAACAAAAAATAAAATCTATCATATAAAATACTTTTCACAATTAGATAATAGAACAGTCTAACTCTTCAATATAAAGGCAGAGAGTGTAATAACACTCTAATTGCTACTAAAATATTTATGACGGCAATAAGTCAAACAAGTGGAATGAAACGTGTGCTCGTGACGTGTATAGAATTATTTCTTTAAATATTCACAGTACTTTAAAGTTTCTACAAATTTCCTTCAATTATGAAAATTGCTTTATCGAAGACATAATTGCGTAGCAGGTGGAGAGTTGTATTCATTGATTATACCATTTAATTATATCTATTAATAGTTATACATTTTTTTTTACCTTTTTTTGTGGTTTGTATAAAATATACAAATGATTAAAATTGATTTTAAATGCATTTGTTTCTGTTTTTGTAATAAAACAATTATATTTTTGAATGAAAATTATATAATGTAGCCTTTGCGAAATTCCTTATCATCTATTCAGTGCCTATTTTATACTTTTTATTCTAAATGCAAAGCTTTTGCTTTCTAAGAACTGTGACGCGAAAATGGTAATAAAAAAAAAACTTTTATTTCATTTTACAATGTGTTGCAGTCACAATTGCGAATTATTTGTGTAAAAGTTGCGAAAGAAAGTTGTCACTATCGACCTGATAATAGTTTTTTATTTTTCATTCTCATGCTTGCTTGAACACAATACTTTTGAAGCATGGAGTTTATATCTTTTGTGTGTCATATTAAATATTTAGAAACAAAACTGTTCTATATTTAATATATTTTGAGACTATTGATTTTTTTTATTGTTAGTTGTAGTTGCAGTGACTTTTATATATTAGCATAAAAAACAAAGTTTGATTTGATGAAGTAGAAGTGTAAAAGTTGCTAGTGCACCAATAATAAATGTTTGCGTTATATAGCATTTTTACATTACTATTTATTTATTAATATATTTTTTTTTATCATAGGAAAGTCATCTTTATTGGCCGCGCTGGGACGCCGTGAAGTGCCTATACCGCAACACATCGATATTTTTCATTTGACTCGGGAAATGCCCGCCTCTGATAAAACTGCCCTGCAGTGTGTTATGGAGGTGGATGAAGAACGGATTCAATTAGAAAAACTCGCTGAGGAGTTAGCTCAAAGTGAAGACGACGGTAAGGCCCCTATTGGCATTGTCGTTAACCGAACCCACATACATATAAAACTAAGGCGAACCACCCTTGTCCTTGTATAAAGATCAAAACAGGTCAAAATTGATACAGTCCAATCAATACGAGTGTGAACAAAACAAATTAAATCGATTTTTTTCGACCGACTTTAATGCCGACAATATCGGATTTTTATTACGGTATTGTGAAAAATGTTTTAATAATATTTACGTTTCTTGTGAACTAGTCGATTTTATTTGCTTGGAAATAAGTAGTCCCAATAGATATATTATATTGATATATACAGATAATTTCAAAGTGCAAAGTCTAAACTTGTGAAACTGTTTGTTTCATATCACAACGAGGCAACCTCACTACGTAATTGTACAACAAGAGCTTAAATAAAACTAATTGAAATTTGTTAAAGTTAAAACGCGTTATAGTGATCAAAAAAAAAAAACCAACAATTAATATTACTCTTAAAACATCCACACGCAATATTGATTTTTATTTATTTAAAAATAATAATTTCTTACATTTATACTAGCTGTGGTCTGTAGTCTGTGGTCTCGTTTATTTAAATAATTTATCCTTATAAAATATTTTATTATATACATGCAAATAAAAACAAGAAACTTTATTAGAAATTTATCATGAACATATGTGATTTCAACAGAGGCTCAAGAGCAATTGCTGGACGTGTACGATCGGTTGGACGACTTGAGCGCGGACACGGCCGAGGCGCGTGCCGCTAACATTCTGCACGGTCTCGGTTTCACAAAAGAGATGCAGCAGAAAGCTACTAAAGACTTTTCTGGAGGTAAAATGAAGACATTTTCCGTCATTATCATTGTCTTTTGTCATTATCATTATCGTTTATATTTTCATAAATATATATATAAATGGTCTTACTATGAATATTATATAGTGCTGAAGTTACACATCGATTTTATTATATTCCTTCTGTCTTCAGCAATGAATTTAACAGTAGAATACAAATAATTGTGTAACTATACAACCGCTATGCAATGTCCAATAGCAAGTTTATTCATATTTTATTAAAAGAAATTAAACTTTGCAGTAAAACTTAAGTCTTTCTTCAAAGAGAATGGAGATATCAGAAATATTGAACACATTTGTATATTAATTTGGATTCACTCAAACTATTACCAATCGATCGGTATTATATAATTTGATGTTAACAATGCCTTATCAGGTTGGCGTATGCGTATAGCGTTAGCTCGCGCGCTGTACGTGAAGCCGCACTTGTTACTGCTGGACGAGCCGACCAATCACCTCGACCTCGACGCCTGCGTCTGGCTCGAAGAGGAGCTAAAGCAGTTTGTATTTTTCTTAACTATAACTACCGTTGCGGTTTTCTGCGTAGATAGCGTTTATAAATTTATGTTAACATTTTCTTCGTTAAACGTTAGTCTTGTCGCAACGACGTATATGATCTTATTACTTATATGTCTTGGTGTGCTGTGTGCTAAAAATAATGACAATATGTTGTTTGTGATTGTGCAGCGCATACCACCCCCCTCCCCCTTAAATTTCTTGATTATTACCTTTACAACGACGTTCTCGATGCAGATTATTTATTAATCCACAAATGTTTAACAACTTCGTGAGTAGAAGTACAAGAAAATATGAGTTGAGGTACCGAGTACTGGTTCAAACCCCGGCTCTTTAAAACGATAATGGAGGTTTTCTCTAGATAAATCCGGTCGTTTCGGATTATGAGAGTGAGGGAAAAGAGAGTGCACTTTTATGTTGCGCACACACTTGTGCTGTGTTGTTAATATATGATATGCCCTAAACAATTGGCTACTTTCTCTTGAGAATGGCAGCCGTGTCAGAAATTGTTCAGGATGACATCAAGTATGGGCAATAAAATGCTGAAGATTTGTCTTTAAAAATTACTTGTATTCAAGTGGATAGTCATTGTAAATGTTATTATTATGAAAACGATAATTGTAGTGTTGTCTAAGAGTCTGATCTAGCTTAGCCGAACCGGGCAAACAATAATACTTGCCGTCTATCAAAATGACACCTTAATACTTATATGCATGTTATTCCAATTATGGTGCAAATTTTTAATTATATAAATAATAAAATAAGGACCGGCCATCATTTCGGCCCGTATGTATGTAATATAACGTTTTGTTTAATATTCTTCTATTCGGACTTTTAAAAGGATATAACAAATTTCACGAGTATACAGTATGTTTGTCAAAGAATTTCTCGTAAACTTCTAACCGAATAGAAATAATTCTTTTTTTACCGATTTATGTATCTTTCAATTTATAAAAAAGTTAATTTCATCAAAACCGGTTCTGTAGCTTTATATATATGGAAGAGAATTTTATGAAAAATAAAAAAATATGAAAACTGTTTATATTTATGTAGTTGTTGTGATGAACAATGAAGGGTATGTTTTAAATGTAGTTTAAATGAATGAAAAAACTAACTAAACTAAAGAAAGTATTCATTGATTTGTTTTTTTTGTTTTGTTAATTATTATTTAAATAACGTCTATAATAAACACAGTTACTATTATGTACAACGACGAAACGATTGAGTCATTATTATGAAATAAGCAAATTAAATTTAAACAGATTATTTCTGATAAAATTAAACTCGATCCAGTAACTAAAATGATTTTCTTCGCATTCAAATTTATGTAAAATCTTCTGATAATTTTATACAATTGTCTACTAATAGTATAATAGAGTATCTCCGACCCTAGATACATGGGGTAGTCCTCCATATATATATTACGTTGCAAATCAAACTGTCGGTAATAACTACTTGTTTCAACGTGGGTAGAGGTTTTCCCATGAAACAAACGAAATGAAACGAGTTATCAGTTGAAAAATGAAAATTCACTAAAAAAAACCAGAAAAATCTTTATATATTGGGTTAATATACCAGAATAATTATTTATGCCTCCATTAATTACAATAATTTGATAGGTTTTAACGTTTTTATCGCTCTGCCCAACCCCCGCCCCCGCCTCAGACCGGGCCCTGCGTGTTGCGCCTATTTGACAGATCTCAATATCAATAATCAAATATTGCTTTATTTTACCGATCTGTCTAAATAATAATAAGTGATTAATCTACAAACATTTTATATTTCACTGCAATAATAAGCTTTTTTTTTTAAATATGTCACTACGATAAAATTATTTTATTTATACAAGACTTTGTTTTATAGATACAAGCGAATCTTGGTACTCATATCCCACTCTCAGGATTTCCTGAACGGTGTGTGCACGAATATCATTCACATGAGCAAGAGAAGGCTCAAATACTACACAGGTAACTATGAAGCATTTGTGCGCACGCGTATGGAACTACTCGAAAACCAGATGAAACAGTACAACTGGGAACAAGACCAGATCGCGCATATGAAGGTTTTTTTCTCATGCTTTTACTATATTTATATATATGTATGTATACACATATAATATAAAATATATTTATAACAATTCTTGGACTGTACTTTTAATTGTTATGAACTTGGTATATAACTAATACAAGCATAAACGAAATGCTTGCTTGTGCTCTATATTGTGTTTCTAGCATATAACGTGGGATTCATGTAAGTGAGTAAGTGGAAAATAAAAACAGATAATAAATATCAAATGAAACTAATTTTATGTTTTTTTTTATAGAACTATATCGCGCGGTTTGGTCACGGTTCCGCGAAGCTGGCCCGCCAAGCTCAGTCCAAGGAGAAGACGCTGGCAAAGATGGTCGCCCAAGGTCTAACTGAAAAAGTAATCGATGACAAAATACTGAACTTCTACTTTCCCTCTTGTGGAAAGGTTCCACCCCCCGTTATCATGGTTCAGGTTTGTACATTTTCATTAATATATTATACTGTGGTTAATTAATATTACATATATTTAATATATGTTAATATATTAATATAAATAATTAATTAATTAATTAACCACACTAAATATATAAATATGAGATACACTAATATATATTTATATACTATATAGCTTAGAATTTGTCTGAACTGAGATAATAAATATGCAATTGTTTCAGAACGTATCGTTTAGGTATACGGATAGTGGACCCTGGATTTACAAAAATCTCGAGTTTGGTATCGATCTAGATACCCGACTCGCCCTCGTGGGACCCAATGGCGCCGGCAAGTCGACGCTACTCAAATTACTCTACGGAGATGTGAGTACACGTTGACCTATTCTATTAAATTGTATACCTTATTTCAATCGATGTATTTAAGGTCAGCAAAGCTTAGATTCACATAGTCCATGCGATTTGCTATATTGGACACTACAAAGTAACTGTTTGTTACAATTGATTAAAATTTATTTATTTATAATACAACATTATTCTACTTAACACGTATATCTACTTAAATTTTACTTTCAAATTTCCTATAACAAATCCTCTGATCTTCAAAACGTCATTTCTCCGTGAATCCATAATGAATTCCATAGATTATTTCAGATCGAGATCAATGATATGACGTAATTTAATTGTTAAAGTTGTTTATTTGTCTTAAATCCTCCTTTGATTGGAATAGGCTATATATGTGTATATATAGCCTATTCCAACCAAATATAGACTATATATGTATATATATATATATATATATATATATATATATATATATATATATGATTGAAGACATATCTTTATATAGGTATATGTTTAAATTAATAATAATACAAGACAAATATAAATCATATCATAATATGATGTTAATAAATCATTTATTTTCAGCTCGTACCGTCAACGGGTATGATTCGTAAAAACTCTCACTTGAGAATCGGCCGTTACCATCAGCACCTGCACGAGTTGCTCGATCTCGACCTTTCTCCTTTGGATTATATGCTCAAGGAGTTCCCGGAGGTACGGGAGAGAGAGGAGATGAGAAAAATCATTGGACGTTATGGGTTAACAGGCAGACAACAGGTAAATAAGCTTGGTTTCAATTGTTTGTCTATAATTTTTTTTTAATTTTTTTGTCTTTAATTTTTTTTATTATATGACTTAACAAAATCCACATGTCGTCTCGTATATACATTGTTTATATTTCATTGAGTCTTCAATTTAAACTAGTAACATCCTTATTAATACTATAAATGTGGAAAGTGCATCTGATAAATAAAAAATAAAATAAAAATAATAATAATAATACGATAAATTTAAAATGTGTACTTGCGTCCAGATACCTGTGACATGATGACAATGATGACAAATATAATAATAATAATAAGTCTAGTTTGGTTTCAGTAGAGTAGAGTGAAATAAGGTGTAAGTAAGGAACCAGCCATATAAGAATTCCCAAAAAGAGTTGGCTTTAGGCATGTGACCAATGTGGCCAATTATAAGTGCAAGAGATTGGTGATAATTAATCGAATAAATCTTTGACAGGTGTGTCCGATGCGTCAGCTATCTGACGGGCAGCGATGTCGCGTCGTGTTCGCTTGGCTGGCGTGGCAGACCCCGCATCTATTGTTGATGGACGAACCTACTAACCATCTCGACATGGAGACGATCGACGCTCTCGCGGATGCTATCAATGATTTCGATGGTGGTATGGTATTAGTCAGCCACGACTTCAGGCTGATCAACCAGGTGACCTTCATTTTATTATTTTTGCCCATATATACCATATCATACATTATAAGTAACCCAAATATTGAACTAAAGTATAAAACGAAATAAACTTAATAATAAAATGTTTTAAGCGTTTTTGCACTAATTTTTAATGTGATATTGTAATTATTATTCTCAGGTGGCGGAAGAAATTTGGATCTGCGAAAACGGTACCGTCACGAAATGGCAAGGAGGTATTCTCAAATACAAGGACCATCTGAAATCGAAAATTCTACAAGACAACGCAGATAATGCTGCCAAATTTCGCAAATAAAGCAATAAATAGTTAATAAATAATTAGTTATGATAGTGTTCATGTAACAGCCGTCTTAAACACCTTAATAAAGTTAAGCTTCTTTCAAATCAACACTTCTAGAGATGATAGATTTTCTTGTCTTTTTAGATTGTATGCATACAATTGTGAAATTTACCACAAGTATTTAATGCTTAATATACATATTTTTTAAACAGAGCTCTCTGATTTTACTGATCCTTATATTAATATCTTGTAGGTATAAATTTTTTTCTTACTTTTTAATATTATCGTACACATCACTTTTATAATATTTTTAATGCTTAGTTACCTACATAGGTTACTATCGCAAATGTTGCACGGGCTTATTCACAAATGTCACCCAATATATGCTAGTGTTTTTGTAACTAAATATAAATTATTTTGAGTAATTTCCCTTATTTTATTTGCACGTTTTTATTTCTTTTATATTTATTTAAAGAATAATAATAATTTCATATTGAGTTAAAAAAATGAGAAGCATAAGCTTATTTTGATCTTGGACAAGATAAAATTTAATATAAATTATCATATAAAATATATAGTTGGCTTCTATATATGTACATTCATATTATTAGTCTTTCATATTAAGCTTTATGTTAAACAGCTCATCCTTCATTTTTGCCTTTATTTTTTAAATAAAAATAAAATGGTTACCATATATTTTATCGCGCCCAGTTCATATTCGTCTGGGAATTTTTTTTCTGTTTTTATCAGTAGACAATATTTTTTTGCTAATTATCTAATAGTAAGACGATCGATCACTGACTGATTCGTAAAAACTCGTGCCTCAGCTTCCATGCACGTTGAAATGCGTAAATCGATAGTTATATAAAAAATAATATAGTGGAATTCTTCTCATTAAACAATTCGAACAAAAGGCTCCGATACTATTTTCTACCGATTACAATTAATTCATTTAAAATATTTATAATTCGTGGAATCAATTGCCTGACCTCAAGACTAATTAAATACAAGACGAACTATCAGCACTCACGACTGTGATTTTCAGAACGGTCGTCTTAGATTGCGCGAATAATAAAATCTTGGAAAGTAGTTATATAAGGTTCCTTAAGAAAAATACTCGAAACGGCAAGAAATGGTCGTTTAATATCAGAAAGTGATATGTAACATTGACCATAATAAGTCGGTTGTCAACATTTCACAGGTGATCAATAAGTGAGGTTAGTTCTTACAGAATAGCACAGTTGGTCATCCTTTAATAATTAATATATTGTACTCTTGTACAGTGTACATGTTGGTCTAATGTGCGTCACAATAAGACTGCGCTGTTTACACTTTTGCCTATTGTTCATTCGGCATTGGAAGTTTGATAAGGATATAATTTATACTTAGTAACTACATACCTATTCTAGTCGCCGCTATATATATGCAATCTGTCGTATTATCATCGAAATGTAATTTAAAGTTAAGTTGGTGAACTTACTTTTTCTAACTTTTCTCATACTTAGGACAGACACGTGACCAACATAGGACAGCTTTTAACACTGGTGGTATTATTTCTATGTAGATATTGTTGCCATCAAACAATTGAAATACGTTTTATCTTTATGTACTTGTATAAATAAAACTGAATGTTTGTTTTTTTAAAACCTTGTCTTGACTGTAAACCTCGAGCGTCACGGTAGCATGCTGAAGTGATCGCGTGGCGCTCCTCGTTAAGACGGAAAGGGTACCGCTGGTTTTGTAGTGGGTATTTCGATGTTCGGGGCGCACTCGGTGCCTTGGACACCGGCTAGCCCCCCATACCCCCCCTCTGTTCCCGTGGGAGAAAAGCGTAATGCGTTTTTCCAGCGTTAAATAAAAAAATAGGTACTGTGTAAACTTGGGAAGGTTTTTGGCCCAAAAATACTTACTATGTTAATACTTCATATGTTTGTCCTTTAATATAAATATTTTATATAGATCATTGTATCCGTGCGAAGTTAGCCAGTTTGTTATAATAAAGAATTCAAGTACCTGTCTAGTTTCATCCTTTTTTATAACCATCAGTTCCTAGAAATACTGTAATCACACTTTGAAAAGCCTTCATCAGAATATATAAATATTAATGCTCACAATATTTCCATCTAGGCTACGGCTTCATTTCGGAGGCCTACTATTTTCATTGCGCATTAAAAATACTGTTATGTATTAAATTTCCAGTAACCCGATATTAATTTTGCGAGTTTGTGTAGTATATGCGAAAAGTTATCTGCGGCACAAATAGGTAGATTGATATATATATAAATATTTTAGATTAGATTAGAGATACATATTTTAAATTAGGAGTTATCGCAAAATAAAAACTCACGCTAAATAAAAAATATTTTGGTTTTGGTAAAATAAAAGTATTTTTTACAGCGAAAAAAGGGCCAACTTCTGTAAGAGGTCCGTCTTATAACGTGGGATGGATGGACGCAGAGTTGCTACTCACATATAGAAGCCGCACACAGAACTGTTAGATGTTTAGACATAATTATGGCGTTACCTTCGTGTTTGCCGGTGACTTTCGTCAAACACTTCCTGTTGTGCTAACAACGCAGTGTAGATATACCTATTCAGTCTGTATAAAGTGGGCTCATTTATGGAGTTCTTTACAATCAACTATCTTAAGAACAAGAGAGTCCACTTAGGCGGTAGTAATACGCAATTCTTTATTACAAGACCATAACGGAAAAATAAATTAACAAGATAGCTAGACTAAGAAGTAGTTACTTTAAATAATAAATATAATATATTTTTATTAAACAAAATATATTTATTAAATAAATTAATTTATAATCATAACTAGCCATCAAACTTCTATATTTCAATAATTCTAATTTTGAACATTTAAAAGTATGCCATCCGTCTTTTATAAGTTTCTGTCAATCTGATTTATCATCACATATTTTGAGAATAAAAATAAATTGTCGTGTCAATATTTAAAGAAAATACGATATATAACATTGACACGTGCTACGGTGATGATATTTGAAAGTGAATAAATATAAAATACTCACAACATGTCCAAAGAAAAAAAAGAGGGGGGTAAGCCCGACACCAGTGCTTTCCTAAAAGATTTTATCGCAGGTGGTGTATCAGCCGCTGTATCAAAAACTGCAATGGCGCCCATGGAGAGGGTGAAGTTAATATTGCAAGTGCAACACGTGTCGAAACAGATAGCTGAGGATAAGAGATATAAAGGTATATTAAATACATTTACAAGTCTTGCACATGCATATCGCCAAGTGTATAAATAAAATATGATATTACTTTTAGGTATTATTGACGCATTTATTCGCATACCGAAAGAACAGGGTATCGGATCACTTTGGCGTGGAAATTTAGCCAATGTTATTCGATATTTTCCCACGCAAGCATTGAATTTTGCGTTTAAGGATGTATACAAAAAAATATTTCTTGAAGGTGTTGACAAAAACACCCATTTCTGGAAATATTTTGCGGGTAATTTAGCCTCTGGTGGGGCAGCGGGCGCGACGTCCTTGTGCTTCGTTTATCCTTTAGATTTTGCTCGAACCAGGTGTGTAAGATATTTTAATTATTTTAAAGGTAATTAAATAATTACGATGTATAAAAATAATATTTATATTTTAAGATTAGCAGCAGACGTCGGTAAAGGCAAAGCGAAGGAATTTAATGGCCTAGTTGATTGTTTAATGAAAACGATAAAAACAGATGGACCCTTGGGCTGGTACAGAGGATTCGTGGTATCCGTACAGGGCATTATTATTTATCGCGCGACGTATTTTGGATTATTTGATACTGCTCGGGGCATGCTGATCGACCCGAAAAATACTTCAATATTTTTCACTTGGCTTATAGCACAGGTAATTTTTTTGATTAATATTTAAACAAAATGTGTTTAAGTGTGAAGTGATATTTGCTTGCCGATCAAAACTCCAAAATTTAATTATGATGTAAATTTTTGCCAATCAAAGGATTCGATTACTGTTGAGACTAGTAGAAACTAGGGGCGTATTAATTTCTTTTAGATTTGGTTATTTAGATTTAAAAAAGAATCCGTCTATTAAAGAGAAAAAGTTCACAATCACAAAATACCTACTTTTTTTAAATATCCAAAAGTTCACGTTAATAACCAAAACGATCATTAATAAAACAATGCTTACTTCAAGTAATGAAATAACCAATTTTTTACATTACATTTTATCTTTTGGCGCTTGGCCTTTAACGCATATTTTTTTGTCGGAATTATTATTTGATACGAGGATAATTACGAGTATAATAAACATTCAAAAATTTATAAACCTTTAAAAAAATACATTAGCTGATAGAGGAAATTACTGTCATCGGTAGGCATGTATTAAAAAGTTTATAGGACGGCGAAATAAATCCCAATTTTCTATTCTATAACATACTGAAAAGCTTTTCAAACTTCATTAAAATAAACAATATTAAAGGGACTACACGTCATTATATTTCTATTTTTATAACATTACGAAATGAATTGAAATTAACATAATCAGCCATAGCATATACAATTCATAAGCGGCTTCGCCCACGTCATAGTAAAAAATCCACTTAAACAGTTATATTTCAGATGTGATAAAGTTTGACGAAGTAACAAATATTCACAACACACACATTTTTTTTGTGTTTTTAGACAGTGACTACAATTGCGGGTATTACATCATATCCTTTGGATACTGTGAGACGGCGAATGATGATGCAGTCGGGCCGCCCTGTGCACGAGCGTCAGTATAAAAGTACTCTACACTGCTGGGCTACTATCTTCCGCACAGAAGGGCCTGGCGCGTTCTTTAAGGGCGCTTTCTCAAATGTATTGAGGGGTGCCGGTGGTGCCTTCGTCTTGGTGCTATATGATGAAATTAAAAAACTACTATGAATCAGTTATATGTCAACTGTAACTACATAATATTAAAGAGGTAGAGGTCATGAGCTGAACATGTTTAATATAATTGATTTGTGCATTAGTCGGTTTATAGATGAGACGTGGTAAAATTTAGAATGTATATTTTATGTTTAAAGAATTTTATAGTGTCATGTGGTTTATAAATTAAATTCTTTTAATTAATATGTTTTTCAATAAGTTAACTAACTTCGTTTATTTTCTATACAATACATAGGCGGACGAGCAATATGGGCCACCTGATGGTAAGTGATCACCAAAGTCCATAGACATCGGCATTGTAACCATCGCTTACATCGCCAATGTGCCACCAACCTTGGGAACTTACATGTTATGTTCCTTGTGCTTGCAATTACACTGGCTCACTCATCCTTCAATCCGGAACACAACAATACCAAGTACTGCTGTTTTGCCGTAGAATATCTGATGAATGGGCGGTGTCTACCCAGACGAGTTGTAGCATATGTCTATCTTATACATCCATCTTAGAAATATGATATCGCCGGCTTTTTTAAGATCTACACTTTTACAATTTTACAATGGGCACGCTATCGTTTCACTCTAACGTCTAAATTTTAGAGACAAGGGCTTAATAACAACAGAAGCTTTCATAACATAACATATATGTAAAGCTCTCTGTTACCTCCAAATTAAAATTCTAATGTCAAACGAATCTTCAAGTGTTTCATAGCCTATAATGATCCGCAAAATGATTATTAACTATAAAAATTAACGTTATTTGATGTTTTAGCTTGGCCGTAGCATATCACATACCTTCTACGAATGACACATGTGCCAACGATGCTAAAATAATCATCGCTTTGTAGCGTAGTTTTTCAGGTTCATCATTTTTACTATTTTTTTATCTTTAAAACTAACAGAGCTTATATAACAGAGTATATTATTTATACAAACGGTTGCGGTAGGCTTAATAAAATATTATCTGATGTAGCTAAGAAACTTTTGTTTGAATTATTATTAATTTTTTAATCTGTCATTTTTCTAATTATAAATATGCAGAACTAGTTGTTAGGGGAAAGAGGGTGTTGAGTATAGAAAAGTAGCTTTTGTCCTTCCTTGGAGTTCAAGCTTGCTTCATACCGAAAATCATCAAAATCGGTTCATTCGGAAAGATAGTGTTACTTTCGTATTTATAATATGTGTGTAAATACTTGTCGAAAAAAAACAACTTTGTTGTATGCTGTTGTTACGAGATGGCTACGAATGTGCTACGGGCGGCGCGTTTGTAGCAGTCGATGCAATATCTATCTATACTAATATAATAAAAAGTTAATATTTGTTTTTTTTTTATAATGTTTAAAAACTACTGAACTGATTTTAAAATTTCTGTTACCTACTAAAAGCCAACTACCAAAGCTACAAATTCAGTCAATAAAAAAAGGGGTAAAGTAAATTCGTATCATGATATTAGTCCTTATGTAAGTAAATAGCTTCCTATTTAAATTACTTAAATAGACTATTTTTTTGAGAAGTAAGAACTGGTATAATGCAAAATGTATGAAAATGCCGAGTAATTTATAAAAATTTAATCACTGCAATAATAAAAGATCATAAAATGGGGGATTGGGTCTGTATAGTTGTGCTCTGCATTTGGTGACAGGTTCTGACCGTAGTCACAGTGACGCCGGGCGGCTCAATCTGGAGGGCAGCGGGATCCGAAGCACGGTGCACCGCTGGCCGACCGCAGTTAGTAGGGGGCCCAATTAGTAGGTTCGCCATCTACGAAAGGCTGCCCCGCCAACTTGCGAAAAATCCTGGGATGGTTTCCACCGTGCTGGTTGGCGACCAGAGAGAGGTCCCGGTGGCGATTCCCAGGGGGGTTCGGGCGTCCCCGCGGTCTCCAGTTGAGTCTACCATCTCCGTCTCTGCGGTAAAAGTCACGGTGTCCAAAATGCGGCACCTCGTACAACTTCCATTTCCCCATACCTATTCACGCCCACAATTAATGAGTTATAAAAAAAGCAAGAAAAATGTTTCACAGCGGCTGCACCACCTCTCATTTTCAGTGCATCTCTCTAATATACGAGGTTTGCACTCCAATCTCTTTGCGGTCCACCACCACCTTGAGACCGCCATGCCGCACTTGCTCTTTCTCACGGAGACACAAATCACCAGTCCAGCGGATGTAGCGTACTTACAGTATCCCGGATATTCTCTCGAGCACAACTTCAAACCTCGTGCTGGGGTCTGTATGTACGCTCGTAATGACGTCTGCTGCCGGCGTCTCCGAAACTTGGAGGTACCCGATTTTTCGGTAATGTGGTGCGTATCGGATACAGGTTTGGAGCAGATTGTATACGCCTGCGTCTATAGGTCTCACAAAGGTGACCAGGAGACAACTCGGATGTTTGAGTATCTCAGCGTGACGGCTGATGCCGTCCAAAGTCGTTACCCGACTGCTCAAATAGTATTTCTGGGGGATTTCAACGCTCACCACCAAGATTGGCTGTTCCCATACCAGAACACCGACCATGCCGGGAGAGAGGCGCTCAAATTCGCAATATCCCTAAACCTCTCTCAGCTGGTACATGAAGTAACTCGGATACCGGACGTGGACGGTCATACACCTAATTGTCTGGACCTTCTGCTGACTACCGACCCTGACCGGTTTTCAGTGTCAGTTGCAGCTCCCTTGGGCACTTCTGATCATTGTGTGATTAGGTCGGTCTTCAACTTCCACCCTCTGGACTCCGGTCCCACTGGAACCAGACGGGTGTGGCGATACAAGTCGGCAGACTGGGACGAGATGCGACACTTTTTTGCATCCTACCCTTGGCGGCAGATATGCTTCTCTTCCGCTGATCCGTCGAGCTGCGAACAAGCCATATCTGAAGTGATATGTCAGGCTATGGAGTTCTTTATTCCATATGCTGACGTATCACTGGATGGCAAGATCCCTAGGTGGTACAACGCTGAGTGCGCCGCAGCTGAGGCCCGTAAAAACTCAGCGTTTGTAGCGTGGGCAGCAGCCCGCACCACCAAAGCTCCGGACATTGCGACTAAGAAGAGAGCCTTTAACTCTGCTGCCAAGTCCTACAAGAAGGTTCTCAAGAAGGCTCGTTTCAACCGAACTAGACGTCTTGGAGCCAAATTAGCTTCCTACCCCCGTGGTAGTAAAGCATTCTGGTCTCTGTCCAAGTCGGTTGAGACAAACTTCTGTCGTCCATCGCTGCCTCCACTGCTGAAGCCTGACGGATCCTTGGCCTTTACGGCAACAGAAAAGGCTAACTTATTAGCGGCCCTGTTTGCCGAAAATTCGCGTCTCGATGCAGGAAGTGCCTCACCGCCAAATATACCACCTTGCGACTCAATGATGCCAGAGATACGAATTCGCCAAAGAGAGGTCCTAAAAATTCTGCGCACCTTGAACGTGAATAAGGCCAGTGGCCCTGATGGGATTCCAGCAATAGTCCTGAGGAATTGTGCACCTGAGTTGTCCCCTGTTTTAACACGCTTGTACCGCCTCTCTCTTAAATCCGCTCAAGTCCCTAAAGCCTGGAAGATTGCCAACGTACAACCAGTACCTAAGAAGAGTAGCCGTACCGACCCGGCCAACTACCGACCCATAGCAATCACCTCCATACTTTGCAAAGGTTTGGAGCGTGTATTGAATAACAAACTCCTGGCGTACCTCGAAGAAAACGATCTCCTATCGGACCAGCAGTACGGCTTTCGTCGGAATCGATCAACAGGAGATCTCTTAGTGTACGCTACTCACATCTGGGGCGAGGCCATGGACAAGTATGGTGAAGCGTTAGCCGTTTCACTTGACGTGTCCAAGGCTTTCGACCGGGTCTGGCATGCGGGCCTTCTTAGCAAGCTTCCTAGCTACGGGATACCTGTTGGCCTTTGCAACTGGATATCAGATTTCCTGAGTGGACGATCGTTTCGAGTTGTCCTAGATGGCTTCTCGTCTGATCTAATGGCGATTAATGCCGGTGTTCCTCAGGGGTCAATTCTCTCCGCCACACTCTTCCTGCTGCATATAAACGATCTGCTGAAACCCGGTATCTTTGGGTACGCAGACGACAGCACTGTCACGGAGAGATACATATCCGGTCCCCGAGCTAGTACAACAGAAACTCGAGAGCACAGGGAGGCCTTGGTAGAACGCATCAATTTGAGATTGGAAGAGGTTTCGAATTGGGGCGATGATAATAAAGTCAAATTTAATCCTGCCAAGACTCAAGCGTGTTTGTTTACTGCCAAGAGGAGTCCATTCCACCTGACTCCGACTTTCCGGAATGTATCTGTACCCATCACCGACAGTATTGAGCTTCTAGGAGTTACATTAACATCCAAACTCAACTTTGGACAATACATTGAATCCAAAGCTAAAACTGCTGGTAAAAAACTTAGCATCCTCAATAAGGTCAAACAGTACTTCACACCAGAACAGCTTCTGACTCTTTATCAAGCCCAAGTCAGATCGTGCATGGAGTACTGCAGCCATTTATGGGACGGCTCTGCTAAGTACCAGCTTGATACTTTGGATTCAGTGGATCGTCGTGCTAGAAGACTCATTGGCGACCAGACACTGGTTACAAAACTCCAGACCTTAGAACATCGTCGTAAGGTTGCCTGTCTGTCGGTATTCTTCAAGATATATTTCGGCGAGTGTGCTCAGGAACTTTTTGATTTGGTTCCCCCGTCACCTTTTTACCAAAGAACTGCGAGGCATCGTAAGGATCTGCACCCGTACGTGGTTGACGTTGACGTATTTAGGACACGTACGAAGCGTTTCGCTTCCTCGTTTCTGATACGCACCGCCAAGGTCTGGAATACCCTCCCGACCTCCGTTTTCCCCACCACCTACAATATGGGTACCTTCAAGTTCCGAGTGAATAGGCACCTTCTAGGCAAGCGCGCTCCATCTTAGACTGTATCTCACTTTCCATCAGGTGTGATACAGTCAAGCGCTAGCCTATAAATTTAAAAAAAAAAAAAAAAATAAAAAAAAAAAAAAACGTAATACGAAAAATAATTCTATGGAAATGAGTTGTATATCAACTTTTAAAGATGATATTAATTCTGTTAAGTTTCGTCCTACTTGTAGTACTGTAAATAAGTCCAATGAAACTTTACATAAAGTTAAAATATCCTCTGGAAAAATTAAACTACAAGTTAAATTAAAAGTTAAATTTCATCTTTTATGATTTACTAAAACATAGTAAACTTCTGAATTCTCCCATGTTTTGCAATTCAATTTCTAGTTTAATTTTATATTTTACTATGTCTTATACAATTTAATTTCTAAAATCTTATTGTTATGTTTTTGTTCTTGTTAATTTATAATGCAATTTCTATTTTTCTTATGATTTCTGCGTCTAATCTTTTTCTATTTATGACTTCGCTTTATCATAATTGATCTAAGTTGTAAATGTTTCATCAAAAGGTTATCTGTTATATCCTCAGGCTGTTAAAGCCAAATAAGAATTAATAATATACTAGTATCTATCTATTGTTCAAATTGTGAATTCAGCAAATTTTATACTAATTTTTATTCCATATTTTATTTTAATTCAGCTAGACTCAGATCACTGGTTAGATCGGTCACTATTTTTGTATTCTGATTAGAACTCGAAAATCAGAATATAGTTTGTTAATATTATTGGTGAAATAAACAATTTAAGCGTAGTTTCTTTTAAAAAAAAGTTTAACAGGGTCAGCCTCCTAATAGTTCCATCTGAACTACCTAAGTAAGATCCTCAATAAGTATCTCAACTTCTTATTTATTTGTTAAAGTTAAAGTTAACTGAATCTCTCAGTCCGGGTTCGCTTTTGGCACAGCCAGTCCCTTAACAGAAATAAGACTGGTGGTCGTAAAAAATAAATGGGTCATCTAATATACTATTAATTGACTATAGTTATAGTTTCGGAACAAGATGTACTTAGTTGCATAATAGAATAATTTGCACTCACAAAATTATTAACGTGACTTACCAGCTGCTGGGACAGAAACTCAAATCTTCGCTCTATTTCTCGCTCTTTGTCTCTTAATCTTGGTTCGGATTTGAATCGGAATTCAATGACTTACTCTCGGATGATAATGTGGGCGCAACCCCTTTTAAACTCCCGGGAGCGTGATCATCAAACATATTGTAGTGTAATAAGTAGTATGTAAGTCAGATGGCGTATAAATATTAAGATCGTTGCACTAATTAGTCAGTAATAAATCATCTTCTACCAAATACACTCGTTTCAATAACATAAGTCCCCTCATGGCGACCGTGACAGGACTTGGGCGCGCGACGCGAATTTGATCGCAGTATAGTGTTACAGCTCCAAAATCGGACGATGAGTTGAAGAATTGGATATAAGTTAAAATTAAAGCAATATGTAGAAATTTAAGTTTATTCTTCGTTACTGTTTTAAAAAAAAAAATCTAACTATGTGCCGATCCAGTGTCGAGAAAGAAACAGTATTTGTAAATCAAAACGCCGCAGGCTCGAACCAGGCACAAGTTGAAGAAATACGAATGCATCTGTCTACAATCAGCATAGTTTTATTGGTTATTTGTGTGCTACTGGGCATTGCAGCACTGTACTTTATTTATAAACAGTACAAAAAATGCCATAAAAATTGGATATCGGATGAGATCACGCAAAACAAGACGGTCATTCACCCGCGCAAGAGACGTACCCAACCAGTAAAGAAGTGACGACATTAGAATTACGAAGAAAGTGCGTGAAAACCAGGTGTTTATATTTAATATTAATAAAAAGTGCGTGAGTGTTTTGTAAAGTGATCCAATAAAATTTCAGAAATAAACTTTGAACTGTTAAAATGACTATTTATAAACTTTAAGGTGTTTTTTTTTAACGAATTAGTATAGGATCTAGTAAAATAAATGTATCCTATTAATATTATTTAATCGATTAAGAATGTATAATGTAAACAAAGAGTTTCATATTGCAATGTATCAGGTCGTAGCCCCTACCATGGTAACTACTCGTAAGTGAGTTCATATACGATATGTATTTCTTTTATTAGTATGTTGTTATAAGGGAATGGAAGATGATCTAGTTAAATGTTTAGATGAACTTAAATTGATAAGAAAATATTTAATTAAGAAGGGAAAGTTAAGATATCAAGGTAATGTTATAAAAAATAAGTTAGCGGAAACTGAGAAAATATTTGAGAAAAGTTCGAATATAATCCAATGTATTACTTCTAAAGAAATAAAGCCTAAGTCTCTTACATTCATTGCTTCAATAAGCGATGAAATAAAGTCATACTACTCACAAATTATCAATTTATGTTCTAAGCCTGCATGTCATATGAGTAGTAGTGACAGTGATTCTAGCGAAACGTGTTCGAATCCTGAACTAAAAATGGAGTTCGATTTGAAAACAGCATGTAGTTTAATTCCTGTTATGAATAATAACGAAAACGGCATTAAAGGTATCATTGACTCTATAGAAATGTATTCGGATATGTTGTCATCATCAGGTCAAAAATTACTAATTACATTTGTTTTAAAAAGTAGGCTGTCACAGAATGCTAAATTACGAATGTTACCCGAATACAGTTCTACAAAAGACTTAATTAAGGATTTAAAAAACAAATTATTGGTAAAGAAAAGTCCTACCGCAATACAATCACGGCTACAAACTGTATCTTAAGGATATCGCACTATAGAACAGTTTGGAACCGAGATAGAGAACTTATTTGCAGATTTAACGATAGCTCAGGCAGACGGCGATGCTGAAAAATACGAAATTTTAAAACCTATTAATGAGCGATTCGCAATACAACGTTTTTCTGACGGTCTAAGAAATTCAAGACTAAGTACGATTATTGCAGCACGCAACTACAAACACCTAAACGAGGCGATTCAAGCTGCGAAAGATGAAGAGCTGTCAGCTGCTTCTTCGTCGCGAGGTGAGGATGTCATGCATTTCTCCACTCGTGGAAGAGGTAAGTCACATTCTCATTTTAATTCCCATACTAGACCACAGATTCGCGGCCAAAGATCATATTTCCCACAAAATAACGCAGGTAAGCCAAAAAATTCCAGTTATTTTAATAATCGAAGAAATTTTAATAATTATCCACGTGGCCAAACATATTATCATGGTAGACCTAAATTTCATAAATTGAATCGCGGACGAGATTCGAACGAGAATCCATCGAGTTCGATATCTCGTAGTAGTGGCAATAGAAACAGAGTATTTTATTCAGAAAAACTTGAACAAAATCAATCCGTAAACGCAGATAATAATAGTGAAATGCAGTTTTTTCGTGTTGAAACATAACATTTTGGCATTAAATGGCAAAGCCAAATATTTATCATTTTTTATTAACAATAGGAAATATTTTTGGTTAGTAGATACAGGAGCATCATTATCTGTAATAAAGAAACAGGCATTACCCAGTAACAGTAAAGTAATTAGAGACGAAACTATCATAAATGGTATTGGAGGTAAAATTCAGTCCATAGGTTACACTGATGTCATCTTATTTCATCGTGACCAACAGTTTCATGTTGACTTTAATATAAGGCTACATGTTTTCAATAACTTACCTTTAAAGGCTGACGGTATTTTAGGTTTAGATTTTCTGTGTCGCTACGTATCAAGTATCAACTTTGAAAACAATTCCATTACCTTAAACAAATATGGAATGGAATGTTCCTTACCACTTTATGATTCGTTGAATTATTGTAATGAAAGTTTACTTATACCTGCGCGTTGTGAATCATTTCATTACTTACTTTTGGATAATAATTCGGAAAATGACTGTGTTATCCACAGTCAGCAATTAGCTGATAACGTTTTCCTTGCAGGTTGTATCAGTAGGATACGAAATAACAGATTAATTGTTAAAATTTTAAATACCAATGAACATGATGTTACTTTGCCAATGTTTCAACCGGAAATATATTCGATTCAAGATTATGAGTTATGCGACTTTAGGTCAACTGCTAATGATTTAAATAGGGCTAAAGCTTTATTAAACATTTTAAATTTAAATCACCTCAATACAGAGGAGCGCAAATCCATTCAGGATATATGTGCAAAATATTCAGATGTTTTCTTTTTGCCAGGCGATAAATTAAATACTACCAATATTTATCAACAATCAATAAATTTGAAACCAAATACGAATCCGGTATATGTTAAGCAGTATAGATTACCCCATTCTTTAAAAAATGAAGTTAATAATCAAATTACAGAAATGCTTAAGAATGACATTATAGAAGAAGCTAAGAGCGAGTGGTCAAGTCCAATTTTGTTAGTACCAAAAAAAAGTGATAGTGATAAAAAGTGGAGACTTGTTATCGACTATCGGAAACTTAATGACTGCATTGTGGACGATAAGTTCCCTTTGCCCAATATAAATGAAATTTTAGACTCTCTCTGTGGTTCTATCTATTTCTCACACTTAGATCTTAATCAAAGTTACTATCAGGTAGAGTTAGATAAACGAAGTAGGGAATACACGGCTTTTACGACAAACACTGGTCAATACCAAATGAAAAGATTACCAATGGGTCTTAAGACTAGTCCTAGCGCTTTTAGCAGAGCCATGTCAGTTGCAATGTCAGGGTTAACATTTGATAAGTGTTTTGTTTATTTAGATGATTTAGTTGTATTTGGAAGAAATTTGAGCGTACATAATAAAAATTTGATTGACGTTATGGAAAGGCTAAGAAAAGTTAATTTAAAATTAAATCCCAAGAAATGTAATTTTTTGAAGAAAGAAATTCTTTATTTAGGACATTTAGTTTCAAAAGATGGAGTTTTACCTGACCCTGCAAAAATCGAAATCCTACAAAAATATCCCATACCTACTAATATTGACGAAGTTAAAAGGTTCGTAGCATTTTGTAATTATTATCGAAAATTTATCAAAAAATTTGCCGAAATAACATATCCCTTAAATAAATTAACGAGAAAATATGAACGATTTGTTTGGACTGAAGAGTGTCAAAAAAGTTTCGAAACATTAAAACAGGCTTTGACAAGTCCCCCAGTATTAGAATTTCCCGATTTTTCAGAAAATAATGAATTCGTCATTCAAACTGACGCTTCAGGTACAGCAATTGGCGCTGTTTTGTGTAATCAAAATATGAAACCGGTAGCTTTTGCAAGCAGACCTCTTAATAAAGCCGAAACAAACTACCCCACTATTCAAAAAGAGTTACTTGCTACAGTGTGGGCAGTAAAATACTTTAGACCATATGTATACGGTAGATCTTTTACGATTATGACAGACCATAGACCTTTATTATATCTATTCTCAATGAAAGACCCCTCAAGTAGACTTCTTAAGTTTAGGTTAGCACTAGAAGAATACGACTTTAAACTTATATATGTAAAAGGTAAGGATAATAGCGTAGCGGACGCTTTGTCTAGAATTAGCATAACATCGGACACTTTAAAACAAATGAACGAAGAAATATTGTTAGTTATGACTAGAGGCCAAAAGAGGCGTTTAGAAAATAAAGTAGAGCAGGATAATACAATTAAAATTAGTAAACCTAACGAATCGTGGCCTGATCAACCACGAGTAGTTGAGGTACTAAAGATACCAAATGATTCAGTGGAAATGACTTTTATAAATAATGAGGAGTTAAATAAATTGAAAAATAATGATAATTTATACGAAGAGAAAGAATGTTTTATTTATAGTCTACGTAGAAAAATATTATATATTAATCTTGACTTTAGGGCACAATTTACGCGAGCCGAATTTGTGACTAAGTTAGGAGAATTTTGTAAAACTAGAAAAATAAATGAACTATGCATAGTAAAGAATAATGAAATTGAAAATTTCATAAAAGAATTGTTAAAAGAAATAAAAGAACGTAAGGACTGGAGTGGTCCACGTATCTATGTTCTAAGAGGAGTTAAAAGAATATATGATGAGGATGAAAGAAAATACATATTACATGACTTTCATTTACTACCCACCGCAGGTCATGCAGGTGTGCGTAGATGACAAATAATATTAAAAGAAAATTTTATTGGCCAGGCTTGGATAAAGATGTTAAAACATTTGTTAGCAAGTGCGTCCAATGTCAAAAAATGAAACATTGTAGGTATGTCAAGGCGCCCATGGACATAACTACAACGGCTTCACATGCTTTTGAAAAGATCTATCTTGACGTCGTAGGACCTTTGCAAAAGGACATTGAAGACAATTGCTACATTTTAACACTTCAATGTGAATTGACTAAGTTCGTAGAGGCCTATCCTCTAAAAAATAAGGACACGGTAAGTATAGCAAAAGCATTAGTTAATAATTTTATATTAAGGTTCGGGATACCAAACACCATAGCTACAGATCGTGGGACAGAGTTTGTATCTACTGTAATGGAACAGGTATGTAAAATTTTAAATATACAAAAATTGACTTCTACAGCTTATCACCACCAATCTATCGGTGCACTTGAAAATTCGCATAAAAATTTAGGTGCTTTCTTACGCATTCAGTGTGATGGTCAGAAAGACACCTGGAGTCAATGGTTATCTTTTTGGTGTTTTAGTTTTAATAATACTGTTCACACAGAAACGAAATACACACCATTCGAGCTAGTTTTTGGTAGACCTAGTGTAATACCTTGTAGAGTAAGTCAATATATTGAACCATTATATAACCCAGATAATTATGCTTTAGATCTTAAGTTTAAGTTACAAGTAGCGCAGCAAGATGCTCGTGAAAATTTAATTTTAAGCAAACAAAATCGTAAATGTAATTACGATAAATATACAAATAATATAACTTATACAAATGGACAACTAATTTTAATTAAAAATGAAACGGCAAATAAACTGGACACACAGTGGATTGGACCATTTGTAATTTTAGAAGATTTAGGACTAAATGTAAAAATTTTAAAATGTAATAAACCTTATATTGTCCATAAAAATAGAACTAAACCATTTAAAACCTAAATTCAATTATTATGTACCTATTCCTAAAAAAAAAAAAATTGTATCAAAAAATTTTTTTTTCTCAATTCACCCCCCGAGGTGTAGTGTAATAAGTAGTATGTAAGTCAGATGGCGTATAAATATTAAGATCGTTGCACTAATTAGTCAGTAATAAATCATCTTCTACCAAATACACTCGTTTCAATAACATAAGTCCCCTCAATATATTCAACAGGATTTTTACGTAACGGGCTTAAAGATTTAATCGAGTAAGTTTCTGCTTTAATATTAAAGGTTTCCTATTTTTTATCGAGCCTTAAATTTAAAATAATTATTAACTCTTTGATTTTACAACAATTTAACTCCGGTTTGAAAACAACGACGCAACAATGAGTTCAAAACTGTGGCATTCTTGGCGCTTGGAAAGATAGTTACAGATTTGGACACAGGTTACTGTGGCGCTAAAGGCGCGAACACGTGACTGAAAGGTAGTGACATCTAACGACAAGACGATGAAAAGATGACTTCAGACGGAACACATAATAATAATATTAAGATACAACATAACATTGTTGTACTATATTCCCTGAACGCATTAACCGCGCCATCCTGTTTCTATACTTTGATCCTCTATATGTGAGTGTTGTGCCTGTATTGGGTTGTTCTGTAGGAAGTCGTTTACATTTAATGAGGATGTCGCTGTGAATCTCCTGTAAAATTCTGAATTTGCAGATACTGAGGTAAATTTATCTATTGCTACAAGCTTAGGCGGTGGAGCACCGCATTATTAAGTGGAGGTCGTGGGTCGATTTATATTTTTAATTTTCTAAATAAAAATTAGAATTGGTTCATCGTTTTGTCTTTGATTCTGATAATGAAGCACACATAAAGAAAAAATCATTCAAATTACATCCAATATAATTTATGTTTAAAAACAATCTAAAAATCTTTATTGAGATGCCTTAATACGCAATGTACTTTCCCTGAATAATTATACCATACCATAATATGTTTTAATGCAATCGTCACCGAACAGCGAAGCAACTAATTATGTGTAACTGTATAAATAAAATGTAATTTTAATCTAAATTACAAATTGAATTTATTGCAATTTTGTATTCTTAAAAAAAAGGTACAAGCATAATAGTGTATAGATCTACATTTCCGGTGAAGTACCAGGATAGCAGCATGTTATGAGAGCTTTATCGATGTATGTGTTCACCACTATCGCCATTTCCGTCCATACTATACTTACTATAAGTATTCGAGTTAATAGAATACTCATGGTACTTGCACTTCTCTATCACTATTCCTGCTCGAGCATAAACATTTTAAAAATTTAAAATCTAGACATCCATGTATGTGCCATACTTTTGTCAAGGCAACCTAAAAATACTAGCGAGTATGGAATAAAATAACCTTTAATTTCCTTAAAAAAAAACAATTAAATAACTGTATAGTAACGCCCTGTGAATGTCCCACTGCTGGGCTAAGGCCTCCTCTCCCTTTTTGAGGAGAAGGTATGGAGCTTATTCCACAACGCTGCTCCAATGCAGGTTGGTGAAATACACAACATACATAACTTGGAAAATGACAAGTTTTCTTATACCCCTTTAGGGGTGGAATTTCCAAAAATCCTTTCTTAGTGGATTTTCACATCATAAAATGCATCAACTGTCAAAATTTCAAGGCTTAGGCTCTACGTTCGTATATAATACGTACATAATATGTAAAGTACACGCCATTTATTTATGTGTATGTATCCTTTTTACAAGTATCTAGTGTACGTATAAAAATGATAAATGAATGCCGTACGGTTAATTAATTGTACGCATCGAGATATCCCGAAATCAAGCTGTTTACAAACAGTTTTAATTATCTTAATAAAAATAAGTAAATCTATAACAATTATATAATTATTGGGACATTTCTATATATTTCTAATATATTCATTCATATTCGTTGACATTTGGCTTATTTGAAGATGAATGTGCATATTATTTTGTATTATATTAATATTTGTATATTTGTATATTTTTACTTTACTTATTTTTATTAAGATTATTAAAGAATTACTTCTTTAATAACTTTTAGTAGCGTTGCTTGTATCGACATATCGTAAGTTGAAATTACATCACGGCAGCATATAATTTACATTTCAAGTTCCACATTTCAAAATAATGAACTCATGATATATGTAGATACATATATGGTATATTTACCTCTGTTTGTCTGTCTGTTACGCTTTCACGGATAGACTACTAAACCGATTTTGATGAAATTTAATGTGAATCAAGCTTGAACCGTAAGGAACACCATAGGCTGAGGCTTTTTACTTATTATTTATTACAGTTGTTATAAGAACCGACATGATATACAATTTTTTATTATATAATTTAAAGATATGGTAGTGTTTGCTACATTTATTATAAATAAAGCGCATATGTATTACAAACAAATGGAATGTTCAACTCTTTCGTCTGTTACATTCATTCAATTTTTATAAAAGGGTTGCACATCAAACGTTTTATAGTCCGGTGTATGACTTGTATTAGGAATCCAGAATGTACGCAGAGTTAGGAAAATTTGCAATAGCCCAGGCTCAAAGGTTAGAATGAGTGAATCATAAACGATGATTGCAGGTTCAAATAAGTTCTAAGTAAGTTTATGTGCTTAATTTGCTTTTATAATTCATATCGTCCTAGACGGTAAAGGAAAATATCATAGAGCAACTTGCATGCGTCTGTTGGAAAACTGCCACACGTATATCTATCAACTCACGTTGAAGACACGAGATTAATTACAAACACATACTAAAAAAAATCAGATAATTGAGGCGTTTAGTCTAAGCTTGAAGCCGTAATCTGCGACTTAGATTCACGTGATCTAATAATACCTAAATATATGAATAAACATGAGGAAAGTATGAAATTACGACAAACTAATAATAATAGTGTAATAGTAATGTCCGTCCAGAAATTGTGGTAATAGTAGAAAAATATTACTTAAACATCTCTTGGATAAATGCTCGCATTCTTTATAGTACTCACAGTTTCTTCAGAATTTCAGATATTACAGTAGGTATTTTTAATTTGGATTTATATATACTTATTATAGTCATCTATGTAGTTAATTATTTACTTTAGAATACTGATAATAATGATGATGTCCTCCACACCGATTTCGGTCACGGCGGCCAATCTCAAGAGAGATTAACCAACTACGCAGGAGATATTATAGTGCACAAGTGTGTGTGCAAACACAGGTGCACTCTCTCTTTTCCCTAACTCTCATAATCCGATGGGACGGCAATCCGGCACGACCGGAAAGAATTCAGGCGCAGGACCAGCGACTTTACCTGCTTTCCGAGGCACTGGCTGCTACTGAGAACTTCGAGAATTAATTTGACAGAAAAACCGAATAACTTTTTACATATCGGATAGGTATATTTACGATATTCACTTTAGAGCACTTTTTAATATTAAAAGTTAAAAGCCCATACTCTTTTATGTCCTATTTTCATTGTCGTTATTATTAATTAAGGACTGACAATTTTTCTGCTATAAGCTTAAACTTGACATTATATTTGTAAAGATCCGTGCAATAACCTCTTTTGGATAAAAATGCTACGAAAAACAAAATTCTTAATAAAATTTACACAAGACAAGACAGCGCAAACAACATGCATTGTTTTTATTTTAAAAGACAAATTTTAATTTGAAAACAGTGTTTTGGTTAAGTTTAATTCTAAGAAACTCTGCCTCTCTTTCCCTGTTTGTGTATCGTACAGGCACATTATAAATAACTATACAGGTAAAAAACGCCTACGGAAGTACCAGGATAGTAGAATATTATGGGAGCTTCATTTAATGTACGAATGAGAGATCACGCTTTCCATTTCCATCCTTGTTACACAATTTCATAGAATATCAGGATCGTAGAAGTAACACTAACAAAATATATTTAGTTGTTTTTGTTTATTGAACTTCTCAATAGAGTTATTTAACTCTAAATGGCCTTAATATGGAGAATATTGATACCTATACAATATTATTGACCATTATTGCCTCACAATAATTGAAATGAAGCGATCTTAATTAAAGAAAATTGACAAATAAATATGTTGTCAAATAAATGAACACATAAAGTTTTGTTATTATTATTATTATAACTAGTGATGGTTTTCATGTGATGGAAATTCGACCATAATTTATTTAAAATGTAGGTTTGAACATTATAAGGGTTCTATTGGCAAAGATTAAATAAAATCACAGAGACTTCGCCAAGTCTACTCCGTTAATTAGCCTTATCTTTATCTTTTTCGAACAAATTATGTAACAAAATAATAATAAACAAAAATTAAGACTGACATAGAATTATATGTTTTTTTGAAACAAGAAAGCAGGCAATTAAAACATAAATGTTGTCCATTGAACCTGACACGTATTTTTGATAAGTTGTTTGCTTAAATGGCAATATAATATAAGAAAAAGCATATAACATAAAAAGAAGCAGCTACACAACAATTTTGATTAAAGTTTCAAAAGCGGTCATTTGCCCGTTTTGGTAGGTTTAGTGTTAATTAAATATATTTTTTTACTTATTTTAGTGAAACATACAATTATAACATGGCATGTTAATATAAAACAATACATACATCAGTTTAGTTTCTACCAATAATAACTACTCAATCACTAAAATTAACAAAAACAAAACACATAAAATCACTTCGCTAAAACACTATAATAATTACCTGGTAGAGTTTTTGAATTCATTGACTATTAGTGGTTTACTACCACATAAGTTAATATGACTTTCAGTTACTTGCAACATTTTGCTGATCAGAAACTTAAATACAATATTATCATAATCATTAGCAAAAGATACATTACATGTATTATTTAATTTCTTTCCAGTTTGAGCACAGACTATATCTATAGGATATACCAAAAGGATGGATGTATATATGTATGCGTAGGTATGTGTAAATGCATGGTAGTGTGTGGAATGTTTTATTTTATTAATTTTATGTATTTCTAAAGTATATTATGCAAAAAATATCGTTTTATGCACGCCTTCTCCATCTAAATTTTAACTGAGCAAAATTTCATTCCTCTCCATCCACGTATTTGTCGTAAAAATAGGGGTTGAACGTTTTTTATTCACATGTTTATATTATAGATAATATATAGCAACGTTTACGTTTTTTTTTCAGCAGTTGCGTGGGGGAGGCATGATAGCAAAGAGAGAGTTGCGTTTGCTGAAACTATGGGAGAGACTAACTTGTAGGTCAGACTCTACCAAGGTGTGATAAAAATTAATAACGACACATTAGAATATTATCAAATGTCTCTTGCAGTTTGAATCAACGGCCTATGTGGAGATCAAACCAAAACTTTCGTAATAATTACGTTTGCTCTGCTATTGAGCTGATCAATATGACTATGGATTTTGTTTCCTTTAAATTGACTCTAAAGTAAAATAAAATATATATATTTTTTATTTAACTTTGAGTAAAATTAAATTGATGCAGTTAATTTTTTATGCTCTAAATTAATTAATAATGTTTTTTGTTTACAAATGATTACAATAAACTATTTTTTTTATTTGCTGTTGTTTATTTGAAATATATTTTTGTATATATTGTATCGACCGCTACAAGCACTACGCCCGTAGCAAATTCGTAACTACCGCTACAACATCTGTAAAACTGTGTTATTAACTTTATTATCAAGATCTTTATTCATATTTATTATAAAAACTATCAGATTTGTTACCAACGACCAGTTTTGTTGTCAACCGATACGATATGATAAAATAATAAATAATACAAGAAATTAAAACTTAGACGTATTATATTATAATACGTTAAACGGGAATATGTTAAGAAGTTTAACATCTAAAATAAACGTGTTCTGTTTATTTAAACATCTTTCATTGCTATGATCTAGAACGACGTCGTGTCTTTTCTGTGTAAGCTAAGTCAGAAGTTATATTATTTTTGTTTTTACCAAACAATTTGAAGTCCTGGTTTCACCGGTGATTTTTCCGAACTGATATGTCAGAAACCTTTAAGAAAAGAATTTACTCAATACTTAAAGGCGGGCAACGCAGCTTCAAGGTCTCTGATGTTGCAGGTTTCCATGGACGGTGGTAGTCACACATCGTCAGGTGTGTTTCTTGTCCGGTTATCCCACTTTTATTTAAGAAAAAATAGTTATATCATTTGAATTACAAAGTAGTTAAAAGTTTCTTTAAGTTCCTTTTTTTACACATATTTATGTTATGAGACACATTTACATTAAAAAAATTCTGCTACTTTATGCCATCCATCTATCGTTATATAATATTCTGTGAGTTAGCGTTGGTAAACTTCTTTATAAGTAAAGGCACACTATTACTGTATAGGTACAAAACGCCAACGTAAGTACCAGGATAGTAGAATATTATGGGAGCTTCACTTAATGGTAGAATTAGAGTTCACGCACTGTATTTCTCTCCTTGTTACACATTATCATTGAATATCAGCAACAGTAACAAAATATATTAAGTTGTTTTTGTTTTTAATTCAACTTTATTCAAGTTAAATAAAAAAGTTCATTCGCCTTTACCTGGAAAATATTGCTATATGATTATTGACCCTCTTCAAAATAACATAAAAAAAATAAATACAATTTATTGTTATGACTAGAAAACATCTAGACAGCGAGTATTTATACATTTAGTAAAAACTTTATCTCTTTGCACAAATTGAAATTTAAATTGATTAAACCTAAATATATACCTTCCTTTTTAGGTAGATATTTATGTATTAGTTGCTGTCGCTGTAGTTGAAATACTTCAATAACCAAAACAATAGAAGTATTATAATGACATAATTATACATGGAAATAAAAGCAAATATCTTACTAGCGCACGCAAAGTGAAGACTCCAAGACGTCTTGATAGTGAAGTTTTACCATTAGTTGCTCATCGTGATCCTTATCATTAAATTACATGACTGATATTAAAAGCTACATTGTAAAATACTTGTACCTTCTGTTATTATTTTTTTGTTAGTGTATGCCAAAAGTGCACTGATTGGTTCTGCGTAATATGCATAAGTGACATTATCTAGCTATCTCTTTTTTCGTACCAGTTTAAACACACGTCACGACGATGTAATGAAATGCCACGGAATATTTTTCTATTTTATTTGTTTAGGGTATAAGATATCTTTAACTTTTTAAATAATTGAAAATGGATGTATAGTTGCATCAATATCCGTTTTCTATCGAATAAATTTCGGAGATCGTGTTCAGGAATTTTCCTACGATTTAATTCCGCCCGCACCTTATGAATATCGAACGGCGGACAAACGCGACCAAAGTGCCGTAGGTGGTGGAGATTCCCCGCCTGTTTAATTATGCTACATATTGTTTTCTGGATTAAAAAACTATGATTTGTTCTTTTTATAATTAATTTGTCATCTAGTTTCAAGTGTATAATAAATTGGGCCATGAAAAAGAACAATAACGACATATTGGTGAGGTAATTTTTGAAATAGGATTAGGTACTATATTTTAAATACATCATAAAGACGTGTACCATTATAACGCTATCCTTGGGGACTCGGTTATAAAAGTAAGAAATGATTCAGTGTGTATCTATCCCATTTTGCGAGAAGAGTTTGCGTCGAATATTGTAACGAAGGCAAAACATGTCTTAGCACTATGTTGATTATCTAGGCGACAATTTATGTACCCAATATCATTAACTTAATAGCAAACAATAATCAGAAACTTTGGATTTTAATTTATTATTGATATTATACTATTTATGGTATATATCAATATAAATAAAAATGAATTATTGTATGTTTGCCCTGCAAGATAAATGTTTTATGTAGAACATTGTTCCTATAAGTGAGAAGGCGGGGCGGTTAATTAATAATTGAAATAAAACGCAAGTATTGTGCATTTCTACTTTATTTGATATCGCATAAAAGTGCAACGCCCCTCAGAGTCCAATGTCTTGGATTGCTGTCAGTTTCGAAGTCAATGGAGCCTACATATTTAGCGTCTGTCCTTTGCGGCTTTCTATATATGGGGCATTCATACAGCCGCGGGTCCTTGCCTGCAGTTGTATTGATAGCAAATATGTAGATAACTGGCATTTGCTCGTACAGTACTTTAGGCTTCGATTCGATCAACTTGCCAGATTTTCTATCAAGTGATGCTCCTGTAATAATAAGTTATTTTTTAAATGTCCTGACTTCATATAATCACTATACTGAGGTAAAGACATAAGACACACCTTCAAGAAACAATCCATGCACATAAACTCCTTCCGTAGGGCCTTCATGAACGTCTTCACGATTAAATTTTGTGATATGATTTTGCAAAACAACAGAATCTAGCGCCCAGCCCTTGTGACTACGTGTAACCTCCTATAACATATAAATTAATTTGTGGTGGTGAGGTGTGATGATAATTTTAGTTAATTAACAGAATGTGGAAATCAGTCAAGCTTAATTCAAGTAAAACTGCGCAGTTATAGGCCTCTTATTTATTATTATTGTTTTATATTACAATTTGACATGAAAAAATCTCTAAACTTTTTGTAAGATATTTTGTAATATTGAATTTTAATCTATTTGTCTCATATTTTTGGACCGTATTAGTACAATATTTTTTGCATTTTTTTGGACTTGGCGTTTGCTCCAAGATGGGAAAACAAAAACTTTTGGAATTGTTTCAACCTACTTATTATATTAATATAAGATCCTAACACACAAATGTGAAGATAATAAAATAACCTGTCTCATGGCAGTAAGAAATCCTTGTGGATTGAAGAAGCCCGTCATCCAAAAAGCGTGAGGCCTTCCATTGCGTAGCCACGCCCGGTACTGTTGCTCGCGCTCTAAAAGTTCGGTGTACCAAAAACCCAATGTTGCCGATTCCCACGACACCTGAGAAGTTATTTTAGTCTAAGTAAAGAGTAAGGCCTGGATGAAACGAAAACAACGAGTCGCGTTCCGACTTACACAGATATTATGTATGTATGTATGTTTGTATATGTAGGCACTCGTGTCATTTCTGCGAATCGGATTCACACACAGCGTGCAAACAATATGTATGGCGTGCGGACTACAGAGTATATTGTTTCTAGACTAATTAACAAACTACCTTTAGGTCTATGTCATAATATTTCAAAAAAAAAAAACATTAGGCATAAACTAAAGAAATATTTTTTAAGTTTACTTTAAGTGTGTATGTACGTATTTAGATCTGTAGTATAGTGATAGTATTTAAATGTATAAACTTGTAGTGTAGACTATTGATAGCACACGTATACCTATACCTATATATAAAAACCTTAGTGGTTTTTAGCTGCTATCATTATATTAAATTGTGTACTGTTTTTTAAATGGATAAATAAATTAAAAAAAACTGTAAAAGTAAGAATGGACGCGAAGCAAACCCCATATACACAGGGTTGGGTAGGTAGAGAGGTAGAAATTGGTCCGCAAAATTGGACTACGCCTCTCCCTGTGTGAAGTCGTGTCAGATAAGCCATAGTTTCCTTCTGCAAGATTCTTATGGTCCTAATTAAATTTACAGTATAAAATATAATATATATGAATGGGCTATTAAAGCCCATTCATATATATTATATTTTATACTAGTGCTATTATTAAATTAGAATTATCACCTTTAGCCATTGTTGAGGAATGCGAGCATCGTACATAGCATCAAGTGACTCTCGCAAGCCTTGACTCATTATTATTGTCCCATCTATTGCTAATTTAAGGTCACAAAGTGTCGTGTGGACAGTTTTAATAACCCGTTGTATACGATCGATTTCTTGTCTGAAACGTTTAGATTTTTAAACGGTGGATATTATGAAATAAGAATAACAAAACTATTTATTATGCTACCACTTAAAGTACCTCAAGAAGATATTCATAGGAAGAAATGCGCCCATTTTATGAAGTGCATCTCTAACTTCAAAGCTAATGTATTGTTTTGGTAATTTTTCTAACATATCCTCAGCCAAACGATAAACTATACTTTCTCTCGTTTCACCACCTTGACTACCACCCTCTTTTGGTTGTACACTTAAAATAGTGTCTAAAATGTCCTTAGCGCTATTTATTTGATAAGTTATATCTGCATTACCGTGCAGGCCAAATACTTCCGGTGTATCTGTTAGCGGTAATTGATTTATATAGTCGACATAACCTTGCAGGTTTCTTGTTTGTGGAACTTTATATCCTTTATAAAATTCAAAACCAGGTCTCAGCAAGACATCACAAAACCAAACATTAGTAAATGTGGTTAACAAACGTTTATCAAAATCGTCTGTCACTCGACCACCATATTGCACCTCTCCGAGCATATAACATATAGTTGGCCAAGATATACCTTTTTTGGGATCGATTTCATCAAGATGATTTTGTATGAATTGCACACTTGCTGCATAATCTGCTTGATTGAATTCGTATGGTATGTTCCATCCCAAGGGTCCAAATTTTCTCCTTTCTTGAACAATAGTATGTAAAAATGCCACAGCGTACAGCAGTGGAGGCCATTGTGATAACGATGAGTAATCTAACGTGTCTTGTGTAATATTTTGGTAAGTTCTTTTCATACTAGCTCGTATACCTTGAGGAGGTTCATTTGTAAATTTAATAGCCATTTGTAAAAGTCCAATAGGAAAATCAGTGTGAACTTCAGTCGTTAACCATAGGCGAAATGACTCCTGTATATGCTCTGTTTCTATGAGTGCATCCATAGCCTCTACACAAAATGGTAGTGAAAGATGAATATTTTGTAGTAAAACCCAGCCTCCTTCGTTCATTGAATCAGATATCATTTTTCGAGCAACGATTTCTTGACCTTGTCCCATAGAAACAGCTTTTAACACTGTAATTAAATAAAAAACATAATGTGCTTGATAGGTCTTGTACCAGTGACTTTTTGATTTTTGGTGCAAACCTTTTTTTTTTTTTTTTGTCTTAATTATGTGAAGTAGAAGCTATACAAGAGTGTTTGTTAAATATCGTTACATTTATTTTAACTTTTAGTATGAATTCATTGATGAGATGTCGCGCATGGGGTAGTGTGAAAAATACCCTAAGTAAGTAGAGAGTACATTGTAGTCTAGTAGACAATGACAGTGTCTTATTATGCCAATATGTATTTTTAAACAAATTATATCAAAGTAGGGACTTTGTGTGTCTATTATACACTACTTGTAAACAGTTTACCTATTTCTTTTGATTTCGCCAAAGAAGCAATCTGCGCTGATGGATCTGATCCAATCGAAAGAATACAAATCAAAGGAGTACGTGGTTCAGACTCTTCCCAGGTGGATTCCAAATTAAGAATACGTCCTTCTCCATATTCAGCGCCCAATGAATCTTTGAAAGTAAAAAGTTATAGAAGATTCAACTGTGTGCATTTTTGATATATACGAGGATTATTGTTAAGATTAATTTGCTGTAATTCGGAATTTAAGTCTTTGTACAAGTATTTACCAACTATATACTTTCTAGCCTGTGAAAGTGTTCGGTCTGGACTCCATGATCTGATTAAGAGAAGCTTGCGAAAAACATCAAGACTTTCTTGAAATCCACTAGGTATGGTTTCTTCTTCTGGCTTCGCTTTTTCATACCAAACTCTCCACTCTTTTTCATTGCTTGAAATCTAAAGAACAATAATAAGAAAAAAACCATAGCAAAAAGTTAACAAATATTGTTCGCAAAAAAATACTTTGTTGATATTTATCTTGTTAATAAGTAACTATAGAAACTAATATTGTTATACAAAGTCTTTTCGAGAAAACATATTGTACATAATAATTTAGTGACACACAAAAAAGGAGACGGAACTGTTACTCCTTAATAGCGAGGATTAGCGAGGAGTACAGTGCTACACCTAGCTGATTGGAAATAATTAATTTGTACAAACCAAATTGTAATATTCAACTATGTTCAATTTCTATTAATAAAGATATATCATTGGTTTTATATCATATATATTACCTTGTTTAGAACTTCAGAAAAGAATTTTATTTTGCTTATTTCAACTAAATTCAGCCAAGTAATATCTAGAATCCATCTGAAAGGCTTAGGAGTTACCGCATTTAAATCTAGTGATGCGCCTCCTTTAACGAAAGCCATGAACTCATCATGTGAAATAAGCCCTCGTTGGCAATCTATTTTCATGGCTAACATAAGAGTGAATAGTGACTTGTGCCTTTCATATAAACTTCGTAAAGTAAATGCCCACACTTCGTGTGTTAAATATTTTAGAATTATATTAATACGTTCCTCCGTAATGTTACTCTTTGCAGACTTAGTTATAGAGTTATCAAATATGGTAAGAAACTGTTTTAAAGAATTCTGATACATGATGTTTACATTACTCATCTCAACAATTAAAAAGTATAATATAGAACCTCTTGCGGCTACGGCTCTAAATTCTTCTCTCGCTTTAATTATTTTTCTTTCCGTTACTTCGGCCACTTTTAATTTTTCATTGACTTCCTCAGCTGTTGATTTTGTTATTTGTAATACTTGAATTAAAGCTTCGTCATCAACTAAGGAACCTTCAGAAGATGTTAATCGACAAAGTAAATTACTCTCAAGTTCTTTCATACTTCTTTGGTTTTTCATAACTGATTCAAATAAAGCCACCCTCTCTTCTTCTAAGTCTGATTTTTCCATTAATATAACCCTTCCTAGTAACTGATCTTCGAGACCTTGCATAGTAACTGTAAAGTCAATAATAGATGTTTTTGCGCTTATTTCGGGTGAATAAGCGGGGTTAGGTAACTTAGTGGTTATATAGAGCATAAATCCAGGCATTACATCACATTCTTTATCACCCACAATAACCTTTTCTATTGAACCAGATTTTATGAAATTTTTTTCCAAAACGTTGTCTATTACGGGATCTAACTCAACGCCTACATCCTCTATTAATAGTGGTCTTCCCAGAGATAAGCTATCTTCTAAGTGAGTTCGAAAATATTTGTGGTTTAACGAAGTAATTTGTAATTCATTTGAGGATTCTTTATTTTTAATCCAGTTTTTCCCTTGACTTTGTGGATCTACTAATAGAGGATACGAGCTTGATTTAGTAACAATTAAAGCATTTTGAACAGATAGCTCATCGTTCGGAAGCCCTTGTAAGGTCCATTCGGATATCGTAGCACTTTCAACTAACATGTTTGTTATGTTTAAGTTATCCGTTACAGGAATTTGTTTGCTTTTTAATATTTCCATCCACGTATTAAAAAGACTATTTCGAAATTCTTGATTATAAGGACCACAATAAGATAAGAAACCGGTAGCTAAAACCACATCTCCAACTAATCTACCAAGTTGCTCTTTAAAATCTTTACTTTGTTGGGTCCACCTAATTTTTTCGCCTCCTAATCCATTAATAAGTTGAGTTGCTGCTGTCATTTTTCTCAGACAGATATTAGCGGCATCTGTTAATTGTTGTTTCTCAGAAACAGCCGCTTCATACTGTTCCTTCACTTTCCGTAAAGACATTTCGCGTTCTTCCAATTGACGTTCTGCCGATGCTAGATCTTCCATTGCAACCTAATAAAGTAATTTTAAATGAACGAATATTATTTGTAAGGTTCAGTTAAAAAAAAACCTATTAATACCTTTAGTCTAGCTTCTTGTAACATTAAGCTTGCTTTGAGGGGTAAAACTTCTTTATTGACGCTATGAAAAAATGCCATAGCTTTTGTCCAAGACAATAATCCCGCTACATCTCCACACACACGCTTGGCAGTGTCCATATTATAATCTTCCATTTCAAAATATGGTAAAAGATGTTCAACCATTTCATTATTAATAATATCTTTTGGATAATTTTGAAGTTGAAGTAAAAATGTTGTACTGGCCATCATCTGGTAAGTAAAAGATATCATTTTATAAGACAAACTTTTTTTGCTTGAATATAAATATTTCCAAAATAACTGTTATATTTAAAAAAGAAATTGCTTACACACTTTATAGAAAATTCTTTCAAAATTATTTTTCTTACTTAACACAAATATTATTTAAATATTTTTTTGTCTTTCTACAGAGTAAACGCTCAACATTTACTCATTGGTGAATAAGACAAATGTTATTATTGTATGTCGAGCTTACTTCTATCTTTTGGCTAGGTTTTATGGTCAATCGTTATCAAACGTCCTACGTAAGAAATGCATTTATCAAAAATCTACTAGGCATTGGTCTGTTATTAAATATCTTGTATTATAAGTAAAATAAATTAAAATTCATAAAATGCAAGTATAAAACTCAACCTATATGATACATTAAAGCAAACATATATTAGAAAACAAAAAATAGAGTACCTACACCTATGCTGTAGTTGTAAAATATCAAAAAATTAATACCTTTAATGATTCTGCCCAAGAAGGCTTCGGACATGGTGCAGCAGTATCAGATATTAAAGGATGTAATCTCCTTTGGAATAGTATTAAAACACAATCCATGATCCTCATAATGAGGTGAGGTGGTCGACCTAATTTTCTTACAGTTGCTATATGTGCTGGCTTGATCGTATTTAGGGCTGCTTCTGCTTCCTCTAAGGCGGGCTTAGCAGCTTCTAATTTTCTTTCAGCTTTTTCTTTTTCTTCTGCTATATAAGCGACTAAAGCTTCTGCTTTTTCTTTGACAATTTGAACTTGATTTTTTACTATTTCTGCTTGCATTGCTCGATCAGTCACTTCTGAGAGTACACGATCAGCTTTTTCTGAAGCCAAAGCTAAATCTTGCTCCATCACAGCTAAATCTTTCTTTAAAACTTCGACTGATATTGACGCTTCTCGTAACTTTTCTAAACCAGTATCCATTCTTTGAGCTCCATCGCCCAATTCCTTTTGTTTCATCTGATATATAGTTTTATAACCGCCTATAAAACTGAGATATGATTTAGGAGTAACGTGAGAAGAACGTCGAAACCTTTGAAAGTATTCAGTAGATACGTTAGAAACGACATCTTGTATTGTTCCCAAGACTGTGACGAGTTCCTTTTTTACCTCTTTAGTGCATTCGATTTCAAAATCAGTTAAGAAATGATCAGCTACCGATACAAGTGCATCTTTTGGCCACGGTTGAAACCAGTCTATTGTACACCCAGATATAAGAGCTGGAAAACGTAATGCCCGATACCGGAACGCCTCACTCACCTGTAAAAATCGAAATTTTGATACTTATACAATGCAAATTATGGTAAATTTAGTGAAAAATTAATATTGAAGGTCAGGAACATTTATTTTAATAAAAAACTCTTAAAATTATAATAATAATAATTTAATACGGCCAAAAAAAGATATGATTTACATATATGAAATTATTGTACTTACATAATATATGTATTATAGTAGCAGTAAAATTTATTATAGATTTCATAAAAACAAAGCAAATAGCTCAGGAGTTTTTTATTTTATTCATAAAGATGTTATAAATTGTTTCTTAATTTGGCGTTGTACTGATTTAAAACACTTATTAATATAAATTAATATAACTTTATGTGTGAAACAGTAGATTTATTATGATTTTCAATAAATAATACTTTACAAATATTTAATGTAAAGAACAACAACTTGCTAAATCTATTAAGCGTTTCTTAATCATTTTGTATCATACACATAACACTTGCAGCAACTTTGTTTCATTAAACTAAGTTAAAATTGGCATTAACAAATTATTTTCTTTAAGAACATTTTATAATTTAGTTATTATTTGTTATAAATTTTGCTACTTATAGCTTTTATTGTGATGGCAGCAAAGATGTGCACCAAGATATCACTTAAATTATTTGAGTGAAATCAAAAAATAACGGGCGTATGTTGGATATACAAGTTTAAATTAATAGTATAAAATAAATTAATTCATAACATAAATATTACAAAGTACTTACAGGCGAAAAACATAAAACCACGTGAAGATTTTGGCAAGTCCTGTTCAAAAAATATTCCATTACTAACTCGTTAGTTAATGTTCGTTTTTGATTTTCACGTTTCATGATCGGCGTTAATTCGGAAATTATTTCTTGTTGTTCGTCTTTCGTAAATAAATTTGAAATAACTCCTGATGACAAAATATTATTAAGGTATTCAAGGAAACCTTCTTCTTTAATATCTAGATCGGTAAAAATAAATGTGGTGCCTTTTCCCTGTACACCACATGATCTGTAAAGCAGTTTTAAGTCCTCCAAAAAATTACCAACGTTATAAGATCTGGTTAAGGCTATTTGAAAAGAGCGATAACCTGCGATAAATGTTGATAATTTCGTTAATGACTGTTTGCCTGATCCACCAACACCAACTAGCATTACATTTCCTCGAGGATGCCTTATAACTCTAGATATTTTGACTAAATGTAACATGGCGTCGGGAAAGAACACCAAATCCATTCCTGATCCACGAACCATTTCATTGAATTGAGATAGAAACATTTCTAAGCGATCCCGTAGTTCGGCTTGATCAAACACAGGTTCATAGACTTTCGGAAGTTCCATATCTGCATCCTCACCTTCTTCGCCTGTTGGTTCTGGAGCATCTCTTAAAAAAAACATTACGTACAAACAAACGTACAAAAATAAACATCACTAATGAGATATAAATAAAAATAAGAAATAATGTTTTAGACCGTTAATTGCATTGCTAACCGTTTTAATTGGATTGACTATATCTGAATATAAAAGACTTACTGGTTGGCAGAGATATATTTTTATTTAAATTATAATATTAAAATTAAGATTCCTATTACTACGAAAAAAAGAAACTATTGTCTTAAATCTTTCGGTTTCGTTTTCGTATGTTGTTTTATTTTACGTAAAATATTTCATTTTTATGTAATTCAAAAGTACTTATTGAAAAATATAAAATTCTTGCTTAAGCATTCTTGTTTGATATTGTATTAGAATCACTGTTTTTTTTATTATAAATACTTGTATTTTTTTAATATGTCGTTTAACTATTTCTGATTTGTTTAAATTAACTGCTAACTTACCTCATAAAGTCAACAAAGACAGGATCTTTTTCCATCATTTTTTTGTATTCGGATCCTAATAGCTCTTCTGTAATACTGTGTAAGGCATTATTGAACCAATCTTTATCAGATTGATGCGTGAAACGATCGGAAAATACTCTCGAGCATTCATGTTTCCAAAGAAGCATTAAACATTTTTCTGATTCAATTACAGTAGGTAAAGTACCTATCATGCCTTGCCAAACTCGGGATAAGTCTCTCAAAGAAAAAACATAGTGAAATTTTGCAGGAGTGGGTAGCAAATTCGTCCTTGTTTTCATCCAAAGTTCTCTTGTTAAAGGTATTATTTTTTTTATAAGCGATCTTACTTCGATTGTAAAACCTCTTTTGGCATTGTAATGTCCTTCACCAATAACTTTAAAAATTTTATCAATCGAATCATTATTTGGCAACGGACAATTAAATATAGCAAATTGTCGTTTTAACCTAGCGGGGATATCATTTCTACCTCCACCTGAAAAAATATATTTAAGTATACTAGTGTTCCCTCTGTCGTCGAAATCCTACCTCGAAATTAAGTGAAAAAGCATGTGGAATTTGCATGGTTTGTCCATGCAATTTTATTAATTAAGATTCAACAAGGATACAATAACCATTTATTCTAATCATATAATAAAAATGTAACTGATCGCTGTCTGTACATCGAAGTTATATAAGTAAAACTATTATCGGGGGCCTTTATCAATGCAAAATAACCCAAAATAATGATTGTTAGAATTTTTTCTGCGTGCGTTTGTGCACGCTAATCTTAAATAAGGGTTTATCTGGTTTGAGTGCGATTTTCACTAATGTATTTAAACTTTATAGGTTAGGTTACCTACCTAACCTATTTCGTTTCGTTGCCGCATTTTATTTCATGGCTTTGTTAAATTTATACTCGATTAGTTTGACAAGTGAGTAAAGCCTTAAATATATCCAAATAAAAATTAAAACTAATTTAGAACAAATCGTGTCGGCGTGGAATGATGGTAAAAATGCTAGCAGCAATTCATCATTTGAATCGCATCTCCGATTCTCTGGGCGAAAAAGTAGTTAGTCGGTTATTTTATAATAAGTACTTATTAAAAAAGATTTTCGTTTCAAATTTAAACACAATTCACAACAATGTCGCAATGTCCTGTAAAGGTATCGTTTGTAGTCATAATAATGACACTCAAGTAGGCCGGAATAGGTTTAATAAAATGATGTTTTTCTCATGGAATTATAGTTCATAATCATACGATTATGAACTATAATTCCAATTGTATGTTGCCCTATCTGGATGTGAGGTGCAGCAAAAACCAAATAAATGCATCTAATATGTATGTTCACCATACTATCATTAGTTCGTTACAGTTTTTATTTAACCATTACCTGGTTGTCCCATAGCTCCTAGGAATTGAATATCAACAATTGTTGTAAAATCGCCAGGTTTTTCTAAGCTATAAAATCCACCCATACTCATAGTTTGTCTTACTATTTCATTTGTTATTTGATCACCCCATTCGTTGATTTGTGGTAAATTTATGTCATCAATAAAAACGAGCATTTTTTTTCCACCAGGTGGACCAAAAGTCATTCCACTACGTTTTTCTACATAACTTTCAATTGTCTTTTGAAACTGAAAAGGACTAGTAGCTGACGAAAAATTAAATGATCTTCCCATGAACTGCTCTGGATTAGCATTTTTCATATATGCTTTCATCATAACGGTTTTAGCGGAACCTTGTTCTCCCAATAAAAGTACTGCTTTACCTTGCTTTGCAATACAATAAATGAGATAATTTATACGAACGTTATCGACTATTGGTATTAAAATATTTGAATAATCAGGGGTCGCTGTGTCTGGATAAATGTAGTTTGTCATTAAATCTTCCCACAATTCCCACTTTCCTGGATGCTTGACATAAAAATCAAAAAGTATACTTGATTTATTATTGGGATGTTTGGGTAAGTCGAGAATATCATTGAATGTATTTTTTATGAATTTGTCAAATCTAAATCGATCTCCGGCTTCCAAAAGAGAGCCAAAACCCCAAATAAGTGAAAAAACATAGATTTTGTGCAAATGCTCATGAGTAAATAAAATCACTTCTTCTACTTTTTCTTTTTCATCTTCGTCATCGATGTCACCATTGACTGATTTGCTAGCAGAGGCATCTTCAGCTTCTGTTACTTGTGGTGGCACTAAGCCTTCAAGTAAATTTAGCATTTGATAGACAATGTTACTTTGAAGTACGCGCATACTAAAGATCAAATTTTGAGTACACCATGTATATGTATTCGGAAATGTTTGTTCAAAAAGGGAACTAAATACTTCAATTTCCCTCGGAGACCGTGTTTTAAGCCACGCATTGAGAACTAAAATACAAGATATTATAGTAAGTGTAAATATACATAATAATGATGCATTTTATTTGACTTCAATATTTCTACCTGGTTCCCAGTTTAATCCTGACGAGCTCATATATACCATTCCATTGCGCGAAACTGTAGCAGGCGAAGCATTGTCAATATTTTCAGGCTCGAAAATAATCTTTGAAGTAGGTGACATCGTTAGTCGATCTCCATTGGCTAATGTTAAAGTTTTGTTATCGTCTAATACAGAGTTTAAATTTTCGATCCATATACTATCTACTGGACCATCCAGAACTAACCAGATGTGTTCCCCAGTTTTTATTTTGAGAGTTTTTCTCCACAAAGCGGAAAATATACCGTCTGTCCAGTCATTTGTGGCCACATCTAGGCGGCCAAACATTTGAGCCGCCGTAATTGCTTTAGGATTCATACGCATTTCCCTAATAATAAATATAATAAAATAACTAAAATTGATCGACTACATTATAATAATATATTTATGTGTGTATTTTACCTGTGTGGATCTTCTATGTCTGATAATGCGTCCATTAAAGTATGAATACAAGTAGTTTTCCCAGCTCCGGGAGGTCCAAGTGTCATAATACCATGGCGAACGCGCTGTGTTTCATATAACTAATAAAGAAATAAAATTAATAATATTCCAACAAAATGTTTTATATGAATGTGTATAAATCATAACACACTTTTTTAATAAAAAAGTAATATTTATAAAAATAACTGAAAAATACCTGTATTATCTTTAATACCCAAGGCGGGTGGTAAATCAGTCCATTCAAATCGACTTGTTTTCTAATTGCATCTTCAAGTTCTGTGTATGCGGTTTTTTCCAAAGCTTGGTTAGGGAACAAATCCGCAACAAGTGAAATAAAAAGTGGTTCATCTTCATCTATGAGCTTTGATAAATTCATGTCTCTTAACACCCTCATTACAATCGTGCTTTCGGTTTCTTTCGTGTTAACTCGTTTTACAGCCCCAAGTGTTCGCAAAACAGAAAGAATATTTCTCAAGCCAAAATCATAATGAACCTAAAAATATCAGAATATTATGTACAAACTTAGTCTCCTGTCAGTTTTAATCAAAGTTATGAACTAAGCAGCTTTTAAGATTACTTGTTTTGTAAGTTGTTCTTCGCATAATTTATACAAGGTATAAAATTTTCGAGCCAGAGTTATATTTTCTAAGAAACCACATGACGCTAATTTTACTCGTATAATAATTTGTCGGTCTGGTACCATCATGGCTACCGTGCGAAATTGAATCTTTAAATTTTCTGGCAATTCCTTACGACCTGCATAACCTGGATTCTGAAAATTATCATAAAACACATTGCGGTTCAAAAAGAAATAAATAAATAATAATAATAATAAGTATGTGTGTAGAAATAACCATGGTAATAAATATTCCAAACTCAGGGCACATTTCTGACATGTCCCCGTCAGTGAATAGGAATGTTTTCTTTTTTTCCTTTTTGGCTGCGAGGACCACCGCGACCTGTTGCGCAGCTACTGAGAGAACTGGAAGCTCTATCCGATTAAACTCATCAAAGCAACCCCATGAACCGGACTGAGCTAGGCCTTTGTAGATCCGACCAAGGCCTCTAAAAAATTATAATTATTTTTATCATTGTTCGCTTATTTTATTACATGGCTACTGTATTTGGTAGTTTTGAACAATTTTCAACAATGTACATTTTCAATTATTTTTGCAGATTGAATAAAAAAACTATTTTAAGTATATATTTTTGCAATGTGTTGAACTTTACTTGTATATTTATATTTCAGTGCAATAATAAAGTCTTATTATACTAAGACTTACTACTATAAAATAAAACATATTGACATATTTTTTTCCATGTATAATATATGGAAGGAATTTTTAACAAAAACAATGCTAATTAAAAAAAAGCATAAAAATTATAAAGTATTTTATGTTAAATACTTCAAGATGTTTCTTATTTAAGTATATGCTTCAGTTTTTATTTTGATACCTGTAGTCCATTTGATCGGAACAATTGAATACAACAACGTATTTGGCGAGGGTCTTGCCCATATCCTTAACTGTTTCTGTCTTTCCTGTACCCGCTGGACCGCAGGGAGCACCGCCCATACTCATTGCCAGTGCTTGCGCCAGGGTTATATAACATCTATCGTAAATAAAAATTATATATATGTACAACATAGATTTACACTGAGAAATATATCAGAACTATTAATTCAAGGTGTTTCAATTGCCGGATATATAATTTTTGAATTAGGGACGAATATAATTGGCGTATCTGGTACGTTAGGTTTTTTTTACGGTTCGATAGTTTATCATTGTAACCTTAAGTGGAGTTAATGTAACAACGCAAATTTCCTCAGACAATAGGGACAATCTTCATTTCTAGGCTTCCAGCGTTAAGTCCAATGAGGTATTTTGCTATCAAATGTCAATAGCTGTAAGGACTCTTTTTGTTTAATTAAAATTACTGTAGCTTAAATGCTTATCATAAAACTTTGTGCAATAAAATCTGTCAGCCGTTAGAGACCATCACTTTCTTACGTGTACATCTGTGTTTAAAGCATAAAGGTGGTCGCAGACGGTCTACCCTCTATTTTTATACAAAAATATCTATGACCTGAATGCGTACTAAGATCTGCTTACCGATCCGTTAAAGGTGTAATAACAAGCCTTTCTGTACATCCCAAATATTCATTTTGATAAGTGAATGTTACATCAGTGACAGATATCCATGTTTTGTCCGCGTCTTCTTTGAAGTAAAATCGGCATTGTTTTAACCACTCAAAGTCGTTAGCCGAGCGAACATTTAGTCGGCACTACAAAAAAAAAGTAAAGAAGTAGATCATTATGAATATTGTATGCGTGCGCATTATAACTATGGGATGGTAATATGACATGACCGGAAAGAAATCAGGTCTTAATGTAGGAAGACTTTATTTACCAGCATGTCAAATATGTCTCTTTGATGTACATGAATAGTGATTAATGTTTCAAACTTAGTGCGCTCGATTTTAATTAAATCTCTCGTTGTTTGATCTATAAGAGTATTCAGAAGCTCTAAAAATTTGTTGTTTGTTTCAATCATTATTTTTTTATCTTGTCGAGCTTGCATTAGAGCTAGTTCTGCATCTCTCGTCCAGATAATTTGAATTCCCAATAGGCCAATCTGTAATAATATGGTATTTAGTCACATTATTAATATTTTTAGGAAACGATACCTTAATAGTCTAATATTTCATTATTTACCTGCGCGGGCATTTTATCTAGGAAAAGAAGAAGATTAAACCCTGGGTCATTGATTACGGAAACAGCATTACGTATGATGGAATGCAAACTACTCTGAGCTGATTGCAATAAAGACGTGAGCCATGTTTCTACTGAACCCTCAGCGCGGACTGGGCGTTCTAGTTTTATTTCTTCTCCTTCAGATGATACTATAGTTATCATCTTATTATATTCTGCAAAATATATATATATATATATTAATGTAAATATACTGTAGTCACAATAAAGTTGGTCATACATGTTTAATGACTAGCCACAACGTACCTATATCATGGAATTTTACATATCGTATATTATCGAAAATTGATAGTAGATGATTTTGTATTGTGTGAGAATCTGAAGCTTGTCCTAAAATTTCCAACAGAGCTGGGTCAGACACGAAAAAAAATCGAGGAAACATTGTCCTTTTTTTTTCTAGATAGCCACTTAAACTTTTTTGACATAGTTCTAGCTGTTCTTGAAGATGTGGAAGAAGCTGTCTAAGAAGATCATCTCCGACGCAGCATGAAACAACACCAGGAGTTTCGTGAGCCCTTTGCATAATTTTCTGCCAAGACTTATCTATTTTTGAAAATCTCTTAGCTTCTTTTGGCAGCTGCTTAGCGATATCTCCACCAACAAATACGGCTTCAAGGTATACCCACATATTCTGAACGAGCAGCCAACGCTCCAAGATTTCATTTGTGCTTTGAAGATCATATAACCATTGTTGTATTTGTTTTCTAAATGGTGCGTTGTAACTGTTAAAAAATACGTTTACCATCAATCATTTGATACAACTCGCGTGCCACTTATATTAGGTTTATATGCCAGAAACCTAAATAAAATTAAACAGATAATTAAATAATGTATAAACAATACCGATTAGACAACAATGATCCCAGTATCATTAAACTGTCTTCGAGTTGGCCGATAGTTTCTGCAGTTGTGTCGCCTCTGAGAAGCAATTCACCTCGATTATTAAATGTTTGAAACGTCAGTTCATGAACCGACCATTCGTTAGTCACTTGCCGAAGTTTTGCTTCTATATCCTTTTCTTTCATTGCTGATATACAAATATCCTGAGGCAAAAGATGAATGAATACAAATGATAAGGATCTTAAAACAGATGCTTTTTTAAAAATAGTATGTATTTGAAAACAAGTGTAAACAAGAATTGTGCGGTCAGGGGTGGCCCATCAAATACAAATGATAAGGATCTTAAAACAGATGCTTTTTAAAAAATAGTATGTATTTGAAAACAAGTGTAAACAAAAATTGTGCGGTCAGGGGTGGCCCATCAGAAATGAAATTCTTTGCGATATTTTTCAACTCTAAACCTGTTTTAATATGTATATTTTTATTGATTATATTCCTGTATTTTTGTCATACCATAAAGCGTAGTCCTCTTTTATTCAACTTACTCTCTAAGTTGTATATTTTTTCAATGCTGATATTAAGTAAGGATTAAAATAATAAATTTTGTTTAACATTTTAGGAAAATAGTAAATTATTCAAAATAATTATCCTGGGAAATTATTCGAACACGGCCATCTGGCCACGGAACCTAACCTGACCTAACCGGAACCTTTTGTAAATACATACTTATATATAAATTACACCCAGACTTAGACAAACAGACATGTTCATGCACACACATGTCTGTCCTGGGTGGGAATCGAACCCACAACCTTCGGCGTGAAAGGCAAGTATCTACCACCTACGTAAACCGGCCCGTCAAATAACTTGTATTGCCAAATCAAAAATTGTTTTGACAACACAAGTTATTATCTTAAAAATCAAAAATTGATCTTAATTAAAAAGTTTTAAAAGAGAGCTTTTATTTATTAATGAATTGTTATTTTTATTTTGTTTTATTGTCTTTATAACAATATAAGAAAATGTCACCTCAATGTCTTCTTTGTGTTGTAATAGAGGTGCTTCTAAAATATTTTTTAAGCAGAAATCCTCATTTTCGAGCTCAAAAATGTATTTAGTCACTTCCATAATACGTTGCCAGTGTCGTGGTTTCATGGCTCTGTTCGCCATTAATTCAAGAAGGGGACACATGTCGTTAAAATCGTCAATTGTTTTTTTTAATGCATAGAAAGCTGGCCATTCCTTCAACCTAAAAATCGGAAGTAAAAAAATACACATCATGCGAGCCAGCGTTCATTATTACAATATGATTCGTAAAATAAGTGTTAATCACAAAAAAACATTACTGACATATAAATAAAGTTAAAAAGTATAACAGCTAATCAGTATCAATAGAATAGAAAATTATATATTTTACCCCTTTGGTAGTTTTCTGCATCTGTTCTGAAACTCCATTAGTTCGTTGTTGATTTCTTCTATGTTAACTTCACCCCAGGGTATGTCATAATAACTACTGACTCTGTCTATCACATCGTTATATAGTTTGTAAAGTTTTTGTAAGAGATTTAACTCTTTCCTTATCTGAGCCAATTCAGGATACTCAGTGTGTGGTAGACCAAATAATTCCTCTCCATTTTGGTATGTTTGTAGTTTGCGCCACATTCCATCAAAACGATTCTGTATTAAGAAAAAAATATTTATCTAAAATTTTTAACCTGGTAAATATTCTTGTTTATAAAATTTATAGACTAAAGATAACGGAGATAAATATAAGGATTTGATTAACCAGACTCTTCTGCTCATGTATGAGAATATATTAGGTCCTCACATATGAAATTAGTGTTTTGTCGTACTGACCACTTTGATCTGAAATATCTCCTTTTTCGTTAAAAATTCCAAATTCAAATTTATAAATTAATTTAGCTGGTACATTTGAGCTTTGAAAACAGTCGTCCATTTGTTTTTTCCTCATTATTTTTTTCTTTGGCGTCATTTATTACCGCACAATGGGAAACATGAAATATCGGTATATTTACGAGTACGAGTTCTACCGTGGCACCAGTGCTCGTCGCAATGGCTGAACCCTGGAGACCCAGCCATATCCTGCCCTAAACGAAAATTGACTCAGAAAAAGTAACTTGTGAGTGTTTGGTGGACTAGCGCCGGTGTCGTTTGCTAGAGCTTTCTAAAATCTGGCCAAATGATTACGGCAAATATCAATTGTAAACTGCAAACCATGAAGGAAGAACTAGCTGTTAAACAACCGAGATTGGTCAATCGCTCTAGGCCACTGCTGCTCACGACAACGCAAGACCACACATTGCACAACAAAAAACCACTTAGTTAGATGAGCTACAATTGGAATGTCTGCGACATCCATCGTACTCCCCGGACCTTGTTCCAACATATTACCATTTATTCCGGAATTGGGACAACTTCTTACAAAGAAAAAAATTCAACTCCGATGCGGTAGTCCAAATCGCCTTCAAAGAATTTATTGATTCTCGCCCTCATGGTTTTTTTAGTAAAGGGATCAATGAACTACCTATGAGATTGCAAAAGTACATAGATAACAACGGTGCATACTTAGATTAATTAAAAATATTTTACAAAAAAAAAATTGACTTTATATTCCTCCCGTACAAAACGCCAATTTCATATGTAAGTACCTAATATGATAAGAACTTTTGCCAAGATATTGTTAACCATGTCACATAAGTTGTTCTGTTGTATGCGCATTTAATCTATACAAATAAATAAATAAAAGTTTATGTGTTTTTAGTCTTTATTTTATCTAAATTGGTTGTGTAATAAAAACGTATTTTCGTTGTTATAACATATGTCGCGGCAATGAGCTTAATGCGTCAATTTCTGAATCGTGGTGTCCCGATTTTAGGGACTTATGGTATATTTTATATTAAAAGGCATAAAACGAAAATTATAATATGTAAAATTTATACTTTAACAATACGGTAAAATTTTTGCGTATCATCTTTCAAGATGCTTCATAATTAAAAAGAATCCCAATTTTGTTTTTCTAACTCACTCTATATAATAATATTTGGAGCGTAAATAGTAGTATTATTAATTGTAAAGTTAATTACATTATATAGCATTAAAATATTTTAGATTTTTAAATTCCAGGAGTCATTTTTCTATGCTGACCTATTTATTGATATCGTTTTCATTTCACTCCCCTCGCTCGACCCATATCAAAGCTTATACTCTCCTACGAGAGTTTATGAATTAAAAAGTACATGCTCTCGTAGTAATGGGATGATGAATTTTAAGGTTTTTTTAATGTCAATATTAATAATCGCACTAATATAATTAATACGAAAGGTTGTGTGTGTGGTGAATCTTAGTTATTTATTGACGCTTTATCACAGTTAAATTAACATATTTTGAGTTCCCTTAAGTGGCGAAGCTGCGGGCCAAGGGCTAGTTACACATATTTATGTTTCTTTACCTATACTAGTAATGAATAAAAAATGTATGAAAATCTTTATCTTTGAAGTTTATATGTATTATAATAATGTTGCTCCTACCGTAAATCTTTAAACGTCTGAATCCTAATGTGTAATAACAGTGTTACGTTATTTCTTATAATAACAAAAAAGAAGAAAATATTATTTTTTACATTTCATAAATTTGATTTGATTAAATACCTGAAACAAGATCAAGCGGTCGGAAGCTTCTCGTGGGCTCAATCCGGGCTGCATGGGTCCTGCATATCGATATTCATGGCAATAGTCTGCATTGTCTTCTCTGAATTTATCCAAGTTATTTTTCAAGTCGTCTTCAAACTGTGGCTGCATTTTCAGCAATTGCACGTGAGACGCCAGTGCGGTGGCTTGTAACTGCTGCCAGCTGTAGCGAAGATTATCCACTTGTTCCATGTCTTCTTTGCTAACTGGCAGTTCATATCGTGTTATGACGTTAAACGCTTCCTATGTAAAATATGTCAAAAAGCTTTTAAGAAATTACGACACAACAATTTTTTTTTTAATTTAGTTGTATAATCAATTCAAAATTAATTCTTATATTTAGTGCCAATTTTAAACCTGCGTCCACACTTAATGCCGCAGTTACTAGGGCCTATGGCGGACGCGTGCGCGGTGCCCAAAGTGACGAGCGAGCTACTATAAAAATATTACTTATTTCAGGTTTCAGGTGTAAAAACCTCGGACAATGTTTTGATATTTTTTTATGATACTTCGATCCTATTTTATCAGATATCCGATCCGAAAGCAGGTATATAATATTAAACTTACATACACTTCCAAGAAATTGTTATTTTATTTGACTCAATAAATTTGTTGTTATGTCCGATTACTATGGTGTGGATATTTTGTCATATAGCGGGTTTAGTTTGATTTGCACTTATAAACACCTTACGTCATTTTACAAAAAAGGTTAAATCAGGTATCAAACCAGGTTGACAAAACCGACCCGGTTTGATAGCACAACATACGACAACCAGGCATAAAATAGTTAGGTATATGAATGAATGAAAAGTTAAGGAGTAATAGATTAGCGCGATATGGGCATGTTATGAGGAAGGATGAAAAGTATATTACTAGAAGGCATTAGCTCGCTTGTTGCCTAGGCTCATAGCATGACCATAATGCGCGGATAGGAACGTTTGAAAACTACGCGCACTAACTCGCTCGAGCCCGTCGCGGTAGGTCCGCCTTAGTCACTACACTATAGACTTCCGTCCGTCGTCGCAACCGCGCTAGGCCGTCAATGTGCACCTAACAGTACAAAATATCTATAATTTACTTCAACTGGGTCTATTTTTAATTCCATGTCGACTTCTTGTTCTCTTATCTTCTTTAGTGTTTCCATAACAGTTCTAACGTCGTCTAAATCACGAATAGGTCTTTCTAGTTTACGTTCTAAGTCGTTCATAATCGCGTAGACGTAATCCATCTCACGTTTATATTTTTTTCGCATCGCTTGACTTATTCTGTAGGTGCCGTCTAACAATGAAAAAAGTACTTTTAAAGGTTACATATAACACGAATAATACAGAAAATATGTATTTATAAATGTTGGCGTATTATTGTTGTATATATTTATTACGTACTTATGGTATTTTTTAAAACTAACTAAAGCGTTATTATGGTAACAGCATATTTATTAAAAAATATTACTTTTGAGTTCTGTGTTTAATCCTAATTTAAGTTTCTCAGTTGATACTGCAAGACAGTTTCCAATTATTAATACATCGGGTTCAGTTGCCAATTTAGCTTCTAGCTCACTGTGTCTTTTTAGAGCAAGTTCGAAGTCATTAAGGTTCCAGACCAACAATTGTCGTAGAGTTTTTTCGCATTTCCACAAATAGTGATAAGGACGCCAACGTTTCACCAATGCATTAACTTCCTGAAACATATTAATAAATGTATGAAACTGTTTTTGTTTAATGGCTTTTAACTCATAGTTTCTGCCGCCAGTTCTACCAAGTTCTGTGAAATAGACCACCAAAACCTAAGACGAGAAAACCTAACGCATAAAGATATTAACACACGTGAACATTTGTATTTATAATTAAAAGAGAGTATTGCCTCTCTTTTAATTAAAAACTAAACTCAAATCTTTGAAACGAGCTTAGTTTAACTTTGATTTAAGCATAAAGTTATCAATTATGCAAGGAAGTTATTTGTATAATTTATACTTTAATCATTTCATAAAAGATTTAAGAATAAAACCATAAATATTGAGATATTACTTACAGTTTTTACGTGCTGTGTACACATAGACAGCAATGTAAGAGTTTTGATTATTTCCTTGTTCTCCATTATGTGGTTGTAAAAATTTTTCTGTTGAAACGGAAAAACTGGCTTCTCTTCAGATTCTAACCGGTAATACTTTTTTTTCCTCATTTTCGCAGCTTCCACCATTTTCATCGATTTCTGTGCCATATTCATCGGCACCGCCATGGATTGAACCTGCCCGTCAAGCTTGGTGACTACTTCAAAAAGTTGGTTTGTTTGGTGTCCGGCTAGCTTCTTCCAACCTACCTAGACGGAGGAAGCGTGCAGGGGGAACACAAGCAGCAAATAAAAAAATAAAATAAAAATAAAAAAGGTGGTATGTACACAATATAAAATAAAAAAAAACAACATCGAGTGTAAAAAAATAAATAAAAGGCGTTTTTGCATCAACATCGATATTTGCAGACATTTACACCGTCGAGTAACACAAGTGCAGGTGAAAAGACGATACACAACAATTAACATCACAAATTGGAAGAGAACAGAATAACTAATTAATTGTTTGCTAAAATTAATGTCACTTTTTTTTAAATATTTACAATTATACGACATTATTCCTATAAAAGCTATTTACATGTTGATATTGATAATTAAATTAAATGTTTAACGTTTTATAACAAATAGTATCTTTGTACCTGTACTGAATCTTTGCCTTGATCTGATGGCTAAAATTAAATTTAATATTTTGTAAATGTAAATAATTTAGTTGAAACTAGCAATAATTATTATTTGAAGGTTTTATTATGGATTCCGAACATAGCACTGTTTGTGATAATACTGCTTAGAAGTGGGTGAAAATGTTTAATTTTTTGGAAGAAAAAACATAACATAAAATATTTTATTATTTTTACCTTTTGTATTTTCCCTCCAGTCCATTGAGCGACTCCTTTAGACAGACCCGATATATGTTTGCCGGCCAGAACTAGAACCTCTTGTATATCCTCCAGTGTAGGATTCACAGATACATTCGGTATCAAGAGTGTAGTTTGCAATAGGAACATCGGTCGTTTCGAATAACTCCCTGTAAAGAAATATTCATATTTTTTTAATACAATTATATGTTTCATACAATAGTTATATGAAGGAATGAAAAGTTAAGGAGTAATAGGAAATAAGGAGCAATATCATAAATACGAAAGGTTGTGTGTCTTGTGAATATTTGCTACTTCTCTACGCTTTATCACAGATAAAATTATAAAAATGAACATATTTTGGGATTTTGTCCCATTTAGCTGGTTTCGATTACAGCGGGGGCGAGCTGCGGGCTGAGTGCTAGATAAATTCAATGATACAATTGTTTATTTATCTTAATAATAAGTTTGTGTATTGCGTAGATTTCATTTTAAGCCGATCATATAATCGGATCTACATTATACGTATTTGTGTATACATAATATATACTCTGTACCTCTTTAAAATCATTGAATACGCATGCGCAAAATTACTTAGGCCACGCCTACACAAACAGGAGAAAGTAAGGCATCAAAATGTATATCTGTACCCCTTTAAAACCATTGAATACATACACATGTGCAAAATTGCCTTTAATGCGCATGCGTGAAAATTTCTTTACCGACAATTTTCATACAAATCGTGAAATTGTACTAGGGATGCATAAATAAGCAGAAGATATATGAGAAAGGGAGACATCATTGTTATCTCTGTACCTCTTTAAAACCATTGAATACGCATGCGCAAAATTACTTAGGCTACGCCTACACAAACAGGAGAAAGTAAGGCATCAAAATGTATACCTGTACCCCTTTAAAACCATTGAATACATACACAATACAATACCATACACATGTGCAAAATTGCCTTAAATGCGTGCGATTCATACGTGAAAATTTCTTAACCGACAATTTTCATACAAACCGTAAAATTGTACTAGGGATGCATAAATGAGCAGAAGGTATATGAGAAAGAGACATTATTGCTATCCTCTGTAGATCTTTAAAAGCATTGAATACACACATATGCGCAAAAATACATCAGTTTATCTAAGGATTTCGTAACCAAGTAGAAAGTATATAACATGAAATTTTGTTCTTGAGTTAAATACAAGCACATTTTTTGATTGACATAAATACCTTTTTAATTAAATGGAACATAGTCATTTATAGTACAAAATATTGGCTATTTGAATATATTTCTCACTTTACTTTTCTTGAGTGAAGTAAAGTAGTAGGCATAAAATATCTGTATCACAGACTTTAATTTTTTTTTATTGAATAGAAAGTCGGACGAGCATATGGGCCACCTGATGATAAGTAGTCACCAACGGCTTTAGACATTGGCATTGTAAGAAATGTCAACCATCGCTTACATAGCCAATGTTTCAACCTTTGGAACTAAGATTTTATGTCCCTTGTGCCTGTAATTGGCAGGCACTGGCTCACTCACCCTTCAAAACGGAACATAACACTATCAAGTACTGCTGTTTTGCGGTAGAATCTGATGAGTGGGTAGTACCTACCCAGACGAGCTTGCACAAAGTAAATAGTAATATTAATCATAAGTAATATGTAATGAAATATATATATTAATACGTGACGCAAAAACTTTGTAGCCCTTTTTAAGACACTTACGTGGACAGAGAAGGATGAAATTTTGCAGTTAAAGTTTATATGGAGAAGGAGTGCAGAAAGAGATACATTAAATTAATTGAATAAAACATTACACATACTAACATGCATTTGACACGCACACTCGCATATTATATTCTTTTGTTAATGGCTAAAGTATGTCAAACTGAGAACAGATAAATATCACATGTATAGTTGATATCGTTTTGCTTTAATCAATGCATTAATCAATGGAATAAGAAAGAAAATTCTACGAACATATTATGTGCTAAAAGTTTTTTTTATGTTATATGTAGGCGGGACAAGAAATGGGCCACCTCATGTTAAGTAGTTACCTTCATTCCTCATCACCGATACATCACCGATATGGTACCAAGCTCGGGAACGAAGATGCTATGTCCCTTGTGCCTGTAGTTACACTGGTTCACTCTTCCATCAAATCGGAACAGCAAAAATACTGAATAGCAATTTAATTATAATTTTCTGATAGCATTAGCACCTTTGCCTACAGATCAGAGCTTTTCTTATAAAAAGTGATAAGCAATTTTATGAAATCATGCTTTCTATTGCCCAATTTAGAATTTAACTGTACACGAATAAATTCCGGATATAAGCCATTATTGAATATCCCAACTGATAAAATTATAATAAAGTATTTTCATTTATTCATCATCATCAACAGCCAATCATTGTCCACTGCTGAACATAGGCCTCTCCCAAGGTGCACTTTCATGTATTACGTTGATTAAATTATTGAAGTTAAATAATATTATTAACATTTTGATGTGAAACAATACTCATTTTTGGAGTTATGTTATGTAAACGCTCAACAAAAAAAAGTGGATAAATTATTGTCAGCCTTTTTTAACTTATTGCTGATTTATTATATCAATATTGAAATAAAAAAATATTATATTTTAGTTGTTAATAATATAAAATAAATAAATCACAATTATTTTCTATGTACACTAGTATACAATTTTGTATATACACTATACACTAGTATATACAAAATTGTAAAAATCTTGATTTTACGTTAGATTTTTTCAATATTTTTTCTTGTTTCTTCATGATATTATTATGTTAATTAAAATAGGTTTCATAAAAAATCCTAAAACAAAATTTTCGTTGACCTCAGGAAGGTCAGTTCTTCAGTAGTGAAATAAAAATATACAAATGGGAATGTAGACTTACTCGTTGAAAGACGCAGTAAAATTCTAAGGGCAGTAATTAGTTTTACTCATCACCAGGAAAACAAAAAGGATACAAACACATGATAATACAACACTATCTAACCGTATTTAACTGAACATCAACGATAGAAAATATGTTATTTCGTGCTGTTTTTTAAATTAAAACTAACTTAACCCGGTAGATGGCTTATGATGTATGATGGCGTGTAAAGCTCCATCTCGTGGGACTACATGGAAAGGAGGTACGGTACAGACACTGTATACTGTATAGGTACAGAACGTTTAGGAATATACCAGGACTACCAGGATAGTAGAACATTAGAAGAGCTATATTCATATATATTTTTTAAATAAGATAGACATATCGCTCTCCATTTCCATCCTTGTTTCACAATATCATAGAATATCAAGATCATAGAAGTAACAATAAAATAAGGCATATATTAAAGTTGGTAGGGTAATAAAATTTGTTTTTGTATTCCTTGAACACAATATTTGCTTTTATACAACTACACTTTATAGATAAGGAAAGAGTAAATATTAGATATGATATAAAGAATAAATTATCGCGATATATAAATATATAAAATTTATCGCGTATATTATACGCGATAAATTTTATTTTAAGCATTTCAATGTTGTAATTATTTAAATTGAGTAATCACTAAACCTTAGTATTATAAAACTCATATTTCCCGGTATCGGTGTGGATCATTTGGGTGATGGAATAATTGTTTTGAGTGGTGTTAGATCGTTGTCGCAAACCTGCTGTTCTGGTTATATTAATAGTTTAATATATTTTTTTAGTAAAGTAACTTTAAGAACTGTGTAGTGATAATTATAAAATCAATTAAACTGTACCAAACACTGAACACTTGGTTTTGTGCTGGCATATAATCGAAATGACGCCCACTAAACCTCTGAGAACGAGTCTATGGAACGAAGATAATGGTTCTACTTCTCTATATTTATAACATATGCCTAGTCCCATTACTAAGCAAAACTTATAAAATTAGAACACAAATAATGTTTACTTGACTTTAGTCGGTGAATAATAATTTAATATAATAATAATATTTTGCACTATTATTACGTATAATAATGCTAAATATATTTTTTTGTACATTTTATGTTATTGTCTTGTACTAACCGCTACGAGGTCTACGTCTCGTAGCAGATATTTCGTTTACATAATGTTTGCTATGAGAGTATCGAAATATATAATAGTAATTTATTTAAAAAAAGTATTATTTATACCTTTTTCACCATATTTTTAATAAAGAATGAATAACAGATGAATAAATTAATAATTACCGCATTCAATTGGGTTTGCTAATAAGCGGAACACAAATGTTGCTTCTTTGATATAGACAATGTGCATAATAACGTTGATATAAATTAAGAACTATTAATTATAAAATCTATTATGCACAATAGACAAACAATGGAGTTGGATTAATTATGTCATGGTCATATACATATTTTAGAAAACTTTCTTACAGACAAGTTTTTGAAAATAAGCATTAAAAATTGATACCTGAAAAGAAAAATGAGAAATTGGTACCTGGACAAGTCGTGGACATGGTTATTTAAGATTTTAATAGAGCGTATACATGTATAAAGCCATAAATAATGTGTATATTTTTCAATATGGTGATAAATTCGCCCTTTATTCTTCTTGCGATTTCATTATTCAATCAGATGATAAATTACAAATCGCACTTATTATTATAAACTGTTATTATTATTCCTCTCAAAGGTAGGGCTAAATATATCGACCTCTCAAAGTAAAGTTATGTTTTCAAAATAATTTTAGGCAACATCCTATTAATTTAAAACTAAGTGAAATTTCTTTAGAAATAGTGGAACATTATAATTTTTTAGGATTTTGGTTAGATCGATAATTAAGATGGCCCATAAAATCAATTATTTTATGGATTTTGGTTAGATCGATAATTAAGATGGACCAAACATTTAAATGAACTGAAGAACCTTAAAATTTACATACGTTCTTAAAATGTTGACTCGTTCAGGACGGGTCATACATCCGTGCCATTAGAGACCTACTTTATGCATCTATTATAAGAAGCAATATGATTAATGGATGTTTTCACAATGAAAATAGCGCTCAGTCTCAATTGAATAAAATTATGCTGTTCAAAATCAGTGTTTACATAATTAATTGGCGGTTTTATATAAAACACAGCAGTCCACGTGATGGAATCTGAACTATATATAAATTGAACCTTCCTCATTACGGAGGTATTATTTCATAGAAATGTAATGGTGCTCCTCCCCTCGAGCCTTTTATCAACTCTAATGTACGTGTAGTAGGACTTGCTTCTTATGTTACTAGATTCAATTCTGTCACATAAAATACAGGGTGAAAAACAGGGTGGCTGTTATCAAATATAAGGAATATTAGTTAAAAATCCACATTATCATATAAATGTTAAAACGTCACGTTTGAATTGGATACAAATAAGTAATATGAAAGCAAAAATCATTTGACAAGAGCTTTCAATTGAATTATGTCAACAAAATCTCTACGGCGTGTTACTGTACGACGATTAATTTTCTAATAAATTATAATATTTTCTTTTTCCTGTAAAGTTGTATAATTACAGCTATATAGGATTTTTAAATAAACATTATATAAAGTTGTAATTATAATTTATATAAACTTGTATATGCACGATGCTTAGTTATTTTTTTAAATATAGGGGTCCATTTTCGCCAATCTCCTTTCAAGTCAATCGTATTTATGTATGTATGTACGTATAACTCGGTACAGTTCTGTTACCTTATTTACTAAAAAGATAAAACGGAGAACATGAAGACGCATCTTGATCATAACAACGCATTCTAAGAAAAAATATCTGATTGAAACAAGGATACTCCGTGTTGTGTTTTAAATTTGTTTCTAACTTAACCTTGAAGATGGCACGGCACACACAGTAAAGTAAAGGACACACACTAATGTGTGTTATTGTTGTCACTTTTTTAACTTCTAGGAAAACAGAAGATACAACGAGGTTATGATACAACGCCACCTAAGAGTATTTAGCTAAACGTCAATGATAGGAATCATTTGTTGTGTTTTAAAGTAACTAAAGGTAGTTTGACCCGGAAGATGGCAGTTTAACATACTTATTTGTGTTACATTTGTTCTGACACTTTTATTACTACCAGGAAAACAGAATACATGAGGAGGTGATAATACAACGAGAGACTATCTACGAGTACGATAATTTACCAAAACGTCATATCATTGATATAAATGATACGTTTTGGTGTGCTTTTAATTTGTTAGTTAGTCTTATCTTGCAGCTCGCTAGCGAAGTTCAATATTTAAAATAAAATACAAAACAAATCGTACAAAAAATTATAAATTTCGTCAATTATGTAGTATTTCTACAAAACCAGCTTTATTAATTTTAACAGTAATTTTATGTACAGTTAATTTTATTTCTTTAAAAACAGCTTTCTATTTTTTAAGTTAAGAAATAAATTTCAGTAATTTTAGGTTGTCAATGATCGAATTTCTTACAATTCCTGTTAAATAGTGCTGTTTAAAATAACATAATTTGTTTAAACTTTTCTTTCAACCTTGTTGAACCCTACATGTGTTTCATTATAGCAAATACCTTTAACATACAAAGACGAAACCTGAAAAAAACAAATATCTCGATCTTTAAATTTTTTACTTTTACGTTCATATCGAACTCAACAACGATCACATCAAAAGTGTGTAAGAACACGTTTTTTGCATCGCGACAGAGAGCCGTGTTTTCGAGACAAAACTAAATTTAGATTTAGGTCTGCAGATAGCAGCCATGTACCATTTTTAGGAAAAATAAGTTATTAACACATCCGTACTAACATTGATATGCCAGATTTTTTAAAAAGACAGTCATATTGTTTGATCTCTTTTATAAAAAACGGAGATATGAGAAGTCAAATGGCTGCACCGTTTCAATAAATATTTTCTGTAAAAATTAGTAAACAAGGTGTAAAATGCAGCCAGTATCGACATAAACTAAATAAACTAAATTGCAGAAGTCAGCAAACAACAATTATATGGCTATTTTTGACAAATTTCTTTTATGCCCGTATGTTAAAGGCAGCCACTCCAGGATGGCGTTTTTTGTAAAATTATTTATTTCTTAAGTTAAACAATTTATTTTTATTTAAATTTTTCTATTACTGTCAATATAAGTTAACACTTTATTTATGCGTAGAATAAAAAGGTACATGTGTATATATAATTTTATATACTCTGTACATTTTTAAAACCATTGGAAGCGCATTTGAAAAAATACTTTAGGCCACCCCTACTCAAACAGGAAAAATCTCAGTGATAAGGTAAAAATAATAATAAATAATAAAACTCGTGTGGAAAAACTTTGGAAGACTTTGTAAAAAAAGAGTTGATTGTCAAATGCTTTTATTTTTTACGGATTTACAGCCGGGATATATTGCTTTTAACGCTCAAGACAAAAGTTTTATAATTTTAAGGCTGTCAACGACACATCAGTAAGGAAATTAAGCTAGTGCAAGATTTTTACGGGTAAATCACCACCGAAATATAGCAAAACCAGGGTCTGCTACATTGTGTGCAACAGCACATAAAGCTCTATTCTGATATGAAAAAAACATACTGAAAAGTACTCAAGATGAATGTATGCTATTAATCAATTCTAATACAATAATTCTTAATTTGAGGTTTTTACGTATAATTTTATTTATTTCTATAATTTATTGAAATTGAGTTATCAATAGTGAAAACATATTTTTACATAAACTTCTAGAGATTTGTGAATGCTACTACGTAAAGATTCAGAAAGCTCGGTTATATTTTTAACCACACATATAAAGGTAGATTAAAAATACTTTGTCACTTATATTTGTAGAACATAATATATGCCTAGTATCATTACTAAGAAGTTCTTAAAATGTTTAACAACAAAGTAGATTATTTTTACATTTTAGTTTATTGTCTTATGTCGCACTGTCTGCGCCAATTAATAAATAAATAAAATAATAAACAATATAAATGATAGTACAAAAGGCGTAACGTAGTCACAAAAAGGCGTATAATCCCTCCCTTTTTAGCTCCCCCGGTTAGCTCCCTTGAATTTGTTATAAAAATCACTAAAATTAAAGAAGAGAGAAATACTATAAAATTATTATACAAATAACTTCATACACACACACACATACACACTGTATGTGTTTCGTGACTTTAAAATTAAATATTGTTTGTGAGTAATGATTACGAAACCACGCCGTGGAAATCCTCTGCTCGTTCTCTGCTTTCGATGAAGTTATCACAATATAAAGTTTGTAAATCAACAAATATTTTTTGGATCTGTAATTTTTTTTGTCGTTAATAGGTCAGCGTTTGACCATTGTCTTACTTGATGTTAAGCATTGACACAGTATAGGATGTAGCACGCTTGCCTAGAATAAACCTGAACCTTTATTCTGGAAACCAACGTTGTACTTATCAGGAAATACAGACTCAGGTACAGTATTCGACATTTTTACAGTGCGAATGATAAATGTGTAATTGAAGAGCTTCGTACGTACGTTTCATGTACGTAGGTGGGGAATTTCTACTGTGTAACTATGACGCTTTGGTCGCGGAAAAAGAAATAGATATATAGAAAGCATCATACGATGTTACATGTAGATAAATTTAAATCGGAAAATAGATTAGTCTGCAATCTCGCGATCACATTCCGCACCTCATGCACCACTGAATCATCACAACAATAAAGCCGCGGCAACGCCGCGCTATTTTCGCCAGGTGACCGTACCGCGATTCCTCCCTGCTATCAAATCACTCGCGACGTAGGGCAAAAAAATTCAACAACGCACGAGACGACAGAGGTAGATATAGATGTTCATTTTTCTTTTAAAACACAATTTTTTACAAAGATAGGAAAATCATACACGATCAACACAGTTTGATTAACTAAGAGAAAAATTTAAGAATAAAAAGTATACTATGCTTCATTGGTTTACCATTATTTACGAAGGCATAGAGCTTGTTCTAAATGATAACATTACAATATTTTTGGATTTTGTCGATTCATTGAACATCTTAAATTCTCATACAGATTATACTATCTTGAAACACTACTACAAAGTTGCTACAAACTCTACGCCCGTAGCACCTCCATAACCACATCTTCTATACAACTAAGTTTTTAACTTTTTTGTCTCGTTAATTTACACGAATATTTTAAATTCGAAAGTAACTCTGTCTATCTGTGCACTGAAATAATTTTGATGAAATTTGGTATGAAGCAATCTTGAATCCCAAGGAAGGATATAGGCTACTCTTACCTACAATAAATACAACACTATAAGTAATTATAATAGGAATAATACGTGCGTATCTATTTAGATTATAATGAAGGATTTTAAGTAATTGAAGTAACGTGGCAGATTTTTATCGTAATTTTGGCGCTTGTTACATGGTTACATTTATTTACAATGAACAAAAATAAGATTTGTTACTGCCTTGGCGCTGCCTTGGCGATGAATATGTGTCCTATTAAAAGAATATTAGAAGAATTTAAATCCATCACAAGATTTTGAAATCAACCTAAAAACAAAAATCCCAGTAGAAGATTTTGATTTAGTAAAATTTAAAAAAAAGGGGTAATGATGTTGATGTTGGAACGAATCCGCGATCTTCGCTATATATCACAACGCACTGCCTACTGAGATTATAAGCCTTGTAATAGAGATACACAGCGACACCTGCGTTAATTATAAAATATATTGGAACTTGTTTTTATTATTAAGAGCAGCACATGTACAATATAGTACAGGTAAAACCCTTTCGGGAACTACCAGGAGAGTAGAATATTATAAGAGATTATTTATATACTAGTGAGAGACCACGCCTCCTTTAGCATCCTTGTTCCACGTACACTGCTTTGCCACAACCTGTTTCACAAAAAAAATCGATAGACTGTCTACCAAACATAATATAAAAATAAATATACGATATAAGGTAAGTACGGTATAAAAGAAAACATTTATTTTGTTTTAATTAAACTTTATACAAGAGATGAGTGGCTTTTTATGCAACGACGAAACGTTTCATAAAAAGCCATATATAAATAACACTATAGGTAATGCTTATTTGCCTAGATTATAATTATTCATGGTAGTTTTATTCATTACGCTTCATTTTAATTTTTATAAAAAACCCATATGTTTTGTAATGAGTAAACAGTAATAAGAGCATACATCGTATGTTTTCTTTTTATTATAATATTATAGAAAATGACGTTAAAATTTTAGCCACTAACTATAATGTTCTCGACCATTTTTTCTAATACATCCAATTAGTTCTGGCTGGCTAATGATATATTTTTATTTCTATAAAATTTACTGTTTCGCTTAAGACACAACGATTTGAATTACTGCGTAAAATAAATGTGATCATTCCTTGATAAAGTGTTTTTTTTTTTCGAAATGTTTAGTGACTCCGGTATACTAAAATAAAAAAAAAATTACAAATTTAAATTATTTAATTATAATATAACAGCAACAAAAAAATTTTTGTTAAAATTAAAATCAATGGACTTTTATTCTTTTCAATCATTTACTGTTTATTATTGGGCTAGTTGGCGTGGTTGGTAGATACTTTCCTTTCGCCGAGGGTTGTGGGTTCGATTCCCACCCAGGACAGACATTTGTGTGCATGAACATGTCTATTTGTCCTGAGTCTGGGTGAAATTGTCTATATAAGTATGTATTTACAAAAGAAAAGTAGTATATATAGTATATCAGTTGTATGTTTTCCATACAAGCTCTGCTTAGTTTGGGATTAGATGGCATTGTGTGAATAAAGTAATGTGGATATTATTATTATAATTATTCTTGATAAATCAAAATAATATAAGCCTAATGTGCAAAATAAAATTGAATTAAATGAGAAGAAGACACCCGGGCCGGTATGCCGGCAGACTGGGAACATTTCTTTGGTTGCACGTAATTTAGAAACTGCGTAAAATCTCTTAAATTATACATTCGAATATTATAGTGAAAACAATTTTAATTTATATTAAATTCCCAAGGTAACTAACAAAATTATCTAAATTAGGATTAATAATGATTTCGAGAAAAAGGGTTTCACAAATAATATGTATTTTGTTTATTAATTTTTAATATATAAAAATAGTTATTGTGAATACCGCAGATGATTAGCATTTGCTATGGCGGACTTTTCTGTTGGCATTTTTAATACACAATAGACTAGTACTTATTTATATATTAGCAGTTACAATTGATATTGCTTTGACGTAAGCTGAAAACTGTTTATGGACAAAACACTGACATAGTCCGGTCATTTTGTACAAAGTAATTACAAATTATAGTATTACCCACTCACGTTTAATGTTCTTTCTATTATCGAAAACGATAGGAAAATCCGTTGGGTGGTTTACGAGGATTTACTGTAGATGCAGAACGAGGAATTTAGCGCCTTTGTTTAATACCGTTTATAGATAATTTTGAAGCTTTAATTTATTGATTGTTTACAATGATCTAAAAAGCGAGTAATTTAAAGTTGTCTGGAGTAGTGGAAGGCCCTCGCAGCTGTATTCACACATTACGAAGTCTCTAGCTTTTACTTTTACTCGTTTTTTTACGTTTTCCCCTTACAATATGGGTCCTTCCGTCCTCCACCTTGAATAGGCAACTTCTAGGCAAGCCCTTAGACTGTATCATAATTTTCCATCAGGTGTGATAACAGCCAAGCGCTAGCATATATATTCAAAAAACTACATACTCTAAAACTATATGCGATTGCCCTTGCGATTATTATTTTAAATGTATAATTCGAAATAGTATATTACGTAATAACATTTTCAGGTGATAAAATAAATAAAAAATATTTTACCATTTATAAAATAATACCCGAATTGTCTATAATATTCGTTTCATTAATATTTTTTTTTAAATAAAACTAAAAATATGTATCAAAATAAGGACAACGTCATTATATAATTATATGCGTACATACATATAAATAGATATAATAGATAATAAATAAAGCCGAGATATGCTAGGCGTGAATCTTGAAACCTTGAAACCTATGATCGTGGGTTTAAACCCGGGTAAGCACCACTGAATTTTCATTTGCTAAATTGTGATTATAATTCATCTCGTGCTTGACAGTAAAGGAAAACATCGTGAGGAAACCCATGCAGTGTCTAATTTAATTGAAATTCTGCTACATGTGTATTCTACCAACTCGCATTGGAGCAGCGTGGTGGAAAAAGCTCTAAACCTTCTCATCAAAAAGCCTTAGCCATGCAGTGGGACATAAACAGGCTGTACTATATACATATAAATAGGCTCTATATCATTATTTCATATTTATCATCTCGAAAAAGATAGGTTCTCGGAAAATTAGTACTTTTTTCAATCAATTATTTTTAACTCAAAAAAATCAGGGTCCTTTATAATCAGGATAAGCCCTGTTTATTTTGAGATGCCTTGACAAAATTTGCTCTGCCGTCTATATTAACGACTAGAACCAAACCATAGCGCGATTCAAACGAAGTACAGCGTCATCTAGTTTGCAGGATGAAAATCAAAATGTTACCTGTACCTTAATATGCTTAAACAAAATTTAAATATGTTATATTATTGTCAATTAAAAATTCAAAATAGCTATTTGTAAAATCGAATTCGTCATTTTCTAATCTTCAATGCAAATGCTTATAAAATGAGACAATGTTTTTATTATCCAAGGGAATGGCGAACAATTTTGTATGTAAATCATAACAGATTTGTTAATGTTTCATATCAATAACGTATAAAATTTACATCAATACAAAATTAAAATTAACAAGCTAAAGCTGTGAATATTAAAAAGTTACCTTCTAAATTATTTGACCATATAACACGCGTCAAAGGATTTTCCAAGATAATCCTGAAAATAAAAAAAAAACATCGAGAGGCAGACATCTGGGGCTTTATTATGGTTGGACAATTTGGTAGGTTGGTATTATTGTGGGAAAAAGTGTTATAATGTAAGAAAAATAAGCTCTTCTACCCTTTACATGATTCTAGTTGCATTTATTCGAAAAATCATGAATTTGAAAAATTTTACAATGCATCCGTTTTAAAAAAATTGGCAGACTTCACTTGTTCACTGATTTTAAAGACCTAAAAAATACTAAAATCCGAATATATACCTATTACAATATCACGTCTAAAATGAATTATTCTCATTTATAATATAATTTTAAGAATTTATTACCTAACGGGTAGCGCTAGCGTCGATTTTTTAAAACAATACTCAAATAACCTAGTGGTTAGAGAGAGAGTGGGACATTCACAGGTTGTTACTGTTCAAATGGTCTTCCTTTGTAATGTCATCGATTTTGTTCTTCTTTATAAATAATGTAAACATCACTTCAAGAGGCATATTTAATTGGGAATTCTGAATTTCATTCAATAATAAATGTTATATGTGTTTATTGTGTTCAGAGATTATAATGAAACTATTGAGGAAGACGACACGCGACAGTACAGTAACATTAACACCCTGTGAATGTTCCACCGCTGGGCTAAAGCCTCCTCTACTTTTTTTTGAAGAGAAGGTTTGGAGATTTCTCCATCGCGGCTCCGATGTGGGTTGGTAGAATACACATGTAAAAGATTTTCAGAAAAATTAGACGCATGCAGGTTTCCTGACGATTTTGTCCTTCACCGTCAAGCCCGAGAATTGAACATGAAAATTCAGTGGTGCGACATGCGACCATTTGATATAATTCGTGCAGAATAGCAAAATGAACTACAATATTATACTTAATAACAATGAATACTGTGTGTTTTACGATGTTAAGCTTTAGCTTTTTAGGTCGTGTTTTAGGTTATCGCAAGTAATAGTGATAATGGCACGGCGCTTGTAACACGAAACAGTAAATGTTTGTTCACTAAACTCAGTATCACACTCAACTTCATTCTGCTATCAATCAAGTACAAGATACGAAGATATATCGTCGTTCATCCATCTGCATTACAACAAAAATTTGTTTAAAAAAATAATATTTTAATAACATTTACATTTGACATTATACTGTCCATTCCTATAAAATGATGTTTAATAACGTAAAGTGTTGTTATTTTCAATTCAAAAAGCATGCTCCGATTTTAAAATTTTAAGTCTGCTAATGGTAACTCAAGAAATATTTTATGAACTAAGAGTAACAATATCGTATCGCATTTGAAATAAAATATTTTTTATTTTAATATATGTTATCTTTAATCATATTTTTAATATACGTATATTAAATTAGAAAGAAGCGGTGCAATTAGTCGTACCGACTTACCTGTTTATAATTCACTCCATGTATGGCTTTATTTTATTTTTTTATAATAAATGTTAACATCATTGGACTTTTTAGATAACTTTCTGAAAGCCAAAATGAAGGCATATACGAGTTTTCAGCATATTATCTCTCATTCCGAGGTTCAGTTGAGGGGACTCAACAGTAATTTTCGTTTGAATTCAACTAAATTTTTTACGTATTTTTTAAATAGTGATGATAGATTATCTATAACATCAAAGTATATTAGAATATAGCCTTAAGCAATAAATAGTATTAATAGACGTTGTAATAGACGTTACTCTCTACAACTTTCAAAAAATTCCTCTTTTGAGGCCTGAATTCAATACTTGGTTTTGTTAATTATTTGGTATATATATTCTCGTACGGTACTTCACTGATCCCACTCTATGATGGGGTCTGGTGATATCAATTCCAAGGGCTGTGCCCTTATGACTGCGGTATCCTGTTTCGCCGTCCATTGCAATGGACGGGTCGTTGGGGCAGGAAAGATCCCTAGGTGTGTGCAACAGATATCTCTAATGCTTCTCCGTTCATTGGCAGGGCAATCAAGCGTACCGGATAAGACCCCATTCGGGGAAGTCCAGCGAGCGACCTGCTCTACGAATGTCTGTTTCTAAAGGATGTCTAGGTATAGAAGCTTTGGGGCATCTGTTGATGATGTTGTGTTGTAGGCACGCATGTATACTTGTTGCTTCCAATGGTAGCGGCGGTAGCCAAGACGGCGGGAATGAGAAGAAGATGCGTTGAGAGGATGGTGCTTTGAGGTGTTCTAGCGATGTTTGATATTTATGTGTGTGTGTGATGGTGGTAGCGAAGTTCGGCGTTCCAGTCTATGACTGTGAGCGTTCCCACGATCCAATCAAGCGCACTGGATGAGACTCCGTTCGGGGAGGTCCAGCGCGCGACCAGCGATCGTGGGTGGCAGCCTTAAGCGTGGTCGGGTCCGTCGAAAGTTGTCTCGTAAGGGATCTTCTTTCGGCCAGAATAGTATTCACAGTAATACAGGTGAGAGTTTGGCTATGCTTTTACAACGACTGTCGTTAAGATCTAGGTTAGATTTAATGCGCAGCGATCGTTCTTGTGAGAATATAGTTAGGATAGAACAGGATAGGCACGATGGAACTGCGCGTAAATTTAACGATTGGGAGGCAGTCTGGATGAGAATGTAAAGCGGTCCTGATAAATAGTGTTTGTAATGGTAATTTAAGAAGGGAGGCGTAATGTATGTTAATATTACCGGCACTAGCGATTAATAAATAGTTTTTATTGTATTGTTATTATATTAACAATTTAGCGATTTGCAAATCGTATATCGTAACATAAATTCAAAATACACATTTTTACTAAGATATTTTCACTTCAAAATTAAATAAATTTATTAATAAAAAGATCACTAAACTTAATCCCTTTATAGATTATAATAGCATTCTTAAAGTAGGTGGAAGGTTAAATCTTTCTTAACTCGACTATGGTCAAAACACACACTATTTTACTCCCGCTTAAAGAACGCGTAATAGAAGTTATCATCGATTATTATCATATTAGTAACCTACATACAGGTTCTGCTCTTTTATTATGGCTATTAGAAAAAAGTTTTTTTTATTTCATTTTTGTTATGGCAAGGGCAATATAATATGCAAAATGAACTTGAACTTATAACTTGAAAGCGAAAGTAAAGACAAATATAGGTCGAGCGTGGGAAACGGGACGAGAATAAAATCGATACAGAGGTCAGGGTCAGGAAAAGGCCCATAAACGTAGGGTTTGTTGGGGTGAGTTTGGATATATTATTACGATATTTAAAGGGTACCGCTGGTTTTTTAGTGGGTATTCCGATGTTCGGGGCGCACTCGGCGCCTTGGATACCGGTGAGCCCCACATACCCCCCCCACTGTTCCCGTGGGTGAAACGCCGAAGGCGTTTTTTCCAGCGTCAAAACAAAAAGCGTCAATAGTTAAACAATGCTGTGTATTCTTATTTCGAATGTCAAATCAATAATAAAAGAAAAAACGAAATGAGTATTCAATTAAGCAGTCACTAAGCAAGGTTTATAAGTAAGGCATTTATAAAAAAAAGTATAATTTGGAAGTGTCGCAATTAAAATGTTATTGAAAATTAAATTATAATTTCAACGTATACAAAGTAAAATACCGCGCTGTAGGTTGCATGTTCAGATTCCACCTGGAAAGTTCTACTCTTGTGCACTTTTAGTAGGTATAGTTTTTTATATTATTTTAGTGTTATTCAACCACATGTATTAAAATAAATTAGATTATTAAATTAATATAACATATATCATTATAAAGCTAATTTATATATGTACATTTTAGCAGTGCTATATGCATTGTCAAAATTGCAATTTTAACGATTAAATTTGTTTTTCGGCTTTACACCTAGTAAGTGTAATAAAAAAGTATTAAACATTTAAATAAATTTTTCAACTAATATTAATATATGTATATATATACATATATTAATATTATATGTATATATATAATATATGTATATATATACATATATTAATATTATATATATACTTATAATATATATATAAATTAAATACAAGCGATTAATGTTCTATGGTATGGAGTGGTCAAAATACACACGAAACGTTAGTAACGAATTTAGAAAAAAAGAGGAAGGTCGATTGTAGAAGTCAATTAAAAAACTCAAGTGCACTTTGCAGCTCTCACATGAACTTGCAAAAATGCATCGTAGAAACGCTGCAAGCTACCAGGAGAGCATAAACAGATGACGGTTTAAGATATTTTAATCGATACCTCATCCCCTAGGTCATACGGGAACACTAATGCACTAGGGTGGATGTGGGTATCGGAATGAACAAGGAACATTGATCGAAAATTCACTAAGCCTAAATATTATTTATATCGTACTAAAGTTTTAAAAACTTAGAAATATATACTATATAAACTAACACATTCTAAGAATTAATTATGTTTCAATTCATACTTATACTATCCTAAGCATTGTATTTTAAAAAGTTATTTGAACAAAAAATATCTATATTTAAGCAAGGGTCATTTGATATAGTTTTGTAAAAATATTAAAGTAACGAAGTAAATTTAGGTCTGCTATAATTAGAATATATTATCACGATCTCAATATTATTTGGAATAAAATAGTTATACTACATGTTTATTATCTGGTTTATTTTACTGGTAGAGCTCTGTGCAAGCTCGTCTGGGTAGGTACCACTCACTCATCAGATATTCTACCGCAAAACAGCAGTTCTTGGTATTGTTGTGTTCTGGTTTGAAGGGTGAGTGAGCTAGTGTAATTACATGCGCAAGGAACATAAAATCTTTGGTCCCAAGATTGGTGCCGCATTGGCGATGTAAGCGATGGTTAACATTTCTTACAACACTAATGTCTATTAGCGTTGGTGACCACTTACCATCAGGTGGCCCATGTGCTCGTACGCCTTCCTATTCTATAAAAAAATATCTAAGGTGAAATTAACCATAATATACCTGAAAAATAATATGATATAATAGATATACATATAATATATTTCATGTTATGAGTTCTATGAGTATCCATGTTAGCCAAGTATTTAAACTAAATGTAGTTTATCTTCGTTTGTGTAATAAATTAAACTAATTGTTTCGCGCCTAAATGACGAACACGAGATAGTAATTAACAAATTTGATAATCATAAAATTTATTTCTTATTTTGTCCTTTTATATAGATAATATCTTACGTGTGACAGTCACTATTTTGATTTATTTTTAATTTTTAATTAAAATGTAGTAGAGATAATTTAAGTAAATACCTAACTAAAATTTTTTTTGGTTCCCATTTATTAGAGAACTTTAAAGACAATATATATTTTATAGTAATAAACAATCAACGTTTGTATGTTGTAGAAACGGAGAGCAATGATTTCAAAATACGAGCCACAATTACTAGCAGCCCATAAAAGCGAAGAGGTTCGAATAGAACAGATGAAATATGCGCGTTGATGTACTGCAACCAAAAATATACATCTATGTCTATCACTTTACGTCTCGCTTTTTATTATCATAAAACAATTGTAAAGTGTTATTAACTATACACATGTAATTAACTTTATAAAAATACAACATTTTTTTTACAATTTTTAAATAAATAGCAATTATAAACTACAACAAAACTAGTATTTTTTCTGGTATTTCGTTAGTGAGAAATGGAAAAAAAAAATTAACAATTTAAATTGAAACCACGGAGTGCAACAAGCTCCAAGCTCTAAATGTAATGTTATAATAAATATGAAAAATATTTTTTATTATAATTTACCACAGAAAATGAATCACACTTTGATTTGATTTGAATTTGATTCCAGAAATAAACCATATATATAGATGATACAATGCCAAAAAGTAATAATAATAAATCTAAGGAAAACTACCAATAAATTACTGATTTTTTATGACAATTTTGTAGTTTATTACCATTTGCATAGGAAATACTAAGCATGGCGGTCTGTGGAAACTTTTGAACTAGCTCTTTTACTTGTCTGCAGTCCTGGTATAGAAATCTAAACTTTTCTTTACCATATAAACCTCAATAACTTCAAATAACATTTTAAAAAAAATCATCACAAAACGCCTATATTTGTGTATAAATTTCAAATTATGACTGCAATAATTTATAATAAAATAACAATGAAATGTATTTATTTAATTAATGAAAATGAATAAGATTGGTTATATAAATAAATAAAAAACTGTCATTGGTTTTTCCAATTAAAAAATCGGATTTCAATTCGTTGTTTTTTTAGTTAGCGCGTGAAAATCAAAAAAATGTGACTAAAACTATGAAGTGAAACGCGCACAACAACTAGAAGCGCATAAAAGCCAAGAGGCTAAACATAGAGACACAAAGTTATGGGTAGTTGCATACAATGATGCCCCATTCATCCAATAGTTCTATGTTCACGTATCTGATACGTCAAGAGCAGAAGCGAAGATAACACATAGTTTCAAATAGAATTTCGAGAATATTGGTATAAAATCAGATACTTTAAATAGATCTTATATTTAAAAGAAATCCTAATAAACAAAATATAAGAAACGGAAGTATACTTGTTGAAGATTCAGAAATCTGAATTTGGATTGAAATGATATATGTATAATCAAACAACTTTAAAAATAACCCTAAAGAACCTTTAAAAAAACCTAAGCTCTGCCAAAGTTAGTTTCTATTATATATTTAAAATATAATCTACTCATATAGTACTCTTACACTTACATACATACGTTATTAGTCATACTTTATTTTATAGTTCTTACAAGTTTTTTGAATCTTTATTTATTACAAGATTATATCGTATTAACCACAGAAGTTGCACTTTAACATCTATTAAATAAAGAATTTTAATTAAATATAATTTCTCCTTTTTATCATTTATACAATTTTCATTATCATTGGATTTAGATTCAAGGCTAAATGAAAAAATGTAAAAAAAAACTATTGTTCCCAATATATGGTGTTAGTGTTCAATTACAAAAATTGGTGTTGTAAAATTATCTTTATTTCTTAATTTTCGTAATATATTAACGTAACAGTTGCTGATTTTGTTTGAAAAAATAAACCTATAATAGACTATTTTTAGTGGTATTTTATAAAAAAACTTCGTATCTAACTCATTCAATATTGTACTGACAACGCGATACGCTATACAGGTGCAACGAAGAATATTCTTATTCCTCGTAGTTTATGAAATCCTAGTAATCAAGTTCGTCTAAAATCAATACTTGTAGTCATGCGCCAAACGCCTGTGATGCAGTGTGGCGCCAAACGCCTGTGATGCAGTGTGAACGCCCTCTTTGCATGTTTACTTCAAAGCTCTACCTGACTTTCGAGCCTAGCAAAAAAATACATCCTGTAAATGTCCCAGTACTGTAACTTAACGTATCAGCCTGTGAATGCTGGGCGGGCTATAAAGCCCTTATTAAGGGGAAGTATTGCAGCTTATTCTACCACGCTGCTCTAATGCGGGTTGGTGGAATACACATGTGGCAGAATTTCAGTAAAATTAGACACATGCTCCTCAGGTTTCCTCACGATGTTTTCCTTTACCGTAAAGCACGAGATGAATTATAATTACAAATTAAGGACATGAAAATTCAGTGGTGCTTTCCCTGGTTTAAACCCACGATCATTGGTTAAGATTCACGTGTTCTTACCACTGGTCCATCTCGGCTGGCCCAGTAACAGTAGCGGGTTAAGAAAAATGCAGATCTTGTCATGATGTTTTCCATAGATTATAAATCACACGAAAATTCAATAAAAAAAATGGTGCTTGCCTGTGTCTAAGGCCATCATCAATTAAGAGTAACATTTTCTAACCACTGGGCCATCTCGGCAATAATAAGCCAGCTTGGCAATCAAGCGTAGTAGTACTATTGTTTTATAATAAAGTTTGGTAGATCTTTGACTATCAATGAGCAAGTTGTAATGTTCCTGATGCTAACTATTAATGATATTTAAATATATATGTATGTAGCGATAAGGTCGCCAAAATTGTATGCTACTTTTATTTAGGCTGTATCCATGTTTTGTATTCTTTTTCTCTTTGTGGTGTACAGTAAAGTATAAAGTAAAGTAAAGTATATACATTGTACTCTCATACACTCTTTCGACCAGCGTTTTCAGAAATTTCTGTCAAATCTGCTCAATTCTTTGATAGCGTGTCAATGTAGTGATAGTTGATCGCCGTTGTCGTTGTAGACAGGTGATAAGAACGGACGGCGAACGAGGCGATCACATCACATATTCCACCTTTTATCTATTCTTCTATCAAACATTAATACATATTATTATTTCAATTTGAAGGTTGAGTGAGCCAGTGTACAAGTATAAGAGACATAACAAATTAGCTCCGGAGATCGGTGGCGAATCGACAATGTCTATAGCGATGATGACCACTTACTATCACATTTCCCAGTGTGTCTACCCATGTTAAATAAAAAAGTGCTGGTGTCAATGGTGCCTAATGCAATGCGTAATGTCTTTTATTTTTCTTTAAATTCCCGTCTTTATTCGACGTCGGTACCTCCTTCAGTGCCCAAAATTTATGTATAGGAAATGTATTAAATACAAATAATTACAATAAATAGTCTTATTATAACAACCTATTTTATTATATTGATTAGGAATCAACTTTATATATTTAGAAAAAAAACATTGTCTTATTGCTATTTGTTATATCATAACATTCAAATAAAAAAATCTCTAATTGACGAAAAACAAAATAAAACTGTTTGTGTTGTCTTTAACTTAAATAATATGAATCTATAGATCAAAAGTTAAAAAAAAGATAAAAATAATAATATGCCTGTAAATACAAACAAAAATAAAATAAAATTAATATTTCAATTTTTAAAATTTCTTAACTAAAACATTTATTCAATTGAATATATATATATGTATGAGGTATTTTTATTATTTTTATTAAGAGGACAACCAATAAAGATAATATCCAATTGTTTTCCGATCACATAGCAAATCCCAAAAACAATCCACACCTATCAGAAAATCTATAGAATTATTTTCTAAGTGAAATGGATCGGCTAAGTTAATATGTTTTGGAATTATTATTGTATAAAAATTAACATACATAGATATTGCGATAATACCTGTTTTGTATCGTATTTGTTACAACAAATACTATACAAACATTTTAATTACAATGATAAAATTGTAATACTGAGAGAACATTTTTTACAACACTAAAAATATATATTCATTTCCCCATAAATAATTATTTATTGTAATATTAAATATAAGTTGTTACCAAATTGTTAAAAATATTGAATTAAAAAAAATTTAAAAATAGATTTAATTGAGTTAGTATTATAATGTGTGCTACAAATTTAATTAAAGCGATTTATAATAAATAAAAAAAATAACAAAATAAAAATAAAATATGCGTTAAGAGTAAGTAGTAGTAGTAGTAAGTTTGCTTTAAGTTATAAGATAATGTCACATATTCGACCATATAAGAAATTCAATTGAAATTAAGCAATTTTATTATTAGTTGGTACATCTTACTAACTGCACGCTAATTAACTAACGCAAAAAAAAGAAAATATGTTTGTTTATTTTCTTTTATTTGCGAATAGATGAAGGTATAATAAGAATCAAGAGGATAAAGATATGTATAACGGAGGGCAATAAACTCGCAATATCACGATGCACAATTACTAGAAGTGCATAAAAGCGAAGAGGTTCGATTATTTCAGATAAACTACAAGTATTGGTACATACAAAAATGTGCATCTATATCATTCCATTTTACCTCTAACATGCACATATTTGAAAATTGTATTAAAATACCGCTCATTTTTAAATATCCTGAGAATATTTATTTAATCAAAATATTTATGCATTCGTAAGATCAAGACGAATGTAATATATGGCACTGTAATCAATATATTAACAAATCTCATAAATATTTGAAACAAATAAAAAAGATAAGCTCGTTTTTTCTGTGCATTTTATTTGGAAAGCAATTGTTCCATGGTCACATACCAGATATATTATAATTTTTTTTTAATTATTTACATTAAAGCCTTATGTTCAATATTATTAATGTTAAAAGCCGAATGCTGAAAAAGCTCAAGGGAACAACGTTACGAATATTCTTCTTTTATTAGGTCCTTACATATTAAATTAGCGTTTTGTCGTAGTGACCACTTTGGTCTGAAATATCTCCTCTTTAATAAAAAAAGAAATATATCAGTATACTTACGAGTACGAGTTCTACCGTGGCACCTGTGCTGCAGAAACAGCTCGAAGGATTAAAGATTATACATCGGCGCTGGCGTCGCAAAAGAAAGCACGGTACGTTTTTAGTTTCAACGTTTTCGTTCTGGAAATTTCGACCTTCAGAACCAACCCCGTGGACAGCCGGAGACAACATTACAAAGCACTTCAGAGATAGCAGCAGGCTTCGGGGTAAGTGAAACTGTATAAATCCACTTGAAGCAAATCGGGAAAGTAAAAAAACTTGAAGGATGGGTATTACTTTGCTCAACCAACACAATAATGAAGGGATTTTAAATCGAATCACTTGTGATGAAAAGTGGATTTTGTACGATAATCGGAAGCGCTCGTCGCAATGGCTGAACCCTGGAGACCACCAGCCAAATCCTGCCCTAAACGAAAATTGACTCAGAAAAAGTTACTTGTGAGTGTTTGGTTGACTAGTGCCGGTGTCGTTCTTTCTAAAATCTGACCAAACGATTACTTCAGATATCTATTGTCAGCAATTGCAAACCAAGAAGGAAAAACTAGCTGCTAAACAACCGAGATTGGTCAATCGCTCTAGGCCACTGCTGCTTCACGACAATGTAAGACCACACACTGCACAACAAACAACCACTTAGTTATATGAGCTACAATTGAAATGTCTGCGACATCCACCGTATTGCCCGGACCTTGCTCCAACAGACGTTAAATATATTTAAAAAAAAAGTCTTTATATTCCTCCCGTACCAAACTACAAATTCATATTTAAGGGCCTAATATTTCAAATTATATTTTAGTTCCGTTTGCAGTTGAATCGCTAACAGTGGAAAACCTTTCATCAAAATATTACACCCCGTTTTATATTACCATTATTATATACGAAAATAGTGACAGGAGGGCCGGTTCATTTTTCGCCCAGAGAATCGGAATTGTGATTCAAAGGGAATGCTGCTAGCATTCTAGCCACCATTCCACGCAGTTACGATTTATACAGTAACTATATTTAACTTTTATTTGTATTTATTTAAAAAAAAAAAGTGATAATAATAAGAAAGTAATGCATAATATAGTAACGTAGTAAGTGAACGTATAAGTAGTAAGAGAATATTGACAAATATTTATTAAATTATAAAAATATATTTGTATTTCATGTATTTCTATATACATATTGTACTAATCTGTATTAAGATCTTATTTTAGAAGAACGAGTTAAAATTAACAAACGCTAACGATAAATAAATAAATAAAAATAAACCTAGATTAATTTGGACGGCTACATCGATGAGTTGAATAACCTTAAATCACGCGGCACAAATACTAGAAGTGCATAAATGCGAAGAGGTTAGAATAGTAGTTTGAACTATATATGTGTAAATATAAATCTATATCATATCAATTTACCTCTCACTTGTACAGATTGGATATAGTAGAAACGGAAGATTCGATAAAATGCCGCGAATTTTAAAATAACCAGCTGTGGTTTATGAATTAAAATTATTGTTTTTGTGGTCTGTTGTTTGACTTGACATAAGCAAAACCTTATTATTATAACAATATGTTTTAAGTTAATGATTAAAAAAACTGTTCGCTAAACAACGATGAAAAATAAAAATAAAACTGTATTGATTCAGAATATTTTATATATACATGACGCAGCTTTAAAATTTCAAGTCTATAGTATAAGGTTAGGGGAAGTGATTCTAATTAAGCTTGCAATAACCTAAACAAACTAACAAACATTGCAAGTTAAAGCAAAGTTTATTAGAACCAATCATGCATCCCATTTGCCCATTTACTTGAGCAGAGGTCTCTGAAGTATGGAAAAAAAAACTAATGGAAAAAATATATTGCAAAGTTTTTATTGAAAATATAAACTGTTTTGATTAATGTTTTAAATGTTTCCAACATACAATTAATGCGATATTTCAACGTTATTTAAGTTCAACCTCTACGTGAATTAATGAACAAACGAACTTGTAATAAAAGTAATAATAATAATAGTAACTCACTATTTGAAAGCAAGAGTACGGAACAAATATAGGTCAAGCGCGGGAAACGAAACGGCAAAATCAATAGATAGGTCAGTGCCAACACAGGACAATGACTCCCTGAATGTAGGGTAGGTTGGGGTGAGTTCGTATGTTTTTCGTTGTTGAACTTTGGAAGTAAGAAACTTTTTATTGTGGGATAAGATAATTGTGTTTAGAATTAAAAATAAAAAAGGTCATGTTTTAAATACACGATATTTCCTTACTTAAAGAAATGGTAGTAAGCTCCAATATAATTAAGTTAAATCCCTTAAGGTAAGTTCCGACCATGGACACCTGCAACGCTGAAAGTGGGGACAACGCATGCAGATGCGTTGCTAACGTTTCTGAAATGCTGCTAAGCCTACAGAGGACCATTGAAATGTATGATACGGCTTCCTTTCTCTTTTGGAGTTTTGGAGTTTTTAATATATTTCTAATATTTTAATAATTACCAACTTACACTAAATTTCAACCTCTGACTAGAATTTTAGCTGTATTTTTACCAATTATACCATCTGCTGTCGTAATTCGATACTTCTTTATATACGCTACGCTTTTCACGACCTGTAAAAATACTGTATTAGGACTTTTTAATTGAAGGACTGGTGATCGATACAGCAAGCCGTTATGAAAAGACATAATAAATCAAAACAAACACGAAACAGAATAGAAATAATATTATTATTATTTTTTATAACTCCCTTTTTTACTGGGGGGTAACTGAACTATGCTAATTAACGCGGAACATACCAAGCGTGACAGGTTTGTTAAATGTTAAATTGATAATGGTGACGTGAGGAACTTTCTTTGGAAGACATGTGATGTTTAGTATGACTGCGTTTTGTAAAAGTGCGAGAATCGACTTGGACATTTGGCTTGAGTATTTTTAGGATAACGCCCGTACTAAAGAGAATGATTGGTAAAATTTTCACTGTGATTATTAACCATTGCTTTTTAATTTAAGTAGCCAATTCTATGTATTACTATTAATAAAAAAAATGTATAAGATGTAATATGTATTAGATTTTGTGATTATTGAGATTAACAACAAAAAAATAAACTATACTGAACGACTTGACCATACGTATGAAATATTCAAAAACATGGAGTATGAATACTGAAGTAATTTTAAGCATAAAATCAGTTTTATTAAGCACGGTTGCTGTCGGGCTGACAGGGAAACCGTGCTTACAACGTCCACCTCTAGATGCCACTATCCTCATTTAAATCACGGAATCGTCTTGTTCTCATCGTATCCTCGGCGAATTTATTTGTAATACAGGTGAAATGTGAGACAATAAATTTTTTTTTAACGGTAACTAAATGTCTACTACATCGTATTGTTAAATCTCTTTACTGCATAAGGCTATATGAGTCCATTCTCAATGACATGTAAGCTATCGATAGCTTACTAGCCTAGCTTTATACTATATTTCATGTTTATTTATCAAAATTATTTCAGGTGCTGAACTTAGACGTATTTTAACCGACTTCAAAAAAGGCAGCTTTTAATGTTTTACACGTTTGTTTTATATTTTTTTAAATATTCTGTATATTAATGATGATTTTATAACGGCATGAAACTTTAATGTTTTAATCTCCCAATTTTTTTATTTGCAGAATTAGGGAGAAAACAAAAATGCAAAACAATTTATAAATAAGTTAGATGCAGGCATAACAATCGAATAAATATGTAACTATTGACGCGGTTTCAAAATAAATATTATAGTGTTGGTCACAAAAACTATATAATAATACCTTTTTGCAGTTGTGCATTTATCTAAAAACTCAATCAGTCAAAAACGATTCTAATGGAGATAAAAAAGTTGTAAATACTAATATCCTAAATATTTCTTTATGAATAACTATACTGTTATCTAGTTTTTGTGTATAATAAGCCACCAATAGAAGGTTAAGAATGAAACTTAATAAATTAAGTGTTTTTACAAATTTCTTAATTAAGCCCCTTTAGTAACACATGTGAATGTCCCACTGCTGGTAGGTTACAGCACACTATGAAAAATTACAATTCTAAGTTGGCTGGTGGTACAAAATAGTGTATTTCATATTCATTTTAATCCATTTAATATTGGTATTCGGTATCAAATGTAAGCGGGGCTTCACAAATACGACATTGTCTACAGTTTGAAATTAGATTAAAGTACAGTTTAAAATTGAAAGATTGACATTTATCTCAATACAATTTATTTGCAACGATAGATTTACATTTACTGATGATTTATCTATAATTTTATACTTTAATTAAGAAAACTTGAAACGCAAGATATGCTTTAAAAAATAATGGCTATCGGTACTTCATAGACAATCATATTCAGAGATAATCTTAACCTATGTAACCTTTATATTTTATTTATGTACTATATAGCATTATACATTTTATATATCTACAAAATATATTTTCTTATTATTATTCACGTTATTGTTTGAAAAAAGACTGCAATTACTAAGTGCGTGTATTTCATCTGTTAAATGTATTTGTACCTCTTCGCTTTTATGTACCTCTAGTATTTGTGCATCGTAGTTTGAGGTTGCATTGTTGCACTCGTAAATTCACTCAGATTTATCGTATAGATATTTCTTAACTTAACTTATAATATTATGTAAATTAAAATTAATTAGTATTTATTTTATAAAACTGCTTCTATTGAAGAAATTTCCAATTGAAGACAAGGTCGAATTCGAATAACATATTAATGCGATATATTCGATGCGGTATTCCAACGTAGTGATGATGTTGTATTATGACATGAGAATATTATTATGGAATAAAAAAGCAATTGAAAGTGAAGTGTAATTATACAAAGACAATGTTTTCAAAAATTCCAATTATCATATAAAAAGTAGTCCACTTTGGCCTCGGATATGAAATAGCACGTTTCTATTATAAATAGATAAAGTATGTAATTGTGTAATTTATGTAAAAAGTGTACTGAGACTTAAGTAATATCATGTATTTTAATATAAGTGTTACTGAACATAACCAAAAGTATATAATATAAAATTTGATTTGTTCAATATTCTTTTTTTCACACTATTTTTACTTCAGTTTACATTTTGTCCCTTGGGAAAAGGCGTTCCCATTTTATTTTATTTTATAACTTTGTATTTGAAATGTTGAAAACGATTAACTACTGATTCTTATCGGTTCTTCTCGTTATAATCTACATTCCGAACTGATGGTATCTTTTCATAAAAATAATTCTGTAAAATGACAATTCAAAAGCACTTGTAAACCTACTTGAATAAAGTATATTTTGATTTGATTTGTTTGACTTCCGTGTCCACATTTTTAGAAACATTTATATTCAGTATACCAAGCCATTGCATAGGTTACTAATGCACTTCGGATATCCAAGGATTATACTGTATTTTTTTTATTTGAAGGGTTGTCAAGTATTTGAGACACGCCATTAGCAGTTTTTTTATTATAAATATATTTAAAATTGTGCTTAATTATTTAACAGAGTTGCAGAAAGACTGCAATCACCAATAAGTGTTTCATCTGTTATATGAATTTGAAGCTCTTCGCTTTTATGCACCTCTAGTACTTGTGCATCGTAGTTTGAGGTTATTGCACTTGGAAGGTCACTTACATTGTAGCACAAAATATTTTCTAAGCCCTCCTCTACATTTTTGAGAAGGTTTGGAGCTTATTCCATCACGTTGTACCAATACGGGACGGTGGAATACACATGTGACTGAATTTCGGTGAAATTAGACACATGCAGGTTTCCTCACGATGTTTTCCTTAACCGCCAAGTACGAGATGAATTGTAAACACAAATTAAGCACATGAAAGTTCAGTGGTGCTTGCCCGGGCTTGAACTCATGATCATCAGTTAAGATTCACGCATTTTAATCACTGGACTATCTCAGTTTATGGCTTATTTTAAATACCTATGAGTTTTTAATTGATTTTGAGATTAAATTAATCTTTAATATGATTGTGTAAATGAAAAAAGATATAGCAAAATTCGATTTATTATAAATAATGCTCCTATTACGATGAGTATTTTAATATTATTATGTAAATGTGTAAAATGAGATTTATGTAATATCGAATATTTAAAACAATAAATATTTACATTGCAGTACAGTGATAACTATTTTTTTAATAAAATTAAATGAATAACATAAGTTTTCTTGTCTTCATTTCTAAAGATACATAAATTGAGTCAATTTTTTTATATTTTTATTATACCAATATGTTACCGTGTCATGTGCACGCATTAAAATACTATATAATTATATAATATATATTAACTACTGATTTATGTGTGTTAAGCTAAAGGAGTTATTATTTATTTCCCCCCACATTTAAATGACTGAGGCAATATAGAATAAATAACTAACAAATTTAGAATTTAGGTTTTAAAAGTTTTTCACAATTGAAAGTTGTTGTTGAAAGAAAAATTATTGTATTAATAATTTAAGAATGTATGGTACGAAAACCTACGTTTTCAACTTGTTGATAGATCACTACTGGTGTGACTTAAATTATCTAATAAAATATGAAAACACGTGAAGCTTTTATCATAATATCGGGAAGACTGAAATTCACGATGTTTAAGCTGCATTCGATGGAGAGTGACGGATTGAATTGTGTACCGCGCAATCGCAGATGCATCGTGTGAGTAAGAAGACGTGCAGCCCGTTAATATATAGTGTTAATAAAGGATAGAAAATGTGTTGCATTGTCGTTTCTCTTATATGGTTATGCTTTCCTAGTATTCAGAATGCACCAGCTATATATTGTTGTGTAGGTAACACTGCAACGGTCCGCTCTCTACAGACCGTATCCTGTGGTGTAGTATCCAAGTGCATTTTCGTTGCAAATGGCAATCTCGCATATCAATTTTGTTCACTCGTGTTTCTTCCCATCTTTTAAGCCCATTTTTTTTTTACTTAATATTTTATATAAACTAAATGATATAAAAAAAGGAAATAGTTCACTAGCGCAAGAATTAAAATATTTATTTAATTGTCGTATTCTTACTTTCTATAACATGAATTTATTAATTAAAAAAAATTAAAATAAGAAATTCGCAAATACGTAACAACTACTTATATATGTAATGTTACTACATTTGCATACATACCAAATGATATTTTATTTATAAATAAATATATCGATATATATCGAATCGATATATATCGAATAAATCGATGTCTATAATTTACGACATCTAGCGTTACTTAAAATAAAAATAAAAACTTAAGGTGAGATTTTGCACTTGTATGAATTTCTCTTATGTTCTCTAAAACAACTCGATGAACAAAACAAGTGCTGCCTATATCTTATCTGTGGACAATAGAACTGGCAGCATGCACATCGTAGTTGTCACGGGCTTTTATTATTTTTTATTACTCGATGTAAGAAAACATCGATATGATCTGTAAATGATTTTTATCGCATAAATAATTAGGTAATTTAAATTGTGTCTTACGTGTATCGATACCATATCATTACTTTTGTCACTAAAAATATTATGAATGTGTATGCGGTTTTTATTACCTTTAAGAAAAAGTTATATAGGTTAGGTTTCTTGTAAATTATTTCGTCATATCATCGGTGTCAATTCGTCAGGTAAATGCGTATAAATCAATCTTTTTAAAATATTTTTTATTTGTTATTAAAATTGGGTCAAAATAATATTGGCTCTAAGGTCAATAATTTAAGATGTCGTAGTAAAAATCAAGCGTATTGTACTAACGATTTTATTATTTAGTTAGCCAGTTTGACTTACCTAATTTATCCAACTGTTTTCGTTTGCTCAACAAATGATATTTTTAGAACGTACGTATTGGGACAAATAATTTTTTATCTAATAAAATACCCGTAGTATTTTTAATAAGATGGTTTTCACTAGTCCACTCGAATTCCTAAAATAACGCGTGACTATCGGTCAGTATCAATTTATTGCTATAATTTATAAATAATTATAATAAGCAGTCTTAACTAGTTTTACACACAAAAAAAATCCCAAGTTAAACTGCGCCTATCAAAATATCTATAAAAAAATTTCATAGGTGAGATGGAGCTAATCTAATATGTTCCGAATTTGTTATTGTATTAAAAGCTTTCCGTATAAATACTACATTGAATGCGAAGTGTTGATAGCACTACCGCGTTCAATAACAAAACCAGTTTTGTGAGTAATGCCCGAGCGCAATTTATCGTCTGTATTATTAATACTCAATGAATAGGAACGAACTTATGCACATGTTCCCGATTGACTGTTAGCATTTATACAATTTTACAACGTTGCTTGTGGGTCGGGACTGCCAGATGACCTTCAGTCTGGTAGTGATCGCGAAGAATGAAGTTGTTGAGCTATCAATTATATTTTCTGCGAGGTCCAAGAAACGAGAATTTATGAAAAGCTCGAAGAGTTTATTAAATTTTGTTGTAATTTATGTATGAATTAATTTATTACTAATTATTTCATGTTACTATCAACCGCAACTTGAGTACTCAAAATTATTTTGTGCAAGGTTTGAAATTAATTCCTTATAAATGCGAAAGTTTAAAATAAAATATAATTAGTTAATCAATATGTGATCTGTATTCGATTGTCCCCTGGAACTCGCTGGTCGCCATTGATTTTCATGCAGGATATATAAATTTACTTGTATATTTTATAATTATTATTACACGTACATGGTTGGTAAAATGAGTAACAACTACTATGAAATTGATGACTAACATAAAACTGACTAAGTTTCATGTCTTAATTATGATGTTTTTCTGACGTTCCGCTATTAGTTTCGAAGACGTTTCGAAGGCAACGCCAATAATCAAATCTTTTTTTTCGTTTGTTTTGTTAGTGTATAAACGTTAGGGCTTATTTAAATCATAGTTCTAAGTTTAATAAAAAAAAAAAAAAAAATTGACTAATACAACTGTTATAGATTTTAAAGAAAATAATAAATATTATTATTTACCAAATATTTAATAAATATAAAATTTAGTATTAATTTTATTTCAATAGCTATATTTTTCCTTTTTTTGCACAATCATCGTAATAAATTAATTTCAAAATGCAAGGTTTGAAATTAATTCCTTATAAATGCGAAAGTTTAAAATAAAATATAATTAGTTAATCAATATGTGATCTGTATTCGATTGTCCCCTGGAACTCGCTGGTCGCCATTGATTTTCATGCAGGATATATAAATTTACTTGTATATTTTATAATTATTATTACACGTACATGGTTGGTAAAATGAGTAACAACTACTATGAAATTGATGACTAACATAAAACTGACTAAGTTTCATGTCTTAATTATGATGTTTTTCTGACGTTCCGCTATTAGTTTCGAAGACGTTTCGAAGGCAACGACAATAATCAAATCTTTTTTTTCGTTTGTTTTGTTAGTGTATAAACGTTAGGGCTTATTTAAATCATAGTTCTAAGTTTAATAAAAAAAAAAAAATTGACTAATACAACTGTTATAGATTTTAAAGAAAATAATAAATATTATTATTTACCAAATATTTAATAAATATAAAATTTAGTATTAATTTTATTTCAATAGCTATATTTTTCCTTTTTTTGCACAATCATCGTAATAAATTACATAATAAGAATGTCTGTATTTTTCTAAGATTATCAAATTCTTTCTTTAGTTTGTTGAGTTCACCGGTGACTATGTTATGGCTATATTTTTAACCAAAGTTCACATTTCGATACCCGGGCAACATGTAACGATACAGTTAGTTGAAAAGTTTTCGTCATATGTTGCCATCTCTTTTTAATTCATTATTGTATCACTCTCTTAACGCAATATTTTTAGATCTTCTATTTATAAGTTGTATGTATTTAATTGTAAGTAGCCAGGGTCATTGTTTGGCAGCCGGGTCTCTTCCGGAGATTCTTTGCACCCTCCACCCCGCCGGAACCGTAGCCGCTGCCGTAAGTAGGAATAGCGGGGCTGCCGGGGACTGAGGGCCGTGGTACTGGTGTGCTATTTATTTTGAGGGGGTTTAGCCTTAAAACGCCACGTTGGCCAGGTGGCTTGGCGAGTCTTCCTGTCACGTTGGCCTGTTCCTCACCAGCTCCTCCCACGAAGAAAGAAGCTGGTGAGCAGCAGTTACCGGGAGGGACAACTGGGAGGTGTGGCAAAAAGGCCAGTGGGCAGACCACCCACCCGATGGTCAGACGATTTTAGAAATATGGCGGGTGCTCAATGATTTTGAAAATGAGCAGTAGACAGGGAGAATGAGCGCGCCTGTGAGGAGGCATAGGCATAGGTGGACATAGGTCCAGCTGTGGATTAAAGTGTGCTGAATATGATGATGATTGTATTTATAATAATACTGAGCTGTTTTGCATATATTTTGTGTTTAAAAGGTAATTTGACTATTCTTTTATGTTTCATATTCAAAAAAATCTTTAATCAAAGAATGAAACTTAGTGGTAACATTTTGTTATGTTTCATTATAGGTATGTACGACAATTCCTTTGCTAATATTTATAGGTAATATTTATGCTTTTGAAACATTTAGATCACAAAGGATTGATCATGATTGGTCACCTCGAATGTCTGATCTTAATCTCATAGAGCACGTCTTGACTGCTACGAGACGTAGAACTTCGTAGCGGTCAAGCTAAGAAAAATCAAGTTAGGTTAATTTCTATGATCGTGATATTATTTACTTGGTAACTATAGGTATGACGGACATAACATCTTATTTTCCAAGGCTAAAGGCACATTGACGATATTAAGTATGGATGTATGGTTAATATTTCTTACCACCAGATGGTTACCAGGTAGCCATTGCCATTTTCCAGATACCTACTTGAAATTATAAAAATATGATATTATTTATGTAACGATATATGATTTCGTTTAATTAGTACATGGCTGTGCTAATAATATGGAATCATGTCAATAACAGCGTCTATGTGGACTTCAAACTCATAACCAATAGCACGACGTTCTGGTCACAGATATAATAGGACTCGTAATAGAGTTTTTGAAATTTACGTCTTATGTAGTTCATGTAAATTCGAAACATTTTACAGTCTTATTTTTATTTAACTAGATGTTTTTCCAAAACAAATAAGAAATACTATGATCATAATTTATTAATTAAGATTATGATGAGTAAAAGGAGAGGTAATTTGAGGATTAAAGTTACATTTAAATGTATTTCAATTCATTAATAAGTCTGTAACATATTTACAGGTCAATGGCAGTGAATGGCAGTCGCAGTAACTAATGTTTGTTACATTTTGCAAAATAAAATTTTTACATATATAATCTATTGTATTACCTACCTAATAACTTGATTTCACTACTTGTTATTCATAACTAAATATTTTGGATATTCACAACTAATTTTATGTCCCTTATAATTATTTTGTGGTATTACTACTAATTACTATACATTTTAAATTTTTATTACTTACTATCTCTAAAAAAAATTGAATTTAAATCATCCAAGTTCATCGAAGTCATCGTTCTAGCTGTTACAGATAAATTTGCCGGAGCTTATATAAGGCCGAAAACAAAACGATAGCGTGATATGTGATAGTATATTATTTTAAATAGATTTTTAAAAAGGTACATTACATACACGGTTATTTAGTCTGGATTATTGTTTTTTTATTTGAGACTATTCATTTCATTTTAGCAATTTATTTACAATTTTATATTAGATATAATGTTGTTGTATTAAATCTGCGCTGTTTTTATATCAATATTTATTGATATTTTATATCTTATATATACTATACCAACTAATATGAAAAAATATATAAGTTTACAAAAGCGTATGGTAATTCGTATTATATAGAATAATATAATGAAAGTTAACTTATTTGCTCAATCGTTAACACTACAATAAGGGTCTATCTGAAAGAATATAACACTGCAATAAGGGTCTAATATCTAGCAAGAATAATGATTTTTTATAACAATACCAAAAAAAAAAATCGTTATAAGAAAAATTCAATACAACTTTTTAACTCCCTTATTCTTAGAATTAGTATAGCTATATGATTTTATGTAAACTGCTTTTATTACAGACACCTTCTCTTTACTAAGCTGATTTTGAACGAAAATAGACATTAACCACTCAAATCAGCTAATAAAAATAAATGCATACAAACCCGAATATGCAATATATATGACGACGGGAGCGACGGCTGAGCGATACTACTGTCTCCATCTTGAGTTTGGTGGTACAGGGTCCATTGCGTAGGCGGCGAAAATGGTAATGTATACTTCGTATAACCTTACTTTATTTTCTTGTTAACACAATAAACACACTTAAAAGTAAACTAGGTAAACCGACAATTTCGTTTTGGAGAAGTGACCTGGTCGGCGTCCCGAATCGTAATGTGCCATTTCAATTCCTCACTTTCCAACACGACTCTGTCCACGTGCCGCCTTTACAATAACAAGTGACATCACGGTATTTACCCCTGCTCTGGTAATATGATAGTCAAATCAGCAACTTATTATTAAACGATATCGCTTTCCACGACATTCCGATCGTCGATTATATCTCGAATTTTTCTAATCCTTATTCTGTATTTAGATTGTGACGCTGGCTGTTCGAAACATGCAGGGCGCAGGTACATAAAATTAATCTTCTTCTTTCTTTGTCCAAAACCCTCTTCCCAGTTCAGCTGGGGTCGGGTCTCCTTGTACGTCTGCGCCAGAGAGCTCTGTTCTGACTTGTCTGTGTACTCAGATTCTCTTTCTGGGCCTCTTTTTGCATGTTTGACCACCAGGTTGCGGGCGGTCGCCCTCTTCCCCGTGGTCGGTCCGGGATATTTAAGGCTTTCTTGATGGGATGGTCATCGTCACGTCTCAGGATATGGCCGTACCAGCGTAGTCGACATTCCTTCAGTTTTTCGACAATTGGTGTTATCTTGAACGATCCCCTGACATACTCATTCCTTACTTTGTCCAGCCGGGTTATTCCTCCCGCCCATCTAAGCATTTTCATCTCGTTTGTATGCAGTTGTTGTTCGTGTGTCTTTTTGATGGTCCAACACTCTGCCCCATAAGTCATGGATGGGCGTACTACCGTTTTGTACACTTTTCCCTTTACACGAATGGGCATTCTACGGTCACAGAGAACACCCGAAAGCGATTTCCATTTTATCCAGGCGGTTTTGATGCGGTGGTCCACGTCTTTATCGATATTTGCATCAGTAGTAAGCACAGACCCAAGATACTTGAAGTTGTCTACTTTGGGTAGTGCGCGGTTGTCTATGTAAATATTCCATCCCGTCTCTTCTGTCCATGGAGGGACATAGTCACATTCCAAATATTCGGTCTTACTTCGACTAATGCGTAGCCCATGGTTTTCGATTTGTGTCACCCACCGGTTAAGTGTTTCCTGTAGACTTTGTGCATTTTTCGCTACTAGGACTATGTCGTCTGCGTAAAGTATACACTCTGGTGCTGGCTTTTGTATGTCTCGCGTGATGTAGTCCATGCACAGGTTGAATAGCATACATAAAATTAATATTAAAAGAAATTAAATTTAAGATACACCAAAGGCATGGACAACAAGTCTGTGGAAATAGTACAAATAAAAAAGAAAAAAATCCATACATTACATCTTTATCGAAATCAATCAACCACAGATTAACATAAATATATTAAGAGAACGAATCTTATCATGTGTAACTTTTACGACCGAACAGAGGTTTATGCTCTAGTCGAATGTTCTTCCCTTTTTACAAAATCGTTTCCCAAGAAATATGATCCCAAAGCATGGAATGACACAATGACTTACATTCAGCTGATTAAGCATTCACTTCTATTGTCTTCATGCTTTGAGCTAACATAACTATCTTGTAAATATTTTTCTCGAAGTATCTCACAGCTTTTTTATTTAAACTGTTGTCAAATATTACCTTAAAATGTACAATTTTATTTGCTTAGTATAAAACACTCCAAAACCGGTTTCATTGAATCTATAATTGAATACATGGTAAGTTTATTATTTACCAGTAAGTATATGATTATTCGTTTGTTTACGTTTCGTTTGTTTATTTAAATTTAATAAAAGGGACATGGGGGCAGATGTTTTGAGCGTCTGCCGCTAGATGTCACTACTCATCTTTTAAATCGCGCTATCGTTTGTCTCACCGAGTTGTATAGAACACCCGGCAAATTCAGCTCAGTAATGATGATTTGAGTCTATCTTTATTCCAATTAATTTTTGAAACGTTGTTTAGACTAACTGTCTATTACAACGTCAATAAATACTGATAACTACATAAGGCTTAATGAGTACATGTTTGAAATGTGCTTATAACATAACTTTGATGTTTTATTTCAAGACAAGAGAAGTGTAAAATTTCCTGACTTCCGAAAACGACGAAGTTATAACGTTTAACTCATATATTTTTATTTTTCAATTATTATATACTAGCCATGTAAGTTTTTGATGTGATTTCGGAAACATAATTGAGAAACCCACCAAATTGTCTTACGTATTAAAGTTTTTTGGTAACCAACTATTAAAAAAATGTCTGCAATGAACCAACTATATGATTTCAAAGATTACTCATCATTTTAAGTTTAGATTTGGGAGTCAATCCATTATTCTACTGATGGTAGGGCTTTGTGCAGGTTCGTCTGGTAGTAGGTACCACCCACTCATCAGATATTCTGCCGCAAAACTGCAGTACTTGGTATTGTTGTGTTGCGGTTTGAAGGGTAAGTGAGCCAGTGTAATTACAGACACATAACATTTTAGTTCCCAATGTTGGTGGTGCATTGGAGATGTAAGCGAAGGTTAACCTTTCTTATTATACAATGCCAATGACTATGGACGTTGGTGACCACTTACCATCATACCCATTTGCTCGTCCGCCTACTATAAAAAAAAGTTACAGAAACTGTCACAAAACTTTATTCAAATATTAAGCAAAAATGAAGCTGACAAATCTTCTACGACCCAAAATAATTAAAAACAAAAATAGCTCAAAGTCAAGATAATTGACACAGGGAGTAAACCCAGGTTAGAACCTCCCTGTTAATTATCTTGACCGCGTGGTTAATCAAGACATAAATTAATTGGTGCCATGCTAAGTGATGTCACAATTAAAAAACAGTTTTAAGCATAATGTCTCAAACTATTTGCATTAACAATAGATTTAATACAATGTATAATTTCTGGATGCAGGCAACGCAAGACCGGCCAACGTGGAAATCCTTGGGGGAGGCCTTTGTCCAGCAGTGGACGTCTTCCAGCTGATATGATGATGATGATATAATTTCTAAGCTTAAATATTAATCTCTACGTTTTGAATTTGATAAATGATATCCACATAACTGCTATCTAAACAAACGATACTTTTTTTAAGCCTCTTTTGTAAAACGTTTTGCTAAATATATATTTTACTTTACATAAAAGCATAAATATCTATTTTCATATTTTGAACGCTAAAAATGTCAAAATTTCTTACAAATGAAATTATTTTTATTCAAATAACAATAGACCAGTACTCATGAATCGTAAAGCGCTACCATCGGTTCGGCAAGAAAATTAGTAGTTTGACTCATGAAAAGTTGAAAACTTAAAGCGATACGCTAAAGGGGTACATCATATTCTGATCCCTACTATCTCTTAAAGCTTATGAAATCCTAGTACTCGAGTTTGGTAAGAATCAGTACTTATAGCCATGCGCCAGATGTTCAGATGGTTTCTTTAAAGCTCTATATCAACTTTTTTAGAGCAGGACAAACTAATAAGGTTTTTTTAAAGTATTAAGGTTTTTTATAAACACAAACTTCCTAAAGCTTGAGATTGATTCCGTTAATAAATCTTTCTACAAAATTTAGTATTATTTTCATTACAAACTCTATATGTAGGAATTTCGTGCATAATTAATTTTTAAAAAGGGCAAACTTGCAGAGTAAGAGCAAAGTAAACGGACAACAAATAAATAAACAAAATTATTACTACATAATACTTTTATATATAGTTTTACGTTGGTACTTAATAAAATTTTTTTTAAATATTTAAATAAAAATAAACACATTCAATTTAATTAAAATCGCATATATTTTCAACTCCAGGCATTTCATAGGCATTTTTATTCGTAATTCTTTGTAATAATTACATGTTTACCTCACAATAAAAAAAAGAATATTCTCGCCAAGCTTTTACGCTTAACGGCGAGATGCGCTCGGTTTATAATTAAATGAAAATATTTTAAAGTATGTAATTACAATAAATAGTAATTACATTACTACAGTAATATAATTTAATTTATCCGTAATCACGTATTATTTTATTATACAAGTGATTTTGTTTCCCGAGGACGACATGTTTCTATCATCTAAAAACAAAAATCATTTTTTATACTTATGACGAGTTTTAGTTTTAATACATTTATTTTATTAAACGGCATTTTAAATCCTTATTAAGTATATAATGCCTCGGAAAATTTAACTAATTCATTAATAGGTAAGAAGAACTAAACTAGCAGATTTCATTAAACAAATATCTATTTAACAGATTTCTAGTTGTTAAAGCTAAGTAAATTTCGACATAATTTATTTTAAATATAACCTTGATTGGGAATCCATTTTCAACACTGTAAACTTTAAGAAAAGAGGTAGATGCCAGTGCTGGTTAATCATTTAGATTGAATCAAATTTCTGAAGACCCATTACCAATCAGTGCCAAGAAGAGAGGTTTAATGGATCTTCTGGAGTTAATTGATGAAGTTTTCAATTGAGTTCACAATTTCTATAAATAGTTAAAAACAAATGATTGTAACCCTATTGATCCAGATATAGATGAGGACGATCCAGATCTAGGAGATAAAGAAGATCGCTAATGACCAATTTATTATTACATTGCTAATTTTCTTGTTACACCCAGCAAAGTTGTGGTTTTTTCAAGATTTTTTTACGATGTTTATTATGGAAATGATTTTTTTTGTATATTGACAAAAAATAATACCTTTTCCGTATCTTAATATGACTAATTATTTTTTTCCAACTGAAGATGTCAATAAATTGATAACTCATTAGTGAACAAATTGATAAGTCTAATATTGAGAAAATTAAAATAATTTAAACGTATTATCATAATTTAATACATTACATAACATTATCCTTAAGTCAAGTGAGATATGTAAGTATATTCTATTATTATAATATGATTTAATATAATGTGTCAAACTTTAAAATTGCGACCCTGTAAAAATTACATTTTGAACATGTCAACATATTCACGCCATATATTCACTCATATCCGTGGCTGGCGGGTAAAAAAGTCTAAGCAACATGCATCATGTTACAAAATCTACAATTTATATAAAACTATTGTTATATATTTTCTCACCAAAAGTAGGTTAGTATTTAACTTTTCTTATTCCAGATGTAACATACTGGTGGACGAAAAAACTTTTCTATTACGTTTTATTCTTTTACAAAATTTAAAGCGAATGCATTTGTTAGAATTGAAATGTGTTTAAACAAACTGTTTGGCTCTTTATAAGATAGATGTATAATAAAAAAATGAAACTGATTTTGAAGAAAAATAAAACTTTTTGCGTTTATTTAATTATTTTACTGAAATTACTTAATAAATAGAAATACACATTATTACAAATGTATACATTGGCAACAACAACGCCATCTTGTTATATTTCTGTGAATATCAATGTGCATTACCAAACAACGGCTTCCTATAGTGTCGTAAGCTTAAGCTCTCAAACGTTGGTGTGCAAAACACAAAAATTGAATTGAATTATATTTCTATATAAAAGTAATAAAAAATATCTATGACTGTAGAAGCAAAGTTTTATTTAAATGGTCATTAAGTCTTAAAATATGAATTTGATTTAGTCTAAGTATGTCTAAGTTCGTTTAACTGCCATCTACCTGTGTATTGTTGAAGTTTTATGTAGTCTGGTACAAGTTAGGACTTGTTTCATTGAAATGAAGTGAAAAGGGTAGTCTGTCTGCGCACCTGTATAAATAAAGGGATGACATATGATGGAAACTTTTCAACTATCTCTGTCGTTTCCTGTTGCCCTGGTACCGTAACGTGAACTTTGATTGGAAATATAACTTCAAATTATATAAATGTAGAAGACATTGGTTGACACACAACATATTACACAACTAACATTAACTGTATTCTATAATATATATATGATTGAATTAATAAAGCATATTTCACATCTCAAAGACCTCTTACTAATCTCCCTGTGTCCTTATACATATATATGTAACAATTTGATTTTTTTTAAGTATGCTTGACGCTTGACTGTTATCTCACCTGATGGACAATGATGATACAGTCTAAAGTGGAGCGCGATTGTCTAGAAGATGCCTATTAACTGTTGACTAATTTAATAATACAGTGCCGATCGTATTAGAAATTCAAAAAGATAAAGAATGTTTGTTTTTTAATTTTTTTGGTATATACGATTTCAACTAATAGATTCGTCAAAAATTCTTAGTGGTAAGATACAAATTTTATCTCGTATTATTATTACACGCAATTATTTAAATATCTCGTAATATTTTTAAAATTACTGATCCTGATTTAAAAGTGTTAATCTCAGTAATATGATTAATATTAAAGATAAAATGAAGCATTAAAAATTAAATATTATGTTACTATTATTAGTTACCACCAATAACCAAAATAAATCAGTTTTATGCCACCCAAATCCTAAAAATCTTTCATAAAACTGCAATATATTTAAATAACAAATTTTTATCTCGCCCGTTTTAAAGTAAATAAACGTCGCAAATATATAAGACAAATTTACTAAATCGGGTCGATCAGTTATAAGAACAATCTGATTTTATATCTCCCATCCTTGTCACGAGAGTAAGTTGAAAAAAATCTCTCTTACTTCTTCTTTCTGTCTCAACCGAAGAGTGTTTTTGTTAGTTTTCGATAAAAAAAAACATGAAAAAATTGAGAATAAGTATTACGTGATTTGGGAGTTACTTTATTGAATTAAAAATGTGTTTGTCATTGGCTTACTAAAATCGAATGAACTCTAAGTAACTAGTATCAGTTGATAAAGTTGTATCTTTCTGATGCACTCAAAGAGATAAAATTAATATTACCTATAATTATATTTATTATTTATAATATAAGGAAAAATATCTTGATTTTATTTGACTGCGCCTTAGGTATCTAAAAAAGCAGATGTAATAACATTATGATTAAAACTTTTAAGCCAAAACTATCGTTTCATGTTACCCTGGTATCGAAATCTGAACTTTAGTTGGAAGTATAACTATAATATAAAGTCGTCACGGAACGAAACGAACGTTGTTTATTTGATTTTAAAATAAAACAGATACGTCTTCCGTATGTTTTACGTTGGTTTCAGGAAATTAATAAACATATATGCATTATGCGCTGTGAAAATGAAAATTGAAAATTATCACTATTCAATTAAAAAATCAAAATTAAATAAATATTCCTTTTTATATTTTTAAATGTTTGATACTGAAGAACATATGTATGTATATAAAACCTAATTAAGAAATACATAAACAAAGATCGAACTATAATATTTTTTTTATTCAAAAGACAATTTAATTTGTAGATTTTTAACAATACGTTTTAAATGATATTTGTTATACCTAACATAAATTGATTCATATAATTAATTGTATATAATAAAAGAAAATTCATGCATTCCTTGATTGATTTTCCTCGTAGGGCTCTGAATTTAAATATCGTTCAATTATTCTGGTTAGCATAGCAGTTAAATTTAATTGTAACCAGTATCTATTAAATAATTATTTTATAACGTATCTTTTTGAGCCGAGATGGCCCAGTGGTAAGAACGCGTGAGTCTTACCCGATGATCGTGGGATCAAACCCGGGCAAGCACCACTAACTTTTCTTGTGCTTAATTTGTGATTATAATTCATCTCGTGCCTTCCGGTGAAGGTAAACATCAGGATGAAACCTGCAAATGTCTAATTTCACTGAAATTCTGCCACATGTTTATTCCAACAACCCGCATTGGAGCAGAGTGGTGGAATAAGCTCCATACTTTCTCCTCAAAAAGGAAGAGGAGGCCTTTAGCCCAGCAGTGGGATATTCACAGGCTGTTACGGTACGGTTACGGTATCTTTTTGTACGTATATAACGCATTTTAGTAATCACAAAGAAAAGAAATAAAACCCAGTAAAACGGGATAAAATGACCAATATAAGCTAACTATGTCATACTTTAGCTGTAATAAGGCGTAAAGATATAACATATATTTACAACACACACAACCTTTCGTATTTATGATATAGTATATTTGGTGTAATATTTCCATTTACTAGGACAACGATATCTTTGGCATGACTTACACGTGAACATGCTACATATAGTTGTGTAAAGCAGCAGCAAGTAATAGAAAAAAATTACAACTATTCTAATTAGGTATCATCAATAGTTTTCGCAGCGCAAACCAAATAATAACTTTTATAGGGGAAAAAAAATTGACACCTTGTGTTACATTATTGCAACATTCTTAGGAACTTAATTTAAAAAAAAAATTAAAATATAGCCTTTGTTACTTGCTGATAAGGTAGCTTTCAATAGATGAAAAGGTTTTTGAAGGTTTGGAATACGTGAAAAAAGAAATTTATCTATTACAAAAAAAAACATACAAAAAATCAAATCTTACCTCTTTATTATATTAGTATAGATATTGCATCGACCGCTATAAACTCTACGCTCGTAGCACATCCGTAGCCACCACGTAACAACGGCGTATATTATTAACGGCGAATAATATTCAGTGTTGATCATAATATACTTTAAATAAATATTTTTTATGTAAAAAATATAATGTTTTTCTGTAAGATGTTTTGGTACAAATATACAATAATGAAATATAATATGAGCTTATTAGTCATTCGTTATATAATGATTGTTCATCTGCTTACAATTTTAATTTAATAAAAGAGCGAGCGTTGAGAGATGAGAAGGGGAGCGAGTAGATGGTTTTGTGCGAATGACACTAGATGACACTACTCATCTTTCAAATTGCTAAAGTTTCTCTCACGGATAGCTATATAAGACAAAGCATTTTAAGCTTTCCAAGAGTGATGCTTGAGAATTTAAGACAATTTTTGTGAGCGTTGTTTAGACTAAAAGTCTATAACAACGTCGATAAACACTGTACGAGCACATACTGATTAACACTTTTGTATAAAAAAGGTATATACAAATATACATACTAGTACTAGATTTAACATTGAATTCTATAAATATACATTTCAATGGTTTATCGAATTTATTCAAATTATTATCCATAATTTATTAACCAATACTTCGAACTAGCTAGTAATATAAATGTTTTTTTTTTGTTATAAATTAATACTTCAATACGTAAAATATACAATATTACTATTAGATCCTAAGAAACTGGGAACTAATTACAACATTTTTTATTATGTAATAATGTTTATAGTACAAACTTTACACTGATTGTCTATTTATATATATATATATAAATTGTACATAATCGATTTACGAATGTCTTGGTACGGTATAGTGGATGTAAATTATAATCATTTAAATAGCACACGAAGTTTTTTGCATTAAATTTCGATTGAAATATTTTTATTACCTCTCCCTAATTGAATCTTTTCGTTCATCATTAATACCTTTTATGTATTGAAGGGTCCGGCAGATTGTGTACTAAGCTCGCCATAATAATATCAAAGTATGCAGCGTTTCTCCGTTTGATTTATGAATCAGAGCTTATGAGCTACATCGCTACTGTTAAGGTACAATGCAGCAAAAACATGTCTGGACTGGTTTATCTAGATCACGTAGGGTGCTTAGGGTGTTGCTAGGTTGATTCGAGAGGGTGCGGATATTAGGGTTGTAAAAATGCAGCTTGGAAACTGTATAAATTGTATCTTCAACAACTGTCGAATTCATACCTTAAGGCCGTGACAGCATCGAGCATTCAAAACAGTCTTTTTTATTCTGTTTTGTAATACATGCGAGCTGCCATACGTTGTTTGTAAGATTTTAAGTAAAGAATTATTTTCTATCGCATTATATTAACACGACACAAATCGATAAATTTCATTATTATAAAAATTAAATCAATTTTATAAATATTCACAGTCATAATTGAAATTGTAACAATTTTGGAACGGACGTCACGCTACTAAATGTATGATATTTATATAAAAAGTTGTCATATAAACTAAACAGGGCAAAAAAATACATTCATCATTTTTGTGAATGTGTCGTTTAATTTTATTTTTATTTCAGGCATGTTTCCACTAAAATTACAGTTGATAAGAAATCGTCTTATTAAATAAAAAAAAAACTTGGGGATATTTAATTTTTTTATTCAAGCGATAATATTATTTTTAATTTATCGATAAGCGAATGTTTAAGAACTCCTTAATAAAAAATGCATTGCAAAAAAAAAAATTTAACCGTCGAAGTCAGGACGAGCAGCTAGTTAGAGAATAAATCTAACGCAAATAAGGAATTTTACAAATTTAAGCAAATTAGTTTACTAAACTATCTCATAGAAATAATAGCGAAAAATTTACAATGATGCTTATCTAAATTAACAAAAAATTCAATTAGTTTTCGTTAGAACAAATGTACAAAATGCAATCGAAGATGCGCATAAATAAATGTACCCAACAATCATTAATCTATGTTATGAAGTTTTTATTATCTAAGTAACTCAACTTTAACTTTTCAAGCATTTTTTGCCTACGACAGCTATGTTACTTAATAGTTTATTGCCTTAATCAAGGTTGTAATAATAAGCGTGCCTTGTTGAATAGTAATAATAACATCAGACAGTGTAGAAACTTTGTCTTGTCCTGTATCTCTATTCCTAATTTCATTCGCATACGTTTAGTACTTTTTGCGTGAAAGAGTAACAAAAACTTAATCGCGTTACGCATTAGTTGTTTTTTTTTTTAACTTTGTTAGTTATCATTAATAAAATTGGAAAAAAATAAAAAGTAAGAAATTTTGTATGGGTTTATTAAATAAAAGAAGTTTATAGAATTACACCTAAATTGAATAAGGTATGTGATATAATTATGGTAATGTAAACATAATATAATAATGTTTTATGCGTCTCTCACTCCTGCTTGCTAATTGTATCTTACTGATGCACTAAAAACAGGAAAATTAATATCGAATTGCGCAAATTAAAGGTTAAAGTAATTAATTTTGTTTTATGTGGCACTTGTCCAATTAAAAAGAGACGGCAAGATATTATGATAAAAACTGTCAAACTAACGCTATCGTTTCATGTTGCCCTGGTAATGAAATGTGAACTTCGGTAAATAAAATGATAATACGATGTTATGAGTAATAAACGAAAAAAAGTAAACAAAGGCTATTTTGATTAGTTAATTATAATATAATAACCAAATTGATCCGTATATATTTAATTAATTATATACAATAAATATTAAAGTGAAGAAAATTCAGGCATTCCTTGATTGATTTTCCTCGTAGTGCTCTAAATTTAAACATCAATCACTTTTTTACAAAACCACAGCAGCTAAATTAAGTAGGAAGTAATAAGCAAAATAAATTCATTATCTTATAACATACTTGTATTTTAATTATTACAATTAAATGAAAATGATTTCCAGCTTAGCGGCCAGCCAGGAAATGTATCTTTCTGATGCACTTGAAATAGAAATTAATATTGTATAGCGTAAATTGAAAGTGCTGTAGAATTAAAAAGATATGGCATTATTTATGATGAAAACTTTCAAACTAACGCTATCGTTTTATGTTATCCTGGTGTGGAAATATGCACTTCGGTTGGAAATATAACCATTAATAAGTGAACCGGTAAAGAAAACAAAAAGCTTTTTGATTTATTGATTTTTTGATTTTGTTTGATTTAATTTTATTAGGAAAAAATACAGACATACTTATGTAATTTGCCCACGTTTGTTTTTGGAAATTATACATAATATGTTTTGTGCAAATAAAAAGGAAAAATATCGCTATCCAAATGAAATTAATATTCATTTTTATATTTGTTAATCGTTTGATACGTCTGAAACATACATCTAAAATATTAATCACTCCTTCCTTACATCGCCAATAAACACCAACCTATATGACCTAAGATGTCTTTTGTGTCTGTTATTAAAAATATAATCAACGAGTGAACAATAATGAATGGATTCGTATTTTTAATATAAACGTAGTATTCGTAATAATAATTGATTTCTATTATTAATTGTATCTTGTAAATATTTATTAAACTTCATGAATTCCTTGACTGATTTTCCTCGTAGGGCTTTGAATTTATTATCGTTCAATTATTCTGGTTTACAAAAGCACAGCAGATAAATTTAGTTGTAACAGGCAAAATAAATTAATTATCTATAAAATACTTATTTAATAATTATCGCAAATAAAAGAAAAGGATGTAAAAAATACATCGACCCTGCCAGGATTCGAACCTGGAATCTTCTGATCCGTAGTCAGACGCGTTATCCGTTGCGCCACAGGGCCATATGAATGCATAGTAAAAATAAGATACAGTTTTTAGATTCTTAACTATAGATTCTTACAATTTTAGTGATATAAAAACAATAATATCGTATGTATTTTGAAGCTGTTTCCATAGCGGAAAAATAACTCTTTTTTTCTATAGCTATAGTCTTAAGTGAAATCAATTAAAATTCTAACATCAATTATTATAAATATCAGATATTAGGAAGTAATTACACTTTTTAAAAAATATTATAGATTGAAAAGGATATACCTTTAGATAAATTTACAAATTCTGGCATTTCGGTATCTCTAATTATATTTTAATTTAAGCAATATAAGACAATATTAAATACAATACAATTTACATACAATACGATTTAAATTTTTAAATTAGTAGCAAAATAAAAAATTGTTATGTTATTTCATGCTTGTACTTATGTAGCGACTTTATGGAAAATCTTGAAGTGGTAAACTTTTATTTTTTCTCATTTTCATAGCAAGATTGTCGGTAATTATGTGAAGAAAATAACATGAAATAGATTATTTTATAATACACAATTCTAATAAATTAATACTATTTTGTCGCCTTAAGGTAAAATATATAAAAGGTAAAGGTGTAGCAAATTTTGATTACCAGTGGCTTATGAAATCCTAGTACTCAAGTTTGTATGAATCAATCAATACTTGTAGTCATGCGCTAAACGTCTGTGAAGCAATTACGCCTTCCGTCGCCGCCGTGTTTACTTCAAAGCTCGATTCGACGGACCAAACTTTTAAGCTTAGTAACATAACATGTCTATTTTGCATTACAATCAGTTTTTTATTAGAGATTTTTTTTTAGAGTAATTCTAAGGTTTTTAAATCTGCCCTATCTAGTAATCATTGCTCTTATAAAAGTTGATATAACTCTCATCATTCATATGAAGACCGGTAAATCCTGGGATTTGCCATGCATTCATGTATAACCCTTTTATACCTAATACTCTTTAATGCCTTTCCATGTTGAGATTTAAATTATTGGAACTTATTTATTATATTTTATTAATTTTAAACAATTCCTGTAGCCTAGCCAATACTAGCCGGGATTTGAATTTGATGAGAAAGCTAAGATTAGCACACAGACCATATAAATATGAAAAAATCTATACATTTTGTTCCGCATCCCTTAAAATAGGGGAATGAAGAATTTGTATTTAGAATATTGGTTACAAATAAAAAATACGTAATTATTATACATACGTACATTAAATAAAAACTTAGATATTGGTTAACTTAAAAAGAAATGGTTTCCCACCAAAAACATATTCGTGTGAAGTAACGCTAAGTAGTTTAATTTCAACGGCTTTAAATCGCTTACCGAGGCACGGGAGTGTACACACTTCCAACTTCCAGACTCCGGGCTGCTACTGAGAATTTTCTGACAGAATAACCCAATAACTTTTTGTCGGCCCCAACCTGGGAATTGAACCCAGGCCCTCCATGTCTGTGGCCTTATATCAAGCCACTAGACCAACGAGGCATATAACATGAAAAAAAAGATTAAAATAAACTACTTTTCCTTGTGTCTACAAAATTCTGAGGATAAGACTACCTAAAAATATTGTCAAACAAACTCAGTCACAATAAAATTTATTTTGTGTTTAGGTAAGCCTATTATTTTGGAAAAAGGTTTATTATAACATACAGGCTTATGTTATAATAAACCCCTAAATATATTGTAAGTAAAAGAAAGAAAACCTTGATAGTATCCTCTCAAGTATTATGTTAATTTAAATGCATGTATATTTTGATTTTAACTAATGGCAATAAAAAATGTATCAAAGTTTGTATTGTAAAAATAAATTATTTAATTCGTGGTAAAAGAATTAATGAGAAATTTTAACACAGTGATAAAAAGGTACAACAATCGAACAAAATAACCTTGAACTTACTATTTGAACGCAAAAGAACATAACAAAATCGGCGCAGGAATGCGAAACGAGAAAATCAATAAAATATAGGTCAATGACAAAACAGGACAATGACTCCCTGAATGAAGGGTAGGTTGGGGTAAGTTCGTAATATGGTTTGATGTTTATTAAGCTTAGAATTTAAATGCATGCCCTTTAAATAGACGATTTTTCTTACTTTAAGCGGTAATAATCTGCGTAAATACGGAGTAAAGTTAAGTTAAATTAATTTCATTGTTTTATTCAACAAAATTATTTACAACTAAATTACATAAATATTTTAATAAAATATTAAATATCCTTCAGCTAAATTACGAAGTTTTAGCTTTTCGAATATCATCTAAATCATAATAATCTTTAATTGAATAATATACCTTATTTATTAAATTTCACTTAACGTACGATATACGAAAAATTAAAAATTGTCATAATATCTCGCGCGTGTTCTTGTATAATGACTTTATGGAGCTTGGTGTAAGAATTTTTATTTCTCGTTTTCAAAGCGAGATTCTCGATAATTATATGAAGAAAATAACTGTCTAAAAACAAAATAATAAATAGATTTATATAAAATAATTAAAATAAAATAGTGCTATTTTATATAAACTGAATTCGTACCGAAAGTCATGAAAGTCATGAAGTCATGAAATATTAAAAGGCGACTTAAAATGGTAAACAGTAGAGGTCTATCAAATTTTGATTACCTGAAGTTTATGAAATCTTAGTTCTCAAGTCTGTCTGTCTGTGAAGCAATTACGCCCTCTATGCGTGATTACTTTAAAGCTCTTCCAAACTTTGAAGCGTAGTAATATAATATATTCGTTTTGCATTGCAATAAAACAGTTCTTATATTACAGATATTCTTTAGAATGATTAGGTTTTTCATTCTACCCAGGCAATAAATAATCCAACCATGGTTGGATAGGTCAGCTAAAATGGCTAGTTTCCAAAAAGTACCAAAATCAAATTTAAAATAGCACTTTTAACAAAAAAAATACGACTTAATTGTCTTTCTGAATCTGTTGCTAATCAATTGTTGTTAAAAGATACTTTTTCTCACAATATAAAAGTTTCGATAAATAATCCCAAAAAATATTTACGGTGCTCTGTGGCAAAATATAAAGCAAAGATATTTTAGATTATTATCTATACAATTAAGATGACTTTCAAGTAAATTAATAGAAGCAAGCATAAGGCGATAAATCTAACGATTATTCATAGACTTTGACTCATTGATTCTTTTACTTTTTCTGGCATTATAGTGTCATTGTCTGCAACCTAGTGTATACAAACGATGAAGTTAATACTGTCTATACGCTTCTACTTCTACTGTGTATATTTATACGCTTGGTAATATTACTAAAAGTCCATAAGTTCAAGAACTTTTCAAGAACAACAGCAAATATATATGCAACAAAATCAATACTAACCTTGACACATAAAAAATAAACAAGTAAAAATAATTGACGAGAACCATTAAATTTCAATCCTAAAATGCATGGTGGAAATAAAAACAAATAGTTACATAAAAAATAAACTCAATCAAAATAATAATGTCCTCCTGACCGACATCGGTCACGGTTTGTATTTAATACAAGAACTAAATATTGTATAATTTTATGTCGTATACTCTCTGCTTAATTATTAAAATCCTTACAATTTACGGCCAACTTGAGGCGTGGTCTAAGCAATTTTCCCCATGTGTGTGTTCAATGGTTTTAAAGAGGCACAGATATAACAATGATGTCTCTTTTTCATATACCTTCTGCTTATTTATGCATACCTAGGACAATTTTACGGTTTGTATGAGAATTTGTCACCCATAAAACTTTTACACATGCGCATTAAAGGTAATTTTGCGAATGTGTGTGTGTGTATTCAATGGTTTTAAAGGGGTACAGATATAACATTTTGATGCCTTACTTTCTCCTGTTTGTGTAGGTGTGGTCGAAGTAATTTTGCACATGCGTATTCACTGGCTTTAAAGAGGTACAGAGATAATATTGATGTCTCTATCTCGTTTACCTTCTGCTTATTTATGCAATCCTAGTACAATTTTACGGTTTGTATGAGAATTTGTCGCCGAAGAAATTTTTACGCATGCGCATTAAAGGCAATTTTACACATGTGTATGTTAAAGGGGTACAGATATAACATTGTGATACCTTACTTTCTGCAGATTCAGTAGGTGTGGCCTAAGTAATTTTGCGTATGCGTATCAATGGTTTTAAAGAGATATGTATATATGTATATTCTAAATCCGATTAAAAATTATTTTTAATTATTGATTATTTTAAATTAAAATCTACGCAATACATAAAGTTATTAATTTGTGGTTTTAAAATGTAATTAATCCATTTGCGTCCTTAAAAGTAGGGTAGATAGCAAAATAGCATATACCAACAACAAGAAGAGAAGAGGAATAAACAACTGTGTCACTGAATTTACGTGAATAATGTATGTTATTCATTATAATTTAATCATGACGCCGGAAAAAAAGGATATGTTGTAGGGGCTAAGAAAAGCCTAACTTCAAATTAAAACCAAAATTCCTATGAGCTACCGTCGCCATCTTGAAAATTAGACCCAGTTACGCAAAAGCAGCCAACTGGAGAGAAAATATAAAGCGAGTTAGTTAAAAGCGATTTTTTGCCGATTTTTACTTTTTCGGTTATTTAATAATTCACTATGTAAAAAATATAGGTATAAGATATATTTTTAATAATATCAAGTTAGAAATTTTCAAAGAATCAGTTGGTAATATAATAAATTTTTATTTTATTATTTTAGTTTCAAAAATGTGCTTGTTTATTTTATATACAATAGCACCCGTAGCCGTAGCCCGTAGCACATTTGTAACCACCTCTACAAAATCCGTAGAACCAAGTTTTTGCTTTTTTTTCAAGCTAATATTATATATTTATTATTACAATAATGCGTAAGACTGGTACGAGTATATAATATTCTATAATATAATAATAGACTTTAATAAATTTTAAGCGTATGAACAACTAATAAGGTGATAATAGAATACCGTAATAATAGAGCAACGCGATAATAGTTACGTTTATTTAAAATCAATTTAAAGTTGGAAAGTTATAATTATAAGCGTATTTTAGAAATATTTTTATATATGTATTGACGCATTTTGACAAACCATTGTCAATAACAGATAATTTTAATCAGATACTAGCTGGTGCCCGCGACTTCGTCTACGCAGGATTAGTATTTGGAGTAGCTTATATTAGCGTGGCGTAGAAAAGAACTAACATTATGATATAAATTTAACAGGTAAGTAACCTATATCTATTAATTTAAATAAAAATGAAGTATCTTATTTAAGTGTAACTCTTAACCAAAAAAAAAAACTGCCAATACCTAATCTTGGGCCTATATTACTTGAAGTACAATCCGTTTTTAAAAAATCGCTATAACCATGAAAATTCGCAAATCGGAGACAACAGTCAACGATGTCTGCCCTCACGCGTCTGCCCGCGTGCGGGTGCGTCGCACCGCCCGCCACCGCCGCCGGAGGCGAACCGCGCCGTACCGCTCGCTACACCGCACCCGTAGTATCGCGCATTTAAACTAAATGATGTCTATCATACATTACATAATTATGTGTAACTAACGTTTATGGCAGCGCACGCCAGAATAGCTCGCAGAAAGATAGGTTTTTTCCTAGTTACTTGACATTTAATGTCATATTTTGGACAGCTCACACAATATCTTTATAAATTGTAGCCTATGTGTTATCCTGATGTATAGGCTATATTATTGGAAAGTTTAATTGAAATCCATTCAGTAGTTTTTGCGTGAAAGAGTAACAAACATCCATCCACACATACAAACTTTCACGTTTATAATATTAGTAGGATTAAATTTGGTGAAATTTAACTGCTTTGATACTGATTATTGATCTTATTATCAGAAATAAAGTCGAAAAGATAAAACTATCTGAATTTTTATTTAGTAAAATTACAATTAAGTTATGTCGAAAGATTTTTTTTACATACCTCTTATATCGGGGCAGGGGCAAACGAGCAAGATTAATTTCTGATGAAAAGTGATTACCACCACCCATAGGCATCCGCAACACCCGAGGCTTTGCAACTCCATTGCCAGCCTTTGAGAAAGGAGTACGCTCTTTTCTCGGTACGGTTTTTTTGTCATATCGAATCTAAAAAATGGCCAGCGAAAGCTGGGTCCACAGAGTGGTTGTGCGAGGCAAGAAATGCCTTAAAAATCGCGCTGTTATGGATTTCCAGACATCGAGGTGGTGAGGATGGAATTTTTAATTCTGGCGTGATATCTGGTGTGATGTTATAACAAAATAAATATATACTAACAAATTAAGAACTACCTCTTTTGAAGTAGGTTAAAAATTGGAATCGTTTTATCTTTTGAACTTTACTTCTCATAATGAGATACATAATCATCACTAGCAGTAATACATCCAATCCAGGTTTATATATTATAATATTATAAAGTATTGTATCCGATTGTAAATGAAATAAATAAAGTTTGTAATACAGTTTTTTATATATAGATTACTTTTTGTACAATAAAGTCCGAAAATGGCACATCGCATTTTAACCTTCGAAAATTAACAAAATATTACGTAGACAAATGTACATATACCGTATTGTTATCTTTGTTAACAACAATTTCATTAACATATTTTATATATGGTTTCAATACATAATTCTGATGATGTCGCTAAAGTGAAGAATTACTGCTAAAAGGTTAGACAAAGGCTCTTTGACAGTTTATAATTGACGTTAAGTTATAATTTGTTTTGTGTTTTCAATCATCACCGCCATAAGTACGCTTTGTTCAGTTTTAGTAAATAGCTACGCAAATTTAACCTTTATATTACACCGGTCCATTAGCTCAATCGGATAGAGCATTGCTTTATGAGGCAAAGGTCATGGGTTCAATTCCCATATGGGCTGGTCATTTTTTAATGCATTAACTTTTGCTCTTTAAAATTTGATACTAATGATTTTTTTCATACTAAGTAAATAAAATAATGGGACTATATTAAATTTGTTGTAGGCTAAATAAACAAATATAAAGATGGTTTCATTGAAAAACACGAACAATATTTGAATTGAATAGCATTTTTATGCACAGTTTTGTATTGGCCGCTACGAAGTCTACGTCTCGTAGTAGATTCTACTACCTATGATTTTGCTATTGTTATAGATTGAGAAGGTGTTTATATTATACCATAATTTACTTATTTTTTTATTTTAGACATAATTCGTCTTTTGGACATGGTGGGAAAGCCACGCTCACTACGTCCACTACTAGATGCCACCATCCTTATTTAAATCGAGTGCAATCGATTTACTGACGGTCTTCTTTACAAGTCCCGGAAAAAAATGTAATGACGCTTTATTTAAACTATTATATATTATAATTTTTTCGAACTTTGTATAAACTAAGTATATCATATTATATAACGGCATATTATTATATAAGATTATATGTGCATATGTTATAGATAATGGGAAAACAAAAATGCCAAACATTTAAAAAAAGTTAGGTTAAAATAACAACACTACAATATGATAATTTATAATAATAAAAATAAGAAACTGATAAAAATACAGTTTATAATTTATTTATCGCTATTTAATTGCTACGTGTATTATTAAAATGTTGTCTTGATGATTGATTTCACTTTATTCTTTAGGTTTAGGAGTAAAAAATAACCGATAAATAGTCACTTAGAAATTTATATATATGTACATTATGTAAATTCGATTCGATTAAATGCCATACATTTTCAAATATTAAGTTGTGATTTATGTAAAAAGTTTTTTTTTTACTTGTAAGCATAGACAAAACGATAAAATATTATCAGTAGATAATAGAACATAATTTAATTAATCCAAATAAATTAAATCGCTTTAGAAATAAATGTCAAATTTTAGAAAACTGGATTTATATTTTGGTATTAAAGTGACAAAGTTGTTCCGAAACAGGAGCATTGAATTAAGAAAATGTGTACTCTATGTATTATCCCTACTAATGTTATAAATGCGAAAGTAGCTCTGTCGGTCTGTCTGTCACGTTTTCACGCTTAAATATTGATTAAATATTGATTTTGATAAAAATTGGTACTATTACTTGGTTGGTAATACTTTGGTTTTATTGAAAAAAAAAGGCTTAAAGGGGTTGAAATATTTATTTTTTTATATAAGTTCGTCATTGTCGAAGATAAAAGCTTGAAACTTTATACTTGGGCACTTAATTGGAAATAAATAACTATTTATTTTAGCGTTTTGGGTTGAAGCGACCTGTGTGGGGAAAAATAGGAGATGAAAGTTCGTATGAAGTCTAAACAAATCTGTCTATGTTTATTATATTTTTATTCATCGGAAACATGTAAATGATTAGTAAATATGTTCTTATACTAATATTACAAAGATTTCTTTGTTTGTACTGGATAAACTAAACCGATAAACCGGTAAACTACCAAACCGATTTTAAAAATGTTTTCACCTACAGAAAGTTCCCTGGAAAGATATTATTTAAAAAAAAAAAAAAAACATTTTTTTACGATTACGATATTAGATTTATACGAAAATTGCAATAATGTGATTGATAGTAGCATTTTTTGTCTAATAACATTCATAATTTGGCGTACTGTTGTTACGCTAAAACTATTATAGCTAAAATAACGTATTACATGTTTACAGTACTTATCATCATTTACAAAAAAGTCCGAGAGTCTATATTTCTAACTATTATAGTAAGGTCAACATAACTGCTTTTTGTTTAAATTATTTAATAAAAACTCGGGTAGAATCGAAAAATGATGACATTCGTATAATGATATTAATCTTTATGTAATGAAATAGATATAATTATAAAGGTTTAGAAGTTAGGACTGGTATAATAATACAAAAATTAAAAAAAAAATGCCTCAGTGTGAGAGATCCATAATCTATTTATTTATACAAATTATATTTTTTCGAAAACTAGAAACAGTTGAGTAGTACGTTTGTAGTTTTAATATATTCGCCGGAATATGCACACCTTGTCTATACTGTACTGTGTGTTGTTTCACGCTGATAATCCCCCTTACTTGAAAGATAAGTTTTTATTTTTAGGGAATCCTGGAGAAGATCTTCGTTCTGCGAAGAGATGGATTTTAAGGGTGCCTGAACATAACTCATCTTTTTATAATAATTCTTTTACAGTTCAGGCTATTAAGCTCTGGAACGACCTTCCTTTAAATATTCGGGAGGCTACATCCATATACATTTTTAAAAAACTTGTGAAAGATCACTTTTTGTCTCAAATGCCTTATTTAAATATTTTTAATTAAATATTTAAATTAATTAAATAAAATAAAATTAATTAAATATTATATTTTTATTATTATTAATTTTTTTTTCTGCTATGTTTGAGGACTTATCGTTTTTATTCGTTCTTATTGTTTATAGTATGTATTTATATTGTATACTTGTAATTATATATGTATTTTATATTTACATTTATTTATTAGTTTGTTTAATCATATATTAATATTATTTTATTTATTATTAGAGCACCACCTACCTCATATCCTATGAGTTATCTCTTAATCCGTTGGTTGCCTGGAAGAGATCACTATGTAGCGATAAGGTCGCCAAATTTGTATGCTACTTTTATTATGTATGTATCCATGTTTTTGTATTCTTTTTCTCTTTGTGGTGTACAATAAAGTATAAAGTATTTTCATATTACTATTTAAACTTTGTGAATGTCCCACTGCTCGGCTAACGGCCTCTTCTCCCTTTTTGAGGAGAAGGTTTGGAGCTTATTCCACCACCTGCTCAAAACGTTCAATCAAATACTTAAATGGTAGTTATCAAAAATATTTAAAAAATTAGCGGCCTGACTGATTGAAATTGCTTAGTGGTTTTTAAGTATAAATGGAAAGATAGTTGTCACAATTTTTACCGTTTTAATTTGGATTTTTTTGCGAAGTCCATATACACTTCTAGAAATGTTCTAGATCGGCAACAATCTCGCGCTTGTCAACGTCAGGAAGCTCGTCGGAGTAATGGTGCAGGACAATAACCAGTTAACCACACTGATTCCTACTGGTTTCTCTGATCTTGCCCACAAAAAATCTCAAACTTACTCATAATGTTAGCATTAAATGTAACAAACGTACAAATTTATTTTATTTTTGTCCGACGCCTGCCTTAATTGTGAACCCTTTTAATTTTCCATTTTGCTTAATCGAAGATCTAATGGCACGTGTATTGAGCGTCGGAGATGGTATTGCATCAGCTTTTTAATCGTTTGACTTTCAATTCGCTTTCTTGTACTCTCACTTTGGGCATTGGTCTCCAAAACATAATTGTAGTGGGAGTTCAAGGTGTCTTCGTACATGTCTACTGCCACACCGTCAGAATATATCGAAGTCAGTGCATACACACTTCCTAATGGTTGTATAGGTGTAAGAATTTGAGCGTCACGGTAGCATGCGAAAGCAAACCGGTGGCGCTCCTCGCTAAGACGGAAAGGGTACCGCCGCTGGTTTTTTACTGGGTATACCGATGCTCGGGTCGCACTCGGTGACTTGGACACCGGCGAGCCCCACATACCCCTCAGTGTTCCCGTGGGGAAAAGGAGTAATGAATTTTTCCAGCGTGAAAAAAGGTGTTTGAATTTCAGAAAGAACCAGTGAAAAGATTTGTATTAGCCATATTTGGAGCAAAGGTTTTAAAAATGCAGATATAGCTTATGCGAGCAAAAAAAAAATGCGCCATATATTCTACATACGAGTTCGCTTGTTAGGAACACTATAAAAAGAATACGCGAGCGCAACTCAGGGGAATCTATTTTACTAGAGATGAAATCATATAGAAATATCATGTCTAATGTTTCGCGTCGATCTGTCAAGCTGGATATGCGATAATGATTACAAGCATCCTTGTAGTTTGTGTTAGTGTAAGTTTTAAAGTTCAGATGTTTAATAAACTTTTTTTGTAGGGCCTCAATACTTTCAATATATTTATTATATTGTGGGTTCCAAACTCAGCTAGCATATTCTAATATGCTTCTAACATAAGAGAAATAGGCAATTTTAAGGCAATTTATATCGCGAAAAGGTTTGCAAGTTCTAATTATAAAACCTAGTAATTTATAGGCCTTATTAGTTATAAAGTCTATGTGATGATTTAATAATAGTTTCGAGTCTAGGAAAACACGTAAATCACGAATTAGGTTAGTTTTATTTAAGGGAACGCTACTCATTGTATAATTATAAGTAATTGTCTTAATTTTTCAGGTAAAAGTAATTTGCGAGAATTTATTTACATTAATGGTGATCCTGTTCATTTTATAATAATTGTATAATCTATCCAAATCACTCTGTAGTAAAATACAATCTTTTATTTTGTTAATTTTTTTATAAACTTTTTATCATCGGCGAACATTAAGAAGTTTGAATATTTAAAGCAAGCACCAATATCAAACAAATAGGTATTATAGAGCAGAGGTCCTAAATGAGACCCCTGAGGTACACCAGATGTAATATCAACGTAGTCAGAACAAGAACCACCAATTCTTACAGCTTGTTGTCTTCTATTGATTATATAGGATTTCAACCAACGAAAGAGGTCATCACGAATGCCTAAGCCGTAATTTGTGTAAAAGGATGACATGGTCTACACGATCGAAGGCTTTTTCAAAATCAGTGTAGATCACGTCACCTTGAGCCCCTGAGTCCATATAATTGTAAATACCACTGATGAAAATTGATAAATTGGATACTGTAGACCTATTTTTCATAAAGCAATGCTGATTATGCGGAATAGCTCTCGCAAGAAAAGGGTATAGTTTGTGATATACTAGCTTTTCTAAGATCTTACTTGGAATATTCAAAATGGATATAGTTCGATAATTTACTATCTCTGTCTTGGGGCCTTTTTTATGGATATGAACAATAAGTGCATCTTTCCATTTAGCGGGAAACACGCCCACTTTCAACGACTTATTAAATATTAATGTTAAAGACAATGCTAATTCAATAGAGCAAGATTAAAAAAATGTTGAGGGTATGTTGTCACTGCCAGAGCCTTTTTGAATATCGAGAGATGTTAACAATTTTAAGACTTCCTCTTCTGTCACAGTGAAAGAATGATAAGTATCGTCCGTTACTGAGGGGATTTCGTGTAAAAGATTGTCGTAGTTAGGTGCATGTTTAATAAAGACATTCTTGAAGAAATCACTAAAACCAGAAAATATTACTTTTTCGTTATTGTAAATTTGATTACCAAAACGTAATGAACTAGGATAAGGACTTTGATTTCTACGTTTGGATGAAATATGATTGTGAAGAAGCTTAGGTGACTTTTTAATCCTTTCTTGTATTCCAAATATGTGGGAATCATAACATTCAGCTTGAATACGCTTATGTCTTTCACGAAGTAATTTAAATTCGTCATAATCGAGTGGATTATTATGTATCTTCCATTTGCGATGTGCGGTATATTTTTCTTTAGTTATAGAAATCAACGCTTTAAAGTACCAGACCGGATAGCTAAATTTTCCACCCGAAGAAGACTTAGGCAAAAAGGAATTTCTTAATTCGTACAGCAATTCATAAAAGCTATGAAGTGACTCCTCACACGACTTATCAATGAACAATGTATTTCAATTAACCCCAGACAGACATTCCCTAATTTTAATATAATCCGCTTTATGAAATTTGTATTTTATATTTTTTAAAGGGCGATGTTGCGATATTAATATATCAGATCAATCTATTTCCAGTGCTGGATGATACTTATCTTCGACTAATAAAGGATCGCATGATACCGACACTTTTGGTGATGTATTGGTAATAATGAGGTCTCATATATTATTGGAATTATTGCAATGCTCATTGGCTTGCCTAAATCCAAGGTATTCAATAGTGTTCATAAAATTAACTATAGCAGCCTGGCTTTGCGTAGTACCCTTTTTTTAAATACACGGGTCCCCGCTGTGTCCATTCGACATTGGGTATATTGAAATCGCCCAAGAAAATCACAGAATTGGGATGGGATTGTATTACACTAGATAATAATTCTAGAGCCAATGTGAGACGATGAGAATGTAGGGAGTCACCCGGTATGTACGTTACACCAAAGAGAATTGCATGACACTGAGCATTTGCTAATTTTGTGTGTCGTGTTAAAAGCACGAGTCTTTGCTAATTCCCTTTTTTTCCCTTTCCCTTTCCAATTCCCTTCCCAACAAATTCATTCCTCGCTTCGGCTTGAAAATTTTTTTAACACATAACATTACACCGCCACCCATGCTTTTAAATGAAATATTTGTTCCGATCACACCTAAAGACATCGTATCTATTATCGCATATCTCATCAGGTAAGAAACAATCATTAAGCCAGGTTTCAGTAATAAAAATTAGATCAAAATCATGGCTAAGAATATTCTTGTGTAGGTCATCCAATTTAGTGCGAAGACCACGTTAATAAAGTTTATTGTTTGTGTGTATGAATTAATTAATCAGCGAGCTACGTTTGTGCACCGTTTCCTTTTATTGAAAAATAGTAGTAAACATTTAAATAGTAAAAGTACTTACATTGTCATCATATATTACAGTGAGATTTCTACAATTTTCAAGTTTACCTGAAACAAATAAAAAATATTCTGATAGTTATTTATTTACTCAAAACATGAAATAATAAAATAAAAGGAAGTTAGTTGACTTCTAATAACAACACATTAAGACATGATAAAAAATACTTTACTACTTCTATATCCAGAAGAATTACAGTCAATACTAAGATATATTCAAATGTTGACTGCCTCGTTGGTCTAGTGGCTAGATATAAGGCCGCTGATCCGGAGGTCCTGGGTTCAATTTCCAGGTCGGTCTAATAAAAAAAAAAGTTATTGGGTTTTTCTGTCAGAAAATTCTCAGTAGCAGCCCGGAGTCAAGAAGTTGGAAGTGTGTACACTCCCGTGCCTCGAAAAGCACGTAAAGCCGTAGGTCCTGCGCCTGAAATCTTTTGCGGTCGCGTCGGATTGTCTTCCCATCGGATTAAGAGACCTAGGGATTAGAGAGTGCATCTGTGTTTGCGCACACACTATAATATGTCCTGCGCAGTTGGCTAATCTCTCTTGTGATTGGCGGCGTGGCCGAAATCAGTCTGGAGGACCTCATGTTCAATTATAAAAAAGCTAAATTAAACTATTAAAATGAAAAAAACTGATAGAGAATGCTCATAGGCATACTCCATTACATACTCACGCATGAGTATTTCTCAACATAAAAAATAGTATAAAAACAAATATTTTTTTTATATATAATACATAATAAATAATTATAAAAGCTTACTAAAAAAAATATTTGTTATATTATATATTGTGATGACAAAAATGACACAAAGTTTTTGTTGCTGCTGGTTTATCACATTGTGACAATTATTGTTTGAACATAACCTATTTTTAACTATGATATTAATAAGTGTTCTTGAGACGATAAAATATAAATATTATGCATCTGCGTAAAGTGTAAGAAGTGTGTTATTCGTGATCTATATGTTTCAAAAGTAAAAAAGAAAACTACCACAAGAGTGGCAGCGTCTAAATTTGATTAAAAATTGTTTCGAATATTAAACATATAAAAATAGCGCAATAATTTCTTAAGCACAATATGTATGCAAAAAAGTTCAGTCTTATTAATTATTAAACTAAACTTTTTAATAGAAAATCTAAACATATTAAGTTAAGAGCGTGTTAAAACAATGAGTAAGTGGTTTTAGCTGTACTATTTTTATTCTTCGAACACTTTTTTCGTACAGTCGAAATCACGTTCAGCATTTAGGTATTATTAAATTATAAAAATAACGCCTATTTTCTTATATAAAACAGCAAGGCATGCAGCATCGTTGACTTTTCAACATTATGTCCGTTTAAAGGAAGTCCGAAGGAAAACATCGCGAGGAAGCCTTTAAATCTCGAACATGTGTATTGAGCTTACACAACAACAAAGACCGCGTGTGCTATGTGATGCACTACGGCCAAAAAATATGTCTGGTATCAATAAAATTTAAGTATAGCAGTTATCGCCAGCAGCAAATAACCTATAATAGGTACGTTTTCTTGTTTCTACTTATACACACCTGAATAAATGAATCTACACATTTCTTACGTTTGCATTGTTGAAATGAGAAAGATAAATTAATTTTCATTTAAATATAACAACAAGGTACTTTTTGTACTTTTACAGAAGTAAAGAACTTAAATTGAAAATGTGAGTAGGAATTTGATCGAATAGCGAAAGTGCTTAAATTAACTACTGTTTTCCAGTAAGTTCTTACAAGTTTTTTGAATCTTTATTTAACAAAATTATATCAGTATGATATAATCGGCAAGAAACATTGTAGTTATACTTTTCCATCAATTAAATAAGCAGTTTACTTATTACTTTTTTTATATTTGCCGAGTATATGGACTAATGGTAAGTGGTAGTAGAGTCCAAACACAGTCCAAGCCAGTACAGACGGGAAGGAGATTATGCACTAGCCGCCTTCGCCTAGCCGGCCCGCAAGATGCCTCGTTTGAAGGAACCCGGGTTGTAAGAGGAGGGGAACACGTGAGCTGGTAAGGAATTCCATTTTTTGTAAGTGCGACAAAGAAAGGAGTTGACAAATTTCTTTGTGCTCGATGGAATTGATAGGCTAGGCGAAGGCGGCTAATCCCCTGGACTAAAGTCGCAGCGAACGTCAATCCCCAGCATGGCGATTTTGCTTTATCACTATGTATCACTAGCGGAGTACTAAAGAGGGAGGGAAGAGGGGAAAATGGTGACTTTTTCGCTTTGAGAGTGCATACCTGTGTTTTCTTGGCATTAAACTCAAAAAGATTATCAGAGCCCCATTTGGCGATGAGTTCTAATGTTCTATCGAGTTCAATTACAGGATCCTTCCGCCTCTCCTCAATTTCCGCTCGCCCAGCCACTCCGCGTCCGTAGTATGCGTACATGTCCGCACCATGTACTGTACTATCGTCTGCATAGCAATGTATGTTCCCAAGTGAGAACATATCATTGATATGCAAAAGAAAGAGTTCGGGAGATGGCACAGATCCCTGTGGGAACCCATCATTCACTACATAGAATTGTGAAGCGCAACCATCAACTAAAACACAAAGGCTATGCTTGTGTAGGAAGCTGGCAGTCCAGGCGCAAAGCTGAGCAGGCAGACCATATGTCGGCAGCTTGGAGAGAAAACTTCTGTGCCAGACCCTGTCAAAAGCCTTGGAGATGTCGAGGCTGACAGCCAACGATTCCCCACGCTTGTCGATTGCTTTACCCCAGAGGTGTGTTACGTAAGCTAGAAGACCACCGTTTTGGTCGAAACCCGTACTGACGATCATTAATTAGACAGTGATCTTCTAGGTAATGGATTAGTTGGTTGTTTAGAATCCGTTCCATCACCATACAAAGAACTGAGATGATAGTTATTAGCCGATAATTTGCCGGGTCAGACCGATCCCCTTTTTTGGGAACCGCTTGCACATTAGCTCTTCTCCAAGACTTCGGCACACATTCTGAAGAGAGAGAAAGTTGGAACAGGCGCGTTAACACAAGAGACAGCTCCGCCGCGTACTTCTTCAGCACTATGGCTGGTATTCCATCGGGACCGCTAGCTTTCCGTACATCAAGTGATTGCAGCTCCGCACGCACATAACGTTGCCTGATTTTGACGTCAGGAATCGTATGGCCACATGAGGGTATTGTTGGTGGCAGCGCACTATAATCGGAGTTATCGGCAAAGAGTTTAGCCAGGAGATCAGCTTTCTCTTGAGGACTGTGAGCTAGTAATCCGTCCGGATTTCTGAGCGGTGGCAGCGAAGGTTGGCAGAAATTGTTTTGCACAGTGGTCAGATGTCAGAAGCTACGAGAGCCCCTAGGATGCGAAACAAAGTCATGACCAATCTGTACAATGCGCTGTGCATCCGCTCTCGTGTATGCCTTCCTACAGGACTTGGAATTGTTATTATAGTTTGCTTTTATTAAGTCAATGTTAGATGCCGCTAATGCAGTCATTGATCCACTCGCGATATGCCGCTTGCTTAGATGATACAGCATCGGCACATTCACGAGTGAAACAACGGTTACGCGTACCCCTACTGACGAGATCTGAGCTAGAAATGTAGTAGTCCATTCCCAACATGATCTCGTCAGCAACAGCAGCGGCACTAGCTGTCGGGTCATTCCCACTGAAGCAACGTTCCTTCCAAGGACTGACGCATAGTAATCGCGTATATCGTCCCAATCTGCCGACATACAGTGCCAATCGCGACGTTTGCATACCGCTGGTGGCGTTAGTTTGGCCTGTGGCACTTTGGTAGATATAGCTGTGATCCGAAGAACCAAGTGGAGCTTGAACCACAACCTGATATTCCGCCGGGTGAGAAGTCAATTATTACAATATCATTGAACATTTACCAATTGCTGTTTTTATCACCGCATCATGAAGTGTCAGAATATGCAATAATTTATGTATATACTCCTATATATTTTGAAAATTGAAAGCGAAAGATCTTGATTTTGTTTGTCTGTGCGACTTGTTGCTTTAAAAAGGACTGTCATGATATTATGATGAAAACTTTCAAACTAACGCTATAGTTTCATGTTGCCCTGGTATGGAATAGTGAACTTCGGTTAGATGTATAACCATTCACAGGTATTCACAGGTAAACGAAAACAAAGTAAGCAAAAACAACGATAAGTTTAATAATATTTTGTTTGGAAAAATACAGACACGCCTATTTAATTGTCTGCGCTTGTTTCAGGAAATTAATTCAGTGACAAATTAATAGAAAAAAATTTACGCTATACAAAAAAACTTATTTATTTTTATATATATACTATAATAAATTGTTTCCTTTTTAATTATTTTTTTTCAAAAGACAATTTGTTTTATATATTTTTTTATACAACATGTTATAAATTATATTTGTTATACTTAACAAAATTACAAAACTAATCCATTTAATTAATTGTATATAATAGAAGAACATTCATGCATTCCTTGACTATTTTTTTCCTCGTAGGGCTTTAAATTTAAATATCGTTCAATTATTCTGGTTTACAAAAGCACAGTATTTCAATTTAGTAGTAACAGGCAAAAAAAAATAATGATTTCAAATTCAGAAGCCCTGCCAGAATTCGTATCTTGATTCTTCTGATGCGTAATCAGACCCGTTATCCTTACACCATACACCACCACATGACTATTTCGTAAACATAAAATACATTTTCCACATTCTTAATATTCCCTTAATATTTTAATAATATTAAACAACTAAATCGTTTCTAATAAGAAGGTACGTCTCCACAGTGGGAAAATAAGCATTGTAAATAAATACAAAAATCAATTTGTAGTGATTGTTTAATTGTGTTTATGTACTGAATTGTTTGTTGTTGTGCTTCATATATAAAAGTATTAAAATAAAGCTATTCGTATAGCGAATATATATAATATTAATATAAAATGTAATATAATCAAAGTTAAAATAAAACTTTATTCAAGTAGACTATTGCAAGTACTTTTTAATTTAAAAATTATTATTTTAATATAAGGCTACCACCATGCCATTGTAGTAACTTTGTGAAAAACTTGGTGTGGTGAAGGTATCTTTTTTCTCGTTTTTATAGCGAGATAATTATATGAAGAAAATTAAATTAAATATGACAGATTCTTTTAAAACACACAATTAAAATAAAATAGTGTTATTTTGTAAAAACTGAAGTCGTATTTCATTCATGAAATGTTGTTCCGACCGAAGTTGATATACAATAGGGTGCAGCATATTCTGATTACCTGTTGTTTATGAAATCCTAGTACTCAAGTTTGTCTGAAATCAATACTTGTAGTCATGCGCCAAACGTCTGTGAAGCACTTATTACGCCCTCTATGTGTGTTTACTTTAAATCACTATCAGAATTTCAAGCGTAGTAACGTAATAAATATGTCAGTTTTTAGTTTATTAGAATAAAATAGTTAAACAAAAGTATGTTAAAAATTAATTAGGGCTATTCAAACATTGTTATACCCAACCCGTGCAAATACATAATACTAAAAGATAAATAAAGAGATAATTCATTATACTTTACAAAGATTATATAGATGATAATGAATCGTGAGTTAGTATAGTTAAATAATTAACTATTCAATTATCATATCATATATAAAATTAATTGTTTTTAAATTTTATATGTATTTTTAAAGGTTTAATGTAAATACTTTAAATCATTATTAAAAACAATTATTTATTGAGAGTACGCCAAAAAATATATACCTCTATACTTACATAGGGTGAATTGCATAGCCACCGTGCTTATTTTTAAGCATTGTTGGTCTGTATCCTCAGATTTCTCTATGAAGTCAAAAATAAATTCTAAAAGAAAATATTTAAATATAGTGGTAACAAAAGCAAGCAACGCAAGGAATTGGTAAAGTTTACCAAATAAATAACCTTGTTCTATAATCAAGCTCAATTTTTATTCGCCAACCAAAATAGTTTCTGGGGTACAATATCACTGTGTCTATTGGCCTAATAGATTTGGATTTGGATTCATAAAAGTCGGTCGTTCCTATCTTGAGACATTTACCGGCTCTTGCTCTTTATTAAATTTTACAAAATAAATACTAAAACATAATTAATTAATTGGACGGCTACATTGACGAGTTGAATAACCTTAAATCTCGCAGCACAAATACTAGAAGTTAATAAATGCGAAGAGGTTGGAATGAAAGTAGTTTGCACTACATAGGTAAATGTAAATCTATATCAGATTATTTTATCTCTCACTTGTACAGAGTAAACATAGTAGAAACAGCATATTCGATAAAATGGCGCGTGTTTTTAAATAACCAGTTGTTGTATAAATTGGATTACAATAACGTTTTTGAGTAATGTTGCTTAAAGTTTTACATAAGTTCAGTTTGGATTGGCCAACTCGAAGTCCTGAACTCCAACCAAAAAAATTAATTGAATTCACTATTTCAAAATAATAATAAAAAAATAGGTCTGGAACGGGGAAGGAAACAAGGAAATCAATAAATAGGTGCCAACACAGGACAATGACTTCCTGAATGTTGAGTTGGAGTGAGTTCGTATTATTTTTATTTGTTGTATATTGAGTTTAGAATTAAAGTAGATAGATAGTTAAGCTCAGTATAATTAGTTCCGATTCTTGAAGTTGTCGGTAAATATACATACCTACACCAAGTCAAAAAGCTAGGTAGGACACATTTAAGAAGGAAATCGATTGAAAAAATCGTTTAGGATGGGCAGTATATGGCAACCTTCGTCAAGTCCTTAAGTAGATGGCCATTAGAGCATATCTGCTCTAATCGCCATCGTACGGCCACCGGAGAGGATACCACAAATCGGCAAACGCAGCGTAGGCGTCCTCCAGCCTGGTGGAGTGATGACCTTAATTAGATGGCAGGAGCCGACTGGATGCGCAAGGCAGAGAACCGCATATGTGCAGTAGCGGATATGATTGGCTGTTGATTGTTTGATTTCATACCATTCTAGCCTACACGGATGCAATTTACTAATAAAGAAAATAAAAAGTAATAAAAAAGTGTCCAGTAACTTCTTACGAGTTTTTTGAATAGTTATTTAACAAAATTATATCAAACTAATTGGCAAGAAACATTGTACTTTTCCATTAATTAAATAACATAAGCAGTTTACTTATTACAATATCAATGAACATTTACTAATTCTTTTTTATCATCGCGTCATGAAGTGTCAAAATATGCGATAATTGATGTATTTACTCCTATCTTCTTCTTCTTCTTCTTCCTAGCGTTTTCCCGGCCTAGTACTGCCAGGGTCCGCTTTCCTACATCTTTGCCTCCACTTTGCCCGATCGAAAGCGTTGTCTTTAGTGAGATCGTGCTCTCTCATATCGTCCCTCACAACATCGAGCCAGCGCTTCTTGGGCCTGCCGCGGGATCTAGGGCCTTCGACAACAAATTCCAGGCATCGGTTCCCAACATAGTCTGGCGGTCTGCGGCTAATGTGACCAAACCAACGGAGACAGCTTTCCTGCAACTTATCCGCTACATCGCAAACGCCAAGGCTACCACGGATGTGCTCGTTACGAATACGATCTAGTCGCGTAACGCCACACATCCACCGCAGCATCTTCATTTCCGCGACGTGAAGTTGCTGAACATGTCTCGCGAGAGCTGGCCACGTCTCGCTGCCGTACAATAAGACTGGTCGGATGATGCACTTGTACACAAGGCCTTTTAATTTCACCGGTATCCTGCGATCACAGATTACCCCGGTGACTTCCCGCCATTTGGCCCAAGCTGCGCTTATTCGAGCTCTGACGTCGTGGTCGATAGTACCAGACTCGTGCAGTACGGACTCGAGGTATTTAAACTTTTCCGTCTTGATAACGGATTCTCCGCCTATGTTTATGGGTTCGGGGTCCGTACTGCCACAGGCCATATACTCGGTCTTCGCAACATTTAGCATCAGACCACCCCTCGCTAGCACACCCTTCCACTGGTTCACCTTTGGTCCAATACCTGCTTGTCCTCATCTACCAGTGCAATGTCATCAGCATACATCATGATCCAGGGAGACGGCTCATGGGATTTCGCTGTGACAACGTCAAGCACTACACTGAACAGAAAAGGACTCAGGGCCGAGCCTTGGTGGACACCAACTGTGATCGGGAAAGGGTGTGTGTCGCCAACGGCGGTCCTTACTATTGATTCCGAATGATGGAACATGTCTCGGATAATGTCAATATAGATTTGTGGCATATTCTTCATCTTCAAAGCCCACCAGATTATTTGGCGTGGGACGCAGTCAAATGCCTTCTGCAGGTCTAGAAACGCCATGTACAGCGGCTTCTTCTTTTCTCTGTGGGCCTCGGTTAGTATTCTTAGGGCGAAGATGGGGTCTATGGTTCCACAGCCTGGGCGAAACCCATACTGACATTCCGAGACGGTACATTCTTGCCGAAGCCTTGAATCGATTACGCGTTCGAAGAATTTCATGGTGTGGCACATAACCTTAATACCGCGGTAGCTTTCGTAGTCCTGTACACTACCTTGGCCTTTATATACTGGAGTAATGATACCCAATCTCCAAGAGTTGGGCATCTTCCGGCTAGTAAGTATTCGGTTAAAAAGGTCATTACGTAGGTTCACACCATGAGAACCCATCGCTTTCCACGCTTAAATCGGCAAGTCGTCAGGGCCTACGGCTTTTCGGTTCTTCATTGTACGAAGACATTTGAGTACCTCGTCAGGTGTTACCGGTGCAACAAGTCCGAGATTAGGAGGCAGTTCTGGAGGAGACACATTAGCGTGTTGTGTGTTAAGCAACACGTTAAAGTAGCCGCGCCACCTCTCTTTCACCTTAATTGCATCGCAAACCAAAGTGCCATTAGAGTCTTTGACACAAAGACATTTTGTTATGTCTTGTGTCGCTTTCCGAGCCTTTGCCAAACGGAAGATAGTCTTTTGGTCCTCGTTTGTCTCGAGCGTGTCATACAGAGGTGACAGCGTCTGGTAACGGGCTTTGGCAACTGCTCGTTTGGTGGCACATTTAACTGCTTTATACGCGTCCCGGTCTTCAGGAGATTTGGTCTCTTGTCACTTCTTAAAATGTGTCTTTTTCTCTCGAACTGCCTCCTGTACTGAGTCGTTCCACCACCACGTCTCCTTATCGATGACGCCAAAGTGTGCTACGCACCTGTTTTCCAATGGTGTTCACTGTTGACTGGATCCTAGACCGATGTATATACTCCTATATATATTGAAAATTTAAAGTGAAAGTTTTTGGTTTTGTTTGTCTGTTTCACTTGTAGCATTAAAAAGGGATGGGATGATATTTTATAGTGAAAACTTTTAAACTAACTCTATCGTTTCATACTGCCCTGGTATTGAAATGCAAACTTTGATTGGAAATATAACCATAACAAGTCACAAGTGAAGAGGAAAACAGAGTACACAACAAAAAAATTATAAGTTAAATAAGAATTTGTTTGGAAAATACAAACATACCTATGTATCGTAATCAACTATTACGTTTGTTTCAGGAAATTAATATACGCTATATGGAAATTAATATGTGCTGTGTAAACTCGTAGGAATTAAAATTGAATTTAAATATCGTTAAATTATTTTGGTTTACAAAAGCACAGGAGTTAAATTTAGTTTTAACAGACAAAAAAAAATTATAACATGCTTGAATTTAAAAAATAAATGATTTCCAAATTCAGCAGCTCTGCCAGGATTTGTATCTGGATTCTTCTGATTCGTAATCAAATGTGCTTTCCCTTACACCACAGGTCATAGACAAGCTCGTAAAAATGAGATAATATCTTATTACAGTATTCACGTTCTTAACGTTATTCCCTTAAAATTTTAGTAATATTAAACAATTTTATTAATAAAAACAACCGTTTCTATTAAGAAGGTACGTCTCCATAGTGGAAAAATACGCATTGTAAATAAATACAAAAATCAATGTGTTGATGACAACACCGCAATGCAAGTTACGCATGAAAAACTACCCTACTAATTATAAGAGCTAATTTAGTGTAAACAAGCAGTGTAACGTTGAAAATTTTTGGTCAATACTTATTGACACCTATTTTGCTTCATATTATAAATTATTAAAATAAAGCTATTTGTATAGTGAACACATACAATAAAGCTGACGACGAGCTCTTTGTCTGCTAAGCCCAGCACATACAACTGGTTAAATAAATGAATTTTCTATATTTGTTTTATGTTTAGTGGCATTACTAAAAGTCCAAACGTTCAAGAACGTTGTTATTTTTCAAGAATTTTTCAATAACACATGCAACAATACCAATAGCAACCCTGACAACAATAAAGAAGCAATAACAAAAATAATTGACGTTGAAAATAAGTGAATTGAGTTTATGTTAAAGAAAGTATGTATATATTAAAATGAGTATTTAATCTTTATTTAAGTTACTATAAGTTTTACCTGAATATCCAATAATTATTAGTACTATAGCAAAAACCTTATAAAACATATTTTACTGTCTCTTAGCTCTGCTAACTAAATGTATCTTTCTGATGCACTTGAAACAGAAAATTAATATTGTATTACGTAAAATAAAAGTGAAAGTGCTGTAGAATTGAGACTTTCAAAAAACTTTCAAACTAACGCTATCGTTTTATGTTATCCTGGTATAGAAATGCACTTTGGTTGGAAATATAATAGTCACCTTACCCACCGGTAAATATGTGAAAACGAAGAATACGAAAACGAACACTTACGTAATTAAGAACATTTGTGCAAACAGTGGTTCTTTGCTATAGTATTCCTTAGTTCCCAAGGTTAGGGGCACATTGGCGATGTAAGAGATGGTTATGAAAAACAAAAAATAATATAAAAATAAGCGCGTTTTGGTTGCTTTTATTTATTTAGTAAAGTTTATTTTTATAAAAATAACACGTTTTTATTCCTACTCTGCGTTTATTATGATCTCATTTAAATATAAGGATGGTTCTACAAACCCTTTATAGCTGACGAACTCTAGGTACCAAACAAATATAATATAAAAAGCATTATTTGGCTTTTACTTAAGCTGCTTTGTTTAATAAATCATAACTCTGAATAAGATTTAAAACTTAGCGCTATAGCAACTTTTGTTTAGCTCTAAAATACCTATCCAACGATGTATTGATATTGGAGACGGGACCAAAATTTGCAACCTCCTTTAGTTTAAGACATGAGAAAAGATTCCATTATTTACTTTTATATTTTTACTTTTTATACTTTTATTGTACACCACAAGGAGAAAATTTGTATGCTACTTTTATTCTTATAAAAGTAGCATACAAATTTGGCGACCTTATCGCTACATAGCGATCTCTTCCAGGCAACCAACGGATTAAGAGAATAACTCATAGGATATGAGGTAGGTGGTGCTCTAATAATACATAAAATAATATGAATATATGATTAAACAAACTAATAAATAAATGTAAATATAAAATACATATAATATGTATCAATAAATAAATTATATTATAAATACATATATAATTAAAAGTATACAATATAAATACATACTATAAACAATAAGAGCGAATAAAAACGATAAGTCCTCAAACATAGCAGAAAAAAATTAATAATAATAAAAATAAAATATTTAATTAATGGTGATAAGGCATTTGAGACAAAAAGTGATCTTTCACAAGTTTTTTAAAAATGTATATGGATTTAGCCTCCCGAATATTTAAAGGATGGTCATTCCAGAGCTTAATAGCCTGAACTGTAAAAGAATTATTATAAAAAGATGAGTTATGTTCAGGCACCCTTAAAATCCATCTCTTCGCAGAACGAAGAACTTCTCCAGGATTCCCTAAAAATAAAAACTTCTCCTTCAAGTAAGGGGGAGTACCAGCGTGAAACAACACACAGTACAGTATGGGTAACCAATCAAGACGAGAACGAAATTGTGAAACGTGGTCATATTTGCGTAATCCAAATATAAACCGAATAAATGTGTTTTGTAGTCTCTCAAGCTTATTTAACTGGTCTTCGGTTAAGTCAACAAAGCTTGCGTCAGCATAATCAAGGATAGGAAGGAGTAGAGACTGTGCGAGCATAATTTTGGTAGGAATTGGAAGAAAATGTCGAAGACGACGCAAAGACCTCAGCGCAACAAACACCTTCCTGCTGGTTTCATTAACATGGCGAGTCCAGCTAAGAGTATTGTCAAGTCCATTATATTATAAATCATTAAAAACACATACGTACGTACACGTAATCGACTTTATTAAAAGATTTTCAATTTTGTAATATTAGTTGCACTCTATTCCATTAACTGCGCCATCCCGTTTCAATAGTTGGAACCTCTATGTGAGTATTGCACCTGCAACGTGTTGTTTTGTAGAAAGTAGTTCACATTTAACGCGGGTGTCGCTTTGTATCTCCATTACAAAACTTACTAGAGCTCGGTAAGCAGAGCGTTGTCACATAGAATAGAGTGAATACTAATCTTCGTCTCACTTTCCATCATTTTAAAAATATATATATGTTCGTTACTACATGAGCCTCCGTACCCCATTTTGCGATTTTACTAAATCAAAATTATTCTTTTAATGGGACACATAATCAGCGCTAAGGCAGTCATACTACACCCAATCTTATTTCTGATCATTTAAATAAATGTAACCATGTAACGTAAAGCCGAGATGGCCCAGTGGTAAGAACGCGTGAATCTTAACCGATGATCGTGGGTTCAAACCCGGGCAAGCACCACTGAATTTTCATGTGCTTAATTTGTGATTATAATTCATCTCGTGCTTTCGGTGAAGGAAAACATCGTGAGGAAACCTGCATGTGTCTAATTTCACTGAAATTCTGCCACATGTGTATTCCACCAACCCGCACTGGAGCAGCGTGGTGGAATAAGCTCCAAACCTTCTCCTCAAAAAGAGGAGAGGAGGCCTTTAGCCCAGCAGTGGGACATTCACAGGCTGTTACGGTATGTAACGTACGCCAATATTACTTTAAAATACTGTCACGTTATGTCAATCGTCTAAAACCGTTTATTCTTAGTATAATTAGTTGTACTTATTGTAGGTCTGAGGTATAGAAAAGCAGTTCAAACTGTCTCCATACAAATTTCATCAAAATTATTTATATCAAGATCAAGTAACATTCGCATTTATAATATTAATGTAGATTAAGGAAAAAAAAGTTAAATAGTTGTGTAGATGATGTGGTTACGGACGTGCTACGGGAGTAGAGTTTGTAGCAAGTTGGTAGTAGTGTTTCAAGATCGTATAAGCTGTATATTTCTGTCGATAAAGTCCAAAAATATTGTTATATTATCATTAAAAACAAGCTCTTTGCCTTCGTAAAAAATTGTGAACCAATGAATCAAGCAAGTGTACTTATATGAAGAATTTTAATTTTAGGTGGACTTCTATTGAACAATTCCGTTGCCGACCTAATATATTTTGTAGATTGAAAAATTCGATTTGAAACCAAATTTTATAAACAGTTCAGTTCTAAAATTTGCCTCCTACGATTCCATCATAAAGTATCATACGCTTAATTTAGCTTTTAAATTTGAGATGCATTCATATATACCTAGGCTGAATAAAACAAGTCCCAATGGACTTCCTTAATAAACGCCTACATCGTTGCTACGCGACGTGCTTGATTCTTTGGATTTGCGTAGAGATGTTGGATAAATCTGCGCCCTCTATCGTATATATCACGAGGAGTGTTCTGCTGTGAGTGGCCGCTGAACTTCACCACCGGACATTGCGTCAGGACTCTAAATTCCAACCTGGAATTCCACATTCCGATGTCTGGAATTCCACAAAAGCGCAATTTATAAGGAATTTCCTGCCTCCAACCACTCTGTGGAACCAGGTTTCGCCGGCGACTTTTTCGAACCGATATGGACATACAAGGCTTTGGCCTTAAAGGCTGGCATCGCACCTGCAAGCCCTCGGGTGTTGCAGGTGCCCATGGGCGGTGGTGGTGGTGGTGATGGTAGTCACTTTCCATCAGATGAGTCACCTGCACGTGTGAACCCACTAACGTAAAAAAAAATTCACCGAAAAATAGTTTTAATGGTGGATTTTGTAACATTGCCAAACATGAGGTTGAATTTGAAGCTGATAAGATGAGACTTCTATATGTGACGTTATGTAGGGTTGCCCTTTTATGGAATTAACTTTCAGAAATATTTCTCTCTCATTTTATAAAAAATTGCTGCTTCACTAATTTCCAAATCCGTTTTGTGTAGCGTAGTAGTAAACCGTAAATTTTCAGGGTTAAGGGTGGAAACTACATACTGATTTAGATGCTAAACGGCAAAATAAATTATATGGAAGTGATTTAATTTAAAATAAAAGAGTTAATTTAATATTAAATATATTATATTTTGAGTAAAATTATAATTTAATAATTACATTTTACATTTACTTAATTCCAGATAGGTACATCAGTGGTTATAGATCTGACAATTGGAATGGACTCAAATCCAATACATTACAGTTAACCACATAGAAACATTAAAAAAGAAAACAATATATAGGAAAAAAGAATCTTCAAGAAAATTATGTCTATCTCGGAAATCTATAAATATTTTTTTAATTATAATACAATTGTTGATTTAAAAAAAAAACAATGTTAAGACGAAGAAAATAGAGATGGACACACTGTGGTGATCGTCGCACATATGGAGCTTAAGTGATAATTTACATTAAAGCACCTCCTATCTGCTGCTGGTACACCTCCATTGTGTCACCATTTTTTATTTGCATTGACATCGGTGTGTCATTTTCATTAATTGGTTGTCCGTCAAATCTGAATCTGAATATCTGCTTTGATAGACCTCCTATGTTACAGTAGGCAACCATCATTTTTTTTAGAGGTGTACGTTTCTTTATTCTGAATAGGACAACAGAATTATCCTGTCCTAGTACTTTTATCTTGATATGATCGCTTTCACCCTTTTTTTTACCCGACATCTTGATTTTATATTTATTGTTTTCTATTAACACAAACAATACAGAATTAAATGACTTATCGAAGAACCACAAAAACTATACTGTGATAGATTTGTGATGTGATGTGACGTGGTGGCGTAGTTAGTGCGTACTAAGAGTGGCTTGGAGGAAACAGTCAATGCCACTAACAAATCATGCCCAGTACGACGGTAATGGCGCGCGTCTGCGCACTCGTGTATGATGTAGATTATATCATTAAAAATTCTTGTTAGTTTAAAATATCGATAAATAAAGGGCAACACTAACTATCCATCCAATTATTGTTAGAATAGTTACACAGTGTTAAGATATTAACATATAAACAGACCTGTTATTAATTATGTATATGACAAGAATTGAATTGAAATTGAATTGAATTAATATTAAAACTGGTATTACTTCTAAAATTTTAAAACTGGTTACTTATCAAAACAGTTATTTAAAAGACTGTCTACTTTAGAAATTATAATTTGATTTTAATAAATATTATAGGAGATATCAAAGTCTCACGGGCAATTCGCCTTTGGAACTCCAGGCGGAAGTGCTCGCAGAGGCGTATCGCTTCCGGGTTGAGGCGTCTCCCGTCTCTCCCGGCGACCATCCAGGGTCTGCGAAAGTCCGGCAGGTTAGGGCTCTACACCAACAAGCCCTAGTCTCCCGATGGGAGGAGGACCGGAGTGTGTAATGGAGTGCGCCACGTGAGGGCCCCAGAGGCATTCCTTGGCAGTGGTTATTGGTTGAGACCTCTCCTTGCCAAGCATCATCAACGCGAGAGAAGCGAGCAATATTGGTCGGAAATGTCGCAGAAGGAGCGGGAAGTGGGAGTAGGGAATAAGAAGTAGTCCGCCGAAGAAGACCGGGGAGTAGAAAGAGGCGCTATGCACACCTTCTACCCCCACCACAATAGGCGTCGCTAGGATTATGGGGGTTCCCAGTGCCCTGAGAGTCTCTCCTAGAGTATAGCATTCCGCATAGGCTATATAGTTAGGTATAGGTTTTATTTGGTCCCTTATTATCTAAGTATAAGGTGTATATAATTTATAAGGTTTTATTATTTTACTACTTTTTTATAATTAGATTTTTCCTATAAAATATTTTATTTAGTAGTAAAAGGCAAAGTAAATTAATTATTTTATAACACGTGTATTTTAATTATAAAAAATAAAATTAATTACTCGACCCTGCCAGGATTCGAACCTGGAATCTTCTGATCCGTAGTCAGACGCGTTATCCGTTGCGCCACAGGGCCACATCAATCATCGGTAAAAATAAGATATAGTTACTAAATTCTTAACTTTCTTAAATTTTTTGTAATATTAAACAATAATATCGTTTTTACTATGAAACTGCGTCTCCATATCGGGAAAATATACAACTTCTGTAGTGTCAAAAACGCTTTGGTGAAAAAACTTGCTGTAGTCTTAAGTAACTTTATTAATTTAATGTATAGTTTTAGAAGGGACATATAGTAGTAGTAGTAGTAGTAGTAGTACACAGTATGTTAATATGTTGTATATTTATTTTACATATAGCTTAATATGTCGATGTAGTCGAACAGAAAATTGTCGGTCTAGTCTGTTATAGGAATAGCGAATGCGAAAACTATAAAAAATATATGAAAACTTTGTATAAGAAGTTTCTAGATCCCCAAAACGTCTAACCGTCAATAATAGCATACACCTAAATTTTATAGATAACTTATTATAACCATTAAAATTATTTTGTAAACTATATTGTTTAAAGAGAAAAAATAATGACAGACTGTAGTTTTGTTTAATTGGTGCACAAAAGAATAAGTCTTTATCAAAATAAATACTTCTCATTCTCAAGTTCAAATCCGTATGAATAATCAATACGAATGATTAATAACAATATTAATCGTCAACAAGGAAATCGTGACATATCAAAGTAAGTTATTATTATTTATTATCATCGTAAGTTATTTATTCTATTGTGGGCGATATCTAAGTTAAATAACTAACAAACGACAGCTCATTATGAGCTCATGCCAGTCTCTTTAATGGCAGACGTTTACTAAGTTCATTCTGTGTTTTTTTTTTTTTAATTTTAATTACAGCAAATTCTTGCTATTCTGCAAGATTATATATTTATAGGACAGTCGATGTAATTATAAAAAGTTTGTATAAGAACGCCATGTCCAGTAATTTTTGCCGGGAAGTCATAATTTTTCTTTAATAATCATAGTTGGTAATATTCGAAACGATAAACATGCATATACACGCGAAAATATTGAGGTTGACTAAGAATCACGAAGAAATAATGTGGATATAGAATGGGCAATCACCAAAAGATTCAAATTCTAGGTGAACTATAAATCGATCTATTTGTATTCCGTACCAATGCCAAATGTTGGTAATATATTTTTTGAAAACCAGGCCACGATGCAATGAATGTCGAAACTTTTACAATTTTCTGGTTATCTATTTTTCTATACATCATCACCACTTGCTCTGATTCTTAAATGGTTGAGAAATCATTAATTATTATCGGTATTGGCCTGGATAAGCTTGGTTTCCACTCCTTAAAAGGATGATAATATCAAATATTATAATCATCTTAGAACCTAAAAAATTCGGTTACTATATTTGAAGCGCCATTGTCAGCAGTAAAAATAAAAACTCTCTTAAGCTAAATACACAACAACATGGGATCCAAAGATGGTACTCGACCATGTTTCCATCATTACCACATATCAAGGTCAGCAACCTGAATAAGACTTCCTCAGGTATTAAGATGACAATATCTGACACAGTAGAGACATTTTTACCTCATTTTTAGGTAACCCAAACAACTGCCCTGAAAAGAGTATTGATTAAGAGTATACTGGATTATCTCTTAGCAACATAAGAGTACAGATAGCTTGTTACTAAGCTGTAAGAAACCTCATAAAATAGTATCTTCTTGATCAGAAAGAGAACGGCGTTGACGTCGCAGTGTTCACTACACACACTAATCGTCGTTGCGTTGACACTATAAGAAAGACAGCCAGCGGGAACAACTCGTCTTTGAAGTTTGCTCGGTTTTATAACCACCCCGTCATCGATGAAGGGATTATCGCTCGTTGCGTTTGTCGAATTAATAATAATTATTAATATGTTTATTGTTGCATACTTAATATAATTTGGTAAATGAAAATATTGAAACTTATAAATATTAAAATTACATTTTTACTTTTGTTTAAATTTTACAATATTTATAAAGTTCAATTTAAGAGTACATAGCATATGTTATAAGTAAAAGTTGTGAATTCTTGACATTACAAGAGGATTTGATCAAAGATCGAGGTTTATGCGGTTTTTATCAAATACGGTCGGGGATCGTTTACTGAGATGCGATGAGTTAATTTTTTTAAGCAAACCTGATAAATATTTATATATTTGTCAGGATCTGCTTGACATATCAAAGGAAAGTGAACGTCAAATGGGCAAGAGTGGTTTCGGTGGTAAGCGGTACGTCGTTGGCGTAGCCAATGTATAGTACCGCATGGCTTGAGCGCAAACTAGTAAGACTATTAGCACTTCAGTTCTTGGACGTCAAAGTTTACAAAAGGACGATACGACACTTCAGGGCTAGCCGCCGTACAGACAACACGTCTAGAAACTGTTTTACGACTCGTTTTTATAATTGTGTTTTTATAAAAGTGATTAGTAAATCGTTTTAGTAATTCTGGATTTGTTATCTGTTAACCGTGCCCTCATATTGCCCACACATAATGTCTGATGTCTGTGAGGACATCCGCTCACATCGACCACCTGATACGCTATAGGTATATGAAATTGAAGATGACAATAATGCAAGTAATAGCAAATCTACCGATAGATATAGCTGAATTCATTTCTAAAATACAACCTTTTTTTAATATCGTAAGAAACATTACCTTAAAATTATACATTATTATTCCAATTCACTTTGTAGAAGATTTTAAATTGACAAATCTTACATCTGTTACAGTCATCGATAATATGAAGGATATATTTTCGAGACATTTTATTCTAGGAGGTATTTCTATGTCTCGAAATCGCTCGTTTTGATATCGTTTCGTGTTTCCCTGGTATGGAAATGTGAACTCCGGTTGGAAATACAACCACAATATGTCAGGTAAACGAAAACATAAGAAAACTCTGTCATTTGAATTTGTTTGAAAAATACAAATACGACGATGTAAATGCTTACTTTTGTTTCAGAAAATTAATGGACGTATAAAAGGAACTAAAAATAAAAGAAAAATGCCGCAATAAAAGGAAAATGAATTTAAATAGAGCAACCTGCCAAGATTCGGACTTGAAATCTTCTGATCCGTCAGATGCGTTATCCGTTTCGCCACATGGTCACATGTCAAAATAAGATACAGTTTTCACTTTCTTAAGTATATACATTTTTGTAATATTAAAAAAAATAGGGTTTCTGTTTTAATGCTGATGATTTCTACAACGGGAAAATAAGCAACTTCTTTAGTTTCAACAGGCTTTGGTGGAAAAACTTTCCGCAGCTGTAGCCTTTATTGAAAGTATTAAGTTATATTTAGGCTGAAGGTAAGTAAACTATATATGTATATTTTGTGTCACATAAAAAACGATATACATTGTGACGTATTTCAAATAAATCTAAATATCAATAACAAATAATTTGAATCAGACATTAAATTGGGTGTAATTTTACAGAAGGAACACAGTGATACCCGTGTTAAGAGTATGAACTACTTCCTTCAGAACAACCAATTACAGGTACAACACTCAAGTAGAGATTCCAAGCATTGATACGGGATGGCGCGATTAATGCATATGGTTACTATAATAAAACAAATATTATAAATTATTGCAAACATTTACGTAAAATAAACTATGCGTGTTTCTAATTTTATAAAATACTAGCTTTTGGCTCTCGGCTTTGCCCGCGCCATAATTTTGAACCAAATTATAATTCTTTGATATAAAATACAATTAATACTCGTAGTATAATCCATTGTTATCTACCGTTGTTAGCCATTTGCTACACAATTGCTCAATCCGGATACAAACGGACAAGAGGACAAAGCGGATACCATTCCTTGGGATGGCTGGCTTGGGCTGCAATTTTCTACCTCCGCAAAATTATCAAGTTTTTCCCTAGAAGAAAATGGGACATGGATCGAAACAAGCAGTAATTCGATAGTCCGAGGTTTGGACTGTATGGTTGATGAGACGGGAGATCGAACCCATGAAGTTCTTCAAATATAATATTAATATTGTATTAATGTAAAAGTTCTTGATTTCGTTTGATGCGCCTCTTGTATAGCATTAAAAAAAGATGGTATAAAACTTTTAAACTAACGCTATCATTTCATGTAACCCTGGTATTGAAATGCGAACTTCTGTTTTAAATATAACCAAAACATGTATATATGATTATATATTATATATTATATATTATATAACATGTTATTTATTGTTATTATTGAAAATTACAGACAAGCTTACGTAATTGATTACGTTTGTTTCAAAAACATATATATTATGTGATGTGCAAATGAATGTAAATATAAAATTCATTTTTATATTTGTTAAATAATACTTCATTAATGATTTTTATTAAACGTGACATGATAACAAAATTCATCTGAATAATTAATTGTATAGAATACATATTAAAGCGAAAATTAATGGATGCTTTGATTGATTTTCCTCGTAGGGCTCTGAATTTTAATACCGTTCCATCATTCTGATTTACAAAAGCACAGCAGTTATATTTAGTAGTAACGGAAAAATTTAATTAATTATTTTATAACATACTTGCATTTTAAATAACACAAATAAAAGAAAATGATTTCAAATACTCGACCCAGCCAGGATTCAAACCTGCAATCTTTTGATCCGTAATCAGAGGCGTTATCCGTTGCGCCATAGGATCAAATACATTTCATTTTCAAACATTTTCATATTCTTAATTTTAAACAATAACATAGTTTCTATTAAGAAGCTGCGTCTTCACATCGGGTCAATAGGCAATTTCTGTAGTGTCAACACGTTTTGGTGGAAAATTTTCTGTAGTCTTAAGTGAAATCAAGAAATAGAAGAAATAATTATTATAAATTTCGCTTTGATTGTGAGTTTATTTCGCAGATCACAATATGCAAATCGTATAACTGATAATATCATAAGCATGTCTTTGAACATGAGACAATACCCCAATGCTACGGTTACCGATTGAAAGTAAACACTACAACCCCCCTTTCAGTAAAATTATAAGAGCTAATGTGACTAGCAATGGTAACGTTAACAAGGGCTCTACCTTTACGTTAACTTGGTCCAGACTTTGTGACACCTTAAATGACAGAAAGGTGTCTAAAACATGTAAACTGAGTGTATTACAAGTAACCCAGTGACGAATAATATTAAGCAGTATTTATAATATTACAATTCCTTTTTTTTTGAGATTTTTACTACTACTACTAGTACGTAGTGGAGACGTACGACATTGTTTGTTGTTATCCTTCAATTTAAAACAATCGTTAAGGAATGTTTGTGGGTTAAAGGATATTATAAAACGAACTTTTTTAGAGGTTGCACAACTAGGGAATGAAACGATCATTTTTAGGCTATTTAAAATAAAAAAAGATATTATTTTCTTATTTTGTATTGCCTATAATTTGTAAAACATGAGATACATACAAAAATCCGCTGTGTTTCTTTCGCTGGTTCTTCTCAGGTCTGAGTTAACGCTTCTATATTAAATAAATATTTTTGTACAGTACAATATCGCCGTGTCAAATGGCCCAGTAGTTTGGATGTCCATTTATAGAAAAGCCAGTCGTTCCTATCTGTATTGGGATTATTGTGCAGAAAAACTTTAATCAATTATAATACTATGAAACAGGTTATGGCATTAACGCGCTTCTTGCTCTATTGTAAATTTTACAAAATAGACACTTAAAACATTTGGACGGCTACATCGACAAGTTGAATAACCTCAAATCACGCGGCACAAATACTAGAAGTCCATAAATGCGAAGAGGTTCGAATAGTTTTACACCACATAGGTAAATGTAAATCTATATAATATCACTTTATCTCTCACTTGTACAGAGTAAATATAGTAGAAATAGTATATTTGATAAAATGTCGTGTTTTTTTTAAATAAGCAGTTGTTGTTTATGGATTACAATGTTTTAGAGATTGGAGTTCGGATTTTCCAACTCGAAGTCCTGACGTCGATCTCATAGAGCATTTCTGGGACGTTCTGGAGCAACGAGTGAGATCAGTGCAGCCTGCTCTGAAGACTGTCAGGGATTTATAAAACATGATTACTACGGAGCGGAAACTTTTTCCAAAAGAAACTATAGGGGATATACATACTAGCATGGCCACCTGATGCAAGCTGTTATTTCAGCAACAGGTAGTCACACTCCATACTAAACTTTTATATAATTTTATTTCATTAAAGAAAAATCTATAAGGTTTACTAGGTGGTAGGGCTTTATTTAAGCCTGTCTGTGAAGGTACCTACCACTCATCAGATATTCTACCGCTAAACATCATTAAATCATATTAGAAATAAACCTCTTTATAAAAATCTTATTTTTGTTTCTTTAAGTCATTTAAATATTTTACTTGTAAATATATATTTTAGTATTCAGATGAGTATTTTTTAAATATGACCTCGATGTTATAATTTAATAATTAGTAAATTTGGTAATGAATAAGTGAGGACAGGAAACGACGATAATATTATACTTTCTATGGTTAACAAAATTGGAAACTGCAACAACCAACAGGTGTATTTCATCTATTACATTTGTACCTCATCGCTTTTATGCTGTCCTAGTATTTGTGCATCGTAGTTTGAGGTCGTTGCACTTGGGTGGGTGTCGTTGCATTCAGGTAAATCAAATTTATTTTCATCTTCAACATTATGTAATTACAAAATATTAAAATTTGCAACTAACTGCTTATTCATAACAATTTTATATAAAAAAATATATCACAATTATTTATATTTGAGCGTATTTTTATCGTCAATGAAATCATTTATCAATATTAATTTTTTCACCTAAATTTTCTAACGTTAGGTAAGTACAAAATATTATTTAATAAGAAACATTTTAATAAATAAAAATTAAAGTTTCTTAATATGTTTGTCCTCAATGGGTACCTAAAATATTCATCCGATTATAATAAAATTGGATTTTTCTTCAGTATGCAGGCTATTTTTATTCGTCTTACGCGTTAAAATACTATATATTTATATTATATAATGTATTTACTACTGATTAGTCAAAGCATTGTTAAGCTTTAGGAGTATAATTTAGTTTTTACTCACATTAAAAACTACAAGTAATTTGGAATAATTAACTGATTAATGTCAGACAGTTTTGTTGCTATCAAAAGTTGTTTATTGTCGTGAAAAAAAACGTTTGCAAAATTTTTGCTTTTTCTTTTTGCTTTTGAATTTTTGTCAGAAGCTGAAGTGATGATAATAAAAAAAACTGTATTCATATATGTAAAGAATATATAGCGCAAACCTACATTTTAACTGGTCGATAGAATCTAAGAAGTCGAAAGGTCTAATGGAGTAAATTAAATTAACTTCTAAAATATGAAAACACGTGTAACAGTTATCGTAATATCGGGAAGACTGAATGAAATTCACGATGTTGAAACTGCATACGATGGCGCAATGAATCGTGTACCGCGCAATCGCAGATGCATCGAGTGAGCGGAAAGACGTGCAGCCCGTTAACATATAGCGTTAATAAAGGATAGAAAATGCGTTGCATTGCCATTACTCCAGACTGGTTATGCTTTCCTAGTTTTTAGAATGCGCTGGCTATACATTCTTGTATAGGTAACAACAGACTGCACTGGCTATACATTCTTGTATAGGTAACAACAGACTGCACTGCCTGCTCAACTGCATTACTTGCCATCGTGTAAGTTGTAGTCTCGTTGCGAATGTTAGTGACACACATCACTTTTAAGCGAGGTCAAAAAAAGAGGTTCTCAATTCGTTTTTTTATGTTTGTTACCTCAGAACTCCTTCATTTATTTTTTTGTTGGTTGGGCGGCATACCCGTTTGGTTCCATTTATATTTAAATAAAATGACCACTAATAAAGTAAAGAAATAAGGAAAGATTTTTTTAATGGGCTCGTAATTTATTTTGAATTGGCTTCGTTTTTTAAACGAATGACTATTATAACATTCATATACTTAATATATATATCTTTTGTGTGCTCAACGTCCTTTTTTATAACTATTACTAATAAGAGTAAAGAAATAAGGATAGATTTTTTTAATGGGCTTGTAATTTATTTTGAATTGGCTTCGTTTTTTAAACGAATGACTATTATAACATTCATATACTTTATATCTTTTGTGTGCTCAACGTCCTTTTTTATAACTATTCGCAACATTATTTTCTAATTACGGAACTATTTATTTTTCTTCTTTTGCTTTTTTAAAATTTACTCCTCGCATTTTGTTGAACAATTATATAAATAAATATATAGATCTTAGATTATCTCTAATGGATGTCTTCATTAGAAAACAAACCACTTTGATAAAAAGAGAAAAAGGAGACGCGAATAAATTACTTGAATTTATATTCATAATTATAAAACAGAATATTTACAAATCAATTAATATCTAATCAAAGAAGTATTCTATGTTCCTCCTATTTATGTAACATTATTATAGGTTGTATTTCATTCGTACATGTGTTTCTGTTTATTTTTAAATCAAAATTCACTATTTAGTGTATTTTGATTAACCTTTTTTAAATACCGTCTCGATAGGGTAAAATATTAATTAAGAAAATTTATATAACCGTTGAAAAGTAAAATTATTTATGATAAAGATTTTATGTTATATTGATTAGGATGATAAATTAAAAAACTTATTCGATCTAGTAAAATAACTCTAAGGGTGCATAAACGCAAATGAATATATATTTTTTTATATTCATAAAATTGTTAGCCTGCGGCGGATAGGTCAGGGAGGGTAAGTTATCACTTCTTCAAATTTCATTTAAATCCGTTAAGAATTCTTTGCGTGAAAGGGTAAAAAATTTTTTTTATATATAATTTTTTTTGAGATTGAATTAATATTGACTAAATTAAGTTAATTAGAGTTACGCTTTTATTGAAATGGGTATGCGATATAGTTATCATCATGGCCTCATGTAAAGATATAAATTAATTTATACTTGCTGGTATGGCTTTTGGCGAGCCTGTCTGAGTAGGTACCACAGATATTCTACTGTGTTACGGTGACCGAGCCAGTGTAACAATGGACACAGGGGACATAACATCTTAGTTCCCAAGGTTAATGGCGCGTTGCCGATGTTGGCCATCGCCAATGTCTCTGGGTGATAGTGACCACTTACTAACAGATGACCCATTTGCACATCTACCTACGTAATACTGTAAAAAAATCCCTTTTACTCATAGATATTGTATCTTCCTGATGCACTCGAAAATCCAAAATAAATTATAAATACTGCTTGCGCAAGTCACAAGTGAAAATTATGATTTTGCTTGTCTGCGCCAAATTGGCATGATATTATGATGAAAACTTTCAAACTAACTCTATCGTTTCATGTTGCCCTGGTATAGAAATGTGAACTTCGGATGGAAATATAACTATAATAGTCACCAGTGAACGAAAACAAAGGAAAACTTGTTCATACATACATTTTCCATGATTGATTCTGGTTTACAAAAGCACAGCAGTTAAATTCAGTTGTAACAGGCAAAAAAAACATATATTTTTTATAAAATACTTGTATTAACACAAATAAAAATATGATTAAGCGACCCTGCCAGGATTCTAACCTGGAATCTTCTGATCCGTAGTCAGACGCGTTATCCGTTGCGCCACAGGGCCATACAGCAAATGCGTAAAAATAAGATATAGTTTCCACATTCTTAACTGTAGCTTCTTAAGTTTTTAGTAATATTGAACAAAAATATCTTTTTAATTATGAAACTGACACTGACACAACGGGACAATAGGCAACTTCAGCTTATGTGTCCACATGATTCGCTGGAAAACTTTCTGCAGCTGTAGCCTTTAGTGACGTTAACAAAAAATCATACATCAATTATTATAAATGTGGCTTTAATTGTGAGTTTATTTCCCCGATTACAATGTGACGCATATACCTGATATTAACAAGATCTTGTTATTATTTAACCTTGTCCTTGAACATGAAATAATACCTCAATGTAAGTTACGCATGAAAGTAAACACGAAAACTACCCGACTTAGTATAAGCTAATTTTGTGTGACGACCAATTTTGATCGAAACTTGGTGACACCATTTTCGCCATCAGCTTAATTTCTTTAATGGCTTGTACATCTCTTTTGCAAGGTTTATATTAGAGAAGCAGTCTAGTATCGAATTAAGCTTTCCTTACAATATTAAGTTTTCCTTTTATGACATTTTTTTTAAATTATTTGTTATCCTTTATATATAAAATTATTAAAATAAAGCTTATTATATGATAGCTAATAATATAAATGTAATATTTATATGAAATGTTACATAGTCAAAGTAAAATATACTTTATAACAAATAAAGAGTATTTTTAATCCTGTTCAATAGCTTAGTCTACTGTTACTGTAGTCTAAACTTACGATTCTTGTTTTCGATGTTTTCGATGTTCACTCTTAGTCATGAGCAATTTTATATATAATAAGGACTTTCTTTTAGTTCACTAATGAGATCCATATTTGATATGGTTATCTGCTCAAAAATTTTATTCCAAATAAATTTTAATTTGTTATTCAACTCATCGACATGTGTGTCATTTAATTTTAAATTCATGCTGTCAAAAGCTATGTTACAAGTTCCAACTTACTGAGTATTTAAAAATACGCAGTATGTGACTGTAAATCTATTGCAGAAATAGTTGTTACAGAAATTAATTCGACCCCTGCTTCATTTCCCGTTTTTCGAGCGAACGATTATGCGTTACCATTTTTGGAATTATTATTTTGAATATTAATTATGATATATATGTAGCATATCATTCAATGTAAGTACTGTTATGTTAAATAGAACGATTTTTATGCAAATAATTTGAAAATTTATGTCAAATTAATCATTTATTGTCATTTGAGTGATATATTTAAAAACTAACCGAATCTAAATATCACTATTATTTTTTGATTTATAAATACCAATATAAAAACATACTAAATTAATTTTGTCAGCTTCAAATTAATTTTATTTCACTCTATAACAACATAACAAAATACTTTCTAACAATACTTTCTACGAAATCGGAATTGCTCTTGCATTTTCTTTTATCCTGGTATCAAAATCTAAACTTTTACAGAACATATAACTTCAACAACTTTGTTGTTTATAACTTTTTCTAATTTCGTTTCTTTGTGTAATATTGGCTAAGAAGCAAGCAATATTTCGATTTAAAGACCGGATCTGCTCCACTGTAAGGTTGCCTTGTCAATTTACAGCTATATTACACTACTACTGTGTGTCCCAGCTGTTACTACTTCTACCAGTAGTAGTACTTTCTTGTTACTGCAATAGTATGACAATATATGATATAGGCCTTGCCTATAAAACTATTTTAGTACACAAATTTGTATTTATGAACTTTACCAGGTATAGATTTAGTATCAAATAAAACATTATACTGAATTCTAAATCAGTTGCTCATCAAAAACAACAAACCACCCATTTGAAATTGAAAATTTTGTAAAAATGTTTGAGTATAACCAACCAACTACGCAGACGATATTATATAGGGATGCACTCTCTATTCCCTCATTCTCATAGACGCGACCAGAAAAGGATCAAGCGCAAGATCAAAAGCTTAACATGCTCTCCGAGGCACGGGACTGCAATGTTCCATGCACAGCCCATGGGTTCCTTTTACAGAGTAGGTTAGCATAATGCAAGGATTTTTGAAAATTTAAACTCTAAGGTAAAGTAATATAAGGGATAAAAATGTGTTCGAAAACTTTTCATTTTTGGCGAACGAAGCTACGGCGATTAAAGCGCTAGTTTTTTATATGCCCATTAATGCTTGCATTGCATTTAAGCTTTAAAAAAGAAGGAAACCTCAAAATAATTTTACTTACATCCCGATGCAAAAGGAGGGATGTTGTAAATTCAAAAAGTGTGTAAATCTGTCTATCTAACTGTGACACTGTATTGCCTAAACGGCTGAACCGAATTTTGAAACGGTTATTTTTTGAATTATTAAGTGAAGGCGATATACTTTTTTAAGACTGATTTTAAAGACGTCTCATATGAAAATACTATTTTCTATTTCAAAAACCAAACCAATAAATACGTTCGATCAGGTTTAGGTAGAATTAAGACCAAATAATTTGGCAAACGTATAAGATGCGTAGATCACTTATGAAAGCTATGTTACTCAAACATTTGTTGCATCAATGTTATAACAATAAATATGCCTTGTTTGATAGTGGCATTAGTCGAAAGTACAGAACAAATTCTAAGTAAATAGTATTAATATTCAAAATATGCAACGTACCTATATTTTACTTGTCACTCGTCCTCCCTGATTACCCCCTATAGCAATCAAAAGAGATGGCATGATATGATGTAAACTTTTCAACTGACTTTATTGCTTCCTGTTGCTCTGGTATCGAAACGTTAACTTCGGTTGGAAATTTAACTAAAATAGTCACGGCTGAACTTTAACAAACTAAAGAAAGAGTTTGTTCAATTATTTGGCTTTGTTCAGAATAATACAAACGCGCTTGTTTAATTGATTAAAGAATACGATTATTTTACAAAATTAATAAAATATTATGATACAAATACAGGAAACATATCGCTATTGAAATAAAATTAATATTCAATTTTGTATTTGTTACGTATTTGACATAATATTATAAGTTGTATATGTCAAATTCAAATCCAAAATATATATTAAACATAGAAGCATTCTTATTCATAGTCAAAAATCTACCGCTGGTACGAAAAGAAGCATCTCAAACTTAAGGAAAACCAGCCACACAAATTCAGCGGGCTTTTATTAAGATAATAATGTACTATTGAAAATATTATTTAATAAATAACTGTTCAGGTTATTTATAAATTGTTGTAGGTTTGGAACTTGCAGGACAAACAATTGGATGTACAGCACTTTCATTCATCGCGATAATAATGCAACTGAAGGGCGTATGGCGTATCCAACCCGCAAGCAACGGTGCAAAATGAATGTATAAATGATTACAATCAATTGAGCACACGTGCGTCAGCTCCTTCCTATTCATCGCATATTAATAATACAAATGTTTAATGTGCTCCGGCATCACTCACATGACCGGTTTTATTACCGACCGACTAAGTAGGTACTATTATATTTATAATAACATATGATTTACGTAAAAAATAACATGTCGCGACTTACTAGATAGCGAAAGGTGGCAATAGTATTTACGACCAAAATTAATACACCAATTATTACACACTCCACTAAAAATACAAGGTATCGGAAATTTACTTGTTAAACGGAGATCACACGAATCGTTTGCAATGTTTGGAAACAACGCCTAATTTACAAATGTACAAACTATACCTTTTACTTCAATACCATAAAAAATAAAAAGATAAATGTCTTTTGGACAACGTTTTTCATGTCTTATCAAAAAGTTGAATCAGGGCTTTTCTTTATTATTGCAGATCGCGTAAATAACTGCTTATTGTAATTATTCGCAACAAATTGATAATAAGAGATCGAGACAGACGCGTTATCGAAGGTCGAATAGAGACTATCGAAAATAGTTAGCTAAGAATTTTACGGGTATATTCTTTAGACAACAATTTATTTATTTTAAAAAGTACGTTAAGAATATTATGTTATTTTGACTTTAGATTCTGAACATAAAATGCGAAGTTTCGAATTATATTATAGCTCAAGTTCTAAAGTTGTAAGTTTATTCTTCCTTATTGGCTTGCTGGTTGAAACTAGCCATCGGGCTACGCTTAGGCTTCCATTACTGTTTTCCGTAACCATAACAGCCTGTGAATGTCCCACTGCTGGGCTAAAGGCGTCCTCTCCTCTTTTTGAGGAGAAGGTTTGGAGCTTATTCCACCACGCTGCTCCTATGCGGGTTGGTGGAATACACATATGGCAGAATTTCAGCGAAATTAGACACATACAGGTTTCCTCACGATATTTTCCTTCACCGTAAAGCACGAGATTAATTATAAGCACATGCAAATTCAGTGGTGCATGCCCGGGTTTGAACCCACGATCATCGGTTAAGATTCACGCGTTCTTACCACTGGGCCATCTCGGCTTATTACTGTTTTAGTAGGTACTTAATAATAATTCCTATATGAGAACTATTAAACATTAGGCTTCAATCAATATTATCCTGCTATAAGAAGAAATTATATTTTAAGTTGTTATAAAAGATTTTATGTTGATATAAATAAATTTCAGGACAGACCATTGAACTTGGCACCCATTTAGATCTTACTTCTTTTGTCGTTGAAATAAAAAACCAAGGCATATATCATAATATTGGACTTGGCTATCATTTCACATTTATGTTTTTGATGGGATTAGATTTATACTCAAACATAAAGATATAAAACCTAAATCTAAACTCAATACTAAAAACGTGTAACTGCAAATTATGACAAAATGAAAAATAATAATATAATAAATTAGATAAACATATTAAAAGTAAAATATTTTATTTTTCTTGCAAAGCGCAAACGCGCTATTGTTTAGTTCAAGCCGAGTTTCTTAAACAGGAGGGTAAATAGGAACGAGGACTTATCTCGATTTTAAAGGATACCCTGTTTTCTTTGAGTTAAAAAGAATATATTATCATAAAAAATTACTAACACCTATAAATGTCCATGTTTTAAAAAAAATATATAAATTCATCATAATTAATTTAATTAAAATCAATACAGACTTTCTTGTTTGCATAAGAAATGTTTCTTGTATTTAAATGTTAATATACCATTCATTACATTCGGTAGTGTAAATGTTCAAATTTGGATGAGAGCTTCAATTTCTTTATTTATATATACATTTCGGATTATATATATATATTTTTTTTATTTAAAATACATTAAACTCTTTAAATATTTTACATATGATTTTTATAAACATTTTGAACATATTTTTGTTTTCTCAATTGCTCACTGTGTTGTTATTTTTGTATTTATTGTTTATTTTACACAATATTAATAGAAATTTGTACATTTATTGTTATACGCAATCAACTCGAATGTATTTTGTCTATAATACATACAAAAGATTTCATCGATTTTCATTTATCATCTAAAGGTAATAATAATGTTTCAAAAACCGTGATAACTTTTAATAGGACACAAAAATATCTGATATGGCCACTTGATTAGCCTACAAAGGTACAGTAAGCTACGGTTGAATCTGGTTTTTATAAAATAGTAATTACCATCCTATTAGTCGACTTCCATTTTGTCATATTTCGAAAAAATTTAACATTTCATGTTTTTAATTTTAAATAATATATAAATATTTTATTCTTTATTAGGTAATGTCTAGAAAGGATTTGATTTGCATACTGGATTGCCGCAGCTAAACAGTACCAAATGCTTATAAGATCCAAGATCAAGATTGGTTTAAAAATGAATCTTATTAAGATAGTTATGTACCTAACATAAAATAACTAAATTTTATAATGACTTAAGAAGCTTTATTGAGGATGTATAATACTAATGTTAATATTTTGATACTAAAAAAAAATCGTTGAAAGTGATATATGTACTTGTAGTATTTAATCTGTATCTTATGAATATATTGCTTGAGCATCCTTTTCGAGCAACATATTATAAGTCTTGACTTGTATTTATTTTATGTTGTATATGTAATTATTAAAATGTGTAGATTTTTAATTGTCAGCTGTTTATTAACTGACATCTTACCTCAATTAAATCATTTTGGATCGTTATCATATTAGCTGATAATAATTTATTATTGAATATTGTATACATTTTTAAAAAATTGAAATGTCGGTCTATACTTTAATTAATAATGCCTTTTGATACGTTATAGACATACTACTCGTGACATAATATTTTTAGTGAACGAATCTCATCTTGTGCACTTTACTGGAAGATTAACATTGCCATAGTGATTTTCTATAGGATAATTTATATTAAAATGAAAATATTTTTTATTTACGGAAATAATTAAGGATGTAATTAAGTAAAATTATATTAATTTCTGATTTCATGCTGCATGGTTGTACGTCAGTTCACAATTGTATTCGAGAGATGAGAGGGGGACATAGTGGGCAAATGTTTGGAGCGTCTGCCACTAGATGCCACTACTCATCTTTTAAATCGCGCTATAGTTTGTCTCAAAAATTTACTACATAAGACCTGTAAATTGCTCTAGGCGATCAGTTGTAATAGGAAATTGGTTTATACAACGCTTTCCTAAAATGTCTTAAAATCTCTTGTATAACTTTTGGAATATTAGCACAGCATAAAAGGTGCTGATGTTTCAAGAGTCATGCTTGAGATTTTAAGACAATTTTTGAGTGCGTTGTGTAGATTAATTTTTTATTACAATTACATTCAATACATTAAATTACTCGAGCACGTACTCATAAGGCTACACAAGCACGTGCTCGATATATGTTTTAACAACACCTAGTATTTATAATGTGTCATTTATCAAGATCAGAGAATAGTATCAATTATATTTAGATTCATACAAAAAGCATTGCTCGTGCTGAAATTGTATCTTTTAAACCACTTCTAAAATAGGTGATTATTATGTTTCACATGTATGTTTTATAATTTAATAGATATGTATTTTCATTTACGACGTTTTTAGACTGCTTATCGCGGTTTTTTTTATTGCTCATCATCAAATCAGTCATTTTACTTATGCACCAATATTCGTGCAACAAGAACGTGCGCCAATTTAATCATTACTTAGGACAGCAGCCTCGGTCTCGGAGCCACTCACTTCATCCAGGTTATTAATGGTCGCCAGCTCGTGGTGGTATATTTTAGTTTGCGTACAACAGACGCTGAAAGTAAGTACCAGTCATATGACCTAGAAATAAAAATAAAAAAAAACCAATAGTTGAAATATTCATCCAGTGTTATCAGAAATTAACTAAAACTTTCCCTATGTACCACGGCCTCCAAGACCACCTAGCACAGCATCTCATATTTACCCTTGAACCCCTGCACAATCATTTTGTAAGAATAATAATTAAAAATATATATAAAATATATAAATAAATATTCTTCGTATGTGAATTTTCATTATTTTCTTTTATATCATACAGTGAACTGGTTTTGCGAATATTTTATTGTGATTGTGAATATCGCTGTTAATTTGACTAAAATAATGAAGGAAGTACTTTTTATCGATTTTAATCTATTATTTTGCTCTTTAATAGCTGCTGCTTTAGTATAGCGGAGCTAGTTAAGTCCGAATGCTAGAACATACTCCACTGTTAACTATGACTGGAATACTCTAAGGTTTACTATGACTCGCGTGAATACCTTACCATTGCAGACTGATGGTGACTATACACTTCCAATCATAAATAGGTTTTAAGACTCTGGAAGGCCTAAAGGTCTATTTGGAAAGGGCCGTACAAAAAAATTAAGAATTCACAAAAACAATAGTCACACCTTTTATATAATAAAGTAATTATGGTCTGGAATAGTTCTTTTTCTATTCTTTTCTGCATTTTAATTAAGGTACTACTAGATCTTATCAAGCTTTATCCTTCTAACTCCGATACGTACTTTGAAAATATAGATTTAAGTATAATAAGCTTTGTACATAAATTTTATTTGAGTCATTTTCTAATTAATAAAAAATGAAGAATAGGACTAATGAGATTTGCATGACAAAAAAGCTAGTGATTTTTACAGGCATACAAACTGCGTCCTCTAATAGAATTTTTCAAAGATACCAAATGCGAATTGGTTTCTATTGCTCATTAAATATCTTAAGATAGTATACGATTACCATGTTTTGGCGGTATAGCCGAGATAATGAAAAAAATATCTTAATATCGAATCATTTTAAGCAAATAAAAATAATTAAAAGTTTTAAGTTCGAAAATTAACTACAATTCTTCAAATATCTAACTCACATTCGAGTAAATAATATTCCTAAAAATATCCACCCGGAATAGATTTAATAGTAAAATGTATATGTAAAAACACGTGAGAAAATGATATAATTGAAATATTTTCATTTTTATAATTTCTAACATGTATATACATTTTATTTGTGAAATTTTTGTCATGATATATTACGCGTATGTATTAACCGCGCCATGCCGTTTCAAACCTTGGAACCTTGGTGTGAGCGTTGGACGCGGGTATCACTGTTAAACTTTCGTATAATTCGTATAAAAATATTTAATTTATTTCATTTCTCAAAAAAAGACTACAATTCACTTTAAATATTTGAGAAAACAATAAAACATACTTAAATATTGTATATACAACACACAGGCGGTACACAAAAATAAAGAACAACAAATTACTTATTTAAAATAATGTGGGTATGACAAAACCAAGATGCAATATCGTTTGTGTTATAGCAATTAGATATTATTGTCTTTAGCTAATATACATATTATATACTTGAATATAGTTCTCGACATCAATCTCTTGTCGAACAAGAGATTACGTAAATCCCTCTAAAACCCTACTCCGGGTATATATCTATCTTTACTTATTATATTCCGCTTACCCAAAATGCTGAATCTTATCAAATACTAATTATACAGCCGTTCACAAATATAAGTAATAAATTTAAATTCCTAAAATCTGCCAGTAAGTAACGAAATATCACGTTTATGAAAAAATCTAAATCTACTTAAAAAATTCTAAATCCAATCCTCACATCACCAACATTCTATCGAACAATGCAAGAAAAAACGATTTTCTAAATTTTTCAACTTTAAAAAATTTCTACTTCTTCGCCAAAATTTACTTTTATAATATGTCAGATATTCTATAATATTTAAATATGACATGTATAAAAACATGTATAAAACATGTTAATCAAAACAGACCAGAATTCGGATTCATAAACCTTTTTTTTGAAAATAATATAAAACTTTCAAAAATATATAAATTACATTTCTTTGAATTTATCTTATTTATTTTAAGTAAAACTAATAATCAGAGTTATATTCAGGGCTCTCTTCTCTGCTCCTGCTCTTTCAGCCTTATAATATATGTTACTAGACAGAAAACTAATAACAAGTTGGACCCGTCAGTGTATATTATTAATATTTTAATAGGTATTTTTATATGTACGTTTATGAATGTTGTGTGTTTACGTATGTTACTCTTTTGTTATTCGTGATTTCCAATTAGATATGGTATAACTATCTCTTGCTGCGGAATCGCGGAAAATTACGTTGAGAATGTTCTTACGATTATGTCCGTCCATTTGCATAAACCCTTGGCATCTTGGAAAATTTATTATTTAAATAATAAAATACAATCGTTATGATGTGAAAAAACTAAATTAAAAATCAAATCACCTCATGTTACTTACACTTTTCTGATGCGCGCGATATTATAGTTTTATAATTACTGTTCCAACGGCTTCTGCTTTTGGTTTTTGTTTTTACGGATTCGATGTCGCCTGTGCGCTGATTTTGTACCACTGCCTCGTTGGTCTAGTGGCTAGATATTATGCCGCAGACCCTGAGGTCCTGGGTTCAATTTCCAGGTCGGGCCAATAAAAAATGTTTACAGGGTTTTCTGTCAGAAAATTCTCAGTAACAGCCTGGAGTCTGGAAGTTGGAATTGTGTATACTCTCGTGCCTCGGAATGCACGTAAAGCCGTTGGTCATACGCCTGAATTCTTTACGGTCGTGTCGAATTGCCGTCTATCGGATTATGAGAGCTAGGGAAGAGAGAGTACATATTAGATATAGTACTGTGTTTGCGCACACACTTGTGCACTATAATATCTTCTGTGCAGTTGGCTAATCTCTCTTGAAATTGGTCACCGTGTCCGAAATCGGTCTGGAGAACATATAATATTATTATTATTATACTTCCCAAAGATTCTGATTATTATTTTCGACTTAATTAATGTTGTTGAGGTGCATAAGTTGTCGCCTGTGTAGGATGGATGCTACGACATAGTGTCTTAGTTATAATTTAAGCAGCAAACTCTTATTGCAAAATGGAAAGCTTTGTAACAGGAATGTAATGAGCTAATTATTCACTTATAGCCGAATCTCCACAGGATAGAAATTTAAGGATACACGTTATTATCATTATTGTATTTTATTTAAAATATGTACTATATTATTACTATTTCAAAAATTATTTAACCTAAAGTTTATTATTGTTCTTAGACTTATACAACAAAAATGCCAGTCTTAAAGGCTTTTAGAGTAATTTTTAGTTGTCATTAATAGAGCTACAATAAAATGCTTTATATAACATGACTATTTTCGTAGAACATAGTTCTAAAGAGTTTCGGATGTCGTCCTTTATCTTCAAAGGAAACAATATCAAAATTATTTGCGTGATTGGAAGATCCTAGCTGAGATACAGACAGAGGAATTCATTACAGTCTGGAACCGGGATCTTATTACTGAAATTGTTTACAATTCCACTCAATAAAAAAAATGTATTTAACCAATTTAACAAGATATTTATAATAAAAACGTACTTAACAGATAAACATGGTATATTTGACCCATCTATAGTCTGTTGAACATATGATCTCAGACGCTCTAAAAGAACACAGTTATTACGAAAACAACATTAATAGGATCCTAACTAACTAGACGAAATCACGAGCCAATATACTATTTAAATAATAAAAATATGAATATTTAATTAAGGTACGTAGGGAATAGTCACTAGTCGAAGAAGCTTGGTCACCCAGGCTCTCTTATAATTTTAAATGAGCAATTTTTCTACATACATATATTTCATGTATATTCAATTAATATTATAAATGCAAAAGTTACTCTGTCTGTCTATTATGCTTTCACGCCCAAACCACTGAACCGATTATATGAACCATATATAACCGATGAAATTTGGTACAGAGATAGACAAATCCTTGGGAAAGTGACATAAATTTCCTTTTCTTGTAAAAATTGCTTTATAAGGTTGAAATAAAGGATGAAAGGTCGTAATTAGGTACTTGTAATTTAGCGTATTTGAAATTTCGAGCTACATGGGGATAAAATTATTATATATTTATCGGAACATGTATATAATTAGTAAAAATGCCGTTTTAATATGCTATAAAAGTCGCGCAAACGCAGGAATCTCCAAGCGCCATTCACAATGAACGATGTGCCGGCAGTCACAGTCGTAATCGGTGAAGGAATCTTCGCTTGCTCTGTTTGTGAAATTAATAATGATGATTAATATAATTTGTTAAATTAATATAATTTGTCAAATGAAATTATTAAAATCTATAAACGCTTAAAAATAAAGTTTTTTTTTGTGGCTAGTTTGTATATGAATGTTTTATTGAAACAAATACAGAAAACATAATACATAATAACAATCTCTGAACGATGACGAGCGACTAAAATATAATATACGATCAAACGACCTTCTTGAAGTGAAGTTCGATCATTATTATATGAGTCGATTCATTCGAAGATACATAGATAACACCCATCCACAACCAAAAAAAATTGTCATTTTGTCGAGAAGTCGAGATGGCCTAGTGGTTAGAACGCGTGGATCTTAACCGATGATCGTGAATTCAAACCCAGGCAAGCACCACTGAATTTTCATGTGCTTAATTTGTGTTTATAATTCATCTCGTGCTTGATGGTGAAGGAAAACATCGTGAGGAAACCTGCATGTGTCTAATTTCATTGAAATTATGCTACATGTGTATTCTACCAACCCGCATCGGAACAGCGTGGTGAAATAAGCTCCAAACCTTCTCCTCAAAAGGGAGAGGAGGCTGGGCTAAGGCCCAGCAGTGGGACATTAACAGGCTGTTACTGTTACTGTCATTTTGTAAAGAGTAAAGCTAAGTAACCACTTCGAAAGTTACAGTACTTTAACAAAAAAAAGTACATTAATTAGTATATAGCTAATCAGTTTAATATTTTAGAGGTATAAAGGTGTATGAAATATTAAAATATTAAAACAGATTAAATGTTAAAACTTCTTGCCTATAATAATAATAACTTAATACCTACCTAATACCAAATGGTAACGAATTTGCTGAAATTAAATTAATATTTAAGTCATGATAAAAAATATCACTTAAAAATTTCTCATTTATATTTATAGAATAATACTACTGGCTTGAAAACATAAGGCGTATTGTATATAACTAATAGGTATATAAGCTCTAAATGTCCCCATGACCAAAAAACATATTCTCATACTGATTTGCTGCATATATCCGAAACTTATAAAAGGAAATTCATATTTCGTCATAAAAAAGAGAGAAAATACGCAAATTTATGTTTAAGGGATTATAAGTATGTAGCATCATGAACATCAACTTTGATTCATTGTGAATTGCTTAAAGAAAATTCAAAAAAGAGAATACATCAGGTTTCTTAAAAGAAATAATAATTAGAAAAATAAAAAAACGTATAGTATTAGTCATATTATGGTTTGCAGAGATATGAATGCTGCAATTTTAAAATCTCACCTACAAAAGTTGATACATTATGATCATGAAAGTATCGTTACGGTAATTTCATCAAAATCAAAGAAGATATTTCGTCAGTGGTTGGAATTAAACACAAGAAGAAAATGTCGAATCAAATTAATAAATTTATTTAAGAAAAATCGTCTTATTTTATTATGCAATAAATTTATACTTATCTAAGTGACAATGAGCAACGAAAAATCATTTTACGAAACTAAATATGAATGAAAAGTAATTGAAAACGGTTATCATTAAAAAAATCCAAAAACACTCATCTTAATATCTCAAGAAATATAAAAATAAATTCAATTAAACTTATTTGTGTAAAAAATGATACATTCACACAAATATTTACCTAAGAAATCATAAACATAAACCAGTATATCAATGAACAAACACAACTCAAAATTTAATCAACAATAACTCAAAAATAACATTTTGTGTTTTTTTTTTTATTTGGACATGTTAGCTCCGTCATACCTTATCCTATACATTACTCAGATCATTCATTAAAGTATAAAAAGAGTATCACTCTCTTGCAAAACAGCAATAATTAAAAAAAATGATAAAGCCACTAAGAAGACCTTTAAAGAAAACCACCGAATAAACAATGGTATTTCATAAAACCACATTTCGTTAAACTAAACGAATAGAATGCAGTTGAAGAAAGAGAAATATATAGTCTAATAAATAAATTTAATGTGAAATAAATTATACATTATTAGTCTTATGGTACAAATTCTTATATTTAAAATTAACGTTTCTGCATAAGCTAATCCATTGTAACTTTTTATTTAATTTTTAGCTAATACTTCATTGTTTTTTAACTTGGTATATATCCAAGAAATTTATCAGAGATTCTAAAATAATATGTTATTTATTTTCCTTGAAATTGTGAGAATGCTTAATATGGCCGATTGATGAAGAAGAGCCCTTGGAGATAATAAAAATACTTTGTCTCCATAGATTTTGATTGCACTTGCTATTTTTGTCAATGGTTCCAATCCTATCTGACGATGAAATATCTATGATTGATATATGATGATAAATGTCTCAATCCAACATTACACAAAAGTATTCAATTTTCCCACAAATGAGAAAATGTTCGTTGATTCAAAAATGCTGGACAGTGCAGCAGTTGTATGATTATAAATCCCTTAAAAAAATTACATAATAATAATTTCTAGAGGATTTTCTTTTGAATAACTAATTTCGTAAATAATCAGTTTTAAAAAAATATTAGTAATCATTTTCTGTTAAATGTGTAAAAAGAATATGTGCCAGCCTACCTGTGTTTACAAATAAAATATTAAAAAAACCTGTTACTTTGCTTAAATTAGGTGATGTAATAAAATTAAAACATTAATATTACCTGAATGATAATTGATAATATATCTGTTTATGTGTTAATGTTTTAACCCTTTGCAACTATTTTAACTTATTAATTATAATAGTGATATTACTGTGACCTGTAGTTATAAATTGACATAACAAAGAAATAAATTTTTATATGTTTCGTCCTCCTTTAAATCCTCCTCTCTAGCCACCACAAACCCAAAAATTGTCAGTTCATAACATACACATACTGCCTATAACTAGATGCTTCTTGTTTTAAAAGAATTAATGTTTTTATGTTAGTGTGCTAGGTAACATTTTATTGTTAATTTAAAATATATGTAGGTACCTAGAAAAATATTTATTTGATCATAATTTTCCATAGAAATCCACAAATTGTATATGGATGTAAAATGTTTTTTTGTTGTCATTCATTTTAATTAATAACAGTTTGAACAAAAAAAATTGAGCTTAGTGTTGTTAAAATCTGAGATAAAAATAATTAACAAAAAGTACTTAGTTTAAACTCTCAAATTCTCATTTATAAAAAAATGTAATTATCAAAATACCTTAATATGATTGTTACATGATTTAAATATGGTACTTAGAGTACCATATTTAAACCAAGATTACATTTATTTAAAGTAAAGTAGACACTGGACGTTACAAGTGAAAGATTTTTATAAACGTTAGCAGAACTCTTAATTATTTTTTATTTTTTGAAATTGTGAAGCGTTTCGTATTTTATTGATTGTTTGTTGATTATCAAAACATGCAGAATCACAATCATGAACCAAATGCTCTTAAGAGAAAAGGTTTTGTAAAATTGTTATGCCTTAGCCTATCCGTTATTCAAATTAATTTTTATGCCTAAATACTATTAGACCAATTAGCCATTATGCCTAGTAACTTTATGCGAATGAAAATTATGCTTAAACATATTAGCCTACAAGATAGTTATGTTAACACAAATTGTATACCAAAAACAATTTTAGTTAAATTATTATGAACATTCAAACATAATTACTTATGTTTAGCCTGAAAAAATTAGCTGTTTTAACGTTAAACTAAAAACTTAAATGTACAACAAATAATTGGTATATTAAAATGGTTTGCACAATAATATCGACATATTTTTGTTGATAATAATGATTCATGGAAAATAATACTTTTCTGAGTTCTAAATGTTATATTAGTGTACGCAAAGGTACTCGACAATAAATATAAGAAAGCTTTTTTTATATTAACATATAAATAAACAACATTGTACGAGCTGGCGAACCAAGACGAGCGATTTGACGTCGTGCGTCTATCGGTCAATCCAGAAAAAGATTTAAAAACTCTTAACCCTTTAGCAGATATCGTAATAATTTTTTGGTAGCATTTTTTATATTTTAAATGTCAAATCAAATGTGATAACATAAAATTGCGAAACTCATCTTACTCATTGTAAATTAATAAAAGAGCAAGCGTCGAGAAATGAGAGGGGGACATAGCGGGCAAATGTTTGGACCGTCTGCCGCTAGATGCCACTACTCATCTTTTAAATCGCGCTATAGTTTGTCTCACGTATTACTACATAAGACCTGTAAATTGCTCTCGGCGATCAGTTGTAATAGGAAGCTGGTTTACACAACGCTTGCCTAAAATGTCTTAAAGTCTCTTGTATAACTTATGAAATGTCAGCACAGCAAAATAGGTGCTGATGCTACAAGAGTCATGCTTGAGATTTTAAGACAATTTTCGAGTGCGTTGTGTAGATTAACTTTTTATTACAATTATAATAAATAACATTCACATACTTGAGCACCTGCTCATATAGTCTTTTGTACTCATAAGGCTATATAAGCACGTGCTTGACATATACTTTTAACTATATCTTAATGAACTTGTCTTTCAAACCACTTCTAAAAAAAGAAGATTAATATTGTTATGTTGTAATTATATTAATATAAACATACGTGTGGCATGTTTTTATTTTTTAATAATTACGTAATATAATATTGACGGCGTTTCAGAAAATCGTAGACTATTACACAAAAAAAACATTGGAATATATATTTAAATCTCAACAAGACCTACTCCAACACAGTATGTGTTGACTATGACAACTTTGCTTATAGAAGTTATGAAGTGTAATGCTTGTAAGCACTTATTATAGCATAAGATCGTTGTAAAACCATCTGCAATTTCTGCTTACAGGATATGATAAATGAGTGACTGTATAGCATTTATACTAGAAATCTATATACTAGAAATATACTAGAAATCTATTGTTGAAGTAGATAAAAAGTTTGTAAATTTAGATAAAAAATAAAGTTATAATGCTGTTTTCGTTCGAACTAATTTGAATTAAAAAACAGATAAGTATTTTTATTAAAAAAAAACTTTGAATGTCATTTCCCAAAAGAACATGTTTGGTGTTTTAGCATTTCGTCTTTTACAGTAACGATATATATATATATAAATCAATCATATTATATATATGACTGATTTAATATAGGAACTTATTATTTGTCATTTGTCAAAAATAATGCTTAAGTTTTAATGGTTAAAGCAGATGCAAATCCGCGCTTGCGTTTTCGCTTGCATTTTACCTAATATGAAGCCCATAAGCCATGTGACAATTAATAAAGATGTACCTAAAAATAATGCTTCTCCTATATATAAGTATGTATGTACTGCTTATGCCTACGGGGATACGGCATACGGCGTATTTACATAAAAGTTGATTTCGAGAAAATAACACTTGTATCATAATCAATAAAGGAGTTTCGTAGGCGAAAGTATTTTTTTATTTTTATAAAAATTTAATTGTACTTTAAAAGTTCTTTTTGATTTTTATATGGCATTTTCAAAAAGTTTTTCTAAATTCGATATTACTTTTTCATCGTAAAACTTAACTTGTATTTGTATTTATTATGTATTTACACAATACATTTTCATCAAATAACGGCATGATTGCTTATTATTGCCTTTTTTAAAATAAAATTAACTAAAATAATTTGGGCACCTTAGCCCTTTCATGTATGGTGAAAGTGTTACGGGATAAGTTCTTACTCTAAGTAACAATATTTTTTCTTAATTTAATATTTAACCCAGAACTTGTATTAAATAATAAAATAAGTATTAAATATTAATAACTAATACGTTTGAAATCAACTTAAAATTTTGAAATAAACAAAACAAACATTAAACACAAACCAAATTCCAACCTCCACAAAATCAAGAATAATAAAAACTTATTCGAAATTTAACAAAAAATGCGTTCGTCCATATTAATCAAGACTTGGAGACGGGTGACTGATTTAAATTCCGAATATACTTTCATATCACCAAATATAGATCCTACTACTACTACATTTACAGTATTGTTGTTTTTTACTAATTAGAACTTTAAGCAATAAACAATTGTAAGAATATCTAACTAATAAAACATAAAATGGAATAAACTAATACATATTCTAATTTAATAAAATCAGTTAAGGTTTAACAAGTTTTATTCTCATAAAAGACACACAAACGTTGCTTATATGAACACTTAAAAATCTTAAAAAAAAAAACATTGATCCGAGATGGCCCAGTGGTTAAAACGTGTGAATCTTAACCGATGATCGTGGGTTCAAACCCGGGCAAGCACCACTGAATTTTCATGTGCTTAATTTGTGTTTATAATTCATCTCGTGCTTAACGGTAAAAGAAAACATCGTGAGGAAACCTGCATGTATTAAATTTCACTGAAATTCTGCCACATGTGTATTCCACCAACCCGCATTAAAGCAGCGTGGTGGAATAAGCATCACAAGCCGTCTCCTCAAAAAAGGAGAGGAGACCTGATGGATGGGCTAGTTGGGTTTTATTATTGTTAAATGTCTTCAATTTGTTAACAGTTTTAAATTATTATAAATAGTAATAACAGTAAGGTTAAATGCAGATTCAAGTGTACCCAGGTTTTAGGGTCAGTGTGGGGAAGCACGACTTATGGTTATGTGCTTCTGGTAAATCACGTCAGAAGAACACGTCTAGTCATACACATTGGGCAAAAGAACCCAGGTTTGAGGGTCAGGTAAAGACAACAAGACATTATTATACAAACAAAGGTATTGCGGGTGCGCCATACCGAGGTCGAGAGTAATGAGCAGCCTGACGAAGAGCGTCAGCAACGAAGTGTAGTTCAACCACGGAATAATATGGAAAATATGGCCAAGATACAAACAATCCTAACTTGGCTTACAAAAGTGGTAGTGTGTTTTCAAATTTAAGGTTACGATGAGAACAAAGTGAAGTAAGGTTATTGCAATCGTTTTATCACATTATAACTATAAAACTATGTCAAGTTGTATTGAAAGAAAGAATATGTTAAAAATACTAAGAAAAGCGAAACCATTTATTAGAATAAGTTACTTGAGAGAATTAGATTGTAATTATTTAAACAATTTGCATATTAAATTTGCAGCTCAGACCGAAAGGACTGGCTCACAACAAGAAGGTTTTAGCCTATCCATTATTTAAGTAAACAGATTTATAAATAGTTCTAATAGTTCTAGTTCTAGTTCTAGTAATTAAGTTTTATAAAATTACACACCCCAAACTTCTAGTGCCAATCGAGACATGAGTTAAAACTATCACAAGCACTGGTGAATCTCTTTTCAGCAATGATACGGTGGTGGGCTATTTGATTGTGAGGTATTGGATTAAATTCTCATACTAATACAATACCTCACATTCAAACAGATCCGCACACTATTAATGTTCCTCGCTCCAAGGACCGCTTGAAGCAAGACTTGGATAAATATCTAATATTGATTTATTGTTATTATATATTTTTATTTTATTATATTATTGTATTTTTTCAGTTGTAAGGGTGTTGGCTTCGGCAAGGTTATTGATGATATTGATGACTAGACAAAAGAAAACCGTTGATGATGATGATGTATTTTCATCATCATCATATTGAATTATATTTAATATGAAAAACACATACGGTATAATTTTATTAAAATATTTTTAACATTATAATATTAGCATTAACCACGCCATCCCGTTCTAATACTTGGAACCTCAGCGTCAGCGTTGTATCTGTAATTTATTGTTCTGTAGGAAATAATTTACACATTTAACGCGGGTGTCGCTGTACTACTTCTGAAAACTTAGTATTTGCATACGTAGACGTAAATTTAAAACTCCCTTTCTAGGCTTATTGGCTTAGTAGGCTGAGCATCGTATTATTTAACGAAGGTCGTGGGTTCCAGCTACACACCCTTTATTATTTTATTTTACTGAATAAAAAGTAAAATATAACTTTTCGACTTTATTTTTAATAATCAGCATTAAAGTAGACCAATTAAATCCAATTTAATTTCTTATTTAAACTTAATTAAATAAAATGATTCCTGAATTCAACGAAGTAAGTTAGGAGTATGTAATTGTATAAATTACAATGCACTTTATGTGAAACTCAAATACACATTGATAGTTGAATTTACTCGTATTATGATTTTTAAAAAGGAGGAATAGGCCTTGTAAATATTTTTAAATTTATTAATTGTTTTTTAGTTCAACATTTTCTTTTATAGATTATGTTATGCGAGCGAGATGAACCTCTATCGAAGCATTTTTACAGAATATACAATAATATAATAATATAACATAATTGAAGCGAATATAACTGAAGAACGAGGTTTTAACCCAACTTTCACATGTAAATTTATTTTCGATTGCAACACAACACAAACGATATACATAAGCTAAATCAATCATCAACAATTCACAATGCTTCAATCAGGAATTTGCTTTCAAATTTTCAGATTCAAAGACAAAATCACCATCGATTTTTACAGGTTTATTTCCTTGGAAATTCTGATGATGAAATCAACCAGCATTGTGTCACCAGTCGTGCGGTAAATGCCAGATATTATTGCATAACTGCAATAACTCTTACATGAACACAATTAATTGGTGATAATGCCTTCGGATGATCAAAACATAGTAATTAGAGCAGACAAATAAACAGTAGGCGAACATGAAAGGCTTCAATGCACCCACGTTGAATGAAGTTGCCATTGTAATTATCGGGGTCTTGTGATATTATGATTCGACAGCGTGATGGTAATAACCTCCAGGGAATCAGCGAAGTTCATCGTTCTGTTAGAAACCGACCACTATTATGTATTTTTTTTAAAACTACGATGCATTGTTTATACTTTTTTTATTATATCAAACTCAGATTAAGCAAAACTATCGAACTTACTAAAATCTTTATCTCTAATTAATAATCGAAGCAACTCTTTGTAAACGGTGGTAGGGCTTTGTGCAAGTCATTCTGGGTAGGTACCACCCACTCACCAGATATTCTACCGCTAATATACTTACTATGTTTGCGTTCTGATTTGAAGGATAAGTGAGCCAGTGTACCTACAAGCACAGGGAAGAAATGGTTATTCTTATATTGCCAATGGGCAGTGGCACTTAACATCAGGTTTCAAGATCACTTTACAACTGTCATGGGAAAGGACACTTTAAGAGGGAACTATATTACTTTAAATACTTTGAAATTCAAATGAATATTTTCATTACTGCTATTCTTGAAAGGAATTGAGGGCATATTAAGGTAAAGCTTCGAGACCAATTAAGTGGACTGTAATCTAATGTACTGGTGGTAGGGCTTTGTGCAAGCTCGTCTGGGTAGGTACCACCCACTCATCAGATATTCTACCGTAAAACAGCATTACTTGGTATTGTTGTATTCCGGTTTGAAGGGTGAGTGAGTCAGTGTACAAGCACAAGGGACATAACATCTTAGTCTCCATGGATGGTGGCGCATTGGCGATGTAAGCAATGGTTAAAAAATTTTACAGTGCCAATTTCTATGGGCGTTGGTGACCACTTACCATCGGATGGCCCATATCCGTCCGCCAACCTGTACTATAAAAAAATATTAGTTTTTCTACAAACTTCCCTGTGATAGAAGTTTACGTGCACCTCCTAGGAGATATTGGTATTAGGACATTGTGTATTTTGCATTTCGTTATTTACACCCAGAAGTATATATATGAAGTTTTTTAGCGAATATGTACATACGACTGTTCTAAGAGTTTCTAAAACCTGAAATACATGTTTATCAATTCAATTATGAAACACAAATATTAAATTTCAAGCAGATCAGACTATACCGGTTTTTTCATTTTTATACTAATGTTTCCGCACCATTTCTCCCATTTAGCGTTGAATTTCTCCAAACGACCAAATACGTATGCATTTATTTTTTCTTATAAATATCATTCTTACATCAAAAATGACGGACTACCCATATGAACAAAGCAGAATCTCGTATATGAAATTTCA